>CM054057.1:411604662-413069276 GCA_028641055.1 Alopecurus myosuroides | reverse complement strand
TTCTCTATACTTGAAACAAAAGTTTATCTTTCTTTGCATTATTATTCTTGATCCTTTATTTGAGATACTCTTCATGATGAAAAGTGATTGCTATGTTTTATTATTAAAGTTCTATTTATCATGTTTGTGTTTGAAGTTCTATGGTCTCAGCTTGCATATGCCTTTACATTTTTATGATCAAGATGTCACCTCAGAAATTATTGTTTTATCGTTTACCTACTCGAGGACGAGTAGGAACTAAGCTTGGGGATGCTTGATACGTCATAAACGTATCCTTAATTTCTGATGTTCCATGTTTTTTTCATGTTGTTCCCCACATGTTTTCCTTACACTTTATGTCATTTTTATCGATTTCCCGGGACTAGCCTATTGACAAGATGCCAGAGAGCCAGTTCCTGTTTTCTGCTGTTTTTAGTTTCAGAAAAGTTGTTTTGGAAATATTCTCGGGAATTGGATGATTCGAAAGACAGAAATCTTAGAAGTCCCGGAAGCATCCAGAAGTCCCGAAGAGCCCCGGAGGTGGGCCACAATGTGGCCACACCATAGGGTGGCGCCACCACCCCCTAGCCGCGCAACCAGGTGGTGTAGGCCCCCTGGCCACCCCCTGGCATCGCTCTTTCGCCGATGTATACTCCCCGATGCATAAACCCTAGAAGAATCAACTTTTCACAAAATACATCTGTAGCTCCGCCGCCGCTGCCGACAAGTTTCGGGGGATAGATCTCTGTTCTGGCACCCTGCCAGGACGGGGAAGTGCCCCCGGAACCATCTCCATCGACTCCACCGCCATCTCCCTCGCCGTTGCTGTCTCCTATGATGAGGAGGGAGTAGTTCTCCCCCGAGGCTGAGGGATCTACTGGTAGCTATGTGGTTCATCTCTCTCTACCATGGTGTGATCTATATGTGATCATGAGCTTTGTAATCTATTTGAATTCGTAGATGTTACTCTTCATCTTTTGCTACTCACGTGCTTTATTAATATGAACTTTGGAGTCACCTTGTCCCGCAGTGTGAAGGTGATAGTGTGCACATCGTGTGTGTCTCCGCTATGAATTGTGGTGTTCGTCTAGTACCTTCTAGGGCGCTCATAGTGACAGGCGTGGGGTTAACTAGACATGGGAATGCTTACTTTAAGTAATGCTTTTTGCAGCCCTACACAATGATTAGTGTTCGTTATCCAACCAGAGAGGGTTAAGAGTAGCATAGTGAAGAGAAGATATTTAGTTATTCAATTATGTGATCATTGTTGAGAGTGTCCACTAGTGAAAGTAGGATCCCTAGGCCTTGTTTCCAAGCATTGAAACACCGTTTTCCGCCTGTTCTGCTACATGTTTGCTTGCTGCCATATTTATTTCAGATTGCTATTATTACTTATAACCATTCATATTACTCGCATTTCACTATCTCTTCGCCGAACTAGTGCACCTATATACCTGACAAGTATATTGGGTGTGTTGGGGACACAAGAGACTTCTTGTATCTTGATTGCAGGGTTGCTTGAGAGGTATATCTTTGACCTCTACCTCCCTGAGTTCGATAAACCTTGGGTGATCCACTTAAGAGAAACTTGCTGCTGTTCTACAAACCTCTGCACTTGGAGGCCCAACACTGTCTACAAGAATAGAAGCGTGCGTAGAAATCACCCTTCTCTTTCGAGGCTTTGATAGAGCTTGGTGGGAGGACGGTTACCCTATGGGTTCTATAGAGTTGGGTTCTAACAGTTTTCAAGAACATGTTTCGCCGTTTTGCTGATGGACTACAGCCTGCCGCATCAACATGTTCCCATACTTGATCTTCTCTTCCAGCGAGTAGATATTATCATTCATGATTTCATACGCTACTACTGCGTTTACCGCGGGGGTCCCGAACACGGCCTCTCCTTTGGAGTTTCTACGTGTGGATTCCTTTGTCCAATTGACGACCGCTATTCTCTGGCGGACTAGGGTCATCTTCGTCTGCCTTTCTCTTGACCACCTTGGACCGAACGGGCGGGTCTTTCGACACGCCTTTCGGACTCCTCGGTAGCCGTTTGGGCTTCCTCGATGGTTTCTTGCGCAGTTTTCAGCTCTCTGCGCTTGTGTTCCAGGTAATTTGTCTGTTTTACCAACAACTATCGTCTGGCTTCCAGGAACCGCGGGGGTTCCGTAGGATCAACTAGGGTTTGGAGTAGAGTGTACTCATCGAGTTCATCAATGATCTCCAAAGGTGGCGAGGATTTTTTCTTCCCACCATCCTCTTTCGTGCTACTAGGCCCACCAATGTCCAACGGCTTGTCCTGGAGGTCTAGCCTCCGAGGTACTGCCGTTGACATCCACTTTGGCAGTTCTGGCTTTTTGGGTGGTGGGGGTGGCAATTTTGACTTCGCCTTCTGGAATAGTGGTTTCTCATGGGGCGGTTTTAGGCCTTTGACGTTCGACAACTCAGGAGCCGGCTTTTCAAGGGCTTACACCTCCGTAGGGCGCACTTGTTCATGCTCCACTACTGGTTTTGCTAGCTCCGTCATGTAGACGCTGTTGGAGACTCTAGTGGCCCTCCAGACTTTTTCGGCAAAGTCCATGCCGTCTTCGTCGGAATCAGTTCCGGCTTCCGAGTCTACCTTGCCGTCAATGGTGTCTAGGATATATTCGGGATCTGAGTTTTCTTTTGAGCACCCAGCTTGAACCATACCAACAAATATAGATCTAGGAGTTGTCATTGAAGATTGAACTATAGATCTACATGAGTTTGGTGCGTTTTTGTTACCTTCTGTTGTTGGGTGGTGGGTGGGAGCGAAAAACCTGCTTCCACCGTGAAATCCCATCGCCTCCGCCGTTAGCCCGGCGAAGATGTTAGCGCTGCCGATCGGGACAACATAAGAACAGACGATGTGGTTCCGAGCCGGCTTTACCGTGCTGTTGTTGACGAGGTAACCGCCGCATGGTCCGGGGATGGCGTTGCCGACGACGATCGTGTCGCCGATGCCGCCCAGGAGTCCTGCCTTGAAGGTCACCCAGACGTAGCTTGCCCGATGGTGGGTGCCAAATGATATATTCCACGATCAGGTTTCCCATAAGGGGTATCAATCTCTCTAGGATTAACCACAGGGAAGGCTAACATGGGGGACTGCTTTGGGGCGAAGACACGGAGTTTACCCAGATTCAGGTTAGCCGGAGAGGCTCCCTACTTCCTGCAAACAACTATGACGGTGATGCCTGACAAATGTTACAATTATCTTGGGCAGATTCAGTGTATTGCTAAATCTGCCTTAGGGTTTCTCTCGTCCGGCTTTATATAGAGAGTCAGATAGGATCATACAAGAGCAACAACCGTACAATGGCTAACCCTACTAATATACGATCATGTGGCCTCTAAGAGGTACAAATGGGCTTTAAGGCCTCCATTGCGGATGCAATCATGCGCTTCGTCCCTTCTAGGCCTCCGTCTTTGATCCCGCCTTCAGGTCCGGCTTCTGGATGCCGGTAGATACCCCATTCTGGATATCCCCGACATCGACACAAAGGGAGCCAAATAATATTTATAAGCATTAACAACTGAGTTGTCAATTCAATTGCACCTGAATTATCTTGCTTCACACAATTTGTTAGTAGTAACAGTGATATAACAGCAGTACTATTTTAGTAGTAACAGTAGCAGGAAAAACAATAGTAGCAATAGTGACAGTGAATGTAAACGGAATAAGTAGTAGTGATAAAAACACCATAGGCATAACGATGGATGTACGAGTGTTGCGTGAATGAGATTAACCATGTAATGGGAATAACAAAGGGCATCACAAATATATAAGGGAGTATCCAAGTCACAAACTGTCATCGGCATGTTTCCCGAGAATTGTCGTACGTGCTTGCAATAAGAACTTGCACGACATATTTTTTCCTACCATCCCATTGCTGCGAGGCCAAAAAGGAACTAAAGGTAATTAAGGTACTTGTTCTACCAACCATGTCACCTTGGGGTCTCGGGTTCTGGAAAACAATAAGTGTATAAAACCAGTAAATACGATCCAAAACATCAATTATAATCATGAAAACATAACATGTTTAGATCTGAAATCATGGCACTCAGGCCCTAAGTTATAAGAATTAAGCACTCCAAGTTGCAACAACGACAATAGTGGATACTAGGCATCAAGCCCCAACAATCTAGTGATCTATTACATGACTAATCTCATCCAATCCCTACCATCCCATCAGCACACAACAGGTAATTACCCAGGCATTGAAGGGGGAGTCATGGAGGGTTGATGGAGAAGTGATGGAGATGATGATGGTGACGTTCTCCCTCCAATCCTCCTCCTTGCAGGGTGCTAGAACGGGAACTTCTATGTCCCGAACTAGGGTTTCGGGTGTCGGCGGAGCTCTGGATCGTTTTCGGGAAAATCCTTTGGGGCTTCTGCGTTTCGGGGACGATGGAGGCTTTATGCCAAAGGGGACCATGGGGGTACGGTACGAGTTGTTGACGAGTTGGATCCGGATTCTACCTTGTCTAGGGTTTACCCTTTAATATACCTCATGTAAGCCGCCGGTTGGGATAAGTCGCAAGATGTAAATCTGCGGTGTTTGTAACACATCCGAAAATGGTGAATTTCTGCTGGTTGGCGCCCATGGTTTTTTCACTTCCTCATTGGAAGATTTTCCATGTTAAAAATCTCGTGTCCCCGTGTATCAATCCCTTTTATTCATCGCTTGTTTGTGCTATCATTGATAACACGTGGTATCAGAGGCCCGGTTTGAAGATTAGGGTTTTGTGATGGCTGCGTTGAAATTTGATCTACTGTTGCTAGACTACAAGACGAGATTCTCGCTATGGAAAGTCAAGATGAGGGTGATTCTCTCCCAATCCGAAGATATTGATGATGCACTGGATGGATTCAAGGAAGCGGATCCGAAGAAGCGGACCGATGCTGACAAGCGTAAGGACCGTAAGGCTTTGTCTATGGTTCAACTGCATCTATCTAATGAGATTTTTGCAAGAGGCGTTGAAGGAAGAATCCGCGTAAGCACTTTGGGAGAAGCTGGAAGAGATCTGCATGCCTACGGATCTAACCAGCAAAATGCACATGAAGATGAAGCTCTTCACACACAAACTGCTGGAGGGTGGTTCAGTAACGAACCTCATATCGATCTATAAGGAGATCGTTGTGGACCTAGTGTCGATGGAGGTAAAATAGGATGATGAGGATCTTGCTCTTCTGCTGTTATGCTCCCTGCTAAATTCTTTTACAAATCTGTGTGATACTTTATTATTGTATCGTGATGAACAAACACTTTCGGAAGTATATGAGGTTCTCCAAACGAGACAGAAGATGAAAGGTATGGTTCAGTCTAATGCATTGTCCTATAGGGGCTAAGCTTTGCAGGTTTGTACCAGGCCCAAGTAGAAAACGTACAACAACAACCATGACAAGAACCAGAACGGTCCAGGCCGTTTGAAGTCTAGGGGAAACGATAAGTTCTGCATGTATTGTAAGAATAATAATAACATTATTGATGATTGTTCGAAGCTGCAGAAGAAGGAGAAAATATCTGGTACGTATAAGCCGAAAAATACATCCGATGGTGATGGTAAGGACTCTGTTGCAGCCGGTGCTAGTTCTGATTCCAATGATGCTCTTGTTGTTTTTGCTGGTTGTGTTGTTGGACATGATGAGTGGATTCTTGATTCTACATGCTCGTTTCATATTTGTATTAACCGAGATTGGTTCAATTCTTATTAGTCTATCCAGATTGGAGATGTTGTGTGTATGGGAGATGATAACCCACATGACATTGTGGGTAGAGGCACTGTTCATATTAGGATACACGATGGGATGGTCCGCACTTTGACGGATGTGAGGCACATACCAACCATGACCTGAAATCTGATCTCCCTTAGCACTCTTGATGTTGAGGGGGTATAAGCACATGAGTTCACGTGGTGTGATGAAGGTATCAAAATATTCTCTTATTCATATGGTTGCTGACATGAATTCTACTAAGTTATATGTTCTTAGAGGTAGTACTTTACCTAGTTCGGTTGCTGTTGCTACTATCTCTAATGATGAACCAAGTAATACTAAATTGTGGCATATGCGTCTTAGGCATATGAGTGAACTTGGTATGGAAGAATTGATGAAGAGAAACCTGATGAAGGGATACACAATGAGTAAGACACCGTTTTGTGACCACTGCGTGTTTGGTAAGCACAAGAGAGTAAAGTTCAATGCTTCCATTCATACCACCAAAGGTATACTTGATTATGTGCATGCTGATTTATGGGAGGGGGGGGCGTCTCGTAAGCCCTCTCATGGTGGTTCTTGTTACATGCTTACCATTATTGATGATTACTCTAGAAAAGTGTTCCCTTATTTCCTGAAAACTAAAGATGAAACATTTCTTGCATTTAAAGAGTGGAGAACTATAATAGAGAGGCAGACTGAAAGGAAGGTTAAATTACTTCGTACTCACAATGGTGGAGAGTTCTGTTCGGATGCTTTTGATGATTTCTATAGGGAAAAAGCAATCGTCTCACACCATCCCATACACACCTCAGCAGAATGGTGTGGTTGAGAGCATGAATATAACCATCATCTCCAGAGCACGCTGCATAATATCCAACGCTCGTGTCAGCAAGCGTTTTTTGGGCCTGAAGCAGTCTCCACCGCATGCTACTTGATAAACAGGTCGCCTTCTATCCCGCTCGATAAGAAAACTCCCATTGAGGTATGGTCTGGTACACATGCTGATTATTGATTGTTGAGAGTTTTTGGTTGCACCGCTTATGCTCATGTTGATAATGGCATGCTAGAACCTAGAGATATTAAGTGCATGTTGATTGGATATGGTTATGTAGTAAAGAGATATAAGTTGTGGAATCCTATGACTTAGACGTTTGTCATGAGCAGAAACGTTGTGTTCAATGAGTCTGTTATGTTCACTAATAGTTTACCCATAGATGTTTCTCCTGTTAATTCTAATGATGAGCAGGAAATTAGCGTGCAGGTGGAGCACGCGGATGATGTAGAAACTGAAACTGATGATGATGTTCATGATACTGCTCATCAATCACCTCCTATTTTGCAGCAACAAAATTTGTCTATTCCAAAGCGCCGACAGAAGAGGAATGAAGGACCGTCTACATACTTGATTGAGGAGTGTGATATTGTTCACTTTGCTTTTAGTTGTGTTGAACAGGTCGAGAACAATCATGAGCCATCCACGTACACTAAAGTCAATGGTCTAGGTGACCACGAGAAGTGGGTCTCCGCTATGGAAGAGGAGATGCAATCACTTGAGAAGAATGGTACGTGGGATGTTCGTTTGCTTGCTTAAACAAAAGAAGGCCGTCCGCTGTAAGTGGATCTTCAAGAGAAAGAAGGGTTTAACTCCTAGAGAACCTCCAAGGTTTAACGAAAGCTTAGTTGCAAAAGGTTTCAGTCAAATTACATGTGTTGATTATAATGATGTTTTCTCTCCGGTTGTCAAGCATAGTTCTATTCGTACATTCTTTGGTATTGTTTCTATGCGTGACCTTGTGCTTGAGCAGTTAGATGTGAAGAATTTAGTTTTGCATGGACAGTTGGAGGAGATATACATGGACCAGACATAAGGGTTCATAGTACCTGGTAAGGAGGATCATGTTTGCAAGTTGAAAAGGTACTTATATTGTTTGAAACAATATCTTCATCAATGGTATAAAAGGTTTGATTTGTTTATGTTGTCACATGGATTTAAGAGGTCTAAATTTGGTAGTTGTGTGTACATTAATTTTGTTGACGAATCACCTATATACTTGCTATTATATGTTCATGATATGTTGATTGCTGCCAAAAGAAACAAAGAAATGACTACGTTGAAGAAACAATTGAGTAGTGAGTTTGAGATGAAGAATCTTGGTGCTCTTAAGAAAATACTCGGTATGGAAATTACTAGAGACATAAATCTTGGTTTATTATTTCTTAGCCAGCAGAGTTACATTAAGAAAGTTCTTCATCGTTTTAAAATGCATGATGCAAAGTCTGTTAGTACTCCCACTGCTCCTCACTTTAAATTATCAGCACTACAATGTCCTAGCAATGATGTGGGTTATGAGTACATGTCTAGAGTTCCATATTCTAGTAGTGTTGGTTCTTTCATGTATGCCATGGTTTGCTCTCGCCCTGATTTATCACATGCGATGAGTTTGGTGAGTAGATATATGTCTAACCCTGGCAAAGAACATTGGAATGTTGTTCAGTGGATTTTTTGGTACCTTCATGGCACATCCGACGCTTGCTGGAAATTTGGAAAGCTTGATGAGGGACTCAAAAGCTATGTGGATTCAGATTTTGCTGCCAATTTGGATAAGAGGGGATCCCTAACAGGTTATGGGTTCACACTAGGTGGTTGTGCCGTGAGTTGGAGGGCAATGTACAGTCAGTTGTTGCCTAGTCTACCACTGAAGCAGAATACATGGCTATTGCAGAAGCATGCAAAGAATCGGTTTGGTTGAAAGGTTTTTTTGCTGAGATTTGTGGAGATGATAATTCCATTAATCTGTTTTTTGACACTCAAAGTGATATGTACCTTTCTAAGGATCAGCTATTCCATGAGAGAACAAGACACATTGATGTCAAGTACCATTATGTGCGTAATGTTGTTGCACAAGGTAAGATGAAGGTATGCAAGATAAGCACTCATGATAATCCTGATGATATGATGTCAAAACCAGTTCCTGTTACTATGTTTGAGCTCTGCTAAAGCTTAGTTGATGTCACTGTTTAGCCCATGAGGCTATTTGGCGCCAAAAGTGTTTTTTTTGTTATTTCAGGGTGATGGTTTGTTTTATGCTACATGAAGGAATTTGTCTCAAGGTGGGGTGTTATTTTGTGGTGATCCAAATTCATATGAAGATGTGAAGATAAAGGAAAGTTCGGAATTCATAAGACAAGAAGGAGTAGGGTTTAACACTGCAAGGTGGCCTGAAACTGGGTAAGCTCCCCGTGTCGCCATTGTTGTCTGCCCCAAGCTTTCTTCGCGAAGCCTCACGAGAGGTGTAGAAAGTGCGGTTAGCTCCGAGTGTTCGAACCTCTTGAGAGTCCCTATCCTTGATAAACCATTCTCCGACAGTTTTAGCTTGCCGAATGGCCCTGAACCTAGTTAAATTGTGCCCCCGTGTCCTGTCAGGACGAGTAGTCCACCACGTTCTTTTACTTTACGAAACCTAGCCCAATAAGCATGAGATATGTCGTGGTAACCCCATGACAACAGTTGATTAGAGCTACCAATTAGCAACACCAAAAGGCTGTCTCTCTTTGTCGGTTCGGAGCCCTGGATGGCGGAGCGCTGGCGGGTTGAAAGGAGCGCACACGTGCACACCATAAGAGGGATTACACGTGTGGTTCTTGAGGAGGGAAGCTTAGCAAAATTCTTGGAACTAGGCCTAGTTGTGAGTATCTACAATTGTTCAGAACTCTTGTACGACTACATCGATTCCGCTGCCCGTGATTTGTGATCCCGATCAATTCATTTATAGACATGCATCATTATCTGCATAGTGATCTTGGCGGTAACGTAGAGAATTTTTTAAATTATGCAACATACACCAGTACCACCTCCCCATGGCAAGAGTAGATTCAAATCCTAATTCTCATTTAGATTAAACACTAATCAAACTTGATTAGGCAAGATTATTCCAACAGCCTAACTGCTTCTATTTGTTGGGTGTTTACCTCTATGGTTCATGGACATGCTTCGACGGATCACATCCTTGATCCTAGACGAGAGGTATAGGTCTCCCATTTTCTGTGGCACCACCATAACAGAGGGAACGACCACGAGTCTCATTTTTATGATCATTTGCCTCACCTCGATGTCTTTGTTTTCCCATTTGTTTGCATTTAACGCTTGCACCCAATGCTTACTCTTTCTATCTTGATCGTCAATTGGCAGCCGCAGTGTAGTTGGTGTGATCTGCTCGTTGAACCGAGGTGGTTATGCTCTATTTTACAACACCACTCCTTGATCTAGAGTGAACTTCTCCTACGTCAGATGTTGCATCCAGTGTGAGGAGGGTACATGGGGCCCCTTCGATTAGGGAGGAAGGTGGTGCTTTTCCTCAAGCTGCATTTTATTTTATCCAAGAATGGCAATGTGGTGGGTTTGGACATATATACAAGATCCAGATCTAGATCCATCTCCATCAGCCTCACTATGGCTTGCCCACGAAAGTGTCCATGTGCATGGATGGCGTCCCATATCCAAACCCGCCGGATACCCGGATATTCATGGATTTCCATGAGTTTATACACCATGTACATCAACATAACAATATTTCAGCACAACATAATCACTACACCAACATTTCAGCACTCCTCGCCAAGGGGGGCAATTTATGTTAGCAATTAGCCGGGCCTTCGGGTGAGTTAGACTTTGGTTGTGTCTAGCCTCAATGATAGAGAGAGCTATCCCTAGAAAAAATCACATGTCTCTCTTACATGTGGGTCACATATGTTTTTTTTTTGATAAAGGGCTTTATTACTCAAAATATTCAAGCATTACACCCGGCCTCTGCATGGTAAAATGCACACAGCCGAAATTCGAAACTGAAAATACACAAAGCGACAGTACTACAAAACATCCGCTGTAGACCGTCGAAGCTATGGAGCCGTAATCCGTAGATCAAGCGGCCATCCATGTGGGATAAAAATATCCCTCGCCACCTGCTCCAGTCGTGCACATGCCTCCATAAAAAGGTCTCGTAACTCCCCGCGCTGTAATGTGGACCACGAACGGAGAATACATGTGCTCCTAAATAGAACCTGTATACGAGAAAAAAATTTATCATTGAAAATCTTGTCATTTCTACATAGCCATAGCGACCAAATAACTGCAATCGCTCCTACCCTAATAATAGTCTTAAATCGTTTATCTACCCCATTTAACCAGTTGCCGAATATATTCGCAACGGAAGTAGTTTGATATAGATTCGAAGCCATTTGGATAGCGGACCATATAGAACGCGCAAATGTGCACTCAAAGAATAAGTGCTTTATTGTCTCATCTTGAGAACAAGAAACACACTTAGAGCTCCCATGCCAATTACGTTTGACAAGATTATCTTTGGTAAGTATGACCCCCTTACGAAGATACCACGCGAAGATCTTAATCTTCAGTGGCACCTTCATACGCCATACATTTTTGAAGATATCGACTGGCATGTCCGATTGGATCATCGCTCTGTACATGGAATCCACCGAGAACAAACCATTCTTAGTGATCATCCAACGAAATTCATCAGCACCTGGTGTGAGAGTAACCAAAGTTAATCTACCAACCAGATCTTGCCAAGACGCAAGTCGAGGCCCGAGTAAATCTCGTCTAAACGTAACATTAGGAGGTGATGTTTGCATGACCGTAGCCAGCGTATCATCCTTATGTCGCGCTATAGTGTACAAAGCCGGATACTGTTCTCTGAGTGTGGTAGTACCTAACCACTTGTCTTCCCAGAACCGTATCTGTGATCCATCCTTAATCTTAAATACCCCATAGCGAAAAAACTGAGTTTTGTTCGCCATAAGTCCAGCCCAAAAGTGTGAATCCCCAGGTTTCCACATAACCTGCGATATCGCTTTCGAGCCTATGTATTTTCGTTTGAGGAGGGTCTGCCATACGCCATCTTCGGTCAGTAGTTTATAAATCCATTTACCAAGTAGGGCTGAATTCTTGACTTGGAGGTCATGAATGCCTAGCCCCCCCGATCTCTTGGACGACAAACTACGTCCCATCTGGCCAATCGATATTTCTTTTTCTCATTGTCACCCTGCCAAAAGAATCTTGATCGGAAATAATCCAATTTTTTTAAGACTCCTTTCGGTAATTGGAAGAATGATATCATATACAGTACCATATTAGTAAGGACTGAATTGATGAGTACCAGACGTCCACCCAGTGAAATAATTTTCCTTTCCAACTCGCTAGCCTTTTCTGCAGACGCTCTTCAACTTGAACCCATTCTGCATTAGTCAATCTCCTGTAATGTATGGGTATTCCCAAATACTTAATAGGAAACTGACCTTGCTCGCAACCGAATAGTTCGGTATATAGCGCAACTGCTTCTTGGGCCTCGCCAAAGCAGAACAATTCGCTTTTGTGGAAAATGATTTTTAATCCGGATAATCGCTCGAACGCTGAAAGAATTAATTTCAGATTCGTTGCTTTCTCCAAATCATGTTCCATAAAGAGAATTGTATCATCTGCATATTGAAGGATAGACAATCCCCCATCGACTAGATGTGGAATGACTCCCTCGATAAGACCATTTTCCTTGGCTCGATCAATCATGATTGCTAACATATCTGCCACAATATTAAACAATATGGGCGATAGCGGATCACCTTGTCTCAAGCCTTTCTTGGTTTGGAAGTATCGGCCAACATCATCATTGACTTTGATAGCCACACTACCTCCAACTACGAAACTGCGAACGAGAGTACACCACTCCTCCGAAAATCCTTTCATTCTCAGAGTCTGTTGCAGAAACTCCCAGTTCACCTTATCATAGGCCTTCTCAAAGTCTATTTTAAGAATTACCCCATTAAGCTTTTTCGTGTGCAACTCATGTACGGTTTCGTGTAAAGTCACGACTCCATGGAGGATATTCCTACCCTGCATAAAAGCAGTCTGGGTAGGTTTTACCACATGATCCGCCACTGAATTTAGCCTAATAGTTGCAACCTTTGTAAAGATTTTGAAACTAACATTAAGAAGGCAGATTGGTCAATACTGTTGTATCCTTTCTGCGTTCAAAACCTTAGGTAACAAAACGATTTCCCCAAAATTAAGGCGGTACAGCTCTAGATGTCCACTCTGGAGGCAATCAAACATTTCTATGAGATCATGTTCAATGATATCCCAGAAATGCTGATAGAACTCCGCCGGCCAACCATCTGGGCCAGGTGCCTTATTGTGTTCCATTTGGAATATCGCCTTCTTTATCTCCTCTTCAGTGAAGGGAGCATTAAGAAAAGCGTTTTCTTCCATGGAAACTTGGGGAATATCATCTGTGCGGCTCTCATCCATGGTAATATTACCCATTTCAGGAGCCCCAAACAGATCTTTATAGAACTTTGTGATATAGGCCTTGAGACACTCTTGTCCCTCGATGAGACCTTCATCCTGCTGGAGACATTGAATCCTTTTTTTCCTATGTCTGCCATTGGCAACATTATGGAAATACCGAGTATTCGAGTCTCCTTCCAGAATGAATTGAGCTTTCGATCTCTGATACCATTTGAGTTCCTCTTCTCGCAACATTTGTGCTATTTTCGCATTGGATTGACTTTTAAGTTCAACCTCTTGCGTAGATAACAACCTAGTTTCAGCGAGTCGGTCTAACTCATCGATAATGGAACAAAGACGCTCTTTCTCCTTCTTAAGCATTCCGGTCGTGTGTCTCGCCCATCCACGGAGATATCTACGCAAGTTGCGCATTTTATTATTCCATCTCCGTATTGGGTTATCCCCCAAGACCGGTGTTAGCCATACTTTCTTAACTAGTTCATCAAAACCATCGCGCAAAAACCATCCTAGTTCAAATTTGAACTGTGTCTTGCTTTTTGGTATTGTTGTACCAATTGAGAGAAGTAGGGGGTCATGGTCCGATAGAGACTCAATACGTTCTAGAGCACGTACCGTTACCAAAGGGAACTTATCCTCCCAGTCGGTACTCATTAATACGCGATCTAGTTTTTCGTATGTAGGCTCTGGCAGACTATTTGCCCAGGTGAACTGTCGTCCGGTCATGTAAACCTCTCTCATATCCAGGCTATCAATGACAGCGTTGAACAAGAAAGGCCAATGACCATTAAACCGTCCCCTGCTTTTCTCGTGTGGGAACCTTAGCAAATTAAAATCACCACCAATTAGAATTGGATGTGGATTATTATTCGCCAGATTAACCAACTCACGCAGAAAAGCCTCCTTAAATTCTTCCTGGGAAGCACCATACACAGCGACTAAGCTCCATATGAAATTGTCAGCACGGCTTCGGAGGTGTAATTTAATATGAAAATCACCATCCGACTTTGCTAACACATCAAAGGAGTCAGTTTTAACGCCTATGAGGATGCCACCCGATCTACCACGAGGAGGGATAGAGTGCCAAGTAAAGTCGATACCACCTGAAAGGCGGTTCAGAACACTTACTTGAAAATCTCTCCTTCCTGTTTCGGAGATAGCCAAAAACTCCAATTTGTGATCCCTGACGTATTGTGCAATATTCAAATGTTTAGCCAAGTCTCCAAGACCTCTGCTATTAGTGAATAAGCCATTCATCGGGAAACATTTGGATTTTTAGGCGGTCTCGCGATGTTACGCGGTGAATTTTTCCTCTTTTGTTTAGCGGTTTTGGATTTCCGGCCAGAAGCATATAGATCAAATAAAGATCCAAGTCCGTCCTCATCCAATCCCACCTCAGTCACCTCCCCCACTAGATGTGATAAAAGCTGTCCATCCGAAGAGGCATACGCTGAATCATCATCCATGTGAGGTATGTCCACCATGAGAGAAGCACTCGGATTGACCGATAAACGATCAAATTCCATATGCTTCAATACATTAGTGGACAACGTGATCTCTTTATCATTCTTCCCTAAAGAAACACCAACTACGCCTTGGCTAGAGGATAATTTGGTATTTGAAAAAGAAAGAAATGACTTTGTAGAGGTTCCCGTACCTTTTGGCGAAGCTGAAAACATCGCCGCCTTCCTTCTCATGGCCTTGGACATCGCGTCCTCATCCGTCGATGAAGCCCCATCCGCGGCAACGAGATGGCGAGCGCTGCGTCTCAACCCACCATTAGGCTGCCCAGGAACCACGGAGGAGGGCGCCACGGCGGAGGGGGGTAATGGCGAAGAAGATACCCCCCCGACCACCATGTCCTTCCCCACCCTGACCGGAACCGCCGCAGCCGTGCCGCTGCCTGGTAGTGATGTCGGGGTCACCGGCGTCGTCACGGCATCACGGCGTACTACCCGCGGCCCAGAGGACCCGGACAGACTGCCTGTCGACACCCACGCCGTATCTGTCGATCCACCTCGCACCGGTGGGGGAGTACGCATGCAAGGTCCGGCGACGGCGTGCGCGGCAGCGTCCAGAAAGCCGCACCGCTCGGCCTGCGCGGCACCTCCGCTAGCCATCGCACGGGCGAGCGTCGCCTGCTCCCCGCTCTGCACCGCGGCAGCAGGCCTGCCAGGTGGGCTGGGCCCCGTCCGCTGCGTACTGCAGCCAACAGCTGCTGTATGGGCGGCTGAGAGCGGTGCTCGGCCCGGCCCACCAGCCGCCGCTCGACGAGGTGAAGGCCCGTGGAGCCCCATCCGGTCAACGATGCTGGCCGACGCGCGAGCGGGAGCCACCTGCCCCCTGTCCAGCTGCGCGGTCACTGGGCTGTCACCCGGTGAGTGGGCCTCCGCCCGCTGCGTGCATCCGCCTGATGCTGCCGCCAGGGCGGTGGATAGCAGTAATCCACCCGGCCCAGCAGCCGGCGCAGAAGTACTGCTGTGCCCTGGCAGCAGCTCGCTGGTCCGCCCCGCCTGGGCGGCGAAAAGCCGGGTGCCTCCTGCACCCTGCAGCCCACTCGGTGATGTAGCAGTCGACTGCGACTCTCCGGAAGATGCCCTGGCGAGAATACCACCTGAGGATAGTAATGAACGCACAATTTCCTTACCCCTAGGTGTGACCGGAGACATGTTAATCGGTGTTACTGCGTAGTTCTTCAACAGCTCCAACGCCTCGGTATGTGCCGAGCCACTACCATCCGCAGGGGGCTGATCAATAGCCATGCCCGTATCACCTCCCGCCTCTTCCTCTAAGCCAACATCCGTGCCAAGTAAATCTGAATCTCGTACACCTCTGGTAGAGGACTCAGAAGGCGTCTTCAAGTCCCACGCGTAAGGTACGAAGTCTGATTCTGGCACAAAATCTGCGGGCTCCGGTCGAAAAGTGAAACCATACCCCTTAAGACGTAACACACCATCAGTGTAAGTGTAAGGACCCACCTCATCCTCCTTGTTAAACACCTCGTCATCTGACAGCGCCAGCCGCAACCGGACAATACCTCTGCGACGCAAAGCCAAAAGGTCCACATCCAAGGTAATACCGATGAGAGAACCAACTGCCCACAGACCGAGGAAGTGTCGCAATGGATTTGGTACTCCCTCCACATGCACCCACGTCTGGTAGAACTCTAGCTTAGGCTCAATATCTTCTGGCTTCCACTTGCTGAAAAGTAGCCTGGTAGACTGAGACGGGACCCCAAAATCCATCCCATCAAACCTCTCCAACTCTGCCACCGACGGGAACACCAGCTTGAAACGGTTATCCCCACTAGACAGCGCTTCCCACTTCCACCGTGGTGTAGAACACATGCGGGCAACCGTCATCTCCACCTGTCTCGCCGTAGCAGGAGTGCCAACCACCGTGACCAGCGCAACCGGACCACCAGACGCAACCTCATCCTGAAACAGATCATCCGGGAACTGGGAAAACATGGTATGAAGACTACCAATCCCTCCAATGGATACTGCCGGCTTTGGGAGTCTGAGAGTGGGGCACTTCTTCGTAGGATGCTTCTTGTTATCACACACATAACAATAGTGATCCACCGGACAATCCCTTGTTGCGTGTGTATCGACCTCACACTTCCAGCAACGGGTCTTCCTCACCACCGTAGCTGCGGCAACGTCAACCCCCACGGGTCCAGCGGTGGCTATCACCTGTTGTTCAACCACGGGAGTTGGGAATGCTACAGCTGTCTCGTTAGCCGCAGGAGCCGCTGCGACCGGTGCCATCTTCTTCTTCTTGTTCTTCCGTCTAACCGCACCCCCCGCTGCCACCGTGCCAACCGCGAACCCGCCGACCGGCGTTGTCACGGCTATAGGAGCCGCAGCCAGAGGTGCCGCACCCATCGGCGCCTGAGGCGTCACCGCATGCACCGCCGGCGCCACACTAGCCCCCGCCACCACCGCGGCAGCAAGCCCTGGCAGTGGAGCGACCGGCCTCGGGTTTGTCGCCACCTGTTGCGTGGGGGCGAAAGCCGGCGGCCCGGCCATGGGCCTGGCCACACCCGGCGCCTGGCCACGCCCAGCAGCTGCCCCCGCCGGCATGCCACACCCAGCAGCCGCCCCGGCAGGCAAGCCACGTCCGACTCCACGTCCGCGCCCGCCCACAACCGGCGCAGGTGGCCGAACGCCGCCGGGGCCGCCCGCGCGCTGCGGAGCCGCCATCTCCGTTGGTGAGAGTAGCACCTGCAGGAAGGATCGGGGGCGCGCAGTGGCCTTGGAGCTTCCGTCGTCGGCGTTCGGTGATCGAGCAGCTTTCGGTGTCGAGGAAGGAAACGCTGCGCTCGATGGCTTCGTAACCCTAGCCCGATCGCACTTGGCCCAAAAGTACGCGAAGGCCTCCTGGAAGTGGCCCCAGGGCTTCAATTTCGGCGCACCGGTCGTACGCGACGAAGCCACGGTTTCCCCCGCTGAAGACGCGTCCATTTCCGTTGATTGTGGATCGCCGATCTCACGCACGCCGGTGGCCGCCGACGAGCTCTCCTCCGCATCCTGGAATTTCGCAGGGAAAAAGTCCCCCAGACAAGGTGCCGGTGTGATCCTCGGGCGCGGGAGAGGCCCTCGCCACCCGACACGCACCGCCGGAGATCTCAGCCGGTGCCCCACCGGACTCCTGCGTCCACCGAACGACGGCGGACAAGAAGACGCCTTACAAGCAGAGGACGAGAACGACGTCGCAGAACCCGCCTCCGACGCCGCCCGTACGCCGCCTCCCTCGCTGTCCTTCTCCCACGTCCGAGATTCCTTCGTCAGAAAGCCCGCCCGCGCCCAGAACTCTTCCGCCCGAGCCTCGTCGGACATCGGAACTCGAACAAAGTCATCGCGAGAAAACTCCCAATCCTCTCGTAGAACCTTCTCCGCCGCCGCAACGGCCACCCCCGCCGCGCTCACCTCCTCCTCCGTTCCATCCTCCTCGACTCCGAGAACACCGAAACGGGACCCCCCGCCCACCTCCGCCGGAGACGCGAAGAGGAGAGGCCCAGCAGGGGCAAGGGTGAGCCGCCGGCGGCATGGTCGCCCGGATCCTGGGGCGGGCGCCATGGCCGGATGCGGACGGAGGTCCACGGGCGCCGCCGTCCCTGGAGGCCCGAGCTCCTTTGCCAGATGTGGGCGGCACGGCAGGGTCGGGAGGCAGTGGGAACGGGCGCCCCAGCCGGAACTCCGCGGGCGCACGGCCGGATGTGGCTGGAGGACCGCGGGCCGGATGCGGGCGCCGGCGATGGGCTAGCTAGCTCCGCACATATGAGCAATTGCCCCTATACATCTAACAGCACCAAGAAACGAACCGTGGGTCACATATGTTAGCAGAGTATCCATTGGATATCCATGGGGCGAAACCTTATGAGAGCAGATATCCGCCCCATGAAATCCGTGTGCATAACCAGCACCTCCATACCCATGCCCACGGGGTTAGATTTCCATGGATACCCGGATCCTTGTTTTTTTTTTCCATCCTTAAGTTCGTTTGTTGTTTTTTGTGTTTGATGCCTACGGTACATTGTAGATTGTCTCTTTCAGCCGTTTTGGGGCTTTCATAATTTAAAACCGGATAGTCGTGCTTGTTGTAGTGTGAAGATGTTCATGAGAGCATACATCTCCGACCAGCTCGTAAAGCTAGAGACTTTGCTGACTTTCAAGAGAGTGTACAATCGAATAATGAATAGCTTCTAAAATTTAAACGTGCCAGCTGTGCATTTGTTGCATCACACAAATACATCACATTCGCATCCACCAAGAACATCACGCAGACCATAGTTAGTTTCTATCAAAAAAACAGTGATGAGTTACAGTTAAAAAATGGGTCGTGGTGGCATTCAGTAGCACTTCTTGGCCAGCTGAATGAGAGAGTTGGCCTTCCTCTGCGCTCTACTGGTGCCGGTCTTGGTGATGTTCGAGAGGTGCTCGTGGAGGCCGAACCTGAGAGCGTGCACCAGGAGCGGCTGCTTCTTGGTTCCCAGCTCCAGCAGTACGGACAGCGCGCACTCCTTATTCTTGGGCGTGCCTTCCTTGATGAGCTGCACGAGCTTTTCGACGAACGGCGTGGTGCCGATCTCGCCGAGGCAGGCGGCGTGCGATGACAGCAGGAGGAAGATGGAGAGCGCCTCGTCGACCATTCCTAGGCTCGTGTCGTCGATGACCTTGAGCAGTGCCGGGACGATGCCCGCGTGAGTGGCCCTGACCTTGTTCTGCTGGTTGAGGATGAGGTTGAAGATGGCCGTGGCGGCGTCCTTCTTGCCCCGGACGGTGCCGTTCGTCAGGAGCTCTACCAGCGGCGCGATGCCTCCCAGGGTCCCGATCGTTGCCTTGTTCTCGTCGATCATGGACAGGCTAAATAGCGTTGCCGCCGAATTCTCCTGCCCCGCCACGCTGCCGTTCCTGAGGATCTCGATGATGAGCGGGATGGCTCCCCCCTTGGTGATGAGGAGCTTGTTGCTCTGGTCGATAGACAGGTTCAGCAGGGAGGTCACCGTGTTCTCTTGCACTTTCTTGTCCGGGTAGGCCAGGAGGCCGATCAAGGCCGGGATGCCGCCGTTGCTGGCGATGAGCGCCCTGTTCTCAGGGGACTCCTTGGAGAGCACCCGGATCTTTTTGGCTGCTTTCCGTTGCACGTCCGGGTGGATTGACGAAAGCGTTTCCACCAGTGACGGGATGTCCTCTCTCGGTCGCTCGTCCTGCTCCGCCACAGGTTCCGGCTCCCTCCTCTGAAGCTCCACCTTGTGCTTGTCGCACCACTGCAGGATCAGGTTCTTGAGCGCGTAGTTGGGCGCCAACGACAGGTGCGCCAGTGGCTGGCGCGTCTTTGGGCACGTCCTCTCACCGCTGTCCAGCCATGTCTGGATGCTTCTCCTCTCGTAGGTCTGCATGTTTAAATTTTGTGTGCCAAACATTTTTCATAATTCTCTTAGCGTTACGATCAAAGCGGAATGCACGAGGGGCGTGCCTGTCCACTGGCGACAATGACAGGATCCGTCATGATCTCCAATGTGATCGGGCAGAGGAAGTCGTCCGGGATCATCAACGAGGGGCACTTGTCGAGGGACTTGGTCATGGAGACCTCGCCGCCGAGGACGTTCTTCTCGTCGATGCCGGCGATGGCCTTGAACTTGTGTAGGAGCTCGACGATCTGCTTGGTGCTCTCCGCGTGCTGCCCGTTCCGCTCGTTGATGAGCTTCTTTATGGCTACCGTTTCCGCCCTGAGATCCGGCAGCGTCTGCAGCTCCAACTTGCTGGCTAGTCTTTCCAGTATCGCCCTGTCGGCGTTCCTCTCGTCGTCCTTGTTGTTCTGGAGTATCACCATGAGATCCATGGACAGTTCTATGTCCTGCGTGTCCGTTCTCTTCTTGCATCTCATCAACTGTGCGTTCATCAGCTCCACCTTAAACAACAAGAGGAACACATGTGTGAAACTGTGATGTGCATGTGACACGAAAATTGCATCACTGAATGTGACCACGCACTTACCTGCTCCATGACTTCATCGGAGATGCCGAGCTCCGCGTAGGGCATCCCATCCAACGCAGAGTTCATCTTCTCGTACACAGTGCGGAACCTCCCCAGCACGGCCTCGTTCTCCAGTGCCTGAAATTGATTATATTGGCCAAGATCACGCACCGCAAGAACGACCAAGAATCAAGGCCATCGGATCGAACCAGGAAGATCTTGCTGCCGTCATTGCAGGACCGGAAAAGACGGCGCGCGGCGGCGAACGCCCGGCCCAGCAGGGTGAGGCGGCGGTAGGCGTCCTCCGTGAGACGGGGCGTGGAGTCGCGGAGCTCCTCCAGGAGCGGGAGGACGAGCTGCAGCCAGCGGAGGAGGTTGTGGCACTCTTTGCGCTGCGTACGTCGAAAGTCGGCGTAGGCGCGGGCCGAGTTGACGGTGGCGAGAAGGTCCTCCACGAGGTCCTCGTCGTCCATCTCCCTCGCCCCAGCCTCGGAGCAGGAGGGCTCGGGGTCGGCCGCGGCCACGGCCGCCGCGGACGACGGTGGTAGCACCCGTTGGGGCATGCGGCATCAAGCGGTCGACCGCCGAGGTGTGTATGTATGGATAGGAGAGAGGGGACGCGAGTGAGCGAGACGGAGAAGGGAGAACAAGAGACCCAAAGCCAAAAATAACGAGGGATCAGGGGACTCCATCGACGGGGAATGCGTTTTGCGCGCGAAATTCCTGGGAAGGGCACCTTCCTGGTCCATACAAGACCTAAAAATTGGAGAGTGCTATATAGAGAGCATGCAGCCTCCCTCCAAGTTCAATGGTCAGATTTATAGTTCGTTTGATGTTTCTCACGGCGAGGAAAACAAACCGTTTTTCTTCGTTGCCCATCTCGCCGGTAGGAAAGTTTTTTTCTGGATAAGAGGATACCAATTACGCACACACTCTGCAATAAGGTAAATGCTCTAATGACATGACGGGATGCACACGGCCGAAAAAAACACTAAAAAAAAGATCCCGCTACAGAGTTCCAGTCGTTACAGTATGAGCACAACCACCGTCAAAACAACACCCGATATCCAAATACTCTAAAAGCGACGCCCACAAGAAGAAAACAGTGCCTCAACGCTATCGTCGCCCGATCGTAAATAATGAATTTTCATCCTGGAGAAATATCCGCTCTCAAAATTATGCCTTCACCAAGTCAGTTGTCACTCACAACCAATTAAGATCAGAACTTGGATTTTCACGGTAAGACATTGAACTTCACATGTGTTGTCGCACCCACTTACATCCCGCTGCTACCAAACCCAAAACTCTAAGCAAGTTCCTCAACACAGTAGTCTCCAATCACCATTACTAGTCCTTCAATCTTGGTCTTCCATGAGATTCTCCACCCTCTGACTTCACCATGCCATAAAATATCTCCTGATGGAAACAGATAGCAGTGCTTCGCACCGCTCCCTGCTTAACGGAGAATCAATGGGCAAGACCGAATTTCGCCCGGTCCAATAATCTCTAGGCATAACACGCCCATGGGAGTTCGCCGGCTGAGTCTTCCGGAACCCGCCACCCCGGCCTAAACAGAAAGGATAGGGCATCATGCGGATCTTCATCTTCACGCAAGAGGAATCCTATGACCGTCGTCTTTATTTGATCGTACCAGCATGCCCTCATGCCGCTAGCTAGTTTCCGGCGAACAGATCGAGCGGTAGCAGCCGGTGGGGAAGATCGGACGTTGGCCTTCTAGATCGGATCGGGGTCCTCCGGAGCCCTCGTGCCTGGCGACCCAGGAGTCAATCTCTTCGGGATGGATAGAGAGAGGACGCGAGAAGTTTTCCGGATGTGTTGGCTTGGCCGGAGGTGGCCGGAGATGGGAGATCGGTTGGTTGGCAGCGGCTGGGAGGAAGATTAGGAGCACAAAAGCAAAATAAATTGGAGAACCACTAATCAAATAGTAAGACTTTACACTCACAGTCATGTGTAATGTTTCATCTTGCCCATACATGATTCAGTTTTGTCCATGTCATCCTAGGCATATACACTAGCTTCCTAAATACACGTTTTTTTTCGAAATGGGAAGGCCTTTGCCTCTGCATGTTCATGCATACAACGTTTTATTTCTTTATTTATGTTTGAAGTGCACAAGAATCATTACAATTCATGGTTCACAGAGGCTTGAGAAATGTATCAACCATCTGAAAAACCCGGAGAACATGCAACAATAATTCGTTAACATGTTATCCTATAGCTAAGCTGCCACCCGAATCGGCTGAAAATTTCCAGTGCCACCATTTCCAAACGTGCTCACCCAGAATCCATGTCCTGGCGGTGCTCCACAGGCTGGACGTAAGACCACGTACGAATCCAGTGTGTTGCCAAAGGTATGACTTGCAAGAGAGTGGAATCTTTTGACTTGTTAAAAATAATACCATTACGTGCATGCCAAATTTCCCAAAGCAAAGTGGAAGCCCCAACCTTTATTTGAGCCTTGTCTTTTTTGGATACTCCTTGCAACCAATTTCCAAACATATTAGTTATATTAGTTGGAGGAGCTATATGAAATATGATTTACAAAATGCGCCAAATTATTTTTAGCAAGCAGGCAGTGAATAAAAAGGTGTTGAATCGTCTCACTTTCATCACAAAAACAACACTTAGTACTGCCGTTCCAGTTCTTTTTTGACAAATTAACTTTGCAAAGCAACTCTCGACGATAAGTAAACCATGTAAAAATTTGAATCGTTAGAGGCAGCTTAAGTTTCCAAATGTATTTTCGAAAAAATATGGTATTATCGTTTAAAAGATCAATGTATATAGATTTAACAATATATATGCCAGAGGTATTTAGACCCCAAACAAAGCTATCATGTTCGGAAGTCAACGTAATATCCATAAAACGTTTCACAAGATTCAACAATCGATCATACTTATTTCCCGTTAACACTCTCCTAAAGGCTATATTAGGATGAGTTTCCCCTAAAACTGATTGTACCGAGACCTCTCTTCTCTAAACAACATTATATAGGGAAGGATATTGATGAGACAACGGTAAATCTCCTAACCACGCATGCTCCCAGAACTGTGTGTTCTTCCCATCACCTATTTGAAAAGAACCTCTAGAAAATAATTTCTTATTTACTCTCATGAGACGTTTCCAAAGAGGCGAGCCTGAGTGTTTCGCAAGAACTTGAGATAAGGACTTAGAGTAAAGATATTTTATCTTTAGTAATTCTTGCCAAACCCACTCCTCATTAAGTAGTTTGAACAACCATTTACAAAGAAGACTTTTATTCTTTAGCTCCAGAACCTCCACCCCAAGACCACCTTGATCTTTAAGTCTACAGATCACATTTCACTTAGTCAACCGATATTTATTTTTATGACCATCACTTTGCCCGAAAAAGCGTGATCTAAAATAATCCATTCTTTTGCATACCCCTTTTTGTATTTTTAGAAAGAATAGCATAAACATCGGTAAACTTGTGAGGAAAAAATTGACTAACGTGATACGATCCCCATAAGACAAAAGTTTACCCATCCAGCAGGCCAACTTTGACTCAAATATGTCCTCAACTGGTTTCCACTCTCTATCTGTGAGCTTTCTAAAATGGATTGGGACTCCTAGATATTTAAATGGGAGAGATCCAATCTGACAACCAAACAACAGTTTGTATTGGCTCTCCACCTCTTTGGCTTTACCAAAGCAGACCAATTCACTTTGTGAAAGATTATTTTTAGACGTGAGAGTTGCTAAAAAAATGCATAGAATAAGCTTGATGTTAAGAGCTTTATCTAGGTTGTGTTCCATGAAAATAATCGTATCATCGACATATTGTAGAATGGACACTCAACCTTCGACTAAATGAGATATAAGTACTTCTACCTGGCCACATCCTTAGCACTTGCAATTAAAATGGCTAATATATCTGCAACGGTATTGAACATGATTGGCGATAACGGGTCACCTTGCCTCAATCCTTTTTTGGTCTGGAAATAATGACCTATGTCCTCATTTACCTTAACACCTACACAACCTTTACGGATGAACTAATCAATCCAGGCAATACATTTTGAATGGAAGACTTTCATGTGAAGAGCTTGCTTTAAAAAGTCCCAATTAACTTTGTCGCATGCCTTTTCAAAGTCAATTTTAAAAAGAACATGATATGTCTTCAACGTATCTATAATTTCGGCTGTTCCATGATGATATTATGCCAATTTCTACATGTTTTCTCCCTTCTTTATGTCATGTTTATCGATTTTCCGGACTAACCTATTGACAAGATGCCACAGATCCAGTTCCCTATTGTCTGCTGTTTTTAGTTTCAGAAAAGTTGTTCTGGAAATATTCTCAGAATTGGAAAATTAGAAGCCCGGAAGTTTTAGAATTCCCGAAGGTTCCACGGAGTCCCGAAGAGACCCGGAGGGGGGCCTCAGGGGGCCCACAGCATAGGGTGGCGCCCCCTGGCCGCGCCGGGAGTGGTGTGGGCCCCCAGGGCTCCACCGCCTTTGCCCTTTCACCTATTTACTCCTGTCCGAAGAAAAACCCTAGGCACCTGATAAAAAATCCCCGAAAAGTTCCGTAGCCGCCGTCGTCGTCAACCCTAGATCAAGGGGGTTCTGAAGCTGTCTCTCGGCACCCTGCCGGAGAGGAGATCATCACCGGAGGCCTCTTCATCATCATGCCTGCCTCCGGACTGATGCGTGAGTAGTTCATCCTTGGACTACGGGTCCATAGCAGTAGCTAGATGGTTGTCTTCTCCTCCTATGCCTCAATGTTTAGATCTCGTGAGCTGCCTAACATGATCGAGATTGTTCTTATGTAATTTGTGTTGTGTTTGCTGGGATCCGATGCATATTGAACTTATGCCAAGTTGTTTATAGTATTTATTGCATATGTTATTTGTGATCTTGCATGCTTTCCGTTGCTAGTGGTTGCTCTGGCCAAGTAGTTGCTAGTGACTCCAAGAGGGAGTATTTATGCTCGATAGTTGGGTTCATGCCTCCTTTTCACCTGTGCTCGAGTGACAGAAACGTGACGGGGGAGGATGTGTTGTTGCCACTAGGGAGAAAACAGCGGTGTGAGTGCCCTCTTGTACAATCATTGCTTATATTACACACATAGCTTAATGCGATTATCTGTTGCTTGCAACTTAATACCTAAGGGGGTTCAGATGATAACCTGAGGGTGGATTATTAGTCATAGATGCAGTTAGATTACGGTGTATGTATATTGTTGTAATGCCCGCATTAAATATCATAGTAGTCATCATGTCATGAATGTGCACTACGGTGCAACCTCTATTTGTCAATTGCCTAGCTGTAATTTGTTCACCCAACATGCTATCTTTTATGGAGAGACACCACTAGTGAACCTATGAACCCCGGTCCATTTTCTTACACTGTTAAACAAACCACTACAATTCCCTGCTTTCTTTACCTACTGCAAGCATACACAATTTTCCACACTATACGTCTAATCTTTGTTTTCAGCAAGACCGGTGAGATTGACAACCTCACTGTACCGTTGGGACAAAGTATTTTGGTTGTGTTGTGTGCAGGTTCCGCGTTGTTGCTGACATCGGTGAGGCGCCATCACCACCGTCAGTGGCATCAACCTTCCGAAGATCCTCTTTCTCCTACTGGATTGATAACCTTGATTCTTAACTGAGGGAAATTCTTACCGCTACACTCATCACACCCTCCTATTGGGGTTCCCAACACGCCATCACAAGCAGCAAGAATTCTTGGCACCATCGAGGCGTAACATCAGAACTCCATCCATATTCTTGCTCATAAGATCATGGATGGTCTCGTGCAGCACCACCACGCATTCTAATATGGGGCATCTTGGCATGAATGTTGTTTGCCTAGGCCTAATAACTGTATGTGCTATTTTAGAAATTCTCAAAGTTGCTATCTTTGTGAAAATCTTAAAACTGACATTCAATAAACAAATAGGACGATGTTGCTAGATTTGAATGGCATCTTCTTTCTTATGTAATAAAATTATGGTACCAAAATTCAACCTAAACAGTGGCAGATCCATGTGTTGAAAATCATATACCATGGCCATGAAATCTCCTTTGATCACTTCCCAATTTTTTTGATAAAACTCAGGAGGGAACCCATCTGGTCACGGTGCTTTGTTTTTTTTTTCATTTTCTTAATAGCATCGTTGACCACTTTTTCAGGAAAATCAGCAATAAGTATATCACCCTCTTCCGGAGATAATCTTGTGAAGTTGTCCATTTGAGTTTGCACCAACGAGAAATAATTTTTTGACGGTGCTCCAAATAATTTCTTGTAGTAGTCAGATTTTTTTTGCTTCCTAAATACACTAAGAGCATGGTTAATAATACAGCTGGGTGCTGGCCATATGGCATTGCCATGTCACATATAGCTAGGTTAACGTCAACATGTACAATAGTTGGCTATATACATGAAGCTCTTTAGCAATACATGGTCCATCTTACACTCTCACATAGTGTATAGCAGCACGTGTTGCAGCTGTCTACTAACTTGCAGCCCGCTTTACTTCTCTCCTCCACCCAAGTAAAGATATATTGTTTAAATCCTTATAGCATGTTTATGTCACCTTTTTTACTTTCTCTAATATCGGTAACGCCAGTCTTGGGGATCCCCAATTTCTATACAAGCTTAGTGGCGCCAACCAGATGCAAGTTTCTTACATCCTGGACATCTTGAGCTTCCTTAATCAAAGAGATCCCCAGTTCTAAAGGTATCTACCATCTCACACCATTATTAGTCTACCCAAACAGATGCTAATTACAGAAGTTGGTGAGCGCCTTTATTTGGTCTAGGGATGATAGTGTTACCGGTCGCAAATGAAAAGTTCATTTGCGTCTTATATGCATATCACACGCTCTTGGGAAGGCGGGGATATCGGATATAGACTAATTCTCGCGAGAATGTTTGCTTCAATGACCATGTATTGCCTCGACAGACCCAAATAAGGTGTGGGTATCCGTACATAACCAATGTCAAACCCATAGTTTGGACAAACAAAAGGTAGAGATTATGTATGTGCACTTTTTCATGAAGGACAATTATATTTGTTCCGTCTATAGTTTGCTGAGATTATTATCTTAAATGAGATTAAGAATGCATTGCGGATACACCAATGCGGAACGATCTGCCTTCTAAATGTTATAAATGTTAAGTTTTAAAATATTGACCAAGCCGCAACTATTATGCTGAATATGGTGGCCGATCATGTGATCCGTCCTACACAAAACACATTCATGCAAGGGAGAACCATAATCAATGGAGTGGTCATCCTATATGAAACAATTCATGAGTTTCATGTGGTGACCCCAGACTAGCAGTCTGAGATGTCCAGTATGTGTACATATTCACGATTGCACGACCATTCAGTCGTGAACAAACATACTCGAGTTGGCACTGCAGAGTACACATATCCATTACAACACGAATATAATTTTTACAAAGAAATGGTCATACGACTGAGTCTTAATACTTTCCACGCAGGGAAAGTTCAACATATACCAGCGGAAGTCCCAAAACACATCGCGGTAAATGGTATGTCCCAAACGTATCTATAATTTTTTATGCTCCATTCTTGTATTCTGCATGTTTTCCCATGTCTTCAATATGTTTTCCAATGTCTTCCACATGTTTTATGGCACTAACCTATTGACAAGTTCCCAAGAAAGTTTGTGTTTTCTGCCTGTTTTTGGTTTCAGAATAGTTGTACAGGAAATATTCTCATATTGAGGTGATTATCTACGAGGAATTTTTATTCACCGAGATGGATAATGATTCCAAAGGAGAGCTAGAGGTGGGACCAACAACCACTAGGCGACCTCATGGTGCGGCCTAGGGTGGGGCTGCTCCTCATGGTCTCCTGGTTGTCTCGGGCACCACCTCACGTCACCTCTTCGCCCATAAACACCCCCTTGACCTAATAACATCGTGACCCGGAGGATTTTTCAGAAACGCGTCCGAGCTCCGCCGTTGTGACGCCCCTTGATCGGGTACTATGGGGATTTGAGTGTTCCCGCCGAAATCCACGTAATATCGATCCGAGGTTGTCATTTCTGATACCATTACAACAGTTCACGAATAATCCACAACAACAGCAGAAGAGATATACACAAAACGACTCCAACGAGTCAAGAATACAGCTGATATAATACAAAGATCCAAATAACAACGGAAAACGAAATAGTATCCGACTACGGACAAGATACAAATTGGACTAAGAGTCCTGGAGATAACCGATGGCGTCCAATCCTTGCCTAGGCCAAGCTGGAGGGATTTCCAAGCTAACGCCATCCGACTTCAAACCAGTTGACTGCATTGTGAATACAACCCGGAATCATGGGGTCAGTACTTTGAATGTACCAACAAGCGGCAAGCAATACTCACAATATACCAGTGCAACCAGACATCACAAGATACAAATACTTTGGGTACAAAGGAGGAAGTTGTTGTAATGAAGAGGCAGCGGTAGCACTAAGCAATCTACAGAGGCACGCCACAACTCTCGTCTATTAGAAATGGATGAGAGAGCGCGACGAAACCAACTACAACTACTCACCAGAAACAATACCCATCCAGGGTTGACCCCCCTCACAAAGTGCCAAGAAGTAACCCGAGGAAAACTCACACGGTTGATTAAGATGACATTTATTTTTATGGTGGAGGTAGTCTATATTACTAGTCAAGTTATCATCGTTAAGTGTAAGTTGTCTGAGTACTTGTTAGCCAGCACTTTCACCAAGTTCCACATAACCACGGACAACACGGCTTCTCGAGAAGATTTATCCCTGCAGGGTGCAGTACAGTACCCATACACGTTCGATCAATCCACAACCACAAAGGCAGGATATCTCAACTCAATCTTTCCTATCACCACTGCACATCCAAGGCACCACGGGTAAATTTGAGAGCACGGTTATTCCAGCCCAAATAAGACCTTCATAGCACTCTAAGAACGTGTCTCCCTAATCGCAACGACTACATCAGCTCACCGTAGCACCATTGGCTCGTACCTGCAAGTTATCGTGCCAAATGAAAAGACCGAACAAAGCGTGGCCCCTGGACGAACAAAAAATCAAGTACTAGATCAAGGGGAGTGCCCATACTCACCACCCACATGCGGTTAGCATGCTCATCATGGATCAGAGGACAAGACCCTTTTCCTAAGTTAGACACTAGCATGCTCCAAAACCACGATGGGCCTCCTGCTGGTGCCTTATCATCAAATTATTATTACCCCAGACATTAACATGGTATTGATTAAGTTGAAACCCAACTATCATACTAAACAGGTGACTGGACAAAGGACAACAAGACTCGAGCGCAAACAACACTAAGCATGCAACAACGACACGAGGGCCAACAAGTAAACAAGCAACATTTAATAGGAAGTGGAGGGAAGGCTATATCATGGCGGCAAGGTAAACGTAAGATAGGATCAAGACACAAGCATCGAATCATAAGGCTAGAATAAAGACAACGGAAAATATTGATAACAAGTGAGGAATGGCAACCATAGGTAGCAAGTGAGTAAAGCTTGCCTGGAATCCAGCTGGTAGAGGAAGCAGAACTTGTCGTTGCTCACATCATCTCAACGTCCTATCCGCGAAGAAGCAAAACACTAAAAGAACAACAAATTCAACATTTATAACTAAGTCAAAAGATCCAGCATGATCCTAATTTTATATGTATGACATGACAAGATGCAATGCACGATGCAACTTAGGCAATATTAATTGGAATCAGAGTCCCGACAATTTAAATGCGGTGTTCAAGTTATCTTACTATCCATCAAATTAAATGTTGTTTAACATGGAGGGACAAGGTATAGATGAGCTACACAATTTAAATGGATAATAATTTAGATACCCCAACTCATTCCATATTTGTTATTTAGGTGCACATGCATAGCACTACTAAGAATGCAAGATGACAGATGCAAACATGGGCAAGAATGGCATATTAAGATTCTATGCATTTTTGTGATAAAATTAGACATAAAGTTTGTGTCATTTGGATTAGTAAAATAAAAGATATAGGCATTTGAAGTTTAGGGGTTAATCTGTCAAAAGCAGGGACCTGTGCGTCTGGGAAAAAACATGTGAAAGGGCTTCGGTACAAAATAGGAAACTCCAGGGACCCTGATTCGAATTATTCAGATCCAAATCTAGATCTGGGACGACTTTCACCCAGCAGCTCGATAGCCCGAGAGAATGACTAGCGGGACCAGCGTCCACGTGGCGCCGATGAGGCGATGCTGGTGACACGTGGCTTCCGGGGTCACCGACGGTGGGGCCGGCTCCCTCGTAGAAAATTGGAAAAAAGTATAGGCATTTGAAGTTTAGGGGTTAATCTGTCAAAAGCAGGGACCTGTGCGTCTGGGAAAAAACATGTGAAAGGGCTTCGGTACAAAATAGGAAAGCCCAGGGACCTAGATGCGAAATATTCAGATCCAGATCTGGATCTGGGACGACTTCCACCCAGCTGCTTGCTAGACCGAGAGAATGACTAGCGGGACCAGCGTCCACACGGCGCTGACGAGGCGATGCTGGTGACACGTGGCTTTCGGTGTCACCGACAGGTGGGGCCGGCTCCCGCGCAGAAAATTGGAAAAAAGGGAAGGCAAAGCCTCCGACGGGATTAGAACCTGGGCGTGCATGGTGTGGATCAGGTGCAATGCCACTGGGTTATCGCCCTGCTAGTGGTATAGACCGGGGTTTTCTCTTTATGAAGAATAACCGTGACGTGAATCTGACGAAACTGAAGAACTACGGGTGTTCCTGCAAACGATGGGGACAGACATCATGGACGACTGTGACCTGAAGCAGGCGGTGCTAGAGGGTGCCACTCCCAGAGCACGTGGAAGGGTAGGGAGAGGTCCCAGAGGCGGAGGCTCACCTTGGGAAATTCAGAGAAGAGGTGAATTGGTCGGGGAACAACGACGGTGTCGAGGAAGAGGATGCATCCATGGACGTACTCGACGTAGCTCGATGGGGCCGTCGCTCTGATCCATCTCCTTGCCTACTGATTCATTGAAGCGGGCGGGGATACTACGGAGGTTCCGTTCTCGCTCACCGCAGCCTTCCGCGGCAGCCACATGATGGCTCAACGAGCTCACAAAAGCCGGCCATGGAGGGGGCTATCTCGGTTTAGAAGGAATAAATTCAGAGAAAAAAGGAGCAGAGAAGGAAGAGAGGCTGGCGCGGCGATGGGAAAGGGAGAGGCTAGGGTTCTGGCCCAGGAGGGTGGTGGTTTTATGGAGGGGAAAGCAAAGGAGGGGATAGGACCGAGAGGTGGTGTGATGGTGGTGGTGGTTTGGTGGTCGACATGGACAGGTTCACAGCCTCCCTCATGTTGTGACTTGTACGGAAGGAGGAGGAAGGAGAGATGGGCTGGGAGTTGGGTTTTCGGTGTAGGCTCCTGCTGGGCCGGTTTGTCCTAGCAGCCCCAAAACATTTTTTCTTCCTTTTTCCCCAGAAATTGCTTGGGAAACATTCCTATTATATTTATTCATCAAATAAATTCTAGGAATTGTTAGAAATAAGATTTGGTGAATTGCAAACAGTTTGCAAGTTTTAAATGCATGATGATGCATTATGCAATGTGATGCAAAAGAAAAACAACAAGCAATTCTATTTGGGGGGAAAACCCCGGGCGTTACAGCCGCCATCGAAAACCCTAATTTGGGGGACATAAGTCTCCATTCTAGTACTCTGCCGCGACGAGGAAGTGCCCCAAATCCATCTTCATGGACCATTCTGCCTCCATGATGCTTCGTAGTAGTTCCCCATGGACTATGGGTTCATAGCGGTAGCTAGTTGGTATTCTCTCCTCTTTGTGCCACCATGTTTAGGTCTTGTGAGCTGCTCTACATGATCAAGATCATCATTATGTAATGTTATGTGTTGTGTTTGCAGGGATCCGATGAACCATGAAATTATGATTATTTTGTTCATGTCATTCTATGAGAGCTTAACTTATATCTTTACAGTATTTTAATGTGTTCTTGCAATGCTCTCCGATATGCGTGGTTACTTTGATAACGTAATTGTATGCATCTCCAAGAGGGAGTTTATATGCCAGATAGTGGGTCATGTTTTCTTGTTTTCTGCGCTTGAGTGACATAAACATGCATGGGGGAGGATGTGTTGTTACCACTAGGGAGAAAACAGGGTGTTGTTGTTTACGGATGAGAATTAATGCTTGCATTTTGTATTGTTCTTAATGCAATTATCTGTTACACACGAGCAATCACTTTGTCCCTACAACTTTTTTTTGAACTTACTTTGTTCCTACAACTTAATACTGGAGAGATTTGTTGGATATCTTTCTCAAGGTGGACTTTTAGAAATGGACGCATCCGGATAGTGGTCCATATGCCTTAATGTGAAGCCTACATAACAATGCTAGCCGGAAAGCCAGATAAAAAATTGTTATGTGCTTTTGATTTTTTAATTTCCTAGTTGTAGTTTGTTTACGCAACCCTTGTTCTTTTGTTTGTAGAGTTGCCTCTTGTCAAACTATGATCCCCAATCCATCTTCTATGATTATAGTATTGTTTTCACATGCTTTATCACTTGTAATTAGTTCACCCAACCCTTGCTGGCATTATTATTTCACATCACACAAATCACCTTTTCCAGTCCATATTACACCACTTCTATTGTATCTTCGCCGAACTAGTGCATCTATACAATCACCATTGTATTAGGTGTATTGAATACACAAGAGAATCATCCCATCATCACTCCATCCACTATTTTCTGCTGCCTTTTGTTACTAATTTTTTTCAAGTGCTTCTCAGGTCTGGCTGAATTGACAACTCAGCTGCTAAGGCTTGTAGGTATTTTTTTGGTTCCCCTTGTGTCAAATCAATACATTGGGTTACACTTACCCTGGACGACTGTTGCGACCCCCTACACTTGTGGGTTATCAAGACAATTTTCTAGCGCCGTTGGTAGGGAGCATAGCTCTATCTATAAGTTCATGGTAAGTACACTCTTGCTTTTTTACTTGCTTTACAATTCTTGCTATCAATGGTTACTTTCTTTGAAACTATATTTTATTGGCAAGTTGGGTTCACGGAAGATCAACAAAAATATGGTAAGAAATAGCGTTTGTCTCCAAAAGGAATATAATTATGGAAACAAATAAATAAATTGAATAGTTATGCTAGAGACTTGTGCTCTATATATGATATATCTTTTTTCTATGATGAATCTTGTTGTGGCTTGATGTTTAATCAACTTCCTCTCCAATGTGCTTGCAATACGGATAAAAAAATAGCCTCTTATGTTAGGGGAAACAATGATTTCTAGGATGTGGAACATATAGAAGAATTTATTGTTTGGAAGGGTTGTGTCAAAATTTCCTCTTTGATTAAAAAATATGATGATGTCCCTTACAAATCTGAGATTGATGCTATACTTAATCATTTCTGTTATAATTACCAAGTTGAGAATGCTTATATTATGAGATATCTTGAACCATACTCTTCGAAAAATAAGATACTAATGCCTTGTAGGAGCCTATGCAAGAAGAAATTGCTGAAACTAGAATCTTATTGCATGAAAAGGAGGAGGAGGAGAGTGACGAACAAACGTAGGAACAATGGAGTAGCTACCCATGTCTAACTTCTAATAGAAGTAACTCTTTAACTCTATCATTATATGATTCACCTCCGTTCTTACACAAGGACGATGAGTGCTATATTGACGAATGTGATGATCCTATTGATTCTTTTGAAATATCTATCAATACCCAAGCGGAGGGGGTACCCAGTCCCGGCACATGGGCGGGCGACCGCCTATCAAAGAATGGCGTTCACCCAGCAAAAGATTAGCGAAGCCCCGGTTGGAGGAGCCAGTCTTCCCCCGAAAGAGCATGTGCGGAGCTGCCGCAACACGGCTGGCCTGAGGACCCCATATGCCCGTGGCCGCCGTCCGGCATCAGTAATCGGGGCAGCACGGCGGAGACAATAGCGCCCTGTCGCGGAGGCATCTCACGCCCAGTGGCACGCTCGCTGAACCCGCGCCAAGAAGACACCCAAAAGAACTATCGATGAGATGGAAAAAATTGCAAGCTCGGCGGGACCGCAATGCTTGCCTTGTCCGAGTAGAGCATCGAGTGGGCCAGTATTGCCTGAGCAGAGAAAAGGTACCCGAGATAGCATGTTGCGACTCCCGGGATGGGGGATCGTGCTATCTTGTTTCCATGACATGAGGGGGAACGAGAACGCTCCCGGGACTGGGGACGAGTCGTTGGCCGAGATCACCTGAGCTGAGCACCTTGGTCGTAGCAAGGGCGAGAGACCGCCCTGTCGAGGCGACCTGAGACCGAGAAAAAGAGACACTAGTCCCTCTACTGCCGCCTAACAGGGGCCAGTTCTCGTCCTCCGGCCGATGGGAAAATAAGTTCAGTGCCTCGCTCGTGGATGGTGCAAACCGTGGGTGGGCATCCGTTCTCGTAAGCCCGCTCCCGGCTGTGAACCATTACAAGACCCAGAGAGATACGTATCCCTGAAATCTCTTCCTTAGCAAACTACCTACGTCTTGATCTGGGTCGTACTAGACTCACCCTCGTTTGGCTCGAGCGTTGAGTGGGCGGTTGACGGAGGGGGTGGTTCTCGTTGTTCGCCCCGGTGCGACCCAGGGGCTCTCCACTTGGAACCGACCTCCCGATACTGGAGTGACCCCCGACTGGCGGCACACCCCGTGCGACGTTGCTCTGGATCCGGTCTATGGCGGCTTTGTCTGGGGTGCGCGTGCGCTCGCCTGGTCCCCCAAATACGTAGAGCAATGAACATGCGGGAGTGTCTGGCTCTACACTTTGAGCACTTTAGGAGAACTATGAGTCCTTAAAGAAGAATCCTTATGAGCAAAGTATAGGGTTTAACTTGAGTAAATGGCACTTGGGTAGAAATGGCCCAAAAATTGCAGGTACCAGGAAAATCTAGGAGCATTGCAGATGGTCCTTCAGGCTCTAGACGGCGGAGGCGGCAGCTCGTTTCGCTCCCTCCTCGTTGTCTCCCTCTTTTTAGGGATAGAGGAGCCGGTCAAAGCGAAACATCAAGCCCATCGAGGAGGCGGACTCCTCCCCTGCCTCACAAAGCTTATTTTCCACCAGCTCTGCAAGGAGATGAAGCTTCTTTGTAGTTTCGACGAAGAACTCCAGCGAAGGTCCCGACCCACTCCCTATGGGCGTGGGAGGGGATAGGCCTAGCTTGAGGAGGGCTTCTTGGGTGTCATCGACAACTTGGCGCAAGGTATTCACCACGTCGACGTGGTGAAGCGCGTCGGGCTTCAGCTGCTTAACTTGCGCCCGTAAGGCCTCCGTCTTCTCTAAAGTCTCTTGGGCGGCCTCGAGTTGCTGGCGGGCCTCTTATAGCTGGGATCCTGCAGCCTGAAGTTGCTCCTGAAGAGCCACCTTGCGCTCCCTAGCTTCTTGGGCTACAACCTCCCTCTGGCGGCCCCCTCTGGGATGGATCTTTGGAGTTCTGAGGAGTGCTGGGTCAGAGATGACACGACATCCTCTATCTCCTTGGTTTGGCCGTCTGATGCGCCTTGGGCCTGTTCCATGGAACTAGCCCTGGCTTCCCGCTCCACGGCGACCTGGCTATGATCCCACTAGCTCGCCTCTTGGAGAGCGGCGAGCTGACGTTGGAGATCCCCACCTCGGGAGCAGTATCTAAGGATTGTCACCGCAATACCGCCAAGGCGGCAACTAGGATTCCCTAGAAGGTCCCTTGGGTGGCAGCACGGCATCCGCGGCCACTTCTTCCCGGGTGGCGCCTTCTTCGGTGGAAGCTCTCCTAGACTGCAGCCATTCTTCGTGCTCGAGAAGGTCTATGCTCAAGGCCACCAGTTCCACGTTTTCTCGTGCAAGGAGCTGGACCTCCAATTCTAGGCTTGCACGTTCTTGGGAGAGTGACCTTGCGGAGGCCTCGTTCTGCGCATGCGCAGCCAAGATAGCCTTCGCGGTGCGACGCTGTTGGTCAACCCAGTTGTGTATCACCCGGTTGTGATTCCTCTATCACTCCAGGGTCAGGCACCATACCAGCAAGATCAGCAGTCAGGGGGGCGACCACCAGGCCGTGCACCACCGGGGCCAGGGCGTCAGCTAGAACCCTAACGCCTCCTCCGGGGAGGCAGGGCGTCGCTTGCACACAATCTTGGGCTGGTATGATCTCCCGCGTGCCACTGACTCTGGGAGGTAATCTCCCTATAAAGTTGTTGATGCCACTGTCAGGAGAAACTTGTGGGTGACCTCAATAAAAGAAAAAGGATGTCGGTGGTAGCAGAACTCTCACCCGGAGAGCTTCATGGGGGAGTCAGAGAGGCATCAGGGCCCTCTGGTGCTCGGGGGCTCCACCGGAGAGGGTATCCTCCATCTTTCAAGTCGGATCTTGGTCCCTCTTTGACAGACGGATGGAGACATCTCCGTCCTCGCGCGTTCTCTTCTCTAGGACCCAGGGTGGACAAGGATTGCGTGAGGAACAAGTCGGGACAACAGCAGAAAGACGGAAGATGAAGGAACCAAGAAAGGGAGGGTGCATACCTTGGACGGTTTAGCGAGATGATCCACTCCGCCTTGGGTACCCCTAGTTGGGATGACCCCTGGGAATTCCCGGGAAGGTCACCCGCTTGAGGGGACGCCCACGGAGAGTGCGGATCATTGCCTGACAAGGGAGGTCCTTATTGGTGATGACGGCGGTAGACGATCAGGGGGACGTCGTCATCATCTTCTTCCTCTGCTGATTCTTTCACCGGCGCCACAATCACCAGGGTTTGGAGCCTGGTCGCCCTTGGCGCCGGACTCGGACTGCGGGGAGAGTAAACCGGGCCTTACAGGCGTGTGTTCCAACTTTGGAGCACACCCGACTGCTAGGTCCCTGGACGGCCCCATTGGCTTGAGGTGGAAGGGGCAGCATCAGTCCCACCACCAAGGCGCACGCCTAAGGTGACAGGGCAATAATGTGGGCCGCTGATGACGTAGCCACGGCCTTGGTGCTGGGAGGCATTCGGCCCTTGATTCCCCACTAGTCATAGGCAGGCAAGCCCGCTATGATGGACTCCTGCTATAGATCCTGGTAGAGGGGCACCACTCCCGCAGAGAGCGGTTCTAGCTCTGCCGGGCCCCTGACCAACTCCATGACCAAACCCTCCAGGACTGTTTGGGATACAGATGATTTCCGACCCGTAAAGAGGCAGTTTCGATCGTTGATCCCTCGGTACTCCCACATGGGATGAGAGCAGGGGGGCGGTGCAGTGGTCAATGACGTGCGCCATGATCTGTTCACCATTCAGTCCAAAATCCACTAACCGCGAGATCCAGGCGCAAATCGAGCTGAGATCAGCGTCCCAAACCTCTTCTCACCGCACTGCACCGGTGTTCACATGGGCAATCTTGCTCTTGCAGGCAATCTTCCACCGCTATAAAACGGACGAAGACCCACCGGTGGCGCCCGTCGTCCCATTTCTTGTTCCTCATGGTGGGGATGAACCGGTCGGCCTGGTTCAAACGGCGGCAGAAGGATACCGCCCTCACCACATGGTTTCCTAGCTCCACCTGAGGATAGAAGTAATGGTGGAACAAGGCCACTTAAGGAAGGACTCCCACGAAGGTTTCGCCGAAGTATTGGAAGATGGCCAACCCTAACAAGGAGTTGGGATGAAGTTGGGACAGACGAAGGGAAAAGCTGGCCATCACTGCCTAGAAGAAGTGCAACGTCGGGGGAACCAACCCCGAAATCAGGAAGTAGGAGAAGACGCGGATGTCTAGGCCGCCAGGTCACTGGGTGGGGCATCAGCATGTTCCAGGAGGGACGCTCGATGCTCATTGTCATCTGATGCAATGGCCCCAAGTAGACTCTCCAAGGACCTGAAGCTGCATGTTGGGGGGGGAGGGAAGAAGGCGTCCTTATCCCTCAGCTCTTCCCAAAGGAGCGCGCGGTCTGTCATCTTGACGGTCTTCTTGCCCTTGGTCTTCTTTCCCTGCTATGACATTGCCCGGGCGGGGAAGAGGCGGAGGGGAGGAAGGGGAAGTTCTGGAGGAGGAAGAAGGAGTTGGAGTCGAGTGTAGATCTGAAGTGGGGGAGGCGCAGGACTATCTGAAGACCGGCGGAAGAAATCCAGGCTCGCACGGCTCACCTACCCAGCGCCCAAATCCTTACCCTCCTTATGAATGTGGATGTGCTCGAGATCCGAGCTCCACATCTCATTGGGAGGAGAGGGTGGGCTGTGGGCCCCGGCTGGCTCGGAGTTCAAAGCAGTCGGCCTCAGGAGGTGCGCCCGGCGCGGACGAAACCATTTTGTGGTATGAAGGCAGGGGCGTGACACGGTGACGAAAATAGCTCCACAGTGACACGCCCGGGGCTACTGTCGGTACCCAGCGGAGGGGGTACCCAGTCTTGGCACATGGGCGGCCGACCGCCTATCGAAGAATGGCATTTTCCCGGCAAGAGATCAGCAAAGCCTCGGGAGGAGGAGCTAGTTTCCACCCGAGAGAGCAGGACATATGTTGTATGGAGCCCATCGCCCTGTACGTGGAAGTTGCCCCGTGGTATGACCTTGTCGACGAGTGGGAGGAAGGGGTAGTGTGTTTTCCTCCTTACGTGGCGCCCCCAACGCGTACTAGGAAGGGAGGGACAAGTGGAGAGCATGCGACAGCCCCACGAAGGGGAGGGGATGTAGTTCAAATAGGAGCCAGGTGGGAGGAAATGAGGCGAGGCCCAAAAAAAGAGAAAAGAGAGACAGACGTAACCAGAGAGCCAGAACACTAGTTTCCCAATATAGCTACTTGTACCAACAGATAATTCCAGATCAGACATGCAGGACGTAGGGATCCAACTCGCAATGGCCCATACCTGGGTAAAAAACCGTGTCCTGTCTAGAGCACCCCAATTCGCATTCCTTCGGAGCATATGGCCGCTATGACCAGGGGTGCCTCCGCCCCGCTTCCGAACAAATCAGGGAGCTGGACGTTGGTCACTCCCGGTGTCCGCGTTTCGACACGCGACAATATCCCTTTTTTTATGAAATTGATGCTTTCTATACTTGTGAGCATGATGTTTCTATAAATGATACTTATGAAAATGTTGTTGCTACTATTGTTTATGATAATCCATTCTAGTTTGATAAATCTTACAATAATCCTTTATTTCCTACTATTCATATGCATAATAGTGAGGAAGTTTGCTTAGAAAATATAAATGATAATGCTCTAGATGACGGTCCTATATTTCTTGACGAAATAAATTATAATGCGCTACTGAAAATGGGATTGGAGAGGTCTTGACTTTAGCTATAAGGAGTCCCATACCTTTGGATAGTGATCAATCATCTTGTTACAATATTACTTATAGTGGGTTTCGAGAGGTCTTGATTTTAAAATTTGATCCCACTATTTTGGAGTTTCATATGAATTATGTGCTTATAGATCATGAAAAACATGCCTTGTTAGTTATATTGTTGAGTTTGCTCACGGTTCTACTTAAAATTATTATGAGGGAGGAAAATATGGTTGTACAAAGTTTCCTGTTACTAAAACACATCTCATTATGTTGAAAGTTTTGAAGTTTCTCACCTTCCTATGCCTGCTACTATGTGCTGCTTTGATTTATTTAATTACAAGATTTCCATGTATAGGAAGTCGGTTAGACTTAAATGTGTTTCATATTTTCTTCTTGATTATCTCTTTTTCTTAAATTCTTATTTTTATGTGAGAATCTTCTAAAATTACTGAGGCTATCTTAATGGCTATAAAGAAAAAGCTCTTGGGAGACAACCATTGTTATTTTTTTTATTTAAAGTTAAGTTTCTTCTGCTTTTTTTTGAGATGTTTTCTATCCTATCTATGGGTAGAGAACACGAATTACAAAAAAAAGTTGTGCTCAAAACTTTTCAAAAAGGGAAGCGATTAGGAAGGAAGGCATTGATGAAGTAGGGGTCAACCTTGAACACCTGTGTTCATTCCTATGTAATTAAAGAAAATATTCTTATGGAAGCTTCTCACTAAAATACGGTTTTATTGTGTTCCACCCATCGTACCATAAAAATAATTATTTCCTAGCTAAAAGGCGTTAAAGGAAAGCGCTTGTGGGAGGCAACCCACTTGGTTGTCTCTTGTTGTCTCTTGTTTTCTTTATTTTTCCCTTGACTTTTCTATTGTTTTCTTTTATTTTCGTTGCGTCTGCGAAGTTTTTGCCTCTGTAGAAACCAGTCCTTATCCTTATTATTTTGTTTTTGGGCCAAGAATTGCCTCTTTTGAAAGAAATTTAAGTTGTTGTTTTGTTGTCCAGAGTTCTGTGCTTCACCATAAAATTTGCATCTCTTTGTCATAGTGTGATAAAATCATGGAAAATGGGCACATTACCTAGGGTGTTATCTAACTTCTGTTTGGTTCAAATTTTCTGATTTGAACAATGGAAGTGCATCAGAAAATTCATCTTTATAGTCAGTTCCGTTTTGAAAGATTTCTGCCTCTATTTGCATTTGCTTCCTTTTCTTTTTCTTTTGGTGTTCACTAGGATTGGAGAGCTTTAAAATAAAGTAGTGAGAGTAGCCAATGTTTAAATTTGGTGTTTGCATTATATCCAAATAGTACAAGTGGATTTGTTTCTTTGATGCACTAACCCCGCTAATGAATATTACGAGAAGTTTTGTGTGAGGGATGTTTCCAAGATTAAGGATGGAAAAAAGATAAAGCTTGGGGATGCCCATGTCACCCTAAGAAATATCTAAGAAGTACAAGCGTCAAATCTTGGGGATGCCCAAGGTATCCCCTTCCGCATCAACAATATTATCAGATCACCTTTCAGGACACTATATTTTTATTGCTTTATATACCATGTATTATTCTTGGAGCGTAATTTTCTTTTTCTTTCCTTTTTTTCTTGAAGGTAATAAATGGTTAGATCCTAGCATTCTAGTTTGGATAGGAACACACTCCACTTTAGCGTTTTAAAAAACTCTAGTTTTCACTCTTATTGTTTCTCGGTGTTCAGTTTTTGTTGCTGCTATTTTTAGCTCTTGTGCTTCACATTTTTTTTCAGAGCTATTAGTTATTTTGTAGTAGAAATCTCTTGCATTTCCCTTATAATTTCTGTGAGAGATGTTCTAATAAGTTGATTGGTGTTATTTGGAACGGGAAAATTTCATGCATGAGGTAGTTGTATAAAGAAAAGCCCACATAGTCTTGTAGATCGTTATATTGTTTCACATGAATCATTGTTGTGGTTTTGATGTATTAAAATGATTAATGGGTAAACTTGACAGATTAGCAAAGTAAACCAATTAATGGTTGGTCTAAAAGGTTGAAACTGTGGCACACTTATCATATCAGTTGACGGTACAATCATATATGAATTACAATATGGATAGAAAGCAAGATTATTTTTGTTATGCGCTACGGTCGGGGTAGCCAACAGTGACTTGTCGCAGCCGCAGACTCCCTAGGAGTTATATTCATTATACCTTGCAAGACCATGTTGCTAGTTGTATTAATTAAACTTGTGAGTTCTTTTTTATTCAAGTTGAGTTGCGGTTTTCTACCACTTCCACCATCCGTATTTGCTAGCCTCTTCGATGTTGTGCATTGCCCTTTCTCACATTGAGAGTAGGTCTATAATTCGCCAGTACATCCAAACCCCGTGGGAGGACTTCATCTTTTTCTCCTACACATAAGCTCAGATATCTTTCTAAAAACATCCACCACACCTACTTACCACGACATTTCCATAGCCATTCCAAGATATATTGCCATACAACACCCATCTAAACTATGTTACTTGATGTGATTCTTCGTTGTTATATTGCATTCAATTTTGTACAACTGATATATTTTATTATGAGTTTTGTGACGATTCATTGTAACATAGAGTGTTGCACCTACCGGTGAAGATTTAAAACAGTCCAATGAGACCATCAAAAAGAGTCCAAGTTTCCATAAAAAACAGCCCAAAGAGGCCAATGAGAGGAAATTTAAAAGATCGATGGAGGCCACCATATAAAAAAAATAAAAAGAGAGAGGCGGAAGCATTACCCTTTATTCCACACTTGTGCTGATGTTAGCACCTCTACTTCAGTTTGGAGAGAGTTTTCACACTTTTAGTTGTATAACTATGAGGGGATCCTTACATTATAGAACTTGGCTTATATATTCCAATGATGAGACATCCGTGCTGTCCACGTCGAGGTACAGAGGCAGGGACGGCCACGAGGTCCACCTCCCCTCCTTATAACCCTAGCTCGAGCCCGAGCTCTCCCCTCTGCCCTAGCCCTAGTCCTCCCTCCTCTCTCCCTCTCACCGCCGCCGTCGTTTCCATTCTCCTTCCACCTATGCTCTCTCTCTCTGAACCAACCATCGCACCACCGCATCCCAATTCCGTCGATCGCCGTCGACATGGCCGCCACCCGGCCGGGTTAAGCACGGGAATCGGTTCCCCGTGCTCCCCTCTTCCACCTCGACACCACGGAGAGGGCTGGACGCCGCTGGAGTACCGCCGCCGTCCACCGTCTGTCGCCGCCGTCGCCAGCTGCACCGAGCCGCTCCTTCCTTTCCGCCACGGTGAGCACACCCTCCATCTTGCCCTCTCTGCTGTCACGTTACGCCCGCGCGCTCACCACACGCACACGCACGCAACCACGGCGAGCAACAGCAGCAGCGCTGCAGCTGCCGCCGGCGGCCGCCATCCTCTGTCGAGGTTCAGTAACTGAACCTGCAAAATTCAGTTAGACAGCGCGACTGAACCTAAACCCCCCAAGCCCCCCTTACCTGACAAGGAACAGCATCATACCGTAGTGGCACCGCAGCTGCGCGCACGCACAGGAGGCCAGGGTTCGATCCCTGCCCCCCGCGGGATTAATCCCACAATTTTTTCGCTAGGCTAGCTGACAGGTAGGGCCCCCTGTCAGCAACTCCGCACGCCACCTAGGCACCACGTGGCCAGGGCCCACTGGCAGTGGCCTATTCTAGGTCACTGCGCGGTGTAAAAACGTTTCTGCCCATTTTCTTTTAATTTAAGTCCCTATTATTCACAGAATAGTCCCTGAATTTCAAATACAAATATCTTTTGAATTTCAACTTCAAATAAAATAAATAAAATATGTATTCTGAACCAAATTTATTTCTCTACCTGTTTGAATCATTTGTCTTCTGTTTTGAACATTTCAAATGTTTTCAAATTTCAAATTCAAACAACTCATTTCAAATTTGGTTAAATTCATAACTAATTCAAAATTAATTCAAATGGCACATATAAAATATGTTTTTCATGCCAAATTAAACCACCATTTCAAATATAGACTTTGTTTTATGTTTTGAATAATTAAAATTGGTTAAATAATTTAAACCTTGTTTAAATCATTTAATATTGCTAAATTCATAACTTGGTCAAATTAATTTCTTTTGAACATATAAAATATGTTTTCAAACCAGAAAAGTATAAACTTTTCAAATATGAATTTTATTTAATGTTTTGAACAAATAAAAATTCAAATGAATTCATACTTGAATTAAATTCATTTAAATCTTGTTTAAACTTGTTTAATTCATAATTAATTCATCTTAATTCCTTTTTCAATAATTGAAACATGTTTTCCACCTAAAATTTTGTGTTCTTTCCAAATATGAATTTTGCTATTTATTTTGAACAATTGAAATTGGTGAAAACAACAAATGCTTGTGTAACACCTTTAAGAAGCAAATTCTCATAACTTAATAAATAAAATTCCAAACTTGGTAAACTTCATTTCAAATTGAAGCTATTGTTGTTTTCTTTTTGTTTTACTCATCCATGCATCATTCTAAACAACTTTCACATGTTGGTTAATGGTAGACCATTTAATCCAACCTTAAATCATGGGCCTTTTCCATATGCAATCCAATTTGCATATGGGACCATTTAAACATGTATCATGTCAACTAGCTTATTTTGATGCATCAATTAATTTGCCATGCATCATCCCATGATTGTGCATTATGCCATGTTATTGATTGTTTGTCTCTCTGCGTTGTTTGTTTGCTTCTTCCCGAATAGACGACGACGTTGAGACAGACGAGGTTTACGACACTATTTCTGAGGAGTTAGCTCAGTACCAGGCTGCTGAGTTTGCAGGCAAGTATTCACTCACATGAACCATTGTGTTCCTTTCCACACTGGATACCGATACTTTCCGTTGTCTATTCTGCTAGCCTTAAGTATCGATGCTTGTGTTCGATCCTATCACATGTTATCCTGTAACCCTGATATACCCTCACCTCCACACCCATAACCTTGTTGCTTGTTGCCTGTGTCTTACTAGCATGCTTAGGGTTGTTTATGCTCGAGTCTGCTGTCCGTTATTTCTGTTACCATATTTATTATGTTCTGGGGCTCGATGTTAAACAATAACCTGTTAATGTTTGAGGTAATGCTAATTTGATGATAAGGCACCGGCAGGAGGACCGGCGTGGTTTTGAGGCCTGCTAGTGTCGACCCTAATTAGGAAAAAGGGTCTTGTCTACTGATCCATGATGAGCGCACTATCCGCATGTGGGAAGCGTGTATGGGCACCCCTCCGCAACTCTGATTCGATTCGCATCTCGTCCAAATCGCCACACTTAGTTCGGGCTTTCCATTTGATGCACTCATATGCAGGTACGAACCCGAGGCCAGGGTGGAAACTTTTGTAGTCGGCATTTAGGGCGGCGTGGTCTTCCAGTGCTATGAGGGTCCCCCTTTTCTTCGTGGGGGCTCGATTAGCCGCGCACGCACAACACGTGGTTCTTTGGGCTTGATGCGAAGAAGAGTTGGGTTGTGTTGAGTGCCCCGCTTGGTGGAAGGCATTCCATCTGGCGGGTTATTCTTACGTGTACGGCCAAATTGGTGCACCCCTGCAGGGTTAAATCTTCTCGAGAAGCCGTGTTGTCCGCGGTTATGGATGACTTGGTGAAAGTACTGGCTAACAAGTACTCAGAACAACTTACACCTAACTAATGATAACTTGACTAGTAATAGTCTTATTGACACAATAACTTGAACCATCATTAATCCAACTGTGTGAGTTATCCTCGGATTGCTTCTTCGGATAAGGGGCGAGATCCAGGATGGGTTGGTTTGAGGTTAGTTGTAGTTGGTTCCGATACGCTATCTTATCCCCTTCTTTTAGCCGGAAGTTGTAGCGTGTTTCTGTAGTTGGTTAGAGCAGCCTGCTGCCGCACTTTTGTATCACCTATTCTTCCGTTGAACCCAAAGCATCTGTACTTGGTGTTGCCGGGTACACTTTGGTGACTTGTGAGTCTTGCTTGCCAGTACTTGTCTGTACTGACCCCTTTGGGGCTGTGGTTTCCGCAGACTACGTTTCCGAGGATCCCCATGGTGGCTACTACGTGGAGTATGACGAGGCTGCTGACGAGTAGATAGCAGACCCGGGCAGGATCCGAGACATCGTGGATGGGCTCCGTCTTTTCGTTTCCGGCCTCTTAGGCCTATTTGGATCTTGTCTGTACTCAGACACTTTGGATGCTTCCGCTGTGTTGTAATGATGAATTGTTGGGACATGTGTCCTCTGGATGATTGTATTTGCTATCTCTGCTCTAGTGAGAGCCATTTGCAACTTATTTCGATCTTTTGTGTCTTAGAGATATGTTGTGATATCACTTGTTCAAATGCCGTTGACGTACCATGTGTGTATGTTATGAAGTACGTCAATGGAAGTAGTCGGATTTCTAGGGGATGGTTTACGCAGACGATGGATAGTAGAAAATGGTTGTCACATGTTTACGTGTTGGCCTGCTCATATTGAGATGCGGGTGCCGGTATGCCCCGTAAGCCATTTTTCTACTGTTTAGCGGACTGTGAGTATCCTCTAGAAGTCCGGGTGCGACAAATGGTATCAGAGTCTGTCTGCCTGTAGGATCCCTTTTACTGGTCGCAGTTGAGTCTAGAAACTATTTTGTAGCTATATAGGAAAAAAAATGAAACGTGAGAGTAGGAATTCTGTTCTTTTATTTCTTTCCCCACCCACCCTCCCTTTTCTGGTAAGGAAGTGCAACGTTGTTTTCTCTCCTCACCTAAACTTTCAAGTTAGGGTTTCACGTATCCTGGTTTCTCTAGGATAGTTATATCTACTAGACCATAGGAATGGAGGTGGTCGTGACATGATTTATCATGTTGCCTGCTCATGATTGAGAACGGAGGCATGTAAGCCCCGGAAGCAGATCCTCTATTCCTTAAGCAGTAGATATTGATCCTTTAGAAGCCCGGATGGGTTTTCCGTAGTACCTCAGGAGTGTTTGGTCTCGTGTTTCCCCGATGTTGCTTCAATATCCTGTTCTTCTCAACATCCTTTTCGTCCGTTGAAACCTTGTTGTTGCTTTCCACTTCAGTTCTTCTACCGGCGTCTAATCAAAACTTCCCCGATCATCTGCAGATGGATCTCAGGTTCTACCCGCAGGTGGTTTGTATGACTCGTTGCGAGAGCACTGCCGGTTATCCGGATATGCTGAGGGACATGGTCACTTTTCTGGGGTTCCGTTGGGCACCAGAGTACCAGGTCTACGAGCAGCAGCGAGAGTTTGACCAGACCTACTACCAGGCTATCGTCTACATTCTGTCAGATGATGGCATGAGCGTAGTCCACCGCTACGAGGCAGTAGGTTCCACAGTGGATAGGGCTGTGCAACAGGCAGCTTATGTGAGTCTCACCGTCCTTCGTGCTGACTACTGGGAATTTGACGATTCTATCTATCGCCACATCCCCCGTGGTTACATCACTTAGGAGGGATCTCACTTCACTCTCTACGACAACTTGGATGTCTACGAGCATGATAACTCCAGGCTGCACACCACCGCTCAGTTTGTGAGGCACAGTGAAGCAGTTTCCAGCACACTATCTCAGGAGTTGGCTTCAGTCAGAGAGCAGCTCTACCTTGCTTTGACTCGTCTGGCGACGTACACCCCAGACTTTGTTGGAGATGAGCGCTTTGCACGTTTCGATCAGCCAGTGGGTCGTCGTCTGCCAGATGCTGGAGGTTACGAGCCGATCAGAGGTCCACTCCTCAACCTTGGTGCTGGTTACACTGGGATTCCACGCTCTGGAGCACAGGGAGTCGACGCTATGTACTTCACCACACCTAGAGTCGCTCTCAGACCACGTCAGATCTACGTGGATCGTCGTTCTACCTACTTTCGTGGGCGTGCTCCTCACCGTACCTCTCGCCGTACTCCTAGCCGCCGTCCTGCGTGATGAGCATGGGAGTACCGATGTATCCATTCTTAGCTATGTTTAGTTATCCTTTGGCATTCGAACCATTTGTGGTGTGTTGGATATTCTGATGTATTTGAACATGTGATGATGTACCTGTTGGTTATCTATTCATGCGTCGGAATAATCTCTCTTTCGGTGTCCAAGTCTATCCTTTTCTATTGTTGTGCTAAAATGCATTTCCATTCAGGATTCCGCCAACAAGGAACAACCCACCTGAGCCACCGCCAATCACGGAGCTGTTGACTCAGATGACCCAAGTCATGGCACAGATGGCCCAGTTTCAGACTATTCATCACAACAACCAGACGGCTCCACGAGTCAGCATCAAGGAGTTCCTCAGTCTGGGTCCGAGAGCTTTCGTGGCCACACGCGAGCCTCTGGACGCTGATGACTGGATCCGTGAGATAGCTAAGGCTCTGGAGATTGCTCACGTTGCTGAGGAAGACAAGGTCAAGTATGCATCCTATCTGCTGAAGGGTCAGGCAGCTACTTGGTGGGAAAACTACCAGGCCATGAGAGCTGGCTTTCCAATCACATGGGTTTGTTTCAAGGAAGCCTTCCTGAAGCACCACATTCCAGATGGTCTCATGGAAAGGATGTGTGAAGAGTTTTGCTCACTCAAGCAGGGCAAGCTGGACGTCATTGGCTATCAGTGTGAGTTCAATCGCCTCGCTCGTTACGCTGGTGATGAGGTGTCCACTGAGGCTAAGAAGATGGCAAGGTTCCGCAGAGGTTTTAACCCGGAACTCAAGTATGCCCTCACAAACGTCAAGGCCAACAGCTTCGAGGATCTCGTTAACACCGCGCTCAATGAGGAAAATGGGCGCAAGGCGTTCGAGGAGTCTCGCAAGCACTCGCGTGAGGGTGGTTCCTCCTCCAACATGATCACCCCTCCGCAGAAGCGCCGCATCTGGGTGCCAAATGGTGCTGTCACTCGGGCTCCATACGCCCAAGCTTCTCCAGGCTTTGCTCCCCGCCCACCCAACCCTGCTCAGATGCATGATCAGAGGGCTTCGATGGGGCAGCCAAGGCCAGGGCCTCCTCGTGTCGTCACTTGCTACAAGTGCAAGCAGACGGGGCACTACGCTGACAAGTGCACGCAGAGGCAGCTACCTCCACCACCACCTCGTCCCAACACAAACCAGTCAATGGTGCGCGCTCCCCCGCCTAAGGCCTTCAACTCCAACAACAGGCCTGTCGGGAGGACCGCAAGGGTGAATCATGTCAAGATCGACAAAGCTGAGGAAGCTCCTGACGTCGTTCTCGGTATATTACCCGTAAACTCTTTTCCAGCTAAAGTGTTGTTTGATACCGGAGCATCGCATTCTTTTGTGTCAAAAACCTTTGCCACAACAAACAACCTAATTGTGGTTCCACTAAGCAATCAAATCACTGTTCACTCCCCGGGATCTCAAATGCTGACCTCCAAGATAAGTAAGGACAATCAAATCCTAATTGGAGGCCACATTTTCCTTGCTACACTCATGTTGCTGGGAAGTTCTGACATTGATGTCATTCTTGGTATGGATTGGCTGAAAGCTAATAAAGCAAGGATTGACTGTGCTCAAAAGTCAATATCTCTGTTCCACCCGTCTGGCCAGATAGTCTATTCTCCAAATGAATCAAGTACCTTTCAGATGTGCAACCTCGATGCAAATCCTCTACCTTCACTTGAAAATGTTCCCGTGGTTTGCGAATTCCCTGACGTCTTTCCAGAAGAGTTGCCAGGGATGCCTCCGGACAGAGCTGTTGAGTTCGTGATCGAGCTTGAGCCAGGTACTGCTCCAATCTCTAAGCATCCTTACAAGATAGGAACTCCCGACCTGAAGTTGTTGAAGGAACAAATTGATATGTACATGGAAAAAGGTTACATTCAACCTAGTTCCTCGGCTTGGGGTTGCCCAACTCTGTTCGTTGCGAAGAAGGATCACACAACGAGACTCGGTGTGACTATCGTCCTCTTATCGGAGAAATCATCAAAAACATGTATCCATCCTCGTATCGATGATCTTTGTGATCAACTTGCTGGAGCCTCAAATCTCCAAGTGGACTTGAGAATGGTTACCTCAAAGAAAAGATCAGAAAAGAGGATATCAAAGACAGCCTTCCACTGCCTACGGTCTATATGAATTGTAATGTCCTTTGGTCTCACCAATGCACCGGCGACATTCTCATCGACTCATGAATTCGTCTTCATGAATACCTCGACAAAGTTCGTTGATGTATATCTTGATGAAATTCTGTCTACTCAAAATCCGAGGAAGAACATGAAGAACATCTTCGTCTCACTCTCATGAAACTTCGCGAGCATCGTCTATATGCGAAGTTCTCCAAATGTGAGTTCTGGATTTCAGAAGTTACTTACCTTGGTCATGTCATCTCAGCCAAGGGCATAGCCATTGATCCAGAAAAGGTTAAAGCAATTGTTGATTGGAAACCTCCAAAGACGGTGAAGCAAGTAAGAAGTTTCCTTGGCTTGGCTAGCTATTGCCGTCGTTTCGTCCAAAACTTCTCCAAGATTGCTAAACCTCTCACTGGTCTCACAAAGAAGGACAAGAAGTTCGTTTGGTCTCCACAATGTGATGAGAGCTTCAATCTCCTGAAGACTAAACTCACGTCTACACCAGTTCTGGTTGGCCCAGATCCTTCCAAACCTTTCCAAATATTCTGTGATGCTTCTCTCCAAGGTCTAGGTGCAGTTCTTATGCAAGAACGACAAGTTGTGGCTTATGCTTCACGTCAATTGAACGCACATGAGCTCAATTATCCCACTCATGACCTTGAACTTGCAGCAGTTGTGTTTGCCCTCAAGAAATGGAGACAATACTTGTTGGGTAACCGCACTGAAATATTTTCCGATCATAAGAGTCTGAAGTATATCTTCACTCAACCAGATCTAAACCTCAGGCAAAGGAGATGGATTGAAAAGATTAAAGACTTTGATCTTACCATTTCTTACACTCCAGGCAAGGCTAATGTTATGGCCGATGCTCTCAGTCGCAAGTCATATTGCAATAATCTCATGATCATGGAAAGCCAACCTCCTCTTCATGAAGAATTCCAGAAGCTGAACCTTGGTCTTGTTCCTCAAGGCTATCTTGCAAACTTGACAGCCAGTCCAACTCTCGAGGACAAGATTTGTTCTGAACAACTTCGTGATGCTGAAATCAAGAAGATGTTAGAACACATCAAAGAAGGCAAGGAGAAATTTAAGTCCTTCTTAGTGGATGACAAGGGAACTGTGTTCTTCGAAGGACGCATTGCAGTTCCTCAAGTTCAAAGTCTCAAAGATGTCATTCTCAAGGAGGCTCATGAAACTCCTCTTTCTATACACCCTGGAAGTACAAAGATGTACCAGGATCTCAAGACACTGTATTGGTGCCCTGGCATGAAACGTGAAATTGCTAAATACGTTTATGAATGCGACGTTTGTCAACGTGTTAAGGCAGTTCATCAGAAAACAGCCGGTCTTCTCCAACCTCTGAAAATTCCTGAGTGGAAGTGGGACATGATTGAAATGGACTTCGTCACGGGTTTTCCAAAGTCCAAGAGGGGCAACGATGCAATCTTCGTTGTCATTGATCGTCTCACTAAAGTAGCTCACTTCTTTGCTGTCAAAGAAACAATCTCAGCTAGTCAGTTGGCAGAGCTCTACACAGCAAAGATTGTTCCTCTTCATGGTGTTCCATTGGAAATAAGCTCAGATCGTGGAAGCATATTCACTTCTCATTTCTGGAAAAGCTTTCAAGAAGCATTGGGCACCAAACTTCTGTTCAGCACAGCCTACCATCCTCAGTCTCAAGGGCAAGTCGAAAGAGTCAATCAGATTCTCGAGGATATGCTCCGAGCATGTGGTATCTCCTTTGGCATGAAATGGGAGGAATGTCTTCCATATGCTGAATTCTCCTACAACAACAGCTTCCAGGCAAGCCTAGGCATGGCACCATTTGAGGCTCTCTATGGCCGCAGATGCAGGAGTCCAATCAATTGGTCTGGAGCTGGTGAACATTCACTCTTAGGCCCTGACATTGTTAAGGAAGCCGAAGAGAAAGTTCGCATCATTCGTGACAATCTCAAGATTGCTCAGTCTCGTCAGAAAAGCTACTATGACAGCAAGCACAGGGATATGATTTATGCACCTGGTGACAAAACATATCTCCGTGTAACTCCCCTCAGAGGCACTCATCATTTCGGTGTCAAAGGAAAGCTTGCACCAAGATACATTGGTCCTTTCAACATTCTCTCAAGGCGTGCAGAAAATGCCTATCGTCTTGAACTTCCAGAAAAGCTATCCAAGGTGCACGATGTGTTTCACGTGTCACAACTCAAGAGGTGCTTCAAAGATCCAGATCGTGCAGTTGATCATGATTCGATTGAACTGCAAGAAGATCTCTCTTATGAGGAGCACCCTGTTCGAATTCTCGATGAGACCGAGCGTAAGACTCGCAACAAGAGCACCAAGTTCTTGAAGGTGCAGTGGTCTCATCATTCCGATAAAGAGGCAACGTGGGAGACCGAAGAGGATCTTCGCAAGAAGTATCCGGACCTTTTCTCTTCTCAGTAGGAATCTCGGGGCGCGATTCCTTCAAGGGGGGCGTTTTGTAACATCCCAAGTATGAAAACATCCATTAGAATGTTTGCTTTTTGTTAATTTATGTTTTGCATCATGACATCATAATCATTGCATTTGTTTTGATTTGTTTTCCATTTGTTTTTCTTTGTTTTCCATCTGTTTTCCCTTGTTTTTCCATTTGAATTTCAAACCAATTTTCAAATTTTGTTTCATACTTGTTCTGTTACATTTTTCCAAATAAAAATATTCAAATCAAAGCAATTAATTGTTTCCATTAAAGTTGTAAGTTCAAACTACTTATTTTGCTTCCTTTCAATAAGTTAATTAATTCAAATTTCATTCAAAATTCAATTAAATTTCCAAGCAGCAACCATTTTGAAATTATGAAAATTATAAAACAATCCAATCATTTGGTTCCAATAAGCTTGAAATTAACAACTTTTAAATTGCTTAAGTTTCAATTATTCATTTAATATCAAATTCACTCAAATTCAAATAAAATCCAAACAGCAACTAATTTTGAAATTTGTTGAAAAACCAAAGTTGCACATTAGTGTTTCTGTAATAATTAACTCATACAAATTTTCCCTAATTTTTTCTAACCCCAAAAACCCACTCTTTTCTTCCTATTCTTTTTCTGCAAAAAAAAAGAAACAGAATCAAAAAATAAAAAAGAACACGCAGGCCAGTGGGCAGCAGGCCCAGCCCACCAGCCACGACCACTTACTTGTTCGTCACCTACCTCTGTACGGCAGCACATCCGTGCTGTCCACGTCGAGGTACAGAGGCAGGGACGGCCACGAGCTCCACCTCCCCTCCTTATAACCCTAGCTCGAGCCCGAGCTCTCCCCTCTGCCCCAGCCCTAGTCCTCCCTCCTCTCTCCCTCTCACCGCCGCCGTCGTTTCCATTCTCCTTCCACCTCTGCTCTCTCTCTCTGAACCAACCACCGCACCACTGCATCCCAATTCCGTCGATCGCCGTCGACATGGCCGCTACCCGGCCGGGTTAAGCACAGGAATCGGTTCCCCGTGCTCCGCTCTTCCACCTCGACACCACGGAGAGGGCTGGACGCCGCTGGAGCACCGCCGCCGTCCACCGTCTGTCGCCGCCGTCGCCAGCTGCACCGAGCCCCTCTTTCCTTTCCGCCACGATGAGCACACCCTCAATCTTGCCCTCTCTGCTGTCATGTTACGCCCGCGCGCTCACCACACGCACACGCACGCAACCACGACAAGCAACAGCAGCGCTGCAGCTGCCGCCGGCGGCCGCCATCCTCTGTCGAGGTTCAGTAACTGAACCTGCAAAATTCAGTTAGACAGCGCGACTGAACCTAAACCCCCCAAGCCCCCCTTACCTGACAAGGAACAGCATCATACCGCAGTGGCACCGCAGTTGCGCGCACGCACAAGAGGCCAGGGTTCGATCCCTGCCCCCCGCGGGATTAATCCCACAATTTTTTCGCTAGGCTAGCTTACAGGTAGGGCCCCCTGTCAGCGACTCCGCACGCCACCTAGGCACCACGTGGCCAGGGCCCACTGGCAGTGGCCTATTCTAGGTCACTGCGCGGGTGTAAAAACGTTTCTGCCCATTTTCTTTTAATTTAAGTCCCTATTATTCACAGAATAGTCCCTGAATTTCAAATACAAATATCTTTTGAATTTCAACTTCAAATAAAATAAATAAAATATGTATTCCGAACCAAATTTATTTCTCTACCTGTTTGAATCATTTGTCTTCTGTTTTGAACATTTCAAATGTTTTCAAATTTCAAATTCAAACAACTCATTTCAAATTTGGTTAAATTCATAACTAATTCAAAATTAATTCAAATGGCACATATAAAATATGTTTTTCATGCCAAATTAAACCACCATTTCAAATATAAACTTTGTTTTATGTTTTGAATAATTAAAATTGGTTAAATAATTTAAACCTTGTTTAAATCATTTAATATTGCTAAATTCATAACTTGGTCAAATTAATTTCTTTTGAACATATAAAATATTTTTTCAAACCAGAAAAGTATAAACTTTTCAAATATGAATTTTATTTAATGTTTTGAACAAATAAAAATTCAAATAAATTCATACTTGAATTAAATTCATTTAAATCTGAATTAAACTTGTTTAATTCATAATTAATTCATCTTAATTCCTTTTTCAATAATTGAAACATGTTTTCCACCTAAAATTTTGTGTTCTTTCCAAATATGAATTTTGCTATTTATTTTGAACAATTGAAATTGGTGAAAACAACAAATTCTCGTGTAACACCTTTAAGAAGCAAATTTTCATAACTTAATAAATAAAATTCCAAACTTGGTAAACTTCATTTCAAATTGAAGCTATTGTTATTTTCTTTTTGTTTTCCTCATCCATGCATCATCCTAAACAACTTTCACATGTTGGTTAATGGTAGACCATTTAATCCAACCTTAAATCATGGGCCTTTTCCATATGCAATCCAATTTGCATATGGGACCATTTAAACATGTATCATGTCAACTTGCTTATTTTGATGCATCAATTAATTTGCCATGCATCATCCCATGATTGTGCATTATGCCATGTTATTGATTGTTTGTCTCTCTGCGTTGTTTGTTTGCTTCTTCCCGAATAGACGACGACGTTGAGACAGACGAGGTTTACGACACTACTTCTGAGGAGTTAGCTCAGTACCAGGCTGCTGAGTTTGCAGGCAAGTATTCACTCACATGAACCATTGTGTTCCTTTCCACAATGGATACCGATACTTTCCGTTGTCTATTCTGCTAGCCTTAAGTATCGGTGCTTGTGTTCGATCCTATCACATGTTATCCTGTAACCCTGATATAGCCTCACCTCCACACCCATAACCTTGTTGCTTGTTGCCTGTGTCTTACTAGCATGCTTAGGGTTGTTTATGCTCGAGTCTGCTGTCCGTTATTTTTGTTACCATATTTATTATGTTCTGGGGCTCGATGTTAAACAATAACCTGTTAATGTTTGAGGTAATGCTAATTTGATGATAAGGCACCGGCAGGAGGCCCGGCGTGGTTTTGAGGCCTGCTAGTGTCGACCCTAATTAGGAAAAAGGGTCTTGTCTACTAATCCATGATGAGCGCACTATCCGCATGTGGGAAGCGTGTATGGGCGCCCCCCGCAACTCTGATTCGATTCGCATCTCGTCCAAATCGCCACACTTAGTTCGGGCTTTCCATTTGATGCACTCATATGCAGGTACGAACCCGAGGCCAGGGTGGAAACTTTTGTAGTCGGCATTTAGGGCGGCGTGGTCTTCCAGTGCTATGAGGGTCCCCCTTTTCTTCGTGGGGGCTCGATTAGCCGCGCACGCACAGCACGTGGTTCTTTGGGCTTGATGCGAAGAAGAGTTGGGTTGTGTTGAGTGCCCCGCTTGGTGGAAGGCATTCCATCTGGCGGGTTATTCTTACGTGTACGGCCAAATTGGTGCACCCCTGCAGGGTTAAATCTTCTCGAGAAGCCGTGTTGTCCGCGGTTATGGATGACTTGGTGAAAGTACTGGCTAACAAGTACTCAGAACAACTTACACCTAACTAATGATAACTTGACTAGTAATAGTCTTATTGACACAATAACTTGAACCATCATTAATCCAACTGTGTGAGTTATCCTCGGATTGCTTCTTCGGATAAGGGGCGAGAGGATGGGTTGGTTTGAGGTTAGTTGTAGTTGGTTCCGATACGCTATCTTATCCCCTTCTTTTAGCCGGAAGTTGTAGCGTGTTTCTGTAGTTGGTTAGAGCAGCCTGCTGCCGCACTTTTGTATCACCTATTCTTCCGTTGAACCCAAAGCATCCGTACTTGGTGTTGCCGGGTACACTTTGGTGACTTGCTAGTCTTGCTTGCCAGTACTTGTCTGTACTAACCCCTTTGGGGCTGTGGTTTCCGCAGACTACGTTTCCGAGGATCCCCATGGTGGCTACTACGTGGAGTATGACGAGGCTGCTGACGAGTAGATAGCGGACCCGGGCAGGATCCAAGACATCGTGGATGGGCTCCGTCTTTTCGTTTCCGGCCTCTTAGGCCTATTTGGATCTTGTCTGTACTCAGACACTTTGGATGCTTCCGCTGTGTTGTAATGATGAATTGTTGGGACATGTGTCCTCTGGATGATTGTATTTGCTATCTCTGTTCTAGTGAGAGCCATTTGCAACTTATTTCGATCTTTTGTGTCTTAGAGATATGTTGTGATATCACTTGTTCAAATGCCGTTGACGTACCATGTGTGTATGTTATGAAGTACGTCAATGGAAGTAGTCGGATTTCTAGGAGATGGTTTACGCAGACGATGGATAGAAGAAAATGGTTGTCACACGTTTACGTGTTGGCCTGCTCATATTGAGATGCGGGTGCCGGTATGCCCCGTAAGCCATTTTTCTACTGTTTAGCGGACTGTGAGTATCCTCTAGAAGTCCGGGTGCGACAACTAGTTATCACAAAATCTAGTAAATCCACAAAAAGAGAGAGAATCTCATTGAGAAGATTGGGCCACCCCATATCATCTTGGTATCAGATTCTCAGGTTTACTCGGTGAGCAAATTTATCCATAGTCTAGTGTTTTTATTTCCTATCCAGAAAAAGCCATTTAAAAATTTAGGGTTAGATTGTGCCAGAGCCTAGATCAACACCAAATTGCTACTCTAATTGTTGTTTCTTGTTGATTTGCGTTCCTATTTTTCTGTTTTTAGTTTTCATCTATTAGGGTTCATCTTGTTTCATTTTTGTTCTATATCGAAAATCCCCACCAAAAATAAGTGTGCTTTGATCTTGTTGTTCTCGGGAATTTTTAGACCTACAGCTTGTTTACAAGTTGATCTAGTTCCTTGTGTTCATCGTGTTGCATTGGTGTTGTTTTTAACTTGGTTGCATCTGATCATATTCCAATTCGAGCCCTAGCTCCTATCGGGTTCCTGCCGTGGCACACGTTTTGCAAAAATTGCTGCCGTGCCTGCTGCCACTTGGATTCGCTGCCGCACCGTACCGCTGCTTACCAAATCGCCCGCGGGTAACGAAAATCGCTTACCGCGCGCGCCTTAGCTTCCTACCGCAACTCGGAGTCCACCTCCTGACGCGACGCGTTTTTGCTCCAATTCGTTGTTGCCGCTGCCGTACGCCCACCGCACCGAGCCACACTCGGATTCGATCGCGCGCCCATAAAATCACCCGTGCGCGCACCACCCGCAACACACACGCGCGCTGCCGTGAGACTCTCTGCCGGGCAGAGTTTTCGCACCGATTCGCTGCCGTACGGCACAAAAACAGTTGTTTCTCTGTCGTGAGTAAAAGTGCTGCCGTGAGCTCATTTCAACTACGTTTTTCTTAGTTTTTCTTTTGTTTTCTCCTATTTATCTCTAGGATTCTGTTCTGACCTTTGATAAGCCATAGCTACAACCATTCTACATCAATATTTACGTACCCAAAACCCAAAGACTAGCTGTTTTATTTCTCTAACAGGCTGCTCAATTTGATCAATTTCTGTCCACTTTTCTGTTTTCCATTAATTGTTTCTCCTAGTTGATTCAAAGGACATTGAAAAAATAAAAAAATAGAGAAAACAAAAAGTATTAAAAAAATAGAAAGAGAGAAAAATCAAAAAAGAGGCCAAAAGACATACTATCACTAGTGGAAGCTTATCATATTGGATATTTTTGTGGACATTTGAGCAATCTTGTGCATGTTTTCATAGAGTATTTGCTAGTGTATTTCTAGTGCTTGCAATATCTCTTTCTAGTCTTGAAGAAAGGGAGGCTGATCAGAATATAATAGGGGTCCATGGTGAATGTACATGCTTGAGCTGGAAGGAAATATTGAGCCTCACTAATGTTTATTATAAGGTGAATTCTTTCCTAGTAATAAATAATGTTTGTGTTTATGAGAATGTTATACTACCTAAGCCTATGGATTTATGTATGATTAGGTTTATTAATAACACAACCATGGATGAAGAAGAGGAAGCAAGGAGCAAAAGAAGGAGGCATGGAAAACAAAGTTGCTACCATCGAAAACAACAAAAAGGAAATAATGTTTCAGTTCGGACTAGCAGAAGTCCCGAATTTGAAATAGTTATGGATTCTTAATACGGGCTTCAAATAAAGCAAACAAGCTCAATCCGATTAGGAAATTTGAAGAGATTTCCAATGGATCCAGCCTCATCAACAAATTCGACTCGTGCAAGCCGTGGTGACCGAAACAATCCACGAGTAGTTTTCTGCCAGTTTCCAAATAGAGTCCAATTGGCTGCACCCATGTTGGGTCAGTTTGTATCCGAGTTGGATGACTCCAAACGAGTAGGAAAAAGTCAATTTCGTGGGAAACACCCCCTCCCTCATATATAGCTACCACCTGCATGTGGAATAGATTAGATCCAGTTTAAACCAAAGAAAACCCTAGCCTCTAGATTGTATTGCTGCTAAGCATTCATCTTGACGTTTACCATTGCAAAGTTGCGTAATATCTTGTTATTCCATTGGGAATAAGGGGATACAGGACCACTTGTGATCTTTGATTACTTGTGCAAGAGCGTGCAATAGGGGTCATCCAAGTGAGAGATCTCAGTGTAGCACTAGTTATCACAAAATCCAGAAAATCCACGAAAAGAGAGAGAAGCTCATTGAGAAGATTGGGCCACCCTTATTAGGACAAGAATCCATCGCTAGTGTTGACAAGAGTCCTTACTACTTCTCCTCAAGAAGAGCGTGACCAACGCTGCAATCTCTTCCAAACTCATGCCGGCATCAATGGAAAGTCTATCAAGGTTATCATCGATGGTGGTAGTTGCCACAATTTGGCTAGCAAAGATATTTGCGACAAACTCCACTTGACTTACAAGCAACACCCTCATCCCTACCATGTCAGATGGCTTAGTGACTCCGGCACCTTCAAGATTCAACACATGGTCTCCGTGCACTTCAAGATTGGCCCTTATGAAGACACGGTTGAGTGTGACATTGTGCCTATGGCTGTGTGTCATGTTTTTCTTCGACGACCTTGGCAATATGAAAAGAGTGCTATTAATGATGGGCGTACCAACCACTATAGCTTCAAATAGAATAACAAGACATTTGTGCTCCATCCCATGTCTCCTAGCCAAGTGATCGCCGACAACGCCAAGACCTTTGCACGTAAACAAGAAGAGCTCAAATCTCGTGAGATGAGTGGTGAGAGAGTGATCCACCTAAAAGAGAGTGAGAGACACAAGCCAAACATGAGTGGATAAGTTTGAGTGCTCCCAAAGGCCTTGCCTTACTTGCCACCAAAACAGAGATGCGATAGTTACGAGATGACCCATCCTTCCTTCACTTTGTCCTCGTGTGCAAAGGAGAAGCACTTGAAACTAATGCCATAACAAGCTGTCCTCCGTCCTTGTTACCATTATTGCAGGAATTTGAAGACGTGTTTCCCGACGAACTACCACCGGGTCTACCTCCCCTACGTGGCTTCGAGCACCGCATTGACCTCATTCCGGGTGCTCCACGTCCGAACCGTGCTCCTTACCGCACCAACCCCGAGGAGACTAAGGAGACCGAGCGGCAAATACAAGAACTACTTGACAAAGATTTCATTTGTGAATCTCTTCGCCCTTGTGCCGCCCCAGTTATCCTTGTCCCTAAGCAAGATGATACTTCTCACATGTGCATGGATTGTCGCCCTATCAATGCTATCACCGTTAGATATGGACATCTCATCCCTAGGATCGATGATATGCTTGATGAATTAATTGGTGCTACTATCTTTTCCAAAATTGATCTTAAAAGTGGATATCACCATATTCGCATGAGCATAGGTGATGAATGGAAAACAACTTTCAAAACAAAACTTGGTTTGTATGAATGGCTTGTCATGCCCTTTGTTATTTCGAATGATCCTTCAAATTTTATGCGTCTTATGAATGAAGTATTGCGTCCTTTCATTGGCAAATTTGTCGTGGTTTAATTTGAAGACATCCTCATTTATAGAAAATCTTTGGAGGATCACCTTGATCATATTTCTCAAGTATTGTTGGCTCTTCACAGGGCAAAACTTTTTGCCAATCTTCCCAAATGCAGTTTTTGCACCAACAAGCTTGTTTTCTTGGGATTTGTGATTTCTTAAAATGGAGTTGAAGTCGACAACAAGAAAATCGAGGCAATTAGGAATTTTCCTAACCCTACTTCTGCGGGTGAGATAAGGCGTTTTCATGGCCTTGCTGGTTTCTATCGCCGTTTCGTGAAGGATTTGTCCACAATTGCTTGCCCTTTAAATGAACTTACAAATAAAAATGTACCTTTTGTTTGGGGAATGCGCAACAAAAAGATTTTGACACCCTCAAGAAATGTTCGACCGAAGCTCCTTTACTTGTCTTACCAGATTTTCAGAAAAACTTTGAGATTGAATGTGATGCTTGTGGAATAGGCATTGGTGGCGTTCTTATGCAAAATGGACGTCCCATTGCTTATCATAGTGAGGAATTTGATGGTGCTAGACTCAATTGCCGAATCTACGACAAGGAACTATTTTCTTTGGTTAGAGTCTTAGAAGTTTGGCAACACTACCTTTGCCCTAAAGAATTTGTCATTCATTCCGATCATGAATCCTTGAAATATTTGGAAAGTCAAGCTAATTTTAACAAAAGACATGCTAAATGGGTAGAATTCATAGAATATTTCCCTTATGTCATTAAGTACAAAAAGGTAAAGAGAATGTTATAGCGGATGCTTTGTCTCGAAAAGAGTGTCTTCTTACCCTCCTTGACATCAATGTGATTGGTTTGGATGAGATCAAAGACTTATACTCTTCGGATGTTTTCTTTGGACAATTTTTGAGAAATGCTTGCCCAATTGAGGTTTTGATGACTACTATATTCACAAAGGTTTCTTGTTTAAGGCTAACAAATTGTGTATTCCTGAGTCGTCTCTTCGTTTGTTGTTATTGAAGGAATCATATGAAGGAGGTCTCATGGGACACTTTGGCCGGGACAAGACCTATGTCATGCTCTCCAACTACTACTATTGGCCTAAGATGAGTCATCAAGTTGAAAGAGTCGTCAAGCGATGTCGTACATGTCTCCGAGCTAAGTCTACTTCCAACCCTCATGGTCTTTATTTTCCATTACCTATACCACACACACCTTGGAGTAACATTAGCATAGACTTTGTGTTAGGACTCCCACGCACTAAAACAAACATGGACTCAATATTTGTCGTTGTTGATCGTTTCTCTAAAATGGAACATTTAATTCCATGCAATCGAACGGACTATGCTTGTAACATCCCAAATTTTGCTAACAAGGGGTTGTGGTGTTGTGTTCATTACATAGCATGCATGGAAAATTTGAACCAAGTTTTAAATTGAACTTAAGTGAAACTTGCATAAAAATCACTTAAAGTGATCACCCAATTTTTTTTTCAAAACATTTTCAAATTTGGAAAAACAAGATGTGGTTTGGTTGGAAATTTTATAAGGATGCCAAAAAGTATTTTTGCAAATTTTTATCTTTGCAAAAAGGTCCTCAAAAGTCTGATTTCTGTTCTGTTTTAAAATGGAAAAGGGCTTTTCTGTTTAATCCAAAAACTGCAGGGGGTTCTGTGCAAAACCACCTTCTTCTTCCTCTGCCAGTAGGAGCAGCTGCGTGGAGACCGCACCGGCGCCGCTGCCACCTCTTATTCGCCGCCTGCTTGCATGGTCAAGAAGACCAGGAAGACGCCGTGCGCCCTCCTACCTCTCTCTCACCCCCTCACACTCCTCTCCTCTCTCTGTATCCCGAAACCCTAGCCCACCGACCCGCGCAAATTGCCGCCGACTCTGGCCTTCCCCGGTGCAATCGAAGCCACCACTGGCCCTGCCGTGCTCCCGTCTATCTCTCTGCAAAAGTACGCGAACCGAGGAGGCCGGAGCTGCACGAATCGGGTGCTCCTTCCCTGACCCCGGCCACCGCCGCCGAGCTTGAATACGGCCAACCTCGACCGCCCCTTGCATCACCGTCTGCGCCATCAGCCTCCTAGTGAGCTCACGAGCCTTCCCATGCCTTTCGATTTGTTCCTCGACGCCGGAATCGTCCTGCCGCCATGAGACACCACCGTCCGCCGCCATTTCTGCTCACCGGCGCCAATTCCGGTGACCATTTGGTCAACCGCCGGCACCCCTCGACTCCCTCGAACCTCCTCTCCAACGTGGTGTAGTTGGATTCGCGAATTGCGCGCGAAATCGACGAATTTCGAGTTCACCTGTGAGGAGCAGAGTAGGGTGATGTCACCATTGTGTCACGATGACGTCATAAACCGTTATTCTTTTTATTTCTGGGAATGCGACTATGACACGTGGGCCCCACCCTTCTAATAATTCCAGAAAAGGAATGAAACTTGGAAAATAAATAACTTCTATTCTGTTAATCAGAAAAATAAAATTAAAATGTGGAAATGTTCAGAAAATTATTCCCTACCCAAATATGTCATTTTCATATGTGTTTGACAAAGTTGGTTTTGGGCCATTATTTAATGTTGTTTAATTCTTTTAAAAATGGAAAAATAAGTTTTTAATCAATAAAATAAGAAAAATCCAAGTTATATACCAAATTGCTCAAAATGACAAATGCAATCCATTTATGATGTTTTAAAACCCATTTGAGAAACTCAAATTGTACACACCTTCAGAATCGCCCGAAGTGCCCCTCCGGGATCTATTTCGGGATAATTTCAGTAAAATGCTTAATTGCCATAGGAACCGTAGCAACCCAACGAACATGTTTAGGGATTTATTTCAGTGCACTAACTTGCTCATGCATACATATTGTGCATTGCATCAATGCCATGTGTTGATTGTTGTTTTTGTTTCGGTGTTTTGTTTCTCACCGGTAGAACGTGACTCCGAAGAGAAGATCGACAATGTAGCATCTATGTATAGCTTGGTGACCTCGGTAACCCTCGATCGTTGTTGCACTTTCTGGACACATAGCATCTCTGTATAGCATTGGTCCCGTTCCTTTAGTTTCATACGATTCGAGGACTCTTTGATATGCATAGTTGGTTATGACTAGCATGGACACAAGGAGTAGTAGTACCGTGGTGATCCGGCCTGCGTGCCGATGAATCCGGTGTGCCTGCCGTTGTTTGTTGCGGCCGGGGCTGGTAACCCTGAAGCCCTTGTGGGTCCATGACTAGGAGCACATAACAGTATGTATACCTTTGGGTCCGGGGTCGTGACAAGTCATGGTATCAGAGCAGGACTGTGTGCAGGAAAACCTTACTGCTTGGTCGATGATGAGTCTAGTGTTTGTGAAAACTATTTGAAGACTCCAAATGGATTGTGAAAAACCTTCTTAGCATTCTTTTTACTCCGTATCTGGTATCGCTCTAACTCTGGGTCTCCTTTCCTGTTTTGGATTTGAAAAGGTTTTGCTATCCCTTCTAGTCATTCAAAACTCAGGTGCCTTGTTTGGCAAGACGTTTATTTCACCCAAGTTGACCTAGTGTTGAGTCTCTAGAGTTGTGTGTGTTCCATAATACGTTATCCTTAGATTCAAACTTGGAGATTCCCTTCCATTCATAATCTCTCAAAGTTGTAGGGATTCCACATTCTTACATGTTCCAAAGTCTCAAATCCTGAACCTCGAGATCTGCTTTTCATCTCGAATGTATTCCTTGTGTTTTTATCATATACCTCCAGAGCTATGTTTTTCCTATGAAAGATACTACGTGATTTCTATTCGTGGTGTCCTTCAAGTCACTAATATAGTAGTTACTCCTTTCTCTGGGTTTTTAACCTTTGGACTTGAACTGAAGGTCCCAGAATGTGCTCAATTATGGTGGGCTGAATCATGCGGTTTAATAACCATGTGATGCTCACGTTATCAGAATAGGACGTTGACCTTTAACCCAAGATCCATTAGGTTGATCCTTAGAAACATGTTCTACCTTAGGATGCCTAGGTAATCTCAACTCCAATAGACATATGTTCTCCCTTAGAACCAAAAAGGGGTCACAACAAGAGTGATCATCCTTAATTCCACATATTCGTTCCTATTTCAGCTATACCAATTCTTTTGCATGGGTTTTACAAATGAGTATGACCATGTGCATCAACTTGATCTTAGGATCTCCCCTGAACATGATTCCACCCTTTAGTTGCTCTCAAGTCTCCATCCGTTGTTTTGGACATCAAGTTGCATATATGTGTTGGATATTCCCATGCATTCGCTCTTGATTTCCGTCAGAACATCTCACCTTGGAATGTCAGGAGAAACAAAATCCAGTACCTCGTTCATCTCTAGGACTAGGTCAAAGTTTTGTAATTCACAGATTAGAGAAGTTTCATTAGCTTCTGTTCTGTTTCACGTTTGAGTATCACACTCTTATATATCAAGAGGTTGTATTGAGTTTCATGGCCTCATCGATGAAGTGATGATCCTACACGTCTTCACTCATCCTTTCCCCAAGCCTGAAATGCGTGAGAATGATGGGTATCTGCATTGGTGCGTATCAGATATTCCTAGCAATTCTTATTGCTCTGAAAATCTAAGAAACATCTGTATCCTTCTTAGCACCTATGGTCAACCGGTCTTTGATTAAAGTTGACCGTGTTACCAAATCCGTTCATTCCGGTGCACATTCTCGGTCAGAGAGTTAGGTTCATACTGAAACTCTCAAGATCATATCGGTTGCTTTGAAAAGCAAAATTCCTTTCAAACTCCAAGACATACCGGTAGGTTGTGATATTATGGTTGTCTTTCTAGAAGTATCACTAGTTTGTTCCCTGACCATGATGTCTACGTACGGGGTACTTTGAAATACTCCTTTCCCCAAGAACTCTGCTGTATATCCTGGACTATTTGGTTGAGCTTAAACAATAACTTGGAGAGTTTAAAGGCAAAAGCTCTGCCTAACTTGATCCTTTGTTAAGGGATGTCTAGTTTTGCTCATGTTGAAGCTAAGTAGTATCTCCTTCGTGGACATGCTATCATCCTACCTTGATTTGATTTGGGCTATCATCAAATCAAGCTCAGATTCAAGGACTATCCTTATGGTGTTTTCACTCATGGTGTTTTTCCCGAGTACACCTTCATGTCCTTTAGCCTAACCAATATTTTGCCTTCTTCATGTGTTATATGAATACTTATTCTTGGAGTGTTCTGATTAGTGTGCTGTCGAGCCCATCGATGACATTTCTAATCATCCAAGTTGCAAGAGGTTCATGTTGAACAATTGGCACTAATGTTGGACACTTTCGAGAACCATCTTTGTGTGATCATGGAGTTTGTGTTATGGATGCTTGAAGTGACTTTCTCTGGTTCATGTGCTTATGGTGAAAGCTGTCGCCATGCATCCAAGTAGAGTTTTCTTCTTTCCTTCAAAAATAATCCCAAGTCGGTCATCCATGTGTGGACTATTCTTGAGATGGTAGGTTGTTACCTCCGTTCCTTGAATACGTTTGCATCCACACTAAGCCACTAACTGATCGATTGTGAAAGAGAAGAAGTTTAAGAACTTTGTTATCTTCGCAATCATCTTCCCAACAAGGACTCTGATGTGTTCCATTGCCAGTAATCCATGTAGATGCAACCGTCTTTCACAAGTTTCCAACACATGAGTTCTGTAATCTCGCTCATCTTCTTGAGTGTGGCATCGTAGTCCCTATCTTGAGAATCCAGTAAATGTATCTCGTAGGTAACCGGTGCAACCTATTTGATCACACATACGAGTCTGATTCATCAACCCACTAACCAGAGTTGAATCTCAAGCAGCAACGATGGTGTCGCACCCGGACTTCTAGGGGATACTCACAGTCCGTTAAACAGTAGATAAATGGCTTACGGGGCATACCGGCACCCGCATCTCAATATGAGTAGGCCAACACGTAAACGTGTGACAACCATTCTCTACTATTCACCGTCTGAGCAAACCATCCCATAGAAATCCAGATACTTCCATTGACGTACTTCATAACATACACACATGGTACGTCAACGGCATTTGAACAATTGATATCACAACATATCTCTAAGACACAAATAAATAGAAATAAGTTGCAAATAGCTCTCATTAGAGCAGAGATAGCAAATACAATCATCCAGAGGACACATGTCCCAACATAACATCATTACATCACAGCGGAAGCATGAAAAGTGTCTGAGTACAGACAAGATCCAAATAGGCCTAAGAGGCCGGAAACGAAAAGACGGAGCCCATCCACGGAGTCTCGGATCCTGCCTGGGTCCGCTATCTACTCGTCAGCAGCCTCGTCAAACTCCACGTAGTAGCCACCATGGGGATCCTCGGAAACGTAGTCTGCGGAAACCACAGCCCCAAAGGGGTCAGTACAGACAAGTACTGGCAAGCAAGACTCACAAGATACCAAAGTGTACCCGGAAACACCAAGTACAGATGCTTTGGGTTCAACGGAAGAATAGGTGATACAAAAGTGCGGTAGCAGGCTGCTCTAACCAACTACAGAAACACGCTACAACTTCCGGCTAAAAGAAGGGGATAAGATAGCGTATCTTAACCATCTACTACTAACCTCAAACAAACCCATCCTGGATCTCGCCCCTTATCCAAAGAAGCAATCTGAGGATAACTCACACAGTTGGATTAATGATGGTTCAAGTTATTGTGTCAATAAGACTATTACTAGTCAAATTATCATTAGTTAGGTGTAAGTTGTTCTGAGTACTTGTTAGCCAGTACTTTCACCAAGTCATCCATAACCGCGGAAAACACGGCTTCTCGAGAAGATTTACCCTGCAGGGGTGCACCAATTTGGCCGTACACGTAAGAATAACCCGCCAGATGGAATGGCCCTTCCACCAAGCGGGGCACTCAACTCTTCTTCGCATCAAGCCCAAAGAACCCCGTGCAATTGAGCGCACGGCTAATCAAGCCCCACGAAGAAAAGGGGACCCTCATAGCACTCTAAGAACGTGTCTCCCTAAATGCTGACTACAAAAGTTCCACCCTGGTACCAAGGGTTCGCACCTGCATATGCATGCGGCAAATGGAAAACCCGAACTAAATGAGGCGATTTGGACGAGATGCGATTCGAATCAAATTGAGGGGGGCGCCCATACACGCTTCCCACATGCGGTTAGTGCGCTCATCATGGATCAGTAGACAAGACCCTTTTCCTAATTAGGGTCGACACTAGCAGGCCTCAAAACCACGCCGGGCCTCCTGCCGGTGCCTTATCATCAAATTATTATTAACAAAAACATTAGCGGGTTGATTGTTTAAACATCGAGCCCCAGAACATAATGAAATATAGTAACAGAAAGTAACGGACAACAGACTCGAGAAGAAACAACCCTAAGCATGCTAGTAAGACACAGGCCACAAGCAAGGGGGTTATAGGTGTGGAGGATAGGCCATATCAGGGTTAAAGGATAACATGTGATAGGATCGGAACACAAGCAACGATTCATAAGGCTAGCAGAATAGACAACGGAAATTATCGGTATCCAATGTGGAAAGGAACACAATGGTTCATGTGAGTGAATACTTGCCTGCAAACTCAGCAGCCTGGTACTGAGCTAGATCCTCAGAAGGGGTGTCGTAAGTCTCGTCTGTCTCAACGTCGTCGTCTATTCGAGAAGAAGCAAACAAACAACACAGAGAGACAAACAATCAATAACATGGCATAGGGCACAATCATGGGATGATGCATGTCAATTTAATTGATGCATCAGAATAAACTAGTTGACAAGATAACATAATTAAATGGACCCACATGCAATTTGGATTGCATATGGAAAGCCCATGAATTATGGTTGGATTAATTGATCTACAACTAAACACCATGTGAAAGTTGATTAGCATGATGCATGGATGAGAAAAACAAAAAGAAAACAACAATAGAATCAAATTGAAATGAAGTTTACCAAGTTTGGGATTTTATTTATTAAGTTATGAAAATTTGCTTCTTAAAGGAGTTACACAAGCATTTGTTGTTTTCACCAATTTTAATTGTTCAAAATAGATAACAAAATTCATATTTGGAAAGTACACAAAATTTTAGGTGGAATACATGTTTCACTTGTTGAGAAAGGAATTACAATGACTTAATTATGAATTAAACAAGTTAAACAAGATTTAAATGGATTTAATTCAAGCATGAACTTATTTGAATTTTTATTTGTGCAAAACATTAAATCAAAGCCATATTTGAAAAGTCTATACTTTTATGGTTTGAAAACATATTTTATAAGTTCAAAAAGAAATTAATGTGACCAAGTTATGAATTTAGCAATTTTAAATGCATTAAACAAGGTTTAAATCATTTAACCAATTTTAATTATTCAAAACATGAAACAAAGTTTATATTTGAAAAGGTGGTTTAATTTAGCATGGAAAACATATTTTATTTGTTGAAAATGGATTTAAAACGAGCAAGTTATTAATTTGACAATTTTAAATGCATTAATTAAGAAACAGTTGTTTTCAGCAATTTAATTTATTTAAAACAGAACACAAAGTTGATATTTGCAAAGTACATGAAAAATTGAATGGAAAACATATTTAGATTGTTGAATTTGGAATTTTTATGCCGAAGTTATGAATTTTGCAATATTAAATGAATTAAACAAGAATTCAAATATTTCAACAATTTTAATTATTCAAAACAGTAAACAAAATTTATATTTGGGTAGAGAATTCAATTTGGTACAGAATACATATTTAAAATGTTGAATTTGGAGTTGAAATGAATTATTTATGCATTTTTAGAGTTTAGGTATTAATCTGCCATTTTAAATAATATCCAGGGACTTAGAAGTAATTTACAGGGACCTAGAAGAGAACTGGCAAGGACTTGTGTGCTATTAGGACTTTGTGCTGGATCTGAAAAATAAAATGGCAAAAAGGGGTTAATCCCGCGGGGGTGGGATTCGATCCCACGCCCTCGTGGGCGAGCGCTTGGTTCTGTTGCCACTGCGGTGTGTGCTGTTTGGTGACAGGTAAGGGGAGCGAGGGGGGATAACCTTCAGTTAGCCGCGCTAGCTGAATTTTCTGCAGGTTCAGTTCAACACAGGGACATAGCCCGCCGGCGGTGACTGCAGCGGTGGCCGTGGTTCGCTGCACGGGTGCGATGCGGTGGTGGGTGAGTGCGCCGTGGGTGCTCGTGCTGCGAAGGGAAAAGGAGAGGGGGGAAGAGAGGGGAGCTCACCCTCTCTGACGAGTAGCAGATGCTCGGTGCAGCAGGTGGCCGGCGGCGAGATGAGGACGGCGGCGGCGCTCCGGTGGACCTCCGTTACCTGTGAGTGGTCGAGGAGGACGAGGGGGTACGGGGGATCCGTTCCCGTACCTACCCTGCGCGGAAGGAGACCTTATCGGCGGCGATCGCCGGAGAGGGAGGAGGTGGGCTCGGGTGGAGAGGTTCAGAGAGAGAGGTGCAGAGAAGAAAGATGGAGGTGGGAGGAGAGAAAATGGCGGCGGTGATCGAGGGAGAGAGGTGGAGGTAGGTCTAGGGTAGGAGGGAGCCCTCGGGCTAGGGTTTAAGAGGAGGGGGTCGAGCTGCTGCTGGCCGTTCCCCCTTCTCTGCAGCGACGTGGACAAGCTGGATGGGGTGCCGTACGAGGGAGGAAGAAAGAGGTGGGGGGTACCAGGCGAGGGGAGATGGTGGGCTGGCCCAAAAGGCGGACCTGCCCCCTCTCCCTTTGGTTTTGTTTTTTTATTTTTTCTTTCTATTTTTTTTTGCAGATTTGAATAAGGAAAGAAAAGGGTGGGTTTTTAGGATAGGAAAATTTTGTGGGTAATTTTTTATAGGTTATTAGTTAAAAGCACAATTGTGACATTGTTTGTTTCTCAAAATTGGAATCTTGTTGCTGTTTTAAAATTCAATTGAATTTGGGTGGAAATTGATGTTAAGTGAAATATTGAGAAGAACAATTTAATAGTTTTTAATTTAAAGTTTAATGATAACAAATGATTGATTGGTTTTGTAATTTCCATAAATTTCAAAATGGTTGCTGTTTGGAAATATAATTGAATTTGAAAATGTTTTGGTATTAGATGAATTATTGATAGAAACAAATCAATAGTTTTGAAATCACAACTTTAATGGAAACAAATAATTGCTTTGATTTGAATATTCATTTGGAAATTGTAACATCACAAGTATGAAACAAAAGGTTTGAAATTTGATTTGAAATTCAAATAGAAAACAAGTGAAAACAAGGGAAAACAGTGGAAAACAATTGGAAAACAAATGCAAAACTTGAGATGCCATGATGCAAAACATAAAATAACAGAGAGCAAACATTCTAATGGCTGTTTTTCATACTTGGGATGTGACAAAACGCCCCCCCTTGAAGGAATCGCGCCCCGAGATTCCTACTGAGAAGAGAAAAGGTCCCGATACTTCTTGCGAAGATCCTCTTGAGCTGTGACACGTGAAACACATCGTGCACCTTGGATAGTTTTTCTGGAAGTTCAAGACGATATGCATCCCTGGCAACTCTTCTGGAAAGACGTCAGGGAATTCGCAAACCACCGGAACATTCTCGAGTAGAGGTAGAGGTTTTGTATCAAGGGTGTATAGCTGAATGGAACTTGATTCATTTGGAGAAGAGACTATCTGGCCAGAAGGTTGGAACAGAGTTATTGTTTAGACGCCGGTAGAAGAACTGAAATGGGAAGCAACAGCAAGGTTTCAACGGACGAAAAGGATGTTGAGAAGAACAGGATATCGAAGCAACATCTTGAAACACGAGACCAAAACACTCCTGATGTACTACGGAAAACCCATCCGGGCTTCTAAAGGATCAATATCTACTGCTTAAGGAATAGAGGATCTGCTTCCGGGGCTTACATGCCTCCGTTCTCAATCATGAGCAGGCAACATGATAAATCATGTCACGACCACCTCCATTCCTATGGTCTAGTAGATATAACTATCCTAGAGAAACCAGGATACGTGAAACCCTAACTTGAAAGTTTAGGTGAGGAGAGAAAACAACGTTGCACTTCCTTACCAGAAAAGGGAGGGTGGGTGGGGAAAGAAATAAAAGAACAGAATTCCTACTCTCACGTTTCATTTTTTTTTCCTATATAGCTACAAAATAGTTTCTAGACTCAACTGCGACCAGTAAAAGGGATCCTACAGGCAGACAGGCTCTGATACCATTTGTCGCACCCGGACTTCTAGAGGATACTCACAGTCCGCTAAACAGTAGAAAAATGGCTTACGGGGCATACCGGCACCCGCATCTCAATATGAGTAGGCCAACACGTAAACGTGTGACAACCATTCTTTACTATTCACCGTCTGAGCAAACCATCCCATAGAAATCCAGATACTTCCATTGACGTACTTCATAACATACACACATGGTACGTCAATGGCATTTGAACAATTGATATCACAACATATCTCTAAGACATAAATAAATAGAAATAAGTTGCAAATAGCTCTCATTAGAGCAGAGATAGCAAATACAATCATCCAGAGGACACATGTCCCAACATAACATCATTACATCACAACGGAAGCATCAAAAGTGTCTGAGTACAGACAAGATCCAAATAGGCCTAAGAGGCCGGAAACGAAAAGACGGAGCCCATTTACGGAGTCTCGGATCCTGCCCGGGTCCGCTATCTACTCGTCAGCAGCCTCGTCAAACTCCACGTAGTAGCCACCATGGGGATCCTCGGAAACGTAGTCTGCGGAAACCACAGCCCCAAAGGGGTCAGTACAGACAAGTACTGGCAAGCAAGACTCACAAGATACCAAAGTGTACCCGGCAACACCAAGTACAGATGCTTTGGGTTCAACGGAAGAATAGGTGATACAAAAGTGCGGCAGCAGGCTGCTCTAACCAACTACAGAAACACGCTACAACTTCCGGCTAAAAGAAGGGGATAAGATAGCGTATCGTAACCATCTACTACTAACCTCAAACAAACCCATCCTAGATCTCGCCCCTTATCCAAAGAAGCAATCCGAGGATAACTCACACAGTTGGATTAATGATGGTTCAAGTTATTGTGTCAATAAGACTATTACTAGTCAAATTATCATTAGTTAGGTGTAAGTTGTTCTGAGTACTTGTTAGCCAGTACTTTCACCAAGTCATCCATAACCGCGGAAAACACGGCTTCTCGAGAAGATTTACCCTGCAGGGGTGCACCAATTTGGCCGTACACGTAAGAATAACCCGCCAGATGGAATGGCCCTTCCACCAAGCGGGGCACTCAACACAACTCAACTCTTCTTCGCATCAAGCCCAAAGAACCCCGTGCAATTGAGCGCACGGCTAATCAAGCCCCACGAAGAAAAGGGGACCCTCATAGCACTCTAAGAACGTGTCTCCCTAAATGCCGACTACAAAAGTTCCACCCTGGTACCAAGGGTTCGCACCTGCATATGCATGCGGCAGATGGAAAACCCGAACTAAATGAGGCGATTTGGACGAGATGCGAATCGAATCAAATTGAGGGGGGCGCCCATACACGCTTCCCACATGCGGTTAGTGCGCTCATCATGGATCAGTAGACAAGACCCTTTTCCTAATTAGGGTCGACACTAGCAGGCCTCAAAACCACGCCGGGCCTCCTGCCGGTGCCTTATCATCAAATTATTATTAACCAAAACATTAGCAGGTTGATTGTTTAATGATCGAGCCCCAGAACATAATGAAATATAGTAACAGAAAGTAACGGACAACAGACTCGAGAAGAAACAATCCTAAGCATGCTAGTAAGACACATGCCACAAGCAAGGGGGTTATAGGTGTGGAGGATAGGCCATATCAGGGTTAAAGGATAACATGTGATAGGATCGGAACACAAGCAACGATTCATAAGGCTAGCAGAATAGACAACGGAAAGTATCGGTATCCAATGTGGAAAGGAACACAATGGTTCATGTGAGTGAATACTTGCCTGCAAACTCAGCAGCCTGGTACTGAGCTAGATCCTCAGAAGGGGTGTCGTAAGTCTCGTCTGTCTCAACGTCGTCGTCTATTCGAGAAGAAGCAAACAAACAACACAGAGAGACAAACAATCAATAACATGGCATAGGGCACAATCATGGGATGATGCATGTCAATTTAATTGATGCATCAGAATAAACTAGTTGACAAGATAACATAATTAAATGGACCCACATGCAATTTGGATTGCATATGGAAAGCCCATGAATTATGGTTGGATTAATTGATCTACAACTAAACACCATGTGAAAGTTGATTAGCATGATGCATGGATGAGAAAAACAAAAAGAAAACAACAATAGAATCAAATTGAAATGAAGTTTACCAAGTTTGGCATTTTATTTATTAAGTTATGAAAATTTGCTTCTTAAAGGAGTTACACAAGCATTTGTTGTTTCCACCAATTTTAATTGTTCAAAATAGATAACAAAATTCATATTTGGAAAGTACACAAAATTTTAGGTGGAATACATGTTTCACTTGTTGAGAAAGGAATTACAATGATTTAATTATGAATTAAACAAGTTAAACAAGATTTAAATGGATTTAATTCAAGCATGAACTTATTTGAATTTTTATTTGTGCAAAACATTAAATCAAATCCATATTTGAAAAGTCTATACTTTTATGGTTTGAAAACATATTTTATAAGTTCAAAAAGAAATTAATGTGACCAAGTTATGAATTTAGCAATTTTAAATGATTTAAACAAGGTTTAAATTATTTAACCAATTTTAATTATTCAAAACATGAAACAAAGTTTATATTTGAAAAGGTGGTTTAATTTATCATGGAAAACATATTTTATTTGTTGAAAATGGATTTAAAATGAGCAAGTTATTAATTTGACAATTTTAAATGCATTAATTAAGAAACAGTTGTTTTCAGCAATTTAATTTATTTAAAACAGAACACAAAGTTGATATTTGCAAATTACATGAAAAATTGAATGGAAAACATATTTAGTTTGTTGAATTTTGATTTTTTATGCCCTAGTTATGAATTTTGCAAAATTAAATGAATTAAACAAGGATTCAAATATTTCAACAATTTAAAATATTCAAAACAGTAAGCAAAATTTATATTTGGGTAGAGAATTCAATTTGGTACAGAATACATATTTAAAATGTTGAATTTGGAGTTGAAATGAATTATTTATGCATTTTTAGAGTTTAGGTATTAATCTGCCATTTTAAATAATATCCAGGGACTTAGAAGTAATTTACAGGGACCTAGAAGAGAACTGGCAAGGACTTGTGTGCTACTAGGACTTTGTGCTGGATCTAAAAAATAAAATGGCAAAAAGGGGTTAATCCCGCGGGGGTGGGATTCGATCCCACGCCCTCGTGGGCGAGCGCTTGGTTCTGTTGCCACTGCGGTGTGTGCTGTTTGGTGACAGGTAAGGGGAGCGAGGGGGGATAACCTTCAGTTAGCCGCGCTAACTGAATTTTCTGCAGGTTCAGTTCGACAGAGGGACAGAGCCCGCCGGCGGTGACTGCAGCGGTGGCCGTGGTTCGCTGCACGGGTGCGATGCGGTGGTGGGTGAGTGCGCCGTGGGTGCTCGTGCTGCGAAGGGAAAAGGAGAGGGGGGAAGAGAGGGGAGCTCACCCTCTCTGACGAGTAGCAGATGCTCGGTGCAGCAGGTGGCCGGCGGCGAGATGAGGACGGCGGCGGTGCTCCGGTGGACCTCCGTCACCTGTGAGTGGTCGAGGAGGACGAGGGGGGTACGGGGGATCCGTTCCCGTACCTACCCTGCGCGGAAGGAGACCTTATCGGCGGCGATCGCCGGAGAGGGAGGAGGTGGGCTCGGGTGGAGAGGTTCAGAGAGAGAGAGGTGCAGAGAAGAAAGATGGAGGTGGGAGGAGAGAAAATGGCGGCGGTGATCGAGGGAGAGAGGTGGAGGTAGGTCTAGGGTAGGAGGGAGCCCTCGGGCTAGGGTTTAAGAGGAGGGGGTCGAGCTGCTGCTGGCCGTTCCCCCCTTCTCTGCAGCGACATGGACAAGCTGGATGGGGTGCCGTACGAGGGAGGAAGAAAGAGGTGGGGGGTACCAGGCCAGGGGAGATGGTGGGCTAGCCCAAAAGGCTGGCCTGCCCCCTCTCCCTTTGGTTTTGTTTTTTTATTTTTTCTTTCTATTTATTTTTTTGCAGATTTGAATAAGGAAAGAAAAGGGTGGGTTTTTAGGATAGGAAAATTTTGTGGGTAATTTTTTATAGGTTATTAGTTAAAAGCACAATTGTGACATTGTTTGTTTCTCAAAATTGGAATCTTGTTGCTGTTTTAAAATTCAATTGAATTTGGGTGGAAATTGATGTTAAGTGAAATATTGAGAAGAACAATTTAATAGTTTTTTAATTTAAAGTTTAATGATAACAAATGATTGATTGGTTTTGTAATTTCCATAAATTTCAAAATGGTTGCTGTTTGGAAATGTAATTGAATTTGAAAATGTTTTGGTATTAGATGAATTATTGATAGAAACAAATCAATAGTTTTGAAATCACAACTTTAATGGAAACAAATAATTGCTTTGATTTGAATATTCATTTGGAAATTGTAACATCACAAGTATGAAACAAAAGGTTTGAAATTTGATTTGAAATTCAAATAGAAAACAAGTGAAAACAAGGGAAAACAGTGGTAAACAATTGGAAAACAAATGCAAAACTTGAGATGCCATGATGCAAAACGTAAAATAACAGAGAGCAAACATTCTAATGGCTGTTTTTCATACTTGGGATGTTACAAAACGCCCCCCCTTGAAGGAATCGCACCCCGAGATTCCTACTGAGAAGAGAAAAGGTCCCGATACTTCTTGCGAAGATCCTCTTGAGCTGTGACACGTGAAACACATCGTGCACCTTGGATAGTTTTTCTGGAAGTTCAAGACGATAGGCATCCCTGGCAACTCTTCTGGAAAGACGTCAGGGAATTCGCAAACCACCGGAACATTCTCGAGTAGAGGTAGAGGTTTTGTATCGAGGGTGTATAGCTGAATGGAACTTGATTCATTTGGAGAATAGACTATCTGGCCAGAAGGTTGGAACAGAGTTATTGTTTAGACGCCGGTAGAAGAACTGAAATGGGAAGCAACAACAAGGTTTCATTGGACGAAAAGGATGTTGAGAAGAACAGGATATTGAAGCAACATCTTGAAACACGAGACCAAAACACTCCTGAGGTACTACGGAAAACCCATCCGGGCTTCTAAAGGATAAATATCTACTGCTTAAGGGATAGAGGATCTGCTTCCGGGGCTTACACGCCTCCGTTCTCAATCGTGAGTAGGCAACATGATAAATCATGTCACAACCACCTCCATTCCTATGGTCTAGTAGATATAACTATCCTAGAGAAACCAGGATACGTGAAATCCTAACTTGAAAGTTTAGGTGAGAAGAGAAAACAACGTTGCACTTCCTTACCAGAAAAGAGAGGGTGGGTGGGGAAAGAAATAAAAGGGCAGAATTCCTACTCTCACGTTTCATTTTTTCCTATATAGCTACAAAATAGTTTCTAGACTCAACTGCGACCAGTAAAAGGGATCCTACAGGCAGACAGGCTCTGATACCATTTGTCGCACCCGGACTTCTAGGGGATACTCACAGTCCGTTAACCAGTAGATAAATGGCTTACGGGGCATACCGACACCCGCATCTCAATATGAGTAGGCCAACACGTAAACGTGTGACAACCATTCTGTACTATTCACCGTCTAAGCAAACCATCCCATAGAAATCCAGATACTTCCATTGACGTACTTCATAACATACACACATGGTACGTCAACGACATTTGTACTTGCATAAAAATCACTTAAAGTGATCACCCAATTTTTTTTTCAAAACATTTTCAAATTTGGAAAACCAAGATGTGGTTTGGTTTGAAATTTTACGAGGATTCCAAAAAGTATTTTTGCAAATTTTTATCTTTGCAAAAAGGTCCTCAAAAGTCTGATTTCTGTTATGTTTTAAAATGAAAAAGGGCTTTTCTGTTTAATCTGAAAACTGTAGGGGGTTCTGTGCAAAACCGCCTTCTTCTTCCTCTGCCAGTAGGAGCAGCTGTGTGGAGGCCGCACCAGCGCTGCTGCCACCTCCTATTCGGCCGCCTGCTTGCGTGGCCGAGAATACCAGGAAGACGTCGTGCGCCCTCCTACCTCTCTCTCGCCCCCTCACAGTCCTCTCCTCTCTCTGTATCCCGTAACCCTAGCCCACCGTCCCGCGCGAACCGCCGCCAACTCCGTCATTCCCTGGAGCAGTCGAAGCCACCATTGACACCGCCGTGCTCCCCTCTATCTCTCTACAAAAGTACGCGAGCCGAGGAGGCCGGAGCTGCACGAATCAGGTGCTCCTTCCCCGACCCCGGCCACCGCCGCCGAGCTTGAATACGGCCAACATCGACCGTCCCTTGCATCACCGTCTGCGCCATCAGCCTCCTGGTGAGCTCACGAGCCTTCCCATGCCTTTCGATTTTTTCCTCGACGCCGAAATTGTCCTGCCGCCGTGAACCACCACCGGCCGCCGCCGTTTCTGCTCACCGGCGCCAATTCTGGTGACCATTTGGTCAACCGCCGGCACCCCTCGACTCCCTCGAACCTCCTATCCAACGTGGTGTAGTTGGATTCGCGAATTGCGCGCGAAATCGACAAATTTCGAGTTCACTTATGAGGAGCAGAGTAGGGTGATGTCATCATTGCGTCACGATGACGTCATAAACAGTTATTCTTTTTATTTCTGGGAATGAGACTATGACACGTGGGCCCCACCCTTCTAATAATTCCAGAAAAGGAATGAAACTTGGAAAATAAGTAACTTCTATTCTGTTAATCAGAAAAATAAAATAAAAATATGGAAATGTTCAAAAAATTATTCCCTACCCAAATATGTCATTTTCATACGTGTTTGACAAAGTTTGCTTTGGGTCATTATTTAATGTTGTTTAATTCATTTAAAAATAGAAAAATAAGTTTTTAATCGATAAAATCAGAAAAATCCAAGTTATATACCAAATTGCTCAAAATGACAAATGCAATCAATTTATGATGTTTTCAAACCCATTTGAGCAACTAAAATTGTAGACACCTTCAAAATCGCCCGAAGGGCCCCTCCGGGGTCTATTTCGGGATAATATCAGTAAAAATGCTTAAATGCCATAGGAACCCTAGCAACCCAACGAACATGTTTAGGGCTTTATTTCAGTGCACTAACTTGCTCGTGCATACATATTGCGCATTGCATCGATGCCATGTGTTGATTGTTGTTTCTCTTTCGGTGTTTTGTTTCTGATCGGTGGAACTTGACTCCAAAGAGAAGATCGACAACGCCATGGTGAATACTTGATCCTAACCGACAAGTCAAGCACTTATTCCAGAAGATTTATTCTTTGGTTTTCTTATGAACGAGGCAAGCATAACCTCTTATCTGCTCATATATGGTTTCAAAGTGTTTTGAATCTCGTACTTTGCATTCGGTTCCAAACTATTTGATGTCAGTAGATAGAGTTCTCCTATATACTACATAGCCAACATAACCTGATCCACTGCACCTAGAAGCTATAGGTTTGTTTGTGCGCTCTTCGCTAAACCCTGTGAGTCTTGCTTATCCATTCCTAGTTGTGATCTGATCCATCCGGTTGATGAATCTGGTCAACGCGTGAATCTATTATGTCAGGTTGTTGTGAATTGGTTTATATTTGATAAATTGACTAATAATGGCATGGATGTGAGGCCACAATGAGTTGTGGCGTTTTTTCCTGTTCATGCCCGGAGGAGCGAGTTATCGCCTTCGAAGCCAAGACTGAGCGTGCAACCACACGCGGGGCCTAACAGACCGCGCTCGACTAACTAACTTGTTTGGCCACCTCCATGAGTCACGTAGTTTGGGCTTTCCATCTGTGTCTGAGTCAGAAAACGATTTGGAGTAAACTTAGGGCGTGACCGGGACAAGTGATGGACGTACACGGATCTTGATCCCGACTCACAGAACAGGTGCTGTCAGGAGGTGGCCAACTCCCTGTTGACGAGGTGGCCCTGTTTGGGTTGACTCATGGATAGGGTTGAGCAAGGTAAAGGTCGTGGCCAACCACCCTCTGCCGGCACATCGTCGGAACTGTGCCAATAGCTTGGCATTAAGAGTCGGATGGTACGTGTGGGTAAAGTGTACCCCCTTTCAGGGATAAATCTCCTCGAGAAGCCGTGTCCACGGTTATGGACGACTTGGCAACGGATTCTGTGATCATAGATAACCCGAACGGAATGGCTAAAACTTGCTAACCATCATTGAAGGGTGCCTCCTTGGAGATGCCGAGAGGGGTGATCCTTGTAGATTGTGAGATGCTGGGAAGTGAATCGGTGGAAAGAAAAGATGATGCTTTTAGTAGTTGAGTAGCTTTCTCATCTGATTTCAAAATACTCCATGAGACGTGCTATTCCTTCCTCAACTTGGAAAACAAAGGTGGATTTATGCAAAATAACCTTCATAAAACCCTTTCCGAAGATAGCAGATATATAATAGGTTAACTAAGTCTTGTTGAGTACCTCCCATACTCAGGTTTGCTTAATTTTTTTTCAGGTGAAGATCTCACATCAGTGGTGATTCAACGTGGACATTGACGAGTAGTTTGGGGTTGCCAGGTAGCAGCCTGGAATCTATGGGCTGGGACGTCGCCTTATCTTGCGGCCTCTTAGGCCTTTTGGTTCTTGTTGATTAGCAACATAATTTGCCTTCTGTTGTCTGATGTAATGTTGGGTCATGTGACCTGTTTAATACAGCTTCCATGTTTAGAGTACTGCTTTGATTGGTTGTTGGTTTCGAGCTCATTGTTATACAGTTTTGTCTATGCCTGCATAGTTGTCGCAGTCGAGGCGTTGTGGAGCCGATGATCCATTTCCGTGTACGCCTGCCAATGTGATTCGGCCTGGGGCTTGGTAACCTTAGTAACCCTCGATTTTTGTTGCACTTTCTGGACACATAGCATCTCTGTATAGCTTTGTTCCCGCTCCTTCAGTTTCATACTATTCGAGGACGCTTTGATATGCATAGTTGGTTATGACTAGCATGGACACAAGGAGTAGTAGTACTGTGGTGATCCGGCCTGCGTGCCGATGAATCAGGTCTGCCTGCCGTTGTTTGTTTCGGCCGGGGCTGGTAACCCTGAAGCCCTTGTGGGTCCATGACTAGGAGCGCATAACAGTATGTATGCCTTTGGGTTCGGGGTCGTGACAATGGTTCACATGTTACAACCTTGTTTTTTAGGGAAATTGTGCGTCTACATGGTGTGACCAGGTCCATTGTGTCAGATCGAGATGTCAAGTTCACATCATACTTTTGGAAGACTTTGATGGCCAAGCTCGATGTCACACTACTATTCTTCACCGCCTACCACCCACCAACGGATGGCCAAACCGAAGTGGTGAATCGCACACTCTCTTCACTCCTACGAGCCTTGATCAAGTCCAACCTCAAGAATTGGGAGGAATTCATCCCACATGCCGAGTTCGCCTACAATCGCGCACTACATCAAGCTACGAAGCGAAGCCCCTTCGAGATCGTCTACGGCTTCAACCCCAACACCGCTCTCGACATCCTACCAATGCCTCTACGCGAGCAAGCGAACATGGACATCGACAAGCGCACCTACTACATCAAGAAGCTGCATGAATCCACAAGAGCTACACTCGAGAAGCATTCCAAGCACCGCGCATCTATCATGAACAAGAACAAGAAGGACATGGTGTTCCAAGAAGGTGACCTCGTTTGGCTACACTTGCGCAAGGACCGTTTCCCACAAGAGCGCAACTCCAAGCTCAAGCCAAGAGGCGACAGCCCTTTCAAGATCATCAAGCACATCAACAACAACGCGTACAAGCTCGACTTACCGCAATCCAAGTACCTCATCCACAACTCCTTCAACGTCAAGGATCTCTCTCCCTTACATGGGTAATCAAGTGATGAGGAAGATCACGAGTCGAGGTCGACTCTTTCTCAAGGGGGGAGATGATGCATCACATCCTATTCCACCAAGCCCATCACCAAGTGGACTAATGACAAGATCACGAGCTAAGGCAATACATGATAAGGTGAAATAAATACTCCCTCTCTATGCCTTCGATGACTTGGTGTATGGTGCGCTACCTCATGGATTCACCCTTTGCGTGATCAGGCTGTACCCCACCAAGGAACCCCAAGAACGTGCCCAAGACGATGCCCAAGAAGCCGTAGAAGATGATCAAGAAGAAGACACCAAGGAAGAAGGAGGGAAGAAGGAGGAAGAAGGGTGCAGGAAACCCGGCCTGCACCGCGGCCAGGCCGGCCTCCAGGCCGACGACCTAACAGAGACGACCGGCCTCCTTCCCGTCCCAGGTCGGCCTCCTTGCACGCCTAGGCTGGTGCCCTGCCCGAGCAGCCCGGCCTCCGTCCCGGCCCAGGCCGGCCTCCCTGCATCTCCAAGCCGGCCACCAACCCGAGCCGCCCGGCTTCCAGGCCGGCTTCCCTGCCAGCTCGCAAAAGTGGGTGAAAGAGACCCTTTCACCCCCACCTACCCCTAGGCTATATAAGGGTACCCCTTGGACCAGATCTAGGTTAGAGATGAATTGAGAACTTTGAGCTTTGCTCTTGTACCCCTCTTGTGAGGCTACCCCTATGGTTTTACCTAGGACCGTATCCAGACTACTCCTATGATTTGTATCTAGGACCGTATCAAGGCTACACTGAGTTACCTATCCTTGCCCCTTGGTCATCAGTTAGGGACTTTCCAATCTATCTCAACTAATCCTTGAGGTTCTATTTGCGTGGTGGACCGGCCACGTGGTATTGAAGCGGTTTCCGGTAAGGTGATTTCAGTTGGATCGATCGTCCTGTAGGCGGCCGTTGCGGCTTAGTTGACGGGAGATTTTGGATCTTTCAGTTCCCGCTAGTTATCCTCTTTGTTTTCCCTCGATTTCCCCTCGATTCCCCATGATTTCCCCTCGATTCCCCTCTCGTGTTCATCGCGTTCATCGTTTGTTCTTCATGTTCTTGGTCGATTCGTGAAGATCGGGCCACCCTAGAGGTTAACCCTCCATATCACTTTTAGATATGAATGCAGCCGGATAGCAGTCCATATGCATTGACTTAATGCCTACATGATTAGAACTCATGAACTATATCTCGTAATAATAGTATTGTGATGCGCTCATGATATGTCAATCGCCTAGCTGTAATTTGTTCATTCAACACTTGTTCTTTGTTTGGAGAGTTGTCTATAGTGAAACTATGAACCCCGGTCCATCTTCTACTATTATTGCCACTGTTTTCAAAAGATTTATCACTTTTGACCTTGCTTCCCTTATTATTTCAGATCACACAAATTACCCTTTCCACTCCATATTATACCACTTCCGTTGTATCTTCGCTAAACAAGTGCATCTATACAATCACCATTATATTAGGTGTGTTGAGGACGCAAGAGAATCATCCATGACCACTCCATCCACTATTTTATGATCATTTTTGTTACTAATATTTTTTTCAAGTGCTTCTCAGGTGTGGCTGAATTGACAACTCAGATGCTAATACTTATAGGTATTCTCTGCTTCCCTTGTTTCGAATCAATAAATTGGGTTACACTTACCCTTGCAGATTGTTGCGATCCCCTACACTCGTGGGTTATCAGTAAACACAAGTCATGCCTCTACCAACCTAAATTCTACTAACTAGGAGAGATTACTAGTTCGCATAGTCGTTGACGAGTCCATCGTCATGTGCTTCTTCGGGTTGCTCCTCATAGTAGTCTGACCAAGTAAATATTTAGGTACGAATCCATGAGTATATTTTGAATTTTACTCATAAGACACTAGTAGAAAATTGAGTATTAGAGAATGTCAATTGAGATGGTTTTACTCGAGAAAAAAAGAACATGCTTAGAAATATAACGCTCAGGCGGTCCGTGCAGATAAACCGCCTGCAAAAAAAAAGGCCGGCTCAGATATTCGTCGATCGGAGGCGCTAAAGAAAATTGTGTGCGTCCCAGAATTGGATATACGGGCAAGGAAATGGACCGCCTCGGCATTTACGATGGGCTAGAGACAGACAGACTGAAGGCCCGTCTAAAAGAATTAAAGCAACGGACTTTAAAAAAATAGCCGCCAAAAAATTCCTTAGAATTCAGGTCGGGCCTAATATAAGGTCGGCTGGACGGATAGGTCTCGCTCGCTACGCTACATGCTAAAGCTGACGTGGACAATCTGAATGTTATTATGACTGTGTCACTGATTTTCACATGTATTATTAAAGTACCTATAAAGTGTGCTAAATTGAAATGATGCCACTTATTTTGTCGAGTATTAATGTTGTATATAGGTAGACGAACTTCTTGATCACACTGCTCGGTAGAAGGACTTGACGCCACCGGTTGCAAAAAACTTGATGTTAATTGCTGGAGGAATTGGTTTAATTAGGCTGTTAGCCTTACACTTGGTCCCGGTACTCCTCGATTTCTCTTCAATTCTATCGCGGCCATCATACAGGGCTCTTTGGTCAAGCTCTCCCTTCCTCCATCCTCACCGGTGCGGTCCATTTTTAGGCCCACGTAGCGGAAGTAGAAACAGTCTGGGAAATTGTGGCTACACCATCAAATCCTTCGGCTTCTCTCCAAGCAGCGGCACCATCTCCTCCTCCAAGCACGAAAGCACACCAGCATCAGCGGTTCTTCCCATCACAATGGTTGTGTTCGTCCTCCCACACAACGTTGGGGACTTTCTCTACCCCCTCAGAGTGGTAGAAGACGACCGCCTCCGGGTTTGGAACTTCTCACGCTGTAGATCCCCATACTAAGTGGCTACCTTGTTCCTCCGCGCCGGCTTCAACTACCACCAAACCCCGGTCACCCCTCAGTTCGAGCTGGAGGTGTACCCGAGAGGCGCAACAGTGGTCGTGCGGTTTGCCAACCCGGCCAACGCCTGCATTCTGTAAAACCGCGGCTTCCACTGCGGCAGCGAGATGATCATATTCACTCGCGCCAGCCTCTTCACCAACTACGATGACTCCTTCTCGAGGGACCGGTTTATCCATACCCTCTACCACGGGCCGACACCCCCTGTGGCGCAACGCGGGTGTCAACGTCGGCGGCAGGGCAGGCGTAGGCGCGGGAGGTGGCTGGAGGCACTTGGATTCGGCGTATGGGTTGGCAAACGAGGAGCTGCAGATGGCGCCTGCTAGCGCGCCATTTCCAACTGTCTATGTGGGTTTAGTTTAAATTCCAAGTTTACTGTGCATGCTTGGGATGTCGCCTGAAAGCTGTTCTTCTATCAGGCCGTGTATTTTGCGTCTTTTGTAAGCTCCTCCTGCTAGTACTGAAAAACCACACCTCTTAGGCTTAGCTTTTTCTATAAATTTATGTTGTTATGTGTAATATTTGAAGATACTGTCTCGGTTTGTGCACTAAAAATCCAGTTAATTGTGTTTGCAAACATTCTATGTTTGTTCTACATATGAACCTTTCGAATGCAGTAGTTGAAAGGTGGACAGTCCACACGAAACTTCGAACTATCCGGAGTAATGCCAGAAATAGCCTTTGCGCTACCATTTTCCTATTTATTCTCCACCTCGTTCATGTGGCTTTCCTTTTACACAAATCTGGATCTTTAACCTTACTAGAGACTATCTCATCCTTATCGTCGACATGGCCAGATTCAAACACTTCCCGGAGGAGCTTTGGACAGGAGGCGACCCGACTATGCGACCTGCCATTTGGGTGGTGCTTCATGTCTAGCAACCAATCCATGGAGTTCATGGATCAACAACTCTGTGGGCACGCTCTCGTAGGTCGAGTGCTAGGGTCACGGCCTCCAGTCCCGCCGGCCGATGTTGTGGCCGATCTTGGCACACAATGCTTCATTTTGCAGAGCCAAGTTCTCCTCGAGGTGTGTGCGCCGCCCGACAATTTCTTCTGGTGGTTTCCAGTCAGCCGACGACTGCGAACGCGTCTTTCGCACCTTGCAAACTTTCAGGTGCGATGACGCGACCATCATTTTCTCTCGTTGTCATGAGGCCTATGGTGGCACGTCGTCGGAGCTTGGCTATCTATGCATTCTAAGTTTTGATGACATCCCTTTCCATGCGAGGGAGCCGGAGACGCTGAACCTGCTCGTCAACAACATCTGCGGCGAGGTGGTGCAGCTGTTGCCAGCCTCGGACATGTGGTACATGGAGTTCAAGGCATGGATGAAGGTCCGGTGCACGTACCCAAAGGTGTACCATGTAGAGATCCCACACCCGATCACCAGCGACCCTATATCTATGTCGCCTCCATCCTCTCCAGATAGAATGCACTCGTACACCCACCCGATCTTCATCCAGACGTTGCCAAAGGTGGGCCAATCATCACCGACAATCCACATAGTCACTCGTGCGACAGCGGACACACCTTTAAAGAAAGAGCGGGCGGAGCAACATTCTGATTGATGTTGGTCTCATGTAATAAATAATCCGTTTATTGCAATTTTCACCCGATTTATCAATAAATAAATGATGCCAATGCGCCGCCGCAATACTTGGCATTGCAGCGCCAGGGTCCGAGACTGCGGGGCGGAGGGGAACAATTCCACGGTGTAGAGGAAGGCTTTCGGGTCTGCAGCGCCCCCGGCGACCTACCTTTTCCCTCGCTCTGCGCCGCCCCTTCCCTTCCGACGGAGCAGCGCCGTCACCAACCCCACCCCGGCCACACCTCTCTCTCCTCCTCTCCGATGTCTCATTGGACCCAGCGTCCTCTCTTCCCCGTTAAAGGTATGTGATTTCTTCGGATCTATGAAGTATAATAGGGTGGATCTAATCTATCGTTCTTATAAAGCAAAACCCCAGTAACATGCATTAATAATTGTTCTATCTTAACATAGAAGCTATCCACATCATCCATTCTCCTAACCTATCAATTGTCCATGTCATCTCCACTAATAATTATTAAGCACCACATGCAATCTACACATCATTCATTTCTTAAATCATCTAATTATTCATATTAATAATTTAAAATATATACTGTAATAAATTGAATTTTGCATATTTCCTTCAAAAACATAACGTATCACACCTCTTATAATTTTTTTATTTACAATATAGTTTCTAAAGCGATCCCGTGGCAACGCACGGGGTATCCTTCTAGTTTGATCTATGATTCATTTCATACCTCTACTTTTTAGGAGGATCACTGCCAATTTGGCCACAACCCTAAAGACCCGTGCGACTGGAAAAACGAAGAAAAAAGTCCAGTTTTGTGATACGTATTCTCGAGGAAAAAATGACATGGTACGTATTGGTTCACCAGGTGCTCGCATATCATTGCTTGCGTAACTACCATCCGAATAACAGTTCTACACACATGGATTATGTACCATGTAATTTTGGTTTTGTAAACATGATAGTTAACTATTGTTTGTTGTAGTTTGTTCCTTGTTGTGTCTGGAAACAGATAAATAACACAGTTGGGGACCAAATGAAAATTGTGAGTCTAGATGGATTTCTGCATAAATTTGTTCTCGAGAAAGAAGAGGACACCATTGATATAACTGGTGTAGACCGGGACGACCTTGTCAAGCACTACGGATTATACTACTTTTATAAGATAGTGGTGGACTATGAATTCTTCAAAGCTACTATACTTGACCACTCCAATAAAGAGAAGGACCTACTCCCTGAGCCAGGTTATATATATAATATCTACAAAAGGCAAGTATAGATCTGTAGACATGTATGCAGATGTATATTCTACTAAAATTAATTGTAATATACGATATGCAGATCAATAAGTCAATGTTTCATAATCCGTTAGCTATGCAAGGTAACAAAATTAACAATCAATAGCTGATGCATAATTCATGTTTGTTGTTATTAGTTTCCTTATAATTACAACCTCATACTACATAGCTATTAATAAAAATGTTGTGGTTTCTTTCTTATTTTGTAGAATAGGCAGAAGTACTGGATTGTTTCGAATAAAATGAGTCATTGTCGTCACTGCGTTCTAAACATCTACCAACAATTATTGAGTTCGCTAGAAATCACTATGAACGCATGGATTTTCTTATTGTCCATAAGGTTACAGAAAAATACATTGGGGGTGCTACACTAGTAAGTAACAACCTAATTAGTCAAACTCAAATGCCCTTTCACATATTTGACTTCTACATGCAACATCATTGATATGTCTGATCCAATTTGTAGAAGATTGAAAATGGATTTCATCAACTCTCGCGGTTAGTAGTACATGACTGACCGTTTGGCCTAGTAACTTGAACCTGCACGCATGTACTGCTCCGTGATATATGGTATATGCCCGTAGCATTGACCCTCGTCCAAGATTTGAGGTACCTCTCCTATCCCGGTTTCTCCAAGAAAAACTTGGATAACCCGGGAAAGTCTCTCCTGCAAAACATCACACAACAAAGGTAGTTTCGACATATCATATGTATGCTGGTCAGGTTATGCCTGTATGGCTTTATGTCGGTCAACTCTAACCTGGTCCATACCTTGGACTCCACTTTATACCTTTCATGACCCTACCCGGGGGTAGCCCCCCGACATTAGTCCCCGAATCTGGCGCGGTCCTGCAGACTCGGATGAAGGGCCATGACAGCTTTCTAGATTAATAACAATACAACATTCAACCGACATAACTTATGTCGGTCCAGCATTTCGTTTCGGAATCGATCCTTGACCAAAACCAAGATATTGCCTAGTATCCGACATAATTTATGCCGGTTCAGCACTTGTACCGGAACTGGCACTTAGCCTATCCTGATTTTTAATATTGCCTCGGTAGCTCCAAGATACGGGGGATTTCCTCGGTTACTCCATTCAAAGGACAAGACACGCGACAGAGAATTACTGCATGTCGCCTCATTTCTCGTGCATGGACTGTGCTGTCACCGTGCGCACGCCACACACGCTCGCGGGACCCACGCGCCGTCCCATCTCCTCAGGTACTTGAGTGCACCCCGCTGGATTCCGCGGGATTAACTACACCACTACGGGGCAGTTACCCTTCTACGTGCCATCGTGGGTGCGATTAAATCGCAGCAGCTACCTATGAACATGCACAGTAAATCCCACGTCGCCCCAACTTCCAGTGGCTTAAATAGCGGGCCGGGAGTGAGCTGCCGCACACTTCCCTCACACGCTCCCATTCTCTCCTCATCAGCGCCCCAGAGCATAGAGCTACGCGCCGCGGTACAGTGCCTTGTTCCTGGACGTAGCGCCGCGACATCGAACGGAGACCGGACACCGCCGTCACTCCACGCACCGCATCGCGCCGTAGCGCCGCGGAGCACATCACCGCCACCATTGCAGCAGCACCCGTCCCTGCTTGAAATCTAATCTTCTTCGTCTTAGTCGCTGGAGAGCATTTCACCGCCGATTCTCCGACCAGTTTCGCCGTGGCCACCGCCACACACGCTTCTTCGCCTCTCTTCTCCGTCACCGAAGCGCAGTGAGCTCGGCGCCGTTCTCCACGCATCTCTCCGTTGCCACGACGGTTCTACCGGAACTTCCATGGTCTTCCTTCACCTCCATGGCCTCCTACGAGCTCGTCACCGTCGAGCACGAAGATGAGCTGGATATAGGATCCACCCAAGCCGCATAGGAAGGCTCGGATGTCACCCAGTCCGAGATCCAATGGTTGTTCGACACACGCCGGATCCCGTAAGGGGTCAAGTGCCGTCTGCCCGACAAGGAGATCGTGCCCGAGCCTAGGACTGGTGAGTATGTCGTTTTTCTCACGCACTTCGAGCGTGGATTCGGTTTACCTCTTAGCGACTTCAGGCATAGGTTCTTTGATAGATTTGGCCTACAGTCACACCACCTTCCGGCTAATGCCATCACCAGCCTCTCTGCTTTCATTTCTTTCTCTAAGGGATACCTTGGCCTCTGGCCCACCATCAACATGTGGTGTAAATACTTTCAATTCCAGAGGAAAGTTGTCCCTGATCGAGACAATTCCAGAGGAGCCCCAAATAGATGACTTAGTGTGGTGCCGCCACTGTTCTCCCCCGGCGCAATTCCATCTTCCCCAGGATCTGGGGCTTGGAGTCATGCCGAAATAGCTCCGTTCCTTCTTCTATGTGAAGAACACCACCGACACTGACTTGATATGGGTGCCGGCATTCAACCTCAGCCCTCCAGTGAGGATGCTCAACTGGAAGCATGACCCGAAGGACAGCATCCCCAAGATCAGTTTGATCCACAAAATCGTAATCGCTCTCATGGAGGATGGTCTCACCGTTGACGATCTTCTGGCGATATTTATCAGTCGCCTAATTTCTCCCCTCCAACACCGGTTGACAAGATTTGCTAGATGAGCGGATCTCGGGACCCAACCTGGACCTCTACCTTCGAGCTCACCAAGGCGCAAGTTCGGAAGAGCGTCTAGGCCTTGGCCCCGACCAGCATGCCGGATGACTAGGAATGGGCCTTGAGCCCTATGACAGGACATGCTAAGTACCGGCCGTAAGTACTTTGAAATCCTACTGACACAACTTTTTGGCCGGCATAACCTGTTGCACTTATTCCAATGTTTTTGTACTCTGCTTTGTGATTTGCAGAGGTTCGTGTGCCAAAAGACCGAGGACGGCCCAGACCCGTATATGTGCCACCTGGGGCCAGGATCTTGCCGAGTCCAACACCGAGGACCCGGATGATGAAGATTACTTGCTGATCCCGGATGCCGGCATCGCCCTGGGCGCTGGTAAGACTCGCATCCTGGGTTCCACTAAAGACTACTCAGATGATGACGAATATCGGATTATAGAGGTACATGACCCCTTCCCACTTGCTTTCGCCTTTCCACTGCATTCGACATCAGCTGGCCCGGAGGATCAGGTGTTGGACAATGAGCCCGTCACGGTAGGGGGCTAGGCCGAGACCAAGAAGCGTGCCGGTGGTGAGCCTCCGTCTCCCTCGACTAAAAGGAGGAAGAAAGCCGCAGTGTCCTAGCCATGCGTAATACCAATGCCGTAGGGGTAAGAAATCTTTGTCCGAGACACCTTTCTTGCTATGTATTTTCCACCCTTCGTTCAAGATAACTCAGTTTCCCCCCTTGACGGCAGGAAACGTTGGACATTTCACAGAGTGCGTCCTCCATCCGCGTGTCGCTAACAACACCGCCAACGTCGGGACAAGCCGATGTCGGAGACCAGAGCTCCGCCAGGATGAGCCCTCCTCCAGCATGACCCTCGGGCCCCGTGATATTCTTGTCGAGATATGACGCCGACGTCGGAGGGGGACAAGATGTCCCGGACTTCGAGCCGATGGATCAGACCGGAGCTGACATGTCTGCTCCCGACCCAGAAGAAGCCCTCGGTGCTAGCAGCATGAGCACCGAGGCAGCAAGAATTAAGACTTCGGAGACACCGGAGCAGCCACATCAGCAGTGGCCCATCCAAACACAGTAGCAGTCAGAGCAGTAGCGAAAGAAAGACCAAGCCCCACCAGAACATCAACCACAGCCACCGACACGGCCGCCGCCACCAGCACAGTAGAAACTGGCTCTACCGCAACAATAGAAGTAGGTTCCACCGTCGCAGCAAAAGAAGCCGACATTGCAGCAATCGAAGCCAGTGCCAAAGAAGACGCTAGCGCCCAGGTCAGAAGTAAACCCAGACAAGAAAGTGGTTGCGCACAAGGGCCTAGGCTCCAGCTCAACCAACATAGAGGCCAGTAGTTCATCCCCCGTGTTCATGATGCGTACTTTGAGAGGGAAGAGCCTGGGTTCTCTCAAACAATACCACATGGACTGGAAGTGTGCCGACACGAGCAAGGTGACCACCAGGATTCCAACTGTTGTCGGTGCGCTCACCTAGAAGCTGCATGCAATGAAGGTTGCCGCCACGGACGCCGAGGCAACAGCTAAGGTAAATAATATTTCTTTTTTTAGCTCTTGTAACATCCCGCCAAATACAACTTCCGACATAGATGTATATCATCCCTAGTCCCTGAGATTTGGGTCGAGTAATTGACACTCAACCGAGTGGGAATTACTCGGCGTGAATCTCCCCAATCTTATTAACATATTCCCTTTTCAGATCGTCACTGAGACACGGGCCAGATTGTACCAGGAGCTCCTCACCGAGCACAGGGACCTCTGTGATCGGCATAGTGCGGCTGCAGGTTGAGCTGAAGAAGAAAGGTAAGCCCCTTTCCCACCGATATATCGAGTATGCTTAAAATTGCATCGATCTCATTATCCTTTTCTTCTTTTGATATAAATAGATGGATTAGAGACCCAGGTTGGCGAGCTAGTGAACCGGGTCACATAGCTCCAGAGTAAGAAGCTATTATATGTGCTTTTACTTGGCACTTGCATACTTTCATGCATGCTGACCTTGCTATCTTGACACAGCCGAGCACAAGGCCTATGCCGAACGCCACCAAGACTACATCTCCATGTCGGAGTCATCCATTCAAATAACCGAGCATGAAAATGCACATCGGGCTAAATTCCAGAGTGAGAAGGATGAGATATCTCGGCTGAAGATGGAACTTGCTGCAGTGCAGAAGCAGAAGGTCGAGATGGACAAGGCCGCCACCGAGGAAAATAAGCGCCATGCTTATGAGGCCCAGAAGCTCAAGGATCCGCTCGCTCAATCCGAGACCCGCGCTACCAAGGCCGTCAAGTGGTTTGTGGATCTTGCGAAGATCAAATCAGAGATGAGGCATAAGTTCCCTCCACTTGCTTGTTTCAACCAACATATAAAATATGTTGGCCATTAACTTATCTTGATTTTATTAGCGTTTCTTTCAGAGCACTTTCCCCACTCTGAAGCCGCTACCGCCAATTCGGTCGGAGGGCCCGAGAGAGAAGAGCCTAAGGTGATTCTATCCCAAAGGAGTGGACGTTGGATGATCACCTAGTGGAGCTGAATGCGCGCCTGTCGCTGCTCAGGTCATCGGGATGTCCTCCGGCCGGGCTGTGAAACGCCCAAATCAGGGAGTGAACTGGCGAGATGTCTCCAGGCCTGCGAGGACCGGGTTTGCGAGTGGCGTGCATCCGCCACCCGACATGGAGCTGATAAAGCCTTGGCCTTCGTGCTATCTTGGTACGAGGGAATCAATGTCGACATCCTCTGGACCATGCGCACGGGCTTGGAATGGACCACAAAGGAGGAGTTCATCCAGCGCTGCAAGGACGCGGATTATTCCCTCGTGAACTACGCCGACATCCAGAACTTCATGGCGGTACCAGAAGAAACAACGACGAAGAAGAGCATGAGGAAGAGATGGAAGAGGACATCAAGGTCGATGATGCCCTTACAACCAATAGTGGAACTGGCGCTGCAGCTGCGACCGAGACTGCCACTAACACTGCTGCCCCGATGGGTGCCGACACTGCAGCCGCTCCTCCTACCAACACTGCAAGCAACTCTCCTCCTACTGATTCATCCAGCTCTTGTCCCGCTTCTTAGGATTATCATGCAACATTTAGATCGTTAAATCTCCGGGATGCCGGGTGCAGATGTAACACAAATACTTATGCTTTTATTAACTTCCATGCTACTTTGCAATTTCAACAAGACTTGCTGAATACTGGATCGTTTTATATCGAGTCCCCGTGTTTACTTTCTTGTTTACCCGATTTGATCATCTCAGCTCTTGTCTACCATTTTGGTTTTTTGACAGTCAAGTTACAAGATTTCAAAAACAAAGTTTACACTACTTATAACTTTGAGACACGATTCCGAACCATCCGACACATGCAAACAAAAACATATGTTGATTCCCCGGTTTTCTTTCCTTAGCCGTTTTTCGTGTGTGTAGCGATCTTTAGATTATTATCTTGCTAGCCATGAAGCCGAGTTGCGGACAACAACTGAGTCAAAGAGTTGGCTTTTAGGTACCAACACATTACTAGGCTGACATAGGAAATTCCGACATAGCCAACCGACACACACAAAAAAGGAAGTAAATACAGAAATACACACAGAAAATGTTAGGCAAAGGGAGTCCCCGGGTTCCTCCTCGGGGTGCCGGCAATTCATTGCAAGGTACAGAGATACATACATTACGCCCTTTAAGAGTAAAAGGGATGAAAGAGAGGTACATTCCAGGGTCACTTGGTTTCCTCTCCGGATCTGTCCATCATGTTCTTCTCCTCTTCCTGAGCTTCTATAAGATAGTAGGCATCATTGTGCAGAGCCTTGCTCACAATTAATGGCCCTTCCCAAGGAGGTGATAACTTGTGCATATCGGTTGTGCGTTGCACAAGCCTAAGCACCATATCTCCCTCGCGGAATACGCGAGTATTCACCTTCCGGCTATGACAGCGTCCAAGATTTTGCCGATATATAGCTGATATGGACAATACCAATTCTTATACTTCTTCGAGAAGATCAACATTATTTTCCCAGGCTTCCTTTTTTTCGAATTTTGTATACATAGTGACTCTTGGCGAGTCATGTTGTATGTCGGTCGGGTAGGACCGCTTCTGCCCCATAAACAAGGAAGAATGGCGTATAACCAGTAGAACGATTCAGGGCAGTCTTTAGATTCCACAGTACTGCTGGGATCTCATCCAGCCAACAACCCGGAGCATGTTGCAGTGGCTCAATCAGCCGGGGTTTTATGCCGGATAAAACCACTGCATATTTCTCATTCAACTTTTCCATCGGACTCTGGAGTTGCGACCGATGCTAGATTGAGTCTGATCATCTTTTCGTTAAAGAACTGGGCAAAGGCTCGTTCAGCGAAGTTGGTTCCATTATCGAGATAACACTATGCGGATAGCCATATCTCAGAATTATATCCTTTAGCAAAGATGCAGTCGTGTGTCCGTCACACTTCCTTATTGGCTTCACCTCTATCCACTTGGTGAACTTGTCCACCATGACCAGCATATGAGTCATTTTACCTCGGGTAGGCTTGAATGTCCCCACCATATCCAAACACGAGACATCAAATGGACAGTTAATAGGGATAGTCTTGAGTTTTGAAGCCAGCCTCTGTATCTTGATGGCATACCTCTAGAATCTGTTGCAGTTCTGGACAATTTATTCTGCTTGCTGCAAAGCATTGGGCCGATAAAATCCATGCCGGGAGTATGGCCCTGACCCCAGAGACTAAGGGATGGCGACTCTCTCCCACCTAGCACCTTGACCTAGCCACCGGCGATCTCCCATCTCCGGCGTCCACCTCTCTTCTCTAGCCGGCCATCTTGTTCCTACTCCATCCCCACGTCCTATGGCTCCTCCTAGACCCCCTGCATGGATCTGGAAGGTAACTTATTCTACCTCCAAAGATCTAGATCGGGGACGTGTCAAGTCCTATGATGGATCACTTCATCTCTGGATCAAGGAGCCCTACCGCGATTGGATCTGCCTCAAGGATGCAAAGGGCAAATCTTTGGTTGGGAGACACGTGGTTATTGATGAAAAAATTGATCTGGGGTTTAAGGTATGCTTTCCAGATCACTATGCCCTAGTAGGCAAATGCATGGCTTCTCCTATTGCTCAGGTACCTGTTGGAGCCCCTACGACCAAGGATCTAGTCAATGAGTCAACCTCACCTGAAAAGGGATCGGTTACTCCAGACATTATTAATTCTGCTGATGATTGCTCCGACACGTCTACCATGGATAATTGTGCATCGGCTATTTTTGATTCTATTTCAATGGGACTGGATTTTTCGCACGGATATAAATTTGCTAAAGAGATCGATCGTCTCTTCTCTTCAACAGTTCATCCAACATATTATTCTGGACATTTTATTATGGTGGTCTGTTTTGCACGCTCGTGCTTCCGTCTTAATGAAGATTCTGTTGCTATTTCCCTAGAGGCGGTTATTGGAGGGTTTTGTGGCAGCCTAAAAGTTTCTCATCTTAATGATAGAACCTATTCTTTCAATGTATCCAATAAACTGGTTGGGTTTCATATTTATAAGCTCAAATCTTTCTCTTGCGACAAATTGAAGTGTGTCTTTAACCTTCGGGGTAGAGGGGGACCTCATTGGATAAGTGAATTCAAATATTGGCAAGAAGAATGTAATAAAGAGTGGACCTTGGTTAGTCCAACCAAAAAGAAGATTCAACTTGGTTTGGATGCTCTGAAGTTACCAGTTCCTAGATCTAGCATCAAATCCAAAAATTCAGTGAGCAAAAAACTGGTCTTCTCGGACTCTCTTAGTTATGATGCTTGCAAAGGATATTCTGATTCATCGTCAAATTCTTTGGGTATCACTTTTGGTTCTTGCACAAATATTGAAACCCCTACTCCCATCGTGTCAGCATCACCTTCTCAGGACCATTTGGCTCCTTCTAAAGACACGGGGCAGCTTGGACTGCATTCTGTCATTGACAACGTTGCGTTTCGTTTTTGGAAATGTGCTAGATGTTTATCTATGCAACATGATAAAGATAACTGTAATAATGATATCAGATGTTGTAAATGCTTTTACTATGGACACATTGAGAAGAACTGTTTTAGTAAACGAAACACTTCTAGTATTTGGGTTCCAAAAAAAAAAGTCTCCGTGTCCTACCGTGAGTTCCCAAGCGTCAGCCGAGGCCGTTACGTATTCCACTCCACCTCTCCCTGACAAAGCCACCACCACCTGTCGGTTAACCCCTGCCCCTGTCCTTGACGAGCACTCCCCGATTACCCCAATGGCGACCTTCGAGCTCAATCCGGCGAGGTGGGTGCCACAGGGTTTGCAGATCGTAGACGGCGGACCTTCGCGGCTCCCCCGATCCTTCTACACGCCCACTGCTCCCCCTTCCAGAGACCATGAAGCCTTCTGCGTCGCAGTTGTGGAACCAGAGCAGTTGCCAGAGGAAGAACAATTCTGGTGGCTACAGGTTCGTGATTACATTGAGCAAACTCTCGAACTTGGTTAGTCCAACCAAAAGAAGATTCAACTTTGGTGCGGTTTGTTAATCATGATAATCGTACTCAACTGCATAAGTCAGCTTTTGGCTCTCGAACTGGATGGATTATGTTGTTGGGAGTTCCATACGACTTCCGTAATGAGAGGGATTTAGCAAATGCAGTTGCCCCCTTTGGGAGATTTCATCACTGGCACCACCTAGATGGGATTCTAGACAGAACTCTGGTCTATGTTACTTTCATCTCTCCCCAGCTTGTTCCGAGAGATATTGTCTTTGGGAACTTCAGTTCTCTGGGTGCAGTGAGGGAGTCTTGGACTGCCCCTGCTATCTTTTATCTGCAGAGTTCGATGAAGTGATGCCGCCTGATGAAGACCCGATGCCATTTGATGGGAATCCGCACCCTTTGCCAGGTCACCTTCAACAAGATCTTGGTCACTTCGTGCTGCCCCAATATCCTGAACTTGGGTGGAATCTGCCACCACCTGCTGCAGATTTCCCTAATCAGCAACCTCAAGATGATGTAATGGAGGAGCAAGACCCTGCAGATGGGCAAGTTGGAGGATGGGATCACCACCTTCCCCAGCATGAATCCAACTCAACTGTCAGCTCTGATTCTGACAACTCTGTTAACCAGAATGTGTTGATGGTTAATATGCTGCAGGTTCACACTGCTAATGCTGCACCACCTGCCCCAGGTCTCTTTGCTTGGCCGTGGGTTCAGAGCAATTCCCACATGTATGGGCCTGTCCTGCCCCCTTCCATGCAGTGGGAGAAAGTGTTAAAGAAGTTGGTGCCTTTTATGTGCTTGTCTTATGCCAGGCCCAGTGGACTTTCTCCAAGTCCATTCTCTATGATTTCTGTTGCCTCTGTTCCTTTTAAAGGAACTACTTTTCAGTTCACTGCCAAGAGAAGATTCTTTAAAGCACAGAGAGCAGCTAGAAATCTGTGCTTTGAGAGTTCCTCTAGCTCCTCTGGCCCATTGCCCACTGCTTCCATTAAGGAAATTGACTCCCTCCCTTCACCTGCTACTGATATCCCTTCTAGGAAAAGAAGGAAGGGCAAAATGGGTACTCCTTCTGTGGAATCTTCTGTCAGAAGAAGCACTAGGCAGGCTGCTATGCATAATGGTTTCAAATTAGTGGCCATGCAGGATAACCCACAGCCCAAGAAAAAACCAAGGTCTGCTAGACCTGCTGATGACAATGCCACTGTCACTCCACACACCCCAATTGTGATTCTTCAGCAGGTTGGGAGAGCTCTGGAGATTTCAGATGAAGAGCTCACTGAGGACAAGCTTGATGCTGTCCCTGATTCTCCAAAAGACAAGAGGAAGTAATAATGTTAGCAAGGCTATTTTGTAATGACTTTTGTCCTTGGTTATCCATGTACTCTCTGGTTATCTCTTGGGATCTTTATTTTGTAATGGATCTGTTACCTATGAGCCTCTCTGTGGATTTATCAGTGAATTATTACTATGTGATATCAATGGTGCCTTGTGTCTTTATGGTAGCTGGCTGGTCCAGCTATTTTGCTCATTTATTCATTCTTTTCAATGGATAATACACCACACTTATTTTTGGATTGGAAAGTACTGGATTGGAATGTCAGGGGACTTAATGATATAAATAAAAGAATTCTGGTTTATAACAAAATTGAGGAGAGACAATGTGCCATTATCTGTCTGCAAGAAACAAAATGTGAAAGTTTTTATCACAGTTTCATTAGATCCTTTTGTCCTAAGAGATTTGATAAATTTGTTTTCTCTCCTTCTGTGGGAGCCTCTGGAGGTATTATTGTTCTATGGAATAGTGCTATTTTTTATGGAGAATTGATTGCTTGTTTCAAGTCTGCCATTAAAATTAGCTTTACTTCAAAGCATAATCTTTCATCCTGGACCCTGGTCACTGTTTATGGTCCCTGCAGTGGGTTAGACAGAGATATCTTTGTTCAATGGCTTTTTGATTTAGTAATTCCTACATATGAAAATTGGTTACTGGTGGGTGACTTCAATTTTATCAGATCAGTGGACAACAGGAATAAACCTGGAGCAGATATGAATGATATATTCATTTTTAATGAAATCATTAGTCATCTTGGGCTAATTGAGTTACCTTTAAAAGGAAGATCCTTTACTTGGTCTAATATGCAAGATCAACCTCTTCTTGAACAGCTTGATTGGTTTTTTACTAGCACATGGTGGACCTTAAACTATCCCAATACTTTGGTAATGCCTCTTGCTAAGTCCACCTCTGATCATGTACCATGTGTCATCTCAATCTCCACCAACATTCCAAAAGCTCAGATATTCAGATTTGAAAACCATTGGATCCATCAGCCAGGATTCATGGATCTTATTGATAGAGTTTGGAAATGGCCTGTTAGGAAAAATAACATGGCTGCTGCAATTACTGCTAAACTTAAAAACATCAGACATGAACTCAAATGGTGGGGTAGAAGCCTTTCTAATCTGAAGCTATTAATTGCCAAATGCAATAAGGTTATTTTGATATTGGATAATCTGGAGGAAGAAAGGAACCTTAGTAGACCTGAATTTAATTTCAGAACTATTGTTAAAACTCATGTGCATAAGCTGCTCCTTTCTCAGTCTGCCTATTGGAAGAATAGATGCACTATCAGATGGGTACAACTTGGTGGTGAAAATACAAAAAATTTCCATGCCAAAGCTACAGAAAGGTATAGAATTAATACTATTGCTGAGATTAAAAATGAGGAAGGGGTCTCATTGATAGACCATCACCACAAGGCAGCTGCTTTTTGGAATTGTTTCAAAAATAGAATGGGTGTATCATCTGTCACCTCTCAGCATTTAGATCTTTCCACTGTTATACAACCAACTGTTAACCTAGAATGTCTTGTTGAGCCCTTCACTCCAGAGGAAATTACTAATGTTATGAAATCTCTTAAGACTGATAGAGCCCCAGGACCTGATGGGTTCAATGGTTTATTTGTGAAAAAATGTTGGGCTGTGCTAAAAGATGATTTCACTCAACTATGCCATGATTTTCACTCAGGGAATTTATCATTGCAGAGTATAAATGATTCTTATATCACTCTCATTCCAAAAACAAACTCCCCTGAAACTGTCAATGATTTCAGGCCAATTTCATTGACTAATACTTGTCTCAAATTTGTCACCAAGCTTATTGCTAATAGAATGCAAAATGTTATCTGTGATACAATTCATGATAACCAATATGGTTTTATAAAGGGTAGAACAATACAAGACTGTCTTGCCTGGTCTTTTGAGTTCTTGTTCCAATGCCAACAGTCAAAAAAGAAAATAGTGGTTCTCAAGATTGATTTTGAAAAGGCCTTTGATACATTGGATCATGAAGCTATTTTACAAGTCTTGAGAATAAAAGGATTTCCAGAATTGTTTATCAGTTGGGTCAGAGAAATTTTAGCCTCTGGATCTTCTTCTGTTCTCCTTAATGGGATACCTGGAAAAAAATTTCACTGCAAAAGAGGAGTTAGGCAGGGAGATCCTTTGTCTCCACTCTTATTTGTTGAAGGAGCTGATTTATTGCAAAGCTTAGTCAATAAGGCTTATTCTGATGGACTACTCTCCTCTCCTATCCCAGTTAGAAAAGAATTCCCTATTATTCAGTATGCTGATGGTACCATAGTTGTGCTACCAGCATGTAAAAAAGACCTGGAGGTCTTCAAGGACATTCTAAAAACATATGCTGCCTTTACAGGATTGAAAATCAATTTTCACAAATCATCTATGATTCCTATCAATCTGGACTCTGCTGAATCTAGTGCTCTAGCTGAATTTTTTCAGTGTAAAACTGGGTCTATGCCTTTCACTTATCTTGGATTGCCCATGGGTACTACTAGACCAACTATCAAGGATTTTCACCTTTAATTGATAGAGTTGAGAGAAGGTTTTCTGCCACTTCCTCTTTTCTGTCCTATGGTGATAGGCTGGTGTTGGTGAATTCTGTTTTATCCTCATTGCCAACTTATTACGTGCTCTCTTTAGTTATTCCTGCTGGTGTTATTGAGGTTGTTGACAGAGCAAGAAGACACTGCCTGTGGAGCAAGAGAGGAAAAGAAAAAGCTAATTCCCTTGCAGCTTGGTCTATGGTGTGTAAACCCAAAAAGAAGGGAGGACTGGGATCATAAACTTGAAAATACAAAACTCTGCTCTTCTTCTCAAACATCTAGATAAATTCTATAATCAGGAGGACTTGCCCTGGGTTCAGCTCATTACTGATGCTTACTATCATCAGGTTGTTCCTCATGCTGTGGTAGAATCTGGTTCTTTTTGGTGGAGAAATATCTTGGCATTATCTGAGGAATTCAGAAATTTCACTACATGCTCTGTAGGAAATGGTTTCACTGCCTTATTTTGGGAGGACAATTGGCAGCCACAATTACTTAAGATAACCTTTCCAAGGTTATACTCTTTTGCCAAAGATAAGCTTCAATCTGTTAATGAGTTTTTGCTATGCACAGATTGCATTCAAATTTTTTTCTTGCCATTGACTATCCAAGAAAATGAAGAGTTAAGGTTGTTGAAATGCATGATTGGTAATTTTACAATCTAGTTAAGTATTAAAGATCAATGGAAGAGTCCTCACTCAACTGGCAGATTACATCCTAGTTCTTTTTATAAACACCATTTTAATGGTGTTCCTGATGATTCACTCTCCTATGGAATATGGAAGAGCAAATGTCAATCTAAGCACAGATTCTTTGCATGGCTGTTACTACATGATAGAATTAACACCAAGGATATGTTGCTTAGAAGGCACTGGAATATTAATGATTCTTCTGATTGCATCCTTTGTCCTGGCCATGTTCATAAAGACTGGAGGCATTTATTCTTCAATTGCACATTCAGTACAAGGATTTGGAACTATTTACAAATCCCTTGGTACCCAGGTTCCTCCTCCTTTACTATCATGTCTGCCAAGAATTTTTTTTCTGGTCCCTGTTTTGTGAAGATTGTGATCCTGGCCTGCTGGTGCATCTGGAAACAGAAGAATGGTTGGATTTTCAAGAATATCAAGCCAAGTTTTAGAGGATGGAAGGCCCTTTTTTTTTGACATCATGGATTAATTCACTCCCCTAATCTCCTTGTATATACTGTAATCTTTGTAAATAACCTTTTATTTTATTAATAAATGGGGGGGCTGTGGGGGATTCCCCCACAGTAATGGTGTCAAAAAAAAATCCATGCCGGAATGCCTTGTTAACCAGAGCTCTTGAAGATGCATGATGACCACATTCTCCTTGATGGATATCCCGGAGGATTTCTTGTCCTTCCTATGGCTCCACACATCGCTAAAGGATGGTGGTGACACTTCTATTGTATAGCTCTGTGTTGATGATGGTGAAGGCCTTGGATCTTCTATGTATCTGCCTAGCCGAGACCTATCACTCGGCAAACTTCCATCTACCATATATGACAATATTGGCTGCTCCCATGCTGGCATAGGACGAGGAGCAAAGACGGGCTCGTCGATCTCCATAGCTTCCATCGACATTGCTGCATCGGCATAGACAGATAAGCCAAATAAGTCCCCGGATCTTGCAGAGCAGTCCCTGAGTTCACCAGAGCAGTCCTCGAGTTCTCAAAACTGCTGCCCACATCTACCTCCATCAGAACAACACCAGGTTCCGGACTAGCCGGGACAAAGATTGACTCCGGTTCAGGTGAAGGCTTGGATGATGGCTTCCGAAGATGTTCCAACAAGGTGCCGGGTGGGATGGCCTGCCGGGATGAACCCAACTTCGACAGTATGTCAGCAACGTCATTTTCTGCCCGGTGCACATCGTGGAACTCACACCCATAAAAGTACCCGAATATTTTCTGGACATGGAACCGATATGATGCCATGTCAGCATCCAACGCATCCCAATTGTCGGAATCTTGCTGGATCACCAGATCTGAGTCACCGTAACACATTATTCGGTGAATGGCGATTTCCTTGGCCACTTTGAGCCCATGGACCAATGCCTCATATTCGGCCACATTGTTAGTTGCTACAAAATGGATTTGCAATACATATTTCAGCTGATCATGCTTGGGCGAGGTAAGAACTACACTGACACCCATGCCATCTTTCATCTTGCAGCCATCAAAATGCATCCTCCAGAAATTGGAGTCACGCAATGGTGGCTCATACTGCATCTCGGCCCAATTGAAATCTGCCAACACTTGGGATTTTATAGAATCCCTCCTAGCATACAGAGGTGTATAAGAAGCCATCTCAATGGCACACTTGTCTACTCGGCCACTTGCATCCTTGTTTCCAATGATTTCCGAGATAGGTGCTGCACTCACCAACGTCATAGGATGCTCTTGAAAGTAGTGCTTGAGTTTCTTGCCTGCCATATAGATATCATATGTCATCTTCTCGTAGTGTGGGTAGTTTTGCTTTGATACTGAGATCACCTCGCTGAGATAATACACCGTTCTTTGCACTATTTTCCTCTCTTTTTCTCGCTCGACCACTACCACAACACTAACAACCGGGTTAGTGGCTTCCATATAGAGCAGCATCGGCTCCTTGGGTAGTGGCGAGGACAATATCGGTGCAGAAAAATCTTCTTCAATTCATGAAACGCCAAGTCATCCTACAGTCTCCAGACGAATTTGTCGGTCCTATTCATCAACTAATACAAGGGTAGTGCCTTTTCCCCCATTTTACCAATGAAACGACACAAAGATGCCAGGCAGCCAGTGAACCTACGCGCATCTTTGAGACAACTCGGTAGCTTCATGCTCTCTATAGCACTCATCTTCGTTGGATTCGCCTTGATACCCTGGCTGGACACGAGGAAGCCAAGTATCTTACCTGTCGGCAGACCATATGTACATTTGGCCGGGTTAAGCTACAACCGCAATATCCATAGGTTTGCAAATGTTTCTCGGAGATCGTCGAACAGACTATTTTTCTCCTGGTCTTGATGACAATGTCATCGACATATACCTGCACATTTTTGCCAATTTGATCTTGCAAGTATTTTGCATGCATCTCTGATAAGTGGCACTGACATTTCTCAAGCCAAATGTCATGACACGATAGCAATAAGCCCCATATAGGGGTAATAAAGGCAGTCTTTATTTGATCAGCTGGGTTCAAGGGTATCTGGTGGAAACCAGAATACACATATACAAATGACAACAACTCACACTTGGGCGTGGAATCGATCACTTGATCAATCCGAGGCAGCGGGAATGGATCTTTAGAACATGCCTTGTCCAGGTTGGTGTAGTCAATACACATGCGCCTCAAATGGCAACATTCGGGTCATCTTTCTTCTTCTGTACCAGGACCAGGTTAGCCAACCATTCCGAGTGCAGCACCTCCATGATAAAGCCACTAGCGAGTAGCCTAGCTATCTCTTCGCAAATAGCCTTCCTTCTTTCTGTGGCAAAGCGCCGGAGAGGCTGCTTTGCCGGCTTAGCATCCGTCTTACATGCAATGAGTTCTCAACCAAATCCCTCGGGACACCCGGCAGGTCCTTATTCAACCATGCGAAGATATCCCGATTCTCACGGAGGAAGTGGATGATCTCTCGTTCCTATTTTTCATATAACCTAGAACCGATGATGATGACATGGTCCGGGAATGCATCATCAACTCCGACCTTCTTGGTCTCATTGGATGCCAGGAAATTCCGCACTCTGATGCGGGTTAGTCATACCTGACATACCGAGTTGAGCTGACTGCGCCAATGCCACCACCTCATGGATTATCTTCTTCTCTGCAGCAATGACCAGAGACTCGGCCAAATGGGAGCCAGCCGAGGCACACTTCATGGATCTCTTATAGTCGTCCGAGATGGTGATCACACCATTTGAACTCGGCAGATTCATCTTCAGATATGCAACATGAGTAGACGCCATGAATTTGGCCAATGCTGGCTTGCCGAGTAAAGCATGATATGGGCTCTCGAGGTCAACAAACTCGAATTGCAGGCTCTCAGTTCTGCAGTTATCTCGAGTGCCAAATAGCACATCAACCCAGACTTTGCCCATGGGTGCACAAGATACACCCGACACAATACCATGAAAGGTAGTCTGACCAGGCTGCATCGTGTCTCATTGATGCCCAACTTGAGCATAGTATCCTGGTACATGATATTGATGTTTCTCCCATTATCAATGAGAACCCGGGTGAACTTGACATTTATGTCAGGGCCCAATGAATGTAGGGTCCACAACCAATACATAACCCCCCCGGGTTAGGGATCGCCTTGGGATGATCCGCCAAGCTCCAAGTGATCTCCTCCTCAGACCAATACATGAACTTCGGCACAACCGAGATTACTACATTGACATCTGTTGCACGTCGATGTTGGCTCTGCTTGTCATTAGGTTCGATCACAAAAAACATGTAACTCTGGTGGTGCTCTTGATACTCATTCCGGCGACTAGCACCGGCATTGTTGTTATTGTTGGCCCCCTGAGCCACTTGATTGCCATTCTCCGACTTCCTCCAGTTATTCGCGGGCCTTGGGGGTGCATTCAGGATCTGTGTGTTTGCACCCGTAAGTGGCGGTGTTGGGGGTGGAGGTGGCCAATCCACCATCATCTTGAAAGTGAATCTCTCATGATTATCCGAGGACTTCTTCTGGTCAGTCCACAGCTTCTTGTTACTTTGGTTCTGCCCCCACGGAGGCCCATTGTTCTTTTGACGCTAGCTATTGTCAGCATCTGGCTGATCTTGATCAACCGCAGCAACATGGTTTGACCCATATCGGTAATCCGGCCAATCATATCTTCTCTCGTTCCGGTAATCCTGACAGTCATGCCGCCTGGATGACCCGGCACCATCATTGCCCGAGTACCTCTTACTCGGTTCCACCAAGGTCAGCAGAGGCTGAGTCGGATCTCCCACTGTCTCGGCCAGAGTTGCTGGCATCTCCTCTGCAATCTCTGCCAGAGCATAGTACCATGTTGGCACCCTTGGGAAAACCATGCAATGGCCTACGACTCAATAACTCCCTCATAGGAGTTCCTCAGTGTACTCCACCTTGTTAGATAATCCACGTAAGTTTCATCTTTCCTCTGTCGGCACATGTAGAGTTGTTGAGGGCGATTTCTCCTCTCGTATGTGCTAGTGAGGTTTCTAACAAAAGCATCCGAGAAGTCCAGCCAGCAATCAATGCTGTCTTTTGGCAAATGTTCAGCCAGGTCCGGGCTGGGCCCTCCAACATCTACGGAACATACTGCACCGCCTAACGGAGATTTGCACTAGTGATATGCACCTCTGTGACATAGTCGTCCAGACAATCCACTGGCTTGGTGATGTCGTCATATGTCTTTGTACCCCGGGCGAGCATTAACTTCGGGGCTGGTGGCTCCCTCATGATCCGGCATCCAAAACATGTTGGTCCAGGAGGACCTTCTTCCTCAAGCATTTCAGATAGATTAATTATGTCTAGCTTATTGCGAGCATCATGTGCCAGAAAAATGCGATGTCCCAACCGGGCTGGGAGTGCACCCTTGTTCCCCAGTTGCTCATACCTTGGATACCCGGCTCTCTCCATAACCGAGTAAACGTCATCATATCGATTGTCCACTTGATTATTTCCCTGATTTTGAATAACATTCTCGGCACCATGCTGCTGCTGAGCTTTGTTTGGTTCCGGATACCGAGGTGGGTGATTCTGGTTGCGATCAAGCCCCTCTGGCTGAACTCGGGTGGCGCCACGACCGCCTTGACCGACATGGCCTTGAACGGCATCGCCCTGACCGGCTAACTGCTTTCCTGAATCTGCTTGTTTTTTGCCAGAATTCACACTCCGGGCATGCCCTCCATCAATATGGGGTGAAGAGGCATGGCCACTAGATTTGCCACCGGCACCACCAGCCGAGTGAATAACCTGAGATGCACCTACACCTGGATTTGCCTTACGAAAGGCCTCATTTTGCCGGTTAGCCTACAAACACTAACTCATTTACTTGGTCCTGCTGCCTACGGCGAGCCTCACTGTTTAAGCCCCACAACTCGGCAGCAGCTGTGTCTGCAGCCCTAAGATTTTTAGCAGGAGAGATATACTTAGGCTTATCACCCGACACATGACTAGCAGTTCTACTAGTTCTAGATTTACCATCTCTAGCAATTTTAGCAGTGAGGTCTCTACCTCGTTTGTCCACAACATCTATCCGACTAGGATTATCTGCTATCAGAGTAAAACCATGTGCCTTGTTATACTGACGGAGGTCTGAAAGTACACAAAGGTCAACTAGAGGGGGGTGAATAGGTGAGCTACAAATTTTAAGTCTTTTTCAGTTTTAGTGGGGGCTTTGGAAAGTTAATAACTTGGTTATCTAGATGTGCGACTAAGTAAACACCCTATGTAACAAATAAAGAGTAGCAACGGAAGTAAATGCAAGGCACAAGATAACCACAAGTGAAAAACACGGAGACAAGGATATGTTTACCGTAGTTCCTTCTTAAAAGAAGTACGTCTACGTTGGAGAGGTGGGGAGCCACCTAGGCGCTCCTCAATAGCACGGATGTGCACACCTTGTTCTCCTTGAGCTTCTCCGGTGAGGGAGATTCTCGTTTCCACTATGAAGTCGACTTGAAGGCGTTGACCAAACCTTTACAAGTAGTTGAGGCAACTCCACAAGTGAGATGGAGGCTCTCAACGATCTGAAGCTTCTTGCTACAAGGTGGAAGCTACAAGCACTAGGGTTTCCCTTGGATGACAAGGAAACCAAGAGATTACAAGATCCCAAGAGGTATGGTGTGGGAATACAATTTTTGGCTTGGTAGAAAGGTAGATCTAGTCCTCCTCCATGAGATCCTTGAAGGGCATCGAGTTTGGTTGGAGGAGGAGGGAGATCGGGACGTTTTGAGCTCTTGAACAATGGAGGAGAGAGAGGAATGGACGAACTAGCTATCTAGAGGAAGAAGACAACTATTTATAGGCTCCTCCAATTTCTCACCGTTGTAGTGTGCCAGGGCCGGAATATTCCGGGGTTAGCACCGGAAATTTCCGGCCCAGCAAGGCCGGATATTTGAAATGTCCGGGGGGCGGAAATTTGAATATTCCGGGGCCGGAAGATTCCGCCCAATATTCCGCCCCCATTTCTATGCGCGGGCAGCAACACCGCGCCGAAAAACTGCTAAGGACCAGGCCGGATATTTGAATAATCCGGAGGGCAGATTTTTGAATAATCTGGGGCCAAAAATTTCCGGCCAATAATCGCCCCCATCACTTCGTGCGGGTACTAGAGGAATCTCTGAAACCTACTAAGGACCAGGGGGCCGGAAATTTGCCCCGGAATATTCCGGGCAAATATCCGCCCCACCTTCTGTGCGCGGGGAGTAGGAGAAGAACTTAGACGTTTTGAAGTAGCCAGAGGGGCCGGAATATTCCGGTGCAGGGGGCGGATATTCCGCCCCATACACACCAGAAATTCCAGGCTAGCAGCTGAAATTTCCGGTAGCAGTAGAGATAATTTTCAGAACTCCTCTTTGAACTTTTTGAGGGCATTCATCAATAATCATCTGAGAGGCCATCTGCATACACTTAAAAAATATTGTTAGAGAGATGATACCCGCGTTGTTATCATCACCAAAATCATTAGAGGGATCATGAGCTTTCAATCTCCCCCTTTTTGGTGAGTGATGACAACACGGGTATTTGCATAGGGATAAACTAACAATATGATAGAAAGTAAAACATCACAGATAGCATATATAGGAGACATGCCTCCTAATAATAATAGTTCACACAACCAAATCCACGAATAACGAGCATGATGAGACGAAAATTCGAAAAGACGCACGAAACGATAAAAAACGATAAAGAACGAAACCCACCCTAGCAAATCCCCGCGATCACTAAATGTCCTCCCCCTTTGGCATCAGGATACCAAAAAGAGAAAAGAGAGCAGGACGTCCCATGGAGCACACTCTAGGCCTAGGTATCTTCTTGTTCCTCCTCGCTAGCAGACGCAATGTCCTCATCATAATCCACTCCCAGATCCCAGTCGACGTCGCGGTTGTTCCAGTTCTTGTATGGAATCCTGTCAGGGAGAGGAGCTGGCACATTGGGAATGTTGAGGGCAGTCATGATCGTGCGCTGATTCTCCTGGATGTTGCGGCGCTCAACATAGGCATTGTAGTTCTCCTTGTGGATGCACACATTCATGCACATCACCTTCTCAATGGCACGAGCGAGCCATGAGCGCTTCTTGGTGCCTGGAGGAGGTGGACGCATGCGAGGATCACAGTGACCCTGACCCGTGGCGCCAACATCATGAGCAGCCTGCTGAACGTGGGCGGCCTTCTTGTATAACTTGACATTCGTGTGGTCATCACAGTCTAACTCCAGATCAGCGCGGAGTTCAGCGGAGTAGCAAGACTTGATGAGCTTCATGATGTATGGAGCATACGGGGGCACCTTGCGGTTGAAGAGAGCAAAGTGGATCTCGTTGAAGATGAAATCCATCACAACAATCTTGTGACGCTCCGTGTCAGTCATGTCGCCCTCAGTGAAGGTGTGATAGGCATGGTACATGAGATTAACCAAGCCACCACGAATCTCATCATTATTGCCCGCGCTCGGGGCAATAGTCGTCTGAACATGCGCAGCAGGATGTCATAAATGGGGAAGAGACTCTTCGCAGAGCCCACAACACCAGTAGAACCATACAGCTCAGCAAGCATGTTTTTCTCATACTCCACCCCGTGAATGTGCATGCGAGAACCCTGAGGAGTGTTGAGACCAGCAAAGGGATATCCTAGCTCGGCATCAAAGTCATGGAAGTTGGCGGTGAGCAGGTAGGGACCAGACATCCAGGACATCCCAATATCCTCAGACTCATCGAAGACCAGAGTGGAGAAGAACTGTTGGATGAAAGTGATGTTGTAGGAGCATGAGGTCTCCATGAGGGGACGCAGACCCAGAAGTTTAGCCAGCTGGACAGAGTTGTTGAAGTAGGCGGGATTGGCAGCCATGTGGGCAAAATTTATAAACTTCATGGGGCAAACTGGCTTGCTCATCACGGTGTACACTTGCTTGAAGAGAGTCTCCTGCTCAACGTGCCAGAAGCAGGAGTCAATGGTTGGGTCTTGAGGACCCTCAGTGTACAAGGCCTTGGCCCGCCATGTCTTGAACTCAGAGGTAGACATGGTGGCCAAGTTGAGAGCTGTCTTCCCCTGCTGCTTGTTGGCCTTGTGAGCAGCTCTGGAAGCATCACGTTCATGCGCATATTCCTTCTCAGCATCCCTCTCACGACGGCGAGTCTCCGCCTCATCCACTAAAGTGCCCTCCTCATCTTCCCTCAAATCTCGGTACCTCTTGCGTGAGCTAGTCACCTTAGGAGGCCTAGAGCTTGAACCATCTGCGAGAAAAGCAGGAGAAAACGCAAAGAAAACAAACAGAATACGATCACAACGGTGGCTCACAACTTGTGGAAGTGGAATAGTGGATCTTAGTTAGAGATTTGGGGCAGGCTAGATATTCCGGTCTGGGGCAGAAATTCCGGCCACAGGTGAAATTTCCGGGGGGCGGAAATTCCGGTCCTGGGGCAGAAATTTCCGGCCCTCAAGATTTCACACCATATCTTAATCTAGGGCCTGCCACGAATCTAAAACAACGAGGAAGTGCAATGAGGGGAACATTAGGGGATGTGTGATACTAGTATATGGATGTTCCTCCCAAAAACACAAGGAATATGAAAGAACATTAGATCAAATCATTCGATAACCCTAGATTGCGGAGAAAACGAAGCACATACCGGGATCCATGGTGGAGGAAGGGATGTGCGGTCTCTTGATCCGCAAAAAGCAACTGGAGGATGAAGAGGGGAGGCAAGGGGGCCTCCCGGACGTCTCGGAGGCGGCGGCTGCGGTTGGGGGTGGAGTGGAGGTGAGGGGAGGGGAAACAGTTAGGAAATTCCCCTCCTGTCGCCTATTTATAGCCCCCAGCCGCGCAGACCGGATTATTCCAGTATTAGGACCGGAATATTCCGGGGGACGGAGATTTGGGCCGGAATATCCGCCCCAAATATCCGGTGTGCCTTCTGCGAGCTGGCACGCTGGATGTTTGGGGGAATTTACTGGTCAATCTCGAGCCCCAAAAATTTTCGGGGCTTAGGACACGGAATATTCCGGCCCCCGGATATTTGCTCCGAAAATTTCCGCCCCAAATTTCCGGGGTGCCTTCTGTGAGCGGGCACCTTGGAAATGGGTGAAATTTTCTGAGGCAAATGTCTGTAGGTCGGAAATTTCTGGGCCCTAGGCCGGAATTTCCGGGGTTCCCGTGCCTTCTGAGGTTTTTGTGGAAAAAGGATACAAGAAGTGAGCCTCCAAAACAAAACATCAATCAAAGATGATGAACACATAAAAACACGAACGAAAAGCAAAACTCAATACAAAGAGAAATTTTGGTGGCCGAAGCCCCCGTATTTGAGTGTATACCAAGGAGCCGCGAAGATGTTTCTTGGACCCAAAAGTATGACTCACGTTTAAGCACAATAAGTCACAAAATGACTTGATATGCGTGCAGTTTTGATTGTTTTGCGCATGATAGGTGGAGTGTTGGTTCATGAATTGAATACGCTCCCCCTATGTCCATGCCTACATCTATACTAGATAGTACATATAGTGAAGGTAATCATGCAAGGGTTCAAGAGAGTTAGACGCATCGATAACATTTAGTTCATTCCTCAAACCCCGAAATCTTGGTTCATCAAGGGCCTTCGTGAAGATGTCCGCGAGTTGATCCTTGGTCGGCACATAGGGAAGATCAATATCACCCTTCTCAACATGATCCCGAATGAAATGATGCCTTATCTCAATGTGCTTCGTCTTGGAGTGAAGAACGGGATTGTAGGCGATCTTGATGGCACTCTCACTGTCGCACAAGAGGGGAACTTTGTCAAAGTCGATGCCATAATCTCTCAATGTTTTCCGCATCCATGGTAATTGAGCACAACAATTAGCCGCGGAGATGTATTCGGCCTCGGTGGTAGAGAGGGCGATGCAATTTTGCTTGTTGGAAGACCAACATACCAATGAGCGACCAAGAAATTAACAACGTCCGGATGTAGATTTCCTATCCGTCTTCTCGCCCGCATAGTCTGCATCAGAATACCCAATGAGCTGAAAGGTTGAACCCTTGGGATACCAAAGACCAAAGTTTGGGGTATGAACTAAATATCGAAAGATGCGCGTAACTGCTTCAAAATGACTTTGTCTCGGAGAGGCTTGAAACCTTGCACATTTACCTACGCTATACATGATATCGGGTCTAGATTGTCGCACCCGGACTTCTAGAGGATACTCGCAGTTCCGTTGAACAGTAGTTGATTGGATTACGGGGCTTACCGGCACCCGCATCTCTTACGAGTAGGCCAACACACGTATGTGTGACAACCAACCCCTACTATTCATCGTCTACGTAAACCATCCCATAGAAATCAGGATACTACCATTGACGTACTTCATACCATACACACATGGTACGTCAACGGCGTTTAACAGAATGATAGCACAACATATCTCTAAGACACAAAGGATGGAAATAAGGTGCAAATAGCTCTCACTAGAGCAGAGATAGCAAATACATTCATCCAGAGGACACCTGTCCCAACATATCATCATTACATCACAGCGGAAGCATTCAAAAGGTCTGAGTACAGACAAATCCAAATAGGCTTAAGAAGCCGGAAACGAAAAGACGGAGCCCATCCACGATGTCTCGGATCCTGCCCAGGTCCGCTATCTACTCGTCAGCAGCCTCGTCAAACTCCACGTAGTAGCCGTCACGGGGATCCTCGTAGGCGTAGTCTGCGGAAACCACAGCCCCAAAGGGGTCAGTACATAAATGTACTGGCAAGAAAGACTCACAGTTCACCAAAGTGTAACCCGTCAACACCAAGCACAGATGCCTTGGGTTCAACGGAAGAAAGGGGATATAAAAGATACTGCAACTGGCTGCACTAACCAACTACAGAACATACCACAACTTCCGGCTATCAGAAAGGGGATAATATAGCGTGTCGTAACCAACTATAACTAACCACCAAACAAACCCATCCTGGATCTCGCCCCTTATCCAAAGAAGCAATCCGAGGATAACTCACACAGTTGGATTAATGATGGATCAAGTTATTGTGGCAATAAGGCTATTACTAGTCAAGTTATCATTAATTAGGTGTAAGTTGTTCTGAGTACTTGTTAGCCAGTACTTTCACCAAGTCAACCATAACCGCAGAAAACACGGCTTCTCGAGAAGATTTATCCCTGCAGGGGTGCACCAATTTGGCCGTACACGTAAGAATATCCCGCCAGACGGGAATCAAACCCACCAAGCGAGGCACTCTACACAACTCAACTCTTCTTCGCATCAAGCCCAAAGAACCCCGTGCAGTGAGCGCACGGCTAATCAAGCCCCACGAAGAAAAGGGGACCCTCATAGCACTCTAAGAACGTGTCTCCCTAAATGCCGACTACAAAAGTTCCACCCTGGCCTCGGGTTCGTACCTGCATATGCGTGCGGCAAATGGAAAACCCGAACTAAATGAGGCGATTTGGACGAGATGCGAATCGAATCAAATTGAGGGGGGCGCCCATACACGCTTCCCACATGCGGATAGTGCGCTCATCATGGATCAGTAGACAAGACCCTTTTCCTATTAGGGTCGACACTAGCAGGCCTCAAAACCACGCCGGGCCTCCTGCCGGTGCCTTATCAGCAATTATTATTACCTCAAAATTAACAGGTTGTTGTTTAACATCGAGCCCCATAACATAATAGAATATGATAACAGAAAAGTAACTGGTAACAGACTCGAGCAAAACAACCCTAAGCATGCTATTAAGACACGGGCAACAAACAAAGGGGTGATAGGTGTGGAGGTGAGGCAATATCATGGTTAAGGGATAACATGTGATTGGTTCGTAACAGAAACAACTATTCATAGGGCTAGCAGAATAGACAACGAAAAGTATCGGTAACCAATGTTGAAAGGAACACAATGGTTCATGTGAGTGATAACTTGCCTGCAAACTCAGCAGCCTGGTACTGAGCTAGATCCTCAGAAGGGGTGTCGTAAGTATCGTCTGTCTCAACGTCGTCGTCTATCCGAGAAGAAGCAAACAAACAACGCAAAGAGAACACACAATCAATAACATGGCATAATGCACAATCATGGGATGATGCATGACCATTTAATTGATGCATCAAAATAAACTAGTTGACATAGTAACAACATGATTAAATGGACCCACATGCAATTTGAGTTGCATATGAAAAGCCCATGAATTTTGGTTGAAACAATTGTTTTACAACTAACCAATAGGTGAAAGTGAATTAGCATGATGCATGGATGAAGAAAACAACAAAATAACAACAATAGAACCAATTGGAAATAAGGTTTACCAATTTTAGAAATTTATTTATTAAGTTAGGAAATTTTGGTTCCTTAAAGGTGTTACACAAGCATTTGTTGTTTTCAGCAAGTTACATTGTTCAAAACAGATAACAAAGTTCATATTTGGAAAGTACACAAAATTTTAGGTGGAATACATGTTTCAATTATTGAAAAAGGAATTAGGATGAATTATTCATGAATTAAACAAGTTAAACAAGATTTAAATGCAAACAATTCAAGTTTGAATTTATTTGAATTTTTATTTGTTCAAAACATTAAACCAAATTCATATTTGAAAAGTTTATACTTTTCTATTTTGAAAACATATTTTATAAGTTCAAAAATAATTTAATTTGAGCAAGTTATGAATTTAGCAAATTTAAATGATTTAAACAAGGTTTAAATTATTTAAGCAATTTTAATTGTTCAAACCATGAAACAAAAATTATATTTGAAAAGGTGGTTTGAAATAGCATGGAAAACATATTTTATTTGCATTATTTGGATTAAGTATGAATTAGTTATGCAATTATACAAATTTCAAATGAATTGTTTGAATTTGAAATTTGAAAGCAATTGGATTATTCAAAACAGAAAACAAATGGGTCAGATAGATAGAGAATTAAATTTGGTGCAGTGTACATATTTTATTTTTATTATTTGGGTTTATAAAATAAAAGTTATTAGCAATTTAAACCTAGGGACTAATCTGTGAATAAAAAGGATTTAATTTAAATAGAAAAGGGCAGAAAACATTTGTTACCCTGCAGTGGCTAGCCCAAGCCACTGACAGGGGGCCCTGGGCCAGCGTGGACGCACGCGTGGCAGCAATACCACAGACAGGTGGGGCCTGCCTGTCAGTGCCCAGCGCAAAAGATTGGTTTTATTCCGCGGGTGCGAGGGCTCGAACCCGCGCCCTGTCGCGCGAGCGCAAGCACTGCAACCAGTGCGGTGCGCGTTCGTTTCTGTCAGTATACGCTGCGCAGTGTGGTTATTATTCAGAAGAAGTTAACTGAAGTTTTAACTGACGAAAAGTTTCTGAATTTTGTGACAGAACGGAGCGGGGCCGGCGGCGATCACCGCGGTTGCTCGTGCTCGTTGTGCTTGCGTGTGGGCTGCTGCGGTGATGTGCGCGTGCAAGCGTTGCAGAGCGGAGGAAGGAGAGGGGTGAGGAGGAGGTGATCGACTGCTCACCCTCGTCGTTGAGGTAGCAGAGGCGCGGGGCAGTTGCTGTCGCCGGCGGCAAGGGATAGGATGGCGGCGGTGTTGTGGACTCCCTCCACGGCTGCTGTGGTGTTGGCGACGACGAGGAAGTTGCAGCGGACCGATTCCCGTGGCTAAGTTGGACGGTGGCGCATCGAGGTGGCGGTGGTCATCGGAGGTTCAGACACGGCGGCGCTCGGGTGAGGTTGCAGAGGTGGGGAACGGGGCAGTGAGAGGGGAACGGCGGCGGAGCTCGAGGGAGGAGGTAGTAGATGGTCTAGGGCAAGCTCGGGGGGGTCCTAGGGTGGCTTTTATAGGGGTCTAGGGGCGCTCCCGGCCGTCTGCTCGCGGCGGCGTCGACGTGGCGCCGCTCAGATGCCTGCCGTACCGCGGGAAGAAGAGAGGGGAGCGAGCGAAGGGGTACCAGGCTGCGCGGGGAGTGGGCTGGGCCGTGTTTCTCCCCCCCCGCTGTGAGCGTTTTCTTTTTTATTTTTTTGTTCTGCTTATATTTTTTTTGCAGAAATGAAAATGGAAGAAAAAGATAAGTTTTAGGGCTAGGAAAAATTTAGAAAATTTTTGGTTAACTTAGTTTTTACAATAGCAACTAATTGCCAACTTTGTTTTCCAAAAGTTTCAAATTTAAATTGCTGTTTGTAATTTAATTCAAATTTGGATGAATTTTATTATTAAGTGAATTATTTGAAACAATATTTAAATAGGGTGATCATATAATTTTTAATTGGAAGCAAATGATTATAATTGTGTTGTAATTTTAATAGGGTCAACATGGTTGCTGTTTGGAAAGATGTATTTGAATTTGAATGAAATTTGAGGTTAATTGATTTATTGAAACAAGAATTCAATAGGGTGAACTTTAATGTTTAATTTGAAACAAATGATTAGAATTGTTGTGTAATTTTCATAAGTTCAACATGGTGGTTGTTTTGGACAATGTGATTTGAATTTTGAATGCCATTTGAATTCAGTGGAATATTAAAGAACAAATAAATAATTGAGCTTTTTATTTTTCATGGAAACAAAAGGATGTTTTAATTGAACCTTTTATTTGAAAAGTTGTAACATAACAAGTATGAAACAAAGGTTTGAAATATTGTTTGAATTTCAATTGTGAAAACAGAGAAAAACAGATGCAAACAAAAGGAAAACAAATGCAACAAATGCAAACAAGTAATGAGTATGATGACATGATGCAAAACTTTAATAAAACAAGAAACAAACATGCTAGGGGTGGTTATTCATACTTGGGATGTTACAAAACGCCCCCCCTTGAAGGAATCGCGCCCCGAGATTCCTTACTGAGAAGAGAAAAGGTTCGGATACTTCTTGCAAAGATCCTCTTCGGTCTCCCACGTAGCCTCTTTATCGGAATGATGCGACCATTGCACTTTCAAGAACTTTGTGCTCTTGTTGCGAGTCTTACGCTCGGTCTCATCGAGAATACGAACAGGGTGCTCCTCATAAGATAGATCATCTTGCAGTTCAATGGAATCATGATCAACTGCACGATCTGGATCTTTGAAACACTTCTTGAGCTGTGACACGTGAAACACATCGTGCACCTTGGATAGTTTTTCTGGAAGTTCAACACGATAGGCATTTTCCGCACGCCTTGAGAGAATGTTGAAAGGACCAATGTATCTTGGTGCAAGCTTTCCTTTCACACCGAAACGATGAGTGCCTCTGAGGGGAGTTACACGGAGATATGCCTTGTCACCAGGTGCATAGATCATATCCCTGTGCTTGCTGTCATAGTAGCTTTTCTGACGAGACTGAGCAATCTTGAGATTGTCACGAATGATGCGAACTTTCTCTTCGGCTTCCTTAATAATGTCAGGGCCTAAGAGTGAACGTTCACCAGCTCCAGACCAATTGATTGGACTCCTGCATCTGCGGCCATAGAGAGCTTCAAATGGTGCCATGCCTAGGCTTGCCTGGAAGCTGTTGTTGTAGGAGAATTCAGCATATGGAAGGCAATCCTCCCATTTCATGCCAAAGGAGAGACCACATGCTCTGAGCATATCCTCGAGAATCTGATTGACTCTCTCGACTTGCCCTTGAGACTGAGGGTGATAAGCTGTACTGAACAGAAGTTTGGTGCCCAATGCTTCCTGAAAGCTTTTCCAGAAATGAGAAGTGAATATGCTTCCACGGTCTGAGCTTATTTCCAATGGAACACCATGAAGAGGAACAATCTTTGCTGTGTAGAGCTCTGCTAACTGGCTAGTTGAGATTGTTTCTTTGACAGCAAAGAAGTGAGCTACTTTAGTGAGACGATCAATGACAACGAAGATTGCATCGTTGCCCCTCTTGGACTTTGGAAAACCAGTGACAAAGTCCATTTCAATCATGTCCCACTTCCACTCAGGGATTTTCAGAGGTTGGAGCAGACCGGTTGTTTTCTGGTGGACTGCCTTAACACGTTGACAAACGTCGCATTCAGAAACGTATTGAGCAATTTCACGTTTCATGCCAGGCCACCAATACAGTGTCTTAAGATCCTGGTACATCTTTGTACTTCCAGGGTGTATGGAAAGAGGAGTTTCATGAGCCTCCTTGAGAATGATATCTTTGAGACTTTGAACTTGAGGAACTGCAATGCGTCCTTCGAAGAACACAATTCCCTTGTCATCAATTGAGAAGGACTTAAATTTCTCCTTGCCTTCTTTGATGTGCTCAACCATCCTCTTGATTTCAGCATCACGAAGTTGTTCAGAACGAATCTTGTCCTCGAGAGTTGGACTGGCTGTCAAGCTAGCAAGATAGCCTTGAGGAACAAGACCACGGTTCAGCTTCTGGAATTCTTCATGAATAGGAGGTTGGCTTTCCATGATCATGAGATTATTGCAATAAGACTTGCGACTGAGAGCATCAGCCATAACATTATCCTTGCCTGGAGTGTAAGAAATGGTGAGATCAAAGTATTTAATCTTTTCAATCCATCTCCTTTGCCTGAGGTTTAGATCTGGTTGAGTGAAGATGTATTTCAGACTCTTATGATCGGAAAAGATTTCAGTGCGATTACCCAACAAGTATTGCCTCCATTTCTTGAGGGCAAACACAACTGCTGCAAGTTCAAGGTCATGAGTGGGATAATTTTGCTCATGTGCATTCAACTGACGTGAAGCATAAGCCACAACTTGACGTTCTTGCATAAGAACTGCACCTAGACCTTGGAGAGATGCATCGCAGAATATCTGGAAAGGTTTGGTAGTATCTGGGCCAACCAGAACTGGTGTAGAAGTGAGTTTAGTCTTCAGGAGATTGAAACTTTCATCACATTGTGGAGACCAAACGAACTTCTTGTCCTTCTTTGTGAGATCGGTGAGAGGTTTGGCAATCTTGGAAAAGTTTTGGACGAAACGACGGCAATAGCTAGCCAAGCCTAGAAAGCCTCTTACTTGCTTCATCGTCTTAGGAGGTTTCCAATCAACAATTGCCTTAACCTTTTCTGGATCAATGGTTATGCCCTTGGCAGAGATGATATGACCCAGGTAAGCAACTTCTGGAATCCAGAACTCACATTTGGAGAATTTGGCATATAGACGATGCTCGCGAAGTTTCATGAGGGTGAGACGAAGATGCTATTCATGCTCTTCCTCGGATTTTGAGTAGACAAGAATGTCATCAAGATATACCACAACGAACTTGTCGAGGTATTCATGGAAGACAAAATTCATGAGTCTAGAGAATGTCGCCGGTGCATTGGTGAGACCAAAGGACATGACGGTGTATTCATATAGACCGTACCGAGTGGTGAAAGCTGTTTTTGGAATATCTTCCTTTCTGATCTTTATTTGATGGTAACCCATCCTCAAGTCCAACTTTGAGAATATTGAGGCCCCAGCAAGTTGATCAAAAGATCATCGATACGAGGAATTGGATACTTGTTTTTGATGGTTTTCTCGTTAAGAGGACGATAGTCAACCACGAGTCTCTTTGTTTGATCCTTCTTTGCAACGAACAGAGTTGGGAAACCCCAAGCGGAGGAACTAGGTTGAATGTAACCTTTTTCCATGTACATATCGATTTGCTCCTTCAACAACTTCAGTTCAGGAGGAGCTATCTTGTATGGATGCTTAGAGATTGGAGCAGTACCTGGTTCAAGCTCGATCACGAACTCAACTGCTCTGTCCGGAGGCATCCCTGGCAACTCTTCTGGAAAGACGTCAGGGAATTCACAAACCACCGGAACATTTTCGAGTAGCGGTAGAGGTTTAGCATCGAGGGTGTATAGCTGAACAGAACTTGATTCATTTGGAGAATAGACTATCTGGTCAGAAGGGTGGAACAGAGTTATTGACTTGTGGGCACAGTCAATTTTAGCTTTATTGGCCTTCAACCAATCCATACCCAGAATGACATCAATGTCAGAACTTCCCAGCAACATGAGTGAAGCAAGGAAAATGTGGCCTCCAATTAGGATTTGATTATCCTTACTTATCTTGGAAGTCAACATTTGAGATCCCGGGGAGTGAACAGTGATTTGATTGCTTAGTGGAACCACCATTAGGTTGTTTGTTGCGGCAAAAGTCTTTGACACAAAAGAATGCGATGCTCCGGTATCAAACAACACTTTAGCTGGAATAAAGTTTACGGGCAATATACCGAGAATGACGTCAGCAGCTTCCTCAGCTTTGTCGGCCTTGATATGATTCACCCTCGCGGTCCTCCCGACAGGCCTGTTGTTGGAGTTGAAGGCTTTAGCCGGGGGAGCACGCACCATTGCCTGGTTTGTGTTGGGACGAGGTGGTGGTGGAGGTAGCTGCCTCTGAGTGCACTTGTCAGCGTGGTGCCCCGTCTGCTTGCACTTGAAGCAAGTGACGACACGAGGAGGATCTGGCCTTGGCTGCCCCATTGAAAACCTCTGTCCATGCATCTGAGATGGGTTGGGTGGGCGGGGAGCAAATCCTGGAGAAGCTTGGGCATATGGAGCCCGAGTGACAGCAGCATTTGGCACCCAGATGCGGCGCTTCTGCGCAGGGGTGGTCATGTTGGAGGAGGAACCACCCTCACGCGAGTGCTTTCGAGACTCCTCGAACGCCTTGCGCCCATTTTCTTCATTGAGCGCGGTGTTAACGAGCTCCTCGAAGTCTTTGGCCTTGATGTTGGTGAGGGCGTACTTGAGTTCCGGGTTAAACCCTCTGCGGAACCTTGCCATCTTCTTAGCCTCAGTGGACACCTCATCACCAGCGTAACGAGCGAGGCGATTGAACTCACTCTGATAGCCAATGACGTCCAGCTTGCCCTGCTTGAGAGAGCAAAACTCTTCACGCATCCTTTCCATGAGACCATCTGGAATGTGGTGCTTCAGGAAGACTTCCTTGAAACAAGCCCAGGTGATTGGGTAGCCAGCTCTCATGATCTGGTAGTTCTCCCACCACGTAGCTGCCTGACCCTTCAGTAGGTAGGAGGCATACTTGACCTTGTCTTCCTCAGCAACGTGAGCAATGTCCAGAGCCTTGGCCATCTCACGGATCCAGTCATCAGCATCCAGAGGCTCGCGAGTTGCCACGAAAGCTCTCGGCCCCAGACTCAGAAACTCCTTGATACTGACTCGTGGAGCGTTCTTGTTGTTGTGCTGATTAGCCTGGAACTGGGCCATCTGCGTCACGACCTGGGTCATCTGAGTCAACAGCTCCGTGATTGGCGGTGGCTCAGGCGGGTTGTTCCTTGTTGGCGGCATCCTGAATAGACATGCATTTTAGCACAACAACAGAAAAGGATAGACTTGGAAACCAAAAGAGAGATTATTCCGACGCATGAATGGATAACCAACAGGTACATCATCACATGTTCAAATACATCAGAATATCCAACACCATAAATGGTTCAAATGCCACAGAATAACTAAACATAGCTAAGAATGGATACATCGGTACTCCCATGCTCATCACGCAGGACGGCGGTGAGTAATACGACGAGAGGTACGGTGAGGAGCACGCCCACGAAAGTAGGTAGAACGACGATCCAAATAGATCTGACGTGGTCTGAGAGCGACTCTAGGTGTGGTGAAGTACATAGCGTCGACTCCCTGTGCTCCAAAGCGTGGAATCCCAGTGTAACCAGCACCAAGGTTGAAGAGTGGACCTCTGATCGGCTCGTAACCTCCAGCATCTGGCAGACGACGACCAACTGGCTGATCGAAACGTGCAAAGCGCTCATCTCCAACAAAGTCTGTGGTGTACGTCGCCAGACGAGTCAAAGCAAGGTAGAGCTGCTCTCTGACTGAAGCCAACTCCTGAGATAGTGTGCTGGCAACTGCGTCACTGTGCCTCACAAACTGAGCGGTGGTGTGTAGCCTGGAGTTATCATGCTCGTAGACATCCAGGTTGTCGTAGAGAGTGAAGTGAGCTCCCTCCGAAGTGATGTAACCACGGGGGATGTGGCGATAGATAGAATCGTCAAATCCCCAGTAGTCAGCACGAAGGACGGTGAGACTCACATAAGCTGCCTGCTGCACGGCCATATCCACTGTGGAACCTACTGCCTCGTAGCGGTGGACAACGCTCATGCCATCATCTGACAGAATGTAAACGATAGCCTGGTAGTAGGTCTGGTCAAACTCTCGCTGCTGCTCGTAGACCTGGTACTCTGGTGCCCAATCCCAGATAAGTGACCATGTCTCTCAGCATCTCCGGATAACCGGCGGTGCTCTCGCAACGAGTCATCCGAACCACCTGCGGGTAGAACCTGAGATCCATCTGCAGATGATCGGGGAAGTTTTGATTAGACGCCGGTAGAAGAACTGAAGTGGAAAGCAACAACAAGGTTTCAACGGACGAAAAGGATGTTGTGAAGAACAGGATAACGAAGCAACATCGGGAAACACGAGACCAAACACTCCTGAGGTACTACGGAAAACCCATCCGGGCTTCTAAAGGATCAATATCTACTGCTTAAGGAATAGAGGATTTGCTTCCGGGGCTTACACGCCTCCGTTCTCAATCGTGAGTAGGCAACATGATAAATCATGTCACAACCACCTCCATTCCTATGGTCTAGTAGATATAACTATCCTAGAGAAACCAGGATTCGTGAAAACCTAACTTGAAAGTTTAGATGAGAAGGGAAAACAACGTTGCACTTCCTTACCAGAAAAGGGAGGGTGGGTGGGGAAAGAAATAAAATGGCAGAATTCCTACTCTCACGTTCCATTTTTCCTATATAGCTACAAAATAGTTTCTAGACTCAACTGCGACCAGTAAAAGGGCTCCTACAGGCAGACAGGCTCTGATACCATTTGTCGCACCCGGACTTCTAGAGGATACTCGCAGTTCCGTTGAACAGTAGTTGATTGGATTACGGGGCTTACCGGCACCCGCATCTCTTACGAGTAGGCCAACACACGTATGTGTGACAACCAACCCCTACTGTTCATCGTCTACGTAAACCATCCCATAGAAATCAGGATACTACCATTGACGTACTTCATACCATACACACATGGTACGTCAACGGCGTTTAACAGAATGATAGCACAACATATCTCTAAGACACAAAAGATGGAAATAAGGTGCAAATAGCTCTCACTAGAGCAGAGATAGCAAATACATTCATCCAGAGGACACCTGTCCCAACATATCATCATTACATCACAGCGGAAGCATTCAAAAGGTCTGAGTACAGACAAATCCAAATAGGCTTAAGAAGCCGGAAACGAAAAGACGGAGCCCATCCACGATGTCTCGGATCCTGCCCAGGTCTGCTATCTACTCGTCAGCAGCCTCGTCAAACTCCACGTAGTAGCCGTCACGGGGATCCTCGTAGGCGTAGTCTGCGGAAACAACAGCCCCAAAGGGGTCAGTACATAAACGTACTGGCAAGCAAGACTCACAGTTCACCAAAGTGTAACCCGTCAACACCAAGCACAGATGCCTTGGGTTCAACGGAAGAAAGGGGATATAAAAGATACTGCAACTGGCTGCACTAACCAACTACAGAACATACCACAACTTCCGGCTATCAGAAAGGGGATAAGATAGCGTGTCGTAACCAACTATAACTAACCACCAAACAAACCCATCCTGGATCTCGCCCCTTATCCAAAGAAGCAATCCGAGAATAACTCACACAGTTGGATTAATGATGGATCAAGTTATTGTGGCAATAAGGCTATTACTAGTCAAGTTATCATTAATTAGGTGTAAGTTGTTCTGAGTACTTGTTAGCCAGTACTTTCACCAAGTCAACCATAATCGCGGAAAACACGGCTTCTCGAGAATATTTATCCCTGCAGGGGTGCACCAATTTGGCCGTACACGCAAGAATATCCCGCCAGACGGGAATCAAACCCACCAAGCGAGGCACTCTACACAACTCAACTCTTCTTCGCATCAAGCCCAAAGAACCCCGTGCAGTGAGCGCACGGCTAATCAAGCCCCACGAAGAAAAGGGGACCCTCATAGCACTCTAAGAACGTGTCTCCCTAAATGCCGACTACAAAAGTTCCACCCTGGCCTCGGGTTCGTGCCTGCATATGCGTGCGACAAATGGAAAACCCGAACTAAATGAGGCGATTTGGACGAGATGCGAATCGAATCAAATTGAGGGGGGCGCCCATACACGCTTCCCACATGCGGATAGTGCGCTCATCATGGATCAGTAGACAAGACCCTTTTCCTATTAGGGTCGACACTAGCAGGCCTCAAAACCACGCCGGGCCTCCTCAGGTGCCTTATCAGCAATTATTATTACCTCAAAATTAACAGGTTGTTGTTTAACATCGAGCCCCAGAACATAATAGAATATGATAATAGAAAAGTAACTGGTAACAGACTCGAGCAAAACAACCCTAAGCATGCTATTAAGACACGTACAACAAACAAAGGGGTGATAGGTGTGGAGGTGAGGCAATATCATGGTTAAGGGATAACATGTGATAGGTTCGTAACAGAAACAACTATTCATAGGGCTAGAAGAGTAGACAACGGAAAGTATCGGTAACCAATGTTGAAAGGAACTCAATGGTTCATGTGAGTGATAACTTGCCTGCAAACTCAGCAGCCTGGTACTGAGCTAGATCCTCAGAAGGGGTGTCGTAAGTATCGTCTGTCTCAACGTCGTCGTCTATCCGAGAAGAAGCAAACAAACAACGCAAAGAGAACAAACAATCAATAACATGGCATAATGCACAATCATGGGATGATGCATGACCATTTAATTGATGCATCAAAATAAACTAGTTGACATAGTAACAACATGATTAAATGGACCCACATGCAATTTGAGTTGCATATGAAAAGCCCATGAATTTTGGTTGAAACAATTGTTTTACAACTAACCAACAGGTGAAAGTGAATTAGCATGATGCATGGATGAAGAAAACAACAAAATAACAACAATAGAACCAATTGGAAATAAGGTTTACCAATTTTAGAAATTTATTTATTAAGTTAGGAAATTTTGGTTCCTTAAAGGTGTTACACAAGCATTTGTTGTTTTCAGCAAGTTAAATTGTTCAAAACAGATAACAAAGTTCATATTTGGAAAGTACACAAAATTTTAGGTGGAATACATGTTTCAATTATTGAAAAAGGAATTAGGATGAATTATTCATGAATTAAACAAGTTAAACAAGATTTAAATGCAAACAATTCAAGTTTGAATTTATTTGAATTTTTATTTGTTCAAAACATTAAACCAAATTCATATTTGAAAATTTTATACTTTTCTAGTTTGAAAACATATTTTATAAGTTCAAAAATAATTTAATTTGAGCAAGTTATGAATTTAGCAAATTTAAATGATTTAAACAAGGTTTAAATTATTTAAGCAATTTTAATTATTCAAACCATGAAACAAAAATTATATTTGAAAAGGTGGTTTGAAATATCATGGAAAACATATTTTATTTGCATTATTTGTATTAAGTATGAATTAGTTATGCAATTATACAAATTTCAAATGAATTGTTTGAATTTGAAATTTGAAAGCATTTGGATTATTCAAAACATAAAACAAATGGGTTAGATAGATAGAGAATTAAATTTGGTGCAGTGTACATATTTTATTTTATTATTTGGGTTTATAAAATAAAAGTTATTAGCAATTTAAACCTAGGGACTAATCTGTGAATAAAAAGGATTTAATTTAAATAGAAAAGGGCAGAAAACATTTGTTACCCTGCAGTGGCTAGCCCAAGCCACTGACAGGGGGCCCTGGGCCAGCGTGGACGCACGCGTGGCAGCAATGCCACAGACAGGTGGGGCCTGCCTGTCAGTGCCCAGCGCAAAAGATTGGTTTTATTCCGCGGGTGCGAGGGCTCGAACCCGCGCCCTGTCGCGCGAGCGCAAGCACTGCAACCAGTGCGGTGTGCGTTCGTTTCTGTCAGTATACGCTGCGCAGTGTGGTTATTATTCAGAAGAAGTTAACTGAACTTTTAACTGATGAAAAGTTTCTGAATTTTGTGACAGAACGGAGCGGGGCCGGCGGCGATCACCGCGGTTGCTCGTGCTCGTTGTGCTTGCGTGTGGGCTGCTGCGGTGATGTGCGCGTGCAAGCGTTGCAGAGCGGAGGAAGGAGAGGGGTGAGGAGGAGGTGATCGACTGCTCACCCTCGTCGTTGAGGTAGCAGAGGCGCGGGGCAGTTGCTGTCGCCGGCGGCAAGGGAGAGGATGGCGGCGGCGTTGTGGACTCCCTCCGCGGCTGCTGTGGTGTTGGCGACGACGAGGAAGTTGCGGCGGACCGATTCCCGCGGCTAAGTTGGACGGTGGCGCATCGAGGTGGCGGTGGTCATCGGAGGTTCAGACACGGCAGCGCTCGGGTGAGGTTGCAGAGGTGGGGAACGGGGCAGTGAGAGGGGAACGGCGGCGGAGCTTGAGGGAGGAGGTAGTAGATGGTCTAGGGCAAGCTCGGGGGGTCCTAGGGTGGATTTTATAGGGGTCTAGGGGCGCTCCCGGCCGTCTGCTCGCGGCGGCGTCGACGTGGCGCCGCTCAGATGCCTGCCGTACCGCGGGAAGAAGAGAGGGGAGCGAGTGAAGGGGTACCAGGCCGCGCGGGGAGTGGTCTGGGCCGTGTTTCTCCCCCCCCCCCGCTGTGAGCGTTTTATTTTTTATTTTTTTTCTGCTTATATTTTTTTTTGCAGAAATGAAAATGGAAGAAAAAGATAAGTTTTAGGGCTAGGAAAAATTTAGAAATTTTTTGGTTAACTTAGTTTTTACAATAGCAACTAATTGCCAACTTTGTTTTCCAAAAGTTTCAAATTTAAATTGCTGTTTGCAATTTAATTCAAATTTGGATGAATTTTATTATTAAGTGAATTATTTGAAACAAGATTTAAATAGGGTGATCATATAATTTTTAATTGGAAGCAAATGATTATAATTGTGTTGTAATTTTAATAGGGTCAACATGGTTGCTGTTTGGAAAGATGTATTTGAATTTGAATGAAATTTGAGGTTAATTGATTTATTGAAACAAGAATTCAATAGGGTGAACTTTAATGTTTAATTTGAAACAAATGATTAGAATTGTTGTGTAATTTTCATAAGTTCAACATGGTGGTTGTTTTGGACAATGTGATTTGAATTTTGAATGTCATTTGAATTCAGTGGAATATTAAAGAACAAATAAATAATTGAGCTTTTTATTTTTCATGGAAACAAATGGATGTTTTAATTGAACCTTTTATTTGAAAAGTTGTAACATAACAAGTATGAAACAAAGGTTTGAAATATTGTTTGAATTTCAATTGTGAAAACAGAGAAAAACAGATGCAAACAAAAGGAAAACAAATGCAACAAATGCAAACAAGTAATGAGTATGATGACATGATGCAAAACTTTAATAAAACAAGAAACAAACATGCTAGGGGTGGTTTTTCATACTTGGGATGTTACATAGATGCACAAAGATAGATCAAAGAACCAATCATGGAGCGGTATACCTTTTGATCTACCTCTTCACCATTTGGGTCGGGTTTCAAGTCAATAGTTGTGGACATGGGAGTCTTCATAGGCTTAGCGTCATGCATGTTGAGACGCTTGAGCATATCTTGAGTATACTTGGCTTGCTTGATGAATGTGCCTTCGGGGTGTTGCTTGATCTCGAAGCCAAGAAAATACTCCAATTCGCCTATCATAGACATCTCGAATTTATCCGTCATAAGCTTGCAAAACTCATCATTGAATGCAACGTTTGTAGACCCAAAAATGATATCATCCACATAGAGTTGGCATATGAACAAGTCACCTCCAACCTTTTTGGTGAAAAGGGTGGGATCGATTAAACCAACATTGAAACCACGATCTACCAAAAACTCTTTAAGGTGCTCGTACCATGCACGTGGAGCTTGTTTAAGTCCATAGAGTGCCTTATCGAGTTTGTAGACATAATCGGGGTGGTTGGGATCCTCGAAACCCGGAGGTTTCTTGACATAGACCAACTCGTGGATGGGACCATTTAAAAATGCACTTTTAACATCCATTTGTTGTAGTTTGAAGTTATGATGAGAAGCATATGCAAGCAAGATACGAATTGATTCAAGACGGGCTACGGGAGCGAAAGTTTCACCAAAATTGATGCCTTTGACTTGAGAGAAACCTTGAGCTACCAATATCGCCTTGTTGCGAATGACGATGCCATCCTTGTCTTGCTTGTTCTTGAAGATCCACTTGGTGCCGATGACGTTCTTGCAATCTTTGGGTCTTGGCACCAATTTCCACACTTTGTTGCGCTCGAAGTTGTTGAGTTCATCGTGCATAGCTTCAAGACAATCTTGATCTTCAAGAGCTTCATAGACCTTCTTGGGATCAATATGAGAGACGACAGCATGAGCCTTGCTAAAATCCGCCAATTGCCTCCTTGTGACGACCCTTCCACGAACTTGTCCAAGAATCATGTCCTCTGTGTGACCGGCACGAGCAAGATTATCTAGCCTTCTCTTTGCCCTACGAGCTAGCATCTCCTCAAAGTTTCCTTGGATAGCACTTGATCATCACCTTCATCATCGGAGTCTTGTCCACCTTGATTTTGTTCATCAACGGGAGGTGGATCCCTTATGTGTCGAGTTGTATCATCACCATGAGTATCTTGTTCTTGTCCTTCATTGTGAGCTTGTCCTTCATCATGAGCTTGGCCTTGAGTGTTAGCTTGGCCTTGGTTGATCGAATGATCTTGATTGTTAGCTTGGACTTGATTTGAAGCATGAGGGCTTGGTGCATACTGTTTGGTAGCTTGAGTATCAATGGGTGTAGTCAATAGCTCCACTTGAGTGGAGCATAGTCCTTCTCCCTCCGTCATCCGGTAACCCTCAATGGGGATTATTTCACCAACCCCCATTCTTCTTATGATGATGGGAGGAATTGCATCTCCTACAACACCATGATCTATACGGCCTCCTTGGGACCCATTCTCCTCGTCAAACACCACATCGATAGCTTCTTCAACTTGTCCAGTGGACTTGTTGTAGACTCTATAGGCGTGAGAATTTGTGGCATAACCAACAAAGATGCCCTCATAAGATTTAGTCTCGAATTTCGACAAGCGTTTTCCTCTCTTACGAATGAAGCACTTGCACCCAAAGACCTTGAAGTATGAAATATCCGGCTTCTTGCCTGTGAGAATATCATAAGGGGTCTTGTTCAAGATCTTGCGGAGATACAGTCGGTTGCTAGCGTGACAAGCGGTGGAGACAGCCTCGGCCCAAAAGTTATAAGGATAAGAGAACTCCGCAATGATAGTTCGATCCACATCCATTAGAGTCCGATTCTTTCTCTCTGCCACACCATTTTGTTGAGGGGTGTAGGGAGTGGAATATTGATGAGCAATTCCTTCCTCGCTAAGAAATCCCTCCACGGTGTAGTTCTTGAACTCAGAGCCATTGTCACTTCGGATATCCATGATGCTCGTATTATGTTGGCATTCCACCAAAGTGATGAACTCGATGACCCGATTTTGAGTCTTACTCTATCTCTTGAAGAAGTACACCCAACAATATCTCGAATAGTCATCCACAATCACCAAGCAATACTTTTTTCCTCCAAGACTATCATATGATAGGGGACCAAATAGGTCCAAGTGAATGAGCTCGAGGATCCTTGAGGTGGTGATGTTGGTCTTGGTGGGGTGAGCTTCTCCATGTTGCTTTCCAAGAACGCAAGAGCTACACACACGATCTTTGGAAAACTTAGCATTCGGTAGTCCTAGAACATGATTGCCACTTTGAAGGTCATGCAATGTCCTCATATTGGTGTGGGCTAACCGGTGATGCCATAGCCAACCCACATCAACTTTAGCCATTAGGCATGTCGCGACACACGTGTCTCCTTTAGAGAAGTCCACTACATACATGTCGTTCTCGACATGGCCAACAAAGGCTACTTTAAGAGTCTTCTCCCAAGTGACAATCACATTCTCTTTATTAAAGAACGAGGTAAAACCACTTTTAGCAAGTTGAAGAACCGAGATGAGATTATAGCCAAGGGACTCAACTAGGAGAACATTCTCAATTGACAGGTCATTTGAGATGGCCACCTTGCCTCATCCCAATACCTTTAGTTCGGAGTTATCACCAATAGTAACGCAATTGAGATGAGGTAATGGAGGTTGAATATCACTCATTGTGTCATTGCTTCCGATCATATGTTGGGATGCACCACTATCCACCGTCCATTTGCTCGAACCGGAAGCACTTCCCTACAAAAGATTAGTGTCTTGATTTAGGTACCCATCGTTGAATGGGTCCTCTTTTGTTAGCAACAAGGGTCTTTCGAACCCAAATACTCCAATGATAATCATCACCATAAGAAGTACCAACATATTTAGCATACACATGACCATCTCTAGATTTCATAAGAACATAAGATGGGTTGTATTTTCCGGTAAAGTCATTATGAGTGGTCCTCCCCCTAGAGGTGTGACCACCCACAATGGTGTTGGTCTCCTTTTCCTTGGTCACCTCTCCCTCTTTCACAAATCTTACTTCTTGTGAGGAAGAGGTGACTTTCTTCTTATTCTTCTTCTTGTACTTCTTCTTTGACTTGGCTACATAGCCAAGTCCCTCCTTTCCATTATTGACGTGTTGAGGGGCCACATCATTGAGATTCTTCTCACTTCCTACAAGATTAGTTGCACTACAAGAGATGAGAGGCAATGTATTCATGCAAGTAGACGAGAATGACATAGCTTTCTTGTTTGATTGTTGAGCTACGAGATTGTCACGAGACTTGGTTAGCTTGTCATGAATTTCTTTAAGAGACATGAACTCTTTTTTTAGTTTTTCATGACTAGTAACTAATTCCTCGTGAACAATTCCTAGCTTCAACTCTCTATGTTCAAGTGTATTCATGAGAGAAAAAATTGTTCATTATCTTTTCTAAGCTTAGAGACACTCATGGCAAAGTTTTCTTCAAGACAAGATAACTGCTCCTCAAGAGAATCACGAATGGAACGCTCATTCTCAAGAGCCATTTCAAGCTCTTGGTAATTGCATGTGTGACCTCCATGGCTTTCTAAGGTCATGATAATCTCCTCCTTTTCATCTACAAGAGAGTTCGCCTCATCAAGTTGCCGTAAGAGGGCATTCACTTTCTCCTTAGTCTCACCTTTGAGGCTAGCTAGCCAAATGCCTAACTCTTTGGCCTCACTATCCTCCTCACAAGTATTATCAACACAAACGAATAATGAAAGAGGGTTATTGATAATGGTCTTAGAGTTAGGAGAGCATACCGAAGTGGATTTTTCCATAAGAGATGTAGGTCGAGTAGCCACAACCTCATTGGGGGATTCAAATAGAGAGATCGATGGAGATGACGCGGTGGCAATGACGACGTGGGCCACTCCTACCACTTCATCTTCTCCTACATCTCCGGAGATATAGGTTTCTAGAACCACCCCTTCTTGAACGTAGAGGGCCATTGGCACTCTTCTAGCGAAGTTCTTATTTTGTGGAGCCTTGTCCTTGTTTTTGCGAACAAGCTTTCCTTCATTTTCTTCTCTTGGCTCAAAGGGGCACTCCTTCATGAAATGGTTTGCGCTACCACAAGTGTAGCATGTCCTCGGACACTCCCCCTTCTTCTTGTAGTTCTTGTTTTGTGGAGGTCTTGGAGAGCCGGCCTTGTGATCTTCCCATCTCTTCTAATATCCATGCATAGCGAGAGCGATGCACTTGTGAGCTCCCGTGTAGGTTTCTTCATAGTATTCCTCATCATCATCCTCTTCTTCACTTTCTTCTCAAATGGTGTAATGGCTTTTACAAATTTCCTCTTTATCCACTCATCGGAGATTTCTTCTTTTCCAAAGTCTCTCAATTGATTGGCAGGAGTGACAACTCTTCTATATAGCTCTTTTGGAGTCTCATCCTCTTGCATAACGAAGTTCTCGGAGTTGTCAATGGCCACATCATACTTGGAAAATTGGATGCTAGCATTTCCTTGAAACAAAGTGTCAAGCTTGTCCCAAGCCTCCTTGGCGGTCTTGCAACCACGAATGTGGGTGAGATGCTCCCTTAGGAGAGCCTTATGGATGATAACGAGAGCAGTCTTGTTGAGTTGATATTCCACATCCTCCCCTGGAGTCAAGTTGCTCGGGTCATGCGGATGAAACCCATGAATCACACTCCTCCACAATGCGGTACATGATCCAGAGATATGTGACTCCATTTCAAACTTCCAAGAAGAGAATTCATTAGTGTTAAGCATGGGAGGAAAACCAACATTAAGAATGTGTGGCATGGAAACAATTGGGTGAATGGAGTCATAATTTTGAGGATGTGGAACTTGTGCGTGGACCCCGGAACCATTAGTCGTTTGAGACTTGGATCCACCGGAACTCTCCTTTGCCTTGGCTTTAGCCTTTTGTGCGGCTTTAGCCTTAGCTTTGGCAATGTTCTCTTCGATTTGGGCATCGTCCGGAATCGTTTCCTCCGAACTATCCTCCTCGAAGACGTGGGAGTTAGAAGGCCCCTGAGGTTTACCCATCATGTTCTCCAACATCTTCTTGATGGAGGAAACCTCCGATCCTACACTAGAGCTAACCTTGGACAATTGGGTTTGGATAGTACAAACCGTTGTCTCTAGGTTAGCTATAGTGTCGGCCATTTTGGAGAGCTCCTCCTTAGAAGATTCAGGATCATCTCCGTTGACCATGATAATCTTAGGTGGTTAAGCCCGATAAAAGAGCCGAGGCTCTGATACCAATCGAAAGTACACAAAGATCAACTAGTGGGGGTGAATAGGTGACCTACAAATTTAAAGTCTTTTTCAATTTTAGTGGGGACTTTGGAAAGTTAATAACTTGGTTATCTAGATGTGCAACTAAGTAAACACCCTATGTGACAAATAACGAGTAGCAACGGAAGTAAATGCAAGGCACAAGATAACCACAAGTGAAAAACACGGAGACAAGGATATGTTTCCCGTAGTTCCTTCTTAAAATAAGTACGTCTACGTTGGAGGGGTGGGGAGCCACCTAGGCGCTCCTCAATAGCACAGATGTGCACACCTTGTTCTCCTTGAGCTTCTCCGGTGAGGGAGATTCTCGTTTCCACTATGAGGTCAACTTGAAGGCATTGACCAAACCTTTACAATTAGTTGAGGCAACTCCACAAGTGAGATGGAGGATCTCAACGATCCAAAGCTTCTTGCTACAAGGTGGAAGCTACAAGCACTAGGGTTTCCCTTGGATGACAAGGCAACCAAGACATTACAAGATCCCAAGAGGTATGGTGTGGGAATACAATTTTTGGCTTGGTAGAAAGGTAGATCTAGTCCTCCTCCATGATATCCTTGAAGGGCATCGAGTTTGGTTGGAGGAGGAGGAAGATCGGGACGTTTTGAGATCTTGAACAATGGAGGAGAGACAGGAATGGACGAACTAGCTATCTAGAGGAAGAATACAGCTATTTATAGGCTCCTCCAATTTCTGACCATTGTAGTGTCCCAGGGCCGGAATATTTCGGGGTTAGCACCGGAAATTTCTGGCCCAGCAAGCCGGATATTTGAAATGTCCGGGGGGGGCAGAAATTTGAATATTCCGGGGCCGGAAAATTCCGCCCAATATTCCGCCCCCATCTCTGTGTGCAGGAAGCAACACCGCGCCGAAAAACTGCGAAGGACCAGGCCGGGATATTTGAATAATCCGGGGGGCGGATTTTTGAACAATCCGGGGCCGGAAATTTCGGGCCAATAATCCGCCCCCATCTCTGCGCGCGGGCACCAGAGGAATCTCTGAAAACTGCTAAGGACCAGGGGGCCGGAAATTTGCCCCGGAATATTCCGGGCAAATATTCGCCCCACCTTTTGTCCGCGGGCAGTAGGAGAAGAACTTAGTCGTTTTGAAGTGGCCAGAGGGGCCGGAATATTCCGGTGCAGGGGCCGGATATTCCCCCCCATACACACCGGAATTTCCGGGGTAGCAGCTGAAATTTCCGGTAGCAGTAGAGATAATTTTCAGAAGTCCTCTTTGAACTTTTTGAGTGCATTTATCAATAATCATCTGAGAGGCCAGCTGCATACACTTAAACAATATTGTTAGAGAGATGATACCCGCATTGTTATCATCATCAAAATCGTTAGAGGGATCATGAGCTTTCAAGGTCGATCTCAAACTTTTGCCTGATGAAGGAGATCTCGACAGCCTCCTGCAGCATGATTTGCCACCGTTCCTCCAACTGGGCCTGCTCCAGTTCAGGATCTATACCGGTAGCAACCGGCACAGCCAGCTTCTCGATCACGTCCTGAAGAGGACTCGGCCTTGTCGGCGCACTAGATGGACCTGCATAGCCCGGCTGGTTCTCAGGCTTCTCCAATGGCTTTCGCGACGGCCGGGTAGGCTTGACGCCGACATCGTCTTCCCCGGCACACTTTTCCTAGCTTCAGTAGCTCACGAGGTCACCATAACCTCCACGATGTCCGCGGGACGAGTGATACGCCGGCCGCGGACTGTGTAGACCGTAGAGGGATCTGCGGCCACATGCACCCTTTCGGGATACCCGCGGACCATCTCGATGGCGACATAGACCTGGTGATCGCCGAATTTGATGAAGAAGCCTCCTGTTGGCAGTGGTCTGTTGCCGAAGTTGCCAGCATTTTCACTAACGAAGCCGAGCAAGTCGAATCTGTGGACAAGTCCACAAACCACGCGCTCTCCCGAGGGAAGATGGGATCCCGTCCAGATAGAAACTCCAGCCAGTGCTGCTGCTGGCCCCACGGTGGGCACCAAATGTCATGGTTGTATCACGGCAGAGGCCATAAGATGGATAAAGATGGGGCTGATGGACACTGTCGGAAACGGGGAGGGGTAGCGCGCTAAGAATCGCACATGGAAGACACAAAGCACACACTCAATCTACCCAGGTTCAGGTCCCTCGTGAGGAGGTAAAGCTCCTACTCCTTCTTGTATGTTTGTATAAAAGTGGGTATCCAGGTTACAAAGGAGCTCCTTCTACTGTTCTATCTATAGGAAGAAGAAGAAGCTCTCTACTCGTAGTTGCTCTCTGGGATCGTCCCTCGCGTAGGAGGGCTGGGGCACCTTATATACTGGTGCCTAGAAACACAAGTACAAGGAGTGGGCGGTACACTGTGGCGTAGCACACGCCGCCCGTCACAGAGCCGAAACTCCAACGTGCATCACTACCTGCGCCAGTTATGTCACCTCTGCTGTAGACAAGACATGGCTTTGCCCATAGCTAGCCACTGCTCCCATAAACTCTTGTGGTCAGCGGTACATGACTGGCCGTTTGGCCTAGTAACTTGAACATGCATGCCTATACTACTCCGTGATATATGGGATATGCCTGTAGCATTGACCCTCGTCCGAGATTTGAGGTACCTCTCCTATCCCAATTTCTGCAAGACCAACTCGGATAACCCGGGCAAGTCTCTCCTCCAAAAGATCACACAACAAAGCTTGTTCCTACATATCATATGTATGCCGGTCAGGTTATGCTGGTATGGCTTTATGTCGATCAACTCTAACCTGGTCCATACCTTGGATTCCACTTTATACCTTTCATGACCCTACCCGGGGTAGCCCCCCGACAACACCTTTCAAATGTTGTCGTTTTTCGTGTAAGGTCCATATGTAGAACAAACATAGAATGTTAGGAGACGGCATACTTAACTGAATCTGCAATGCACAAACCAGGATAGTATCTTTAGAGATTACACATAACAACATAAATTTACAGAAAAAGCTAACCCTAAGAGGCGCGGTTTTTCACTACTAGCAGAAGGAGCTTATAGAAGACGCAAAATACACGACCCAAGAACAGCTTTCAGGTGTCACACCAATCACACACATTAAACCTGTGATTTAAACTAAACCTGCATAAACAGTTGGAAATGGCGCGCTAGCAGGCGCCATCTGCAGCTCCTCGTTCACCAGCCCGTACGCCGGCTCCACGCGCCTCCCGCCGCCTCCCCGCGCCTACACATACCCTACCGCGGACGTCGATGCCCCGTGCTGCGCTGGCGTCGGTCCGTGGTACGGGGTATGGATGAAGCGGCCCCTCGGGAAGGAGTCGTCGTAGTTGGTGAAGATGTTGGCGCAAGTGAAGACGATCATCTCGCTACCACAGTGGAAGCCGAGGTTATATAGAATGCGGGCGTTGACCGGGTTGGCGAACCGCACAACCATTTCTAAGCCTCTCTGGTACACCTCAAGCTCGAACTGAGGGGTGGCTGGGTTGTGGTGGTAGTTGAAGCAGGCGTGGAGGAACAAGTGGGCTACCATGTATGGGTGCCTGCGTTAGGAGAAGGCCCAGGCCCGGAGGCAGGCGTCTTCGTCCACTCTGGGGGGTAGAGCAAGTCCTCGACGGTGGGTGGGAGGACGAACACGGCCATTGTGATGGGGAGAACAACTGTTGCTGGTCTGCTTTCGTGCTTGGAGGAGGAGATGGTGGTGTTGCGGCTGGGATGAGAAGTCGATCGATTTGGGGGGAGATAAATAGGGAAGGGGATGGATATGGGAGATGTGGAGAATCAATTGCGATCTTTACTTAGATGGGACGGGGCACTAACGTTCTGCGGAGAGGCGTGATAATGGCACAACCCCAATTTTCAATGAATCTACGGGAGTAGGTACTGCGAGGATGCGATGGTGTAGCTACAATTTCCCAAACTATTTGCGCTTTCGCCGTGTGGGCCTCGTCAAGAGAATTCTAGAAGATTGCAGGGAGAGAGGGTTTTACCCTGTAAGGAATAGCGTGGCGCCAGAGCGGATTCGGTGACGTGCCATCGAAACGAGTTGGCTGAGTCAGCTGGTCCGGCCTTCTTCGGTTTTGTGTACTTTGAAAGGTCGAGTAAACCTTGAGATTCCAGGACATTTTTGTAACACATTGGAAAATTTTAATAAAATGTAAAACGTATTAAAAATTCAATTTCCTTTGAAATTATTTCATAATATGGGTATATAAGCTGAAATAAATTTGTACAAGCCAATACGGTAATTTGAAATGGCATGTGGTCAATCTGGCTTGAAGTTCCGGAACTTAGAGTCGAAACCTACACTCTACAGTAGCGAAACTAAGATTCGTATTTTTATTATTATCATTTTTAGATCGTATCGTGCAGATACATTTTCTTATTGTTAAGATTGACTAGTTTTAACTAAAAACATGATTCTCCCCTTTTTTTAGCTCCTACAAATTTCTATCGGTGATTAATACATAAAATTGAAAGAAAATGTCAAACTTGTCAGATTTCATTTTCCTTTAGAATGATGTCATAATATGAGTATGCAAGCTGAAATTAAAATTTTACAGTGAATAAGGTAATTAGAATTGGTTGGTCATTCACGAAGTGGGGTCATTTTGCGGTAAAATTCTCCATACATATAGCTCGTACGTACGTACCATTATTCTTAAAAACGTAAGACTTCTCAGAAATCAATTTTATTTGGAATGGTGTCATAATAGGAATATATAGTCTGAAATTATATTGTACAACCCAATACAATATTTCGAAATAGGAGTCCTCACAAGATGTTTTTCACAAAGTTCTTCAGGGCGGTCCGGATTATTGGGAGGGATCTGGCCGAGACTGTCGAAGTTAAAACTAAATCTGAATAAATTTAAAAAACGGATACAATGAATTTCCCTATGGCGTACGTACTGAAATTATATTTTCAGAGTTCAGTCGAGTACCTGAGGTCAACATAAAATGCAGAACAATCCACATGACATCTTCTTTTTCTTCTTTCATGTCTTCTTTTCTTTGCAATCCATGTCTCAAACTCGTCCTGTAGAACAAATATATAAAATGTGTGACGCCCCGACATCGGGCACTATGCAGATTTCAGCATTCCCGCAAATCCGCATAATAACCGATTCCAGGTTGCCACTTATGATAACATTACAACAGTTCACGAATATTCCACAATTACAACAGAAACAGATAGATACAAGATGACTCAAACGAGCCAGGGTTACAACTGATACATTACAAAGATCCAAAATAACAGCGGAAGAAACAACATATCGTTCGTCTACGGACAAGATCCAAATTGGACTAAGAGTCCTGAAGATAACCGAGAGCGTCCAATCCCTGCCCAGGCCAAGCCGGAGGGATTCCCAAGCTAACGTCGTCAGACTTCAAACCTGTTGACTGCAATATCGAATATGCAGCCACGAAAAAGGATTCGTGGGTCAGTACGGTTAAGTACTGGCAAGTGGATAAACCATACTCACAAGATACCGGCGTAGCCAGTCATCACAAGATACAAATACTTTAGGATCAACGGAAAGGAAAGGGTTATTGCAAATAAGCGGCAGCGGGCTGCACTAACCATCTACAGAGAGATACTACAACTTACGGCTAACAGAAAGAAGATAAGGTCGAGTATTGTAACCAACTGAAAGATAACTTCAAACAAACCCATCCTGGATCTCGCCCCTTATCCGAAGAAGCAATCCGAGGATAACTCACACAGTTGGATTAATGATGGTTCAGATTATTGTGTCAATAAGCCTATTACTAGTCAAGTTGTTAAACATGGGGTGTAAGATCGTTAATCATTAGGTTTAAGTTGTCCTGAGTACTTGTTAGCCAGTACTTTCACCAAGTAATCCATAACCGCGGAAAACACGGCTTCTCGAGAAGATTATCCCTGCAGGGTTGCACCAATTTGGCCGTACACGCAAGAATAACCCGCCAGATGGAAATGCACTTCCACCAAGCGGGGCACTCTACACAACTCGACTCTTCTTCGCATCAATCCCAAAGCACCTTGGGCGCACGGCTAATCAAGCCCAGAAGAAAATGGACCCTCATAGCACTCTAAGACCGTGTCCCCCTATATGCCGACTACGAAAGTTCCACCCGGGTACCAAGGGCTCGCAAGATCATGCATGCAGCAAATGGAAAACCCGAACTAAATGAGGCGATTTGGACGAGATGCGAATCGAGTCAAATTGAGGGGGGCGCCCATACTCGCTTCCCACATGCGGGTAGTGCGCTCATCATGGATCAGTAGACAAGACCCTTTTCCTATTAGGGTCGACACTAGCAGGCCTCAAAACCACAAAGGGCCTCCTGCCGGTGCCTTATCATCAAATTTATTATTAAACAATAATAGTAGCATGATTGATTGATTAACCATCGAGCCCCCCGAACATAATAGAACTAGTAACAGAAAGTAACGGTTAACAGACTCGAGCAAAATAACCCTAAGCATGATAGTAAGACACGGGCAACAAACAATGGTTATAGGTATGGAGGTGAGGCAATATCAAGGTTAAGGGATTCATGTGATGGCTTCGTAACAGGAACAACTACTACTAAGGATAGCAGAAAAGAATCAACGGAAAGAATCAGTAACAAGTGATGAAAGGCAGCCATTTGGCAGCAAGTGAGTATACTTGCCTGAGATCCCGCAAGGTAGCAGAACTTGTCGTTGCTCACATCATCTCAACGTCCTATCCGGGAAGAAGCAACGAACCTCGAACAAACACCGGATGCAACAATTACTACTACGGCAAAAGATCCAGCATGATCAAGATATGGATGCATGACAGGTTAAAGATGCATCAGAATAAACTAGTTGACAAGATAAACAGATTTAAATGAACCCATATGCAATTTGAGTTGCATATGAAAAGCCCATGAATTATGGTTGAAACAATTGTTTTCCAACTAATCAACAGGTGTAGGTGGATTAGCATGATGCATGGATGAGGAAAACAACAAAATAACAACAATAGAACCAATTGAAAATAAGGTTTAACAAGTTTGGAAATTATTGGTTAAGGGTGGAAAGTTTGGTTACTTAAACATGTCACACAAGCAATTGTTGTTTTCATCAAGTTAAAGTGTTCAAAACAAATAACAAAATTTATATTTGAAAAGAACATCAAATTTTTGTTGGATTACATGTTTCAAATATTGAAATTGGAATTAGGATAATTTATTATGAATTAAACAATATTAAACAAGTTTTAAATGAATTTAAAACAAGTTTGAATTTAATTGAATTTTTATTTGTTCAAAACATAAATTCAAACTCACATTTGAAAAGTTCACACTTTGATGGTTTGAAAACATATTTTGCATGTTCAAAATTATTTTAGTTTGAGCAAGTTATGATTTTATCAAATTTAAATGAATTAAACAAGGATTAAATTATTTGGGCAATTTAAATTATTCAAACCATGAAACAAAATTTATATTTGAAAAGGTTATTCAAAATGGTATGGAAAACATATTTTATTTGTGGAATTTGGATTTAAAATGAGCAAGTTATTATTTTGGCAATTTTAAATGCAATAAACAAGAAACAGTTGTTTTCAGCAATTTAAATTATTCAAACCAGCAAACAAAATTTATATTTGGAAAGTAGATGAAAAATTGATTGGAAAACATATTTAGTTTGTGGAATTTGGAATTTTTATGAACAAGTTATGAATTTTGCAAGTTTAAGTGAATTTGACAAGTTTTCAAATTTTGCACCAATTTAAAATATTCAAAACAGTAAACAAATTTTATATTTGGAAAGAACATTTAATTTGGGACAGAAAACATATTTAAAAAGTTAAAATTGGAGTTGGGATGAATTTCTTATGCAATTTACAAAATTGGGTGCAATTCTGCCATTTTTAGGGAACCAGGGGCTTAGAAATAATTTTCCAGGGGCTAGAATAATTTGTAAGGGCCTAGATGTGATTACTGAGATGTTTCTGTACCAAAACCTTGCAAAATAAAAAAGGTGGTTTTATTGGTGGGAGGTGGGATTCGATCCCTGCACCTCTGATTCTGTGAGCAAAGGGCTAACCAGATGGGCTAGCTGCTGTGTGTTGCAAGGAATGGATCTCGGGGGGGGGGGGGGGTTATGGATTCAGAACCTGCACTGAACAATTGGAAAGAAATAACAGAAAAAAGGTGGGGAGATGGGGATTCGACCCCGCGCGCTGGGATGGGAGCGAGCGCATCCGTGACCACTGCGGTGATGCGCTGGTTGTGATACGATAGAATACTGACGGAAGATATGGTAGAACTACGACAGTTAACTGAATTTCGCTCTGAACCTGACGGACAGAGGCACCGGTCGGCAGATCACCGGCGTTGCCGCGACGGTGGTGGGTGTGCGGGTGCGCTGGTGCGTGCCTGGGGCGTGTGTGGGTGCGGACAGAGCGAGAGGGGAGAAGGGCAGGGGGGCGCGCACCAGGTGGTCGTCGAGGCAGTCGAGGCCGCTGACGGACAGGAGCAGCGTTGTCCTCCTCCGGCGATGGCGTGGCGTCCACGGCCGCTCCCGGCGAGCGGCGAGGAGACGAGGAGATGCAGGAAGGCGCCAAGGTTCCATTCCCCTACTCGGTTGCCCCTCGAGGTGACCAGGGTGATCGGAGCTGAGGGAGGAGGTGGTGTTCGGCTCTGTTGAGGTTTCAGAAGAACAGAAAGGCTCGGGGGGAAGAGGGAGGGGGGTTGGCGGCGCTAGAGGAGGGTGGTGCTAGGGTTGAGGGGAAGAGGGACGCGTGGTGGTTTTAAGGGGAAGGAGCAAGGGTACGGCAGGCCATCGGCGTGGGGGAGAGGAGATCGGGTGGCTCCGATGGTGGTCGTACAGGTGCTGACGTCGACTGGAGGAAGAAGAAAGCGACAGCGCAGGGGGTATCGGGCCAGAAAGGCTTAGTGGGCTGGGGAGAAGAGAGGAAAGGGGTTGGGCTGGTCTGTCTCCCTCTATTGCTCTCATTTTTTTTCTTATTAGTTGATTTTTTTTTGTAAAGGAATGAAAGAGGGCAAAAGAATGGAATTTGGGGGGGTTTAGTTCATTAAATATTTTTAGTACTTTCAAAACAGAAAAAATGGAAGCAATGTTAGCAGTATTCTCAAACTTGGAATTATTAGTTGGAATTTTAAAGTGGTTAGTTGAATTTTCAAATAAGGTTTGTTTTGGGAATTTTGGAAATAAATAAATTCTATTTAATAAGCTCAAGAAATTTTGCAAGCATTATTTACTTTACTTTGTTTGCAAAGATTTTTGTTTAACTTGTGAACCCATACTGAAAAATGATAAGTAGGTTTGAGTTGTTTTGAAATTTTGAATTGCCATTAGGGTTTTGATAACAGGGAACATTTTATTAACAAGCAATTTGTTTAAAACACTTTCAAACTATTGAAAACTAATGAGTGATTTAGCTTGCAAGTTTGAAATTGGAAATTTTTGAGCAAGGGGTGAAAGTTTAAATGGTTTTGAATTTTGATTTGTTTTGAAAAACAGAATGCAATGCTCATGTGATGCATATGATGCAAGCAAAAGTAACAAACAATTTCCTATTAGGGTAACACCCCAGGTGTTACAGACGACACCACTAACAAGGGATTGCGCCCTCGCAATCCACCTGCTAACCCGGGAGGGGAAGAAGTTCGACTATCGATTCTTCGTGCTTCCAGTTGATCTCCTCGACACCACTAACAAGGGATTCTCGACACCACTAACAAGAGATCCTTGCTCGGGCTGACGACGATGTTCTTCCACCAGGAATCTTCCGATGATCGAACCTATTAGATTAAGGGCTCAGAAAACGTCCACCCACGTGGGATCCTAACACTTTGAAAGATAGACAAGGGGGGAGAATCCAAAACAAATGAGATGGGAGGGGAAATAGAATAGAGATAAGGAGAAAAATAAGAATCCTATTGAGAGGTTTTCCAAAATAGTTTAGCAGAAATAGTTTTTGACACTCTAGAAACAACGACCGTTAGCGAGGTTAACCTACAGGCTTTGCGGAACCGTTGCTTCGATAACCATTCGTATCGAAACAATCTCGGGAATCGGAACCAAGGCTCTGATACCATTTGTGACGCCCCGACATCGGGCACTATGCAGATTTCAGCATTCCCGCCAAATCCACATAATAACCGATTCCAGGTTGCCACTTATGATAACATTACAACAGTTCACGAATATTCCACAATTACAACAGAAACAGATAGATACAAGATGACTCAAACGAGCCAGGTTTACAACTGATACATTACAAAGATCCAAAATAACAGCGGAAGAAACAACATATCGTCCGTCTACGGACAAGATCCAAATTGGACTAAGAGTCCTGAAGATAACCGAGAGCGTCCAATCCCTGCCCAGGCCAAGCCGGAGGGATTCCCAAGCTAACGTCGTCAGACTTCAAACCTGTTGACTGCAATATCGAATATGCAGCCACGAAAAAGGATTCGTGGGTCAGTACGGTTAAGTACTGGCAAGTGGATAAACCATACTCACAAGATACCGGCGTAGCCAGTCATCACAAGATACAAATACTTTAGGATCAACGGAAAGGAAAGGGTTATTGCAAATAAGCGGCAGCGGGCTGCACTAACCATCTACAGAGAGATACTACAACTTACGGCTAACAGAAAGAAGATAAGGTCGAGTATTGTAACCAACTGAAAGATAACTTCAAACAAACCCATCCTGGATCTCGCCCCTTATCCTAAGAAGCAATCCGAGGATAACTCACACAGTTGGATTAATGATGGTTCAGATTATTGTGTCAATAAGCCTATTACTAGTCAAGTTGTTAAACATGGGGTGTAAGATCGTTAATCATTAGGTTTAAGTTGTCCTGAGTACTTGTTAGCCAGTACTTTCACCAAGTAATCCATAACCGCGGAAAACACGGCTTCTCGAGAAGATTATCCCTGCAGGGTTGCACCAATTTGGCCGTACACGCAAGAATAACCCGCCAGATGGAAATGCACTTCCACCAAGCGGGGCACTCTACACAACTCGAATCTTCTTCGCATCAAGCCCAAAGCACCTTGGGCGCACGGCTAATCAAGCCCAGAAGAAAATGGACCCTCATAGCACTCTAAGACCGTGTCCCCCTATATGCCGACTACGAAAGTTCCACCCGGGTACCAAGGGCTCGCAAGATCATGCATGCAGCAAATGGAAAACCCGAACTAAATGAGGCGATTTGGACGAGATGTGAATCGAGTCAAATTGAGGGGGGCGCCCATACTCGCTTCCCACATGCGGGTAGTGCGCTCATCATGGATCAGTAGACAAGACCCTTTTCCTATTAGGGTCGACACTAGCAGGCCTCAAAACCACAAAGGGCCTCCTGCCGGTGCCTTATCATCAAATTTATTATTAAACAATAACAGTAGCATGATTGATTGATTAACCATCGAGCCCCCCGAACATAATAGAACTAGTAACAGAAAGTAACGGTTAACAGACTAGAGCAAAATAACCCTAAGCATGATAGTAAGACACGGGCAACAAACAATGGTTATAGGTATGGAGGTGAGGCAATATCAAGGTTAAGGGATTCATGTGATGGGTTCGTAACAGGAACAACTACTACTAAGGATAGCAGAAAAAAATCAACGGAAAGAATCGGTAACAAGTGATGAAAGGCAGCCATTTGGCAGCAAGTGAGTATACTTGCCTGAGATCCCGCAAGGTAGCAGAACTTGTCGTTGCTCACATCATCTCAACGTCCTATCCGGGAAGAAGCAACGAACCTCGAACAAACACCGGATGCAACAATTACTACTACGGAAAAAGATCCAGCATGATCAAGATATGGATGCATGACAGGTTAAAGATGCATCAGAATAAACTAGTTGACAAGATAAACAGATTTAAATGAACCCATATGCAATTTGAGTTGCATATGAAAAGCCCATGAATTATGGTTGAAACAATTGTTTTCCAACTAATCAACAGGTGTAGGTGGATTAGCATGATGCATGGATGAGGAAAACAACAAAATAACAACAATAGAACCAATTGAAAATAAGGTTTAACAAGTTTGGAAATTATTGGTTAAGGGTGGAAAGTTTGGTTACTTAAACATGTCACACAATCAATTGTTGTTTTCATCAAGTTCAAGTATTCAAAACAAATAACAAAATTTATATTTGAAAAGAACATCAAATTTTTGTTGGATTACATGTTTCAAATATTGAAATTGGAATTAGGATAATTTATTATGAATTAAACAATATTAAACAAGTTTTAAATGAATTTAAAACAAGTTTGAATTTAATTGAATTTTTATTTGTTCAAAACATAAATTCAAACTCACATTTGAAAAGTTCACACTTTGATGGTTTGAAAACATATTTTGCATGTTCAAAATTATTTTAGTTTGAGCAAGTTATGATTTTATCAAATTTAAATGAATTAAACAAGGATTAAATTATTTGGGCAATTTAAATTATTCAAACCATGAAACAAAATTTATATTTGAAAAGGTTATTCAAAATGGTATGGAAAACATATTTTATTTGTGGAATTTGGATTTAAAATGAGCAAGTTATTATTTTGGCAATTTTAAATGCAATAAACAAGAAACAGTTGTTTTCAGCAATTTAAATTACTCAAAACAGCAAACAAAATTTATATTTGGAAAGTAGATGAAAAATTGATTGGAAAACATATTTAGTTTGTGGAATTTGGAATTTTTATGAACAAGTTATGAATTTTGCAAGTTTAAGTGAATTTGACAAGTTTTCAAATTTTGCACCAATTTAAAATATTCAAAACAGTAAACAAATTTTATATTTGGAAAGAACATTTAATTTGGGACAGAAAACATATTTAAAAAGTTAAAATTGGAGTTGGGATGAATTTCTTATGCAATTTACAAAATTGGGTGCAATTCTGCCATTTTTAGGGAACCAGGGGCTTAGAAATAATTTTCCAGGGGCTAGAATAATTTGTAAGGGCCTAGATGTGATTACTGAGATGTTTCTGTACCAAAACCTTGCAAAATAAAAAAGGTGGTTTTATTGGTGGGAGGTGGGATTCGATCCCTGCACCTCTGATTCTGTGAGCAAAGGGCTAACCAGATGGGCTAGCTGCTGTGTGTTGCAAGGAATGGATCTCGGGGGGGGGGGGGTTATGGATTCAGAACCTGCACTGAACAATTGGAAAGAAATAACAGAAAAAAGGTGGGGAGATGGGGATTCGACCCCGCGCGCTGGGATGGGAGCGAGCGCATCCGTGACCACTGCGATGATGCGCTGGTTGTGATACGATAGAATACTGACGGAAGATATGGTAGAACTACGACAGTTAACTGAATTTCGCTCTGAACCTGACGGACAGAGGCACCGATCGGCAGATCACCGGCGTTGCCGCGACGGTGGTGGGTGTGCGGGTGCGCTGGTGTGTGCCTGGGGCGTGTGTGGGTGCGGACAGAGCGAGAGGGGAGAAGGGCAGGGGGCGCGCACCAGGTGGTCGTCGAGGCAGTCGAGGCCGCTGACGGACAGGAGCAGCGTTGTCCTCCTCCGGCGATGGCGTGGTGTCCACGGCCGCTCCCGGCAAGCGGCGAGGAGACGAGGAGATGCAGGAAGGCGCCAAGGTTCCATTCCCCTACTCGGTTGCCCCTCGAGGTGACCAGGGTGATCGGAGCTGAGGGAGGAGGTGGTGTTCGGCTCTGTTGAGGTTTCAGAAGAACAGAAAGGCTCGGGGGGGAAGAGGGAGGGGGGTTGGCGGCGCTAGAGGAGGGTGGTGCTAGGGTTGAGGGGCAGAGGGTCGCGTGGTGGTTTTAAGGGGAAGGAGCAAGGGTACGGCAGGCCATCGGCGTGGGGGAGAGGAGATCGGGTGGCTCCGATGGTGGTCGTACAGGTGCTGACGTCGACTGGAGGAAGAAGAAAGCGACAGCGCAGGGGGTATCGGGCCAGAAAGGCTTAGTGGGCTGGGGAGAAGAGAGGAAAGGGGTTGGGCTGGTCTGTCTCCCTCTATTGCTCTCATTTTTTTTTCTTATTAGTTGATTTTTTTTTGTAAAGGAATGAAAGAGGGCAAAAGAATGGAATTTGGGGGGGTTTAGTTCATTAAATATTTTTAGTACTTTCGAAACAGAAAAAATGGAAGCAATGTTAGCAGTATTCTCAAACTTGGAATTATTAGTTGGAATTTTAAAGTGGTTAGTTGAATTTTCAAATAAGGTTTGTTTTGGGAATTTTGGAAATAAATAAATTCTATTTAATAAGCTCAAGAAATTTTGCAAGCATTATTTACTTTACTTTGTTTGCAAAGATTTTTGTTTAACTTGTGAACCCATACTGAAAAATGATAAGTAGGTTTGAGTTGTTTTGAAATTTTGAATTGCCATTAGGGTTTTGATAACAGGGAAAATTTTATTAACAAGCAATTTGTTTAAAACACTTTCAAACTATTGAAAACTAATGAGTGATTTAGCTTGCAAGTTTGAAATTGGAAATTTTTGAGCAAGGGGTGAAAGTTTAAATGGTTTTGAATTTTGATTTGTTTTGAAAAACAGAATGCAATGCTCATGTGATGCATATGATGCAAGCAAAAGTAACAAACAATTTCCTATTAGGGTAACACCCCAGGTGTTACAAAATGTCAGTTGGTGGAAAAGAAAGAGATTGCCAAAAATAGCACATGATCATACCTACACTTCATCTGTTAACAAATACAAAGGAGAAATTGGCAGACATTTCTTTTTCTGCCTCCAGTCATTCGTATTCACTTTCTCTGACAAGGAGGGTTTAGGTGATGTACGCAATTTTTGGAGTTCGGAAAATCCTGAATTTCCTACACTACATAACAATGGGCTTGATCATCGTGGTACATATGCTACATTTCATGCAGTTGATGATCATGGACTTTATCATCGTGCATATGATGCATGTCCCACACTTCATGTACAACACGGTTCTCGCATAACCTCTTGTCATGTCCAAATCCACCGCAGATTTTGCATTTGTTGTTCCGTACTCCTAACCTAGAACCTTTATCATGGGAATGACAGGCTGCAATATAAAGATTCCTAGGCCTTCCATGTGGTCTCCTCAAAATTGGTGGTTCAATTTGAACCCTGGACTGACTGTCTCCCAATCATTTGGATCTCTCATTGCTAGTATATTTTCCGCATATGTTGCAGAGAACTTGGCAACAGAAAAATAGTCGTCAACAAACTATTCAATGTCTGCACCTTCACCCCTCAGAGTTAAGATAAAGAAAAGAGCATGGTGACAAGGCAGTCCAGTTAGCTGCCAATTTCTGCATGCACAACTTTTGTTTGCAATGTCTAAAGGATACCTCCTTTCAATTCCACCCTTCTCAGTTTCATAAACCTCAGCGAGGGTATTAGAACTCCTAACCCTCCTCATCTGTATATATCTCACTCCCTAGTCCTCTGATTCAGTAAAAAAAACCACTTTTTGCACTATTTTGTGCCCTACAAACTTTCTTCCACATATTCTATGCCTTATATCAATCATCACCATTATGGTCTGTCTTATTGCATCTAACAAAAGAACCAGTGATAGTGCTCTAAGGTTACTAATATTGGAATTGAAACTATCTGGAAAAAAATTACAGACATAACCAACTTTGCTTAACTCACCAAACTTGCGTCTAGACCATAGTTTGGTGTGATGTTTCTAAAGATAATATTTAACCTTTGGCTGCGCATACAATTGATTCAACAAAAGATCATGCCTGACCACAAGTTATGTTCAAAGATTTTTCCTATGAATTCCCGCATAAAATTATTAGAGAGGTGCCTCATGCAATCTCTGTGCTCAACCCCAAGAAAGGCAACCTCAAAAGAATTTTCTAGCCCATTGCATATATCAATGTGTATCACCAAGCTGTGAGGTTGACCTATCACTCTACAAAGACTCTGCATGAACCATGTCTAGCTTTCATTAGATTCACGCTCAATTATAGCATAAGCTACAAGAAACAACCAATTATGTGCTACTACAGCACAAGTTGTAGCAAGCCGTCCTCTGAACTTCCCTGCCAACGAAGTTGAGTCTAGGCCTGCAACCGTCCGGAAACCCCTTCCAGCATGCCTTTAGAGACACAAAACATTTGCAGAAGCATCTCTTATCTGCCACCTTATATTTCTTACCTCTTGAAACTTTCATTTTCCTCTTACTAACTCATAGTCGATGTCAACAACACTCCCAGGTGATGCATTCTCAACCTCTGCTTTGAAAGTATACAACAAGTGGAAACTGTCATTCCACATGCCTTGAATCAGGTCCAATGCCATCTTCTTCCCATCAAAAATTCTGTGGTATGGAATCAGCACATTGAACTTGTCCTGCAGCTTCTTCCACAGTTCAGATGCTCCAATTGTTTGATCCTCCCTCACCCAATCAAGTATAGTTGCAGCAATCCACTTGGTTGAAGCAGGTCTAATTCTCTCACTTAAAGTTGTGTTATGACATTTGTGTATCTGGGTGCTCACCTTAATCTGCATTGGAATGTTAGTAAATTACATCACATATTTACTGAAAGTACTTGAATATGAGAACATATTGCAATAAAAATTTACAACATGAAATGGGTATCCACCCCTCATTGGAGATGCATATTACCTCCAATTACACACTTTGCTTCCCTGTAATGCACCCTTAGTCTTTTTTGGTCACTCTTTTCAGTGATATACTCAAACCCAAATTTCATTGCGAAAGTAGAAACTGCATATCTGCAGTCCTCCACACTTCTAAAAACAGTTCCCTCATCAATTGTATTGGTTTCCTTATCAAAGTGTATGATTGGTCTGTCATGTTCATCTACATCGTCATATTTGGAACCCATTTCCTCATCTTCAGCCTCCTCATCCGAATTAGTGCCATATTCAGGCTAAAAATTGGGATCAACAAAATATTCCATCTTTCCATCCTATTAGGATCAGCAGCCACATCTCATTCTCATCGGCGTCATAATCTCTTGTAGCAAAATCGTATTATCCCCCTAATTCTATGTCCTCTGGTCGCTACCTCTGTATCATACTCACGAAGAGCTTCTCAGAGCCGGGATATCCTTCCGTACATGAAGGTCTGATATTGACAATCCTCTCTTTCCCACACTCTTTGTTAACAATATGTACCGACATGAACATAGTCCTACTAGCCAAGTGTTTACCCCACATCAGGGCCAAAGCCTCATCATTCCTAAGATCTACAAAATTGTCATGTTAGCTGTTATAGTATCTAGCAACGAATTCCTCGTTCTGCGCACACGGTAAATTCCCAAAATTCCACGCACAAGTCATTTAAATTTAATTCTGCCGCATCCACTGTCAGTACATACACAAGACCACCGCTAATAGTAATTCTACCGCCAGACAGAGTTTCTGTGCGACACCTCTGCCTAATCTTCAGTAGGAATTCAGATGCACTAGACGTCCTACGTATAATAAGAACCGCATAGAAAATCAGGATTACGGATCGCAACAGCTAAACTACTTTGAAGAAATATTAAAGGTATAATTCGGTTCGTACTTATCCTGGCGGTCTGACGAACGGCTGCTTCACCGGAATCCACAGTTGCAAAGTTCACCTGCCGACCTCCACTATCACAGTGTCGGCCTTGCCCATGATCTCCAACTCTCTGCAGTCCATCTCGGTGACGATATCACCCGCGCCAAAATTTAGGAGCGGTCAACACGGCAGAGCAGGGGAGCAGGAGCCGGCGGAGGCATAGGGGGGTGGTGGATATTGCTGTCCTAAATGGACTGCGTCGGTGAGGAGAGAGGAAGAGAGAGCTTGGACCAAAAATGAAAAAAAGGTACACAAAAATGGCTTCCTCGGATCCTCGAGCGGGGGGCAAGGAGCCGTATAGAAATAAAGATAAATTAAACTAAGGCTAACGGCCTAATTAAACTAATTCCTCCAGCAATTAACTTCATGTTTAGCCACACCATACGACAACCGACGGCGTCAAGTCATTCGACCGCTCCATGTGGTCAAAAAGTTCGTCTAGCTGTGTACAATATTTAAATATTGTGCATAATTAGTGGCATAAACCCAATTCAGCATACTTTAGAGGCATTGTGCTAATACATGTGAAAGTCAGTGACATAGTCGTAATAACATTAGACTATCCGAGTCAGCTTTACCATGCAACATTGCGCACGAGACCTGCCCGTCCAACGAGCCGTATATTTGGCCCTGCCCTAATTCAAAGAAACTTTCGTGACTATTTTTTAAACAAGCCCGCTACCTTACTTATTTCAGACGGGCCTTTGGTCTGTCCGTGTCTAGCCCACCATAATTTCCGAGGCTGGCCATTTCCTCTCCCACCTATGCAATTATGGGAGGCGCACAATTTTTTTACTCGCCTCCGATCGACGAATATCTGAGCCGGGCTTTTCTTTAGAGGCGGCTTATCTCAACAAACCGACCGAGGGATAGAGGTTCTGAGCTTATTCTTGTCTTCACGGGTAAACCCGTCTTTAGTAACGGTCTCTAATACTCAATTTTCTACTAGTGGAATCATTTAAGTCACCATAGTACCTCCAATACACCTTGCTTTGATTTCCAACACCAACACTTTATTTTTTTTAAATCCCACAAAATGCTAGCTACATGGTATTGCAACTATTCATAACCGAGTACTCATCTATTAAAATAGCTTTACCTTTGCAGAAGTGTACACATTCCACAAGATCTAGTATATCTATCATGAACAACCATGGACTGTCCATGACAGTATAAGAACATCAGGTAAGCAATCCTAACTATCCAATATGTCCATGCTAATACAAAACTACCTCCTTGATCAGGTTTGTTCTCCCCAGAACCGAGTGCATCGTCCGTATCGATCGGGTTTCCCCCCACAACACACCGCCTAGACAGGAGACCTAATCGATCCAACCAGGGGAAATATTAATTACACATGTTGCGTGTCTCAACTCCTGGCGACATTTCATTTAAGGGACTCTAACCCCTATAGTACATTGAGGTAGGTCCATACTAACATAAAGAAGCTTCTAGTTATGCCTCGTTCCCATGTTGAGTAATGTGGAAGTGCAATAGTCGTCCAACGTTGACCAGGTTATGTGTCGTTTTTCAGAAAAAACACCTTTTAAAAGAACTTCTTCCGTCTCAAACTCCCACTTGGGAAAGGTCCCACCTTCCCATGGTATTTAAAAAAACATTTTTTTTCAAAAAAGAACACAAGGGTGACCATCCTATAGTTTAATTTTCTTGTGAACCTAGTAAGGGGGTGTATGGGTAGGGTATCCTATAGTTTTTGCAACTAAATTTGGCTTTCATACCTTTGATCTGGATTTCCGAATGTAGTATGTGTATTTTTTCCTACTGACCCTAGGTTATCAAACTGGGAAGTAGGTGAGAAGGAAAGTTGATGAACCCACATAATGTCTAATTAATTCTTGTTTTACCATACCAAACTTTTTTAGTGAAATGTGTTTGTGATAAATTATTAAAATAGGCTAGGTATTAAGGTTTCACCTGCAGCTATGCATTTGTAAACATGGGTGATAACCCACAAGTGTAGGGGATCGCAACAGTCTTCGCGGGTAAGTGTAACCCAATTTATTGATTCGACACAAGGGGAGACAAATAATACCTATAAGCGTCAGCAGCTGAGTTGTCAATTCATGTGTCCTCAACACACCTCATACAATGCTTATTGTATATATGCACTGGTTCGGCAAAGAGATGATAAAATACGGGTAATATGGAGGGTAAAGCAAGGTATTGTAAATCTGTAATATAAATGGCAGCAAGGTAACATGTAGCAAAGTGAAAGTAAACGGTGTTGCAATGGTAGGAAATAAGGCCTAGGGATCATAATTTCACTAGTGGTAACTCTCAAGAATATTAACATAATTAAAAACATTATATTTCTTCTAACACTATGCATGATGGATGTTACTCGGCAATCGTTCCTAACGAATCAAATAGGATCAGAATCAAATAAGGATACATAAGCACACCTTAAAGTTCACGTTCCACATCTACGGACACCCCAACCTTGTCACTATGAGCATTCAAAGATAGTACTAACAAGCACCACAACCTATCTATTGCCTAGTCTCTTTCTAATACATCCACAATACCCACACTATCGCCTTGGTACTATAGAGATTATACTAAACACAAGTGATACGTCCATTTTGCATCACTATTTTATATCATAATTTGCTGCTATTCATTTATATGTTTCATATTTAGAGTTGATACTTATGTTATTTCATCTATTTTGCATGTTTGATGATTATTGGAGAATTAACTGACAGAACCAGAATTCTGCTCGAAAAAGGACTGTCAAGATACCCTATTTTTTAAGATCAGAAGCCCAGGAAAAACATCAGAGAGTTCGTATTTTGCCAGATGCCGGAGCCAGCCAGGATGGGAGCCAGACGGGGCCACCAGGGGCCCACACCATGTGGTGGCGCGCCCCCCTTGTCCGCGGCGCCAGGTGTTGTGGAGGTCCTGGCCCACCACTAGCAGTCCCCCTTCTCATACTTCATCCCCCCCCCCGCCGAAACCCTAAGACATGGAGAATCATCGAGGAAATATTCCTCCGCCTCCACGGGGCAGAAAACAACAAAGAGAGAAAAGCTCTCCGACAGGGAGAAATCTGCCGGGGCAATTCCTTCTCCAGAGGGGGGGGAATCATCGCCATCGTCACCGTCAATGCACCGGGCATCATCAAGATCATCATCATCATCACCACTAGCACCATCATCCTCACCATCCACCTCTGTCCCGCTGTAACAACTAGGGTTTTATATCGTTGTTTTCAACTAAATCTCTCTCCCGATGTGAATTACTTGTTTGTAGTTAATGCTTATGTGATTTATCGTTGTTTCCACTTTATGACTAGATTGGTATTCATCATTATATCACCTCTGATCATGATGCATATGATGTCTCTTGAGTAGTTCGTTTAGTCTTGAGGACATGGGAGAAGTCAAGATGTTAGTAATGGAATTATGTTGAGTAATACTTAATGGTTTAATATTTAAGTTGTGGTGCTATTCTTCTAGTGGTGTCATGTGAACGTCGACTACATGAGACTTCACCTTTATAGGCATAGATAAATGTATTGTGTATTTGGCTACTAATTGTGGGGTTGCCGAAGTGAAAGAAACCTAAACCCCCGTTAGGAAACCGATGCACGAGGTAGTGTAGGATCCCAGAGTTTAAGGTCGTGATTAGATTTGCCTTAATTACTTTCTTGTAGTTGCGGATGCTTGGAAGGGGTATAATCACAAGTATGTATTAGTCCAAGTTAGGACAGTGCATTATCATAGGTTCACCCACACAAGACCTATCAAAACAATAAATATTAATCAATTCTAGGAAGCGAAAGCACTTGACAAAATGCCCATGTATCCTCAAGAACGTTTGATCATCATAAGTAAACCAATCAGATTGTCCTTTGCTCAAGAATGGACTGGGACACTTGCTGCAATTATTATTACTGTCTTTTATTTACTTGTACTTTATTTATCTTCTATATAAAAAAACCCGAAAACTTGTTTGCTAGTATTTATAGTGAATCCTTTATCCAACCTACTTGTCAACACCTTCTGCTCCTTTTGGGGTTTGACACTCTAATTTATCGAAAGTACTACGATACACCCCCAGTACTTGTGGGTCATCAAGACTATTTTCTAGCGCCGTTGCCGGGGAGTGAAGCGCTATTGTGAAGGGAATATGCCCGAGAGGCAATAATAAAATGGTTATTATCTTATTCCTTGTTTATGATGAATGTGTATTTCTCATGCTAGAATTGTATTAACCGGAAACGTTGATACATGTGTGTTTAATAAACAAACAATGGTACCTAGTAAAGCCTCTGTTTTAACTAAATGTATTGTGTATTTGGCTACTAATTGTGGGGTTGCCGAAGTGAAAGAAACCTAAACCCCCGTTAGGAAACCGATGCACGAGGTAGTGTAGGATCCCAGAGTTTAAGGTCGTGATTAGATTTGCCTTAATTACTTTCTTGTAGTTGCGGATGCTTGGAAGGGGTATAATCACAAGTATGTATTAGTCCAAGTTAGGACAGTGCATTATCATAGGTTCACCCACACAAGACCTATCAAAACAATAAATATTAATCAATTCTAGGAAGCGAAAGCACTTGACAAAATGCCCATGTATCCTCAAGAACGTTTGATCATCATAAGTAAACCAATCAGATTGTCCTTTGCTCAAGAATGGACTGGGACACTTGCTGCAATTATTATTACTGTCTTTTATTTACTTGTACTTTATTTATCTTCTATATAAAAAAAACCCGAAAACTTGTTTGCTAGTATTTATAGTGAATCCTTTATCCAACCTACTTGTCAACACCTTCTGCTCCTTTTGGGGTTTGACACTCTAATTTATCGAAAGTACTACGATACACCCCCAGTACTTGTGGGTCATCAAGACTATTTTCTAGCGCCGTTGCCGGGGAGTGAAGCGCTATTGTGAAGGGAATATGCCCGAGAGGCAATAATAAAATGGTTATTATCTTATTCCTTGTTTATGATGAATGTGTATTTCTCATGCTAGAATTGTATTAACCGGAAACGTTGATACATGTGTGTTTAATAAACAAACAATGGTACCTAGTAAAGCCTCTGTTTTAACTAGCTCGTTGATTAATAGATGATCAAGGTTTCCTGATCATGAAAACATTGGATGTTGTTAATAACGGGGTCATGTCATTAGAAGAATGATGTGATGAACATATACCCAAAGTTAATATAGCAGTGCGATCAAGTCATTAGGTTTACATTGTTATATCCAACATACGAAGTAACTTATTCCTTAGACCATGAGATCATGTCAATCACTGATACTGGAAGGGTACTTTGATGTCATCGAACGTCACACCGTAACAGGGTGACCATAAAGGTGCCGTTAGGTATTCGGAAAGTATTAGTTGAGTATCATGGATCAAGAGTGGGATTTGTCCATCCAAAATGACGGAGAGATATACTCTGGGCCCTCTCGGTGATATCACATCAACACCGCTTGCAAGCACGTGATATGATCACAAGGATGTTATATCATGGGAACGAGAAAAGAGTACTTGTCGGTAACGAGATTGAAAAAAGTTATGGTTGATACCAATGATCGAATTTCGGACAAGTAAAATATCGCGAGACAAAGGGAATTAGTCACGACGTTGATGGTTCACACGATCACGAGAGTCATCGTTGAATATATAGGAGCCATCACGGATCTCCAGATCCCGCTGTTGATTATTGATCGGAGAGGAGTCTCGATCATGTCTATCTTATTCACGAACCGTAGGGTGACACACTTAAGGTTCGATGGCGCGTTTGAGAGGATACGGAATATCAAAAAAAAATCTGCGCAGCACCGAAATTGTTTCGGGGAAAATTGAAATAGTTCAAGGGGTTTTTCATCGAATGGTTGTTAATAGAATTAACAAATGATTCGAGGTGCTATATGCAAATGTTTGTTAATGGAATTAACAAATATAAATAAAGAAATAAAAATGTTTTATTTATTTATTAAAAAAAACTCTTGGATTTTCTAAGTGGAGTTTTAAGGGAAAATGAGTGGATGTGAGTGGGGCTTCCACTCACATGAAGAGGGAAGAGGTGGGGGAACCACCATGGCTGGCCGCACCCCCTCTTGGGCTGCCACCCCCTCCCCTATAAAAGGAGGGTGAGAGCTCCTCTTCTCACACACACTTGCCCACCTCATTTCCTCTCCACCCGCTGCTCCATTCCATGGTCTCCGGCTTGGCGAAGCCCTGACCGTGGCAGTCTTCACCACCACCACGCCGTCGTGCTGCTGGAGTTCCGAGGGATCCTCTAATTCCACGCCCCGCTGGATCGAGGGAACAGAGGTCGTCATCAACCGTACGTGTGACCGATCACGGAGGCACCGCCGGATTGCGGTGCACATCTTCTCGCTATCGGGATCGGTGTGAGTACGACTACGCCAACAACGAGATTCGATCTCGTAACGCTTTGTGTCTTCGAGGGTATGTGTTCTCCTTAACCCTTTGTTTGCCCGTTGCACTTCGTCTCCTAGATTAGATCTTGGCCTTTTGGGTGTCTCTCGCGTAGGAAATTTTTTGTTTTCTATGCGACGACCCCTTCAGTGGTATCAGAGCCAAGTTTATGCGTAGATTTTTTGTACGGGTAGAACACATAGGTGTATGTGGGCGTTGATGATCATGTTATTACCTCCTTGATTACTTTATGATCTTAGTGGCATAGTGGGATGAAGCGGCCCGGACTAACCTTACATGTCCACGTACATGAGACTTGTTCCACAACTGACATGCAACTTGTATTGCATAAGTGGCTTGCGGGTGTCTGTTTCTCCTACTATAGTTAAGATCTAATCTACGAAGGGTTGTTAAAAATGTTTTTATCAACATTGTGGTTGATGTTCGTAGGTATGAACGGTTCTATCCTCGAAAGCCCTAAAGCCACGTAAAATATGCAAAAATAAATTAGAGGCCTCTAACTAGTTTTTGCTGGGCATGTGATGTGATATGGTCAATGTTACAAATTTGATTATGAGATGATCTCTTTTGTAAATTATTTATATACCGGAAGGTATCCATATGGTTGTCTTATTATTGATGGACAATCAAGATTGGGGTAAAATGGAACTTGGTACCACGCTGGTGGAATGATGGAGATCATACCATAATGCACATGATGGAGATCAAGTGCAAGGAGGACCATATCATATCACGTTATCCTTATATGTGATGTTAATCCTTTTTATGCATCTTATTTTGCTTAGATAGCAACGGTAGCATCATAAGATGATCCCTCTCACTTAATATCAAGATAATAATGTGTTCTTCCTTAAGTATGCACCGTTAAGAAAGTCCGTCGTTTCGAGACACCGCGTGATGATCGGGTGTGATAGACTCAACGTTCGCATACAATGGGTGTTTTCAAGACTAGCATGTACATACATGGCCTTGAAACACACACAATACTACGGTTCTACTTGGCGAGCCTAGCATGTACAGACATGGCCTCGGAACACGTAACTGAAAGGTAAAGCATGAGTCATATGGATGATATGATGAACATATTGATGTTCGCCTTTGAAGCTACATCATCTCACGTGATGATCGGTTTTGGTGTAGTGAATTTGGTTCGTGTAATCACTAAAGACGACTAAGAGGGATGTTGTTTTTAAGTGGGAGTTCATGGCATAATTTTGAATCAACTTGAACTTATTTATCATGAACAACCAATCAAAGTGAATTTGCACAAATTGTAGTATTCATTGGCATCCACATAACTACCTTACACTTAGATTGTTAATTGAGATATAACTGTTATGATCTGGTAAAAATCATTTAAGATTGGTATCATATTAGTGAAATTTAAAATTGAATCCTATTGTAGATTTTCGGTATTTCCTACCTAGCTCCATATGATTAATGATTGATTGATCTAGAGATCAACCAATTCCTACTTAGAATCCAGAGTCATGGTTGCTTCCATATTACTTTATCTTCAAAAGAATGTTTTGTTGATCAAGGTGATTTAGGAACTGAAAAGAGTTGTTTTCAGAAACAATCAAGTGAAAGATATATTGATATCTAGAAACTTATTTGTGGCAACATTACTGAGTATAATTTAGCGTGACAATGTATGCTTATATTATCTGAATATATGCAATGATTGAAGACGCTAGGCGTTTGAATATTCCAAGAAGTTGGGCGCTAAAAATTATCCTCTAAATTCCTTCCTTCGAGCTATAATAGCTTAATCATAAAATTGTTATGATGGGATGGATTAAAAGTATGGGTATAGTTGTTTACCTTACTTGGAGATTGCTAAGAGTGGAATCTAGAAGAATACTATTAATATGGTGATATTAGTAGAACAATCAAACTCAAAGTATGATTTAATGGGTGATAGTATATGACAAACACGCCAAAGAAAATGATCTAGTACGACTAGCATTGTTTGATGTTGAACGATTCTTCTATAAAGGAAATGGAATATTGAAAATAGAATTACAAAAAGATATATGGCAGAAAAATAAGATAACTGGAAAAGTCCAGCTCAGGAGTATATGCTTGATATACAAGTTATAGATGTATTACTAGTTAACAAAGTATTTTTGGGTATTTTGATACCACATTGGCTGGTATGAGTTGTCACACAAAGCAACGCAATGCAAGAAATACAAGGGCCTAAAAGTAACTAGTAATAAATGTGGAATTGATTATGACAAGAACATAAATAAAGTGTTATTGTGTTCATTTTCATATTGAACCAAACATTCAAGATTTATTCTAAGAACTTAATAAGTTGTTATTTTGTTCTGGTCTTTTGTGAGAACAAATGAGATTGTTCAAACTATGATCATATTCCATAATTGATGGATATGTTAAGATAAATCATGTTGGTAAAGTAAACATCTATAAAACTAAATGCTAAATGTTGCAAGACATAAAAGAGTTTCACTTAAATTGTGACACCACCATTTTAGTTCATATCGGAAAAGAAAACATGAAGGAACTCCATGTTGACGGACTTCCGGAGTCATTTTGTTTTGAATAAATTGACGCTTGTGAGACCTCTCCTAAAATATGACTAAAATTCCGTTCATAGGCCAAAGAAGAATGGACGACTAATTTAGTGGAGATTATACATATTGATGTATATAGTCCATTATGTGTAGTCATGTATGGTGGATTAATTTTTCCTTCATAAAATTATGTCGATGATTTGAGTAGATATGTGAGTATATCTATTTAAAGAGAACGGAGTTTGACATTTTTGAATTGGTTCAAATAGTTGTTAATATGAAGTAAAAATCATTGTAACAAGATAATCAAGTATTTATGATTGGATCATAAAGGATAAAGTTTGAGTTACAAGTTTAGCAAAACATCTGAGAAGTTGCAGAATTGTTCTACAACTTATATTACTCGAATTACCCCCACATTAGTTTGGAGTGTTCGAGAGACAAAATCAAACCTTGTTTGACATGGTAAGATAAATAAAAATGCCATTATAACTTTGTAGTTTATACATTAGTGATAACCGTTTTTCCACTAAAAAGAGCACGATCATGATCTGTTGAAATTGACAACATATAAGATATGGTTTGGGTAGTGACACGAATTGTCATTTTCTTAAGTTTTGGTATGCATAGCATGTTTAAAATGTTTACAACCAAAATAGGATAAATATATGTTTATATGGTTATCCCAAATAAAACATTGGGTATTGCTCCTATCACCGAACCAAAAGACAAATGTTGTTTGTCAGAAAGGGTTGATTTCTCGAGAAAGTAGTTCTTGCGAAATAAGTGAGTGGGAGGACAGTACAAACTCAACGAGATTAGAGAATCTTCGTTACCATGTCAAGAGTAGCGCAACACTGGAAGTTGTTCTAGGGTTTCCTATTTTGTCTAAGTAGAAGACACTACATGTGATTGTAGATACTTTGAATGAGTTTACGAACGGAACCACAAAAGTCCTAAAACTTTGTACTTAGACCAACTTGTGGTTTAAGAGTAAAGTGTTGTTTTGACAACAAAAGGACATGGACCTTATAAAAGAAGCAAATGTTGGGCCCTGACTTCGTAAAATTGACTATGAGTCATTACATCCTCCATAGTATCCTTGTATGTATATCAAGTATGTGACTTGGTAGTCCTTTCGATGGGCATGATGCCTAACGATAGCAAAAGGGTCTATATAGCGACAAAGACATGGATTTTTACATCCTTTGAAAATTTTACTTATCGAAAAGTTGTTTTCGACGAAGTTCAAAGAGTTGACTACTGCAAGATTTTGATCTTCCGTAGTGATGCTTTAGTCTTTGCGGATAGTTCTAGCAAAAGTTACATAATATGATATGGCAGTTGAATAACAAAACCAACTCTCCTCTCGAGGATGTGTACTTGACATAGTCTAAGAGTTTTGTAATATTCAAATGGTTGCTGGAAAGGTATGAAAACTTCAACGGTTGAAGTAAGCATAATGAAGTTGGAATCTTTACTTTAATGAAGTTATCAAAAAGGTTTGATTCCATCATGAATGGTAAAGATGCTTGTAGAGTTACAAGAAATTAAGTGGGAGTGCTATGACATATTTCCAATGCTTTATGTAGATGACATATGGTTGATTGGAAAATATGTATTTTAAATTAACACGGTTAAGATTTTCATATTGATAAAAGGCTTAGAAGATATTGGGCATCGATATCTATAAAAGATGGAAGCGCCTGATATGATTGGAGCCAAATTACATAGATGAAATATTGAAGTAAGTCAATATCAAAATGACAAGAAGGAGTTATTGTCACATGAAAATAATTGAGCAAGATTCAAGTGTTTTGACACATGATGAGCATCATTGAAATTGATATTTCTAAGTCATGTTTCCATGCTATGTACACAACCAGATGATTCCAATGCTATAAAATGTTATAGCAGGATAATTCATATGATGATTAGACAACAGTGGGAGAGATACTTGTGTCATTTTAGAAATGATAAGGATATGTTTTCCTATGTAGTATTGACAGAATAATAGTTGCAATATGTAACACTAATAGTCTTTTCATTTATTCAAGTAATTTTATCTCAATTACAATATGTGAAGAAGGGTAGCACAATAGGCTGGAAGAAAGTTCCATGCTGGATTTGAAAGAGTTTCAAAATTAAAATATTTTGACAGATACTACAACAAAGGCTAAAGTATAACGTTGTGTTGACAACTGATGTATTTTGTGTCAAGGAGTTCTTTATTGAACTTGGTGAATTTCCAAGAATGCTGACACTATGAAGCTACATTTTCACAGTTATAGTAACATTAGTTTAAGCTGAGGAATTAAGGTATCACCGGAACTTGGTGAATTTCCAAGAATGCTAAACACTATGAAGCTACATTTTCACAATGTTAGTGACATTGGTTTAAGCTGGGGAATTAAGGTTTCACCGATTGACCATATATATATACAAAGCCATCTCATTAGAGAATGAGTGATGCGTGTAGACGCAAAGAACATGCGTTCAGATCTTTTTTATGATGTTTACCACATGCGAAGCATGGTAATAACACTGGAACGCCATATGTGTTAAGTGCTTACAAACTAGATTATTGACTCTAGTGCAAGTGGGAGACTAAAGGGAATATGCCCGAGAGGCAATAATAAAATGGTTATTATCTTATTCCTTGTTTATGATGAATGTTTATTTCTCATGCTAGAATTGTATTAACTGGAAACGTTGATACATGTGTGTTTAATAAACAAACAATAGTTCCTAGTAAAGCCTCTGTTTTAACTAGCTCGTTGATTAATAGATGATCAAGGTTTCCTGATCATGAACATTGGATGTTGTTAATAACGGGGTCATGTCATTAGAAGAATGATGTGATGAACATGTACCCAAAGTGAATATAGCAGTGCAATCAAGTCATTAGGTTTACATTGTTATATCCAACATACGAAGTAACTTATTCCTTAGACCTTGAGATCATGTCAATCACTGATACTGGAAGGGTACTTTGATGTCATCAAACGTCACACCGTAACATGATGACTATAAAGGTGCCGTTAGGTATTCCGAAAGTATTAGTTGAGGATCATGGATCAAGAGTGGGATTTGTCCATCCAAAATGACGGAGAGATATACTCTGGGCCCTCTCGGTGATATCACATCAACAACGCTTGCAAGCACGTGATATGATCACAAGGATGTTATATCATGGGAACGAGAAAAGAGTACTTGTCGGTAACGAGATTGAAATAAGGTATGGTTGATACCAATGATCGAACCTCGGACAAGTAAAATATCGCGAGACAAAGGGAATTAGTCACGACGTTGATGGTTCACACGATCACGAGAGTCATCGTTGAATATATAGGAGTCATCACGGATCTCCAGATCCCGCTGTCGGCTATTGATCGGAGAGGAGTCTCGATCATGTCCATCTTATTCACAAACCATAGGTGACACACTTAAGGTTCGATGACGCGTTTGAGAGGATACGGAATATCGAAGAATATTTTGGGCAGCACCGAAATTCTTTCGGGGAAAATTGATATAGTTCAAGGGGTTTTTCGTCGAATGGTTGTTAATAGAATTAACAAATGATTTGAGGTGCTATATGCAAATGTTTGTTAATGGAATTAACAAATATAAATAAAGAAATAAAAATGTTTTATTTATTTATTAAAGAAAAACTCTTGGATTTTCTAAGTGGACTTTTAAGGGAAAATGAGTGGATGTGAGTGGGGCTTCCACTCGCATGAAGAGGGAAGAGGTGGGGGCACCACCATGGCTGGCCGCACCCCCTCTTGGGCTGCCTCCCCCTCCCCTATAAAAGGAGGGTGAGAGCTCCTCTTCTCACACACACTTTCCCACCTCATTTCCTCTCCACCCGCTGCTCCATTCCATGGTCTCCGGCTTGGCGAAGCCCTGACCGTGGGATTCTTCACCACCACCACACCGTCGTGCTGCTGGAGTTCCGAGGGATCCTCTACTTCCGCGCCCCGCTGGATTGAGGGAACGGAGGTCGTCATCAACCGTACGTGTGACCGATCACGGAGGAACCGCCGGATTGCGGTGCACATCTTCTCGCTATCGGGATCGGTGTGAGTACGACTACGCCAACAACGAGATTCGATCTCGTAACGCTTTGTGCCTTCGAGGATATGTGTTCTCCTTAACCCTCTCTTTTCCCGTTGCACTTCGTCTCCTAGATTAGATCTTGGCCTTTCGGGTGTCTCTCGTGTAGGAATTTTTTTGTTTTCTATGCGACGACCCCTTCATATTGGTAGGTAGAATTGGTAAGGGAAACTTTTACTGCGAGTGTTTTTTTATTTATGTTTGTTGCTTTATTTCATTATGGAGAGATCTCCATTTGATTCCCTATTTCGGAGTACTGCTGCTACTGCTAAGTTAGTAGATCTCCGGCCGTGTGCTCAATTGGATCATTCTAAAATACCTATGAAAATTGTGGAATGTGTTATGGGTTACTGCTATTTTGGAGATGGAACTGTCGTCCTAGTGATCATTTACTATTTATACATGAATTATGCGAGTTGTTCAGGTGTGCAGGTATTTCAGTGGACCAAGCTAAGAGGAAGCTATTCTCTTTATCACTAAAGGGCAGAGCTACGGAATGTTATAAGATGCGGAAGAATGGCCGATCTATTGGATGGGAAGAAATTGTACCTCTCTTCTTTTCTAAATTCTACCCTCCCAGTGAGATTCATAAGGATCGGAATCAAATATATAATTTCTGGCCTCATGATGTAGAGAGTATTGCCCAATCATGGGGGAGACTGAAGTTACTAATGCTCAAATGTCCCATTCATGAGCTCCCTAGTAATATTTTTATTAATAATTTTTATGTGAGGCTTTCTCTTCATGATAAGGATTATTGGATGCTTCTTGTTCTGGATCATTTTCACGTATAAAAGGAGAAGCTAAATGGGATCTTCTTGACCGTATTCAGGAAAATACTGAAGGATGGGAGAATGAAAAAGGTAGAAAGTCAGGTATAAATTATGATTATGAATGCATTAAAACTTTTATGGGAACCGATGATTTTCATAATGTTAGTGTTGTTTATGGTCTTGACTCTCAAATTTTTGCAAACTGTTTTAAGTCTTTTGCCTCTTATCTTGATATCCCCAAAAAGGAGTGGAACAAGTACTATGCGCCTTATAGAGATACTGTTAATTGTGTTCCTGTTAGAAATATAGAAGTTCATACTGTTAATGTTGTTGTGCCTAAACCTTATACTGAGAAAATGCCTTTCCTGCTAAGGTAAAGGAACATTGTATTATAGCTAGCATGGTTAACAAAAGTACAAATAAATCTATAGAACCTGATGAACAAATAACTGTTGAACCTACAGTAGCAATAGTAAAGGATCTTTCCACTCAAAGTGTAGAATATGGACACATTATCTTCTATGAAGATGTTTCTAATATTGTTTCACATCCTAGTAGATCAAGGAAAACTAGTGTTATTGTGCTTTCTGTCGGGATAGGTGATCATTGCTATTATGGTTTATGTGATATTGGTGCAAGTTCAAGTGATATTCCTTATGAGCCTTATAGAGAAATCATGCCTGAAATTGGTTCATGTGAACTTGAATAAATTGATGTTGTTATTAAGCTTGATAATAGAGAAACTATCTCTCTAATTAGTCTTGCTAGAGATGTGAAATTTCTATGTGGTAAAACTAAATATCTACTGATTTTCTAGTACTTGGTGCAGCTGCTAGTAAAACTTGTCCTATCATTTTTGGTAGAACTTTCTTCAACACTTGTGATGCTGTTATAGATTGTATGAAGGAGAAAATATTAACTAGATTTGATTGAAAATCTTATGAGTTTAATTTTCTAAATTTGCTAAAGATCCTTATGAAACTGAATTTCCTAATGAAGATTTTAAAGTTGAACAACTTGCCTCTATTTATCTTTCTCCTAACAATGATATGCATCAATACATGGAGGACCACAAAAGTGAGGTCTCTATGGAAGGGAGAAATGATATTGACGAGATTTTGAAACATAATTTACCTATGGAATACTTGGGTACCACACTACCACCCAAGGAGGACCCCATTTTTGAATTAAAACCTTTACCTGATAATCTTAAATATGCTCATATTGATGATAAGAAAATATATCCTGTTATTATTAGTTCTAACTTTCATGTAAGGAAGAGGAAAGTTTATTGGAAGTATTGAAGAAACACCGAGGAGCTATTGGATATACTCTTGATGATTTGAAAGGGATTTCCCCTGCTATAAGTCAGCGTGCTGTTAATACAGAACTTGTCGCAAAGCCAGTTGTTGAATATCAACGCCGTTTAATTCCTAAGATGAAGGAAGTGGTAAGAAATGAGGTATTAAAACTCCTTGATGCTGGTATTATTTATCCTATTGATGATAGTAGATGGGTAAGTCTTGTGAATTGTGTTCCTAAGAAAGGAGGAATTAATGTTGTGCCAAATGAAAATGATGAGCTTATTACTCAAAGAGAAGTAGTTGGTTATAGAATGTGCATTGATTTTAGAAAAGTTAACAAAGTTACTAAGAAAGGTCATTAACCTTTTCCTTTTATTGATCAAATGTTATAAAGGTTGTCTAAGAAAACTAATTTTTGCTTTCTTGATGGTTATTCTGGGTTTTCTCAAATTGCTGTTAAAAAGCAAGATCAAGAGAAAACAACTTTTACTTGTTCTTATGAACTTATGCTTATAGACGTATTCCTTTTGGTTTGTGTAATTCTCCTGCTACGTTTCAAAGTTGCATGTCTACTATCTTTCATGGTTTTTGTAAGGAAATTGTGGAAGTATTCATGGACGATTTCTCCATCTATGGAACTTCTTTTGGTATCTGCTTGCACAATCTTTATAAAGTTTTGCACAGATGTGAGGAAACTAATCTTGTTCTTAATTGGGAGAAATGCCATGATGCGTCCATTTTGCATCACCATTTTATATTGTTATTTTCTGTTATTCATCAATATATTTCATCTTATGATGCATCACTTATGTTATTTTGCCTTATTTTGCATGTTTCATAATTTTTGGAGAATAAACACCGGGACCAGAAATCTGATGGAAAAAGCACCGTCAGGATACCCTATGTAAGAAGTTTAAAAGAAGAGGGGGGACACCAAAGATGTCTTGGAATTTCAGAGGAGGAGGCTAGCCAGAAGGGGAGCCAGAGGGGGGCCACCAGGGTTCCACGCCATGGGGTGGTGCGCCCCTGGCCGCGCCGCCAGGTGGTGTGGCCTCGGGGCGGAAAACACCAGAGAGAGAAAAGCTCTCCGGCAGGGACAAATCTGTCGGGGAAATTCCTCCTCAGAGAGGGGAAATTATCGCCATCGTCACCGTCATCGCTCCAGGCATCATCAAGATCGTCATCGACATCATCATAACCACCATCACCATCACCCTCATCATCATCCACCTTCATCCCGCTGTAACAATTAGGGGGCCTCTATCGTTGTTTTACATTAGATCTCTCTCCCGGTGTGGATTACTTGTTGGTAGTTGATGCTCGTGAGATTTATCGGTGTTAGCCCTTTATGACCAGATTGTTATTATCCATTATATCACCTCTGATTATGATCCATATGATGTCTTGTGAGTAGTTTGTTTAGTTCTTGAGGACATGGGAGAAGTCATGATGTTAGTAGTGAAGTTATGTTGAAGTATCCAGGTATTTAAGTTGTGGTGCTATTCTTCTAGTGGTGTCATGTGAACGTCGACTACATGATACTTCACCTTTATGGGCCTAGGAGGATGCATTGTGTATTTGGCTACTAATTGTGGGGTTGCCAGAGTGATAGAAACCTAAACCCCCGTTAGGAAACCAATGCACGAGGGAGCATAGAATCCCGGAGTTTTAAGGTTGTGGTTACATTTATCTTAATTAGTTTCTTGTATTTGCAGATGCTTACGAGGGGTATAATCACAAGTATGTATTAGTACTAGTTGGGCGGTGGATTAGCATAGGTTCACCCACACAACACTTCACGAACCAATGGATATTAATTAACCGTAATGAACGTTTGGTAGTCATAAGTAACACAACCGGCTTGTCCTTTCCTCTAAAAAGGATTGGGCCACTCGTTGCAATATTATTTACTGCACTTTATTTACTCGCACTTTATTTATCTGCTATATCAAAACCTCCAAAAACCCGTTTGCTAGTGTTTAGAGTGAATCCTCTATGCAACCTGCTTGTCAACACCTTTTGCTCCTCGTTGGGTTCGACACACTTATTTATCGAAAGTACTACGATACACCCCCTATACTTGTGGGTCATCACGACTATTTTCTGGCGCCGTTGCCGGGGAGTGAAGTGCTATTGGTAAGTGGAATTGATAAGAGAAACTTTTACTGTGAGTGTTGTTTTTATTTCCGTCTTCTGTTTTATTTCAGTATGGAGAATACTTGTGGTTCTCTGTTTAGGGGACTTCTACCGTTACTACTAGGGTAGTAGGTAACCCGTTATCTGCTGAATTAGATCCTTATAAAATACCTATGAAAATTGTTGGACGTGTTATGGATAACTGCTATTACGGTGATGGCATTGTTTATACATGAATTATGCGAGTTATTTAGGTTTGCATGTATTACAATGGATCAAGTTAAAAGGAAATTATTTTCTTTATAGCTGAAAGGAAGATCCGCTGAATAGTTCAAATTACTGAAGAATGGTGAATCTATTGGATGGGAGGAAATTTTTCCTCTCTTTTATTCTGAATTGTATCCTCCTAGTGAGATTCATAAAGACCAGAATCAAATATATAATGTTTGGCCTCATGATGGAGAGAGTATTGCCCAAGCGTGAGGGAGAATGAAGTTATTAATGCTCAAATGTCCCATTCATGAGCTCCCGAGTAATATTGTTATCAGTAATTTTTATGCAAGACTTTCTCTTCATGATAACGATTTATTGGATGCTTCTTGTTCTAGATCATTCACACATATGAAGGAAGAAGCTAAATGGGGTCTTCTTGACCGTATTCAAGAAAACACTGAAGGATGGGAGAACGACAAAGGTGGAAAGTCAGGTATAAATTATGATTATGAATGCATAAAAATCTTTTATGGGAACCAATGATTTCTATAATGTTAGTGCTGTTTGTGGTCTTGATTCCCAAATCTTTGCAAACTGTCTTAAAACTTTTGGCTCCTATCTTGATATTCCTAAAAAGGATTATCACAAGTATCATGAACCTTATAAAGATATTGTTCCTGCTAGTAATGTAGAAGTGCATGTTGTTAATCCTGCTGTTCCTGAGCCTTATGTTGAAAAAACGCCTTTCCTTGCTAAGGTGAAAGAACACTCTATTATGTCTAGTGTGGTTAATAAGAGTAATAAGAAATCTATTGAACCTGATGAACAAATAACTGTTGAACCTGCTGTAGCAATAGTGAAAGATCTTGTTTGTGGAAATGTAGAGGATAAATACATTGTCTTCTGTGAGGATGCTTCTAATATTGTTTCCCATCCTCATAAACCTAAGAAAACTAGTGTTCATGGGCTTTCTGTTAAGATTGGTGATCATTGCTATTATGGTTTGTGTGATATTAGTGCTAGTTCTAGTGCTATACCTTATGAGCTTTATAGAGAAATTATGCATGAAATTGGTTCTTGTGAGCTTGAAGATATTGATGTGGTTATTCAACTTGCTAATAGAGAAACCGTTTTTCCAATTGGTATTGTTAGAAATGTGGAAGTTGTATGTGGTAAAACTAAATATCCCACTAATTTTCTAGTACTTGGTAAGTCTTCTAGTAAAATTTGTCCTATTATTTTTGGTAGACCTTTCTTGAACACTTGTGGTGCTATTACAGATTGTAAAAGGGAGAAGATATTGACTAAATTTTATGGAAAATCTTATGAGTTCAATTTCTCCAAATTTGCTAGAGCACCTTATGAATCTAAAATTGCCTGATGAGAACTTTAATATTGAACAACTTGCTTCTATTGCTCTTGATCCTAACAATGCTTTGCTGAAATATATGGAGGAAGAGAAATGAGATTGACGATATTCTCCTTCGTCAACCAGTGATATTGAAACATAATTTACTTGTGGAAGACTTGGGTACCACATTACCACCGAAGGAGGATCTTGTTTTCGATTTAAAACCTTTGCGAGATGATCTTAAATATGCTTATATTGATGATAAGAAAATATATCCTATTATTATTAGTGCTAAACTTTCAGGTGAAGAAGAGAAAAGATTATTGGGAATTCTGAAGAAAAACTGTGGAGCTATTGGATACACTCTTGATGATTTGAAGGGGATTTCTCCTACTATATGTCAGCATGCTATTAATATTGAACCTGATGCAAAGCCAGTAGTTGAACATCAACGCCGTTTAATTCATAAGATGAAGGAAGTGGTAAGAGATGAGGTATTGAAACTCCTTGATGCTAGTATTATTTTTCCTAGTGCTGATAGTGGATGGGTGAGCCTTTTGCATTGTGTCCCTAAGAAGGGAGGAATGGCTGTTGTGCCTAATGAAAACAATGAGCTCATTCCACAAAGAGTAGTAGTTGGTTATAGAATGTGCATTGATTTTAGAAAGTTTAATAATGATACTAAGAAAGATTATTATCCTTTACCCTTTATTGATCAAATGTTAGAGAGGTTGTCTAAGAAAACTCATTTTTGCTTTATTGATGATTATTCTGAGTTTTCTCAAATTTCTATAAGGAAGCAACATCAATAGAAAACAACCTTTAATTGTCCTTATAGTACTTATGCTTATAGACGTATGCCTTTTGGTTTGTGTAATGCTCCTGCCACTTTTCAAAGATGCATGTCTGCTATTTTTCATGGTTTTCGTGAACAGATTGTGGAAGTATTCATGGACGATTTCTTCGTCTATGGAACTTATTTTGATAATTGTTTGCACAACCTTGAAAAAGTTCTACAGAGATGTGAAGAAACTAATCTTGTTCTTAATTGGGAGAAATGCCACTTTATGGTAAATGATGGAATTGTTCTTTGACATAAAATTTCTGAAAGAGGTATTGAAGTCGACAGAGCTAAAGTGGAAGCCATAGAGAAAATGCCCTGTCCTAGGGATGTTAACGGTATTCGTAGTGTTCTTGGTCATGATGGTTTTTATACGAGGTTTAATAAATATTTATCTAAAATATCAAAGCCTCTTGCTAATCTTCTTCAAAAAGATGCACCATTTGTTTTTGATGATGATTGTAAGGAAGCTTTTGAAACTTTAAAGAAGGCTTTAACTAGTGCTCCTAATGTTCAACCACCTGATTGGGATTTAACTTTTGAAATTATGTGTGATGCTAGTGATTTTTCTGTAGGTGTTGTTCTTGGACAGAGCGTAGACAAGAAGTTGAATGTCATTCATTGTGCTAGTAAGACTCTTGATGCTGCTCAAAAGAATTATGCTACTACTGAAAAAGAGTCCTTATATTATTGACTCAAAGGTTACTATTCATACTAATCAGTATGCTATTACATACCTTATGGAAAAGAAAGATGCTAAGCCTAGGCTTATTAGATGGGTGTTGCTATTACAAGAGTTTGATTTGCATATTGTGGATCGGAAGGGTGCTGAAAATCATGTTGCTGATAAATTATCTAGGTTGGAATACATTACTTTTGACCCTATTCCCATTAATGATAGTTTTCCAAATGAACAGTTGGCTACTGTCGGATATATACTGAATAGGGGTATAGAAGATGGTAGACAAAAGAGCCGGACTACCAGGGTGGCCTACATGGTAATGGGCTTGGGTCCATTGGGCGGCCCAGTAGTCCGACGCGCAGAAGCCGGATTCTAGAAGAACCCGGATCACGGCCCACGTGATCTGGCTTGGAGGAGAAGACGGATTCCTTACTTTCCAAGTTACAAGTTAAACGTAGTCTTCTAGGTTTCTTGTTCTGTAAGCCCTAATCCGGCTATTATATAAAGCCGGACGGGAGATAGATTAGATAAGTTCCAAGGTTCTAGGTTCAAGCTTCACAAGCTAAAGCTCTACGCAACTCGCCGAGAAGTTCATCCTCGTCGAGTAGCTAGATCTATTCCCTCACACTGTAACCCTGTTATACGGGCTTTAGTCCCAAATAGTGAGAAGTGCAGGAGTAGGTACGCCGTACTGTCGCGACGTACCGAACCTGGGTAAAAACCCGTGTTCTGTGTTACTACGCTATCCCGTTACCCCACGTCTCTACCGTAGTCTCATGGCACCCCAGTCTATGAAAACTACTATGATGTCTCGACAGTTGGCGCCCACCGTGGGGCAAACGACGTCAGGCGTGAAATTCCGATCTGGGATACTTGGCGGAATTGGAAGATCGATCACTGTCGGAAGCTTGGAATTCGACGACGACGTCGGGCGCTTCCTCGACAACGGATCCTACATACCGGCGCAAAACCACCTGGTAAGTGCCTGCGTTTTACCGATTGGATCTGCTAACATCTTTATCGGATTAACCGCAGAGGCAATGGGGTTTTGCGGTGGAAGCAAATTTATCCCACCCGCCCTATACCCAGTCGAAGACGACTATGATGCCGGATTTTGCTCAGATCGCCGACAAAACAGTGATACGCACTTTATCGGCATGGTGCAATCCGAGATCGCTGAAAACACGGATGACGGAAATCCCGTGCAAGAGGCAGATAACAACCTACCCGTCATAGAGACGGAAGAACCAATACCCGTCACAGAGACGGAAGATCCGACATCCATCAACCAGACGATGAACTCGGAAACAGAGTCCGTGCTTGCCGCCATAGAGGCGAGATTGGAGTCGGAAACCGGATCGGATAACTTCGACTCCGAAGACGAAGACGATGATGCCTTCGTAAGAAAAGTTAAGTCCTTTCAAGAGGGATTCCATGAAGTGCTAATGGCAAAACCAGCCGATACAACGGGTGCCGACAGCCAGGAAAGCCCTAAAACCCCTCCGCCAGTGGAAGAGAGGGAAGACGGAGAAACTTCTCCGATATTCCCTAATGTCAAGGAGATGACAGAGGATGAACCTGTCAAAAAACCTCCATCTTCCAAGAAAAAGCACCGTGCTTCTAAAAAACTCCAGTACAAACTCCGGAAGAAAAAGTCAGCTGATCTCGCTGATGAAAACCTGGAAGTCGGAGATATTAGTGGCACAAAGCCTACGGAAAAGAAATCTAAGGAAATCACCGCTCCGCCAATGACAGAACTGGAAGAGCAAGAGCTATTACAAACTCCAGTGGGACCCAATGAACCCCCTGAGATGCTGGAAGCCAGGAGACAAGCTTTCCAACGGCAACAGCAACATCTGCTTAGATCTCGGCAACATCTCCAACAAACCCATAATGACATCAAAGTCATGAAGGAAGAAATAGAGGAGTACGAGAGAAAGCATAGATCTGCCTTAAAACCTACTAGGTTACCCGGAATCGCAAAACCGGAAGAACTGCCGCCGAAAGAAAGGTTTTATAACCCATCTTGGCAAAAGCAATTAAACGGCAAAGATGCCAAGGGCGAACCAATATACAAAACCGCAGCGGAAAACGCGGAAGCAGCGTTCGCCATCCTCAATAACGATCTGTATTCCAACGGGGAAAAACTCCAAGGGGTGTATGCTTTCCTAGGAAAAGCATTACAGCAGCAACAGCGAGGACAAGAGCGATCAGGGAGGCTGCATGATAATTCCGCCCTCTGCAAAACTGTTACTTGCGCTGCTGGAGCACCTGGACCGGAAGAACCCGGAGATTCGGATAAAAAAGAGGATCCGAGAAAAGACAAGAAAAACCCCGACAACCGGGACGCAGCGTCTAGAACCGGACCTCATCTCCCGAAAGATGGATATAAACCACACGATCGGGAAGACAAACACCGGAATGACGGCAAAATAATGCCACCTCCGAGAAACCCAGCTGAAAAAGCCGGAAGATATGATACACCTCACAGACGTGAAAGATCTCGGACACCGCCTAAGGATAAGGAAAGGTACAGGAGCAGGACTCCACCTAATCCCAGGGGGCGTGACAACGGAAGGGATAGAGATAACCCCGGAAAAGCGCGTCCGCGCAACAATGGAAAAGAAAGGAGCAGATCCCCTTCTGTCCATTCAGCCGGGAGATATTCTGCACATATTGATAGAGCAGAAAAGGATGATCTATACTTTGGTCCTAAGTGTTTTACTGACAGGATCTGAAGGATAACCCTGCATTCTGGCTTCGCCAAAGTTGGTCCAACCTACCAAAAGTATACCGGCAGTACAAACCCGGATACCTGGCTTTCAGATTATTACACAGTCGTCCAAATCAACAACGGGACAGACCTGGAAGCTGTCAAGTTTCTTCCCCTAATGTTGCTAGACGGAGCCAGAGATTGGATCAATGGTTTACCATCAAGAACTGTCGACAGTTGGGATGATATGGCGAGAGTATTTACTCAGCATTTTCGGGGAACATACAAACGCCCAAATAGCATCAACCAGCTGAACCGTTGCACCCAATTTGAAGACGAACCATACGTGGATTTCATCTCCAGATGGACTGCAATGAAGAATAGTTGCTCTGGAGTAACTGACGTACAAGCAATGCATGCTTTCATCAATGGCCTAAAACCCGGACTTGTACCGTTCATGGTTGGTTCTAAAAAGCACAAAGATCTCGGATCTATGCTTACAACCGCTAATGAGCATGCTGCAGCCGAAGACGATATCAGAGCAAGAGGAGGCAATATTGAGTCACTGATACTGGCCAAGAAAACACCTCGTTCTGATAAAAAAGGAACTCCGGAGTCAACAACAAAGCCCAAGGAGGTTAACATAGCCTTTGGAGGAGAAAAGGTGAACAAGTGGAAAGGCCGCAGTCCGGATCCCATCAATTACACTCCCGAAGAGTGGGAGAGAATTAAGTCGGAACCCTGCGTCCACCACTCTCAGTTTGGGAAACCAACCCACACAAACGCGCAATGCCGGCTAAACAAGCATATGAAAGGCAATGCAGGATCCGGAAATAAAGGGAAGGGTTCCAAGAGGAAACCTGCCAAACAAAAGCCAGAAGCTGAAAAAGAAGACAGTGAATCGGACACTGATGACAAAATCCAGGAACAACAGCGAAAAGGCGAACCCAAATTTCCGAGAGTCGACGGAGAAGCAATGCTAACTTTCCTAGCAACCCCGTCAGCAAAGGTGGCCAAAAGGACACTTCGAGAAATAAACGCGGTTGTTCCTGCAACCCCAAAATTCTTGAAGTACTCCAATACACCGATAATCTGGGATCAGTCAGATCATCCCGGAAATATCCCGGAACCCGGCACACAAGCTCTTGTTGTAAGCCCTATTGTTCAAAACACTAGGCTAAGAAGAGTGCTGATGGACGGAGGATCCAGCATCAACATAATGTACCTGGATACACTGAAGCACTTGAAGATATCCGAGTCCCAGCTCAACAACAGCAATATACGCTTCCATGGCATTGTTCCTGGCAGGCAAGCACGATCCCTAGGAGAAATTTCCCTAGATGTCACCTTCGGAGATAAAGATCACTTCCGGCAGGAAAAAGTATCCTTCGAAGTAGTGCCGTTCGAAAGCGTGTATCACGCAATACTCGGACGTCCGGCTTTCGCCAAATTCATGGCAAGATCTTGCTATATCTACAACAAGCTGAAGATGCCAGGACCCAAAGGAGGAGTAATTACCATTGCCGGTGATTTCAAACTGGCAAACGAGTTGGAGAAGCAAAACGCCCTTTGCGCTCAAAGAGTTATAGCTCAGGAAGAACTGAAGGAGTTAGCCAAGGAGGTATCGCCGAAAGAAATGCCGGCAGGAAAAGAAACTCGGAAGCCAACAGATAGCTTCAAGGCGTCCGAGAATACAAGACAGGTAATCCTAGATCCCAAAGATCCGACAAAATTCGTCGTTGTAGGGACTGGGATGACCGAAAAATAGGAAGGCGAGCTCATCAAGTTCCTCCGTGAGAACTGGGATATTTTTGCCTGGTGTCCAGCTGACATGCCAGGCGTACCCAGGGAGCTTGCTGAGCACCAACTCAAGGTTATTCCTGGATCAAAACCCGTCAAACAAGGTCTCCGTCGATTTGACGGAAGAAGACGGAAGGCTATTGGCAAGGAAATTATCCGGCTTTTAGCAGCGGATTTCATCAAGGAGGTAATCCATACTGACTGGTCCGCAAATCCGGTATTAGTACCGAAGAAAGACACAACTGCTCTTAGAATGTGTATAGATTACACAGGATTGAACAAGTTGTGTCCGAAAGATAGGTTTGCGTTACCGCGAATCGATCAAATAATAGACGCCACTGCAGGCTCTGAGCTTTTATGCTTTTTGGATGCATACTCCGGGTACCACCAAATACGCATGAAAAAGGAAGATCAAATCAAGACTTCTTTTATAACCCCGTACGGGACGTATTACTACGTAACCATGCCTTTTGGCCTGAAGAACGCAGGTGCAACCTACCAGCGTTGCATGCAACGTTGTTTGTATAGTCAGATTGGAAAAAATGTCCATGTTTACGTGGACGATATTGCCGTCGTAACCAAGGAAAAAGATACACTCCTTGAGGATTTGCGAGAAACTTTCGAAAACTTACGCACCTACCAGATGAAGTTGAATCCATCTAAGTGCGTATTCGGGGTTCCCTCAGGAAAACTTCTGGGTTTTATCGTTTCTCATAGAGGAATAGAAGTTAACCCGGAAAAGATCAAGGCAATCTTGAATATCTCAAAGCATACATGTGTAAAAGATGTCCAAAGATTGACGGGTTCCGCCACAGCCGTCAGCCGATTTATCAGTTGGCTGGGGGCTAAAACCCTACCACTCTTCAAGCTGCTGAAAAATTTCGACAAAGTCAAGTGGATTGCGGAAGCCTGGGAACGTATAGAAAGTTATGTACCTTTCCGTACTTAGTTCAATTTCTATGTAAACATTTTTTGGGATCATGAAATAAAGTTGTCGGAATACTATCATCCATATTCTTTATAAGTGCAAAGTGTTTCCGCCTCATCTATTTCCCAATGATCTTGCAAACTTCTCAACGTTAACCCGAATTGTGCTTGCGTACTCGGCGTTACATAACTGAATGATTTTCAGCCTTTTAGTGGCTAAAGGAAGCTTGAATTGCCTGCGTGCCCAAGTTTCACTTAAAACTTTCCTTGTTTCTCTAAGTCTTATCTGATTGTGTGTGTGCCGGGTTACTGGAACTAGTTAGTAAAAATGCCTTTAGCATGATTCATGTTTTCGAGTTTCAAAACTGATTGGTTCGTCCCCAGTTACTCGGCATAACGATTCATAATGCTATTTGAGCCATTTCAAACACTAAGGACAGTTAAAGCATATACACCAGAGAACTTAGAAGATAAAGGAATGGTAAAATCCAAACAACTTGCAAAGTAATTTCATAGTTTAAACTGCAAAAGGCGGAATTCTCATTAATATAAAAGAAGCATTACATTTCAGATTACATTAAAAGGACAGTAATGCTCCTATTGTCTATTTTTTCTATCCAGGTTCCAAGTAACCTTTCAAGAATCCGACTCCTCCTCGCTGCTTTCTTCGTCGGGGATTGGAGGAGCTTCCTCTTCTGGATAGTTGACGGCGACATTTACCATGGCGGCAATCTGGGTGGCGTGGCCCTTAACTTCACCAAAGATGGTGGTTCGTTGCGCATCCGTGTATCCCTGAGGGACACCGGTGGCCACACGCCAGGATTTGGCACTAGGATAGTGCATGCGCATAAGGCCTAAGGCCATGCGCGCACCACCCCGTGCAGCGGAGCGGAGAAGAGACTCCTTGGACTCCGCCACCTCCATGATGATACCCGGAAGTTTTTCAACCTCCGAGCATTCCCCAGATTTATCGGGAAGGAACTTCTCTATGAGCTGCGTCCCGGCAGCCTTAATCAAATTCCATGTTTCCCCGAAAGCTCGGATGCCTGCAATCCGAGTTCCATCTGGGGTGTCTCCTGTTCGATTCAATAAAACGTACAAAAGGATTAGGCAGACAAACAGAGGAAGCAAAACATGGAAAGATGTGAAAAGGGTAAGAAATTTACCGATGAGCTTGTCGATCTCGGAAACTTCCTCCAGGCGAAGGTTCAGAGCTTCGGTCAAATCCTGAATGGTGGATTTGTCTTTCTCCGCCTGTTCGGAAGCCTTGGAATTAGCCATTCCAAGAGCCAGGTTGCTGGCTTCCAGGTCTTGTTGAGCTTTCACAAGATCCTTGTGAAGCTCAATGTTCTCATTGCGGAGAATTTCGGCGTTGCCAGAATCTTCCGCTGCCTGCTTAGCCTGAGCTAAGGCAGCTGAAAAGGAAGGGAAAATCCGAGTTGGTCAATTTCCTCGGGAAAAAACTCAGACAAAGACTCAAATAAGAAATTTCAAAACGAAAATGCCTACCTTTCGTTTCTGTCAATGCGAGCTGAGAGGATTCCAGCTCCGCCTCCTTCTCCTCAAGAATAGAAAGAAGACTTCGAACTTCTTTATTCTTGATGGTGAGCTTCCTGAAAACTTCCAGGTTTATGGCTTCGGAGGTTTGCTGAAACGTAGCAAGGAAAAGTATGGTTACAAAAAGCATCAAAGCAAAAAGCACGCATTTTAATTAATGCTTGGGGGCTAGAGTTATATACCTGGCTCATGCGCTGCAAACCTGCTAAGTTTTCTTTGAATTCTTTCGCGTATTCCGCGAAGTGATTTCCGGCTGCGTCCAAGCCGTCATTGATAGCTTTAAAATCCTTGTCAAAGGTGGGAATTTCCTCGTCAAAAGTCCGAGTAAATTTTTCCACCTCTGGGGCCGCCCTTTCCCTCGTATCCGACTCGGACACAACGGGCTGGCTGGGCTCTGGGGGCTTGGTGGTGGGGGCTGCAGTAGGATCTTCCGCCATTGTCTGTGGCGTGTCCGGGGCGACGGCGGGAGATGGTTGGCTGCCTCGGCTGGAAGAAACTCTGAGTTTCTTCAGCTTCTTCGGCTTCAGGTTGGAGGGGGTAGGCTAAAAACCAAAAACCCGGAAAAGGTTAAAACACCGAAGATGGACGAAAAAGATCCCATAAAAGAAAAACCCAGAAGAAAATAACCTGGAAGTGGCGACGGGGATTCCGTCAAGGTCGATAATCTCATCCGAGGAAATTATCTTCTTGCGCTTGCGCCCACCTGTAGCGGCGGTGCGCAGCGCATCCAGCTCGGCCTCGGAGGCTAACTCCGAGTCTGGAAGATCCGCAAGCTGTCGGAAGAACCAATCAGAATCAAAAGGTAGATTATCCAAGAATTGAGATTGTACCCAAATGACGGAAAATTTACCTTGGGAGCTGGGTTGTCGGCCGTGTACATTGGCCGACTCTCCGTGTATTGGTCGCGCGATGCGACCAACTGATTGATGCGCCGCCTAAGTTCCTTTGCGGGCCAATCCTTGTCGGTTGTCCGCATTGGATCCTTGACTCCCGTGTATTCGCACAAGAGACGGCCTCCGTGGTTTGCTAATGGCTGAATCCGCCTATCCAGCCAGCAAAAGACCGTATCCATACCGGTCAAAGGAGGTTTGGAGGAAGTGAGCTTGGCGATGCGCCTCTTGATCCTTAACAGATCTGGCGGCAGAACTTGGACGGCTTCTGTTCCCCAGTTATCCTGGGGAACGGCGGCAGAGTTCACAAAAGGTGGAACCCCGACGGCCTTTTTAGGAAAAGGCACGTCGGGATGATAGAAAAAAGAACCCGTCCAAAATTTGACGGATTCTGAAGTTTTGATTTTGGGGAACCAATCCTCTCGGAATCTCCGAAGAGTAAAGGAAATGGTCCCGCAATTTGGGAGTGCGCCCTCCGAAGAGTTACGCTTGACCCCAAAGCAATACAGCCAAAAATCTAACCTAGGCTCTATTCCTAGGTAACCTTCGAACAAGGCCTGGAAGCCGGCCATGTACAGAATGGAATTGGGAGGAAGGTTGTGAGGTTGGATGCTGTAATGTGACAGAACCTGGAGGAAGAAAGAGGAAGGTGGGAGCCCCATACCTCGTAGAAGGTGGGAGGTAAGAAGTACCCTTTCGCCCTCTTGTGGCATGGGTTCGGTCTCCTCTTCCGGGAGCCGCCATTTCTTTTTGAGCACCAAACCCTCCTTCTCCAAGTTTGGAAGGAGAGCCGGGGGAATACTGCAGGCACTCCAGTTGCCTGCAGTTTCCTCTTCCTCGTCTGCTCCGGCGGCGGCGGCGGCGGCCTTCGCGGCGGCGAGTTTGTCGCCGAGGAGCTCGATTTTTTCCTCCGCCGTTTCAGGTGCAAACGGCGGAGTTGTTGTGGCGCTTGGGCCCGCGACGTCCGCGGCGGCGGAAGCGTTTCCTCCGCCCGCCGCGGATGCCGTGGTCTTTTCCGGCTCGCCGCCGGCATGCTTGGGCGACCCTAGCTGTGGATCTAGGTCGCCCAAAAGTTCGTCGATGGAGGCGCGAGCCGGTGAGGACGACGGAGAGGCCATCTTTTTCGGTGGCGAATGAGCGCTCCGGCGTGCGAAGAGTTCGTCGGGGCAAGGTCTTGCTCTCGAGCTCACGGTTGCGTCAATGGCGTGGGCAGTGATGGAGTGAGGAAAGATTTCCGATGACGAAGAGGACGGCTATTTATAGCCTGAAAACCTCTAGATACGTGCCAACGGCTCTTTTGACCGTTGGATGTTCGACGCGTGTCGCTCGCCGGAAAATCCGGGAAACGAAACGACAGAGGAATGATGGCTATCTCCTCGTTTCTCGTGAGAATCTGTCAGAGATACGTTGCAGGGTTTCCCGCGTGAAACCAAGCGGCGCTTGCGTCAGCATGATTAAGGCGCTGATGTCATAAGTTCCTTTTCCGCGAAGGATCGCGAGAAGAAAAGCCGGATTTTCATAGTTCCGAGTTTTGTGTTACCATCTCCTTCAAAAGGAAAGAAGAAAGAATCAAGACTGCTGAATCAAGTTTTCCCGGACAAAATGTATTTGACGAAAGGCGGAGTATCAGAGTTTTGATCCTTCCTGGGGGCTACTGTCGGATATATACTGAATAGGGGTATAGAAGATGGTAGACAAAAGAGCCGGACTACCAGGGTGGCCTACATGGTAATGGGCTTGGGTCCATTGGGCGGCCCAGTAGTCCGACACGCAGAAGCCGGATTCTAGAAGAACCCGGATCACGGCCCACGTGATCTGGCTTGGAGGAGAAGACGGATTCCTTACTTTCCAAGTTACAAGTTAAACGTAGTCTTCTAGGTTTCTTGTTCTGTAAGCCCTAATCCGGCTATTATATAAAACCGGACGGGAGATAGATTAGATAAGTTCCAAGGTTCTAGGTTCAAGCTTCACAAGCTAAAGCTCTACGCAACTCGCCGAGAAGTTCATCCTCGTCGAGTAGCTAGATCTATTCCCTCACACTGTAACCCTGTTATACGGGCTTTAGTCCCAAATAGTGAGAAGTGCAGGAGTAGGTACGCCGTACTGTCGCGACGTACCGAACCTGGGTAAAAACCCGTGTTCTGTGTTACTACGCTATCCCGTTACCCCACGTCTCTACCGTAGTCTCATGGCACCCCAGTCTATGAAAACTACTACGATGTCTCGACAGCTACAATAAAGGTAAAACCCCAAGATAGTCCATGATATGCTGATTATGCTAACTTTATTGTTTCAAAGTATTTGCCTCCAACATTTACAGCTCAACATACAAGAAGATTATTCTATGATTTGAGGCATTATTTTTGGGATGACCCACATTTATATAAAGAAGGAGTGCAATAGTGGTGCTTATGGACGACATCACGCTGGAGATAGAACCGCACAAAAGGTTCTACAATCAGGTTTCTATTGGCCTACTCTCTTTAAGATGAAATTAATTTATTTTATCTTGTGATGAATGTCAAAGAGTAGGAAATATTTCTAGATGTAATGAAATTCCTATGATTTATTCTCTTGTTATTGAACCTTTTGATTGTTGGGGATTTGACTTAATGGTTCCTTTTCCTCCTTCGAATGGTTACACTCACATTATTGTTGATGTTGATTATGTTACTAAGTGGGTAGAAGCTATACCTACAAAAAGTTCTGATGGTGAGACCTCTTTAAAAAATGCTTAAAGATTTTATTTTCCCTAGGTTTGGTGTGCCTAGATATCTTATGACTGATGGATGTTCTCATTTTATTCATGGTGTTTGTAGAAAAACCCTTTCTAAATATTTTGTTAATCATAGAATTGCCTCAGCTTATCATCCTCAAACCAGTGGGCAAGTAGAATTATCAAGTAGAGAAATTAAAACTATCTTGCAAAAGACTGTTAATTAATTTGGGAAGAATTGGTGAGCTTAGTTGAATGATGCTTTATGGGCTTATAGAACTGCTTATAAAAATCCTATGGGTATGTCTCCCTATAAAAGGATTTATGGAAAAGCTTGTCACTTCCCTTTAAAATTAGAACACAAAGCTTATTGGGCAGTGAAAGAACTAAATAAAGATTTTAAACTGACTGGTAAGAAAAGAATGCTTGATTTGAATCATCTAGATAAATGGAGATGTGAAGCTTATGAAAATGCGAAGCTCTTTAAATAGAAAGTTAAACAATGTCATGATAAAATAATCCTTAAAAGAGAGTTTAATGTTGGTGAGAAAGTTCTATTGTATCGGTCTCGTCTCAGATTTTTTGCAGGAAAATTACTCTCCAGGTGGGAAGGACCTTATATTATTGAAGAAGTGTATCGTTCGGGTGCAATTAAAATTGCTTCCCTCAAAGATAACACTACACAAGTGGTAAATGGGCAAAGACTCAAACATTATATTTCCGGGTATTCTTATGATGAAGATGTTGATGTTAATCAAGTAATGACTCCAGAGAAGTTCATTAGAGGGAAGATTCCAGAATCTGGAGAGTCTGTTTTGGAATAGGTAACAGTTCTGTTAAGAAAAAGTTCGCGGATTACCTTCCAAATTATAATTTATTGATTTTTGAAACATATGAAAAATACCGAGCCGAGAGAGGAGTTGGAGAAGCTGCCCGGAGGCACCACACTACCTGGGTGCACGGGCTCACCCTGGCCGCGCCACCCTATGGTGTGGGCACCCCAGAGCCCCTCTCCGACTTGTTATCGACCTGGACTTTCCTTTCGTTACGCATATTTTTGCTATATAACCCACCGGACCCCGCCCCCAAGGTCCGAATATCGTTTTCTCGTCGTTTTTCTGTTTCGAGTTGTTTCTGCCAGGTTACATCTTCAGATCTAGAGCCACAATGTCCTATTCCGTACCTCCCAAAGACAGTTTCTTTGAGAGCGTCATCAACTCGTACATGAACGAGTTGAAGACGCATCCCAATGAGTTGCTGCTCAAGGATGGGGAGGTGCAGATTGAAGATGTTCGGTTCCCTAAAGGAGAACGCATTCTGGAAGTTAGGATGGAAGAGCTAGGGCAAGAAGTCTTTAGGTACAAGAACATAGTGGAGCGAGAAGTTGACATCATCCACAGGATAAAGACAGAACAGATCGCTGAGTACAAGAAGGAGACTTTAAAGCTTTGGGAGGAGATTTTCTCACTCACAGAGACCACCAACAAATTGCAAGCACAACTATACGATGTGTAGAATCAGAACTATGAGTATGAGAACATGTTTAAACGTATAATATATGCTGCTAGTTTCAGTATATTGGAGACCAAGACATCATTTGTGGATGGAGAGCCTTCACCTTGGAAGTCTGATGATGAGAAGGATTCACCACCACCACCGAAGAATTGATTCATCATTGGTATTGGCATCCGCTTGGCTTGTTCCAAGCTTGGGGGAGTGCCGCGGTATCACACCTTTATCTTTCACCCTTTTTACCTATTAGTAGAGTCATATTGTGAGTATGGAAAATATCATACAATATGGTTTGCAGTATGGAAGTGTCACTCTCTAGTTGGTTATCGTTGTATCCCTTGGTTTGAGTTGTCGTATGAAATATTAATGAGAAGTTTCATCGTCTACTTGTTCTACTTTATTTTAGTTTGCAATTTTTGTTGTGTGATTGATCTTGTTGTTAGTATTGGTATCAATTTTGGAGCTTCAAGTTAATCTAATTGGTTTTGGAAAACTTAGCATTGGTCAGTAGCAACAATTCATTGAGACTTAAGTAGAAAAGAGGGAGTTGCATGTAGATATATTATTCCATCATCTTTCTTTGTTGTTAGCTCATAAGCTTAGTATTCTCAAATAAGTTTGTTTGCACTTTCAAGGAAGATTGCATGATTGGCTTTATCATATATATTTTTGTTTGTTTTACTTCAATTCTTATGCTTGCTACTCAACCTTGCTAGCCAAAAACCTGTACTGAGAGGGAATGCTTCTCGTGCATCCAAACCTTGAGCCCCAAAACCATGCCATTTGTGTCCACCATACCTACCTATATGTGGTATTTCACCACCACTCCAAGTAAATTGCTTGCCTGCTACCTTTAAACACACATGTTTTGTGCCCCTGTTTTAGCTCATGAGGATGCAAATAGAGAATCTTTATCTCACTTGTTAATTAGATTTTACACACTATACTAGTGGTTTCATCCGCTTATCCAAATGCTAGAAGAGCCGGTGAAAGTGCATACGCGCTTAAATCATGTTGTTTTGGTGTTTGTTAACAACACATGTACTACTAAAAGGTGTTGATGTATTTCAGGGGTTATTCCAACTTATTTACTATGGTGGTGTATTGGTACAAACAAAAAGGAGCAAGCCATCTAGTCACTGTTTGCTGGAGTTTTTCTCCAGACCAGAGTCTCCGGTCTACCGGACCGGAGTCTCCGGTGTGGAGATTTCTCCCAGGTTTTTCCCTCTGGGTCAGATGGTGTCGCGTACTGTACCCACACCGGAGAGTGTCCGGAGACTGTCCGAAGTCTCCGGTGTGGAGCCTATTTCTCTCAGTTTTGCTAAGGAATTGGTGTTGTCGCGTACTGTACCCACACCGGAGACTTACCGGATACTTACCGGAGTCTCCGGTGTGAGTGAAGATCTTCTACATCGCAAGACCACAGACATTCTCTGTGCCCTCCCAAAGCGCCAAGACCGGAGTCTCCGGTCCACCTGACCGGAGTCTCCGGACCGGATATTTCCTGAAGAAAATCAAGTGCGACAGGGTGGTGTCCAGTACTGCATCCAGACCGGAGAGTCACCGGAGAGTGGGCGGAGTCTCCGGCCCAGACCGGAGTCTCCGGTGTGATTTCGTCAGATCTGCTCCAACGGCTCTTTGTCTTTATGAGGGGTATAAATACCCCCTCCCCTTCACCGACCTCCAGCTAGCTCGACCAGAATTAAAGACACCATTGTTGGAGCTCACCCACCTTGCTAGATCTCCCAATCCCTCCACCCAAAAGCCTAGATCTTTGGAGGATTGAAGGAGAAGGCCCCGATCTACGTCTTCACCAACCGGATTTCATTTCCCCTCACTTTTGCTTGAGGGATTTGACGGGGGGATGATAACCCGGTAGGCCAAACTCCAAGGAGTAACCCGGCCCAAAGGACGGTGCGCAGGATCCGGTTAAGGATAAGGAAGCTTGTGGAAGGCCCAAGTTTGTAGGCCCAGTAATCTGGATTGTGGGTTACTGTAAAGGAAAGCTAGGGTTTGTGCGCCGTGTCCGGGTAGGATTCAGGATGCGCCTTGGGGAATAAGACAGGGGGTACGGGTGCTTTATAAACCGACCCCCAGGTCTAGTTTTAGACAGAGATTTAAGAACCCTAGCAATATCGCTTGATATCGAGCATCCAGTGTAATCCCATAGTCGAGTTGTTATATCCAGATCGGAGACTCGGCGACTTTGATTGCCGGCTACCAGATCGAATTGCACCATGTTTTCCTCTGAGCTAAACCCTCTCCCAAATACCTGTGTCGTCTTGCCCCAAGATCAGTTACCCCCGGTAACATCTGCCGTGATTATCCCACGACAGTTGGCGCCCACCGTGGGGCCTGCGTCCAAAGGTGTTTACATCACGGGAGAAGCTCGGAAGGGCATGGAGAATCTTGTCATCGGCGAAATCTACATCGACCACGAAGGAGAAAAGATGGTGGACGATTCCGGCTGGGGGCCGGAGTCGGATCACCTCGAATCCGGATCCGTCGTGACGATCGGCCGGATCAGCGTCTTCATTGGTATGGTATGTACTTCCAATTCGATCCCTGACAACGTTGGATCTGATTCTATGCCAGGAAAAGCCACGTCTATCCGATCAGATGATTAAGAATCGATTGGAACGACACATCCGGCAGAAGAACCCATCGCGGAGTGGGAACAGCCGGAGGAGCCGGCATGGACCCCACGCGACCGGGCCGAAAGAGAAGATGATACCGGGTCTATCCTGGATCTACTGGAAAATCGGTATGAGGAGAACGATGAGGAAGAACAGCATGAAGTTACACCGGATATCGTACGCAGAGTTGCAGTCTATGCGGCCCCCGCGGCCAATCTCAACCAAGGAAACGCAACCGCGGCATCAGTCGGGGCGGCGCAGGCAGCGGCCCAGCGACAGGGCGCGGCTAACGGAGACCCGGTCTTGGCCCGGGTTGATGGAGAATCGGCATCAATAACCAGCAGGGCAGCGGATGAAGAGTTGCATGCAAATACGTTCGGATTCTTAGAAAACCGGACACCAGGCGCGGGTCCTTCGAACCCGCGCCACCCGGCCTTATTCGATAATAATCTGATTCTAGACCCCACGGTTCTCGCAACGGTTATCACTCCGGAGAACGCAGCGGAACGCGTCAGGGATCTGGATGTGGCTCGTCGTGCGCTGGAGCAGCAAAGAAGGCAGGTAGAGGCAGAAAGACAAGGGATGGCCACGCGGCGGCGTGAGTTAGATGCGTTGGAAACCCGGCTCCGAGAGGAAACGTCTAGAATACATCAAAGGCACCACACCAGGTTACCAGCAATGGGCGGGGTTATTAATCCGGCTAATTTATTTGTTACACCTCAGGACCGACCGGTACCAGTGGCGAACCAGGGAACCGCACCCCAACAGGTGACAGCAGCGACACATCCGGCGAATGAGCGGACCGGGTTACCCCCACCACAAACTGGAGTCACAACCGGCAACGATCTACCACCACCGCCACCATCACGGTTCCGCACACCAGCCGGCCACTACAATAACCCCATGGACAATGTATATGCAGCGACACTCGCGTTGAATCAAATCCCTGTGGGAGAGTCGCCCCATGCAGAGAAGACTCGGCAAGCCATCGATCTGTTGCACACTGCGGTGGCACAGCAAGCCAATTATCCGGATCACAGAAGCGGTATGCACGGGACGCCATACGTCAGTCAACAGCAAGGGAATATCCAAACAAGTTCAGCGCGACGGAGGGAAGAGCAGCAGCAAATGCCGCCTCCTCCCCGCGCTCAGGCAGCATCAGCAGCACAGGCCGTCGTGGACAGTTCTAGGGCTCGGAGGGCCGCAGCCGGGTCTGCAGCACATGGACTTCCCGCAGCATCGCGCCCAGCCGCGCCCCCCGCGGTATCACACGTTTCTAGAGCCAGGCCGGCCTCAACCGTTCTTGCAGGGCCTAAGTGTCTCTCGGACAGTATCAGAGCTGAACCTTACCCGGAAAAATTCAAAGAGCCAGGGAAAGTAGTGAATTATGAGCCAAATATGGATCCCGAGACATGGCTAAGCAGTTACGAGATGGCAATGTCAATTCGCAACGCGTCCGAGAACCTCCAAGCCAAGTTCATGTACCTGATGATGTCGGAAGGAGCAGCAAAATTGTGGTTCACCAATTTGCCGGAAGGATCGATCAAGTCTTGGGAGGAATTGAAGACCGCGTTTGTCAAGCACTTTCACGGGACCTGCAGGAAATTATTCACTATTGATGATCTAGAGCGATGCGTCCAGAAGAAGGGAGAGTCGGCGCGTACTTGGGTGCGCCGGGTTATGGAGATACTTCACTCATCCACGGATATCCAGCCCAAGGATGCGTTACAGGCCATGGCAAAAACATGCAAGTATATACCTTTAGTGCAAAAGTTAACTCGCATGAAGTCCAGTCGAAATGCGTCGGAAGTTACAATGGGAGAATTGATGGATGCGTGCAACAAACACGCTGCGACAGATACTACAGAAGAAGAAGCTGATGACAAGAAGGTAAAAGCAAACACAAGCAATAACGGAAGAACCGGCAATGGATCAGCATCAGGTAATAACGGAAATAGCCAGAACAAGCGCCCGTTCGAAGGAGGCTCCGAGTTTGTCGCCAACACAGAAGCCGGGTCTTCGAGACCCAGAGCAGAAGGAAATTTCAACGGAGGTAACCACAATGGAGGAAACTATCAAGGTCCACCAAGGCCGGGTAACAATTGGGACATATTCAGGATGGCATGCCCGAAGCACAGCAGGAATGGCAGGCCAGCTAACCACTCCCTAGAACAGTGCGCCGATTTACAAAGATGGAAAAATGAGGAAGTGCACAGAGCTATGCGAGGTGCAGGGCGGGAGGAGGACCGGGTCCAGGGGCAAACCCGGGCAACGGCCCACCCCCAGCCGGTAATCCGGCGGCTGGAAATCAAGGTAATAACCAAGGGGGGGCAGGAGGTTTCCAGGCTAACCCCAAACAATTGGGTCAATATCATGTGCATACCACAGGAGGCTCTAACAAGGACAAAAAGATACTGAAGCAAGCGGTCAATTCAGTTTCGTTAGCTGTCCCGAGGTACTTGAGATGGTCAGAACAGGAGGTAACATGGAGCAGAAGGGATCACCCAGAAAGAGTGGAGCACCCAGGAGTCTTGGCACTAGTAGTCGCACCGCAAGTCAATGGGTACGAACTGAAAAAGGTTTTAATGGATGGTGGAAGCAGCATAAACATACTGTATTGGGAAACCTTCCTACGCATGGGTCTCAAGGAATCTCAGCTGCAAAAAAGCTCAACAGTTTTTCATGGGATAGTGCCGGGTCATTCAGCATGCCCAGAGGGAAAAATCGCATTGGAGGTAGCCTTTGGAGAGTCAAAGGATAACTATCGAATTGAGTGGCTTACCTTTGAGGTAGTCAAATTGCGCAGCCCTTATCACGCGTTATTTGGAAGGCCGGCTTACGCCAAATTCATGGCTAGGCCGTGTTACGTATATCTACAGCTAAAAATCCCGGGTCCCAAGAAGACCATTACCATACATGGAAATCGAGACATAGCAGCTGAATGCGACGAAGGAGATGCAGCAATGGCCGAGCAGGCCTGTAGAAAAGAAGAACTCAAGCAGTACCGGTCTCAAGCAGACCCGGAGGGTAGAGCCACATCAAAAAGGCCGAGTACTGAAGGCGAACGAGCAAAATCCAAGGTAACACAAGATGCTAAAATGGTGGCTTTTGTCAAGGATGACCCCTCCAAACAATCCGCCACAGAAGAAGAAGCTGCCGGGTTACTCACAACCGGCCATGTCATGGAAACACCTTACCCGGGTTGGCTAGCAAACCCGGTACTCGTCATGAAAAAGTCTAACGTGTGGAGAATGTGCACCGGTCACGCCAGTTCGGGACCGGTGTCCACGAAGAACTAAACAATGTAACGGGCAGCAGGTTTCAGACGCGCTCTTTTCCTACCCAGGGTACCTAAGGGGACTGGAAGGTTTTTAATGAGGCGGCCTGCTGATCCAAACTTTCTCGCAGCAATAAAGAGATGGTTATCAAGTCCTATTTCGTTACAGCCTGATTACAAGTAAGTAGTATCCACGTGGCATCAGTATTTCCGTATCATTAAGAATGTTGAGTATATACAGGTCTCGGGGGCTGGCGGCTCAAGTAGCCCAGCTAGCAACCCAAAAGACCCGGCCTTGATGCCTATAAGTTATAAGGGCCGATTATTCGCAAACGAGTACGGCTGCAATCTTATAACTGGACAAAGGAGCCAAATTTTCTTGACTTTTCTTACTTAAGCTCGATGTGACTCGCACTAAAGTGGCATGATTCGTTCGCTTACGATTACAATCAGCCATGAAGCCCAATGGGACTTGCCTGACACTGTTCTCGTATGGATGTAACAACATGGTATCCACGCGAAAGCCGGCTTACAGTACAAGATAGTCAAAAGGGTCATCTAAACCACAAGTTTATGCAGAGTACAAGGCTAAAAGCCGGAAACTCAACAACTATCAAGCATAACTTCAGTATTCACACGGAATGGCTTTAGGCTTGCGACTCGGTAAAAAATAATTTGTTCTCTGAGAAAGGCCACACCCCCATGACTCGGACTTTGGGTCCTGGGGACTGGGGACTTCGAAACAGAAACAAACTACTTGGCTATCGCAGTTCGAAAAACCTCACCATCCGAGTCTTGGGGACTTAAAGAAAAAGTCCGCGTATCAAAGCCCCTGGTACTCGGAAAACCGAGTCTTACGAAGCGAGCCAAAATAGAGAATCGGGTATCGAGAAAAAGTTCAAAGAATAGGCAAGCAATACGGTTATCAAAAGGCCAGGAAAGCCGCAAAGTATATCACGGACTAAAAAGTACGTTACAAGGTACGGCGTCAGTTTCAGGGGTGCACAGACGCACCATCAAAAGCATAACAGTGTGAATACAAAGCATTACAAGGTATTATGATAGTACGGCCCTATTCGGCCTCCTAAGCACGGCCTTCCGGGTCTGAGTCCTGGGTTTGCTGCTTAGCCTTCCCGGCACCCTTACCCGGACTCATTGCATCAGGGCGGACTGGTGGAGGGACGGCTGGTGTAGAAGCAGACGGGCCCGATCCTAACTCGGCCTCTCTCTTCGCAGTCGCCTCCCTCTTCCTGGCCGAGCTAGAAACCCACTTCTCCAAGATATCAAAAGGCAGGGGCACTTCCTCCGTAATAACTTTGCCATCAGCGTTGTATGCACTCATAATCGTATTTAGATCCAAGCTATCGGCCAAAGTGGTAGCTGAGGGGCGCACTGCGGCTTGTATGGCTTTGAAATCCTTGGGTGTAAATTTGGAACCGTCAGCCTTGAATTCGGGAAACCCGGATGTTACCTTTGCCGGGTCAAGCTTTGGAAAGAAAGCCTTGGCCAGAGTAAAAGCCCGGGTCATTCCAATCCGGCATGATGAGAGTTTCCAGATTTCAATCCAGCCAGGTACAGTGGAGCAGGCTTGAACGAGATTCTCTTCACCCGGATATACTTCCGTAGGCCACTTCACAGCATCCAATATAAATTTTGTTCCGGCAAAGAAAGTCCGGAGCACAGTCTTGAGGGTTCTAGCCTTGACAATGGCATTTTCCTCTGGGGCCGCAAGGTTGGCACCTGCAGTCGTAACAAAAGAAATAGCGTATCAGTAATCCCGAGTCTGTTATAATAAAGCAAAGACATGAAGCCAATCGACAGCAGAAAACTTACTGAGCAAGATTTGATAAGTATCGGAGACCTGGTCCGATAGTTTCTTCAGTTCGGTCTGAGCAGCATTGCACTTCTTCTTGTATTTGGAAACATCTTTCTTCAAGGTTTTCATGTCATCCTCAAGGATTTCCCTTCGTTTCATCTCGGCAAGAAGAAGTTGTTCGGTCCTCAGTAAAGTTTCATCAACCGGGTTATCTGTGCCTGTAAGTAGCAAGGAATGCAAGTATTAGTTGGATTGTATGGAAAGCTGAATGTGGTGTAAAGTACCAAGCATCACTTTTGCAAGTCATACTTGGAACTTGGGGACTAGGTATGCAATATGAGATACAAAGTGTCCTTACCTGGTGCTCTGCAGCCATGCGCTCCAAGATCTGGCTCTCCGAAGTCTTCATAGTGAGGAGAGTGTTCATCAACTGATCGAAAGTATCTTTACTCGTATCAGAAGACCCGGGGCCTTGGAAATTCCGGGAAGGAGCTTTCTTCTTAGTAGGAGGCGGAACCCGGGTCATTTGTGTGTCGGAATCCGACGCTCCTTCTCTGCACCCAAGACGGTGGTTTTGTTCTTCTTGCTTGCATGGGAAGCAATTGGATACTCGGCTCCTTGCGTGTCCGGGTTTGGCGGCGACGCTTGTTTTTCACCGCTGGACGCGGCTGTAGTCTTATCAGCCGGGCTCCCCTTACCCGGGCCCTCGGTCCCCGTTTCCTCTTGATCGCTGACAACGACCGTGGCCCTATAAGATGTTGTTAGTGAGTAGCTAAATACACAGTCAAGAAAGGGTGATGAAATATGGTGGAACATCAGGAAGGGGATCTTACCCGGTATTCACCGCAAAGTCACAGGGAAATCCATCGCTGGACTCGGGAGAAGCTGGAAATTATCAAGTTAGATGTCATATGGGAATGGTTTAAAGAGAATGTTTTGACCCAGAAAAGATAGGGTAATTACCAGCCCGCCGCGGGGGGGGGGGGGGCGATGAAATACCCGGGTTGAGGGCATCATCACCCGGGTGATTTCGAGTTGACCTACGCTTGGGCACGGGCGACTCCTTCAAGAACGGCCAGTGGGATAACGTCAAGGTAGCTCAAGTATATCATTAAAGTAATGCGCGTTGAATGCGAGGGGGAGATATGAAACCTTGGAGGTGGCCTCTTGAGTTCTCCTTTTGGATCCGACCTTGACTGTCGGCTCCAGTTCTTCCTCGTCGCTAGCAGATTCTACTTTGCCATCGGAGTTTTCTTCCTCGTCATCTTCTTGTTCTGGATATCATCAAAGTTATGGTTGGAAATGAAGGGGTTATGGTGAGTTCAAGGGAACCAAATAAAATTCGGAGAGTACCTTCGTCCGAGTTAACAGTTTCTTGCTCCTTTGGACTTTCGGAGCTAGGGGAGGCATTGGTTTTCCAAAAATCATCATCAGCCTGAAAAGTGTTAACATAAGGGTTATTTACTGCATTGAGTGGAAAGAGCAAAGGTAAAGGCATCAAAGTCGTGTTTTCACCTTGGGGGCTGGGTTCTCAAGCGTGAAGGGCTCTAACCCGGATATGTTCCGGATTACCTCAAGCTTTTCGGTCAGAAAGCCCTTGATGGTTTTATGAGTATCGCCAGCTGCGAAGATGTTGTCGGAGGACCGGAGCGGGTCTGTAGGTTGCCCTGAATACTCGCACATTAACTTTGTGCGGATGGAGTTGGGTTGAATCCGGAAATCTACCCAAGTCTTCACCAGGTTGAGCCCGATGAGGCCTTGGGCTGTGAGAGTGGTGATTTTGGCTAAAAGAGGTTGAATTGCCTCCCTGTCCGAGTCAGGGGCAAAGGCACTAAATTTATCAGAGATGTCAAGAAGACCCTCTGAGTAACCCGGCAGCTTCTTTTGGCCGGGTGGGGAGGTGTCTTGGCAGTAGAAGTAGGAGAGCTGCCAGTGCTTGACATGGGAATTAAGGGTGAGGGGTGGCATCAGAGAATTCTTGCGGCGCTGGATGGAAACCCCGCCGCAAGCGAGAAGCGCCCCGTCACCGCTCTCGCGGCACGGTTTGCATTGAAAAAGCTCGATGAAAAGAGCTAGACTTGGCGAAGTGCACAAGTATGATTCGGAAAGGACTATGAAGTGGGAGATGTTGAGAACAGAATTAGGCCCGATATCAAAGACGCGAAGACCGTAATGATTCAAAACATCACGGAAAAAGGGGTGACCCGGTGGGCGGAAGCCCCGGGTCACATGTTCCACAAAGCAAATTACCTCGCCTTTTGTCGGGGTGGGCCGGGTCTCCTTACCCGGCACTCTCCATTGGATATCCTCTTGAGGAGGAAGAACTCCCAGCTCCACTAGCTCCTCCAACTTGGATTTGGTGACTGTAGACCGCGCCCAGTTGGCGGATATGGAGTTGGCGGCTTTAACTTTGGTTGGAGTTTTCCCCTGCTTTTTGGGAGCCATGTGGTTGACCTGCAAAATGCAAAGTAAAAGGATAAGAGGACTAAGACCCGGAAGTTGTGAGCCGGCCGAGTATCGGTGGGGTAATATTGAGACATGAAAAATTGCGTGCAACCCGGGTGTTAGCTCACCGAGTAAAGTTCGAAATTGTCCGGGTATCAAGTATTATGACGAAAATTATGGAGATCTAAATGTTGAAGGGGTTCTTTGGGGACAATGGATGGCCGCATAGGCACTTATCGCGAATAAAAGGAACTGAAAAGGGGAAGTCCGGCCGGGTGATTGAGGCCGAGGCAGAAATTTTGAGTGGATCGGGCTCAGATTGGGAATCTTATCTTCGGATTTGTGGCGAAATTAATACTTGCAGGTAGTAGGAGAATGGATTGGAATCCATAACTTATCTATTATGCGAGCCGGAAAGAATGTTAGCAACTTAATTCGGCATGGCCGAGGAATCGTTGGCGGGTCGATTTGGATCTAATTTAAGGTGAAATCAAAAAGTGCAAGGGCGAATTAATGGACGCAAGTGGCTTACCGGAGGAGATCTGAGCGAGGCTTTGCGGAGGCAGATGGCGCAAGCCTGGTGTCCCTTTGCGGTCCTTGACGAGCCGGATGGGGATTCGCCGGCGGATCTCGGCGGCGGCGCGGGGCGAGTCGTGGCAGAGCGCAGCCTCCGGCCGATGGGCTCCGGTGATACGCGCGGGATTTCCGTGGTGGTGCTCAGTGAGAGTGAGCTGAGAAGGAGAAAGGAAGCGGAATGGGGGGAAATGAGCCGTTAGGGTTCGGGTTACCCCCAAGGAGCTTATTTATAGTATAAGTGGGTAAGCCCGGTTCGGTGAGTGGGGGCCGGGAGTTGCGGAGGTAAACGGCTATTTATTCAAAGTTTCTGCAAGATATGCGCCAAATATTGAGCAAGGCATCTGGATAAAAGAGAGAAGGGAATCCACCCCGTGATATCAGGATCGATTATCGAGTATGGAATTAGGGTTTTAGACTTGGAAAATTAAAGGTGTTTGGGGGAAAAACCCGGGTTACTACATGGCCGCCGTGGAGTAAGGCCTAGCTGAATATCAGAGCATCTTAACCCGGCCTCTATATGCCTGTATGTTTGATATCTTTGCAGGGAATAGCGAGCGCTTCAAGGAGGATCCATGAAGCCCAGGCTATTCTGGGGACTACTGACGGGGGGATGATAACCCGGTAGGCCAAACTCCAAGGAGTAACCCGGCCCAAAGGACGGTGCGCAGGATCCGGCTAAGGATAAGGAAGCTTGTGGAAGGCCCAAGTTTGTAGGCCCAGCAATCCGGATTGTGGGTTACTGTAAAGGAAAGCTAGGGTTTGTGCGCCGTGTCCGGGTAAGATCCAGGATGCGCCTTGGGGAATAAGCCAGGGGGTACGGGTGCTTTATAAACCGACCCCCAGGTCTAGTTTTAGACAGAGGTCCAAGAACCCTAGCAATATCGCTTGATATCGAGCATCCAGTGTAATCCCATAGTTGAGTTGTTATATCAAGATCGGAGACTCGGCGACTTTGATTGCCGGCTACCAGATCGAATTGCCCCATGTTTTCCTCTGAGCTAAACCCTCTCCCAAACGCCTGTGTCGTCTTGCCCCAAGATCAGTTACCCCCGGTAACATCTGCCGTGACTATCCCACGACAGTACTCCCCTAAAAAGAAGGAACTCGGAAATACACCGTGTCTCTGTGTGCTTCCATCGGTTACCTCGTTCCTCTCTCTCTTTACTTACTCGTACTTGTTGCATTAATTGCTTGCCTTGTCATATAGGTAAATTCACCACTAGTTGCACTATCTAGAGAATTTACCTTCTTGTCAAGCCTAAACTTTAAGAAAAAATAAAATTGGTCGTAGCACCTATTCACCCCCCCTCTAGGTGCCCATACTTTGCTTTCAATTGGTATCAGAGCCTCGGCTCTTCTATCGGGCTTAACCGCCTAAGAGTTTAAGTATGGGAGATGAGTTGGGTGACGCTCCGTCCGATGGCAATGTGTCCATGAATGATCTCAATGCTTTGAGAGAATCATTGACCTCATCCATAGACACTAAATTTGAGGAGTTGCGTCAACTCATGACAACACTCCTCAAAGCCAAAGGACCGGAGGTGGTCGACTCATCCCTTCCGGAAGAAACGGAGGGTGCCAAGAAAGGGGTTGATGGTGAACCACTTAAAAATGCTTCCGCCAAACAATCCGCTAAGAAGGGTGCGGGTGGAAAGGAAGGATATCACGCTGTTGAAGGCCAATATTCTCCCGATCCCCCCGTCCCTTTTCCTCATATAATCCCTAGAGGAGATCCACCTAAAATTGATGCATATTCCTTTCGTGAATGGCAATACTACATGGAGACTCACTTGAACTCTTCTTGTATAGATCTTTGGAGAATCACTCGGGACGGATACAAGCCATATGATCCCAAGAATCTCACAAGAAGATAGGTCGTAGATTGCCAACTCAACTACACCGCTTTGTCCATCATTCATCAAGCCGTGGGCCCCAACCACATGCCGCATCTTCAACACTTCTCCACCGCCAAAGAAACATGGGATGCTCTTGTCATCATGTTTGTTGGGAATGAGAGCATGCAAAGAAATCGATATGATGCCTTGACCAATGAGGCCGAAGGGTTCTTCATGCGTGATGGAGAAGATCATGTTGACATGTATCGAAGACTCAAAACTCTTTCCACCGCCTTCTCTAGTGCGGGTGCAACATATATTGATGATGCTTGGATCAAGAGGAAGTACATGATTGCCGTGATGCCGTTTGAGGGCACGGACTTGAAGAGCATTTAAGGAAGACATGATTTCTCCTCCATGACCTCAACTCAAGTGATGCAAGAATTATGCTCCTACAAAGTGCAAACCAAGAATGATCTTGACAACCATGCTAGAGCCATTGGAATGCATTAAGGAGCATCCGTTGCTTTGAAGGCCAAGATTTTGTCAAGAGAGGTTGAGAATGAAGAAGATGGAGAAGAGGCATTTCCTCCCTTGAAGGAACAAGACTATGATCCCGTCCTAAAGGATCTCATCGCCCTCACCGTGCAAAAGTTTTGGAGCAATCCTCCCAAGGGCAAGAAATTTGTTGAGGAAAAGACAAGGTCTCGCTATGGAAACGATGGAGCTCAAAAAGTGAGGTCTTGTTTCAATTGCCAAGACAAGTACCACTTCATTGCGGAATGCCCCTACGAGATTAGAGAACACCATAGTGGCAAGCTCATTCGCAAGGACAAGTCCAAGGTTGAATACAAGAAACCTCTCTTTAAGAAGAAACCTTTCAACAAGAAATCCCCTACCAAGTTTGTGCTCTTGACTCAAGAGGAGTATGATTCCGGGAGTGATGAAGAAGAAGAAACAACAAATGAAGTGGCCGCTCTAGCTATTGCTTCCACTCCATCTTCATCATCCCTCTTTGAATCCCCCAATGAAAATCTTCCTCAACGCGATGCCAAGTGCTTCATGGCTAAAGCCACGGAGGTATCACCTTCTCCTAACTCTAAGACCCCTAGTGAACTAGAACATATTGCTAGTATTAGAGAAGAAGAGGAAAGGGCCTCCTTGGACCATTTTATGTCTAACATGCAAGGGGAGACCAAGAAGTACTTTGAGCATCTCATGAGGCAATTGGGAGAGGCCCAAGAGGCCCTTGAGAAGAAAGGTGAGATTGAGAGAAGGGATGCGGATGAAATTGCATCTCTCTCTATGATTCTTGAGGAAGAGCATGATGGTAGAGTTTCTCTGGAGGATGAACTTGAATCTATTGAATCAACCCATAATGAACTTGTCTCGAAAATCATTAAGGAACGTGATCTTGCTATTGCTAAATATAAAAAGGCTAAAAATGATAAAGTCGAGTTTGGGGTTGGTCATGGTAAACTAACCGAGGAGTTTGAAAAGCTAACCAATGCTCACAAAGCTTTGGAAAGCCAACACACATCCCTCAAAGAGTTGCATGAACAACTTCAAACTCAACTTACTCAATCTAACCATCCTAGAACCTCTAATTCTTCTTGTGATCATGCAAATATTTTTGAGGAAAATGCTAGGTTGAAGGATGAGCTAGCAAGGCTCAAGGGCAAAAGCTCTCAAGTTGAGAAGGTTGTGTTAGCCACCCCACAAGTGGTTGCCCCTAGCCCTAATGCGGTCATTGCTAGACCACAATTGAGTGCTCCAAGGCAACAAGTGGGTAAGCAAGGGCTTGGCTATATATCTAAGAATAATAACAAGAAGAAGAAGAACAAGAAGAAGAACCAAAAGGGTGCTTCGGGTAGTAATGTCATTAGGGACAACACTACTCGTAGCACACCTGCACAAGCAAACAATGTTGCCTCGATTAGTAATGTCATGAGGGACACCACTACTCGTAGCACTTCCGCGGGAACTAACAATCCACACCATTTCTTATATGTTGATTATTATGGTGTTGTGCAAGCTAAATATGTTGGTACTATTGAGGGTTTCATTGACTATACTATTTGGGTCCCAAAGACCCTTGTTGCTAACATGAAGGGACCCATCTCGGGTCCTAACACTAGTCAATGATCACTTGCAGGGCTATGCTTCCGGTGGGACTAAATGGATTCTCGATAGTGGGTGCACTAATCATATGACCAGAAGCAAAGAACTAGTGACGGAGTTGCGACCAAATGACATCCAAGCAACCGTCACTTATGGGGACTCGTCCAAGTCTAAGGTATCCGGGTTCGGCAAGCTTGTGGTGGCTCCCGATATAACTATCGTGAACGTCATGCTTGTCGAATCCCTTGGTTACAATTTACTTTCCGTCCGCTCTCTTGGAAATGTTAGGAATTTAGGCAATTTACAGATTAAATTAATCCAAGTATAAACCACGATCATGACGTAAGCATACTGATAATTAACCATATTCATGCATACTAGGTTGACAGTAGACACATCTACGCAAACTACTAGTATCGCACACATGGAAATAACAAGGGCAGGGATAAACGTGTTATACCCTGCAGTTGGCCAATTGGCAGTAGCCGTAGCAGAGGCGGCGGCCGCGGCGGCGGCGGCCTCAGCAGCAGCGGCCTCGGTGGCAGCAGCGGCGGCAGCAGCAGCTCGATCGGCATCGGTGGCCATGTTGACGATGAGGGCGACGCGGTAGTAGACGAAGTAGACGTACAGCAGCAGCGAGCAGTCGCGTAGGAGACGCTCCCCAAAAACCTAATCGCCCCTCTCCCGTACAGGATCTGGAGAGGCGGGGTTTCGGAGGCCTGCTCTCCCGTCGGCCGTGTACGCGGTAGACGGGATGGGATCACCGGCGGCAGCAACAGGAGGTGGAACGACAGGGCGCAAAGAGGGTATGAGTTGTGTGTTTGTGTCCGCCCCTGCGACCTCAATATATAGGCACGGTAGGAGAACGGTCAGCTCACAAATCAATTTGGCATTTACTACAGCCGTTACCACGTAATCAATGCGCCGTTTTACTGCGCGCGGTTAACACGTGATCAATGCGGCGTTTTACTGCGCGCGGCTGTTACCAAAATAAATGTGACGCAATAGACAGCAATCAATATGACGTCTCATATTATTGGCGTGTCTGTTGACTCCGTTTCCAACTGCCAAAATAAAGGCATCGGCTCGGCTCATTCCCGCAACCCGCGGCGCGTCGTGACGTGACGTGTCGTGACGAGGCGAGGCGTGGCGAGGCGGGCGGCGGAGGAGGAGGAGCGCGCGTGTGGAACACCTCCACTACTCCTCTCTCTTCATACCAACTCACACTAGTGGGGAGAGAGCTCACCTTATAAACTGGTGCAAAACTCTCCCAACTAGCAATGTGGGACTAAACTCCCACCATTTGCTATGGCAGCATGGGCCTTAGGGATTAAATGGAAATTGCCTAATGGGCCTTCTAGCCCATGCGAATTTCAGCAATCCCCCACCAGATCCCGAAGACCCATGTGTTGTCCTCTGTTCCATTCACTGTTTTTATATACCGGCATTTTCAGTGGAGACCCGTTAAGGTTGAACATCCACCTAGAACAAGTAGCTACACTACATCACAACTGAACAATGGACTATGCCTTGAATTGTCAGTTTGGCGTAAAATAGTTTCACTAAATGTCTTGCCAGTACTAGGCTGCCGAAGGCTGACCCCTCGGGTGGAGCATATTAGTCATACTCCTGGCCTATTCATGAACTTATTAGAGATCACCCAATCTCATAGACTGTGACCAGCAGTCAGGATCATATAGGTGTGTTCCTCCAAAGATCGCTCTGTAGGATAGCATCTTGCTTATACAAGCCTTGGAACACATTAAGACAAAAGTCAACCTGCCATACAGTTTTTGAGAGTACTGCATCTCCAGTGGAGTGGGTTAGTAAAAATTACTCTCCTCAGTTAACCACTAGCTTGTTTTCCCAGGTCCCACTTCACGGGATCTCCGATCACATAGGTTGGGTTACTGCCATGGCAACTCATGTGGGTCTCATACCCATCTCCCTCGATGCACTTTCTATCACAACACGTGATAGCCCTTTAGTAAAGGGATCTGCCAGATTTTTAGCCGACTGGATATAATCCACCGCTATCACTCCGGAGTTTCTTAAATGTCTGACAGCTTTTAATCTCATTTTTATGTGCTTTGTGGACTGTGCATTGTCCTTTGAACTCTTCACCTTGACTATCACTGTTTGATTGTCACAGTTCATAAGGATAGCCGGTACTGGCTTTTCAACCACAGGCAAGTCCATCAAAAGATCTCGAAGCCATCCTGCTTCGACACTAGACGTGTCTAATGCTGTCAATTCTGCTTCCATTGTCGATCTCGTTAAGATCGTTTGCTTGCAAGACTTCCAGGAAACAGCACCACCTCCAAGGGTAAACACATACCCCGTTGTGGCTTTCATCTCATCAGCATCAGAGATCCAATTCGCATCACAATACCCTTCAAGTACCGAAGGATATCCACTGTAGTGAAGTCCATGGTTCACGGTACCTTTCAGATAGCGCATAATTCTTTCTACAGCATGCCAATGCACATCACCCGGATTGGAAACAAACCGGCTTAGTTTGCACACAGCAAACATGATGTCAGGCCTCGTAGCGCTCGCTAGATACATGAGTGAACCAATTACTTGAGAATACCTCAGCTGATCCTTAGCTGTGCCTTCGAACTTTCGAATCCGCACACTAGGATCATATGGCGTTGGAGAAGTTTTGCAGTCCGAATATCCAAAACGACTCAAAACCTTCTCAACATAATGGGATTGCAGAAGTGTAATCCCACCCTCATTGTTTCTCAATAGCTTGATGTTCAAGATAACATCAGCCACACCAAGATCTTTCATCTCAAAGTTCTGGGATAGAAATGACTTAACCTCATTGATTACTTTGAGGTTGGTCCCAAATATCAGTATGTCATCAACATACAAACACAAAATAACTCCTTCGCCCCCACCATGGCGATAGTATACACATTTGTCAGCTTCATTAACAACAAAGCCAACAGATGTTAAAGTTGTATTGAACTTCTCATGCCATTGCTTAGGTGCTTGTTTCAGCCCATATAAAGATTTCAGTAATTTACACACCTTTCCTTCTTGACCATCTAACACAAAGCCATCTGGCTGTTGCATATAGATTTCCTCGTCTAACTCTCCATTTAGGAAAGCCGTCTTAACATCCATCTGATGGACGAGAAGACCATGCGAGGCCGCCAACGAGAGTAATACTCGAATGGTGGTCAGTCTGGCCACAGGTGAATAAGTGTCAAAGAAATCTTCATCTTCTTTCTGGGAATAACCCTTGGCCACAAGTCTAGCCTTGTACTTTTCAATCGTACCATCAGGCCTAAGCTTCTTTTTGAACACCCACTTACATCCTAATGGTTTACAACCATAAGGACGTTCAGTGATCTCCCACGTTCCATTAGCCATGATGGAATCCATCTCGCTACGGACCGCTTCTCTCCAGTAGTCAGCATCTGGAGATGCATAAGCTTCTGAAATAGAAGTGGGAGTATCATCCACAAGGTACACAAGGAAATCATCACCAAAGGACTTTACAGTCCTCTGTCTCTTGCCCCTACCAAGGGTTTCCTCGTCATCCTTCTCAATATTCTCATCATGTGTTTGTTCATAATATTCCATAGGAATGGCAGGTTCAGGAGTCTCCTATGATTCCTGTCTAGAAGTGCTTTGCATATCTCTCATAGGAAAAATATCCTCAAAGAATGTAGCATCTTTAGACTCCAAAATCGTACCGACCTTCACGTCAGGTACCTCAGATTTCACTACTAGAAATCTATAGCCAACGCTATTCTTAGCGTATCCCAAATTAACGCAATCCACGGTCTTTGGTCCAAGTTTACGCTTTTTGGGGATCGGCACATTGACTTTTGCCAAACAGCCCCAAGTACGTAAGTATGAGAGTGTTGTTTTTCTCTTCTCCCATTGCTCATAGGGAGTGACCTCATTGTCTTTCGTCGGAACTTTATTCAGGACATGACATGATGTCAATATAGCCTCCCCCCACCATGCCTTGGATAAACCCGATGTATCTAACATGGCGTTAACCAAATCTGTTAGAGTACGGTTTTTCCTTTCGGCAACCCCATTTGACTGAGGTGAATAGGGAGGCGTCCTCTCGTGAATAATGCCATGTTCCGCACAGAAAGAGTCAAACTCATTAGAGAAATACTCTCCACCATGATCTGACCGGATTCGTTTAATTTTCTTTTCAAGTTGATTCTCAACTTCTGCCTTATAGATTTTAAAGTAGTGTAGAGCCTCGTCTTTAGTGTTTAACAGATATACATAGCAAAACCTAGTGGAATCATCTATTAACGTCATGAAGTATCTCTTTCCACCTTTAGTCAACACACCATTCATCTCACAGAGATCAGAATGTATGAGTTCTAATGGCGCCAAGTGTCTCTCCTCCGCAGCCTTGTGGGGCTTGCGAGGTTGCTTTGCTTGTACACACGAATGGCACTTAGAACCTTTGGCTAAAGTGATACTTGGAATTAAATTTAGTTTTGCTAACCGCGTCATGCAACTGAAACCAACGTGACAAAGACGTGAATGCCAAACTTCTGTTTCATTAACACTCGAATGAATATTGTTCACGACTTTATTACAAAAATCAGCGAGGGAAAAGCGGAACAGACCTCCGCACTCATACCCTTTTCCAACAAACAGTCCATATTTCGTTACAACTACTTTATTGGACTCGAAAACCAACTTAAATCCTTCTCTACATAGAAGGGAGCCACTAACGAGATTCTTCTTGATGGCGGGGACATGCTGCACGTTCTTGAGCTGCACGATCCTTCCCGAAGTAAACTTCAGATCGACCGTGCCAACACCAAGTACAGAAGCACTTGCGCCGTTCCCCATCAATACGGACCCGTTCCTTGTGACCTGATAAGAAGAAAACAATGAGATGTCAGCACACACATGAATGTTTGCACCTGTGTCAATCCACCAATCAGTAGACTGACAAACTGAAAATACAGTAAACAAATTACCATACCCAGATGCCCCATTCTCATTGTTGCTCACGATCATGTTGACAGCCTTGGAATCCTGTCCTGGCTTCACATACTTCTTTGGGCACTTCCCAGCCCAGTGTTCCAGTGAACCACAAGTGAGGCAGCCATCTTTCTTCTTATCCTTCTTGAAGGTCTTCTTAGCCTTCTTCTTGAAGTCGGTATTCTGCTGGACACCAGTCCTCGCCTTGTTCTTGTGGGAGTTGTAGTTCTTCTGTACCATATTGGCCGCAGAAGTCCCTTCATTCCCTTTTCCATGCGAGTCCTTTGCCCTCGAATTCTGCTCAACACTCAGATGGCCGATGACATCCTCTACTGAGAATTCACGCCTCTGATGTTTCAGAGTAGTGGCAAAGCTCCTCCAGGAATTAGGCAGCTTGGCGATTATGCATCCCGCGACATACTTGCCCGGTAACACGCACTTGAGAATTTCAAGCTCCTTAGCGATGCACTGTATCTCATGAGCCTGCTCCAAAACAGAACGGTTTTCGACCATTCTGTAGTCATGGAACTGCTCTATACTGTACATCTCGCTGCCAGCATCGGTTGCGCCGAATTTAGATTCGAGCGCCTCCCACAAGTCCTTGGCAACCCGCACATGTAAATATGCGTCAACAAACTTCTCTCCGATCACGCTTAGAACGCATCCAACAAAGACGACGGTGGCATCCCTAAACGCCTTCTCCTGATCAGGAGTAGTCGTTTCCGTGGGAGTGACACCGACGACCCAGAACACGTTCATAGCCGTGAGCCATAAGAATGTTTTGGTCTGCCAACGCTTAAAGTACGTCCCCGTAAACGGGTCCGGTTTCAGTGCAGTAGCAAAACCATGAATCGAAAATTGCCTACACATATTAGGTTTTTGGATTGTTAGGAATTTAGGCAATTTACAGATTAAATTAATCCAAGTATAAACCACGATCATGACGTAAGCATACTGATAATTAACCATATTCATGCATACTAGGTTGACAGTAGACACATCTACGCAAACTACTAGTATCGCACACATGGAAATAACAAGGGCAGGGATAAACGTGTTATACCCTGCAGTTGGCCAATTGGCAGTAGCCGTAGCAGAGGCGGCGGCCGCGGCGGCGGCGGCCTCAGCAGCAGCGGCCTCGGTGGCAGCAGCGGCGGCAGCAGCAGCTCGATCGGCATCGGTGGCCATGTTGACGATGAGGGCGACGCGGTAGTAGACGAAGTAGACGTACAGCAGCAGCGAGCAGTCGCGTAGGAGACGCTCCCCAAAAACCTAATCGCCCCTCTCCCGTACAGGATCTGGAGAGGCGGGGTTTCGGAGGCCTGCTCTCCCGTCGGCCGTGTACGCGGTAGACGGGATGGGATCACCGGCGGCAGCAACAGGAGGTGGAACGACAGGGCGCAAAGAGGGTATGAGTTGTGTGTTTGTGTCCGCCCCTGCGACCTCAATATATAGGCACGGTAGGAGAACGGTCAGCTCACAAATCAATTTGGCATTTACTACAGCCGTTACCACGTAATCAATGCGCCGTTTTACTGCGCGCGGTTAACACGTGATCAATGCGGCGTTTTACTGCGCGCGGCTGTTACCAAAATAAATGTGACGCAATAGACAGCAATCAATATGACGTCTCATATTATTGGCGTGTCTGTTGACTCCGTTTCCAACTGCCAAAATAAAGGCATCGGCTCGGCTCATTCCCGCAACCCGCGGCGCGTCGTGACGTGTCGTGTCGTGACGAGGCGAGGCGTGGCGAGGCGGGCGGCGGAGGAGGAGGAGCGCGCGTGTGGAACACCTCCACTACTCCTCTCTCTTCATACCAACTCACACTAGTGGGGAGAGAGCTCACCTTATAAACTGGTGCAAAACTCTCCCAACTAGCAATGTGGGACTAAACTCCCACCATTTGCTATGGCAGCATGGGCCTTAGGGATTAAATGGAAATTGCCTAATGGGCCTTCTAGCCCATGCGAATTTCAGCAGGAAAGATGGGTTTTTCCGTCTTTTTCGGTGGTGATATTGTGGTCCTTTTGAGGAGCAAGACTCTTGACGTCGCTCACGTGGGACATGTTGAAAATGAGTTGTTTGTGGTGGACTTTTCGAAGTCCACCAACTCTCAAGCAATGTGTCTTTTCGGGAAGGCGGACTTGGGATGGTTGTGGCATCGCCGCGTATCCCATGTCAACATGAGAACTTTGCAAAGTCTTCACAAAGGTGGCCTTATTGTTGGACTAAAAGAAAATGTTTCCTTTGCAAAGGATCGCGTTTGTAGGTCGTGTGTTGAAGGGAAGATGCATGACATCATGCACAAGGCCAAGACTATTATCTCATCAAAGAGGATCTTGGAGCTTCTCCATGTTGATCTCTTTGGTGCCGTGCCCGAGGCAAGTCTTGGTGGCAATAAGTATTGCTTGGTGATAGTCGATGATTATTCAAGATACACTTGGGTTTATTTCTTCAAGTGCAAGAGTGAAACTCAACAAACCATCATCGACTTCTCCAACGAAGTGCAACGTCAACACAATGTGCAAATCATGGCTATTAGGAGTGATAATGGCTCGGAGTTCAAGAACTATACATTGAATGAATTTCTTAGTGAAGAAGGCATTCGTCATCAATACTCCGCCACTTACACTCCTCAACGAAATGGTGTTGCCTAAAGGAAGAATTGCACTCTCTTGGATATGGCAAGGACCATGTTGGCGGAGTACTCTTCTCCCCAATATTTATGGGCCGAGGCCATATCCACCGCATGCCACTCCTCCAACCGCCTCTACATCCGCAAAGGCTTGGACAAGACCCCATATGAGATCCTCACCGGCAACAAGCCCAACGTCTCTTACTTCCGTGTATTCGGTTGTAAGTGCTTCTACTTGATCAAGGGTATTAGGTTGTCGAAATTTCAATCCAAAACTATTGAGGGTATTTTTGTTGGTTACGGTGCCAAATCCCACACTTATAGAGTCTATGACAAAGCCTCACGGATTGTCATAGAATCTTGTAGTGTGGTGTTCGAGGAAAATGACGGCTCCCAAGTGGCGCAATTTCATGTTTCAAATGTAGATGTTGAAATGCCTCAAGAAGCCATAGGAAGGATGGGTGTGGGATTTTTCCGCCCCATCGAGGGACACCTTATGGCAACTCGAGAAGGACTATGCTCTACTCAACTGGAGCCCTCCTCTACATTAGAAGATCAAGCCAAGGAGCCAACTATTACACCTAACCAAGAACATATTCAAGACCCTCCTCTCATTGATCAAATGACTCCGCAAGTCGTACCCACTCCTCTCACTAATGCGAGTCAAGATCAAGGCCAAGATCAACCATCCTCTTCATCCTCTCCTCAAGTTGAAGCTAGTGTTGAAGATATTGTTGATGATGATGATGATCAAGGCCAAGTTGGTCAAGATGGGGACCCAAATGATCAAGATGATCAAGTGATCCCTCCTCGCAATAATGAGGAGATCGAAGCCCGTCGCATCAAAAGAATAAGAAGAGCTTTGAAGCAAATTGATGCCTAAGACGACAAGGTCTTGGAGGATGTTCAAACTAGAAGATCTACAAGAAGGCAATTGGCTCATTTTTGTGAGCATCAAGCTCATATCTCTATGGTGGAGCCTAAGAAAGTATATGAAGCTCTTGAGGACTCCGACTGGCTTGAAGCTATGCATGATGAGCTCAATAACTTTGAGCGCAACAAAGTTTGGAGATTGGTTGAGAAGCCCAAGGATTGCCACAATGTTATTGGCACTAAGTGGATTTTCAAGAATAAGCAAGATGAGAATGGCATTGTCATTAGGAACAAGGCAAGATTGGTTGCTCAAGGTTACACCCAAGTTCAAGGCATTGACTTTGATGAAACCTACGCTCCCGTGGCTCGCCTTGAGTCCATCCGTATCCTCCTTGCTTATGCATCCTCTCATAATTTCAAATTACAACAAATGGATGTGAAAAGTGCTTTCTTGAATGGTCCACTAAAAGAGGAGGTATATGTTAAGCAACCTCCGGGGTTCGAGAATCTCAACTTTCCTAACCACGTTTACAAACTTGACAAGGCTCTCTATGGTCTCAAACAAGCACCTCGTGCTTGGTATGAGCACCTTAGGGAGTTGTTAGATGATCGTGGTTTCGAAGTTGGGAAGATTGACCCCACTCTCTTCACCAAGAGAGTAAAGGGAGAGCTTTTCATATGCCAACTATATGTGAACGATATCATCTTTGGCTCAACTAACCAAGCTTTCAATAATGAGTTCTCTAAGCTTATGACTGACAGGTTCGAGATGTCTACGATGGATGAGCTTAAATTCTTCCTTGGTTTTGAGATCAAGCAATTGGCCCGTGGGACTTTCATCTCTCAAGCCAAGTATACCCAAGACATGATCAAGAGGTTTAACTTTCAAGATGCAAAGATCAAAACCACTCCTATGCAAGTCAAGTGTCATCTCTCTCGTAATCCAAAAGGGAGTATAGATGTGGACCAAAAGCTTTATCGTTCTATGATTGGTTCTTTGCTCTATCTTTGTGCATCTAGGCCCGATATCGTTTTGAGTGTAGGTGTGTGTGCAAGGTATCAAGCGGCTCCTAAGGATTGCCATTTGATGGCGGTTCATAGGATCTTTCGTTATTTGGTTCATACCCCAAGATTTGGTTCGTGGTACCCAAAGGGGGCACAATTTTCTCTCAATGGGTATACGGATTCCGATTGGGCGGGTGATCAAGATGATAGGAAGTCAACTTCCGGGGCTTGCCAATTTCTTGGTAGGTCCCTTGTAAGTTGGTCCTCGAAGAAGCAAAATTTCATATCTCTTTCCACCGCCGAAGCTGAGTATGTTGCCGCCGCAAGTGCATGCACTCAATTGTTATGGATGAGGCAAACTCTTAAGGAATATGGTGTTCATTTGGATAAAGTGCCTCTTTTATGTGACAATGAAAGTGCCATCAAGATTGCATACAATCCGGTGCAACACACAAGAACGAAGCACATTGAGATTCGCCACCACTTCATCCGTGATCATGTGGCAAGAGTGGATATTGCACTATCTTATGTGCCCACCAAGGACAATCTCGCGGATATTTTCATGAAGCCACTCGATGATGCAAGATTCTTGTTCTTGAGGAATTAACTAAATGTGATTGATTCTAGGAGTTTGACTTGAAGATCTTGCACACACCCCTATAGATGAAACGTGTTCGAGTTTAGATGTAGGCATGGACATAGGGGGAGTGTTATCCTAACACATTGGGTTTTCCCTCCCCCCATTATGCCCAAAGCAAAAAATTCATTGTGATCTCTCTTTTTCTAATGTTGAATTCTGAGCTTCAATGTTGAGTAATGGCAATGCCCCCAAGATATATCTTCGCGGTTGCATACCATGAACTCTTACATGGTGGCCTAGGCCACCAACCTCTTCCGTGAAGAGATTGGTTCTTTTTGCGAGTTTTTTTTTGGCATTTTGTTGAGGGATGTACTCACTATTTGATTTTCCTTTTTTTTATTTTTTTTTGAGTACAAGTTCCCTCTCTGTTGTTGCTCCTATCTTTTCTGCCAAAATCTCAATTATTTTTAGTGTTGAGAACTTCATGTCCTCCTGGGAAAGTTTTTCTGGCGAAAGACCGGAGACTCCGGTCTACCATACCGGAGACTCCGGCCAGGCCGGAGACTCCGGTGCTAAGACCGGAGACTCCGGTGTGCTGCATGCACTATAAAAGCTGGGGGCTGAGGGAAGTTAGGGTTTCATTCCCCACTTCCCCCACGCCCCCCATAGCAGTGCTGCGCCGCCGCCGCCGCCAGAAGCTCTCCCCGGCCGATTTCCACCGCAGGAAACCGGTCCCCCCGCCTCCCCTTGCCTCTCCCATCCGTGGGAGGCACTATGGCCAGCCAAGGAGACAAGGGTACAACCTCTCCCCTCGTTTTTGGTTTGTTTTTTATCTAGATCTGAAAATCTAGGTAGTTTCTTTTGGGAGAAGTTGAATTTGCTGTTGGTAGCACCCCCTTGGCTAGTTTATTTTGTGTAGGAACTGCTAGATTCACCAGTAGTACATCTCTGATTAGAACCATGCTCACTGCTGTCGACTAGTCCAGAGACTCCGGTGTGTCAGACCGAAGACTCCGATGTGTCTGTCCGGAGACTCCGGCCTCCCAGACAGGAGACTCCGGTGTGGATCTTCCAGTTATGTCTTTTGTTGCATCTATCTTGTTCCTGCACCCTTTTTGGACATGATTGCTCATTTTTGCTTTCTCTGGTGTTGTGTTCTCTGTTTTGTGTATGCTTTCAGGGAAAAGGGTGAAGTCCTTAGCCAAGCGTGGTTCCCGTCCTCACTCCCGCAACTACATGGTCACTGATGAAGCTACCTGTCGTGGAATTATCACGGCAGACGTTACCGGGGGTAACTGATCTTGGGGCAAGATGACACAGGCGTTTGGGAGAGGGTTTAGCTCAGAGGAAAACGTGATGGAACTCGATCTGGTAGCCGGCAATCAAGTCGCCGAGTCTCCAATCTCAATATATTAACTCAATCTCTCGTATACACTGGATGCTCGATATCAACTGGTACTACTAGGGTTCTTAGATCTCTCTCGACTAGACCTGGGGGTCGGTTTATAAAGCACCCGTACCCCCCATGGCTTACTCTCCAAGGCGCACCCTGGATCCTACCCGGACACGGCATACAAACTCAAACCTTCCTTTACCGTAACCCACAATCCGGGTTACTAGGCCTACAAACTTGGGCCTTCCAGAAGTTTCTTTATCCTTAACCGGATCCTGCGCAGCGTCCTTTGGGCCGGGTTACACCTTGGAGTTGGCCTACCGGATTATTATCCCTCCATCGGTAGTCCCCAGAATAGCTTGGGCTTCACGGATCCTTTCTTGAAGCACTCGCTATTCCCTGCAGAAATATCAAATACACAATCTTATGGAGGCCGGGTTAAGGTGCTTTGATAGATAGCTAGGCCTAACTCCATGGTGGCCATATAGTAACCCGGCTTTTCCCAAAGTACTTGGCTTAACTTTCCAGGTCTGAATACTGATAATAATGTCAAGATTCTATACTCGATAATTAACCCTGATATCACGGGGTGGATCTCCTTCTCTTTTTTGTCCAGGTACCTTGCCAAATACTCGAAGCATATCTCGCAGGATCCGCGTGGATAACCATTCCCCCCTAATTTCCGGCTTCCGGCCGTTGGGATAAGTTCACCCTCACCTTATAAATAGTGTTCAGAGGATGACCTAGAACCCGACGGCTCACTCCATCCTCTTCTTTCCTTCCTCACCCCTTGCGCTCTCATAACACCACCGCAGGAATTTCGTGCTCGCCGCCGGAGCAGAGCCACCGCCGGCCGCGTCCGCTTCCGAGCCATCCCGCGCCGCCGCCAAACTTCACCGCTGCGCGCTCACCCCGCTCGCCAAGAATCGCAAAGGGGCACTCGATCCACGCCGTTCACCGTCGTCGCGCTAAACTCCAACATCTCCCAGTAAGTTCCTTGTACTTGTTTAATTTAGCCTCGCAATTTTTCGATTCACCCCAGACTGGATCTAGGTCAACCTGTGGGCCGCTACTCTCTTTTTTTTCACACCGAATTTAGACGGCTTAAACGCTTGCCAACTTCTTCAACAACCTGTTTGATGATCACACACCACCCTCCTATCATTATTAATCACCAATCTCTTGGTAGAATCGTTCGCAAGTTTTCCGATCTAGATCCATTTCACCTCAATTTTCCGCACATAACATTGACACCCGGAAAATCCTCCTTTTCCGGCTATTTTGCTTGCAGTAGATACATGGGCAACCATCCGTCTTCCCCAAACACTTTTCCGTACGTAAGTGACCAATAATCTCCATAGTTATACTTAATACCCGGATACCTTGCAATCTCCACTTCATGGCGTGATACTCGGATAGTTCTTAGTTTTCACACTTTCTTGATACCCCAGACTCCGATAATCCAATACTTCCGAGTCTTATTTCCTGTACCTCTTTTTCTTGTGTTTTGCAGGTTGATCCCATGGCTCCCAAACGGCAAGGAAAACAGCCGACTCAGGCAAAGGCAACCCAGACCATATCCGTCAATTGGGGGCATTCCACAGTTACAAAGGCCAAGCTGGACGGGCTAGCCGAGTTAGGAATTCTCCCTTCCCAGAAGGATATTCACTGGAGAGCACCGGGCGACGAGACCCGGCCCATACCCGCCGATAATGAGGTAATCTGCTTCATAGAGCACGTGACCCGAGGATTCCGTCCTCTGGGTCACCCTTTCTTTAGGGAGGTCCTAAACCATTATGGCCTCCGGGTATTCGACATAGGGCCTAACTCTATGTTGAACATTACCCACTTCATCGTCCTATCTGATTCGTACTTATGCGTACCGCCAAGTTTGACTCTCTTCATCGAGCTATTCCAGTGTAAGCCGTGCCGCGAAAGCGGTGACGGGGCACTTCTTACCTGCGGCGGGGTATCCATCCAACGCCGCAAGAATTCACCGATGCCAACCCTCAATCTAAACTCCCATGTCAAGCACTGGCAGCTATCATTCTTTTACTGCCATGATACCTCCCCAGACAGCGAGAAGAAACTGCCGGGCTACTCGGAGAGCCTCCTCGAGCCTTCCGAGTCTTTTAATGCTTTTGCCCCTGACTCAGACAGGGAGGCGATCCTTCCCTTGTTAGCTAAAATAGCCATCCTCTCAGCCCAAGGCCTCCTTGGGCTCAATTTAGTGAAAACGTGGGTTGATTTTCGAATCCAACCCAACTCCATCCGCACCAAATTAATGTGCGAGTACTCGGGGCATACCACGGACGCACTCCAATACTCCACCAAAAGCTTTGCGACCGGCGATACCAACAAGACCATCAAGGGCTTCTTGACAGAGAAACTAGAGGTGATAAAGAACATCGCCGGGTTACCCCCATTTACTCGGGAAAACCCGGCTCCAGCGGTAAGATCCTATATTCATAACTTATTTCCACACTTTGACTTGATACAGCTTCTAACCCTTAATTTCATCCGTTTGTCTTAGGCTGATGATCCCTTCTGGAGAGTTGAACCCTCCCCTCCTTCCAGAGACCCGGAAGAAGAGGACGAGCCGGCCGATGATAGTGAAGGTACTTGCCCGGATCTGGTATTATCTTTACTTACATCATTTTCCTCCCATTTAACCTTTTCCATCAATACATACTCGGCTCGCAGGGCTGGAGGACGAAGAAGAGAAGGACGAGGACGACCCAGAGGCCACCGAATCTGATCAGGAAGTAACAGTCGGAGCCAAGAGGAAATCCAGAGGGGCAGTGTCCAAGGTTCCTTTCTCTTCTATATCCTCTGAACCTTACTCCTTTGATGCCATGCGACGACTTAACCATCAATTATCAAACTCGTCGTACTTGAAGGACTCTCTTCCAGCCAAGCGCAGAGTAACTCGGAGTTCCCCGGGTGAGGATCCCCTTAACCCGGGCATCTCTACCTCCCCCGTCCACCGTGCCAGTGCTCCTCCGCCTCGTCCTTCCAATTCTCCTCAGCGCCACCCTTCTCCTAACCATCCACATGCCGGGCAATTCCGGGTTCCACTGTCGGTCCCTTTGACATCTTCGTCTGCTTCCAGCAGTGAGCTCCCGCCGGATTACGCCGTAAACACCGGGTAAGTTTTTGGCTATATGACACCCTTTGATACCTGACAATTTTCAATCACCATTGCTAACTGCCTTCTTTCATCTTTTTTTAGCGCTCAAGTCACCGTTAGTGACCCGGAGAATGTGGAGATGGATAACCGGGAGGCGGACAACCGTCAGGCAGAGGAGCCGACTGAGAACATAGAATCCGCGACTGGCGGTGATACTGCGAACGACCAGGAACAAGGCCCCTTGGGCGACTCACTTCACCAAGCTGCCGAGTCTCCTGCCTCATCCGAACCAGTAGACGAGGAGATCGAGGTTCCGGATACGAGGATGGGTTCTCCTAACCCGGATACTCAGACTGTCCGGGTCTCGACCTCAAGGGCGGGGAGAGCTCCCACATCAGGCGACCAGGCTGTCGGCTCTTCCGGCGTCCGACCTGAGGACCTGGCGTTTGCCCAGATGCTCGAAACCCTGCGCGCTTTGAGAGCTAATGAAGAAAATATCTTGGATGCTTTAGTAGCCAAACACGAGGTAAACCCGACTAATATTGCTTGTGTCCTTATCCAGTCCCCAAGTTCCGAGTGAATTATTTCACAATTTGCTTGGAACTTTTACGATATAAACGACTGGTACCTTTCCCCCTTACCCGGCTAATCCTTCCTTGCATCCATGCAGTCCTTCGTGACTCAATCTGAGGAGAAACTGGCAAAGGCCACCAAGCTCATTGAAAAGGAGGTGGCTCTGCGTGAAGCGGCCGAGGCTGAGGCCAGGAGGAACAGGATGATAATGAAGAAGTATAGGAAGAGGGCTCACACAGCAGAAGATTATCTAACGAGCCTTTCTGTTCAAATCGCTGACACATATCGTGCTTTGCTTGGTATGTTTCTTCATCCGGGTTACCCTTTTGATAAATAGCCGGAGTTTCCTGACTTATGTTTCCATTTCTGCAGGTCCGGATGAAGTGATGCCAGACGAGGGTGACATTGCCAGGTTGAAAACTATCAAGAGCGTTATCCGGCAGCTATGCGCCAGAACCAAATGGATCCTTCAAGAAATACGGTGGCCGGGTACAGGGCACGGCGACCTGAAGAGAATGCTAGACGCTTGCTCCACTATCCCTGAATGGATTTGGCACTGGAAACGCTCGTCCTGCCGGGTGGGAGTAACCCGGGGGCTTGCACTTGCCAAAGCTTATTTCCCTAAGCTCGAGCTGGCTAAGCTTATGGGCGGTTTCCCGGAATTCAAGCTTGATGGGTCCAAGTTCTCCGTGAAGGATTTCCAAGCCGTCCAGAAAGAGGTCCGTTACCCGGCCAGCGTGATTGCTGACGGTTTAGATGTGGATTCCCTCGTTCCTGCGTATGACACTGCTGGTGAAGTTGTCAAATCGGATCTTCCCGAGCCGTATGACATGCTTGCCCGATGGAAGGAGGAAGCTGCTAAGCTGAGGGAGGAGGCTGCCAAAAAAGAAGGCAGAAGCCGATTCTGCACCCGCTACCTCCACGCCAGTCGTTCCTCCTCCTGCGCGAGCCGGCGCTGCTGATCCGGGTGCTGCTGCTACCCCAAGCGATGGCAAGGGTAAGGCGAAGATGGACACCGAGGCTTAGAATGCCGAGTGATACCTGCTCCTTAATGCCACTTCTCATGCGTCAGTCGGCCGATGTGCCGTTTAAACAATTATTTTTGGATGGTGCGCCTGTGCACCTTTGATACTATTTACCGGAGTTTGTAATGCACTCTAAGTTCTTGATACACTTTGTGCTTGTTATGTCCGTTTGAATTTATCCACTTTTGAATCAACTTGTTCTTGATATCCGGCTTTCTTTATGATTCCTTTTGTGAGACTCGGTTTCCAAGTTTCATGGGTGTTTTGACGAGCGGGCTTGCTTCTAAGCCCCCAAGTCCCCAAGACTCGGATGTTTGGGTGTTTTTGACCCTTAGCAACTACTTTTTCCTTTCCAAAATCCCCAATCGCCAAGACCCGAATTTACGAGTCTGGGATATGTGGTCTTTTCGAAGAGAACGAGTTTTGTTGTTTGCTAAGCTCAAACCCGGAGCCGTTTCACCTAGGTAGTGAAGTTATGCTTGATAAACATTGAGTTTCCAGCTTTTAGCCTTATACTCTGCATAACTTGTGGTTTAGATGACCCTTTTGACAATCTTGTACTATAAGCCGGCTTTCGCGTGGATATCATGTTGTTACATCTATACGAAAACAGGGTCAGGCAAGTCCCATTGGGCTTCATGGCTGATTGTAATCGTAAGCGAGCAAATCATGCCACTTTTATTGCGAGTCACATCGAGCTTAAGTAAGAAAAGTCAAGAAAGTTTGGCTCCTTTGTCCGGTTATAAGATTGCAGCCGTACTCGTTTGCGAGTAATCGGCCCTTATAACTCATAGGCATCAAGGCCGGATCATTGAGTTTGTAACTGTGCTATTCAAGCAATCAGCCCCCAAGACCTATACATATGCAACGTACTGAGATGAGAATAACCACTCCTTTTCTTGATATGAGAATATTGGGTCAGCAAGCCGCCTCATTAAAAACCCATCCAGTCCCCAAGGGTACCCTGGATAGGAAAAGAGTACGTCTAAAACCTGCTGCCTGTTACATCGTGCAATTCCACTTGCCAATATAGTCTTTACTAAGTATAATATGGACGTAGGTGAGCCACGTTCCATGGTCTGTCTCTTTCTTGCATAGATGAAGTGGTATGTGCGGTGTCGTTAATTGTAGCCGACTCTTCCCTTGCATCTACCAAGTAATATGATCCATTATGCAGATTCCGGCTTATGATAAATGGTCCTTCCCATGGTGGTGATAATTTGTGTTTTCCTTCATTTGACTGTACCAGGCGCAGAACCAAGTCTCCTTCCTAGAACACCCGGGTTTTCACGCGCCGGCTATGATACCTCCGTAGATCTTGCTGATATATGGCTGATCTTTCCAGGGCTTGTTCTCTTTGCTCTTCTAACATATCTACGGCGTCATGCCGGGTCTTTTCATTCTCCACTTCGACGTAAGCTGATACTCGCGGTGAATCGTGAATAATGTCACTCGGTAACACTGCCTCCGCGCCATAGACCATGAAGAAGGGTGTCATTTGAGTGGACCTGTTAGGTGTAGTGTTGATACCCCAAACCACAGAAGGAAGTTCTTTGACCCATGCGCCAGCGGCCCTGATACAGGGAACTCGCAATCGTGGTTTTAATCCGCGAAGCAATTCTTGTTTTGCCCTCTCCACTTGTCCATTGGCCTGCGGATGAGCCACTGATGCAACATCAAGCCGGATTCCATTGTTGCCACAGAACTTCTCCATCTCACCAAGGGACATGTTGGTTCCATTGTCGGTAATTATGCTGTGGGGATACCCGAACCGGTAGATAATCTTTTTCAAGAACTTGACTGTTGTAGCTGCTTCACAATTAGTAACTGGCATAACCTCAACCCACTTGGTAAACTTATCAATAGCCACCAAAAGATGTGTCTTCTTGCATGGTGACATATGAAAGGGGCCAACCATGTCCATACCCCATACAGCGAACGGCCAAGTTAACAGGATGGTCCGTAACTCCATAGCCGGCACATGGGTTTGGCGAGCGTACCGTTGACATCCGTCACACCTTGCTACCAATCGTTCCGCATCTGCTAGAGCCGTGAGCCAGAAAAATCCGTGTCGATAAGCTTTAGCCACAAGAGATCTTGTGGATGCATGATGTCCGCAGTCGCCTTCATGGATTTCCTTGAGAATCTGCCGGCCTTCTTCTGGCGCTACGCAGCGCAGAAAGACTCATGTTGCGCTTCTCTTGTATAATTCCCCATTGATGATAGAATATCCCTTTGCTCGCCTCAAAATTTGCCTTGCTAATACCTCCTGCTGTGGTAACTCGCCTCGTGATAGGTAGGCCAAAAACGGTTCTGTCCACTTGGGAATAGTACGTACAGTGGCCACAAGTCCTGAATCCGGGTCTTGATTTGCCAACTCCTCCTCTGACTCGGTTTTAACTGATGGTCGCCATAATTCGTCCAGGAAAACGTTAGGTGGAACCGGCTCTCTGCGCGAGCCGAGTCTGGCGAGTGCGTCGGCTGCCTCATTCTTTCTTCTGTCTATATGCTCCACCTCATACCCGGAAAAACATCCTGCAACCCTATCAACTTCCCTGCGATATGCTGCCATAGTTGCGTCCTTTCTATCCCAAGTTCCTGACACCTGCTGTACCACAAGGTCCTAATCTCCGAAGCATCGTATCCTCTTGATGTTCATCTCCTTGGCTACCTTTAAGCCATGCAATAGGGCCTCATACTCGGCCACGTTGTTGGAACAGTCGAAGTGAATTTGTAGTACGTAACTCAATTTGTCTCCTTTGGGTGATGTTAGCACCACCCCAGCTCCTGATCCCTCGTACTGCTTTGATCCATCGAAGTGCATGATCCATGACTCGGAACTTGGAACCACGGTAGTCATGCCTGTGTGTGTCCAATCATTAACGAAATCAACCAAAGCCTGAGATTTGATTGCTGACCTGGGCTCGTAGCTGATGTGATAATCCCCCATTTCTATCGCCCATTTGGCTATTCTTCCAGTCGCATCCGAGTTTCTGATGATATCCGACATTGGTATTGAGCTAACTACAATTATGGGGTGTTCCTGGAAATACGGCTTTAGTTTCCGGCTGGCCATAAAGACCCCGAAGACCAGCTTTTGCCAATGCGGATAGCGCTGCTTTGCCTCTGATAATACCTCACTGACATAATAAACGGGCCTCTGGACTGGATAACCTTTTCCATCCTCTTTACGCTCCACAACCACCACCGCACTAACGGCTCTGGGGCCAGCTGCTACGTACAGCAACATAGGCTCTTTGGGACCCGGGGCCGCTAGTACTGGTGCTTCAGATAACTGCTTCTTTAGTGCCTCGAACGCCTCATCCGCCTCTTGATCCCATACAAATTTGTCGGACTTCCGCAAGAGCCGGTACAAGGGTATTGCCTTTTCTCCGAGTCTTGATATAAATCGGCTCAAGGCCGCCACGCAGCCCGTGAGCTTCTGAACATGCTTCAAATTTTCCGGCTTTTTCAGATTTTGAATAGCTTTGATTTTGTCCGGGTTTGCTTCAATTCCTCTCTCCGAAACAATAAAGCCAAGTAATTTCCCGGCTGGAACTCCAAATACACACTTTGTCGGGTTAAGCTTCATCTGATACCTCCTTAAGTTTTTGAATGTTTCCCTCAAGTCATCGATAAATGTTTCCGCCTTCCTGGTCTTGATAACCACATCATCCACATAAGCATGGACATTGCGTCCAATTTGGTCCTCGAAGCACTTCTGAATACACCGTTGATAAGTTGCGCCAGCGTTCTTCAACCCAAATGTCATGGTTTTGTAACAAAAGGCCCCAAAGGGGGTTATAAACGACGTTTTCTCCCAATCCTCCCTCTTGAGTTTAATCTGATGATATCCGGAATAAGCGTCCAGAAAGCATAATAGGTCGCTTCCAGCTACTGCATCTATGATCTGATCTATCCTAGGCAATGCGAACGGATCTTTTGGGCAATGCTTGTTGAGACTCGTAAAATCAATGCACATCCTCCACTCATTGGTCTTCTTCATCACCAGCACCGGATTTGCTAACCAATCCGGGTGAAACACTTCCATGATGAAGCCGGCTGTTAATAGTCGAGCAATTTCTTCACCTATAGCTTTCCTTCTTTCCTCATTCATCTTCCTCAAACCTTGCTTAACAGGCCTGGACTTGGGATCTACATGCAAACTGTGCTCTGCCAATTCTGTAGGGATACCCGGCATGTCGCTAGGTGTCCAGGCGAATACGTCCGCGTTCGAACGAATAAACTCCACAAGTGCCTTCTCCTTCTCGCTGTCCAAGTTAGACCCTATAGTAAATTGCTTAGTGGGATCGCCTTCGACAAAATCCACCATCTTGGTGTCCTGTGCTGCCTTGAATTTTACTCTTTCGTCCTCAGTATTCGGCCTTCTCAATGCGGTTCCATCATCTGGATCTACTTGAGACCGATAATACTTGAGTTCTTCTTTTCTGCAAGCTTGCTCGGCCATTACCGAATCTCCTTCGTCGCACTCGGCCGCTATATCCCGGCTTCCATGTATGGTGATGGTCCGCTTAGGACCCGGAATCTTCAGCTGCAAATACACGTAACACGGCCTGGCCATGAATTTGGCGTAAGCCGGTCTTCCAAATAGTGCGTGATAAGGACTGCGCAATTTGACCACCTCGAACGTGAGCCACTCGACTCGATAATTATCCGCTGATTCTCCGAAAGCCACCTCCAATGCGATTTTCCCCTCAGGACATGCCGAGTGACCCGGCACTACTCCATGAAAAATTGTTGAGCTTTTCTGTAGCTGGGACTCTCTAAGACCCATGCGTGAGAAAGTTTCCCAGTACAAGATATTGATGCTACTTCCACCGTCCATCAGGACCCTTTTTAACTCGTATCCATTAACCTGTGGTGCAACTACCAATGCTAAGACTCCTGGGTGCTCTATCCTTTCCGGGTGATCTCTTCTGCTCCACGTTATCTCTTGTTCCGCCCATCTCAGGTATCCCGAAACAGCCGAGGAAACCGAGTTCACAGCTTGCTTGAGTATATTTTTGTCCCTACTAGAAGTTCCTGTAGTATGCACATGATATTGTCCTTTTGAATCAGACGTACGTACCATACCGATGAAGAGGCTGATCTGGCCGATTGTCACAATGGACCCGGATGCAAGGTGATCCGACTCTAGCTCCCAGCCGGAATCGTCCACCATCTTCTCCCCTTCGTGGTTGATGTAGATCTCGCCGACGACAAGATTCTCCATGTTCTTCCGAGCTTCTCCCGTGATGTAAACACCTTTGGACGCATGCCCCACGGTGGGCGCCAACTGTCATGGAATTATCACGGCAGACATTACCGGGGGTAACTGATCTTGGGGCAAGACGACACAGGCGTTTGGGAGAGGGTTTAGCTCAGAGGAAAACGTGATGGAACTCGATCTGGTAGCCGGCAATCAAGTCGCCGAGTCTCCAATCTCAATATATTAACTCAATCTCTCGTATACACTGGATGCTCGATATCAAATGGTACTACTAGGGTTCTTAGATCTCTCTCGACTAGACCTGGGGGTCGGTTTAAAAAGCACCCGTACCCCCCATGGCTTACTCTCCAAGGCGCACCTTGGATCCTACCCGGACACGGCATACAAACTCAAACCTTCCTTTACCGTAACCCACAATCCGGGTTACTAGGCCTACAAACTTGGGCCTTCCAGAAGTTTCTTTATCCTTAACCGGATCCTGCGCAGCGTCCTTTGGGCCGGGTTACACCTTGGAGTTGGCCTACCGGATTATTATCCCTCCATCACTACCGGTCGCTATGGTCAGAGGGGTGCCTTTGAGAGTGAGAGGCGTCAGAAAAATAAGCACGAGAACAGGATGAATGCAGAAGCAGCGAAGAAGGCTAGATTTGATGATATCTCCTCTGTGGCGTCTATGAGCAAGAAGGAGTACAGGATCATGAGGGCTCGTCCTTTCTTCTCCATGGCTCGCACTGCTCTTTCTGCTCACTACTGGAGGAGGGAGTCCGAGTTGATCATGGAGGAGATATACACCCGTTTCAGGCAGCCTGTGTGTCCACAGAAAGTCCTTGACTTAGAGGCACTTGGCAGCTCTCGGTACTTTGAGGAGGCAGTCTGGATCACTAGGAAGCGGGGTCTCGAGCATCTTGTGGGCATTCAGCAGAACTACAACCCTCCTATCATTCAGCAGTTCTTTGCCACTGTCACCCTTGATGATGATGACCAGGTCACTTTGAGGTGGATGTCTGGGACTGTTGAGTGTGAGTCTTCCATGCGTCGGTTTGCTGAGCTTCTTGGTTACCTTTGGGGAGAAGGGAATGGTGAGCGCATGCATGTTCACGGCGTCGCTTATGACAAGAAGCGCATGGCTCCTATGTACGAGAAGCTCTCCAGTTGCGGCACTGCCAAGGATCTGAAGAGGGTATACAACATCTGTCTTCGCCTTTTTCGCTGCAACATTGCTCCCAAGGTTGGGAATGTGGATGCTATTCGTGGTGGTCTCGTGAACCTCCTCTATCAGGCCTTCCAGTGTCACCTAGCTGGCCCTGATGGAGAGGGTTTTGAGATTGATGTTATGCACTTCATTAAGGAGGAGATCTATTCTGCTATGATCGAGATCAAGAAGGTGCCCGTCTATGCTCCCTATGTGATGATGCTCATTATTGATCAGCTCCCTGGCTTGGCTACCGAGACTGTGCACCCTGTTGGCTCTCTTCAGATTCTGTCCTCCCACACTCCTGATGACACTCCCATGGGGGGCACTGAGGAGCCTCCTCGCTCTAGGAGGAAGAATGCTGATCCTCCCTCTCGCCGATCTAGCAGGGAGGAGACTCAGGATGAGATGAAGAAGCTTACTTGGTTCCAGCGCAACATTTTGTGCATGACTATTGCAATGCACAAGGAGAACCATGCATCCTACAAGGAGAGACGCGAGCTGAAGAAGATGGTCGCCAAGCTGCATGACCATGCGGGTCTTGGAGCTACTCCTCCTATGGGTACTCCTCCCACTACTCCACCCACCCCTCCCACCGCTTCTGTGACTATGTCATATGAGGGGTGGGACGTTGATCAGTTTCTGTGGGGTGACTTTGAGGATGTCACCTCGGCTCCTTCTTCCTCGACACACCGTGCTAGGACTCCTGAGATTAATGATGATCAGCTTGAGCATGAGGAGGAGGATGAGGACCTTGAGTTCTTCAACTCTGGTGCTGAGGATGATGATGAGGGAGATGATGATGATGGTGCTAGTGATGCGGACACGGACCCAGTGGATGATGACAAGGACTACGAGGATGATGACTGAGCCCTTGGACCATGTTGTGCTCTTTGCCCCTTTTTGGTGCCTCGATGCCAAAGGGGGAGAAGTAGCGTTGTCTTCTCCGCTTTGCTTAGGTTGCTTTGCTTTGCTTTATTTGCTTCGGAACACAAGTCTTGAACTTGATTTGCCTTTTATGGCTTGTGTTCCCACTATCTTAGTCGATTTGCTTGCTTGATTAGTGAACAATGGTTGTGTTTTATTGTGAGAGACCTCGTGGAGAAGCTATCCTTTATTATTATTTTCCAGTGTGCTTTATCTATTTGTCTCTACTTGCTTGTATTATTGTTCACTAATGTTTGCTCTAGAAGGGCTTTGTTTGTAAAATATAGGGGGAGCTCACTTTGTGAGTGCTCTATCTTTTACAAACTCAGCTTAGCTATGGTTTAATTGCAATATATGTGTGTTGTCATCAAACACCAAAAAGGGGGGATTGAAAGTGCATACGCGCTTAAATCATCTTGTTTTGGTGTTTGTTAACAACACATGTACTACTAAAAGGTGTTGATGTATTTCAGGGGTTATTCCAACTTATTTACTATGGTGGTGTATTGGTACAAACAAAAAGGAGCAAGCCATCTAGTCACTGTTTGCTGGAGTTTTTCTCCAGACCGGAGTCTCCGGTCTACCGGACCGGAGTCTCCGGTGTGGAGATTTCTCCCAGGTTTTTCCCTCTGGGTCAGATGGTGTCGCGTACTGTACCCACAGCGGAGAGTGTCCGGAGACTGTCCGGAGTCTCCGGTGTGGAGCCTATTTCTCTCAGTTTCGCTAAGGAATTGGTGGTGTCGCGTACTGTACCCACACCGGAGACTTACCGGATACTTACCGGAGTCTCCGGTGTGAGTGAAGATCTTCTACATCGCAAGACCACAGACATTCTCTGTGCCCTCCCGAAGCGCCAAGACCGGAGTCTCCGGTCCACCTGACCGGAGTCCCGGACCGGATATTTCCTGAAGAAAATCAAGTGCGCCAGGGTGGTGTCCAGTACTGCATCCAGACTGGAGAGTCACCAGAGAGTGGGCGGAGTCTCTGGCCCAGACCGGAGTCTCCGGTGTAAAGACCGGAGTCTCCGGTGTGATTTCGTCAGATCTGCTCCAACGGCTCTTTGTCTTTATGAGGGGTATAAATACCCCCTCCCCTTCACCTACCTCCAGCTAGCTCGACCAGAATTAAATACACCATTGTTGGAGCTCACCCACCTTGCTAGATCTCCCAATCCCTCCACCCAAAAGCCTAGATCTTTGGAGGATTGAAGGAGAAGGCCCCGATCTACGTCTTCACCAACCGGATTTCATTTCCCCTCTCTTTTGCTTGAGGGATTCTTGCCTAGGGTTTCCTCTTGTGGAGAACCTAGGCTTCTTGCTACTCTTGGTGATTTGTGAGTGTTGGGAGCCCCCAATTAAGTTGTGGGTGTGTGCCCCAAACTTGTTTGTAAAGGATTCGATCCCCGCCTCAAAGGGGTTCAATAGTGGAAGGTGAACTAGGCCTTTGTGGCAAAGTTCATCGGAGAATAGGGTGAGGCTTTTGTGGCGTTGAGTAGGCCTTCGTGGCGAGCTCACACCCCTCCAACAAGACGTACTCCCTTAACAAGGAGGAACTCAGGAATACATCGTGTCTCCGTGTGCTCCTATCGGTTACCTCGTTCCCCTCACTTTACTTACTCGTACTTGTTGCATTTATTGGTGTACTAGTTGTATTAAGTATTGTACTAGTTGCATTAATTGCTTGCCTTGTCATATAGGTAAATTAACCACTAGTTGCACTATCTAAAAAATTTACCTTCTTGTCAAGCCTAAACCTTAAGAAAAATTAAAATTGGTCGTAGCACCTATTCACCCCCCCCCCTCTAGGTGCCTATACTTTACTTTCAGCCGGCAATGGTGTTCCCAGCCCCAAATAATAATACAAATTCTCTTCACTATTTTTGCGCTTGATTTATCAGTCAAAGTATAATTGTGTAAACAAAAGAGAAAGAGGGATGACTGATACATCCCAAACGTATCTCCTTTTCCGAACACTTTTCTTATTGTTTTCCTTTAAACTTGTGAGTTTTGGATACCACTAACACGGACTAACGTTGTTTTCAACATAATTACCTTGGTGTCTCGTTTTTGTGCATAAAAATCAACTTTCGGGAAAATGCCCAAAAAAGACCCCATTGGTCTTAAAACACCAGAAGACCCCGGGAGCCAGGAGAGAGGCCAGGAGGGGGCCACACCACCCCCCGGCGCGCCCCCTGACCGGGCCGCCTAGTGGTGTGGGCCACCCGGGACCCCCTCGGACTCCCCTTTCAACTACATATGCCCCGTAAACCTAAAACGCGAGGGGGTTCTTCATATTCCACAAAAACACAACAGAGCGCCGTCGCCACCCTGAACCTCGATTCGAGGATCACAAGTTCCTGTTCTGGCGCCCTGCGGTGACGGGGATTCAAAGGAGATCATCACCATGGACACCGCCACCTCTTCTCCATCAACCATCCATGATGCCCTCGTCCATGTGTAATTAAACACCGCTGTAGGCTGAGAGGGTGGAAGGGATTGGATGAGATTGATAATGTAATAATGCGAGATTGTTAGGGCATAGTGCCTAGTATCCATTGTTAGTGTTTTCTACCGTTGTTGCAACTTGTTATGCTTAATGCTTGTCACTACGGCCTGAGTGTCATGATTTCAGATCTGAACATGTTATTGTTTCATGAGTATAATTATGTTTCTTGATCATATCGGCAAGTTTTTTTACGCATGTCATTGTCCGGAACCCTAGGCCCCAAAGTGACAGAAATTGGGACAACCGGAGGGGATGGTTGTGATATGAGGATCACATGTGTTCACGGAGTGTTAATGCTTTGCTCCGGTGCTTTATTAAAAGGAGCACCTTAATTACCAGTAGTTTCCCTAGAGGCCCCGTTGCCACGGGCTATTAGGACAAAAGATGTTGTGCAAGTTTCTCATTGCGAGCACGTATGACTATATTGGAACACATGCCTATGGTTCGCCTACATGTTTAATTCTTTATTATTATTATCTGCAATGCCCAAGTTATTATTATTACATGACCTATGTTATCCATGCAACGCCCATCCATACATTCCCTCTATGCCTATGGTACTTCCCATACTGTTGTTTTCCGCGATTGCTACTGCTGTTACTATTTTACTACGGCTGTTATTTTATTTCTACTGCTGCTATAAAACTGTTACCACTGATAAATTGTTGCGAGCAAGTGTACTTTCAGGTGCAACTGAATTGACAACTCAGTTTTTAAGGCTAATGAATATTATTTGGCTCCCCTTGTGTCGAACCAATAAATTTGGGTTTTACTTCCCTCGAAGACTGTTGTGATCCCCTATACTTGTGGGTCATGAAGACTATTTTCTGGCTCCGTTGCCGGGGAGCATAGCTTTATTTATTTGCTCACTTGATCGTAATATTGTTTTCTGCAATCCATTCATCGTGGGCAAGACTCGTGATGGAAAAGTTCCTATATTACCATCCACTACAAGAAGAGGTACAACTCTGAACACCTCTGCTGCTCTCGATTCACTGTCTGTTGTGAGTAAGCATCTTACTCCACCACATGCCACACGTACTATTACTTCTACTGAGTCTGAGAATGTTTCTGATACTTTTGATGATGCTTCTACTATGCTTGATGATACTAGATCTCTAGGTCCTTTCCTAGATGCTACTATTGCTAGATCGAAACAACTTAAAAATGCTGAAATTTCTGTTGAAAATATTGGTACACCTATTAATTCAACTGAGCTTATTGATGATCTTGATGAAACCTATATTGAACTTAATTATGATTTTATTGAAGAAGCCCATGCTACTACTGGTGCAAGTGCTCTTAAGAGTCTTCTTGCAAGACATGGTGTCAAATATAAATCTTCTTTTGATGCTAAGTTTGCCACATCTCCCATTCACATTATAGACAAGGATTATCATTTCTCTTTAGATTTATCTTATATATCTATTATTGAGAAGGAACCTTTTTGTGGAACTGAAAGTAAAAGTGCTATGGAATGCATGAATGATCTTTCATCTTTGAGTAGTGTATTTTCTGATGATACTAATCTGCGTACTTATTTTGTTACCAAGATCTTCCCTTTCTCATTGAAAGATGAAGCTAAAATTTGTTTTAACAATCTGTCACCTGGGTGTATTACTGATCCTATGGATTTGGTTGATGCTTTCTTTAAAAAATATTTTCCTGCTAGTGCCCAACATGCTGTTGTGCAGGATATCTTAAAATTTGAGCAAATTGAAGGAGAAAAATTGTCTGAATCTTGGACAAGGTTTTGTTCTTTGATAAGAGCTAGCCCTGGATATCCATTACCTAAAAATGAGCTCCTAGATATATTTTATAATGGACTAACTATTGAATCTAGGACATAACTGGATAGTTGTGTTGGTTGTGTTTTCAGGAAAAGAACTCCAGAAGAAGCTGAGGAATTAAGGGCTAAAATAGCCAAAAATAATGATGAATGGAATATACCTGAGCCTACACCTATACCTGATCCTACACCTACACCAGAGCCAACACCAATACCAACACCCAAGAAGAGAGGAATGATTGAATTAAATGATGAAGTGACAAAGGAAGCCAAGAAATCTCTTAAAGAGAGGGGTATTAAATTAGAAGATGTAAAGAATTTACCTCCTATAGAAGAATTATGTAAGCCTATTCCTCATCCACCAACTATTGAGGTACATTCTCTCCAATACTTTGATAATAGAGATATTCCTTATTCGAAACCACCTGATCAATGCTTAGATGAATTTGATAATTATGTTGTTAAGCAAGACAACTGTAATATGAGAGTGCAAATCACCTTATGGAAAACTCTAGAGCTATTGATAATTTGCATGGTATTACTGAAAGAACCTCTAATTATGTTAAAATGCTTGTTAAACATTTTCAAATGGTTCAAACTCAAATTGATCAACTTACTAAAGTGCAAAAAGACATGCTAGCTAATGCTTCTAGAGATAAAAATGTTTGTGAAATAATTACTAGAAGTGGTGTTTCTACTCAGGACCCCTTGTATCCTGAAGGACATCCTAAAATAATTGAGCAAGATTCTCAGCAACCTAAAAAAAATAGTTCTCCTTCTAAGAAAAACAAGAAGAGACATAAAAATGTTGTAGAATCTCCTGAACCTGCTAAAGATCCTAATAGTATATCTATTTCTGATGCTGAAACTGAAAGTGGTAATGATAAAAGTGATGCTTCTGATAAAGAAGAACCTGTAGCTGATCCTGAAAAGCAAACTAAAACTGCAAAGTATACTAAGGAGGATTTCATCTCTAATAAACATGGTAATGAAGAGAGCCTTGGGTACAAAAAGCAATGCCTTTCCTAATAAGAAACACAAATCAAAGGAAGAAGAACATTATAACAAGTTTTGTTAGTGGATCAAACCTCTGTTTTTGCAAATCCCTTTGACTGATGCTATTAATCTGCCTCTTTATTCTAAATATATGAAATATATTGTCTCTGGCAAAAGGAAAATTCCTAATGAGAAAATTTCCACTATGCTTGCTAATTATTCTTTTAATGCCAAGGTTTCAAAGAAGCTTGGAGGTCCTGGTATTCCTACTATCTCTTGTTCTATTAAAAATAATTATGTTAGAACTGCTTTATGTGACTTGGGAGCTGGAGTTAGTGTTAGGCCTTTCTCTTTTTAAAAGAGACTCTCTCTTGAAAAATTGATACATACTGATATATCTTTGCAAATGGATGATAAATCTACTGCTATTCCTGTTGGTACTTGTGAGAATGTTCTTGTGCAAGTTGCTACTAATTGTTTATATTAACTGACTTTGTTGTGTTGGAAATGCCCGAAGATGATAATATGTCTATTATTCTTAGGAGACCATTTCTTAACACTGCAGGGGTTGTTATTGATTGCAATCAAGGAAAAGTAACTTTTAATGTTAATGATAAAGAGCATACTGTTTATTTTCCCAAGAAGATTGATAGAAGATATGGTTTAAATTCAATTGAAAACATTGATACCATCAAGATTAGAGAATTTTATTGTCCCATTCCAGTACCACCAAAAGAATAAGAAATTATTATGATTGGGAGTATGTACATGAAGGTTGAGGTAACATAATTATTTAGTGATTAGCAAAGTTCTGCTTCATATGAAAATTGTTCTGGTAACAAGACTTGATCACCATTGTTAACAAAATGAATAGGACAATGTTTTCACTATGTTTTCACCTTCCCCATTATGTTTTCACCATGTTTACTTCTGTTATCCCATTTCTACTTGAGTATAATCATGTGTTCCACCATCCTTATGCATGTTTTCATGATGTTTTCACCCAGATTATTGTGGTTATGCATGTTTTCACCACCCATACTTTTTTTTCACCACTACCACCTTTGTTTTATTTGGATATTTTTCCATTAGAGTGTCATAGAACCTCTGTAGTTCTGGTTTTGGTTTTTTTTCCACCTTTTCACTTTCGTTTTTCTGGTTTTTATTAATTATTAAAATTCTGGAAATACCTCAAAAATAAAGTTTCTCGAAAAATTCCAGAAAAATTATAATAAATTTTACGTCAAAAATAAGGCAGAGAGCCACCTGGGAGGCCCCAGGGGGACCCACCAGTCAGGTACACGATGGGGTGGCGCGGCCAGCCCCTGGTGGCGCCAACACATAGTGTGGGGCCCCCCCACCAACTCTCTCCCCTACCAAAGTCTTATCTCTCACCCCCCCCCCCAAACTGAAAACATTTCCTGGAACCCGTGTTCTTGTTGTTCTTCCTCTGGATTTTTGATCTCCTTCTTCAGCCCATCATTTTTGCTGAGATTTGGTGTGTTTGATCTCCGTATGTGACTCCTCCGATGATCCAAGTAGAATTTTGTTTGGTGAAGTATTTCTTGAGTATTTTGGTACTTTTGGTGATAGCTTATGTGAGTTTGCATACTTTATTTGAGTAGAAATAATGTAGTTTTGATGCATGTTTAGCTCTCCTATAAGTCCCTATGGTAGTTTCCACCTTATAGTTGCTTAAAATTAATTTTTGTGATGATTGTTGAAAAATTCCAGAGATGGATAGTTATAATTTTAGAGAGATATTTAGGAGTGATGCTCCTAGAAGGACAAGGCCTTCACACTCATCCAGTTCAGTGAGGCCATCGTACAATGAAGACGTTATTGCATCGAGTATTGACGATGTGGGAGGTGATGGTATCGCTAACCCATCTAGCTTTCCTTGCATTACATTTCTAAGAAGTGCATGTCTATTAGATGACTTTCGTGTGCTTATTGAAAGAGTTGGTCTAACCAACTATAAGGAGGATGAAGGGCCTCAGTATGCAGCTCTCACAAAAACTTTTGTTGAGATTTTTCAATTTCGGAACACACATTTTGGTCCCATTGTTGGCTTCTGTCGCACCCTGATTTCTAGGGGATACTCACCGTACGAACTGGATAGCAGATGCTTGGATTATGGAGCATAACTGCTCCCACGTCCCAGCTTCCTGGTAGGCCTGCGCTTATGCGCGACAACACAAGCCCTGCTATTCCATCGTCGATGTAAACTATCCACTAGAGATCAAAGGCACTTCCGTCGACGTACTTCAAACCATACACACATGGTACGTCAACGGCGTTTAACAAGTGATATCACAACAGATCTCTACGACACAAAAGATTGAAATAAGTTGCAAATGGCTCTCATTAGAGCAGAGATAGCAAATACAGTCATTCAGAGGGCACATGCCCCAACAATACATCGTTACAATACAGCGGAAGCATTCAACATGTCTGAGTACAGACAAGAACCAAATAGGCCTAAGAGGCCGGAAACGAAAAGATGGAGCCCATCCACGAAGTCTCGGATCCTGCCCGGGTCCGCTATCTACTCGTCAGCAGTCTCGTCATACTCCACATAGTAGCCACCAGTAGATCCTCGGAAACGTAGGTCTGCGGAAACCACAGCCCCGAAGGGGTCAGTACATAAACGTACTGGCAAGCAAGACTCACAGTTCACCAAAGTGTAACCCGTCAACACCAAGCACAGATGCTTTGGGTTCAACGGAAAGAAGGGGATATGAAAGATGCTGCAACTGGCTGCGCTAACCAACTACAGAGATTCTACCACTTCCGGCTAACAGAAAGGAGATAAGATCGAGGATTGTAACCAACTGAGAGATAACTTCAAACAAACCCATCCTGGATCTCGCCCCTTATCCAAAGAAGCAATCCGAGGATAACTCTCACAGTTGTAATAATGATGGTTCAGATTATTGTGTCAATAAGCCTATTACTAGTCAAGTTATTAATCATTGGGTGTAAAGTCGTTAATCATTAGGTTTTAGTTGTCCTGAGTACTTGTTAGCCAGTACTTTCACCAAGTAATCCATAACCGCGGAAAACACGACTTCTCGAGAAGATTATCCATGCAGGGTTGCACCAATTTGGCCGTACACGCAAGAATAACCCGCCAGATGGAAATGCACTTCCACCAAGCGGGGTACTCTACACAACCAACCATTCTTCGCATCAAGCCCAAAGCACCTTGGGCGCACGGCTAATCGAGCCCAGAAGAAAATGGACCCTCATAGCACTCTAAGAACGTGTCCCCCTATATGCCGACTACGAAAGTTCCACCCTGGCCTGGGCTCGCAAAAACATGCATGCGGCAAATGGAAAACACGAACTAAATGAGGCGATTTGGACGAGATGCGAATCAGGTCAAGTTGAGGGGGGCGCCCATACTCGCTTCCCACATGCGGTTAGTGCGCTCATCATGGATCAGTAGACAAGACCCTTTTCCTATTAGGGTCGACACTAGCAGGCTTCAAAACCTCTCATGGGCCTCCTGTCGGTGCCTTATCATCAAATTTATTATTAACAGTAACATTAGCATGATTGATTGATTAAACATCGAGCCCCCAGAACATAATGAAATAGTAACTGAAAGTAACGGGTAACAGACTCGAGCAAAACAACCTAAGCATGCTAGTAAGACGCTGGCTCAAACAATGGGTTGTAGGAAGGGAGATGAGGCAATATCAGGTTTAAGGGATTCATGTGATAGGTTCGTAACAGAACAACTACTACTAAGGCTAGCAGAAAAGAACAACGGAAAGTATCGGTAACCAATGTTGAAAGGAACACAGTGGTTCATGTGAGTGATAACTTGCCTGCAAACCCAGTAGCCTGGTACTGAGCTAACTCCTTAGAAGGGGTGTCGTAAGGATCGTCGGTCTCAACGTCGTCGTTTATCCGAGAAGAGGCAAACAGACAATGCAGAAAGATAAACAATCAATATCATGGCATAGGTGCACAAACATGGGATGATGCATGTCATGTTAATAGATGCATCAAAATAAACTACTTGACAAGATAACACAATTTAATTGGACCCATATGCAATTGGATTGCATATGGAAAAGATCCATTGAAATAAGTGGAAACAAATGATTTACAATTAATTATTATGTGAGAGTGGTTAGCATGATGCATGCATGATGAAAGCAAGAAGTAAACAATAATAGATGCAAAAGAAAAGGAGAATACCAAGTGTGGGATTTTTAGTTATCATGTTAAGAATTTGTGGTTCCTTATTGATGTCACACAAGTAATTGTTGTTTTCACCAAGTTAAAGTGTGCAAAACAAATAACAAAGTTTATATTTGAAAAGAACATCAAATTTTAGTTGGATTACATGTTTCACTTGTTGCAAAAGGATTTCAAATGAATTATTTATGAATTAAACAAGTTTAAGCAAGAATTAAATGAATTTAATTCAAACATGAACTTATTTGAATTTTTATTGGTTCAAAACATTAAGTGAGATTCATATTTGAAAAGTTTATGCTTTTATGGTTTGAAAACATATTTTATATGTCCCAAAAGAATTTGTTTTGATCAAGTTATGAATTTAACAATATTAAATGAATTAAATAAGATTTAAATTATTTAACCACTTTTAATTATTCAAAACATGAAATAAAATTTATATTTGGAAAGGTGGTTTAATTTTGCATGGAAAACATATTTCATTTGTGGAAATTGGATTTAAAATGAGCAAGTTATTATTTTGGCAATTTTAAATGCAATAAACAAGAAACAGTTGTTTTCAGCAATTTAAATTATTCAAAACAGCAAAAAAAAATTATATTTGGAAAGTACATGAAAAATTGATTGGAAAACATATTTGGTTTGTGAAATTTGGAATTTTTATGAACAAGTTATGAATTTTGCAAGTTTAAGTGAATTTGACAAGTTTTCAAATATTGCACCAATTTAAAATATTCAAAACAGTAAACAAATTTTATATTTGGATAGACAATTCAATTTGGGACAGAAAACATATTTAAAAAGTTAAAATTGGGGTTAAAATGAATTTGTTATGCATTTTAGAATTATAGGGTGCAATCTGCCATTTTTTATTACCTCTAGGGATTTAGAAATAAATTACTGGGGTTAAGAAAATAATTAGCAGGGACTTGTTGGTGAATCTGTGAAGTTGTTGGGCCTGGAAAAAAGATGAATAAAAAAGTTTGGGTGTTGCGCGCTGGATGGGATTCGAACCCGAGCCCTCTGGCTTGTGCGCGCAAGGGTGATGCCACTGCGGTGGCTGCTGGACTCGTGACAGAAAGAGGGAAGTGGGGGGTAAGTGGTTCTGCAGCGAGATGTTTCTGAACTTTACTGAATATCGAACAGGTACCGCACCTGATCGAGCGGAAGGTGATCGATGGCCGCAGTCGGGCTGCTCGCCGGAGGGGAAACAGGGACGCGCGTGGGGTGCGGCTAGAGGAGGAGGGAAAGGAGGCGAGTGGGGGAGAGGAGGAAGAGGGGGCCTCACCTGGCGATCTGGAGGCGATCGGAAGCAGGTGGTCGGGCGGACAGGGAGCAGGCAGGGCGCCGGGCCGGCGATGGAGCGGACGGCGCCGGCGGTGGGGACCCTCCCGGCTCGAGCCGAGGGCACCGGGAGGACGAGGGGAGCGGGGCGGCTCCATTCCCGCCCGTGCCAGTCGACGACGAGGGCTCGATCAGCGGCGCCACGGCTCGGCAATCTCGGCCTCCCACTGCTGCTCGTGCTCGTGTGACTTTCAGAGATAAGGAACTAAGGAGGGAGATCAGAGGGTGGCGGCGGCGCGAGGAAGGAGGAAGGGTGGGAAGCTAGGGTACGCAGAGGGGCGAGGTGGATGCTATATGGGGAGGGTAGCAATGGTACGGAGGCCATCCAGGAGGGGAGGAGGGATCGCACGGTGCAGAGCCATGTCGTACTGATGACGACGTCATCGAGAGGAAGACGACAGCGAAAGATTGAGGGGGGTATCGGGCCAGGTGGTTGGTGGGCTTAAGTGAAAAGGGAAATTGGGCTTGGGGAAAGAAATAGATGGGGTGGGCTGCTGTGCTCTCTCTCTCCTTTTGTTATTTTTATTTTTGTTTTACTGGTTTTTTTTTGTAGCCTTAGCTTTGGGAAGAAAATGATAGGTTTAAATTAATGAAAAATTTGGAAAAAATTTGGAGGAGTTCCTTAGGCCAAAAACAACCAGTTGGTAACTTTTATTTTCAAAATTTTAAAGATTTGATTGCTGTTTAAAATTTAAACCAAATTGATTGAAATTTGCAATATTAATTAATATTAGAATAACAAAGCATTTTCAATAGGGTTACCCCTAAGTTTTGAAATGATTTAAAGAGTACAAATGTGTGTGGAGATTCATGGATTCAAAAGAGGTACTGGTTTTGAGAATTGGTTTGAATTTGGGGTAATTTGATAATTAAATAATTATTGATGAAAACCATGTTTTTATTAGGGTGACCCATATGCAATTTGATTAAATTAGTTGATTAAATTCATAAGTTCAAATTGGTTCTGCTTGATGCATTTGATTTGAACTTGAAGGTGATTTGGAAATCATTTGTTTGATTAAAACCCACAATTTTAATGAGTGACCAACATGGAATAAAATGAAAGCAATTTGGTTGTTTTTATTTGAACTCTCACTTTGGAAATTGTAACATCACAAGGATGAAACAAAAGGTTTGAATTTTGGTTTGAAATTCAAATGGAAAACAAAGGAAAACAAATGAAAACAGTTGGAAAACAACTGAAAACAGAGAAAAACAAATGGAAAACAAACAAAACAATTGCAATCAACATGATGCCATGATGCAAAACATAAAATAACAGAGAGCAAAACATTCTAAAGGCTATTTTTCAGACTTGGGATGTTACAAAACGCCCCCCTTGAAGGAATCGCGCCCCGAGATTCCTACTGAGAAAAGAAAAGGTCCGGATACTTCTTGGGAAGACGTCAGGGAATTTGGAAACCACCGGAACATTTTCAATTGAAGGATGAGGTTTTTGTATCGAGGGTGTATAGCTGGATAGAATTTGATGCATTTGGAGAATAGACTATCTGTAATAAGGTTGGAACAGAGTTATTGACATCAATGGAACACCAAGGATGACATCAATGTCACAATCAGCAACATGAGAGAAGCGAGGAATATGTGGCCTCTCATTAGAATTGGATTGTTCTTACTTATCTTGGAAGTCAACATTTGAGATTCCGGGGAGTGAACAGAGTTTTGATTGCTTAGTGGAACCAGAATTTGGGTTGTATGTTGTGGAAAAGATTGTTGACACAAAGGAATGTGATGCTCCGGTATGAAACAACACTTTAGCTGGAATAGAGTTTAGCAGATGCACGGGGAAACTTTGATTAGACGCCGGTAGAAGAATTGAAGTGGAAAACAACAACAAGATTTCAACGGACGAAAAGGATGTTGAGAAGAACAGGATAACGAAGCAACACCGGGAAAAACGAGACCAAAACTCCTGAGGTACTACGGAAAAAAAAACCCATCCGGGCTTCTAAAGGATCAATATCTACTGCTTAAGGAATAGAGGATCTGCTTCCGGGGCCTATTTGCCACCGTTCTCAATCGTGAGTAGGCAACATGATAAATCATGTCACAACCACCTCCATTCCTATGGTCTAGTAGATATAACCATCCTAGAGAAACCAGAATACGTGAAATCCTAACTTGAAAGTTTAGATGAGAAGGGAGAAATCAACGTTGCACTTCCTTACCAGAAAAAGGGAGGGTGGGTGGGGAAAGAAGAAAAAGAACAGAATTCCTACTCTCACGTTTCATTTTGTTCCTATATAGCTACAAAATAGTTTCTAGACTCAACTGCGACCAGTAAAAAGGGATCCTACAGGCAGACAGGCTCTGATACCATTTGTCGCACCCTGATTTCTAGGGGATACTCACCGTACGAACTGGATAGCAGATGCTTGGATTATGGGGCATAACTGCTCCCACGTCCCAGCTTCCTGGTAGGCCTGCGCTTATGCGCGACAACACAAGCCCTGCTATTCCATCGTCGATGTAAACTATCCACTAGAGATCAAAGGCACTTCCGTCGACGTACTTCCAACCATACACACATGGTACGTCAACGGCGTTTAACAAGTGATATCACAACAGATCTCTACGACACAAAAGATTGAAATAAGTTGCAAATGGATCTCATTAGAACAGAGATAGCAAATACAGTCATTCAGAGGGCACATGCCCCAACAATACATCGTTACAATACATCGGAAGCATTCAACATGTCTGAGTACAGACAAGAACCAAATAGGCCTAAGAGGCCGGAAACGAAAAGATGGAGCCCATCCACGAAGTCTCGGATCCTGCCCGGGTCCGCTATCTACTCGTCAGCAGTCTCGTCATACTCCACATAGTAGCCACCAGTAGATCCTCGGAAACGTAGGTCTGCGGAAACCACAGCCCCGAAGGGGTCAGTACATAAACGTACTGGCAAGCAAGACTCACAGTTCACCAAAGTGTAACCCGTCAACACCAAGCACAGATGCTTTGGGTTCAACGGAAAGAAGGGGATATGAAAGATGCTGCAACTGGCTGCGCTAACCAACTACAGAGATTCTACCACTTCCGGCTAACAGAAAGGAGATAAGATCGAGGATTGTAACCAACTGAGAGATAACTTCAAACAAACCCATCCTGGATCTCGCCCCTTATCCAAAGAAGCAATCCGAGGATAACTCTCACAGTTGTAATAATGATGGTTCAGATTATTGTGTCAATAAGCCTATTACTAGTCAAGTTATTAATCATTGGGTGTAAAGTCGTTAATCATTAGGTTTTAGTTGTCCTGAGTACTTGTTAGCCAGTACTTTCACCAAGTAATCCATAACCGCGGAAAACACGACTTCTCGAGAAGATTATCCATGCAGGGTTGCACCAATTTGGCCGTACACGCAAGAATAACCCGCCAGATGGAAATGCACTTCCACCAAGCGGGGTACTCTACACAACCAACCATTCTTCGCATCAAGCCCAAAGCACCTTGGGCGCACGGCTAATCGAGCCCAGAAGAAAATGGACCCTCATAGCACTCTAAGAACGTGTCCCCCTATATGCCGACTACGAAAGTTCCACCCTGGCCTGGGCTCGCAAAAACATGCATGCGGCAAATGGAAAACACGAACTAAATGAGGCGATTTGGACGAGATGCGAATCAGGTCAAGTTGAGGGGGGCGCCCATACTCGCTTCCCACATGCGGTTAGTGCGCTCATCATGGATCAGTAGACAAGACCCTTTTCCTATTAGGGTCGACACTAGCAGGCTTCAAAACCTCTCATGGGCCTCCTGTCGGTGCCTTATCATCAAATTTATTATTAACAGTAACATTAGCATGATTGATTGATTAAACATCGAGCCCCCAGAACATAATGAAATAGTAACTGAAAGTAACGGGTAACAGACTCGAGCAAAACAACCTAAGCATGCTAGTAAGACGCTGGCTCAAACAATGGGTTGTAGGAAGGGAGATGAGGCAATATCAGGTTTAAGGGATTCATGTGATAGGTTCGTAACAGAACAACTACTACTAAGGCTAGCAGAAAAGAACAACGGAAAGTATCGGTAACCAATGTTGAAAGGAACACAGTGGTTCATGTGAGTGATAACTTGCCTGCAAACCCAGTAGCCTGGTACTGAGCTAACTCCTTAGAAGGGGTGTCGTAAGGATCGTCGGTCTCAACGTCGTCGTTTATCCGAGAAGAGGCAAACAGACAATGCAGAAAGATAAACAATCAATATCATGGCATAGGTGCACAAACATGGGATGATGCATGTCATGTTAATAGATGCATCAAAATAAACTACTTGACAAGATAACACAATTTAATTGGACCCATATGCAATTGGATTGCATATGGAAAAGATCCATTGAAATAAGTGGAAACAAATGATTTACAATTAATTATTATGTGAGAGTGGTTAGCATGATGCATGCATGATGAAAGCAAGAAGTAAACAATAATAGATGCAAAATAAAAGGAGAATACCAAGTGTGGGATTTTTAGTTATCATGTTAAGAATTTGTGGTTCCTTATTGATGTCACACAAGTAATTGTTGTTTTCACCAAGTTAAAGTGTGCAAAACAAATAACAAAGTTTATATTTGAAAAGAACATCAAATTTTAGTTGGATTACATGTTTCACTTGTTGCAAAAGGATTTCAAATGAATTATTTATGAATTAAACAAGTTTAAGCAAGAATTAAATGAATTTAATTCAAACATGAACTTATTTGAATTTTTATTGGTTCAAAACATTAAGTGAGATTCATATTTGAAAAGTTTATGCTTTTATGGTTTGAAAACATATTTTATATGTCCCAAAAGAATTTGTTTTGATCAAGTTATGAATTTAACAATATTAAATGAATTAAATAAGATTTAAATTATTTAACCACTTTTAATTATTCAAAACATGAAACAAGATTTATATTTGGAAAGGTGGTTTAATTTTTCATGGAAAACATATTTCATTTGTGGAAATTGGATTTAAAATGAGCAAGTTATTATTTTGGCAATTTTAAATGCAATAAACAAGAAACAGTTGTTTTCAGCAATTTAAATTATTCAAAACAGCAAACAAAATTTATATTTGGAAAGTACATGAAAAATTTATTGGAAAACATATTTGGTTTGTGAAATTTGGAATTTTTATGAACAAGTTATATATTTTGCAAGTTTAAGTGAATTTGACAAGTTTTCAAATATTGCACCAATTTAAAATATTCAAAACAGTAAAAAAAATTTATATTTGGATAGACAATTCAATTTGGGACAGAAAACATATTTAAAAAGTTAAAATTGGGGTTAAAATGAATTTGTTATGCATTTTAGAATTATAGGGTGCAATCTGCCATTTTTTATTACCTCTAGGGATTTAGAAATAAATTACTGGGGTTAAGAAAATAATTAGCAGGGACTTGTTGGTGAATCTGTGAAGTTGTTGGGCCTGGAAAAAAGATGAAAAAAAAAAGTTTGGGTGTTGCGCGCTGGATGGGATTCGAACCCGAGCCCTCTGGCTTGTGCGCGCAAGGGTGATGCCACTGCGGTGGCTGCTGGACTCGTGACAGAAAGAGGGAAGTGGGGGGTAAGTGGTTCTGCAGCGAGATGTTTCTGAACTTTACTGAATATCGAACAGGTACCGCACCTGATCGAGCGGAAGGTGATCGATGGCCGCAGTCGGGCTGCTCGCCGGAGGGGAAACAGGGAGGCGCGTGGGGTGCGGCTAGAGGAGGAGGGAAAGGAGGCGAGTGGGGGAGAGGAGGAAGAGGGGGCCTCACCTGGCGATCTGGAGGCGATCGGAAGCAGGTGGTCGGGCGGACAGGGAGCAGGCAGGGCGCCGGGCCGGCGATGGAGCGGACGGCGCCGGCGGTGGGGACCCTCCCGGCTCGAGCCGAGGGCACCGGGAGGACGAGGGGAGCGGGGCGGCTCCATTCCCGCCCCTGCCAGTCGACGACGAGGGCTCGATCAGCGGCGCCACGGCTCGGCAATCTCGGCCTCCCACTGCTGCTCGTGCTCGTGTGACTTTCAGAGATAAGGAACTAAGGAGGGAGATCAGAGGGTGGGTGCGGCGCGAGGAAGGAGGAAGGGTGGGAAGTTAGGGTACGCAGAGGGGCGAGGTGGATGCTATATGGGGAGGGTAGCAATGGTACGGAGGCCATCCAGGAGGGGAGGAGGGATCGCACGGTGCAGAGCCATGTCGTACTGATGACGACGTCATCGAGAGGAAGACGACAGCGAAAGATTGAGGGGGGTATCGGGCCAGGTGGTTGGTGGGCTTAAGTGAAAAGGGAAATTGGGCTTGGGGAAAGAAATAGATGGGGTGGGCTGCTGTGCTCTCTCTCTCCTTTTGTTATTTTTATTTTTGTTTTACTGGTTTTTTTTTGTAGCCTTAGCTTTGGGAAGAAAATGATAGGTTTAAATTAATGAAAAATTTGGAAAATTTTTGGAGGAGTTCCTTAGGCCAAAAACAACCAGTTGGTAACTTTTATTTTCAAAATTTTAAAGATTTGATTGCTGTTTTAAATTTAAACCAAATTGATTGAAATTTGCAATATTAATTAATATTAGAATAACAAAGCATTTTCAATAGGGTTACCCCTAAGTTTTAAAATGATTTAAAGAGTACAAATGTGTGTGGAGATTCATGGATTCAAAAGAGGTACTGGTTTTGAGAATTGGTTTGAATTTGGGGTAATTTGATAATTAAATAATTATTGATGAAAACCATGTTTTTATTAGGGTGACCCATATGCAATTTGATTAAATTAGTTGATTAAATTCATAAGTTCAAATTGGTTCTGCTTGATGCATTTGATTTGAACTTGAAGGTGATTTGGAAATCATTTGTTTGATTAAAACCCACAATTTTAATGAGTGACCAACATGGAATAAAATGAAAGCAATTTGGTTGTTTTTATTTGAACTCTCGCTTTGGAAATTGTAACATCACAAGGATGAAACAAAAGGTTTGAATTTTGGTTTGAAATTCAAATGGAAAACAAAGGAAAACAAATGAAAACAGCTGGAAAACAACTGAAAACAGAGAAAAACAAATGGAAAACAAACAAAACAATTGCAATCAACATGATGCCATGATGCAAAACATAAAATAACAGAGAGCAAAACATTCTAAAGGCTATTTTTCAGACTTGGGATGTTACAGCTTCAAATTATATAGTAGATCTTTTTCTTTGTCCTTGGAAATTTTTTGTGCCATTGTAGGTATGAACGCTACCGGGACAGCGTGTAGGATTCATGAGAAACCCGTGGACCTTATGGCGCTTTATCGAGAAATCACCAACGATGATGATCGCTCATCCCAGCGTGAGAAGATAAGGAACATTCAACTTCCTGCTCTTAGATATTTTACTTACTATATTGGTACTAGTATCCTTGGTAGGGAGAACACTAGCAACATTTTTGGTTACCACCTTGCTTTCATTGATGCTGCGCTGAACCGTAGCACGAAGTATAACCTTGGTGCACTTGTTGCACACCGCCTTGCTGCTAAGGGGCCTATTTTTGGGGGCATTATTGCTACACGTATAGCAACTGCTTTAGAATTTTCTATTGCTCCGGATGATGAACTGATTGCTCCCTATAGACTCAACCTTGCTGCCATGAAGTCCCATCAGTTTGTCACTACTAACTCTACTGCTGATCGCTTAGTATATATAGTTTTATATATAGATGCAGAGGAGCGAAAAGTTACTTTGCCACAGCCTGTTTTGTTTAAGATTGACAGGTTACCATGGCTGCTCTCTAAGGATGAGGTAGACGAGCATATGAGCACTACGGAGTTTTACAGGCAGTAGGAGAGGCGAGATGCGCCTCCAGAGGACCACAATATGCATTACGCCGGGGCATCCTCGAGCAAATATCAGGAGGAGGGTTCCTCCTCAGCATACTACGGGGGCGCCACTTCATGGTCCCCTTGGTGATTGATCTCCACTTAGGCCAAAAGCCTAAGCTTGGGGGGAGGTATACCGACATCACACTCATTTATATATCATGTTCGGTCGGTTCTTCGTATATCCATGTTTTCGTTTCTTTCGTTTGTTTTTGTTTTCTTTCATTTTCTTTCGTTTCTTTCAGTTCTCTTTGTTTTATTGTTTTGTTCTTGTTTTTCAAAACACAAAAAGACCAAAACTATTTATGTTGTTTCTCTTTATTTGCTATTATCACGCTATATCTTACATATTTTGATATAGCATGCTATTATCACGCTATATCTTACATAACATCTGGAGGAGGCTGCCGCTATTTCTCATAGCATGCTATTTTTTTCCTTGATTAGAACACAAAGCTTATTGGGAAGTGAAAGAACTTCATAGAGATTTTAAACTTGCTGGTAAGAAAAGGTTGCTTGGCTTGAGCTCTTTGGATGAATGGATAGGTGAAGCTTATGAAAATGTTAGACTCTTTAAAGATAAAGTTAAAAAATGGTATGATAGGAGAATTCTTAAGAGAGAGTTCCATGTTGGTGAGAAAGTTCTATTGTATAGTTCTCGTCTCAGATTTTTTGCAGGAAAATTACTCTCGAGATGGGAAGGACCTTTTGTCATTGAAGAGGTGTATCGTTCGGGTGCAATCAAAATTGTTTCACTTAAAGATAACACTACACAAGTGGTGAGTGGGCAAAGACTCAAACATTATATTTCTGGAGAGGTTGATATCATTCAAGTGGTGACTCCGGAAGCTTTTATTAAAGAGCAAATTCAAGAAACGGCAGAGCCCGTTTTTGAATAGGTAATAGTTTTGGTAAGGAAGAGTTCGCGTTTGACTCTCCAACACATTTTTTGTCATTTTTATTAAATATGGAAAATTACGAGACGAAAAGGGATAGGAAACGGTGCCCGAGCGCACCACACCATGCCACGGCGCGGGCCCACGCCTGGCCGCGCCACCACATGGTGTGGGTGCCTCGGAGCCCGTCTTCGACCCGTTTTTTCCATGTACCTTCCTTTTGTTATGAAACTTCTCGCTATATAATCCTCGGGATGCCCTACGGTCCATATATTGTTTTCTCATCGTGTTTTCTATTCGATCTGTCTCTGTCAGGAGTTGTTCTCAGTTTTAGAGGCACCGTGGTCTTCAACAACAATGGCAAGGGGAATGAGCCTTTGGAAGATGATCTCCATGGTCCGAAGCGCAAGAACATGGATCGGAGCGTCAAGAGGGAAGTAAATAGGAAATCATCAATTAATGCAGGACGTTCTTTTTCTCATAATATGCAGGGACCAATACCACTAGTACCAGACCTTAGCTCCTTCCCTTTAGTAGAGGAAGCTCTTCGAGTCACCAATGAGTTTTGTGATTAGGATCGAGTTCTAAGGATGAAGGTGCAGATACTGCAAGAGGAGAACAACATGCTTCGTGGGATGTTGGAGCGCTTCCTTGCCCAATCATGATTGTTCCACCACCACCGAAGGAGTAATTCGTCATTGGTATTGACTTCCCCTTGGCTTGTTCCAAGCTTGGGGGAGTGTCGCGGTATCACACCAATATCTTTCACCTTTTTACTTTTCGGTAGAGTCAAATCATGAGTAGAGAAGTTATCATATAGGATGGTTTGCAGTGTGGAAGTATCTCTCCTTAGTTGGTTACTATGTACACTACCAAATTCGTGCGATCAGGGACGTTTTGAGCAAAATGTTTCGATAACGTCGTGTGTTTTCCATCGCGGATGGCTGAAAAGTGGATTTTGCTCTCGACATTGTGGATCCTTTGATCATGGGGCGGTCGATCTCGACATTTTTTACATTTTGCGTCACGGATTTTTGTTTCTGGCCCAGTTGGAGGCGAGTTTCATTCCACGAGAACATCATAGATTAGTCAAATGTAGCCCTTTTCATTTATGTCGTTTATTTGTCCATATTGTGAAATCGAATTATCGGCCGATATATGTTTTTGCATCGACATTATTCTAATGTAACTCTTTTAATTTCTCTCACTTAGATCCATCGAAACTTATGTCATCTATTTCTCCATATTGTGAACTCAAATTATCTATCTTAAGAAAAATAAACATAGACTGCATATTAATAGAAACCACCTAATACAACCAACGAGATTATCGATCTAAACAGAACATCAGAAGGACGGGGGCTATTCGGCACAACACCTTAAGTGTTTCTAGAATAGCTATTCAACATAACTTTTCCATCATAAAGAGCTTCTTATCCCGAACAGACCATATCCTAGATACTAAACCGTAAATAATTTTGAAAAATCGCTAGAGATATCGAAGTTGCGTACTTTCCATACCTTTTCAACGGCATATCATTTGCATCAATCGGACAAACAGTTTAAAAATGGCGTCCAAAATACGGTGAAAAACGCAGAAATTCGTATAAACTATATTTTAATATTTTCGAAACTGCTCCTAAACTATAAACAATTTTGGAAAAACGCTAGAGACATCGAAGTTGCGTATTTTCCATACCTTTTAAGCGGCATATCATTTGCATTAATCGGACAAACGGTTTGAAAATAGCGTTCAAAATACTGTGAAAACCGCAGAAATTCGTGTAAACTGTATTTTACTATTTTCGAAACTGCTCCTAAACGATAAGAAACTTCGAAAAACCGCTAGAGATATCGAAGTTTCATAATTTCTATACCTTTTCAGCGGCATATCATTTACATCAATCGGACAAACGGTTTGAAAATAGCGTCCAAAATACTGTGAAAACGCAGAAATTCGTGTAAACTGTATTTTAGTATTTTTAAAACTGCTCCTAAACGACAAGAAATTATAAAAAACTGCAAGAGATATAGAAGTTTCGTATTTTCCATACGTTTTCAACGGTATATCATTTATATCAGTCGGACAAACAATTTGAAAATAGCGTCCAAAATACTGTGAAAAACGCAGAAATTCGTGTAAACTGTATTTTAGTATTTTCTAAACTGCTCCTAAACGATAAGAAATTTCAAAAAACCGCTAGATATATCAAAGTTGCGTATTTTCTATACCTTTTGAACGACATATCATTTGCATCAATCGGTCAAATGGTTTGAAAATGACGTCCAAAATACTGTGAAAAACGCAGAAATTCATGTAAACTGTATTTTAGTATTTTTGAAACTGCTCCTAAACTGTAAACAATTTTGAAAAACTGGTACAGATAATGAAGGTGCGAATTTTTCATACCTCTTTAACGGCATATCATTTGCATCAATCGGATAAACCGTTTAAAAATGATGTCCAAAATACTGTGAAAATGCAGAAATTCGTGTAATCCGTATTTAGTAGAAGTAAAGAATCAGTAAATGACGTGAAACAAAAAATTCGCGACCGAAAGTTCACTTAAACATATATCAAAAGTTCACTACCTTATATATAGGAAGTTTACTTTACACTGCTTTCGGGATAGAAATTTTACAATTTTCATTAAATAAATAATATACTATTAGAAATTCACTTGCAATTTATTTTAACCCTATATGGGAAGTCCAATATAAAAACATAAAACTGTGAGAAAAATGTTCTGACGTATGAAGTTTCTTTTACACTAATTGGGTAGTTCACATCCTGCTATATGGGAATTTCACTTCCCCTTTATTGGGAGTTTGGCAAAAAAAAAGTACGTATCGATTTCAATTAATTTTTAATTTATCATATAAAGGTTCACTCCCTTTATGGAGAGGACGCGGGGGATGTTCAGTGTATAAAAAAGAGAAGTTCACTACTTCACTCATTTTGACATGTTTTTTATAGTCAACTTCAGAAAATTCACACTAAAAAACACTGAATTCCAATATGAAACTATAGAACGATGAGAAAATATTTGTCATCTCGAATCCTTTATGGGGAGTTCACTTCATTAAATATGGGAAGTTTAGTTCCCCCTGTATGGGGAGTTCACTACAAAAGTACGACACGCGATAAGGTACAAAAATTCGCGACCAGAGGTTCACTAACAAATAAAACAGAAGTTCAGAACCTCTACGTAAGAAGTTCATTATATTCTGTTTTTTGGGACGAAAAAAACAGTGAATTACACAGATTAACAAATCACGAACGAGGTTCACTAATACATAAAACATAAGTTCACTACCTCTACATTATGAAGTTCATTATACTCTGTTTTTTGTGTGAGAAAAAACAGTGCACGACAAAAAAAACAACATCGCAATAGGAAGTTCAGTAACACATATAACAGAAGTTTACTAAAACATAAAACAGAGGTTCGCTACCTCCACACAGAAACTTCATTATACTATGTTTTTCGTGAAAAAAAACATTGCACGATACGGAACAAAATAATAGAAATCAGAAGTTCACTAACACATAAAACAGAAGTTCAGAACCTACATATCAGGAAGTTCAATGTGCTCTCTTTTTCCGGACGGAAATATTATGCATAGAAATCGAACATACGAGCTCCGATTGGCCAAATCGACCATCCTCGTATGCAATTTGCAATGATATAAGTCTAATTTAACTATTTTATTCTTCCACACCCAATCGAGCAACACAACCGTATCAAATTTGAATCGTTCTCATATAAATCTCGTGTATCTGTTTCTCGTATTTTCAAAATTAATAAAAAACCGTATCGAATTTGGAAAATCATATCTCTATAAAAAAGTTGCACCTAGTTAATATCTTTCCATCGCCATATTATTTGTTACGTTCCGATAAGTGGTTTGAAAATAATTGCAAAAACACTGTCCGCTGGGCATAAAAATCTAGAAGACAGAATTATTAATTTGTAAAATTGCTCTTAAACCCTAATTTTTTTTGACATAGCCCAGAAGTAGAAAATCTGCGCATTTTCCATACCTTTTCAACGGCATATCATATGTATCAATCGGACAAACGGTTTAAAAATGAAGACCAAAATACTGTACGAAAACGGAGAAATTCGTGTAAACTGTATTTTAGTATTTTCGAAACTGCTCCTAAACGATAAAAAATTTCGAAAAACCGCTAGAGATATCGAAGTTGTGGATTTTCCATACATTTTCAACGGCATATCATTTGCATCAATCGGACAAACTGTTTGAAAATAGCGTCCAAAATACTGCATAAAACGCAGAAATTCGTGTAAACCGTACTTTAGTATTTTTGAAACTGCTCTTAAACGATAAATAATTTTGAAAAACCACTAGACATATCGAATTTGTGCATTTTACATAACTTTCCAACAGCGTATCATTTACATCAATCGGTCGAACGGTTTAAAAATGACGGCCAAAATACTGAAGGAAAACGGAGAAATTCGTGAAAACAATATTTCGTATATTTAAAATTGTTTCAAAATAATAACGAATTTGATAAATCCGTAAAAATCAAAAAGTTGCGCAATTTCTAAGGCTTTCAATGACATATCATTTGCATCAACTGGACGAGCGATCCAAAAATGACTGCCAAAATACTATAAAAAAATGGAGCAATTCATGACAACAGTGCTCAGTATATTTAAAATTGTTTTAAAATCATAGAGAATTTAGAAAATCTGTAAAAGTGAAAAAGTTGTGCCATTTCCATACCTATCCAACGGTATATCGTATGCGTCATTCCGACAAGTGGTTTGAAAATCATGTTAAAAACGTTATCCGCAAAACAGAGAATCACGGAGTTCCGTTTGGAAAGTTCACATTGTTTTTAATCGGAAGTTCACTTTGTACTAAAATAGATGTTCACGAAGTTATGCATATATATAGGGAAACTGGTTTCTACTCCCGGGTGTAGCTACAGTGCTACACCCACGTCTCATATACTGGCGTACGGAGGTATGTGTCATACTTTTTCGGTCCGAGTATGTTCATATACTATATCTAAAAGTTACTCCAAAACAAATTTCGTGAAAATTATAAAATTAAGCATGTACCGATATATATGTACGTATAAAAGGAGTATGTAGAAAAATTACACATACTACATAAAAAGTAGTATATAAACTGCCGAAATCGTAATATATACTGCATACTACATGTATATACTTTCCGGTATGATAGATACTACATACATCATACAAAACACATGTGGGTGTAGCTACACTCGGGAGTAGCATAAATTTGTCCTAATATATATATATATATATATATATATATATATATATATATATATATATAGGGAAACTCTATTAGACACCCTGGGAGCAGAATTACTTATTTTGTACCCGGGTCAAAATACCGAGTCGGAACACAACGTCCCGTCACCTACGGACCGAATATGTTACCGTAATTTTACGTGGACGGTTTTAATTCCTTTTCCATCGTGGGGTACTGGGTTTGGAGCTAGGCCCCACCATCGTCTAACCATTGGTGCGTGGGTGCGGTTTCTGGAATTTCACGGGCGAAGGAAAGCGGCGACCGGCGCGCGGCCAGCGACCCAAATCGGGTATTGCAACCGGCGGCCAGCTACTGCAATCGGGCATTGCTTCCGGTGCGAGGGCTGCAGCTGCCGATTGCAGCGGGCGGCGGCTGGTATCGGCGAGCGACGGGTCTCGTCAGCGGCGCCGTCGTGGTCAGCGGATCGATTCGGATTACACTCACGTCACCTCATCACCAACCGAGCGAGGATATTTAGCTTTGAAGAGGTATTTGATCTGCCCCCAACAGATTCTCTCCTCGACGTGCTCCTTCATGTGCGCGGCTGCCCCGGCGTGAGCTCATCCAATCTGCTCCGTAGGGATGGTCTTTACTCTGTTCTAGGTTCTGGTGGTTCGTATGAGTTGTACTGTACTAATACGTCAATGGTGGGATGGGCCGGTGAGCAGGTGGTTGAGCTCGAGGCACACGGCCAGCGCCTCGCCCGCCGCAGTATGGACTGCGGAGTCTGCTCCGACCGGCTTAACCGTGAAGGTACGTAGATGCTCTCGTTTTCTTTTTTTCGTCAGCTATAGCTCTGTGATGCAGACTGACTTTGAACTACTCTGGAGCCTATTAGAGCCTGTTTGGTACATTATGCACAATGTTATTACCCTGAAACCTGAAGCCTATTTGTGCTATTAAAACTGATGCTCGTACTTCATTTCGGGTGCTTCCGATCCATCTGTCGTGGAGTATTTTTGGTACTCATACCTACGATTAGGTACGATCAATCGGGGCACCTTATTTGCTGATGGATTGTGTTTTCAGTCACAAGTATACACATTCAGGTGGTCAACTATTACACCAATTCCAGGCTTTGAGTTCCTAGTCCATTGCGACATATGTTAATTCCTTTTGTCCCTTCTCTCTCTGACCCGGCAGTATCAACTAATTATTTTCCTTTCCGTTTGTGCATAGCTGGGTGCGCTTGGTCCTTTGTGTGTACGTTTGGTAGGTTACAAATTCTGTGCAACATCGGAACATGCAAGAGCTCTATAACACATACATCAGATTGGTCATATAGTTCATTTGTATTCAAGACATGTTATATGTCAGTGGGAGAAAATCATACAGAGAGCCAATGAGCTGTGCCTATATGACAACAAGGTCTGAATTTACTACCCATCATTTGAAATGCAGATGTGTTAGTAATTTATTTGTAGGTATATCTGGAACACCTGTGCCTAAGATAAGATTGTTAGCAATTTATCTTTCACATTATATCCCTCTCCTCCTCGATTTCATTGTGGTAAACATGGATGAAATGTCCGGTAAATAAACCTATGTATATGCATATGTGAGTACTTATGTAATTTTGAAAAGGGTCCTGTAATAAGTAGTTAGGTTAATGCCCTTTTTTCTATTAATTAGTTTGTCCATCATGTGTTATTGTAGTCTATGCTAATATACACATAATGCAATCAGAAATCTAGATTCGGAAGGAGGCGGGGAAACACCTTCCACGGCTGCCGCACCAAGAGCGCGTGGGAGGTCAAAACAAACAGGTTCTTGGCAAGCTTCTAATAATCGTCCAAGAGAAGCATGTTCAACCTCATTGGCGCGAAGATACGATAATGTTGTACGATTAATTACAAAACTTGAAGGTGATTACAAAAGCTCAAGCTTGAAGGTGATTACAAAACTTCATTCATTTTAGACCTTGTTTCGCTGTGTATTATCTTGTTTGGTCTGCTTGTTCATAATCGAACTGGTCTAACATTTCCGAAGATCATCTTGCAACCCTTGTACGATTAATTACTTTTTGCTCCATATATACTCCCTCTCTTCTAAAATACTTGACTTCCATTTGTCCAAATATTGGTGCACCTATAGACTAAAACATGTCTAGATACATCTATAATAAGACAAATAGAAGTCATCTAATATGGAACGGAGGGAGTATACTTGCAAAAAACTCGTTGTTTACCCACTGCATTGTCTCACCATCTGAACCCATGTCCTATTTTTTTTGTCGTAATACATCCCTCTACCTGGCTGATGATGAGTACGAGGTAAGAACTAACGCTAGCATTTGTTTTGTATATAACCTCATTCTAGCTATATGCAAAGAAAAAACCAAACGTACATAATTTATGTGACCTAATTCTAGCTACATTTAGTTCTCCATAAAGTTTTTCTTTCATGTTAACATAGTCCCGTAGCCTCAAAATTTCGACCATGTTTGAATAAAGAATAAAAAATACTACTACTTTTCTTCTGTCACCCGTAATGTCGCATGCTTGGATGTGTAAGTAGTGATTAGGATTCTGAAATTAATAGGATATTATGATGCAAGTTTTTGCTGCTCAAATCAATGCTGGTACTAGATTTGAGAGTATCTAGATTTGATTGGTTAATTTTTTATGCAGTATTTTTCATTTGGTACCTGTCGACTAGGTCTTCAAGTAGGGCTCCCTAATTACTGATGGTTGTGTTTTCAGTCACAAATGTACACAAATTACTGTATGTTTAATTATTCTGCGCACCAACACACTACCCGTGTTGTTCGCAAAAAAAAATGGTCAGAGGCTGCTTGGAGATGTAATTTCCGTAATTATCATTTAGTTGCTTCCCATGTGCTTCTTTACTGCTTAGGCGGTCTGCAACCAGGATATTAGCAGATATTCTTATAACAGTACTGAAATACGACTTTAGCCAATAAATCTATGGATGTTAGTAGACATTCTAATAGTTTTTCTGCTGTATTTATTGTTGCTGATCCAAATCTTTACAAGAGGCTGCTTGGAGATGTAATTTGCCTTTTTTTTAACCATTTAGCTGCTTCTTGTGTGCTTCGTTAATGATTTAGGCTGGTCACAATGGGGAGTAACATAAGCTAGTAACATACACACTTTCCTAGACTATGTTCCTACCTCCACAATGGGGAGTAACATGTATGTAGTGTCATGCAACTATGCATTTATTAGGCTATAGACTCATTGTTTCTTGAAGTGTGTGATGTTCCGGTAACTTAGCTAGTTACCACAAGCACCTCTCTCTTCATTAAATACGTGCCACATAAGCAAACTTGTATGGGAGTGTGTGATGTTACTCCTAAGTTCCTCCCCATTGTGACCAGCCTTAGGCAATCCACAACTAGGGAACAGTGTCAACGTGTTTTAATACACGGCTATATGAATACTTAATGGTTTGACATAAAAATAATTATACCTTGGATCTAATTGTTTGCTATCAGAATCCTGGTCGGCCAGCGAGGCGGGTGGTGGCCACAGACGGCAAAGGATGTCCTAGACGGGCAGCATGGAGGGTTGTAGCTGCGGGCGGCGATGGCGTCCTAGCAGTGGCGAAGCTAGATGATTTGATAATTGGGTTCGGTTAGTGCAAACTTTCACAAATGGCCAGTGATAGAGACCATATTAGTGAAAAAAATGGAAAATTCGTTGGGTTCATTTGAACCCAATCGTTGTAGTGAAGCTCCGCCACTGTGTCCTAGTCGTACTGCACGACATGTGGGGCGGATCTGCGTGCGGCATCGGCAGCCAGTGGCCTGAGCCGTGTTGTGGTTGTTGTGGTGGGGGCTCGGTCGCGCTCGGCCTCCCCTCCATTGAGTGGAGCAATCTGCAACGTATCGACCTCGAATATCTGTATCTACCTCCCACAGGCATCGGACTCTAGGACTGCCGTACTGGCTGCACTTCATCCTCAATAGTCAACAGGCCATGCAGGTACCAACCTCTTGCAATAACTAATTTCTAATTTCATCTTAATTCAGTGTGTATTTGTTCAAATCTCTGCTCACTCCTAGTGTAATACCTCACGTAATATTGATGTCTTAGTGGTTATTATCAAGATATTCATTTAGTGGAAATTAGTTTTAGAGTCATTTCAATTGCACTGAGGTGGGCTCATTAGCTTGTTTGTCTTTGCTAAATTTTTTGTTTAACCCGCCCTGTAACCAGGAGCTATATTGTATAACAGCAATTGTGTTTGTTCATTCAGCTAATTGCTTGTTAGTTTTATGTACCATAAACGAGGTGGAACTGTGGTATTTTGGTGAGTAAGCTACTGGTGGTCTCGTCGGCTAGTAGTTTCAACGGCCATCGGTGCTGCCGATGGTCTCGCCGGCCAGGAATTTTGGCATCGAGTAAGGAGGATTGGGGAGGATTTTATCGGGCGTGTGTGGTAGATGCAGGTGTCCTTCCATCACACTGGTTCCTGACCATGATTGGCAATGGCATATTCTATATTCGTTGATTATACTCTTTTCGTACTGACTAGTACGTGCGCGCTCACAAGGTTCAGTTTGTGCTAAGCTATTTAAGTTTCGGTAACATGTGTGCTAAGCTATTTAACTTTCAATGCTCTTTTTGTGCTTCAAGCGACTCAACGCTGCCAGTTAAATTGTTATCTTGACTTCTTTACATCGATAATTATATAGCATGTTCTGACTTGTTCGTTGGAATATTTGGGGCTTCTCCAACTTATGAGGTGCCTATGTAAAGCAAAGTTGGAGTTTCTGGTTAGGTATATATAACTAGCAAAGTTGGAGTTTCTGGTTACCTAGAACTAATGCAATTGCTTCACTGATATGAATATTCTCCAGAAGAGTGAAAGCTATGGTCACTCCAACAACTGTGCAATAGTAAGATTATTTCTACATTACATAATAATTATTTAAGAGTGAAAATCCCATGTTTCTTTTTGTTTTCTGAACTACAGGGCAGTGATCATGCTTTGCAATTGAAGTTATTGGGAAGTTGGGGCATGGTTCCATGTTTGCCAAGGTCATGATGGTATCGACACATTCGAATTCAAGACTTGAAGTAGTGCATATTGTAAAAGGATAACTTTACTTCGATCAGAGTGTGCCACCTCTAAAAATGTTGCTGACGAGGGGGCCTGAAGTAAAGCACCAAACTATCGTGTAAAGAAATTAATGTAACAACATTATTTTCGCAGACGTAATTTTTTGTGTATTACACAAAAAAAATTATAGACACGTTAGCTGTCGTGGTATTTGTTTTATAAGAACATGAGGCTATGCTTGTGATCTGTAGAGACACGTCCAGGATGAATCTATTTTACGTACCCTTGACTCGATTGCATGGGAGTCCTTTTTTTGAGACCATGCAGGGGAGCTGCATGGGAGTCCTTACAAACATGTCATCAGCCTTCATAGCAAAACTCTTAAGCCGTGTAATCAAGCATAATCTTACTTCTGTTATCACAAACAATCCGAATAGGGGTGCTCACTAAAATAGTGACGTAAATTTTTCGCACATCCTATCGATGGGAGAAAGAAAAAAAAAATCACACATCCTGTCGATGGGAGAAAGAAAATCAACGTAATGCGAAAAGCAACGTAATATTCTTACCTTGGCTGCCTGTTTTTTTATGTCATTGGTTCCTGGGCTCTCGGGACGTGGGGCAGTGCATGGTTTCTGGTATCTTAGGTCTCATGCACAAATTTACGTCTGTTTCTTACGTCGCATGCAGAAGCAAGGGAACCAAGCGTACGGGATGGTACAAACTGATGCAATGGACCGACCAGGGTGCAGAATAACTATTCTACTCCCTGGGAGTCAAATAGCGCGACCGTATATATATATATATATATACATATATATATATATAGGCACCCTATTTGGCACCCTGGGTGCAGAAAATTTATTTTGCACCCAAAATTTTATTTTATGTTGCTAAGTCAATATATTATATTACATATGTAAATATTTACGTTTATCTTGATCCATAATAGAAAAATCGGCGTAAAGAAATAAAAAATATGGTTCATAGCGACATAAGAGTCATAGAAATAGCATAAATATGTCTATTTTTGTTATAATTTTGTAGCATCACATAAATAATTTCTTTACGACATGGATATATTTTATTACGTTCTACTCAACATAAGGAGTTCGACAAAATTTACGTGACGTAAAAATCATGTACGGTTGAGGAGATAGAGGGTGGGTGTAGAATAACTATTCTATACCCTGGATGTCAAATAGCGCGCCCGGCCGGTAGGTACGCATGCAGATAACACCGTCGGATTGTCTGCTTTTAGATAGGTACTAACAAAGATATGATAAATTAAGGATTGGGTTGGTCGAGAGTCGGGATGAAGTTAGAGTTCGGATGTGTTTTGGCACAGACGGAGGTTAAGTATCCCGTTTGCTTGGGATGTGACAAGTGCATAAAGGCAACACGTTTTTCTAGAATGTTTGCGGCGTGTCTCCCCTTTTGGCTGAACACAAGTTTTTACACATGCAACTGCTTTCGTTGTGGCCCTACACGCCAGGGTACGCGTCGGTATATCGTAGACCGCTCCCGTTTGCATGCGATCACTGGACTATCAATATGCTATATAAACGAATCGCGTCCGCCCTATCGTTTTTGAATCGCCGAAGTGCACCGTACGCACCGAATAGTTCTCCTCTGCCCACTGCTTCAACACACAGAGATGGCGTTTCCAGCCATATCGATCGACGCTCAGTTGTGCGTCCCGACGGCAAGGTTCCTGAACATCCCTCACCCCGGCCCGGTGAGTAATGTCCTTAAGGTCATCGTTTGCAGGAAGGATCGCTCCAAGATGATGTCTGCGATGGTCGTGCTGCAATCCATGTACATCCCTGGTTTGATGAGGATAGCGCGCAACTTCGATGGTGGTATTTACGTGGCATTCGCATGGAACCATCAGGCTGATCAACTTTCCGGGCACGCGTACATGTGGGGGGAGGAGCTTGTAGGGTTCATCAGGGTCCGTAGTGTTGAGCCTGCCTATCCTTTCGGAGGCACATCTGTAGTCCAGATTATGTAGATGATGCGGCATGACAGCATGCGCTCAGCATGGGATGCATTTCTGTAGATCAGCCTATGTAATCCATGATGTACTTTATGGTTGTGGTCCACCTTATAATAACACACGCAGAAATGCCATTTTCGTGAATCTTACTTGTCAGACAGGAACTTATTCATCCCATTTTTCGTTTATCGAGGGACGCACGACCCATGACAGCTAGTATTTTTGCGTATGTTTTCTCTATGTATGGACGGACGCATGATTCTGGAGGAACAGAAGATACGGACGAGACGGAATAGAAAGAGTAAATCACGCAGTATTTTTTTAGGTAACAACATCATTTAGTTCAAAGCTTTTACATGCGCAACCCACGCAGCCCTAACATATGCACAGCCAAGATGAACTACACAGTTCCTTCAATCTATAGATAGGGCATGCACTAACCGCACGTCGGTGCGTTTGGTTCATGGCCCCACGATTGCGTGGACGGATTCGTCTCTGGCATGCTCCGCACTATGGCACTGAGCTGCCAGGTTGACGAGCGCCGTCGCCGCCGGTAGTAGTAAGGCTGGCCAGGCAGGGATAGTGTACAGTATGCCCACACACACGAGGCCCGCCTCAGCCGTTAGCAGGAGCACAAACATGAAGACTGCCGTGCATGTCCGTGGCGTCACCGTAGTTGGACGCAGAAGAGAACGGGCGTAGAAGATCATAAGTAGCAGGCACGCGTACGACGCTAGGATTGTCAACGCCACTGAAAGCCGGCCGCCGCAGAGGTACATCGTCCCGAGCACCATGAAGCCGGACACAAAACATAACGCCTCCAACACCACGCCTATTGCACAAAGAGAACCCGAGTACAGATGCGGTTTCAGTAAATGTTGGGACACAACAGTCGCTGAAACAATCTGTGACGGCAAGTTACCTTCACGCATCGAGACGGAAGCAGCCATTAACAAGCTCAAGATATCTTGGGGGCAGAGCACCTGCGAGCGAGGGGGGGAGGGTGCTCACGAGTGCGCCAGAGCGATAGTGAGGATGGGGCATAGGAACGGAGATTATAAAAAACCAACGCTAGCTGATCAAGTTTAGGGCGGTTCATTTTCTTCTGCCAGCGACGCAGCGGGCAGCACCTTTTCGTCAGGTACATTTTTTAAAGATTGCAGTTACGTTGTGTTCGATGGCGACGGAGGTAGTACTTGTGGGGCAGGAGCTTAGCGAGCGCATGCAAACATGCACGAGAATGTCACATCTACAACGTCTGTCCCCGCGAAGGCAAAAAGCAAGATAATACAATATTGGGGCCACGAGTGCTAGCATATCCTACCATTTTGGTGTTTGTTAATTCATCTGTACAGAGGGGGGAGGTTATCACGGACCCACTTTTGCCTCAAGCAGCCCTAAATTTTCAAAATCGACATTCCTTGTTTCGCGAGCTACACTTTGCGCGCCAGACGTGGTCGATTCAAAATTTTCGGCCTAGTCATGGCGAGAACTACCACACCGATCGAGCGTCTTGTCTATATAATGAAACTATCGGCATAAGGTAGTACACAGATCATTGTCGTGTGCAACACCATAAAAACCGCGACACGCCGGTGGTGACACAACGGAGGATCAGGCAAGTGGCCGATGTTGTTTCAGATGAATTCATCACGTTTCGCCAGTCCCGTTTGTTCATTACCCCTTTTGCATTACGGTTTTTGTGCATCCTCTTTTTTCAAGTTATAAATTTGCCATTCAAGGTCCGCATGCAAAACATTTTGCTATATGTTTGAATTTCCTATTTTGGCAGCTCATGGACCAAGGATCTGTCGGGTGGAAGAAACGCAGTAAAAGGACACCACGCGATGTGCAACTAAGCATCCCATACACCCCCGACGTAGCTTGTTGCAAGATGCTGGAAGAACTTGTCGAAGTAGTTGGGGGATTTAGTCGGCAACAGGCGGAACTTGCAAAGAGCACCAGCTTCGGCGTTTTCGCCGATTGGAGCCACAGGATTGCGTTCGACCCAAAATTCTCCAGCTGGTTAGTATCACAGGTCGATTATGTTAATCATTGCATCAAAACCGGGAGGTGTGGAAACATACCCATAGACGCAGTCGCAGCAACAAGAATCATTGGAGTGTCTAGTATAGGGGTAGACATTGACACTCGCCCCCCTTCAGAAGTTGTGGCTGGGCGTTTAGCAGTTAGGGAATTCATCGGCATAAAGGCCAACGCCACACCAACCTTAGAGGCTGTAACAAAAGTCTTGCGAAGAAGGCGGGAACACCCGGACGCCGACGACGACAATATGTTCAAGGCAGCATTCGTCATTTATGCCATGTTCATTTTAACCGGTACCCATGAATCTAGAGGGGATTTAGACGATAGGTTTTGGTACGCTCTTGATGGGTCTAGGCCAATCCATAGCTACAATTGGGGGTCGTATGTGGCAAAACTTATCATAGACTGGTGTTTCAACTCATCCGTGTGTAGTGATGGCGGCGGTGACAGGCTCCCACCCCCCGGGTGCAACCACTTTCTGCAGGTACCGTGTCAACATCCCCTTTTTTTTAGATACCAACGTGAAAGTTTACATTTTTGACCCCATTTGTTTTCTTGCGAAAGGATTCAAGGCATTGTGTACGTTTAAAAATTATATGTCTTACTTTTGCCTCATATGTAATTTTTTGGGTTGCGGAACAGGTGCTATATCTTGATAACATTGTGTTCCCGTCTCATCGAAACACGATGAGCATTTTACCTCGGATGGTGGTTTTTGGGAAAGAACGGATCAATCGGTTAATCATGATGGACACAGCACTGGAAGGTTGTCCTCCGTCGAAGGTCTACGGCCGTGGTCAGGTTCACACCAGAGTTCATAGTAAACACTTTCTGCGGGTTGAGGCATTTTCTTTTTACGTTTAACACGTCAATTGATCCCAGATGGGAGGTAGGAGGTATGTAGCAACCAGCAACACGCATGAGTGCACGCCAAAGCGGCAGGGAGGCCCAGATACGAAGCGTCGGGCGCCCAATAACGGCCCAGTCGCGATCAGGTCGCCTGTCAGGCCCACAGGAAATACGCAGGCAAGCGTCCTAACATGTTTATTTTTCTCTTGGCCATTTGTCTGCAGTACGCGTTTTTTTTTCCACCTGTCCAATATCATATCGAATTTGATCGCAGGCACACGCAACGGTCGTAGTTGCAACTAACCGTTTCAAAGCCAGATGCATAAAGCATTTGAACACAGCAAGGAAATCCATCGAGGCAGAAGCCAACCTGTTTGCCTCGACTGTGTCAGTGTACCAGCGCGCATGCCTGAACGGTACGCTAAAGTTATTTGCTACAGATTTTCTTGCCTTGTCAGCGATCATCAAATGCAGCCAATGTCAAGTTTGTCATTTTTGACTGACATGCAAGATACATCGCAGGCAACAGCGTGCATACAAACCTATATAGTAAACACGCAACCGCAAATCATGCAAAATTCCGAATACAAACGGAAGAAGTGCAAGTAGGTGAGTAGTCGTCAACCACGTATTAATGTAGCCATCTTAAGTTTTGTATACAGTTATTTAATTGATTCATTTTTTTAGCAAGCAACCCTGATGGCACGAGTTGCAACGACAAGTACCCGTACACAGGCGATGAGAACACACCACCGTCTGACACACACGTGGCTCTACCGCGATCGGCAGTCCCAGCCGTGGTCAGGAACAAACGGAACCCCCTTGCGGAGATGGATGCAGCCTCACTATCGGAGTCGTTTGCGTCTGCACGGAGGGCGATCGATGTGATCAAGATGGAGTCAGACCCCCCCGCAAAGCAAACTGTAAAAAAACCATTTATACCGCAGGCGGTGCAGATGAGTGCAATATACCCAAAAGCACCATGGGAGTTGGGATACCAATCGCCACAACTCGACTTCACAGCAGTCGGCGAATTCTACGCGTGGGCAACACAAAAAAACGCAGACAACCAAAGGTATGTGGGCAGAGCTAGCAAAACGAAAATACGGGTCGTATGTACTTTCTTGTGTCCCGTGATTTGTCATTACAAGTGACGAAGTATCTAACCATTTTGCTCACAATGTCTGCAAAAAATGCGCAAGTGTCTGGATTCACCACGGTGTACCGTCAGTTATTGAGGCACGGGCAGGCCACATTGCAGCAGAGTTTAAGGAGGGCGGTTACGTGTCAAGGACAACAGTCGATCTAGTATTCAGGAGATACACACAGATCGACCGTGGGGCATACAGCGCGTCGTCCCTCGTGTCTTGGCGTCATTTCATGGAGACTAGTTTATCAGTAAGTTCGTCTAAGTCTCGGTGTAGCAGAAAGGATGGTAAAAGCTAAGACAACAAGAATGTTTAATCATGCAACCGCATTTGTTTTTCACGATGACAGGTACTTGCTAGATCAGATAGCATCGAGGCTAAGGAGGAGGGAGCGAGGGACATTTTAGTCGGAGAGCACATAGGATATAGAGTCTGGAAATGCCAGATGGTAACGTCCAGACACGATGATCTAAGTTATATAAGCATAGCTTGACGTTTTGCATCATACTATGTGGTTAGTTTCTCACGATGGCAACAGCTTATTCACCCCATACTATGTGTTTAGTTTCTCACGATGGCAGAGGTAGAATCGTGGTGGATTGCACTGGCTTGGGACATGAAACGCGAAAGGCTAACGGTATTCTGCCCCGGAATGCAAGAAGCTGATGGGGAAATAATCACCAGCATAAGGCAGGAAGTCGATAAAATCGACGCATACATGCAGCAGTCCGTAGCCATTTCTTTCGAAGGATGGAATATTAACTGGCGTCAATGGACTCGCGTGTACCGGCACGACACTAGGAAAACTTTGAAGGGAACGAAGGACAGGAGGTTAGTGTGGTAGTTCTGGTTCTCTACTCGTACTATTCTTTTTTCATGGCTCTCCACATAAGTTGGGTAATGAATGCACTTCAACATATCGCAGGCCCGAAGCTGGATTCACCTGCATCAACTTCTGCCAGTCATTCGATGGCATAGACCACCAAGCGTACACATGCGAGGTGAAGAAATGTCCCGCTTATACAGATACAGTAGTGGCATCAACATTTCATCTAATTATTCCTAACTCATAGTTTGTTTCTTACAGTCATATAGCTTCAGCGAGACGAGGATAAAACTGCTCTCCGAGCTCATGCATCTGAAGGAGAACAAGGGGAAGCTGCCAATGCAATTTGCTTTGGATATAGATGACTGATGGGTGGGAGGAATCACACACACTTTGGGAGGAAGAACAGATTGGGAGTGGTGCATGCAGTACAACTCGGCTCCAAAGTTCCCCACCGGCGTGAGCCCAGAATAATAAATTAGTAGACAGAGTGGTGTGTCAGTTAGGTTGTCTTCATTTGCCCAGTCGCATCGCATGAACCATGTATCCCTTTTCAAAACAAATGAATCTACTTTGTTTTTATCTATCGCGAATGGGGGCAAACCAATGAACTCAAAAAATATAGAGGCACTAACGCGGGGGGTGGGGGGTGGTTTGGAGGCCTGTGGTGCAGCACATGTGCTATATATACGTGCAACACCACAGCCAAAGCCCACAGCAGGAACACACCGCGCCAGCTCTCCCCCCTCTCTTCATACTCAATGGACCAAGATGGCACCCAGCCTCCCTCATGCCAGTCCCTGGATGGGGATGGCATCGTGCCCCCCAACAGCGCCCCAGCAGGGTCATCGACATCCCGTGCGCCCAACATGGCCGTAAGTATCACGCTCGCAACAAAGATTTTTTATTATACCCCCCTACACAATGTATAATCCACAGAAGCTGCGTGCATAAATCCATCATCCTCTGTTGACACCAGGTTTTCACCGAAAACACTATTATGCCAGTCACCGTTAAGCAGATTAAGGACGCTTGAGAAAATATGTCAGAACGCACGGTTGTTATAAACCACACCACGATCACCAGTGTAAGTTTTCGATGTGGTTCCCGTATCACTTGTCAGTAGATGACTACAATATCTACGTATAGTTTTTTCATTCACGCAAAAAACGACACCAATATTTGTGCCCAATCGCAAATCCTGGCAGGTTAGAGTTGTAGGGAGGATATTGTCCAAAGGATACACGAACGCGAGAGGTGATTACAAGCTTGACGACGGCACAGGCATTATACATGGAGACTATTGGTCAGTTTTACTCAATACACAGGAAGCTAGATTCATATTCCTTTTATGTCCTCGTAATCGCAAGTTGATTGGCTTTTTGCGTAGGCTTATGGACGACAAAGTGCGTGAGAAAGAGTTCAACGATTTCAAGTAGGTTAATCCTAAGTTTCTTCCATTCCTCCAAACTGCGTTTTTAATATAGTCGAAATCATGCTGCAAACGACATATTTTTTTACAACAGGGTGGGCGACTATGCGACGGTGTGCGGCCGGATTCCCGTGAACTCTTCAACCCCTACCATAAGTACTTACACGTGCAGGTACACACCAGCTCATCGTTACAGACATGAAAGATACAGGATCACAAACACTAAAAAGCTACCCCCTACGATGCATTTTCTCACCAGGGTCGTGACGGACTTCAACCGGATCACGATGCACTTTCTACATGTCATATATGCGAAACTATATCTCGACAAGGTTAGACCAGCAGCTCCATCGCAACTTCATGTTTTCATCGACCGGTAGATCGGGACATTTTTTTTCCATTTGCTACATGTATGTTTGTTATTATCGGACAGAGGGTTGATACCTTAACTGCGGCTCCGAACGTCAGCGTTGAAAGCCAGACCGACACGGGAGAAGAGGGAGACGGCAGCGCAGCCGACGATGAGCTGGGCATATTCGAGGAGCCAGAATCAATCCACACAGCAATGTCGAAATCAATTATGGCGGCGCTAAGAAAATTAGACTCCAGGTAGTTTTTTTCTATCGGTTAGTAGTGCAGCAAACATGAAATCTGACCATAAGTAATGCAGGGACTCCATTATCGGGGTAAGCATGGCAGACATATGCAAAGAAACATCCGCCGAAGCAGAAGTTGCCAAGTAAGCATACATATACGTGACGGATTCAGATTCTGTTTGGTGGTAAGATAATCCAAACACTAAATTCATCTTCTCCACCCCACTGGCAGGAAAATGTTAGACGACCTGGCAAGCATCAGAGAACTGTACAACACGTGCGAGGAGAATCACTACAAGCCATCATGAAAAAATAAAGCAATCGTGCGAATGAAATACCCAAGAGTATCCCACAGCCCAGCCCCAGCGCAAGTTGTATCCATTTGTAATATGTTTCCACGTCCAGTAGTTGAGGTCGCACGTAGAGTACGACCCCAGCGGCAATATCAAATATTCAGGCTTTACCAGTTGCAATAATATCTAGTTATCAGCGGAAGGCATTTAGGCCGGACAACGAGGCAGATTGACAAGAAACAGTACATGCACGTTACAGAGCACTAGAGTGGCTCACTGGTTATGCAAAACATAGGTGACTCACTAGTAGAGGGCGCGCTCGATCACGCGGGGATCTTAAATCGGGATGGAACCAACAAAAAGAGGCCTACCCACGGTGTTGGTTTGTTTCTTCTTGTTTCAAACATGTAGTCCTCCCGGACGCCGCATGCACGAAGATCTTAATACTCCGCGTGCGCTATCTTCTCGCAACCATCTCGACCGAAAATGGCAGCTTCCATCGCGTAGTCGCCGACGCAGTCGATGATGAGAGAGTCGCCGAGCTCTAGCCCGTTTGTTTCGGCGAAGTCGCGCCAACCATGGTCGATGAAGACGCGCCCCCGACACTCGACAAGAGTCACCACCCAAGTGCGCCCCGCGGCGTCCCCAAGCATGATTTTCGCGGGGAACCCGCATGTCAGGTACCGGCAGAACGCGCCAGGCACCTTCAAAGGCTCGAACGGGTCGAAGTGGATTGTGCGCTTGAAACGACGGCGAAGGCGCACACCCGGCAAAAAACCCACTGCAGGCATCCTCTCCGCCTCGATATGGCCACCCTTGCGACCGTCCGAGCACTCAGCCACAACCGCGTTCTTCCCCATTGCCATGCACAGCTTTGCTGATGTAATCGACCCCGAACAGCCACGAGAAGTCACGCCTCCGACGTCGCCACTCAGCGGGGTTTTGTTGGCGGCCGGTGAGTTCGCCTCATCTACGCACCCCAGCAATCTGGAACGGGCCGACTGCATACGGAGAAAAGCAAGGTAGGCATGAAAAAGGTCTAAGACGAAGTGGGACGAGAGGAGAAAGCGGTGCAACCTACCAGTCCACTCGCGGAGGCACCAACCGCGGCGTTGTGAGAAGCCATGAACAAACCCCCACCGAGTGTAGATTTGGGGGAAAAGGGTGGAGAAGGAGGGGATGGGGGAAGAGGGAGGGGCCGTATTTTCTGCGGAAGATTCGTCAGTAGCCGTTTTTTTACCTCAGCAGGGTGTGGTGACCAATAGAGTGCAGCAACACCACCTAACAACCGGGGCCAATAAATATGCATAACGCGGGGGGCTACAGAGAGGTTGTACACTTTTTAATTCACAGTAACAGGAAGCAAGTATCCAATGCGTGGCATCGGAACACCAACGAGTATGCAGATAGGTTTTAGAATATCCGTACTTAATACTTGAACAAATTTTACGCAAAAATACTAGTAGCACACAAGAAACCAAAAAATTTGGCTAGCGTCTGTTAAGTTTTCATGGCAAGATTATTTTTTTTACGCTGATATCCGGGGACACTCAACAGCGGACGAATGGAGTATCGTTCGTTAGTTCATCAAATGGCTAACCCGGGGCGTACACATTTTGGAACACCCACAATATATATAACTATCAAAGAAAGATATAGAACTATCCCAAAAAAAAGCATACCCCCCGAGGCTCTTATATATAGAACCAGTCCCGCGCGTACCATATTACCACCATCGACGCCGCCGCCTGCAACCGCTGGGCTTGCTTCGTGCTGACGCCGTTTTGGAGTTGTTAGGACATGCAATGCAGCATGAGGATGGTCCGGGACTTCCATCCATGCGGCGATGCTTCATGGGGGGGGGGGGGGGCAGGATTGGGGTGGTGTAAGCGCGATGCCGTCTCCCCGTAGTCGAGGAACCAAGCGACGACATTTATCGGCATGATTGGGGGGGGGGGGGGCGGCGTGTGTGCGCGTGGGGGGGGGGGGGGGGGGGGGGGGGTTGTGACGGGATTGCTTTGAGTAAGATTCACGATGTTTCCAGATCGACCCAAATAGCAAGACGCGTCAACAAATTTAGCACTCGATGGCCCAGGGAAGACAAGCCGCGCGTTCGTGCGACCGCTCTAAAAACACTGCCAAGATTGGGTCGCATCTGGGGGGGGGGGGGCGTTGCGGTTCGAGGAAGAAAGAGTAACACGGCCACCCCCACACGGGGTCCCATGTGTGAGGGCCTTTGGTATGCTATAGCAGTTGGGCTTCTAGCCGTTGGGTGACCGGGCGCACAGATGGTACCCTTATAGCAGACGCAATATATCTATACCCACCAGCCCCCCCCCCCCCCCCGCACTACTAAAGGACAAATTTTCGGCCGATTTTACCGGCGAGGCAGTGAATGTAGTTTCCTCCAAATTGATATCCGGGGAGCCCAGCAAAATATGAATTGGGCCAAAATGACAGCAGGGAGGAAAATCGGAGAACCAAAACGCGTTGGACCCGAGCTCGGTACTTCTGGTCTCCGCTGTGGAGGCAAGCCCCTCTCCGCCTTTTTGGAAAACCTCGCGGCGCTATCTCTAGGTAAGAAGACAATGGACGGTTTTTTGAATAGTAGCGAGAAGACCGTGTACTCTTCGGAATTGGGGCGCTCCACGGGTGTCTGTCGGAGTCGCTGAGCGACGGCGCAAATGGAACTTAGTAGCCGGCTGTTCATATCGGCCTGCATAGCGCTGATCTGCTAAACATCGGGCATACACATTTTGGGGGGTACCGGTTAGCCAGCCATGGACATGAGGCTTGCTTCATCCTCGCGCACCACCGCTTCCCAAATCAGTTGGACGCGGTGCCCGTCTCCGGAAGCGTGACGCCATCGTCAGAAGTAGGATTGGGATTGGGGGCAAGTGAAGACACGGATGGAGCCAAGAAGGTGATGATGATGGCGAGAACGACAGCGAGGATGGGGGACCTTTATTTCGGCAGACGGCTCGGTCCACAGGTGCAACTCCATTACACCAATCGCGGCCGATCCGGATGCTCCCACTCGCATAGTGCACACGGTGACGTCATTAACGCGCACAGGAGGAAATGAGGGCGAAGCGCTCGATCGCTGACATTGCCGGGGCGGCGCGCCAAAAAAGACGTTGGCGGTATTATAGCTAGAGGCACCTGTGATCTTGTGGGGCCGTACAGCGGAATGGAACCCCCCTTTTTGCTATAGTGTGAATGTCGGTTGTACTGGCCACCCACTATGACCGGGTGGACCACAGACCCGGTCCCTGTGGTCACATTCTGTGAGGCGTCGCGGTTGGAGGGAGAAAGGGTAACACGGCCACCCCCACACGGGTCCCATGTACGAGCCCCTTTGGTATGATATAGCAGTTGGACTTTCTAGTCGTTGGGTGACCGGGCACAGAGACGATACCCTTATAGCAGGTGCAAACTATCCATATCCCACACCCATCTCCACTACCAAGAGAGGTGAGGATGATGCAGAGAATGATAGCGAGGATGGGCGACTTGTATTTTTGGGCCGATGGTTCGGGATATAGGTGCAACGCCATTACATCACTTGCAACCGATCCGGATGCTCCACTCGCAAAGTACACACGGCGACGACATTAACGCGCACCGGAGCAAACGAGGACAAAGCGTCCAACCGCTAACAGTGCCGGGGCCACGCGACAAAAAAATACGCTGAAAGTAGTCTAGCTAGAGGCACATGTGATCTTGTGGGGCCGTACGGCGGAGTGGAATATCCCTGTTGATACAGTGTGAACGTCCATGTGGCCACATTCTGTGGGGCGTCGCGGTTAGAGGGAGAAAGGGTAACTATCCATATCCCACACCCATCTCCACTACCAAAGGACATATATTCGGCCAAAACGAGACAAGGAGAGAATTTTGACGAACCAAACGTGTTGGACACCATTCCGGTCCTTCTGGTCTCCGCTGTGGAGGCAAGCCCCTCTCCGCCGTTTTGGCAGACCTCGCGGCGTTATCTTCGGGTAAGAAGCTAATGGACGTTTTTGGAACCGCGGCGAGAAGATCGTGTACGTTTCAGAAATGGGGCACTCCACGGTGGCCGTCGGAATTGCTGAGCGACGGCGCAAATGGAACTTAGTAGCCAGCCGGTTCATAGGGGACATGCACTGCGCTGAACCTCTAATCATCGGGCATACGCATATTGCGGGGGCAGCGGATAGCCGCCACGTACATGGGGCTTGCTTCATCCTCGCGCACCACCGCTCCCAAAAATCGGTTGGACGCGGTGCCTTATCCGGGAAGCGCGATGCCATTTGTGAGAAGAAGGAGTGGGCTTGGGGGGAAGTAAAGACACGGGATGGAGACAAGAAGGTAAGGATGATGCCGAGAATGATAGCGAGCATGGGCGACTCTTATTTTGGGCTGACGGCTCGGGATATAGGTGCAACGCCATTACATCACTTGCAGCCGATCCGGATGCTCCACTCGCAAAGTACACACGGCGACGACATTAACGCACACCGGAGCAAAAGAGGGCGAAGCGCTCAACCGCTGACAATGCCGGGACCACGCGACAAAAAAATACGCTGGAGGTATTCCAGCTAGAGGCACCCGTGATCTTGTGGGGCCGTATGGTGGAGTGGAATTTCCCTTTTGCTATAGTGTGAATGTGGGTTGTACAGGCCACCACTGTGACCGGTTTGGACACCAGGCCAGTCTGTGTGGTCTCCGTCGTGGAGGAAAGCGATAAGCGTGCCACCATCGTGAGATGGATTGGGAGGGGGCCGAGCGAAGACACCGATGAAGGTGAGGATGATGGAGTGAATGACGCCGAGGATGGGGGAGTCTTTTTTCTGGGCTGACAGCTCAGGCTATAGGTGCAACGCCATTACTACACCGGCAGCCGACTCGGATGCTCGACTCATAAAGTCCAAACGACGACGACATTAACGCGCACCGGAGCAAATGAGGACGAAGCACTCTAGTGCTGACAGTGCCGGGCCACGCGACGGAAAAGACGTGGGAGCTTTCCCGCGCTATTTCCATTCATCCGGCGGCCCAGTCGCTCCCCGGTGTGCCGTGTCAGGCGTACGGTTGCTCGTGTAGGCAACCGGGGGCGGAAGACGTTGGCCCTGCGGAAATAAGGTGGACTAGGTGAGTTTATGCTGACCGATGGGAGATTATCTTTCTAAGGTGCCCGTCCGGAATAAATCGTCACAAAGTTTTTGATAAAAGTGGATGTATGTATGACTAGGATGTGCCTACATACATCCATTTTTTTTGCCAAACCTTTGAGACAATCAAATCCGAGAGGAGATACGGAGCATAAGCTTGTGTACAAAGATAGGACAGATTATAACCGGCGCCGAAAAAACACATCCGTGGCGAAAATGATAAGCGGGCCAGCCCCCTCGTTGGCTCAAACCTTTCTTAATAGATATTTCGACTGCTGATCGTACGCCAGGTCGCGGGCCAAAAAAAAACAAAAATAACCCCATCCGCAGCAATATATCGTGAACCATGCAGTAGACACTTGAGCACCTTGAGCATCGACCAGGGCCCACCCAGGAGTTGCGTGACGAGACATGCGCGTGGTTTACACCCCCCAACCCAACCAAGGAATTGAATGTGAGACGGCCCCACAAGATACAGCACTACTAGATACCTTCTCATACAAAACAGGTTCATCACGATACTAGCTTTCACTGGGGCCGTTTTCGTTCCCAAAGCACACGGAGAGGTCAAGAGTGTGACGAAAAGACATCTCAGCCTATTGTTAGCTAGCACACAGAAGCGTGACGAAGACACCCCCGTGGCCTCGCAAACCCCGCTAGGACACGAAGCGACAGGTCGTAAACGCCTAGCAATTTTGCACACGGTAGGCAGCTAGCGTGTAAAATTTCGGGGTTGCTTCCGCGCGCTGCGTTTAACATCGCACCTAGGAAAACTGGCCCCACCAGTCGGGGAGATTTCGGGTCTCGACCGCGCCCCACGGTGGAATAACCCCAGCTCGCACGCAGACCCGGAACGGACTCGCCTCTTACCACAAACCCCCAGATGGGCGTTGGAGAGCTATATAAGGCAGCATGCGAACTCAGGGATCGGAGCCTTAAACTCCACACACAACCCCAAGATGGAAGAACCAAACACGGCCCTCACCTTGCAGACCGGCTCGGGTGTAGACGTCGATCAAGGCTCCAACTCCCATGTGCACGACGATACAAGGAGGAGAACTGGCACACTTGCAACACAGGTTTGTATCGAACATACCCCCCCCCCCCGCCCCTGTTTTTTTCCTTGAATCTCAACTTCTTTTGGCACCAGCGCTCACCACCACACATATCTTTTCCGAATCTTAGGGACATATTTTTCTGCCGAACGCCGACCAGATGAAGTTCATACTTGGCGAGATCAGGCAGGTGGCAGATCACACGAACAACGTCCTGAGATGCTTGAGGTCACTCACGACATACCCCGGGATTGGACGGGCGAATGCACGTCAACCGCAAGCATCCCATACCAGGAAGCCCAATCGAGGTACGTCACACCAATAAAGATTTATTGCTCGCTAAGGAAAAATAGCTAGATGCTGTGTATGCGCGCAGATTACGATAATATCAATTACACAATGCACAGTCTTTTTAGAAGGTTTTGTGACACTTTTTTTTTGTATTCAGATCGAGACGTTATCGTTACTGGGATCCCTTGCTCGCCAAACGAGACATTTGCACAAGCCCCGCTTTCTGGGGGGTACTTCGTTGCAAGGACAAACTTGGGTATGCATTTTACCGGGTCCGGACACCCGTTCACTGTACAGGAAACCATCGGATTTTCGGACATGTACAAGAGGGAGTCGTGCAACAAGTACATGCGCATGATCCAGTCGTCGACTCCCGACGCAATTGATGCAAACCAGGATAAGCGAACCCACCAAGGCGTATGTCGGGTGGTGCATCTTGTCAGGCCCGACAAAACGTCTATCATGACTACAAACGACTGGATTTCGAAAATAGCTTCGGCCCAACAACTATGCAGGTATCACTCAATCCAGCCCATTGATGTCATGGTGTTACTATAAGCCGTCAATCGTAGTATATATAGAAACAAAAAAATGGCATTTCTTATTCGTTAAGTAGAAAGCATTCGCATGCGCACCTTTTGTGTTTTTTTTGGATTACTCGTATTTTTCGATGTCCACACACAGAGTGCTCGTTACACTGAGGGGGCCGCCGGATCTGCATTTCACCGGCCACGACTTGAACTCGTTGCTAGGGAAGCACCTGTTATACAGTGTCAAAACATGCTCGGCACTGATCAGGGTGCTTAGGGACGCGGAGTTCGATGGCACGAGTGTAAATCGCACAGCACCGGCAAGGCATTACGTCGACCCTAAGTGGGCGGTAAGGATAAAACTTTTTCGTAGCATGCGAATGAGTACAAAATGCTTTTTCATATTGCGTAACAATTTCTGATAACACAACATTGTATGTATGAAATATGCAGGAACGTGTAGTAAGGGAGCACAACTCGTTCGATGAATCCGTGTTGCTCTTCTGCTCACCAAGCACCCCATACAAAGTTTACGAATGCCCACTAGTAAGTACCGCGCCGAATCGGAAGAATAATTAACAAAAAAATGGATCGAGCAGATTTGCTCATGATTTGTGCTGTCGTGAACCAAGGGTTTCTATTTATGTCGGTTTACTTTCTCACACCGTAGGTCATCGTCCCGGTCCCGATTGGGACGACGTGGTCATGCTATGCAATCGACTTCGGAAGCAATACTCTGTACATCATGGACCCATGTGTGACGGGGATCCGAGAGGCGGAGCACATGGCCAAGCACTTCGAACACTCCACTAGTATCGTCGCTGAAGCAGTTTTCTGCATGCGCGTACTTTCCTCCGACAAGAACTTGGGTAGCGGTAAATGGAAGAAGACGGTTCTCCATGTAGAAGGATCAGCTAGCCAACCGTAAGATTTCCGACAAGCACGACCGATTCGGACTCGGAGTAAGTCACACATTAATAAAAAAGCTAATAGTGTTTTTTTCCTTCTTTTGTGTTTCAGATGGAACACCGGAGTTTACGCTATGAATTTCGCAAGATGGTTCAACGGCACATTCGTGTGCGAGCCATCAACGGAGGTCAGTACAAACGGCACAGGCTCGGACAAATTTACATTCGGATTTAAGAGGGGTTTCCGAAAATGGTTTTTAATAAGAAATGCTGGTGGGGGGCACACTACTGATTTTTGTTCATCCAAACATTTTTTTTCAGACGATAGTGGGGCAGATCAGGAGAGAATTTGTCCACATGCTACTATTCGCTGGAGCAAATGCATTGGGCCCACCAAACATGGAAATGTCCGTAGCGGAGGGGAAAAAGAAAATGAGAATGTCAATGGACTGAGTGAAAGCTAGCAGTTGTCACGCGCAACTGTTTTCTACCCATCCAAAATAACATAGCGGGGTTATCGCTGTTTAGCAAACTAGCAATGTTGCAGTCATTCCCGGTCTACTACTAGGATTACAGTAGCTTGTAAAGGGCTGTTTCCACGCGCACTTTGGGTGGTTGGGCAACTGACGTTGCCAGTATGGCACACCTATATTTGTTCCATGTAATAGCCCTACTGTACCCTCAACGCAAGCACGTACATCCAACCCGTTGGATGGCATGTTTTTTTTATATCAATGTACATGGACGAGTCTGGGAGGCAAAAGAAACATGGTTTTGGAAATTAACAAACAAAACAAGCAGAAAAGGTTACTAATCCCAACACACGACGACACTAGTTCGGGTGAAGAAGATGTAGGGTAAGTTTCGCTACGCAGAGTTCTGGTGAGGAAGAAGATCGATTAGAAGTGGGACGGGGGAGCGGCGTGTAGGGGGGCCTGTGCTTATGAGGTTACCGGGGGGTTGTACCGGAGTTCGAACGAGGGAGGGGGGCTACCTGAGAGGTTTTTCATACAATGAAAACGGGGGGGGAGGGGGCGGCGGTGATGTACAGGCGAGACGGGGATTACCGTAACAGAGTTACAACGACGCAGGGGACGCTCAGGAGCCGTTTGCATTGATGAAGATGGAGGGACATGACATCGGGCTACTATTGGAAGGAGTGAGAGGGAGGTGCGGCACCGATGTAGGGGAGGCGTGGTGCCGATGAACGGACCTATGAAGGGGAGCACAGACTGCTCCGACCTCGAATCGGGTGACCAATAGAGCAGGGGGCAATTGAACGAGTCCGGATACAAACATACGAACGTCAGGTCGCAATACGGTCGATCTATGGGAGGTCATCCACCAAACACTGACAGTGCTGAGGCAGTCTCCGATCGGGGGGGCGCAGCAACATGGCCGCTCAAGCATGTTTTTAGGCCTAACATGCACATTCACACCCGTTGCCGTGATGCATGGCCAAAGCAGTCGTCGTCAGACGGGGGGGGGGGGGGTTGCCGAACTTTGTATAACAAATGTTCATACCGGCGGGCACATTTGTTTCGCTGTCGCCCGTGATGCCCCCTGTTTTGACGTCCCTGACCAACCCCGACAGAGTATTCGTAGCCTTGAGGGCCAAGACCCCAAAATAACTCATGATCGCACCCTTAACGGGCGAAAATACAGAGAAGAGAATGAAGGACGTGGTTGTCCCAGCCGGAATTAACTACACCACATCTGGTAAGAAGATAATGATGAGGGAGGTCAAGGTGCTACCAGGCGTTTTGGTGAAGAAGGAGCTCGATTAGACGTGGGGGGGAGCGCCGTGTAGGGGAGTTGTGCTTACGATGTTAGGGGGGTGTGCCGGTCTTCGATCGAAGTAGGGGGGTTTAAGAGAGGAGTTGCATTTAATGGAAAGAAGAAGGGGGGCGACGGCTTGGTACAGCGGAAGCAGGGAGTACCACACCTGAATTTACAACGAAGGAGGGGACGCTCAGCAGTCGTTGCATCGATGGAGATGCAGGGATACGACAGCGGGGTACAGTTTAAGGAGGGAGAGGGGAGTGGTAATGATGAGGGGGATGCGTGGTACGGATGGAGGCGTCGTACCGTCGAAGCGGAGTCCAGACATCTACAACCTCGAACCGGGTAACCAACAAGTAGGGGGCAATTGAGCGAGGCCGCATACAGACATACGAATGTGAAGTCGCAATCGGTTGAACTATTGGAGGATATCGCCAACCATCAATAGTGTTGAGCTAGACCCCGACCGGGCGCAACAACATGGCGGCTCAAGCTCGGTTAGGTACAACATGCACAATCACCCACGTTACCGTGATGCAGCCCCATAGTAATCGTCGACAGGCGAGGGCCGGCCGGACACGTATAACACATGTCTAGCCCGGCAGGTCATTGCATGTGTTTACCTTCACGCACGTATCACCTATAGGGTCACCTAGTCGCATCGCCGTGACGTTGCAGTTGACTTATCCGACCAACTCCCGCATTGTTTTTCGTAGTATCGAGGGCAAACATCCGTAATCAAATGTGGTATTTCGTGATTAACCAAAAAAAACAAATATCATGTTCGCACATGAACTGACGAAAAGACAGAGAAGAGGATGAAGGCCGGGCTTGACTCAGTCGGAGTTAAAAAGACGAATTCCGGTAAGAAGATAAGGAAGAGGGAGGGTAAGGTGCACTACATGAGTTCTGGTGAATAAGAAGGTCGTTAACACGTGAGTTCGGAACGGAGGTGTAGGGGGGGTCCTGTGATTATGAGCTTACGGGGGGGAGGGTGGTGTACCGGAGTTCAAACGAAGAAGGGGGGCGGTGTGGTACAGCAGAAGCAGGGAGCACCACACCAGAGTTGCAACGACGGAGCGGACGCTCCGAGAGCCGTTGCATTTATGAAGTTGCAAGGATACGACAGTCGGGTACAGCCGAAGGAGGGAGGGGGGAGGCGTGGTACCGACGAGGGGGAGGCGTCTGAGGCAGTCTCCGTTCGGGGGGCGTAGCATCATGTCCGCTCAAGTCCCGTGAAGCCTGACCGACACAATCACACCCCCGTTTGCAGTGATTAAGCGCCAAAGCAGTCGTCGACAGGCGAGTGACAGCCGGACATGAATAACACATGTTTAGGAAGGAGATCCCATGACTGCGTCTAACTACACGCACGTACCACGTATAGGATCACCCAGTCACCCGGCCGCGATGACCCCCGTTGACTTCTCTGACCACCCCGTGAGAGAAATCGTAGTATTGAGGGCCAACATCCTTAAAAAAAACCTTGCGCCACGTGAAACACATCCCCGTACGTATCCACGCTGCCGCTGGCGCAGACACGACACCGCGCCAATGCACAAGATATCGCACATCGAAGCCCCCCCCCCCAAACAAAGCCAGCAACCCACCCCCACCTCATCCCGGGCCGTGTATCCGGGAAAAAGGGGGAGAGAGTCACGTAGTAACGAGGAGAGGCAACAAATAGATTTCGGAAATTTACAAAGCTAGATATAGAGTTTTTCACGTAAAGTCCGAGCATTATCCGTATGGTATGATTTTATCTACTAGAGCAGATATTGTAGGTAACGAAAGTTCCCTTTTCTTTTAACGGGGTTAAGAAATTTAATTACCTCGGTCGCCGCAGAGCAACCCAACTACACACATGCGAACGTGACACCGGTACGTGGGGCAAAACGTCTACAACATACGGGGGGCACACGGGTGACAAAAAGCGTGCAGGGCGCAGCCCCGGCGCCGTCACGTCTGTAGGATGGGCTCACCGGGACGGGACTTCGTGCTTGAGACGCATGCAAGGCACGTCACAATTTAATCATCGCACGACACATGGCACAGCATGCTGGCGCTGTAAACGAGACGCGGCTGGTGCATGTATACCACGAGGCTACGACCGCGCTCGCACCACATGGGGACAAGGTTGACGTCAGGCGTAGCATCGGCGGTCCACGATGTTGGAAAGGACAGATCGCTGGAGAGAGAAGCGATATCACGGTCGCACAAGGATCGAAGCAAGCAAGCACAGGCGGGGCGGCGCGTACAGACCAGTTTTTATTCTCCCGCCTGCACACGGACAGAATATGGTCATTAATGGCTTTGCAGAGCACTTCCGTAAAAACGCGAACATCCCTGATAAACAAATCGTCCTGCAGTGCCGATGTCGCCCATGCGCGCGAACCATGCATGGCATATAAATGCACAGCCCACGGTTTCTCCCACCGTCTCCTAGACTCATACTGACGGAGAATAACTCTACTGACGAGCGCCCGGAGGAACACGGAAGCGGAGCCGAAGGGCAGCAACCATGGACTTCACCTACCAGGTGACAAGATTCTCTCCCTTCGCTCCCTCGACCTATTCAATGCTCTCGATGCTGATCAGAGTCTTTCTCTATCTCCCCACTCCCAAATCATCCAAAGTACTTGCGAGCAAGTTTGCATTTGGGGGAAATGGCATACAAGCTAGACACAGCTCCGGCATTTACGAGCATTCATGGCACGCACTTGGGGGAGACAGAAACACCGGCCCAATGAATGGAAATTAAAAGCTTATCCACCCGTGTGTGCTAGACTCACGTTGTAATTTAGAAAATGGGAGGCGGCGTGTTTCTGTAAGTTTTTTTTGGTTGCCGGGACGTTGACACAGTAGCAACTTCATCACTACTTAATCTTTTTCATTGCGCCCCGTTTGGCGTGCTGGCGCAATCTTGTGTTTTTTTTCACATCATGATTTGGTCTTACTCTCAGTAGATTTAGGGAGGTTTCTAACGATCGACCCCGCCATTTTATGATGCAGCTGGATAGATGGGGATGTGCAGATACAGGTGGCGGCTACGACTTAGGAGAGAACGCGCAAAACTGGGTTTCAGAGGTGGCCGATACAGACATGTTCGGCGGATCAGGTCTACGATTCTAACGCCGGGAAAAAATGTAGGAGCGAGGGTGACGTGAACCGGACAGAGGTAACTTTCGTTTCTGGGGGCTTTGTTAATTTTTTCTTGAATGCGTGTATGTTATCGCGGCCAAATTCACCGTTTTGTGTGACAGCAGCATTTTTTTTTGCTTGGGGCTGACGCGCCGATATTACAGCTGAAAGTTATCCTGCCGTGACGCAGGTACCTGAACGGGTCCAGACGCCATCATTGCCACCTGCATCTACATGGCAAGGCATGGATGAGTTGGGCGAGTTTTTCAGCAAGAATGTGCACCTTGCATCGGCAGATATGATGCCGCCACGAGGGCACCGCGGGCCCTTATTCCATGAAGGATCGTCTAGCGAAACAACGGCAAAAGGGATGCCAAGAAAGCCACGGGTTATAACTTAATTCCATTTACCGAACCAGCTCCTTCCCCTTATTTCGCATCGCAAAGTTCATGCTATGACATGCAAAAAGATGGAGCGTTTTATGTACGTGCACCCTCTTTTTATTCATCAGAATCGAGAGAGCACAGAGAGAAAAGAAACACCTCTACGTAAGTAATAAAACAATTAAAACAAAAGAAGGGGGGACATTGGTTTTTCAACCAGCAGGCCCACGAAAGATTAGTTTGGCCCAACAACTCGTTACACCGCACGGCCCAGCAACCATATAGCCCAGCACGGTTCAGTAATAAATACTGGCCTGAACCTCTCCGATGCACAGAGTCGCCACTCGCCCCCCACCTCCACCTCTGCATCCTGGTAGAGACAGAGTTGTAGATTGATAAGTACGATTTTTCCACACAGAACGAGTTCCTCCAAAAAAAGACAACCTCGCGTAGAGATGAGGGAGCCAAGATTCTTAATCCCATTCTTGTTTCGGGATACGCGCACTCAAACAGTCGAGTGGATTGAGGCAAGTCGTTCCAGATCGTCTCTAAGCAGTGCCCTTTTCCAGGGGGGGCGTACTGTTGGGAGCCATTGTTCGTCGCCAGCACACATACCAAGGGAGGAGCCTGGACTTAGATTCGATGGGCAGGTAGGCTACACGAATGCTATACCCACGCTTCACCTCACATAGTACTCAACCTAACTTGGCTGAACCTGATGCTTAATCTAAAGCAGGGTGCGTTGCTGACGGGGAGGAAGGAAAATCAAGAAGCTATAGCAGCTATGAGGGAAGCAATGGAGGAGTGGAGAAAGACGGTGGCTGATGCAACCCAAGCAGCCTGGGCTAAGATGGAAGCAGCCTACGCTAGGCTAGCGATTACTGCCAAGTCGTACGGGATCCAAGGTAACATTTTTTTTAAGGTTGATCCACGGTCTGTCCGTCTATTACATCCCCCTTTCTGGGTTTTCTGTATGCGCGCGCATGATAGGGAATCATTCTTTTTTGCTCAAAGTTTTTGGATCTGTGAAATCCATTTTCTTTTGGTAGAGAACGACCAAAGCAACCAGATTGAAGATGTAAACACAGATGGAGAAGATGGTACCTACACAGGCAAATACGAGGAGGACGAAGGAGTACAAATCGAAGCAGAATCTGAAGCACAGGGAGCTGGGTAAGAACTAGCTAAAAATTAAAAACTGGCGTTTTGGTGCATGTCTGAACACCACTACGCACTGCATATTTTTTAGTTCCCATTTACAGACTTTGGACCGATCAGAGATGTGGGCCACTCGGTCTGCCTTTTCCAGCGTATTCCTTACTATACACTTTATATATATACGCAGAGAAAAGGAGCATGTCCAGATCGACCAATTCTCAACACCAGCCGTGTTCCGTCAGGACATGCATCTAGACGGGACCGATCGCCCCGAGCTCTACGTGACCCTGGATACGGAGTACGGTGAAAAAGTCCGAATCAGTCAGGTATATACTGTGATTGACGAGGGCCTGATGCAACGGTGCCAACCACGAGGATTCGACAAGGGAAGGACGACCTCCAGAAGGCTACACGTCACTAACTGCCCTGCAATAAGGCATAAGAAGGGTTCGTCGAAAGTGACAAGCTCATTCTGCTGCGAACTAAAATTGCTAGACGGAAACCACGCGATCCTTGACAGGTATTTTGCAACACTTTCATTGCACACAATCAATACAACTAGAGCTCATATTCTTTGGCTGACAAGTAAATCATGTGGCTCTCGTGTAGCACCTGGGTAAAGTTGCTTGGTGAGCCAGTGATCCAGATCAGTGGGACGACTATACATAGATGGAACCTATCCAACGAGTTGCCCCCAAACGACATTTTCAGATCTTGTGGGAGGTTGTTGCAGATCAACGAGCGTGAGTCAAGGACAGGAAACACGAAGATAATACCCTGGCATTACATCGACACGGACTGGGCGGTAAGAAGCTATAAAATCTAACTACACTATAAGATTATCGCGCTAGCCTAACGGCGTCTATATGTAACCATCTACCAATTCAACTTTTGTATGCAGAGAAAGGCTGTAGCGCAGACAGCTAACAGAGATGAGCTAGCCCACATATTCAGGCAGACAGTGGACACATTTTCGTTTGACAGTTTAACTGTAGCCATCGCAGTTGTGAACTTATCTACAGATTACGGCATGAACGACCGCCCACCTATGAAAGGATGGGCTGCGTACGCATTCGAATTCGAGAAGCTGGAACTGCATATCATGGACCCGTACATGCATGTAATCAACTTCAAAGAAAGACTCGGTGGGCACACTTACATTTCCAACTTACTCATTGCGGAGGCCACCGCGTGCATGCAGCTGACAACGGGGAACAGAACGATTGCAACCGGAAATTGGCGCAAGTTCGTGCACATGTCTGCCCCGACAGTATATAAGGGGTAAGAACACGAACTCAAACCATGGAAAAAAATGTTTTCATAGTAGAACGATCGTGAGGTAATTTTATCACCGGTAAGAACTACTTTGGCTCGTCCATATTTGCTACCAACGAGTGGTATTTTTTTCTCTATGTATTCGCAGAGCACCTCAGTTCAACAGTCGACCATCTGATAAGTTCAACAGCGCCGTGCAAGTTCTCAATTGCGCACGGTGGTACGATAATGGCAAGATATGTAACCCGATGAAGTACGAGCCTCCAAACAACAGCAATGTAAGGAATCGTCACCCAAAATAATAGAATAGTAGGACCAGTTTTAAGCCAAACAAATTCGATTTTTACATATGTAAAATCCGTACGGACCTTGAATACTAACTTGAGAAGACGGAACTGTTCCTGTTTGTGCAGAATGTCTGCTGTCGCACAAAGTACGACTACGTTTATCAGCTTCTGACTTGCAAAGACAACCAGTGCAGGCCGCCAGATTTCACCAAGATACTGCCTCAAGAATCACGCAAGCGGAAGGGGCCCTACGAAGAACTCGAAGATGACGCTGCGGCGGGGTCATGCATTGGGCCGTGGAGGGCTCGCCTGTCTTAAGACGCTGTGAGGCGCGGCGTTTTAATCTTTTGGTTATTTCGACACTGTATTGTGGCTATTGTAATAACAACACCTACATATCACGATGATAGGTGAGACGAACACTTCTAGTTTATTTTGGCCAACACACTGTCTCCACCGACATCGCTATCACGGCACCTTATATTGTCAAAGCTCTACTTTTACAATGGGAGCACAAAAAAATGAATAAAGCCAGCAAAACAAACGCAGCGTTCTGGTACATCTTCATCTCGCTTCGGACGCGGGCAGCGTCAGAGTTGCTACGGATAAGACCTTCCTCCAGATCCTTGATTTTGCTGTCTCTTTCTGCAATGATCCTAACGAGATCCAGATTAGTTGCCTCGTTGCGGAAGCGAACCATCTCATCCACATATGCATTCAGCTTGGCCGCCCACACCCACGTAAAACACTTCTGCACGTGATTAGAAAACCGGGTACGGGTAGCTCAACAAACTGAGGGAGCACCACGGAGTGAACACGAAGAACGTAGATGTTTCTTGAATACGATTTCCTTTGAGATGGTATGGACAAACCTGAGTCCGGCACTTGACGAACGCTCTCCCGAACATGGACATCTTCCGCGATACGTAGAAGGCCGAGCGCTCGCCACAACCGCACCTGAGTGCTGGTTCTCCTGGAAGGGGGACGACGTCGGCAGGGATACCAGACTCAGCGGACTCGGAACTAGCTGGGATAGAGCTTGACGATGCCATCGGGGGAGTGTAAACACCAAGCTTATAGGCGTAGGTAGCGTGGGTGGAAACCAGCAAAGGCAATGGATTCAAGGACGTTTCTCAGACGAATGAGGAAGACGGGCAAAGAATTTATATAGTTAGATCCACAGTAGATACAAAAAACAAACGGCTACCTGCAGCGAATATGTCCGTTAACAAGAAGACAATAATGGAGCAGCTCACACCAATGCACACCTGACGACACAAAGTTGTTTTTGGGGATACTTTTCTCTGCAACGGTAAGCACATTTTCTAGCCCAGACACATTAGATATTGGATGAAACTTTAATAAACCAACGATACAAGGCACATCCAGTAGGGGGAGGGATTCTGATACAGGGACAAGGGGCGACGAACGATTTGATACGGACGAAACTCCTACCTCACAGTCTACATAATGTAAAACATATAACAAAACATGGGAACATAGGTGGAGGGGGGGAGGGGTGCCGCGTAATTTTTAGTTCATATCATCCTGCGCCCGATGGGGGTAAAAACTCAACTAGCCATGTCGTGAGTACGATGATTTCCGACCGCACGTGCTCCGGTAGTGACCCTTTTCACCACATAGGTGGCACTTACGAGCAGATTTTGAATCGAGTGTTGGATCCTGGTTCTCCGGGCACCCCGCGACTGTGTGTTTGGTAGAATAACAAACCCTGCACCTCGGAACAGGGCTTGTACAGCCGGGAGAGTCGGCAGCCTTGCTGCGCGTCACACGCCCTACGCCATTGATGGGGGCGTGCTTCCGCTTGCCCCCCCAGAACGAGCTCGACGAATGGTTTCATCCTCTTCTCCTTCGGACGGCCGCGTGACCGTACTCGAGGCGGAGCAAGGACGGTAGCATCAACATCGTCGACAGATGCCTCTCCAACTTTCTCCTTATCGGTGGATATCCCGGCACCAAGATTCGAATCCTGCAAAGACAACGATGAAATGGCCTGCTTGGCCCTGGAGAAATAACCCATGCACATCTCAACACCTGGGCGGGATTTCAACGCCATGCACACAAGCTCCATGGCTGACGCATAGACCGCGGTGTGCAGAGATGCCAGTCGAGCTTCCCGGGACACCAGATCAGCTACTCCTCCATCTACTATATTCATAGGCAAGCTGGCAGATCGCCCCCATCTAGCTACCAACAGACCGGGAGGCATTTCACAGACATCTTCATGGACGAGAACCTGTAAGAAAAATAAATACCAGAGATGATCAACGCACGACCAGATATATACGAGAAACAACAAATTTGTCTAGGTCAAAACGACGAATATAGTACATTTCTGTGATCAAATCTCACCTTGAGAACGTGCCTACACGGCATACCAGAATGTTCGAACATTTTACACTCGCAGAAGTAATCTTGTCCGTCAGGGCTGCAACGAACAGTGTGGGTCACAAATCCACCATCCGACCGTGTCGCCACAAGCATCACTACGGCATACGAATCAGCATCTTCCAGCTTTTCGCAACGAAATGACCCGGCTCGGAAAAGTTCCCGGGAAAACTTATCGAACATTGCCCTTGTGTAGAACTTGGACGCATGCTTCTCCAAAGGAACGCCGACCCTCAAGACCGGAGTAACCTGATTAAAAGAACAGAAAACGCCTAAATGATTTCGTCCAGCAGTGCGTACAAAAACGATAGCTAGAGGGATGACAGTTTTACCTGTTTTGTTGCATGCTCCTCCCTGCCCTCTTCGGCAATCCTATCTGCAATCATCCTGTTGAACTGAGATAGGAATAAATGCATAGGAGCGGACTGTGGCACATATGTTTTGAGCATATGATTCGCGCTCTCGCTCCGTTGCGTGCTCGTCATGCCAGCGCAGAAGGCTCACGAAAATATGCTTTTGCCCACATTGCACGGTTCTCGTACGCCCTCGCCAAAAAGGTATTGTTCAACAGATTGTATTCCACCAACATTGCATGCCACCTCGACTCAAACTCCTCTGCGGTCACGATTTCATCGAGTAGCTCGTGCAGCACCTTCTTGAAACCGGCTACACGAGAGTATATGGTGCCAACAGATTCCTTTGCCTTACGAAGAACGTGCCACTTACACCATATGTGCTTGGTTTTTGGCAATTCACTCGCGATAGCGCCCTTCATGGACATGCACCGGTCTAAAGATATCATTTAGTTAAGAGGAGAAAGTAATCTAAATTAATGAGTGAACGTACATATATATATAGGAAAACAATACGCGATAGCAGCGAGAAAGTTGACAATATAAAAGTCGTATCCTACTACATACCTGTTAGTATAGTAGCGGGGTACGCGCCATCCATTGCTTCTACAAATGAAGAGAACACCCATCGGAAAGATTGTATGTTCTCTTCTGTCAGCATGGCACCACCGAATATCACAGTTTGAAAGTGATTATTCACACCGACAAAGAGTGCGAACGGCAAATTATAAAGATTAGTGCGGTACGTCGTGTCGAAGGTGACCGCGTCACCGAATGACTTATAGCTATCTCTGCCTTTCCCATGACACCACAGCAGTGTTTTCACCCTATTATCATCATCGAGCTGAATCTTCACAACTAGCCTACCGTCCTCCATAGCCATTTCCGAGAATATTCTCATGGTTTTCTCCATATCCCCCATGATAGACTCTTGGGCCAGTTTCGCACACATAGTCCGTATCGACTGACGGCTAAAAGGGACGTACGAGCTGCACCCATGAACGCTACCAACTATCGAGCAAACTCTAGAAATTTGTACGTTATTGCCACGGAGTTGCTTGACCAGGTTTCTAGTACCGTCGTCGATGCGGTTGTGCAATTTCCACTGACGACGTTCTCCACAGCTCACCGATAGTGGATGGTTATGCTCATGTACCATAACGCTAACGGACCAGCCGTCGTCTTCGCCGCGGAGCAGCCTGACTTTTGCTTTGCACCCACAACGAACCGACCTAGACAATGGGTCGCCGTCGTTGCCCTGACAAGGTAGATGAAGGAAACATAAGAATGGGGAGAGGGGGGACCGTGACGAAGCAACTACTCGGAAACGTAGGGTTTATAGTTGGAGATAGGCATACCTCACAGGCACAGACTATATCTTGCATACTTATACGGCCAGATTTATTCTGCCGGTTCCGTCCGTATCCGATCCCGAATCCCTTCTCCCACGAGTACATATTGTAAAACTCATATGCTTCAACGATGGATTCGAACGTCTTCAAAACGGAAGGTTCGAAAATGTAATCGTCAGGTTTACCAGTAGAGTCTCTCAAAGCTCGCTCAATGGCGCCATAGCTCCAGGATGATGGCAGGTTTGTTCCAACAGGATCACTGGGGGGGAGGGAGGAGGTGGGAATAAGCAAGAATGAATTAGCATGAACAAACTAGGGGGGCGGATCCGCAATATATATTGAAAGTACAAGATAGATACGTACCAGTCAAAGTTGTTGTTCGCAAGACCAGCCATGGGGACGAAAGATGACTGAGTGTTCACGCGAGGTGGGAGGGATGAATGTGGAAGCATACTCGGCCAGTAGACGGCACAAACTATATATAGGGAACCAGCTGTCTAAAGTAAGCTGAATAACTCCCGCCATTTCTTTCCCCAACATGCAGCATCGTGTGAAGTACGCAAACGAAAACTCCCGCGCGAGCCCTCAGTCATTTTGCTTTGCGGGCCCAGAGCTGAGTGTGCACATTTCGTGTCACATAAAATATCAGTATGATTAAACTAAGCATGGTCACATCCACACAAAGTTGCCTAGAAAACAAACATGCAAAACAGTGTACGGATTTATATAAAGCTTCTTTCCAAAGTTGTTGCCCCCACAATAGATTCTTACGCATTACAGACGGCGTTACTTCAATAACAGAACCTTGTCAGATTAACGAATGTTCAAGGGAAACTAATATAACGATGCTACTGCTGGCACGGATCCCTAGTTCTCCATCGGACGGCATGCAAGCTAGGGGCTGCTACCACCGGTGTGAGGAAATCCTCACTCATATATATATATATATATATATATATATATATATATATATATGGTGGGTATATACTACAACTAGTTGTAGAATAGTGGACTAGGACATCGACTCCCTATAGGGCGCAATGCCTACCAACACAGAAGGCCCGAGAGAGCGAGCGGCGGCGCATGCCAACGCGAGGGAGCGAGGGCCTTCGACGGCACATACCCCTTTCTAACCAATTTTAGTGGTGGCTATGGCCGCCGCCCATTAGTATCTTTCCGCGTCCTATAGGGAAGAGATTCCAGTGAAAAAAAACGAACCTTATCCATTGGACAGGACCGAAGACACCCTCGAGCTCCTCCCGATAACCCACCGCACCCATCTTCTTCCCGGTGCTAGCCGAGCACCCGGGCCCCCGCTGCCGGCCACAACCACGCCATGCCGCCGCCCATGGGATGATGCGTCCCCCTAGGCCGCGTCCTTCCCGCTCGCCACATTGGCGCCACCGGATGCTCCTCCCGCCGCTCGCCATCGGCCACGTCTCCGGTCTCTGTCGCGAGCCCCCCAGGCCGTCGGACACGGCACGGCGAGACGCCGGAAACGACTCCTTCCCAGACGAGCTGCCAAACCAATGGTGGCCGGGAAGCTGGCCGTGGCACCGAGCTATCCCACGAAGCGCCTTCGCGCCTGCATGCCGCCACTAGCAGCTACATCTGCGGATCTGCCACGCATGTCACACTGCGCCTCAGAAAGCTGCCGCACAAGCCTGCAGGGACGACTACCACGATGACGGTAGCCGTTGACGAAGGGATGGATCCTAGGCATGTCGGGTGAGCCTACCCGGTCTCAGACCCAAGGCCTAAGCTCCAAAGGAGGCGCTATGAACTGTTCTATAAGGCCCAATCGAAGCCCACCCGCAAAGCCTTGCGGGTTAAGAAAGGAAACCTGTAACCGAGTTAGGTTTAGGGTTTGTATACCCCCCGGGGACGGTTTGAGACCTGGCTATCTATGTAAAGCCAGGAGAACCACTAGGGGGAAGGACCAAGCAATACCGCACCACCAAAGCCTTGAGATCGAGATCGTACTCTCGACTTGAGCATCCCCATTGTAACCGATCTACTCAGTAATACAGATCGACAGCGGAAAGAGTAAGGGTTTTACCTCTACGAGGGCCCTGAACCTGGGTAAATTGTGTCCCTTGACGAAGGGATGGATCCTAGGCCTATCGGATGAGCCTACCCGGTCTCAGGTCCACGGCCCAAGCTCCAAAGGAGGCGCCAAGGATTACTCTAGAAGGCCCACTTGGAGCCCACCCGCAAAGCCTTGCGAGTCAAGTTAGGAAACTTGTAACCGACTCTAGGTTAGAGTTTGAGTCCTCTCCGGGTACGGTTTGAGACCTGGCCACCTATATAAGGCCAGGAGAACCACAGGAGAGGGACCAAGCAATACCGCACCACCAAGTCTTGAGATCGAGATCATACTCTCGACTTGAGCAACCCCCCATTGTAACCGATCTACTCGTTAATACAGATCGACAGAGGCAGGAGTAAGGGTTTTACCTCTACGAGGGCCCCGAACCTGGGTAAATCATTCCCGAACCTGGGTAAATCGTTCCCCCTGTCTAGCCGACGATTGTCACCAGCGCCTACACGTTCTCCTAATCGAAACCCTATGGGTTCACCCGAGGGAATTGTTGAGATGCAGATTCGACAATTGGCGCCGTCTGTGGGAACGACACGCGCTGGATCTACGGTCTCGCCAGCCTCATCTACATCAAGCTTCGGGTCCTCGACCACATATATTCGATCTACTTCATCTCCTTCAAATTCATCGAGCACTCGCCGGCATCACGCACGGCCTTCATCGTCTACATCGACATCGTTCTTCACGCGCAGGCTGTAGGACAACAGCAACGTACATATTGCGGACGCCATCAACGGCGGATCGAAACTCATCTGGAAAATTCCTTTAGTGGAAAGATGCGAAATCAAATTATCTACCGGCTCCAAAAAGAATCGGCGAATTCCGACAGTTAGATCTCCGTGGATAACCGAACACTGAAGCACTATCAGAATCTGACGGAACTCCGCGCGACTTTGGGAAAACAATTCTCACAGTCGACTCGGACATCAATTCGAAGATCAAATCGTTGAAAAGCTAAGGAATACCATCCCGCACCACTCTGTATTTTTTGAGCCAATTCCAACGGTTAGATCTCCATCAAGGGCTCGCGCACTGCGACGCGTTTTTTATCTCTGCGAGTTCGCGAATTCAGATCGCGGATCCAGATTCTATTTCGGCAATTTGCGAGTCGACACAAAGACAAAGCAACATCAACGAAACATGGCGACTCGCCATACTAGTGCCCGGGGGCTCGACATCAATATTGTCCTCCGTGTACACACAACAAACATCACGCCTCCGCCGCGACGACCCGGTCCGCCGCGTCGAGTCCTTCGGTCGAGCATCGCGACTACGCCGCGTCGATCCGGTCCGCCGCGTCGAGTCCTTCGGGCAAACATCGCGACTCCGCTGTGTCGACCCGGTCCGCCGCGTCGAGTCCTTCGGTCGAGCATCGTGACTCCGCTGCGTCGGCCCGGTCCGCCGCGTCGAGTCCTTCGGTCGAACATCGCGACTACGCCGCGTCGATTCGGTCCGCCGCGTCGAGTCCTTCGGGAAAACATCGCGACTCCGCTGCGTCGACTCGGTCCACCGCGTCGAGTCCTTCGACAAGCATCGCGACTTCGTGGCGTCGACCCGGTCCGCCGAGTCGAGTCCTTCGGTCGAACATCGCGACTACGCCGCGTCGATTCGGTCCGCCGCGTCGAGTCCTTCGGGCAAACATCGCGACTCCGCTGCGTCGACTCGGTCCGCCGCGTCGAGTCCTTCGAGAAGCATCGTGACTCCGCTGCGTCGACACGGTCCGCCGCGTCGAGTCCTTCGGACAAACATCGCGACTCCACCGCGTCGAGTCGGTCCGCCGCGTTGAGTCCTTGGGACAACCATCGCGACTCCGCCGCATTGACTCGGTCTGCCGCGTCGAGTCCTTCGAGAAGCATCGCGACTCCACTGCGTCGACTCGGTCCGCCGCGTCGAGTCCTTCGGTCGAACATCGCGACTTCGCTGCGTCGACTCGGTCCGCCGCATCGAGTCCTTTGGACAACCTTCGCGACTCCGCCGCGTCGACTCGGTCCGCTATGTCGAGTCCTTCGGGAAGCATAGCGACTCCGCCGCGTCGACTCGGTCCGCCTCGTCGGGTCCTTCCGGAAAACATCGCGACTCAGGCGCACAACTCCGCTACATCGAATTCTCACGATTAATTGTCTCGGGGGCTGTCCTTCTCCGCAGCCACACTCATTGCTCGGGGGCTGTGCTGCAAAGTAGACGCACTCGAGAATTCGCCGCATCCGCACTCGACACTCGGGGGCTGAGGCGCGAAACAGCCGCACTCGACACACAAGTCTGGTTCATCGATTCGTCACTCAGCACAGCCTCGTCGACTACGGCAGTGTCATACAAAGTGCAACGCGGGAACCACAACGTCTGCTGCAACTTCGACAGTCGACACAATCCTACGCTCGGAGTCGACACAATCCTCCGCTCGGAGTCGATAGTCGACACATATCCTCCTCCGGGAGTCGACACATGTCCTCTTCCGCGAGCCAACAGAAGACAAGCACAAGGGGTTAGCTTCAGAACAACTTGATCATATGCCCGACTCTGCGAGTCGTGCATAGCCTCGGGGGCTACTCCCATCGGGAGCACTGCCGTGCACCCGATAAATCGAAGAAGCAACGTTGGAAGATCTTTGAGTCTATGCCCGATTACAAATAATCGCACATAGACTCGGGGGCTACTCCCATCGGGAGCGCTGGCCGCGCACCCAATGAGCGTTGGTCGCGCAACCGTCAAGTGCTACACGCGCACTCGATGTACTACCGCGTCGGAAGCATCTAACACGTTGGCCGCGTATCTGAGGAGCTCTGTCAGATTTCTTCGTCCAGGTCCTTATTGTGGTCGTACAAACCGCATATTAACCCGGATGAAGAAAAGCAAAACATCAAACTTGTTTGTCTCGACGAGACACATACGACAACGCGGGCCAATTCGCGAAATCAGAACATCTTGAAGACTTTTCGGATCAACTACACGACTTCCACGTCGTCGTGCGACTCCGCCACGTCCTCGTCGACTACACGACTTTCGCGTCGACTCCGTACACCATGTCGAGTACATCTCCACCGCATCGACTCCGTCCGCCGTGTCGAGTACATCTCCACCGCGTCGACACCGTCCGCCTCGTCAACTACACGACTTCCGCGTCGACTCGTCCGCCGTGTCGAGTACACCTCCACCGCGTCGACTCCGACACGTCTAGTCTCTGACACTTCTCGCCACGTCCCATCGAGAGGCAGAACAAGTGCTCAGTGCACCACGACATCACGCGACTATCAGCCAGCAGGCTTATTTCTCTTCGGAATCTTCAAACAAAAAGGCACTCGCCACGCAGCGGGGAGAAGATTGTGAGTATGCGGCTCCCGCAAAAACCACGACTCCGCACTACGATGTATAGACACATCACTCGAAACAAAAGACAGCACTTGTTACGCGTCCAAAAGAAAATTGCGAGTCTCTAACACGAATTTACTTTCGTATGGGCCCCGCGCGCTCTGCCCCACTTCGTCACATCCCATCGGGAGCAGGCAAGTGCAGGCAAGTGCGCGGTGACGTGATTGAGTACCTCACGACACGATACTTCAGAGTGGCCAAAATAAATCCTCGACTACGGTCAGACCAGAAGTTATTTGCGTGTGGCTTTGAACTGCTGGCTTCGTGAAGAATATGGTTTTCCACCCAATGCTTTTCACACCGTTCGTCAGGCTGAACAACTGCAAAGAAAGCTACAGAGAGTCAAAGAAGAAAGAAGACACAGAGTGCTAGGGGGCTAAAGCACTTACAAAGAATATCCTTGGCGACAGCTGCCAGTTCTTCCATCACAAACTGCTCACATTCAACCGCAAGTTTCTGTTTGGACTTAGTTACATCGGCCACCCCATGCAAAGCTTTCAGCTTGCACTCACCATCCGCGACACGATCACGATGGCTGACAAAAGTACCAACAGCAGCAACAAGAGGATATGCTTGTGCAGCAGATCCAATCGAAGACTCCACGACAGCGCCTGTTACCTGGAGGAAGGTAAGAAAAGTTAAGGAATAATTCAAGGCGCTCCATTCGAGAAATAAACCACCTATTCGACAAGTGCTTGGGGGCTACTCCCATCGGGAGGAACTCATGACAATCAATCGCAGGAAGCATCTCAGACATCAAAAGAACATTTCGATTAAAGGTAGAATACGGGAATACATCCCAAGGTTCATTACATCGGAAGCACAAACTACGTAAAGACTATCCTAAGGAACTACAGAAGTGCTGCCACTCGCGGCAGATTGCCCCCTGCGACTAGCACAGGGCAATCAAATCAGATAACTTCCGGGCAAGGACTCCAGCCGGATCGCCGAAAGGACGAAGCGCTATCTTTCTGCCCGTAGTAGCATCGATGGGGAGGTTCGAGTACGCCTCGTCCAAGCCTGTGACTCCGTGCGCCAGTGCAAACTGGATGGCAGTCTTCGCCCCGGACTCCGACTGAGCGACCGAGTAGGCATGAAGGAGATCGCCGTCCAGTAAAACCTTCAGGAGACCATCCAACGTGGGCGGAACTGCAGCATCGACCAGAAGACGCCCGTGAAGTTGCGTCAACACTCGAGTGGCATTGCTAATGAGGGAGCAAATCCCACTCGCATGCCTTTGAGGCTGAGCGCAAGAATCTGTCAAGGCGTCCACCCGCTGAACCCCGGGCAGCTCCAGCACAACGCCAAGAAGATCTGCAAAGAGAAACGTTAATTCCAAAGAACATACCATCTAGTCGAGAAGCAACAAAGGATAAGTGCAACTTACCTGTGAAACTCTGGGCCAGAGGGCGAAGGAAGTCAACGAGATCGTTGTCTTGCTTGGTGCCAGCCTCCTCCAATTAATTCAGGGCATCCTGGGCATCAGCGAGCTTTCCCTCGAGGTCAATCGACTGCTTGCGAGAGGACTCAAGTTCCTTTCGAGCAGCTTCCAACTGAGCCTTTAGGGTGCTTACCCGAGTGACAGCATCCATCTTCTCGGCCTTCAGCACTTCGGCTTGAGCTACACAGCGATAAATTTAAAACACAAAGGAATTCACATGAGCGAAAAAGATTGGATAGAAGGAGTAGATAAACTTACCTCGAAGAAGCTCGCCTTCCGAGACGAGTCGATCGCGATCTTCCCGTAGGGTCACGCAATCTGTCTCAGCCGAAATAACAAGACGTCCAATGGCTGCGAGGGAGTCAAGAAGAGACTGCAAAAACATGAAGATGAAAAAGTCAGAGAGGAGAAGATTGATCCTATACACGACTGCAAACAGTCGAGTATAGCCTCGGGGGCTACTCCCATCGGGAGCACTGCCGTGCACCCGATAAAAATCCCAAACGAACGAAGTACAAGATGCAAAGGAAAATGGCAAAATTTACCTGGCCTTGAGCAATGCAGAGAGGATCAGCCGAGCTACCCGACACTTCTTTCGAAGTCGAAGCCCCAACTGCAAAGCTAGGGAGCCTATATTCCGTAGCCGCAGCTGTGGGAGCTGGACTCGGTGAATTCTGGACGGTCCCGGCAGTCGGGGTCCCACCCGCAGCAGTGGTATCTTTCCTCTTCTCGAGAGGAAGGGAAGAGGCAAACCGGTCGGGGCTGATGGACTGGAGCCTATCATGAAGAAAAACAACAATGTCAGAAGAAACAAGAAGGAAACGTTCGACTAGAATGAGGAAAGAGAAACTTACTCGTCGTCATCCTCATCGTCCAACATGTCCGCGTCCAGGCGGTCTGGATCTTCGGCTGAGAAGCGGGAGGAGCGCGCACACTTAGTGGGGTCACGATGAGGGGCTCTTTATCAGATCCCCCACCCAAGGAGTTATCCTTGGAGGTGGCTTCATCGTCTCCTGCTCGGCGGCGTTTGCGGTGGTGGAGATCGCTACCCGGTTCTTCCACGTCATCCGAAGAATCGTTCTCGGAACTCGAGTCGGCATCGGCAACGCTGGTGTCGACAGGAACATCCAGGTTGCTCGCCAACAGGTCCGAGGCTTCTTCACCGGAGACTGGCGGGTAGCAGGTGACCACCGCTAGACTCTACAAAGAAGAAAACAAAAGAAGAAAAGGAAGAAGAAATTCAGTCGACAAACTTTCGAACAAGAAAAAGGACTAAGACAACGAAAGATTGGAACTTACTTTAGATGGAGGAGGCTTCGAGGCCTCAAAAGCTGCGATTGGACAATCGGCGAAAGACTCGCCTACCTTCAGCTTCGTGATGGCCGCGATCTTCTTCTCGAACTCGGCATTCGAGAGTTCTTCTCGGCTCACTCGGCTGGGGTCTTCAGCTCCTTGATACTCCCACATGGTGGAGGGCCTCGCTTGCAGGGCCTGGATCCTGCGCTTAAGGAACAGGCTCGCAAGATGCAAGCCGTTCAGCGCAACTCCTGCAGTTTGGTCGCGGAGCGCTGCAACCTTGGCGAGTAGAGGGGCGACGACTCGGCTCTCTTCGACTGAGAGCCTGTGCGCCCAAGACTTCCGCCGCTTCAAGACGGTGAATGGATGGAACTGATTGACTCCACCCGTGCTGTCATCAGCGACATAGAACCACTTCTTTCTCCACCCTTGCGCGGAGTCAAGGAGTTGCATGTCGAAGTAGAGGGTGTCCGATTTCGCCTGGATCCCGAAGCCGTCGGTGCGCAGCGTCTCCCCAAGCTCCGTTTCCACCCGCGATTTCTCGCGGAATGCCCGCACCTTAAACAGGGCCTTCCAGAGGCCCCGGTGCGGGCGAATGCCAAGAAAGCACTCGCAAAGCACGATGAAGCACGAGATGTGCTGCACCGCGTTCGGAGGCTAGTCGTGGAGCTGTATGCCATAGACATACAACAATGCCACGAAGAAAGGATGGAGGGGGAGAGAAAGCCCAAGCGAAATGTGATCCGCGAAGATCATGCGCTCGTTCGCGTGGGGATTGGGTACCTCTTCTTTCTTGCCGAGGTGAACCCGCTTCTCGGCTTTGGGAGGCAGCAATCCCTCCCTCTGCATCTCCTTGATGCTCTTCTGCATGGTTTTGGCGGAGCGCCAGTCGCCGGAGCGCGAAGCGGGCGCAGCAGAGCATCTTCGGGCGCCCGAGAGGAGGAAACCGCAGCGCTGCGTTTCTTGCCTCCCGCCATGAGCGCTGGTGCAAGCTTGAGGACAGATAGCACGAGGAAGACGAAGGCTAGGAAGGTGAAAGCTGGGAAGCGAATGACAGGAAGTTTTCACTTTTCACATAAGGGTCGTATTTATACACGATATCATCTAATAATGGCCGCTCATCAAGCGACATGGCGCTCATCGTGGAAGCCACGCGTGAAGCCGAAACGAAACGGCGTTGAACACTGTTTCGTGCCACGATCTTAACAGAAGATCGTGCGCAATTACTGTGCGCAGTTCGCGTAAAAACCGGAAACGACGTCTTGTTTCCGGTCAAAAAGCTGACAAGGTGGGCCAGCGCCTCTGCTCTCGCTCTGTCACGTCCCATCGGGAGGATAAAGTGCGCTATGACGTCATGGTGAACATCATCAGGCTCAAAATTCCTTCGAATAAAAGCCCCAAAACACGAAAATACTTCGTATGGGCAAATCAAGACGCGAAAACTCCTTCGCATAAAGCTCCAAACACGAAATAACTTCGTATGGGCAAACTGTGACACGAAAATTCTCTCGCATGAAAGCCCCAGATACGAAATTTCCTTTCAAATGGGCATGAAAAGATTTCCAAACACGAAAACTCTTTCGTATGGAAGGAAGACTACAAAGCACAAAATCAAGGGAGAAAATTTTCACTCGAAATATCCTTGGATAAAAACTTGCGAGTGTGTATCGCCTACCACTCGATTATACGGTGTACACACATCAATCTTCTGGATCGTTCGGCCGACTAGGCACATCCGGATGCCGTATTTCTTTCGAATACAAAGGTAAGACCCGAAAGATCTCTCTTGAGGGCCTGGAATCACACTGAAGCTGCGTCCTCCGGTAAAATTCCGTGTCAACAACACGGAGAAAAATCCTAGCGGACGCGCCGGGTACCCAATTAGGTTAAATTCGACTCGGTAAGACCTCTACGGCCCAGTCGCAATGATCACCTCACCGGATTCGAGTCGGAGGTCTTGAATCTGTGTAGGCCAGAACTGTTTTTTCCCTAGATGCAATTAATTGGCCCTGAGCTTTCGGGAGAGTCAAACAACTGAGCCACATCCTTCTGCGAAAACAGCCAAACACACAGGCACTTCTTATTTTTCTCGATTCTCGAGTACAAGAAATGAATCGCATACAGGATACACATCCTCTTCAAACAATTGAAGCCACCAATCGAAAAGAAACCAAGATAAAGTTCTGAGCGTCCACTCGACGGATTCTCAGTAGTAAACGCTCGGGGGCTACTGACGAACGGATGGATCCTAGGCCTGTCGGATGAGCCTACCCGGTCTCAGGCCCACGGCCCAAGCTCCAAAGGAGGCGTCAAGGATTACTCTAGAAGGCCCACTTGGAGCCCACCCGCAAAGCCTTGCGGGTCAAGTTAGGAAACTTGTAACCGACTCTAGGTTAGAGTTCGAGTCCTCTCCGGGTACGGTTTGAGACCTGGCCACCTATATAAGGCCAGGAGAACCACAGGAGAGGGACCAAGCAATACTGCACCACCAAGCCTTGAGATCGAGATCATACTCTCGACTTGAGCAACCCCCCATTGTAACCGATCTACTCGTTAATACAGATCGACAGAGGCATGAGTAAGGGGTTTACCTCTACGAGGGCCCCGAACCTGGGTAAATCGTTCCCCCTGTCTAGTCGACGATTGTCACCAGCGCCTACACGTTCTCCTAATCGAAACCCTACAGGTTCACCCGAGGGACTTGTTGAGATGTAGATTCGACACCCCTGTCTAGCCGACGATCGTCGCCAGCGCCTACACGTTCTCCTAATCGAAACCCTATGGGTTCACCCGGGGGACTTGTTGAGATGCATATTCGATAATTGGCGCCGTCTGTGGGAACGACGGGCGCTGGATCTCCGACATCTTTGGCCTCATCGACAACCAACTCACGCTGGAACCCCGGGACTTCAACTCCAACCAATCCGATCCGAATCAGATCGGTCATCGTCGCCCCTCACTCGCCGGAATCGCGCCCGGTATTCAGCGACTTGGAGAAGAGTATCATGTTGACGTTCGGGAGCTTCCAGTTCTATACCAGCAAGGACGGAATTCTCCACTTCCCCGAGCAAACCAATCTCGAAGGATCGGAATCTGGGTCAATCTCTAGCCCAGAAGCTGTCGATTCACGACCCCGCTACGCGGATCGCGGCTTGGCAAAAAGTGGCGAATCTGTCCGCCTCAACACCAGCAACTTCCATACCCTCTCCACAGAGGAACCTTCTCGGGTCAGGAAAACCTGCCTAACTACGCCTAGGACCCGCGAGCCATATCTAGCTCAGGTCTGCATGGCAGGATCAGGAGGCCCACCCGAAGAAACTAAGAATAGCGCAAGGGAACGCGCTGCCATCGGCGTCTCACGAGCTGCTTGGGATCGGGCAAAGGAGGTCATCCGCACAAGCACACCACTGGAACCCGGAGCTCCTCACAAGGACATGACCACCTACCACTACCATCTAGTGAGAGCGGCTACTGCAATAAAAGAAGCTCGGATAGATCTAGCCGAGCGAAAGAGATTAGCGGATGAGTCAAGCCAGCGCCAAGCAGCGGTATCCTTGACACCTTCTGTCGGGAACCGTCCTGCGAGAAAAGGATACACCTCAAAAACCGCGACCATGGATGGCGAGTCCTTGAGCGGGATCAGCGAATCACTCATGCGTGTCGACGAGGACGGAAACATCCATCCGCAAACTCTCGCAGCCGCGGTACTAGCTGCAGCCACCTACATGCAGATAAATAAACCAGGGGAAAACGATCCCCGTGCAGAACAATACAAGCAAGTTCAGAAAGGATTAGGCATGGCAGCCGCAAAACTCGCCTCCTATGATCGCAAAAGCAGCCGCGCAGAAGGACAAGGAAGCACCCGCGGACACAGGGGCACATCGCCTAGCAAGGAAAAATTGCCTCGTCGTGCACGAGGAAAAGAAGCCCGACGACGCGGAGATAGCCCGAGTGGCAGCGACAGCAGCCCAAGAGATCGAGACCGTAGCCGCAGCCCGCGAAGAGGTCGAGATCGCAGCCCGCGAAGAGATCAAGATCGCAGCCCGCGGAGGGATCAAGACCGCAGCCCGCGGCGACACAGCAGTCGCTCGCGACACTGCAGCAAGGAGCCAAGGGGAGACGTCAACCGGGACGAACCCGGGTACAATGCGCGATCAGACATCGCTCAGCGCAAGGTTGATAAAGGTTGAGCGGCCAGGAACCGCGCGCGTTCCCCATCTACATCCTCCGACGACGAAGTCTGCGGAGCCTCATGTTTCGCTCGCAGCATCCGCGAGGCACCGCTACCCAAAATTTTAAGCTCTCCACGGAGGTGCAGAAATACGATGGTTCGCAAGAACCACAAGCCTGGTTGTCAGATTACCTCACGGCAGTAAAATGCCAACGTGGGAACAAAAACACGGCTATGCAGTACCTTAACCTACATCTCGTAGGCGCTGCGCGCAGCTGGCTCGAAGGGAGACCGAGGGCATACTATAGTTCATGGGACGATCTAAACCTCGATTTCTGCAAGAATTTCCAAGCAACATACAAAAGACCGGCGACCATCGAGGAGTTACGAGCTTGCAAGCAGAAAAGTGGCGAGTCTACTCGCGAATATATTCAGCGATGGACCACACTCAGAAACACGGCGGGAAACATATCAGAGGAGGTTGCAGTTGAAGCATTCGCCAAAGGAGCACGGCGAACCTCTTTCAGGGAAGAACTGGGACGAGCCGCATCCAAAACCATGGGAGAACTGATGGCCATAGCCGACAGATGGGCCAACGGCGAAGACGCGATGCGTAATGAGAAAGCCTCATCACCAGCACGAGAAGACGATCGCCATGGTCGAAAGAAAAGGAGAAAGCATTACGACCGCGATGATTGAGAAGAACTGGTGGCAGCGGAATTCACAAGAAATCGCGACAACGGATATCGCGGAAATCGCGAGTGGAAGCCAAAGCCAGAGGACAAAACCCCCGAGCAGGACCTCGATGGTTACTGCACGCTACATGTATTTACGGATAAGTGCACCGGCAAAACTAAGGCAACACACCTTCTCAAGGATTGCCGAAAGTTCCTTGATATCCACGAGGCCTTCTCGAAGAAAAATAGAGCAGCAGTCAATCAGGGCTACCCGCAGCTCCTTGGAGGAGGAGCCCAAGGATTTCACCCGCCGCAAGACCTGCCCCCAGCAGGAAATCAAAACACGGTGCTAGCTGCGCTACCAGCGCCACCCGCCTCGAACTAGGGAGCCAATGGATACCCAAATCCAGCAGGACTCCTAGGGATGATATAGAAAGTTTGCCCGTCCCGTAGGGCCCAGAAAACAAACACTCGACAGGTATTCATGGCTGTCCAAGCACCACCATCCCAACCCGAGTATTTGAAGATGGCCGATCAGCCGATAATTTTCTCTAAGGAAGACCACCCCCCCAGAGTCTATCGACCAGGGCATGCCGCACTAGTCATCCAGGCGCAAATAGGCAACTATGAACTCGCCCGACTATTCATGCATGGAGGTAGTGGGATTAACATCATTTACGCGGACACACTCCGCAGAATGAACAGGAACCTGGACGGACTCGCGCAATTAGAGACATCCTTTCACGGGATAGTACCAGGAAAGGCAGTCCGCCCACTCGGAACAATAAACTTGGAGGTGGTACTCGGCAACTGAAACAATTACAGACGAGAATTCCTCGACTTCGAGTAGTCGACTGGACCTCACAGTACCACGCTATTCTTGGCCGAACAGCGTTCGCCAGATTCATGGCAGTACCACACTATGCATACCTGAAGCTCAAGCTGCCTGGGGAACATGGCACCATCACCATCGACGGCGATTTCAAAAAATCCAATAAATGCGACATCGAGTTCAACGAGATCGCCAAATCCTTCGGGATGCAGGAAGAGCTGGAAGAGATAGCAAAAACCACGGATCACTCCGTGATGCCTCTCACCAAGAAGAACGCCCCAGAGCTCGAGTTCAGCGCAAACAACGGCACTCGAAAACATCAGGTGCACCCGACCGAATCTACGAAAACGGTGATGGTGTCCACCACCCTCTCGCCAGCATAGGAAGGCGCGCTCGTCGAACTCCTCCGTGAGTACTGGGAAATTTTCGCCTGGCAGCCTTCAGATATGCCAGGAATACCCAGGGAGTTCGCCGAGCACTCACTCGAAGTTTATAAAGATGCCAAACCTATCAAACAGACAACCCGACTGTTTTCAGAGCCAAAGCAAAAAGCACTTGGAGAGGAAGTGAACAGGTCACTCGCAGCAAAATTCATCCGCGAGATAAAGATCTCCACCTGGTTAGAAAACCCGGTGCTGGTCCCGAAGAAAAATACTGACATCCTTCGCGTGTGCATCGACTACACGTCGTTGAATAAGCACTGCCCCAAGGATAACTTCCCCTACCACGGATCAACTAGATCGTGGACTCCACAGCAGGCTGCCAGCGCCTCTCCTTCTTGGACGCCTACTCGGGCTATAATAAGATCAGGATGAAAAAGGAGGACGAGGAGAAGACAGCGTTTATCACACCCCATGGTGTTTTCTGCTACACGACAATGCCCTTCGGGCTAAAGAACGCAGACGCAACATATCAGCGCTGCATGCAAAAATGCCTCGCCAAGCTCATTGGCAAGAATTTACAAGTGTACGTTGACGACATCGTCATCAAGACTCGAGTAGAGGATACGCTCCTCGATGACATCAGAGAAACATTCGATGCGCTAAACGCGTATCGAATCAAGCTCAACCCGACCAAGTGCGTCTTTGGCGTCACTGCAGGACAACTTCTCGGGTACCTGGTTTCTGCTCGAGGAATTGAAGCCAACCCGGAGAAAATCCAAGCAATCCTGACAATGAAGAAGCCAACTAATCTCCACGGTGTACAACAGCTCGCAGGACGACTAGCCGCTCTAAGCAGATTCATTGCGAGGCTGGGCAAGCAAGCATTGCCTTTCTACAAGCTACTGAAGAAAACAGATAAGTTCGAGTGGACACCCAAAGCACAGAAAGCATTCGCAGACCTCAAGCGAGCATTGCAGAGTAGTCGTGTCCTGGCAACACCACAAGAACGGGAGCCACTGTATATGTACCTAGCCGCAACAAATCAAGTCATCGGCACAGCAATCATGGTCGAGCGGCCGGAAGATGGCAAGGCGTATGGCGTCCAAAGGCCAATATATTATATCAGGGAGGTGCTTTCGCCCTGCAAACAGCGATACCCGCATTATCAGAAGCTCGCGTATGGCGTGGTACTCACAGCTCGAAAACTCAAGCACTACCTCCAAGAGCACACCGTCACGGTGCTAAACGACGCATCACTCGGTACTATCATGAATAACCCCATGGCATCCGGAAGAATTACAAAGTGGAGTATCGAGCTCGGCGCCTGGGACATCATATATGCAGGGTGCAAATCTGTGAAATCACAAGTACTCGTGGAATTCCTGAGCGAGTGGACAGAACTACAAACGCCTGGCCCTCCAGAATACACGAGCAACTGGATAATGTACTTCGACGGGTCGAAGAGAAACGACGGAGCTGGAGCCGGGGTAGTCCTGATATCCCCCCAGAGGTGACAAGTTGCAGTATGTCCCGAGATTGGATTTTCCACCCGACGACCCGACATCAAACAATGACGCAGAATACGAGGCCCTCCTCCACGGCATGAAGATGGCGATCGCCTGTGGAGCCACCCGACTAATGATCTATGGAGATTCAAACCTCATCGTACAGCAGACAATGAAAGAGTGCGACGCCATTGCAGAAAACATGGTCGCTTATCGAGATATGTACAACCTACTCGAAGGAAGTTTCAAAGGGTGCAAACTAAAGCACATTGCGCGATCCAGCAACGAAGAAGCAGATAAATTGGCAAACATGGGTTCTACCAACACACCCATACCGCCTGGAATATACTTCGAGAGGATGATCAAGCGCTCAGTCAAGGTCAAAAAGCCAGCAGAAGCACCCGCAACGTTGGAGACAGAGGTCAGCACGCAAACTGCTATGATTGAGCTCAGCCACAACATTTCAAGGCAAGTTTTTCTGGTCGAACCAGTCTGACGCAGAAATACCTCGACTACTTGTCAAACAAGCAGCTCCCAACAGATATTCGCGAGGCCCGACAGATAGTACGACGCAGCAAAGCTTTTCGAGTGCTCAATGGGGAGCTATACAAACAAAGCATATCAGGAATATTGCAGAGATGCATAGCACCCGAGGACGGCATGGAACTACTGCGAGATATACATCAAGGAGATTGCGGACATCACGCCAGCTGGAAGGCAATTGTGGGTAAAGCTTTTCGAGCAGGATTCTACTGGCTCACAGCGGCCAGAGACGCAAAGGACCTAGTCGACAAGTGCAACGCTTGTCAACGATTTGCACCTAAGCCGCACGCCCCAGCTACGGAACTACACATGATACCAATCGCCTGGCCCTTTGCACAATGGGGGCTAGACATGGTAGGACCATTACGCAAGTCAACACCCGGAGGATATACGCACCTGCTCGTAGCAGTCGACAAATTCACGAAGTGGATCGAAGCCATGCCAGTCACCTCGGTCAGCGCCCAATGCGCCGTAAAATTCCTCGACTCCATCGTGTGCAGATTTGGGATACCACACAACATCATCACCGACAATGCAAGCAATTTCACAGCAAAGGAAACACAGCAGTTCTGCGAGGAAAAGGGAATCACCCTCAGCTTCGCCTCAGTGGCTCACCCGCAAACCAACGGTCAAGTCGAGCGATCCAACGGATTGGTCTCAGCTGGAATAAAGAAACGGCTACTCGATCGTCTGCACCCAGCGGCAGGGCATTGGGTAGAGGAGTTACCCTCCGTACTATGGAGCCTCCGCACAACCCCGAATCGATCAACAAACTACACGCCATTTTTCATGGTATACGGAGCTGAAGCAGTCCTTCCCGAAGATGTCAAGTTCAGCGCCCCACGAGTCGTCGCTTACAGCGAAGAAACCTCTAACAAGGCACTCGCGGAAGATGTGGATGCACTCGACGAAATACGCGACATTGCACTCGCAAGATCCGCGGTATACCAACAGTCGCTGCGCAACTACCACAGCCGCCGTATACGCCACAGAGCTTTCGTGGTAGGAGATTTGGTGCTGCGGCTCAAGCAGAAGGAAGGACACAAGCTCGAGCCACCGTGGGAAGGACCCTTCATAATACACGAAGTTATCCCGGGTGGCGCTTATCGACTGAAGAACCCGAAGACTGGTGGCATCTACTCCAATCCGTGGAACGTTGCGCACCTCCGCAAATTCTATCCTTAGGATTATCTTGCTCGCAAAAATAAGGCTATACTAGCCATCTTGTAGCTCTAAGAAAATACATGGCTTCTCAGTCATATTAATAAAATACATGGTTTCTCAACCATAGCTACTCATGTTCTTGATCTTTACACGCTAAATAACAGGTCTACACCCCAAACACACGGGGGCTACGCCTAACTTAGCATCATAAGAAATTTACAAATACAAAGGTACAAACAAGGTTGGCACCTTACAAAGTTTCAAGACAACTATACAAAAACAACAGGATACATACATCCTACAATTACATATGGCGACGAGCAGTTTCCTCGGCTAACACTCGATTAACCTCTTCAGAAGTCAGTATAATGGGAGGTCATATCGACTGGAGCATTTGGGAGCCTAGCTACAGAGTTAAAATTAACCTCAGGATGCCACAATCGGACAAAAGCGAGTGCTACTAAGGACCCGCAGATCAGCTTTTGGCGGACGCACTCGCGAATTTCACCTACTCGACCGAAAGTTCTGAGCAGCTGGCTCAAGTCTTCTGGACCTCTCTCCAGCGGATAGAAAGCGCGATTCAAAGCTATCAGGGCCTCGTGACAACAATCAACGAGTATCTTCGCCTGGCCCACACGATACTTCAAAGTAGCCAGAACGAAGCCTCGACTGCGGTCGGACCAGAAGTTGTTTGCATGTGGTTTTGAGCTACCGGCTTCATGAGAAATATGGTTATCCACCCAATGTTTTTCACATTGACCGTCAGGCTCAACAACTACAAAGAAAGCTACAGAGAGTCAAAAAAGGAAAAAGATGCAGTCAAACAAAATGCTAGGGGGCTCACGTGCTTACAAAGCATATCATTGGCAACAGCTGCCAACTCTTCCATCACAAACTGCTCACGTTCAGCCGCAAGTTTCTGTTTAGACTTGGCTACATCAGCCACTCCACGCAAAGCTTTCAACTTGCGTTCGCCATCCGTGACACGATCACGAAGAGAAGCAAAGGTACTAGCAGCGGCAACAAGGGGATCCAATCGTACAGCAGATCCACTCGAAGACTCCGCGACAGCACCTATTACCTGGAAGGAGATAAGAAAAGTTAAGGAAGAATTCAAGACACCCCACTCAAGGAATAAACCGCCTATTCGACAGGTGCTGGGGGCTACTCCCATCGGGAGGAACTCATAACAATCAATCACAAGAAATCACATCTCAGATATCAAAAGAACATTTCGATTAAAGGCAGAATACGGGAATACATCCCAAGGTTCATTACATCAGAAGAGCAAACTAAATAAAGTCTATCCTATGGAACTGCAGAAGTGCTGCCACTCGCGACAGGTTGCCCCTTGTGACTAGCACGAGCAATCAAGTCGGATAGCTTCTGAGCAAGGACTCCAGCCGGATCGCCGAAAGGACGAAGCGCTACTTTTCTGTCTGTGGTAGCATCGATGGGAAGGTTTGAGTACGCCTCGTCCAAGCCTGCGACTCCATGCGCCAACGCGAACTGGATGGCAGTCTTCGCCCCGCACTCAGACTGGGCGACCGAGTAGGCCTGAAGGGGATCATCCTCCAGGAAAACCTTCAGGAGACCGTCCAGCATGGGCGGAACCGCGACATCAACCAGAAGACGCTCGTGGAATTGCGTCAACACTCGAATGTCATTGCCAACGAGGGAGCAGATCCCACTCGCGTGCCTCTGAAGCTGAGCGCAAGAAATCCGTCAGGGCGTCCACCCGTTGAACCCCGGGCAGCTCCAGCGCAACGCCAAGGACATCTGCAAAGAGACGTCATTAAACTGAAAAAGGCGACCGATCTAATCGCAGCGCAACGGGAATTGTAATGAGACTTACCAGCGAATTTATGAGCCAGAGGACGAATGAAGCCAACAAGATCATTGTACTGTTTGGTGCCAGCCTCCTCTAGTCGCTTCAGAGCGTCCTGGGCCTCAGCGAGCTTTCCGTCGAAGTCAGTCGACTGCTTGCGAGAGGATTCAAGTTCCTTTCGAGCAGGCTCCAACTCAGCCTCAAGGGTGATCACCCGAGTGATAGCATCAGTCTTCTCGTCCTTCAGAAGATCGACTTGGGCTACACAGCAACAAATTTCAGCCTAAAGGAATTCGCACGATCTGAAAGAATAAGTAGAAGGAACGGGTCAATTTACCTTGGAGAACTTGGCCATCCGAGACGAGTCGATCACGATCTGCCCGAAGGATTACGCAATCTGCCTCAGCCAAAATTACGCGGCGACCAATGGCTGCGAGAGAGTCAAGTAAAGACTGCAAAACACGAAGATGAAGAAGTCAGAGAAAATGGAAGGAAATTGAGCCTGTTCACGACTGTAAACAGTCGAGTATAGCCTCGGGGGCTACTCCCATCGGGAGCACTGCCGTGCACCCGATAAAATCAAGAAAGGAAAGAAGCTTAGGTTCTTGAGCCTCTAGCCAATCGCAAGCGATTGACCACAGCCTCGGGGGATACTCCCATCGGGAGCACTGCCGTGCACCCGATAAAAACCTTAAATGAACGAAGTACAGAATGCAAGGAAAATGGTAAAGTTTACCTGGCCCTGGGCAATGCATAGAGGATCAGCCGAGCTACCCGAGGCTCCACCCGCAAAGCTAGGCAGCTTATAATCCGTAGCCGCAGCTGTTGGGGCTAGGCTCAGCGAGTTCTGAACGGCCTTAGCAATTGGGGTTTCACCCGCAACAGCATCTTTCCTCTTCGCGGGAGGAATAGAAGAAGCGAACCGGCCGGAGCTGATGGACTGAAGCCTGTCATGAAAGAAACAACAGCATAAGGAAGAGCGAGAAGAAAACTTTCGACTAGAGCGAAGAAGGAAAAAAAATTACTCATCGTCGTCGTCATCCAGCATATCCGCATTCCAGGCGGTGTGGATCTTCGACTTGGGAGAAAGAGGAGCACGCACAGTTAGTCGGGTCACGATGAGGGGCTCTTTCTCAGATCCTCCACCCAAGGAATTATCCTTGGAAGTGGCTTCATTGTCTCCCGCCCTGCGGCGCTTGCGGTGGTGGAAATCGCTACTCGATTCTTCCACGTCATCCGAAGAGCCGTGCTCATAACTCGAATCGGCGTCGGCAACGCTGGTGTCAACGGGAACCTCCAGGTTGCTTGCCAACAAGTCCGAGGCTTCTTCACCAGAAGCTGGCGGGTAGCAGGTTGCTACCTCTAAACTCTACAGAAGGGAAACAAGAAAACAAGAAGAAGAAACTCAGTCGACAAACTCTCGAACAAAGAAAAAAAAGTTAAGACAGAAAAAGAATTGAACTTACTTCGGATGGAGGAGGTCTCGAAGCTTCAAATGCTGCGATAGGGCAGTCAGGGAAGGTCTCGCCCACTTTCAGCTTGGTGATGGCCGCGATTTTCTTCTCGAATTCAGCATTCGAAAGTTCTTCTCGGCTCACACGACTGGGGTCTTCGACGCCCTGGCACTCCCACATGGTGGAGGGCCTCTCTTGCAGAGGTTGAATCCCGCGCTTGAGGAACACACTCGCCAGATGCAAGCCGTTCAGTGCAACCCCTGCGGTTTGGTCACGAAGGGCTGCCACCTTGGCGAGTAGCGGGGCGACGATTCGGCTCTCTTCGGCTGAGAGCATGTGCGCCCAGGACTTCCGCCGCTTCAACACAGCGAACGGGTGGAATTCATGAGCTCCACCCGCGCTGTCATCAACGACGTAGAACCACTTCTTCCTCCACCCTTGCGTGGAGTCGATGAGGTGCATCTCGAAGTATGAGCTATCCGACTTCGCCTAGATTCCGAAGCCACCAGTGCGCAGCGTCTCTCCAAGCTCAGCTCTACCCGCGATTTCTCGCGGAAAGCCCGCACTTTGAATAGAGCCTTCCAAAGGCCCCAGTGCGGGTGGATGCCCAGGAAGCACTCGCAAAGTACGATGAAGCACGAGATGTGCTGCACCGCATTTGGAGGCAAATCGTGGAGCTGTATGCCGTAGACATACAGCAAGCCAACAAGGAAAGGATGGAGGGGGAGCGAGAGCCCGCGCGAGACGTGATCCACAAAGATCACGCACTCGTTCGCGTGGGGGTTTGGTACCTCTTCTTTCTTGCCGAGACGAACTCGCTTCTCGGCCTCGGGAGGCAGCAGTCCCTCCCTCTGCATCTCCTTGATGCTCTTGTTCGTCGTGTTGGCCGAGCGCCAGTCGCCTGAGCGCGGGGCGGGTGGCGCAGGAGCATCTTAAGGCGCTTTCGAGGATGAAGCAGCAGCGCTGCGTTTCCTTCCCCCCGCCATGGAAACTGGTGCGTTCTTGCAGAAGAGGAGATGAGCGCGAGGAAGAAAAAGGCAAAGAAGCAAATGACCGGAAGGTTTTTACTTTCCACCTAAGGACAGTATCTATACACGGAGCCACTCGATCTTGGCCATTCATCAAGCAACGTGGCACTCATCGCAGCTGCCACGCGTGAAGCGGAAACGAGGAGGCGGTGAAAGCTGTTTCGTGCCACGATCTTAACAGTAGATCGTGCGCAATTACTGCGCGCGGCTCACGGAAAAACCGGAAACGACGTCTCGTTTCCGGTCAAAAAGCTGACAAGGTGGGCCAGCACATCTGTTCTCACCCCGTCACGTCCCATCGGGAGGAGTCAGAGCAAAGTGCGCAATGACGTCATTGCGTGTGTCATCAAACCCGAGAAGTTTCTCGGGTAGGATCCTAAACATGAAATTTCTTTCGTATGGACACATCAAGACGCGGAAACTCTTTCGCATAAACTCCATAACACGAAATTTCTTTCGTTTGGACATCTCAAGACGCGAGAACTCTTTCGCATAAATTCCATAACACGAAATTTCTTTCGTTTGGACATCTCAAGGCGCGAAAACTCTTTCGCATGAACTCCTTAACACGAAATTTCTTTCGTTTGGATACCTCAAGACGCGAAAAAACTCTTTCGCATAAATTCCAAACAAGGAAATATTATTCACTCGCAAATTCGCGAGGAAATGTCCACGGGTGAGCGGTCCCAGCCACTCTAGCATACGATGTATACGCATCTTTACCCTGGATCGTTCTGCCGACTAGGCACATCCGGATGCCGTATCCTCTCGATACGAAGGTAAGACCCAAAAGATCTTTCTTGAGGGCCTGGAATCGCACTCAAGCTGCGTCCTCCGGTAAATTTCCGTGTCAACAACACGAAGAAAAATCCTAGCGGACGCGCCGGGTACCCTATTAGGTTAAGTTCGACTCGGTAAGACCTCCACGGCCCAGTCGCAATGATCACCTCACCAGATTCGAGTCGGAGGTCTTGAATCTGTGTAGGCTAGAACTGTTTTTGCGCTAGATGCAATTAATTGGCCCTGAGCTTTCGGGAGAGCCAAGCAACTGAGCCACATCCTTCTGCGAAAACAGCCAACACACAGGCACTTCTATTTTCTCGATACTCGAGTACAAGAAATGCCTCACATACAGGATATGCATCCTCTTCAAACGATTGAAGCCACCAGTCGAGAAGAAATCAAGATAAACTTTGAGCGTCCACCCGACAGATTCTCAGCCGAGTAAACGCTCGGGGGCTACTGACGAAGGGATGGATCCTAGGCCTGTCGGGTGAGCCTACCCGGTCTCAGGCCCAAGGCCCAAGCTCCAAAGGAGGCGCCATGAACTGTTCTATAAGGCCCAATCGAAGCCCACCCGCAAAGCCTTGCGGGTTAAGAAAGGAAACCTGTAACCGACTTAGGTTTAGGGTTTGTATCCCCCAGGGACGGTTTGAGACCTGGCTATCTATATAAAGCCAAGAGAACCACCAGGGGGAAGGACCAAGCAATACCGCACCACCAAAGCCTTGAGATCGAGATCGTACTCTCGACTTGAGCATCCCCCTATTGTAACCGATCTACTCATTAATACAGATCGACAGAGGCAGGAGTAAGGGTTTTACCTCTACGAGGGCCCCGAACCTGGGTAAATCGTGCCCCCTGTCTAGCCGACGATCGTCGCCAGCGCCTACACGTTCTCCTAATCGAAACCCTATGGGTTCACCCGAGGGACTTGTTGAGATGCATATTCGACAGCCGTACCCACAGCAGCCGTGTTGGCGCCCATAGACGGCCGCTCCGACGTCCACGCGACGGCGTGCTCGTGGCAGGAGGTGCACGGCGCCAACGATTGGTGAGGGCTGGTGGAGCCGCTCCACCCGCTGCTCCGCGCCGAGCTCGTCCGGTACGGGGAGCTCATCGCCGCGTGCTACCACACGTTCGATCTCGACCCAAGGTCGAAGTAATACCTCAACTGCAAGCACGGGAAAGAAGCAGATCCTGCCTGCGGTCGGCATGGCCGATGTTGGAACTAATCTTGTTATTAGTGTTTGCATAGTTTTAGTTGGGTCAGTTTAGTAAGTTCTAGCTAATTGTATTTTCGGTAACATGGCATAGCAGGCCAGATTAGCAGCACAAAGAGAGAGTGTGTGCACGTAAGCTGATCGGCAAGCCAGGAGATGCGTGACGGTGAGTTGTACAATTAGTTAGTGGTCAGGTTAGAGTTTGTTTGAGGCTGCATGCATGCATTGGGTTGGCCTGGTCGTGTTGCCGTTGAGGACTGGCTAGACAAGTGCTGAGTCGTGTGTGCATGCAAATAGCTAGTGGAGATATTAGTGGATTAAGTTAGTTAGTTACTTGACCGTGTGTGTTTGCGTGAGTATATAAAGCCATGTAACCAGGTCGTTTAGATTGAGAAGCGAGGAATACAGAAAAGGCACATGTGTGTGTGCCACAAAAATCCATGTGTGTGTGTTCATCTTCTCCATAAAATATATGTGTATCTTGGGCCAGAAATAACATTTGGTATCAGAGCCTCGTGCGTTCGAGGTCGGAGTCTCCGTCGTCGTCAAGCTGCGTCACGAGCGAGGAGAAGATATGCTACCCGGTAAGTTGTGGCACCGGCGGCAGGGAGGTGATGGCCATGGCGCGGAGGCCATCTCCATGAGGAGATCGTCCACGTTCGGGTCGTCGACAAGGTGTGTCATCGGCGGCAACGTGGAGGTGAGTCGCCGGCGAGTTGCGGCACCGGTGGCAAACGAGAGGAGTTCATCGTCCATGTCCGAGTCGTCGACAAGGTGCGTCATCGGTGGCAACATGGAGGCGGGTCACAGGCCAGTTGTGGCACCGGTGGCGAACATGCGGCAGCGAGCGTGTCATTGCGGCAAACTCGTGGTGAAGGCGTAGGAGGTGCGAGTCTCTCGTTGAGGCGTGCGACGACGGCGACAATCGGCGTGACAAGATGGCATTGGCGGCCGTCTACGTGTTGCAGCGACGACATCGACGTCAATGGCCTCAACAGAAGAATAATGAATAACAAGATTAGGGAGGTGATTGTTGGAACTAATCTTGTTATTAGTGTTTGCATAGCTTTAGTTGAGTCAGTTTAGTAAGTTCTAGCTAATTGTATTTTTGGTAACATGACGTAGCGGCTAGATTAGCAGCACAAAGAGAGAATGTGTGCACGTAAGCTGATCGGCAAGCTAAGAGATGCGTGGCCGTGAGTTGTACAATTAGTTAGTGGTCAGGTTAGAGTTTGTTTGAGGCTGCATGCATGCATTGGGTTGGCCTGGTCGTGTGGCCGTTGAGGACTGGCTGGACAAGTGCTGAGTCGTGTGTGCATGCAAATAGGTAGTGGAGATATTAGTGGATCAAGTTAGTTAGTTACTTGACTGTGTGTGTTTGCGTGAGTATATAAAGCCATGTAACCAGGTTGTTTAGATTGAGAAGCGAGGAATGCAGAAAAGGCACATGTGTGCGTGCCACAAAAATCCATGTGTGTGTGTTCATCTTCTCCACAAAATATATGTGTATCTTGGGCCAGAAATAACATTTGGTATCAGAGCCTCGTGCGTTCGAGGTCGGAGTCTCCGTCGTCGTCAAGCTGCGTCACGAGCGAGGAGAAGATATGTTGCCCGGTAAGTTGTGGCACCGGAGGAAGGGAGGTGATGGCCATGGCGCGGAGGCCATCGCCATGAGGAGATCGTCCACGTTCGGGTCGTCGACAAGGTGTGTCATCGGCGGCAACGTGGAGGTGAGTCGCCGGCGAGTTGCGGCACCGGTGGCAAACGAGAGGAGTTCATCGTCCATGTCCGAGTCGTCGACAAGGTGCGTCATCGGCGGCAACATGGAGGCGGGTCACCGGCCAGTTGTGGCATCGGTGGCGAACATGCGGCAGCGAGCGTGTCATGGCGGCAAACTCGTGGTCAAGGCGTAGGAGGTGCGAGTCTCACGTTGAGGCGTGCGACGATGGCGACAATCGGCGTGACAAGATGGCATTGGCGGCCGTCTACGTGTTGCAGCGACGACATCGACGTCAATGGCCTCAACAGAAGAATAATGAATAACAAGATTAGGGAGGTGATTGTTGGAACTAATCTTGTTATTAGTGTTTGCATAGCTTTAGTTGGCCTAGTTTAGTAAGTTCTAGCTAATTGTATTTTCGGTAACATGGCGTAGCGGCCAGATTAGCAGCACAAAGAGAGAATGTGTGCACGTAAGCTGACCGGCAAGCCAGGAGATGCGTGACCGTGAGTTGTACAATTAGTTAGTGGTAAGGTTAGAGTTTATTTGAAGCTGCATGCATGCATTGGGTTGGCATGGTCGTGTGGCCGTTGAGGACTGGCTGGACAAGTGCTGAGTCGTGTGTGCATGCAAATAGCTAGTGGAGTTATTAGTGGATCAAGTTAGTTAGTTACTTGACCGTGTGTGTTTGTGTGGGTATATAAAGCCATGTAACCAGGTTGTTTAGATTGAGAAGTGAGGAATACAGAAAAGGCACATGTGTGCGTGCCACAAAAATCCATGTATGTGTTCATCTTCTCCATAAAATATATGTGTATCTTGGGCCAGAAATAACAGCCGATGCCGGGTACGAGGTCACCAGGTACATCTACGCGGCCCCCGGTGTGACCCTGCCAATGGGCATCTCCCGCACGAGCTGCCTTCGCCCGCTGCTCCTCTTCCCGCTGCTGAACTGTTGGTGACTTGGTGCTACTCCCTCCGTTCAACAATAGATGATTTGTATTTGTCTATATATAAATGTATCTAGACACTAAAACATGTCTAGATATATCCATATATAGATAAGTGGAAATCATCTATTATTGAACGGAGGGAGTATCTGTGTCTGTGTTGCATATGACGCATGTTTTACAGATCGTCCCAACTTCATGTTCTGTCTGAACTGTTATCGTGCGGGCGTGTGAACTGCTGCCTCTGTTGAGTTGAACTTCCCACTGCTCACAAAATGGTACGTGGTGTTTATTTGTCTCTGAATTTTGTTGTTTCCTCAGTGACGTAATCAAAACACGGTGCTATTTTGCACATCAAGATTTCTCAACGTCTATGCATGTTTTACAATTTTGGGAAGTAAATTTCTTTGACGGAAAGCACTACTCGCCATGTGGAAGTACACTCTTCCGAATGAGCAGTTTGCTTGTTGAGCACAGGCAGTATAAAAGATGTATATCATCTGGAAGCTAGTTGTTTCTTTTGACAAGTCAATTGCTGGCAAGTACACATCTCAGGGCCATTTATTTTTGTAATGCAAAACGGGCAAAAACAGCTTTGCCGCTCTTTGTTTCTTGATGTGGTTATAAGAGCATGTCTAACGGACCCCTTACATTTTCGCCCCCTAAATCGCGTGTAGAGGGCACTGCACACGAAATCGATGAATTTTTTTGTTCAGATGAACTCGTCCATCTAGCAGACCCCCTATAGCCGCCCTGTATATTTGAATTAAAACTTCGCGGGAGAAAACAATGGTCGATTTTATTTGATCACCATTGCTGCTACATAGCTCGAGCTCGAGCTCGTCCATCTACTAGCCTAACTAGCCTAATCTATGAAGACGACGTCGCCGGCGGCCTCCATCGCCTTGAAGGCCTCGACGTCGGCGAGGGCCCGCGCCTCCTCCTCCGCTTCCGCGCGCGCCGCTGCCTCGGCGTCCTTCTTGGACAGCTCGACGGCTGCCAAGAACGCGGCCTCCTCCTCCTCCGCTGTCGCCGCCACCGTTTGCACCGCCGTGCCTCCTCCTCCGCTTCCGCTTGCGCCGTCGCGGCCCCGCTTGCACTGCTGCAGCATCTCCCATTCGACGCGCCATTTCTCGAATTGGGGGCCGCGCATCGGCCTCGGCGGCGGGTCGACCGAGTAGTAGCGGCCGCCCTCCGCGAAGTCGACCAGCGACGACGGCATGTTCTCCGGGAACGCCGCGTACTTCCAGGCGGCGCGGCGGCTCCCTGCGAACGAATGCTTGCAGTGGAGCCGACACGCCTCCTCGAGCGTCTCCGGCTCGTGACGGCGCTTCGACCGGCTGGTGGAGGAGCTCGATCCGTTGGGGGGAGTTCATCGCCGGGAGGCGGAGGTGTTAGGGGCGGAGGCGTTAGGGGCGGTGGAAGGAGAAATGGGGCGGCGGGGGACGCGGGATTGCTCGCCGGAGCTGCGGCGGCGCGCGGCGGAGCTAGGGTTGCGGGTGGGGGGTTGGACCCCCACCCCGACCCTCACCCACTACTTGTAGGGGGCGGCGGGGGCTATTTCGCAGGCCCCCTAAATTTTACGTACGGGCCGGGCCGCATACGAGGGCTGCTAGACGGCCGTTTTGGCCCGCACCCCGTATGCCGCCGGAATTTTACGAGGTGCCCGCGCTATAGGGGGCCTGTTAGACATGCTCTAAGTCAGTTGCTCTCCTTGGCATATCGCCGTTGGATTCTTTAGTTAGACTGTCATTCGTGTTTGGCGGAAGTGACTGGTCGCACTGAACAGATTTTTTGCTCTTCTAAGAAAATAAAAAACTCATTTCATTATGCTGAATGGGATTTCACTAATTTTTAGTCTCAGCACATATAACTAATAAAAGAGCAGTATAGAGCTAGCAGTACAGATTTTTTTAGATCAACAGTACACAATCAATTATAGAGCAGTACAAATATATAAGCAGGGTTCTCTCTCAACGTTGCAGCATCTTCTGATCGATTGGTGGTGTTGAACTTCTCCCATGTGATACATATCAATTTGGGAAAAAAATGAAATAAAAATATCATATTTTCTGGTAGCAATTTGATTGCCTCTAGGTCCCACTGCGCTGCCTCGCCCATAGATCGCATCTGCCACATTTGAGCCACCGTCACTGGCTACAAAACGCCGCTGCCAGATTTTTTTTTTTTTTTGAACAAGGGAATGGTCCCGAAGGACCGAGAGCTGCATTAAACTGATGGCTAGCTTACAAAGAGGACCTGATGAGACATGAATTTTGCACCTAGGTCCTTAGAAATTACACCCAGCACCTTAGAAAGGAAAAAAGAAACGCGATCCGGTCCTTGGATGTCTTGGCCATCTCCGGTTGACCTGCAGACGCCGGCAGGAGCAACGCCGCCGGGGACGGAACCACTTGGGGCACTGCTACTCATGATTCCTGCGTCTTGGTCGATGAAGATCCTCCGCCATCGGAGGAAGGAGCTCGGGATTAGGGAGAAACCGAGCGCGGAGTGGCCACATAGGCCAGAAGTAGCTCCGGCGCGTCGGCGCCGCAGCCTGGGTTCTCCGCCATGCGCAGCTCGCAAGGGCAGCGACGAAGCACCACCCTCACCTTCCCGCGACCGCAAGACATCGAAGACCCATGCTCGACCTCCAAGCCGTGGATCTCGCCGCCTGCGCTCCACAACGGGCTTATTGGGGGGGAAGGGAGCAGAGACCGCTCCTGGGCTCATCGTCTCCAACCTCTGGAGCCCTCTGAGCGGAGAAATCGGCATCAGCCATCGCAGGCAGGCGCTCGAACCCGTCGGCGATGAACTCCCTGGCACTAAGCCACACAACAAAGCGAAAACGCATCTACTGAGAAGAAAAACTAGACTACATCTATACAGGCGAGGGGGCCGGCACCCTACGTCATCACCACGGCAACCAGCGCGAGCGCCAGCGCCTGGGATGGCCGGAGAACGGAGACGACCGCGGCGGACTCTCAAGATCTACTGTAGCGGGGGGTGGGGGTCGGGGGGATCTGCCTTTCTTTTCCCGCTGCCAGATATAAGCGCCGCCTTCGGAGGCAACCCGTCTACGCCTCTCCATATTCTCCCAACCTCCAGGGCTACTGGCCTGCCACGCCACCGCCGTTGTACTTCCTCAACACATCGTCGGCACTTTGGCACCACGGAGAGACAGACGAGGTCCTGCAGTTCTTGTTCTTCCCCGATGGAACGGTGGCTGCTTCGTTGCCATCTTGAATTGCTGCTGGACCAAGAGTAAACGATTGTGGGCAAGTACACATAGATGAAATAGGCAGTGCACTGGCTATATTCGATAAGTAAACTTCTTGTAGAAGCTTCATATGCATTTTTATTACTGTATTATGTTTGTGTCACCTATATTGTATACAGAACAAAATTTGTTAACCCCTGGTCGATGGCCAGTTCGGCACTTCCGCTCCTATGTGAGCATCCCATTTTCTAGCAATTTTTTTTTTACTTCCTGATGTCTAATTTAGTTAAGAATTCAAGTATGGATTTAAAAATCAGCGAAGTGCATATGTATTCAGTTTTGGAAGTACGTTTGTTCAATGTCGGCGGTACACTAAGTATAGGGCAAGCACGTGCCGCTAAAAATTGCTAGAAATAGATATAACAGAATGTTGTCACGGAAAAAATCTAGAAAACTAGTCCGGAAGTACACTTAAGAACAATCCAGGAGTGCTAAAGTTTGGTTTTGGAAGTACACACTCTGGCTGTCCACTCCAGCAAATGGAGATCACAACCTCCTAGCTTAGTGGCATGCGAGAAAACGGTCATGCCCGACACGCCTGGCGACCCGGCTGGCGTTCTGGTCACTCCTACGATCGCTACTCCAGCGATCGACGGCCACATAGCTAGTGACGAGAAACCTCCCGTCGAGTACGTGCTTGGAAGACAGCCCGTTCTGTTCTGACCGAGATCGCACAGCGGGGAAGGTTTTGGGCGCTATTTGAGGACGGCGGAGAAGATGAAGACGACGACATGGACAGAGACGGCGGCGCGGCGGCATCTCCTGAGACCAGGGATTGGCAGGATTGGTGTTCTACACCGTCCTCCGCTGATTCTAGAGATCTCGGGGAGAAGAGAACGCGGCGCCGTGAGGAGAAAAGATGACCGTAACGGGAGGTGACGGTGTTACTAAACGTTAGATCGCCGGCTTCTATGTCGAAGGAGATAAGTTTTTCAAATGCGGTCTTGTCTACGGTTAATCGGGAGGTTGATGTAGACGTTTGCCCGATCTTTCACCGCAAGAACCACCGAGGTAACTATCCTCCCAATCACGTGAGCGATACACGTAACCTGAAGAACATGGATAGATTTAGGCGAGAAACGCACGAACCCTCTTGGCAATCCAAGAACACTCGCACCTTTATTTCACGCCAAACTAGACAACTCTAGGCAGATCCAGGAGCCCCCTAGCCACGAACGAACCCTCTTGGCAGATCCAAGAACACTCGCACCTTTATTTGCAAAGATAACTGACGAACGTCCGAGACGCCGCCTACACGCCGATCCCCTAGGGACGGTGGTAACCTGGAACTTTTAGTTCTACATAATTTTCAACATACTTAAACCCTAGGCCTTGGCTCTCTTTATAAGCTTGGCTCTCTTTATAAGAGGCCAACCCCTAGTTGGTTGGACAAAACCAAACCGAAACTGACTCGAACCTAAACCTAGTTGGACTCAAACTGGATACAAACCGGCCCATTTAGAAGGCTCGGCCAACACATGCGGCTCGCGGGCATTAGACATTATACATCGTAGTTTATTGTCCTAGCGTGCTAACCAGTAAATGCCCGTATCTTCCTCCTTTTCTTCAAAAGGCGTTGTTCTCAACGCCAGAAGGTCTTCTCCGGCGCTTGTGGCGTCAAATTATCATATCGCCATGCTTCTACATCCTCAAGTCTTGCTTGCCTGCCACACCACATCCTCCCTCTCGGCTAGCTAGACTTGTTCTTGGCGCCATCCATGTTTGGCACCACCAACATGATTTAGACACATACTCTGTCAAATTGCATCTGTAAACGCACCATGCAAACCACCCCTGACACAGCAGGACAAACTCCTGTACCCCAAGAATCCAAATAAGCTGAATACGCCCACGGATGCAATCTAAAATTTGTGGAGGTCAACTGAGTGCATCATCCAAGACAAACCGGATAAATTCCTGCACCCCTTAAATCCAAATAAACCAAGTTTACCGCCTATAAAAATATATACTGGTGTCTCTTTTTATTTTGCTCCTATTGCCGGGCAGGACAAAGCGATCAGGAGATTTTCTTGTATTCGTGCACGTGACGTACCAAGTAGCAACCTCTCACGTGCAAGCAAATTCCTATTCACTTTTTTTTTTCCACACCACGTTGTGCCCAGGCAAGTGTGATCCGGATACCAGATTTCTTCTCTTGTAGTACATAGCCACAACGGAACCGACCCCTTGATTTCCGTTCCATACCTACTACTAGAACTCACACCGATCCTCTCGCCTCCAATTCTGCCTTTTTTTTTCTTCTTTCCATTGCTAGCTCCATGCTGAAGCAAATCTGCATGTAACCAACTTTGCTTTCTTTACAGAAAAAAGTGGTCCACGCGTGAAAAAAAAAAATCAATCGCATGCCATAGTCCGCATCAAACCGGTTCACTTTCCTTTTCTTTTAATGCTTCTGCCTGGACGCGACGATCGAGTCTCATCTGATTTTATTTTCTATACTTTCCTTAGCCAGATCGTATGTACTTTCCTTTGACGCACAACACACGAACAGAACAGATGCGACCAGAATCAAACTCGCGTGAAACAGACGATCGGCTGATCAGGATCTGAAGAAAATTTACCGATCAGCATCAAGCACCGTCTTCAACTCGCCGTCCTGACGAGAAAACAAATCACGTTCCGCTGGCTGCTCCACGCGACATCCCCGGACGCGGCCTTTGATCAGCAGAACTCGCCGAGAACACAACATGCGGCCAACTCGTCGACTCTCTTCCTCAGAATAATTTTTAACTGGACGACCTTACTCGCGGTGATTAACCTGGCGCTCTGATACCACATGATGTAGACGTTTGCCCGATCTTTCACCGCAAGAACCACCGAGATAACTATCCTCGCAATCACGTGAGCGATACACGTAACCTGAAGAACATGGATAGATTTAGGCGAGAAACGCACGAACCCTCTTGGCAATCCAAGAACACTTGCACCTTTATTTCACGCCAAGCTAGACAACTCTAGGCAGATCCAGGAGCCCCTTAGCCACGAACGAACCCTCTTGGCAGATCCAAGAACACTCGCACCTTTATTTGCAAAGATAACTGACGAATGTCCGAGACGCCGCCTACACGCGATCCCCTAGGGACGGTGGTAACCTGGAACTTTTAGTTCTACATAATTTTCAACATACTCAAACCCTAGGCCTTGGCTCTCTTTATAAGAGGCCAACCCCTAGTTGGTTGGCCAAACCCAAACTGAAACTAACTCGAACCTAAACCTAGTTGGACTCAAACTGGATACAAACCGGCCCATTTAGAAGGCTCGGCCAACACATGCGGCTCGCGGGCCTTAGACATTATACATCGTAGTTTATTGTCCTAGCGTGCTAACCAGTAGATGCCCGTATCAGAGGTTGATCGTACTGGACTGATGCATCTCAAACTCTCGTGCCTTCCGCCGTCGGTGCGATGTGCATCTTCGGAGGAGGACGATGTTGGCTGGAAGATGGTCCATGGACACCGGCGAAATATGCGGAAATGCGATTTGTCGCACTGTGATCCGATGGGATCCACCGCTATTATCGGTTTGATTGATCAAACCTTTTCGAATTTCAAAACGAGGCCACGTGGTCTCGGGCCTATGGGCCTCTATCAAAGGGATCGGGACCTAGGGTTAATACCCTCGCAGCCGTCTGACCATACCATATCAAATCAGACCAAGTCGTTTGCTGCGAGTATGAGGTTCTCACAGAGGAGGCGCCGCCTAGGGTTTTCCTGGTGTGCACCTACGCCGCTGTCGATGGCGGGACGCGGGGGTGGCACTGCAGGGGGAGATCGGGGCGCTCCAGGCAGAGGAGGAGGTCGGGGCACGTTCAATTCTTCGAACTTCCATGTGGGAGGTTCGAGTGCCGCGGCAAACGATCAAGCAAACAGGACGGCTGCTGTTCCTCGGAACCAGGGGCCGCCTCAGGGTGCTGTCAATCGTGGAGGATTCAATGGTGCCAATGGTGGACATCAAGAGAATCGAGGTAGTTCTCATAACGCTAATATGTTTGGTCCAAATGACAATCGGAGTGGGCACTTCGGTGGGCATAATTTCGGCTTTCATGGTGGTTTTAATGGTGGGAGTGGTCAGATTGGGCTTCCCTATGGTGGTTTCAATGCTGGCTCTGGTTTTCAGCGCGGAGGGGCTCGGTTCCCTAGTAGGTTTTCGGGCAGATTTAATAGCAAGGGAGGTATTGGTCGAGGTCGTGGTCGTGGAACTGGTAGAAATTTTGTTGGATCGGCTGCTGCCTCATCATCCATTGCCGCGACTGTTAATGGTTCAAGTGATGCCCAAGTTTCACAAGCTGCCGCTGCTTTGATCCCGGTGGCGCAACAATTGGTTGCCAAGGCCAACTCTATGCCAATCTCTGAAGATGTGGATGAGGTTAGGAGAGTAAAAATTCCAGAACCTAAATGCTATCAACGCGGTTTGTCTGGCCATGTGTTGGCAGATTGTCAGACCCCACTGTGTGACTGCTGTGAGAGTGTTGCTCACATATCGGATGAGTGCCCATTGTTGGACGCTCCAAAACCTCAAGTTTTGATCTACGGGCATTATCATGATGACCTTACTTTTTTTGGCATGGACTTGACTGAATCCTATAGGCCAAAGACTGAAAAGACCAGGCTTGCTATGGTTACGGTGACGGGTGGGAATATGTCAATTCCACAAATAGCGAGACAGTTGCAGCGTGTGGTCCCTGTTGAGAATTATAACTGGGAGGTTCTTCAAGTGGGACAGAATATATACAAGGTTATGTTCCCCTCTAAAATTGAGCTCGATAGGCTAAAACTGTTTGGTGGTTTTTGGGTGCCTAATAGTGTCTGCGAACTCAAGGTTGATGCTTGGTTTGCGAGAATTGAGCCGATGTGGATGCTTCCCCATGTTTGGGTGCGGATGGAGGGGATTCCTGAGCGTCACACGGGTGATTTTCTGGCCCTTTGGGGCCTTGGTACTTTGTTTGGTAAGACTTCTAAGGTGGATATGAAATACACCAGGAAACACAAAGTTTTGTGAATTTTGATTGGATGTGTTGATCACACGAAAATCCCAAAAGATCTGCCGCTTTGGATTAAAGATGGATTCTATAAAATTAAATTTGTAGTGGAACCTATTCCGATGGAGGAGGGAGGGGATATGGACGTGGATAATGGGCTAGACCCTGATGATGATCAAAATGATGGGTATGATCACCTGGATAAAGATACAGTACAAGAGGGAAAGGGTTCGGATACCTCTATGGCCAAGTCAACAACTGTTGTTGACAAGGATCTTGTTTCCATAGAGGGTCAGGGGGTCAATACTAATCATACAAAGTCTTCAGGGGTGGGTTTTTCTCCGGGGATTTTTAGTTCTTCGAAGACTGGTCCCAGGTGTTCTTCTCTTAAGGCTACATGCGATAACGATCTCAATGTGCAGTTGAAGAAGGTTGGGAGGATTGTACAGCATGAACGGAAATTATTTGTGTCGTCTGTGGCAGTGAAAAATTGTACTTCTGGTTCGGGCCTCATGACTAGGTCTATGGAGCATTCTAATAAAATGGACATCCCGAATTGTGGGGGTGGTAAAGTGAGTACTTAGTCTTTTTATCCTCTGTGGGTATTATTTTTTGTTATGAGACGGTGTTGTTGACAAACACTAATCATGGATCCATGTTGCAGGTGAGGGTCGCTGACCAAGCATTGGTACTTGGTTCTGCTGAGGATGAGGCTGTTACGTTACCTATTGAGGCAATGATTACGGGGCATGATTGTGTTTCGGTACATGGCAGTGATATGGGTGTTGCGCCTCTGCCGGGATGCGAAAATGATGCGCAGCAGGGAATGGATGCGGGCAGCGGTACTGCCGTACTCGTTCCACGGCAGTAGGTTGCGCTGCCTACAAGCAAAGTTGATACCGTTTCTCTGCCGGGCAGCGATTTTGATGATAAATCGGTGCTGGCAGTGGCTGCGGGCAGCGATAATGGCTTTGTGCCAGCGGGGGCTGCGGGCAGCGTTTCATCTAATGTTGCTGCCACGGAAGATGCAATAGGCTTGGTGTCTTCGGATCCGTGTGTGGCAGATGTGCCGGAGCGGACTTCGAACGTGACTGAAGATTAGACTGAGGTAATTCCTACGATGGATAGTGATATGGAATGTTGTCCAAGTTTGGGGATATCTTCTATTAATTGTAATGTTGAGGAGTTGACTTCTTTAAAATGTTTTCAGATGATTGGAGGAGAGAAAGTTTTTGAGGATAAAGATGTGATCGCTTTTGGAGGGATTGCTTCACCAACTTCAGAAGGAATTAGATCCATTGCAAGGATTCGTGCGCAACCACTTGCTGATGTACCTTCTATGGAACGTGCTATGATGTTGGCGCAACGTCGTGATGAGGACCAGGCCATAGGTATGAATAACCACCCTATACATTCTTTTGTTGATTTAAGTAATGAGGATATTGTCGAGAGGGATACGAGGTTAGGGGTGTCTTTAGGTTCTGATCACGTACAGGAGGCCAGGTCCGAACGCAAGCTAATTTTTTTGCAACAGTCATGCGTTGATAAGGAACACAATTTGAGCAATTTGATAATTCAAAAAACATCTGTTCTATCTGAAGATTTAGTGGAGGAGGAGGAGGGTATGCCACGGGTATTTTGATCCCGGATCAACGGTCGATTCATAATAAGACAATAGATAAAAAAGAATAAAGGCACTAGCCTATCTATCAAACGAAAGAGTGCTAGATTAGAAAAATTGACAAAAGTGTCGCAATGAGAGGGATGATTTGGAACTGTGATGGTTTTGGGGATTCGCCAAAACATATTTTTGTTAGAGAAACTATTATTGAGAAGAAGTTAGATTTCATTGCTATTATTGAGACGAGAAGGTCAGATTTTGCACCTCATTTCTTATCTCATCTAGTTAGTGGTTTGGACTTTGTGCGGTATTGTTTACCACCACATGGTCAGTCTAGGGGCATTCCTGTGGGCTTTAATAGATTGAATATTTTAGTTCAATATTTTGTCGCTGGGGATTTTTGTATTAAGTTTAAACTGAAGTTATGTATGGATGGATTTGTTTGGTCTCTTGTGATTGCCTATGGGGCAGCACAAGATGCTCTTAAGCCAGATTTTTTGGCTGAGCTGGTGCGTGTGTGTGAGAATGAAGAGTCTCCTCTATTGGTGGGAGGGGATTTTAATATAATTAGAAGACAAGAGGAGAATAATAATAATAATTTCAATGCTCGTTGGCCATTTATTTCAATGCGATCATTGAAAGTATAGACTTGAAAGAATTGGAACTTTCGGGCAGACAATATACTTGGGTCAGTAGAATGTCGGTACCAACTTTTGAGAAGTCAGATCGTTTTCTCGCGAGTGTGGATTGGGAGCATGTAACATCCATCTTTTTGTAATAAAGTGCTTGTGTGTTTGTGGTTGTGATCATGTCATGTCATGGATGCATTTTTTTGAACCCAACGTTGGTTTTAAAACAAGTGCACTAAAATTTAACAACAGAGTTTATTAAAATCACTTAAAAGTGCCAATTTAAATTGATGATTTAAAATGGTGCAATTTTTGCAAACCAAAAATGTGTTGAGGTTGCTCATGTTGCAAGGATCTCAAAAATAATTTTTACAAATTTTTACCTTTTGCAGAAAGGCCGTCAAATCTGTTTTTAGTTTGCTGTTTTAAAAGGAGAGAGACCTTTTTGCAGTTTCTGGAAATCTCAGGGGGGTTTTCGGAAATGTGCTTTTGTCATCTTCTTCCTCCAGCCAGTAGACGAAAGCTCCGCGTCGCCACCCTTCCCCGCCACCTCCTGCTTGCCCCTTGGAGGGATAAGGCCGAGGAGAGTACCCCGCGCCCTCCTCTATCTCCTCCTCCCCTCGGACCCTCTCTCTGTCTGCCTCACGCACGGAAGAAAATCGAACCCTAACTAACCGACGCCGTCCGCCGCACATCGCAGGCGCTACGCCCTCCCCCGCGCCCTGCCGAGGTTCCCTTGAGCTCCGCCACCCCTGCCTCTTCCTCCTCGAGCACGAACGGCAGCCGGAACGGCCGGGAGGGCCTCCAATTTCTCGCCGGACGGGATCCATGGCCGCCGCCGGATTCCGCTCGCCGCCGGCGTTCTAGGCCTCCCCTCGAGTCTCCGACCCCTTCATCGCGTCCACGGTGAGCACCCGAGCACCCTGGTTCTTCTCCCTTCCTCCCTCCCCCTCTAGTTCTCTCCCTTGCCGCGGTCCGTCGCCGCCGCTCGAGCTCGCCAGCGAGCTTTCCGGCCATCTTCCGGCGAGCCGCGACCACCCCCTAGCACCCCCTCGCTCTGCTCTAGCTAGTGGAGCAATTCGATTCGAAGAATCCCGCGCCAATTCGTCGATTCCATCACAGCAGTGTGATTTGGCCACAGGGTGATGTCATAGTGACATCATGCCTGCGTCACTGCCTTGTTTCTGTTTAATTTCAGTTAAATGAAAATGTTCTGACAGGTGGACCCCACTGCTATTTAAATTACATAAAGTAATAAAATTTGTAAATGCAATAACTTTTAATTGGCTAATCAGAAAAAATGTGTTCAATATACCATTTTGTTCAGAAAAATGTAATCTACATGTTTATGTCATTTGCACACATTTTTGACAAATTTGAATTTTGAGCATTATTTAAATCATTCAGAATAAAGAAAATAAGTTTTTATTCAAGAAAATTACAAAATTACAAGTTATATGTCAAAATGCTTAGAATGACAAATGCAACCTAGTTATGGTGTTCTCAACCCTATTTGAGCACTTTAACTTGTCGCACCTCTAGGTTTTGCCCGAATCGGCCTCCGAGGTCCACTTCGAGACTAATTTCACTGCACCTGTTTTCTTAACATATGAACCCTAGCAACCCATGAACCATGTTTAGGGTTTATCTTCAATGCATTCAAATGTTCATGCATACATATTGAGCATTGCATCGATGCCTTTTTTGAGTGTTGTTATCTTTCTTTCGGTGTTTGCTTCTATCGGTAGAACGCGAATCCGGAGTGAAGTTCGGCACCCCCTGTTGTCGAATACTTGGTCTGAACAACCAAGTCAAGCACTTATTCCTGAAGCTTTCTCTGGTTTTCTTGAAGCAAGGCAAGCATAACCTCTTATCTGCCCATATATGTTTTCGAAGTGTTTTCCTTCTCGTACGATGCATGCTTTTACAAAGTATCTTGAGTCAATAGATAGAGTTGTCCTATTTATTTGCATAACCCAGAGATCATGATTCAATGCTCCTAGCAGACATAGGATTTGTTTGTGTGTATCGCCAGAGCCTCAAATATGCCATTCTTAGTCATACATGTCTGTTTATCTATGCTCCATCCGGTTGATGAATCAGAGTTACGAAATGAATCTAGTATGATAGGATGACGTGGTAAGATTCAAGATATGTGTTTAATATGATAAAAGGCTTGGATGAGTTGCCACATGGGATGTGGTGATTTGCCTCGTTCATGCCCCTAGGAGCGAGTTCTCGCCTTTGAAGCCAAGACTGATCGTGCAACCACACGGGGATTGGATTCCCCTCGGTTTCAACTTGTCTAGTTTGTTCCATGAGTTGCCTAGTTTGGGCGTTCCATTTGGATTTGCTGGGGATATTAAAATGTTTTCAAAACTAGGACGTGGTGGTGTATCAGCGCTCTGCGGGTAGGTAACCGTCGAGCATTGCACACAACGATAGAGACCCGGCAGGAGATGGCCACTCCCTATTGGCGGTCCATCTCTACTCGGAGCGACTCATGGAATAGGCGAAGCAAGGGAAAGATCATGGTCAGCCACCCTCTGCCGGCACATCGTCGGAATTGTGCCAATAGCTTGGCATTAAGAGTCGGTTGATACGTGTGGGTAAAGTTGTACACCCCTGCAGGGTTTAATCTTTTCGAAAAGCCGTGTCCGCGGTTAAGGACAACTTGGTGACGGATCCTGAGATCATAGATAACTTGAACATGACGTAAAAGATGTTGGCAATGAATGTTTAGTTTTAAGAGGTGGTTCCAGTTATCGATGCTGAAGATGATGCTTCCAAGGTCTTGAAGGCAATACCCGAGGGAAGGGTGTTCTTTCAAAAGATTTATGAAAAGCTTCTCAGTCTCCCTCTATTCGAAACAAAGTTGGCTTTACGCAAAACAACCTTTATAAACCCTTTTCGAACAAGCAGATATATAATAGGTTAGTTAAGTCTTTTTGAGTACCTCCCGTACTCATGTTTGCTTCAATTTGGTTCAGGTGGAGTTCCATACCTTTGGTGGTGTTTCAACGTGGACATCGACGGATAGTTTGAGGTTTCCCAGGTAGCAGCCTAGAATCTATGTGCTGGGACGTCGCCTTATGTTGCGGCCTCTTAGGCCTTTTTGGTTCTTGTTGAATAGCAGCATAATTTGCTTTCCGTTGTCTGATGTAATGTTGGGTCGTGTGACCTCTGTTTGTAAGCTATACTATAGTATTACTTGCTTAATAAAGCTTCATGTTTAGAGTACTGCTTTGATCGGTTGTTGGTTTCGAGCCCGTTGTTATACAGTTTTGGCTATGTCTGCATAGTTGTCGCAGTCGAGGGGTTGTGGAGCCGATGATCCATGTCCGAGCTCGCCTGCCGATGTGATTCGGCCTAGGGCGAGGTAACCCCAGTAACCCTCGATTGTTGTTGCACTTTTTGGACACATAGCAGCTCGGTATAACTTTGGTCCCGTTCCTTCAGTTTCATCCGACTCATGGACGCTTGGGTATACATATCTGGTTATGGCTAGCATGGACACAAGGAGTAGTAGACAGGGGATCCGGACTACGTGCCGATGAATCCGGTCTGCATGCCGTTGTTTGTTGCGGCCGGGGCTGGTAACCCTGAAGCCCTTGTGAGTCCATCACTAGGAGCACATGACAGTTTGTATATCTCTGGGTCCGGGGTCTGACAGGTCTTGGTATCAGAGCAGGACTACCTGTAGGAAAACCCTTGCTATTGGTCGGTGCTGAGTCTAGAGTTTGTGAAAACTATTTTCGAAATGAGAAATGAGTTATGAAAACCTTCTTAGGATTCTTTTTACTCCTTACCTGGTATCGTTCTAACTCTGAGTCACCGTATCTCATTTGATTTCAAATGTTTTACCTCTCACCTGTTAACTTCAAAGTTAGGAGCAAAATCGTTGGGTGTTTTTTCTAGTACTCCATGTCAGGTTGCTAATGTCCTCAAAGTTTCCAATTTACCTCCTTTGGTCTAAATCGTTGTTTCCTTTTGACTTCAATTGATCCATATCAAGTCATGAATATTTCTATTGCATTCTTTACCATGGGAGTGTTTCTCATGGTTCCATTTCTTTGTACTCAGGATGTCCGGGAGTATTCAAGATTCCGTTGAAAGTGGTAATATCGAGGGAGAGTCATCATCTTCCTTAATGACGCAAGTTCTTCAGGATATCGAGACTAACCGCCTGAGAAATGAACATCTCCTTGAGCGTGTGGCGCAAAACACCGAACGTTGTCATGACAGATGCGTTACATTCAGGGATTTAGTTCATGCTAAGCTTCCATCTTTTAGCAATCTCAACGAACCCATCGATGCTGATGATCTTCGTGCTATCGAGCGCAAATTTAACGCTCTCCATGTTCCAGAAAGTGATCGTGTGAACTTAGCCGCCTATCAACTAGAGGGTGAAGCTGGTTCATGGTGGGAAGGTTTCTTGGCGTTGCAATCGCCAGGACATAAGGTTACTTGGGAGGAGTTCCGTAAAGAGTTCCGTGCTGCCCATGTTCCTGAGGCAGTTATGGACTCCAAAAGAAAAGAGTTCCTGGATCTGACCCAAGGACAGATGGATGTTGAAACTTACGGGCGTGAATTCACCCGTTTGGCTCGTTATGCACCCCGAGATGTTGCAGATGATGCGGATAAGCAAGAGTTGTTCCGCAAGGGTCTAGATTCCGGAGTTCGCTATGAGCTATTGTCTTTCAAGTTCCCAACCTTCCAGGACCTTTATAATCATGCTCTTACCTTGGAGCGTGGCAAAAAGGAAATGGAAATTTCTTTGAAGCAGATTTCTGGAGAGTCACGTGCGTCTTCTTCCGGTTCCAAGAAGCGTCGTGTGTTCATTCCGTATAGTGCTATTCCATATCCATCAGTTGTTCAACAAGGTCACCTTGGTGGGCAATCCAGAGTTGTTGGTGGTAAGAAACGGCTGGTGACATGTCATGTATGTGACGAACTTGGCCATTACTCCGACAAATGTCCTCAGAGGATATCTTATGCACCTCAGCTCGTTCCTACACGGGTTGTTAACCGTGGTCGTTTGAACCATGTTCTGATTGAAGAAGCTCAGAAAGCACCTGATGTTGTGTTGGGGATGCTTCGTGTTAACCTAGCTCCAGCCCTTGTTCTGTTTGATTCCGGAGCGTCACACTCATGTGTGTCAAGAGCTTTTGTGGTGTTGCATGACATACCTCTTGTGAGTATGGTTCCTCCGTTGATAATTTCCACCCCAGGGTCCTTCTGTTATACCAATCAGTGTTGCCCTGGTGTCCCAATTGAAATTGGAGGTTTGGTGTTTCTTTCTACACTTGTCATCATGGACTCGGATGACATCAACGTCATACTGGGCATGGACTGGTTGTCAACACATCATGCTACGATTGACTGTGTAGCCAAGTCTGTTACCCTGATTCATCCATATGGTCAGACAACTCGGTTGTTGTTTCCTTGTGGGACAGTTCAACCACAGCCACGTCCTCAGCTCAATGCAATCGAAGTTCGACCATCTCTCGAGATTCATGAGGTACCAGTAGTGTGTAAGTTTCCGGATGTCTTCCCGGAAGAGCTTCCTGGTATGCATCACGATTATTTAGTGGAGTTTGTTGTTGAACTAATTCCTGGAGTGGCTCCTACTTCCGAAAGACCATACCATATGTCTCTAGAAGAGTTGGTTGAGTTGAAGAAGAAAGTAGAGGAGTCAGAAGGGAAAGGTTTCCCTCATGCCAACACATCTTCTTGTAGGTGTCCTACACTCTTCGTCATGAAGAAGGATACCACAGTTCCTCAGCTGGCCAGTGAATATTGTCCGTTCAATGACGTGGCAATAAAGCACAAGTGCTCTCTTCCTCAGACAAATGAATTGTTTGACCGTCTGATTGGTGCCACTGTTTTCTCCAAGATACACTTAAGTCTGGGTTATTATCAACTTCAGACCAGGTCCGGGGATGTTTCTAAAACGGTTGTCAAAACTCGTTATGGTCTTTACGAGTACACTGTTATGTTTCCCGAACTCTCCAACGCTCCAACCATGTTGATGGGGCTTATGAAATCCATTTTCATGGAGTATCTTGACAAGTTCGTTGTGGTTTACCTCGACGATGTTATAATCTACTCCAAGTCCGAAGAAGAACATGCTGAACATCTTCGGCTAGCTTTGACAAAGCTTCGTGAGCATCGTTTTTATGCCCAATTCTCCATATGTGAGTTCTGGTTGAAAGAGCTCATATTCCTAGACTATGTCCTATCTGCTGAAGGAGTTGCAGTTTCCCCTAACAAAGTTCAAGACATATTGGACTGGGAGTCACCTAAGTCCATCAAAGAGGTTCAAAAGTTCCTCGAACTTATCGGTTGTTATCACCGCTCTATTGAAGGTTTCTCCAAAGCTGCCAAGCCAATGACTGATCTTCTTAAGAAAGATAAACAGTTTGTATGGTCAAGAATGGCAGAAGAGAGTTTCCGGTTGTTGAAAACCAAGCTGGCTAATGCTCCTATACTTGTCCTTTCGGACACGTGCAAGGACTTCGTCATCTTCTGTGATGCCTCTCGTCAAGGTATCGACTGCGGTCTATTGCAAGATGGTCGGGTGGTTTCTTATGCTTCTCGACAACTGAAACCACATGAGCTCAAATATCCAACTCATGCTCTGGAGTTAGCAGCTGTTGTGTATGCCTTGAAACAATGGCGTCATCATCTGCTAGGAAATCAATGTGAGTTCTACTTCCACCAGCAGAGCTTCAGATATCTTTTTACCCAACCAGATCTGAGTCTCAGACAAAAGAGATGGTTGGAACTAGTCAAAGAACCCAATGTGGAGGTCAATTGTCAAACTGATAAAGGTAAAGTCGTGGCTGACAAGACAATCCAGAAGTCTTACTGTAACAGCTTGCTGATACATCAAGATCAACCTTCTCTCCACAAAGAGTTCTCCAAGCTCAATCTCGAGGTTGTTCCCTCTGGTTATCTGGTTAATCCAGAAGTGAAACCATCCTTTGAACATCAAATCAAAGATGCCCAAAAGCGGGATCTAAGCATTACCTTGGTCAAGAGAAAGATTTCTCGTGGAATTCCTACATGTTTCTCTGTTGATGATCAAGGTACCGTTTATTTTGCTGAACGTCTTGTTGTGCCGAAGAAACGGAGTTTGAAACAACTTATCCTCCGTGAAGCTCATGAGTCACTTCTCTCTGTTCATCCTGGTAGCACCAAAATTTACCGTGATCTACGTCAAAGGTTCTGGTGGACCAAGATGAAGCGAGACATATCTCAATTTGTGGCTGAATGCGACGTTTGTCGTCGTGCTAAAGCTGAACATCAAAGACCAGTTGCTACTCTCTACCCCACCCCTATTCCTGTTTGGAAGTGGGATGAAGTTGAGATGACTTTCATTGTTGGTCTTCCAAGAAATGATCAGGGACACACCGCTATCTGGGTAGTGTTTGATCGTCTGTCAAAGGTTGCTCATTTCATTCCTATCCATCAGGGCATCAATGCTAAACAACTGGCAGATTTGTATGTCTCTCAGATAATACCTCTTCATGGTGTTCCTAAGAAGATCCTTTTTTATCAGGGAAATCTGTTTACTTCCAAGGGCTGGGCAAGTTTCAAGCAAGCTATGGGAAGTCGTATACACTTCACCATAATCTATCAATCATCCCGTAATGATCATCTCGGGAGTCTGAATCAAACACTTGAAGACATGCTTCGAGCTTGTGTTGTATCTTTCGGTAATGATTGGGAGAAGTGTCTTCTATCTGCCGAATTCGTTTACAACAACTGCTTCCAAGTTATCTTGGCCAAAGCTCCATTTGAAGTTCTCTACAATCGAAGCTGTTCAATTCCGTTAAATTGGTCAGAAACCGGTTAAAGACAGTTCTTTGGACCGAAGAATCTGATCAACGAGACTGAAGAAACAGTTCGTATCATCCGTGAACATCTGAAAGCTGCTCAGTCTCGCCAGAAGAGTTATGGTGACCGTCAACAAGATATTCGTTATGATGTTGGCGGACAAGCCTATCTTCGAGTCACACCTTTGAAGGGTGTTCATCGTGATGTCATGAAGGGAAAATTTCCGCCTCGCTATGTTGGTCATTTCCATGTTCTTGCAAAGAGTGGGAATTTTGCTTATCGTCTCCACCTACCTTCAACGTTCCCACGGGTTCATGCTACATTCCACGTCTCACAACTCCATCATTGCTTCAAAGATTCCAACCGTGGTGTTGATCATGAAACCATTGATCTTAAGGACGATCTGACCTACCGAGAATGTCATGTCCGTATCCTCGAGGCAGCAGGACGAAAGATTCGATGCCGAAGCATCAAGTGCCTCAAAGTTCAGTGGTCTCATCATTCTGAAGCTGAAGCAACCTGGGAACGAGAAGATCGTTTAAGATCTGAGTACCCGTCCTTCTTTGCTAAAACCTAGGAATCTCGGGACGAGATTCTTGTAAGGGGGGGTAGACTTGTAACATCCATCTTTTTGTAATGAAGTGCTTGTGTGTTTGTGGTTGTGATCATGTCATGTCATGCATGCATTTTTTTGAACCCAACGTTGGTTTTAAAACAAGTGCACTAAAATTTAATAACAGAGTTTATTAAAATCACTTAAAAGTGCCAATTTAAATTGATGATTTAAAACGGTGCAATTTTTGCAAACCAAAAAATGTGTTGAGGTTGCTCATGTTGCAAGGATCTCGAAAATAATTTTTACCTTTTGCAGAAAGGCCCTCAAATCTGTTTTTAGTTTACTGTTTTAAAAAGGAGAGAGACCTTTTTGCAGTTTCTAGAAATCTCAGGGGGGGTTTTCGGAAATGTGCTTTTGTCATCTTCTTCCTCCAGCAAGTAGACGGAAGCTCCACGTCGCCACCCTTCCCCGCCACCTCCTGCTTGCCCCTTCGAGGATAAGGCCGAGGAGAGTACCCCGCGCCCTCCTCTATCTCCTCCTCCCCTCGGACCCTCTCTCTGTCTGCCTCACGCACGGAAGAAAATCGAACCCTAACTAACCGACGCCGTCCGCCGCACATCGCCGGCGCTACTCCCGCCCCCGCGCCCTGCCGAGGTTCCCTTGAGCTCCGCCACCCCTGCCTCTTCCTCCTCGAGCACGAACGTCAGCCGGAACGGCCGGGAGGGCCTCCAATTTCTCGCCGGACGGGATCCATGGCCGCCGCCGGATTCCGCTCGCCGCCGGCGTTCTAGGCCTCCCCTCGAGTCTCCGACCCCTTCATCGCGTCCACGGTGAGCACCCGAGCACCCTGGTGCTTCTCCATTCCTCCCTCCCCCTCCGGTTCTCTCCCTTGCCGCGGTCCGCCGCCACCGCTCGAGCTCGCCGGCGAGCTTTCCGGCCATCTTCCGGCGAGCCGCGACCACCCCCAGCACCCCCTCGCTCTGCTCTAGCTAGTGGAGCAATTCGATTCGAAGAATCCCGCGCCAATTCGTCGATTCCATCACAACAGTGTGATTTGGCCACAGGGTGATGTCATAGTGACATCATACCTGCGTCACTGCCCTGTTTCTGTTTAATTTCAGTTAAATGAAAATGTTCTGACAGGTGGACCCCACTGCTATTTAAATTACAGAAAGTAATAAAATTTGTAATACAATAACTTTTAATTGGCTAATCATAAAAATGTGTTCAATATACCATTTTGTTCAAAAAAATGTAATCTACATGTTTATGTCATTTGCACACATTTTTGACAAACTTGAATTTTGAGCATTATTTAAATCATTTAAAATAAAGAAAATAAGTTTTTATTCAAGAAAATTAGAAAATTACAAGTTATATGTCAAAATGCTTAGAATGACAAATGCAACCTAGTTATGGTGTTCTCAACCCTATTTGAGCACTTTAACTTGTCGCACCTCTAGGTTTTGCCCGAATTGGCCTCCGAGGTCCACTTCGGGACTAATTTCACTTCAACTGTTTTCTTAACATATGAACCCTAGCAACCCATGAACCATGTTTAGGGTTTATCTTCAATGCATTCAAATGTTCATGCATACATATTGAGCATTGCATCGATGCCTTTTTTTAGTGTTGTTGTCTTTCTTTCCGGTGTTTGCTTCTATCGGTAGAACGCGAATCCGGAGTGAAGTTCGGCACCCCCTGTTGCCAAATACTTGGTCTAAACAACCAAGTCAAGCACTTATTCCTGAAGCTTTCTCTGGTTTTCTTGAAGCAAGGCAAGCATAACCTCTTATCTGCCCATATATGTTTTCGAAGTGTTTTCCTTCTCGTACGATGCATGCTTTTACAAAGTATCTTGAGTCAATAGATAGAGTTGTCCTATTTTTTTTGCATAACCCAGAGATCATGATTCAATGCTCCTAGAAGACATAGGATTTGTGTGTGTGTATCGCTAGAGCCTCAAATATGCCATGCTTAGTCATACATGTCTGTATATCTCTGCTCCATTCGGTTGATGAATCAGAGTTACGAAATGAATCTAGTATGATAGGATGACGTGGTAAGATTCGAGATATGTGTTTAATACGATAAAAGGCTTGGATGAGTTGCCACATGGGATGTGGTGATTTGCCTCGTTCATGCCCCTAGGAGCGAGTTCTCGCCTTTGAAGCCAAGACTGATCGTGCAACCACACGGGGATTGGATTCCCCTCGGTTTCAACTTGTCTAGTTTGTTCCATGAGTTGCCTAGTTCGGGCGTTCCATTTGGATTTGCTGGGGATATTAAAATGTTTTCAAAACTAGGACGTGGTGGTGTATCAGCGCTCTGCGGGTAGGTAACCGTCGAGCATTGCGCACAACGATAGAGACCCGGCAGGAGATGGCCACTCCCTATTGGCGGTCCATCTCTACTCGGAGCGACTCATGGAATAGGCGAAGCAAGGGAAAGATCATGGTCAGCCACCCTCTGCCGGCACATCGTCGGAATTGTGCCAATAGCTTGGCATTAAGAGTCGGCTGATACGTGTGGGTAAAGTTGTACACCCCTGCAGGGTTTAATCTTTTCGAAAGCCGTGTCCGCGGTTAAGGACAACTTGGTGACGGATCCTGAGATCATAGATAACTTGAACATGACGTAAAAGATGTTGGCAATGAATGTTTAGTTTTAAGAGGTGGTTCCAGTTATCGGTGCTGAAGATGATGCTTCGAAGGTCTTGAAGGCAATACCCGAGGGAAGGGTGTTCTTTCAAAAGATTTGTGAAAAGCTTCTCAGTCTCCCTCTATTCGAAACAAAGTTGTCTTTACGCAAAACAACCTTCATAAACCCTTTTAGAACAAGCAGATATATAATAGGTTAGTTAAGTCTTGTTGAGTACCTCCCGTACTCATGTTTGCTTCAATTTGGTTCAGGTGGAGTTCCATACCTTTGGTGGTGTTTCAACGTGGACATCGACGGATATTTTGGGGTTTCCCAGGTAGCAGCCTGGAATCTATGGGCTGGGACGTCGCCTTATGTTGCGGCCTCTTAGGGCTTTTTGGTTCTTGTTGAATAGCAACATAATTTGCTTTCCGTTGTCTGATGTAATGTTGGGTCGTGTGACCTCTGTTTGTAAGCTATACTCTAGTATTACTTGCTTAATAAAGCTTCATGTTTAGAGTACTGCTTTGATCGGTTGTTGGTTTCGAGCCCGTTGTTATACAGTTTTGGCTATGCCCGCATAGTTGTCGCAGTCGAGGGGTTGTGGAGTCGATGATCCATGTCCGAGCCCGCCTGCCGGTGTGATTCGGCCTGGGGCGAGGTAACCCCAGTAACCCTCGATTGTTGTTGCACTTTCTGGACACATAGCAGCCCTGTATAACTTTTGTCCCGTTCCTTCAGTTTCATCCGACTCGTGGACGCTTGGGTATACATATCTGGTTATGACTAGCATGGGCACAAGGAGTAGTAGACCGGGGATCCGGACTACGTGCCGATGAATCCGGTCTGCCTGCCGTTGTTTGTTGCGGCCGGGGCTGTTAACCCTGAAGCCCTTGTGAGTCCATCACTAGGAGCACATGACAGTTTGTATATCTCTGGGTCCGGGGTCTGACAGAGCAAAAGTTTCCGCTAGTCTCGGTTCATGCTTTATCTCGGTCTGGGTCGGATCACACACCACTGATTATTGACTCGGGTGAATGTGCTCACCTGGGGAACAAATCTAAATTCTCCTTTGAACTCTCTTGGTTGCGAAGAGAGGGGTTCATTGAGATGGTAAGTAGAGAGTGGAGAGAAATGAGGGTGGATCTTCAACTATTGAGATTTGGCAAAATAAAATTAAACATCTTCGACAGTTCTTAAGAGGTTGGGCGAAGAATATTAGTGGTGAATATAAATTTTTAAAACAAAAATTGACACTTCTAATTGAGGAGTTGGATATTAAGGCGGAAACATATCTTCTTACACATGATGAAAGGAAGGCTAAAAAATATGCAGATGAGTGTCTAGCGGAGCTTAGGAGAGACGAGAAATCGAAATGGGCTCAGAGGGCCAAGGTTAAACATGTTCAGGAAGGGGGGAATAACTCTAGGTATTTCCATTTGATTGCCAATGGAAAAGATAGGAAGAAACGGATTTTTCAACTAGAGCAAGATGAGGGAACAATTGTTGGAGAGAACAATTTGTAGGTGTTCATATCTAAATATTATAAAAAATTGTTCGGGGCACCGGAGCATAGCCATGTTAATATGACTGAAACATATAATACGGATATGCCTCAAGTGTCTAGTGAGGAGAATGTTGCCTTGACATCAAATTTTACTCAGAAGGAGGTGTTTGAGGCAATTTCCCAAATGGAGCACAATAAGGCTCCCAGTCCGGATGGTTTGCCGGCTGAGTTTTATCAGAAGTTTTGGGAGGTTATCAAGAGTGACTTGATGGCACTTTTTCTGAATTATAGAAGGGTGAGTTACCTCTTTTTAGGCTGAACTTTGGGGTTATCACTTTGCTGCCTAAGAAGGATGATGCATGTATCATTGAACAATTTAGGCCTATCCGTTTGCTTAATGTGAGTTTTAAGATTTTTACTAAAGTGGGTACGAATCGTGTTTCGTCTATTGCTCACAAAGTAATTAGACCAACTCAATCGGCTTTTATCCCGGGACGCAATATTTTGAAGGGAGTTGTTATCCTTCATGAGACCATTCATGAGCTGTGAACCAAAAAATGGATGGAATCATTTTCAAAATTGATTTTGAAAAAGCATATGACAAAGAAAAATGGTCCTTTTTGCAACAAGCGCTTAGAATGAAGGGGTTTGATCCTAAGTAGTGTGAGTGGGTCAGCACATTTATACGGGGGGGTGGGGGGTGTTGGGGTTTGTGTTAATGATGACATCGTGCATTACTTTCAAACGCTAAAGGGGCTGCGACAAGGGTATCCTCTATCTCCTATTTTGTTTAATATTGTTGCAGATATGTTGGCTATTCTTATAGCTAGGGTCAGAGAGGATGGTTAGGTGGGCGCCTTAATTCCACATCTAGTGGAAGGGGGCATTTCCGTTTTACAGTATGCGGATGATACGATTCTGTTTTTAGAGGATGATATTGATAAAGCCGTTAATATGAAGTTAATTCTGGCATTGTTTGAACAATTATCAGGATTAAAAATAAATTTTCATAAGAGTGAACTTTATTGTTTTGGCAAAGCAATTGAGAGGCAAGATGAGTATAAATACTTATTCGGATGTGATGTTAGTTCTCTTCAGTTTAAGTATCTTGGTATGCCCATTCATTATAGGAAACTGCTTAACAAAGAATGGAAAATGGTTGAGGATCGTTTTGAAAATAAACTAGGATCTTGGGCTGGGAAAATTCTGTCCTATGGGGACAGACTTGTTCTCATTAACTTGGTTCTTACTAGCCTACCTATGTTTTTGTTATCCTTTTTTCCAATACCCGTTGGGGTCCGAAAGAGGTTGGATTTCTTTCGTAGTAGGTTCTTCTGGCAAAGTAGCCTACACAAGAGAAAGTATCGATTGTCTAGATGAGACATGGTCTGTAGGCCAAAAGACCAAGGGGGCTTAGGCATTGAGGTTCTCGAGGTTAAGAATAAGTGTTTACTGTCCAAATGGCTATTTAAGTTGTTAAATGAAAAAGGGGTTTGGCAGGAACTTTTAATGAATAAATATTTGTTTGATAAAACTTTGTCTCAAGTTGAAGTGAGGCCACATGATTCTCCATTTTGGAAGGGAATCATGACGGTTAAAAAAGAGTTTTTCCAACGAGGTTCCTTTAAGATAGGTAATGGCCTCTCTACTCGGTTTTGGGAAGACACTTGGTTAGGACGGACTCCTCTCGCTGCTCAATATCCTTCTCTGTATAATATTGTGAGTCATAAACACGTGTTAGTGTCAGAAGTGCTGTCATATGATCCTCTCAATATTCAGTTTCGACGGACTCTTTTTGGGGAGAGATGGGAAGCTTGGCTGCGTTTGGTTCGTAGGCTTATGAACATTCATCTAAACTCATAGGAGGATAGGTTTGTTTGGGGTGTGACTGATACATGTGTGTTTTCAGTGAAATCCATGTATTCTGACTACATGCATGGACATACTTCTTTTCTACATAAATATCTTTGGAAATTGAAAGTTCCTCTAAAAATTAAAATATTTATGTGGTTCTTGCAGCGAAAAGTTGTTCTTACTAAAGACAATTTAGTGAAACGAGGTTGGGTGGGTTGTAAGAGGTGTGTGTTCTGTGACAATGAGGAGTCAGTTGATCATTTGTTTATTTCCTGTAATTTTGCTAGACATATTTGGAGATTGCTTCATTTTACGTTTAGCATAACTCAACCATCTAGTATTGACCATATGTTTGGTAATTGGTTACAAGAGGTGCATAATAAATCTAAAGCACGAATTTAAATTAGAACTTGTGATTTTTTATGGGCTCTTTGGAATTGTCGAAATGATGTTGTTTTTAACAAATCAAGAGATGTTCACTTTTTGCAGGTAGTTCACCAAGCCACATATTGGATCCACGTGTGGTCTTTTTTTTCTGCCGGTGGAGCAGCGGGCTCTTATGGATTCTGGATGTGCTCGTTTGATGGCGGTCATTCAGGCTATCTACAACCAGGGTGGCTGGTTGCATGCTAAAAGAATTCAATGAGTTGTATTAGAATATTATCTTTGTTTCTCTGGTTGATCCTAGTATCCAACCTGGATGATGCTTGATTTGTAATACTTTGTATCCTTATTTTCATTTTAATATAAAAGCTATAGCTGTGTGCATCATCACGATGCAGAGGCTGGGGCTATGCTCTCATTTAAAAAAACACCTCGTTTATGGGTTCATGGAAAATATTTTCATCTAGAAGTACACAAGAGGCACGTTGAAAGTACTCAACTTCGATTTCCAAGAAGTGCAAACACTTGTAGAGATGCCCAACAAAATAATATAATTTGGCAGGAGTAAATATAGTGATGATACTAATTACACATGTAAGAAATTTGCGGAAGGAGGAACACATATACAGAGCCGGCTCTATAATTTTAAAGGCCCCGATGCGAACTTTACCAATAGACCCAATAGTGAGTCATTTCTAGGAGTTTTTTCTTCTAACTCTTTAATATATACATATTTATATATAATATGGGCTCTTTTTTAGGCTGTGCCCCGGGCCGTCGCACCTCTCGCCCTGGGCCAAACACGGCCCTGCACATATACTTCCTCATGAGAAGGCTTTAATTCTTTGTGTGTGTACGGCACTGACTTCTGCCGTTGAGTGCCACGCGTCACCGCGGGTTCGTGTTGTCGAGTGTCGTCGGTCGTGGGTGCGTCGACCGCTGTGCCTGGGTGCGTCCGCTACCACAAGTTGGTCCTTTTTCTATGCAAAAAGTGTGTGCGGCTGTTTGTTCCGCAATTACAGAGGCCTTGGGAAAACTAAGTGCTTAAGTGCAGATAAAAAACTCCCAACTCACTTACTAGTTACAGGGAAGGACTTGCTCTCGTTAGGGCGCTTGGCGTGATGCTGCTCTCCTCTTCTCTCCTCTCTTTCTCTCCATTCCATTTCCCTTCGTTCATCTCCCTCTCTCTAGTTTCCCTTCTGAGTTTCAGTCATGAGTGATCATATCCACCCTTCTGCTTCTCACCACAACATTCAATCCACTCAAAATCTAGTAGATCAAGATGAGCAGCTTGCTGCTCCGTCAGTGGTAGCTCCGAGCTTGCTGGATAGAGATACTCCAAGTCTTCCTTTTGCAGGGCCTTCGACTAGCTGCACAGGGGAGAGGGCTACTACCCAGGTTATTCCGAGTGGAGAGAGACCAAGACAGGGTCTTGGCTCGCTCATGCTGCAGCCTCCAGAGGTGCCTTCTCTGGAGCTTGGAATGCAAGCTATGAGTCTGATGGAGCACCAGCAGGATCCGGGTTTTATGGAAACTATGGGTCAGTTTGCTCTTTATTTAAGGATTGCTTCATCAGCTGGGCCTCCTCGTGCTCTTTCCAAGGCTATTGTGTGGGATGCTATGAAGAAGGCATGGAGAGATTACTACTACAAAATTTAGAGGTACATCAGGCGGTTTTCAAAGCTATTTTCCACTCTTTTGATGCCATGCTGTGGGTTTTCAAGAGGCAGCCTTGGACGGTGGGTTCAGATACTTTGCTCTTAGAGATCATGGATCATGAAGGTTTAGGCTATCAGCAAGAGCAAGATTTATCAGTGATGCAATCGGGCAGATTGCGTTATTCTTTTGAAGATATATATGTTACCATAAGAGCTTATGGTGTACCTTGGAAAAACAGATCTTTCAAAGTGCTGAATGATGTTCTCAAGCTGGTTGGTTCTCCTTCTAACTTTCAGGAACTAACTAACAGTATGCTTTATGCTCATCCAGAGTATATTTGGGGGAGAGCCAAAGTTAAGATCAACGTTCCAGTATTTGATAAGGCATACTTGCCTATTTCACATGACAAGAAGGTTCTGGTATATATTCACTATGAGAAGATCAAGAGAATCTGTTTGTTTTGTGGAATGATGTTTCATTCTCTCGGAAATTGTCATCTTCGGCAGAGTATCATCATGGATCGTCTCAGAGCTCACCAGGATTTGGAAGAGGTTCCTTTTCAGAGGTATGGATCATGGATTCTTGATTATGAGCAGGTTCCGGAGCTGGAACCTGATGATGTGCCATACCCCAATAGGCATCTGGAGAATTTGAGGTTTCAGCAGCAGTTCAATCAAGGGCCGTTCTCGCACAGCATGCAGGCTAGGCTTTCGGAAGCATCTTCAGCCCAAATCTTAAGGGATATGGAAGCAAATAGGAGGAGATCCTTCTCAGAGGATGAACAGGCACCAAGAACACATGATCAGCAGCTTCAGTTTCGTCCATCCACTGTTCATCGCGCCACTGTTCATGCAGCGACTCCAAGTCAACAAATGCGCCTCCAAGGCGGTGAGGTTGAAAAAGATGAGCAACAGCATGCGATCCACGTATCACCGGAGGTTCCAACTCTACCGGCGCAGGAGCCTTCGAGAGTTAATGCAGCTTCTGACAGGGTTGGCAAGAAAGTCCTGGGTTCAGACGACAATCACGGGAACCGGGCTGGTTTCTCTCAGTGGCAGGCACAAACTGTAGCCTCGGGGTCGAGGCCTTCTCCAACTCAAGGTGCAATCCAGCTGGAGGGTCTGCCTTATTCTGTTACTGAAGAAAGGGATATTTTGGGCCAAGGGACCCCCTCGGAGTCCAAGCAGGCTGGGCCTTCTCAAGGAGTTATCTTCCACGAAACATATCGTCTACCTCCAGCACCCATGCCTATTGTCTCTCCTTCTACCATTGTTGTTCCCCAAACTCAGAGTGCTCATAACACCTACATATCTCATCACCACCAACCTGAGCAGATACCTCAATCAATGCATCAACAAATGCAATTACAAGCGCAACTGGCTTCCACCACACAAGAGATGGCCTCTCAGCAGGATCTAGAGGCACCGAGCCTTCTTAATCGGTCTCCACCACCGCTTCATGACTCCTACCAGATAGGCTTGGCCCAGGCTAGGAGACCGGGCATTGACCAGAAATCTCGCCCTCCAAAGAAAAGGTCTGCATTCCATCCCTACTCGGCGCATGGATTCGCTTCGGCAGCTCCGCTGCCGTCTCTCTCTCCCGGTCCGGCTGCCTCGCAGGTGGGAGGGGTGGTCGGAGAGGTTCCGCAGGAGGTCGTTGCCAATCCTCCCGATGTGGGGGCACTCGCAACTGCGGCAGGGTCAGATGCTCCCCTACCTCAGGAGCAGCAGCAGGGAGTTGATTTCAGTGGAGGCGGAGGCTATGGAGACTCGCCAGCAGGCTCCTTCATCCCTCTCCAATCGCAGCAATGCGACCGCTCCTCAAGCTCCCACGCCGATCTCAACACTCAGTCGGTGGGGAATCGCCGCCGAAGGACTCGCTGCGATCTCGATCCAGAGGCTAATGCTCGAAGCCTCCACCGACATCCTATGGGGATTACTCTCACTCACGCTGGTGCTTCCACTTGGCACCGTATTGGTCAATCCCCTACGATGGGCCATGGTGGGCCTATCCGCAACCGCCGTCGCTCTGCTCTGGGAAGCTCTCGTCTCCCCTACTCTGGTTCGCGGCGCAGCAATTCTTCAGCAAGCAGTTCCAATGCCGCAGCGGATTTCGCTCCGCTCTGGATGGGGAATCCCGCTTCGCCTCTGTCGGTGGATTCTCGGCAGGGGGCTTTCTCTCCTCCTCCGATGGCTGGTGTAACATCCCAAGTATGAAAACCATCCCTTTAGAATGTTTGTTTCATGTTGATTAAAGTATTGCATCATGTCATCATTTTGTTTTCATATTGTTTGCATTTGTTTCTTAATTGGCATCTGTTTTCCCCTGTTTTCACAATTCAAATTCAAACCTTATTCAAACAATGGTTTCATACTTGCTCTGTTACAACATTTGAAATAAAAATCACAAATAAAAACAACCAATTTGTTTCATCTTATTCCATAGTGATCACTTGTTAAAAGGATGGTTTTAATCAATCATTTAAATTCCAAAAACACATTTAAAATTCCAAATTCAAGCATCAAACAGCAACCAATTGAATCCATGCAAATTATAAAACACTTTTGATCAATGGGTTATAATTTAACATAGGGGTTACCCTATTTAAAAATTGGTTTTTATTAATGATCATTTAATATTAAAATTTCACCCAAATTTGATTTAAATTCAAACAGCAAACAAATTTCAAACTTTTTGAAAATAAAAGTTAACATCTGTTTGCAAATGGCCTTTTGAACTTCCCCTAATTTTTCCAAATTTTTCACTAACCTAAAAACCATCTTTTCCTTCCAATTTCTCTTTTAGCAAAAAAAAACAGAAAGGAGAAATAAAAATTTCAAATTTTTGGCGCCAACAGCGAGTGGGCTGCGCCCAGCCCATATCTCTTTTCCTTCCCCTCGTTTTCTTCCGCAGCGCATCCCAGCCCGCTATTTCCCCGAAGAAAACGGTTCGTTTTTTTTTTCCTCGTTCTAATCTGCCGTCATCAACCTGTACGGCGTCCATCCGGAGCGCCACGGCGGACGCGGCGACCACCCGACGGCGATCCGAGCCCCTCTGGCCCTATAAACACCCCCTGGACCCTCTCTGCTGCACCCTAGCCCTAGGTTTTCCTCCTCCCCTCGCTAGCGCCGCCGCTCACCCTCTCTCTGCTCGAGCTCCCCTCTCTGAAGCTCCCTCCGGCGACCACCTCTCTGAACTCCGATGACATCCACCGCCTCTGCACTCCATCTAACCACTTAGCCCCGGGAACCGATCCGCCACCATCTCCTCGCCCGATTGAACATCGCAGAGGAGCTCGCCATCGACGGTAGCCTCGCCGCCGTCCACGGGATCGCCGCTGTTGTCGCCGACGAGGTCGTCTCCGCGCCTCTGCAACGACGACACGGTGGTGAGCAATCACATCTCCTCCTTCCTCTCTATGCTGCACACGCCTCTGCTCACCTCTGCACACATCCATCGCATCCATATCGAGCACGGGTACGGTGATCAACGCCGGCGAGCAGCGTTGTTTCTGTTCAGTCGCGGATGGATTCGGTCGTCAGAAAAGTTCAGTTAACCAACACGGAATGTTAACCTGTCCGCGAATCTGAACCTGTCAAATGACTGAATCCAGCGCAGTGGTTGCGCTGCTCTGTTCCTTGCGCGCGGTCGTGGGATCGATCCCCCACGGCCGCAGATAAAAACAACCTTTTTTTTCTCCCGCAGCGGAAGCTGGCAGGGCCCACCTGTAAGCCACGGTGGTTGCCACGCAAGCGCAAGGCGCGCCACGCTGGCCCCTGGCCCACGGGCAGTGGCTAGGGGTAGACAGCAGCGCAGTAATAAAAGTTTCTGCATTTTTCTGTTTTCAAAATAGAACCTTTTTAATTACATATTAGTCCTCAATTTTAATTGGTTAATAACTTTTAATCTATAACTCTAACTAATAAAAGTTAAATATGTTTATTGTTCTAAATTAAATTGTCTATCCAACTATGCCACTTGTGTACTGTTTTGAATTTTCAAAATGCAATTCAAATTTGAATTCAAATAATTCAAATGCAAATTTCTAAATTCCATAACTAATTCATAATAAATCCAAATCATGCAAATAAAATATGTTTTCAATGCTATTTCAAATACCCTTTTCAAATATAAAATTTGTTTCATGGTTTGAATAATTTAAATTGCCTAAATAATTTAATCCTTATTTTATTCATTTAAATTTGATAAAATCAAAACTTGCCCCAAATAAATTAATTTTGAACATGCAAAATATGTTTTCAAACTAGAAAAATATGAACTTTTAAAATATGAGTTTGAAATTATGTTTTGAGCAAATAAAATTCAAATAAAAATTCATGCTTGTTTTAAATTCATTTAAAACTTGTTTAATTTTGCTTAAATCATAATAAATTCATCCTAATGCCTTTTTCAATATTTGAAACATGTAATCCACCCAAAATTTCATGACCTTTTCAAATATGAATTTAGTTATTTGTTTTGAACAATTTAAATGGTTGAAAACAACAAATACTTGTGTGTCACCTTTAAGGCACCAAAAATTCCCTAAAGTAATAAATAAAATTCTTAATTGGTAAACCCTATTTTAAATTGGTTCTAATGTTGTTATTTTGTTGTTTTCCTCATGCATGCATCATACTAAACCACTAGCACCTGTTGATTAGTTGGAAAACAAATAATCTAACCAAAAATCCATGGGCTTTTCATATGCAACTCAAAATTGCATATGTGTCCATTTAAATGGTGTTACCATGTCAATTAGGTTATTTTGATGCATCCATTAACTTGACATGCATCATCCTATGATTGTGCACTATGCCATGGTATTGATTGTTTATTTTCCTGTATTGTTGTTTGCTTCTTCTCGGATAGACGACGACGTTGATACCGACGATCTTTACGACACCCCTTCCGAGGATCTAGCTCAGTACCCGGCTACTGGGTTTGCAGGCAAGTTATCACTCACATGAACCATTGTGTTCCTTTCAACATTGGTTACCGATACTTTTCGTTGTCTATTTCTGCTAGCCATATGTATCGTTGCTTCTGTTACGAACCTATCACTTGATACCCTGAACCCTGATATTGCCTCACCTCCAGTCCTAAAACCCCGTTGCTTGGGCCTGTGTCTTACTAGCCTGCTTAGGGTTGTTTTTGCTCGAGTCTGTTATCAGTTACTTTCTGTTAATATATTATGTTATTTTCTGGGGCTCGATGTTAAACAACAACCTGTTAATTTGAGGTAATAATAATTTTGCTGATAAGGCACCGGCAGGAGGCCCGGCGTGGTTTTGAGGCCTGCTAGTGTCGACCCTAATAGGAAAAGGGTCTTGTCTACCGATCCATGATGAGCGCACTATCCGCATGTGGGAAGCGTGTATGGGCGCCCCCCTCAATTTGATTCGATTCGCATCTCGTCCAAATCACCACACCTAGTTCGGGCTTTCCATTTGATGCACGCATATGCAGGTACGAACCCGAGGCCAGGGTGGAACTTTTGTAGTCGGCATTTAGGGCGGCGTGGTCTTCCAGTGCTATGAGGGTCCCCTTTTCTTCGTGGGGCTCGATTAGCCGCGCACGCACAGCACGTGGTGCTTTGGACTTGATGCGAAGAAGAGTTGAGTTGTGTTGAGTGCCCCGCTTGGTGGGAAAGGCCTTCCCATCTGGCGGGTTATTCTTACGTGTACGGACAAATTGGTGCACCCCTGCAGGGATAAATCTTCTCGAGAAGCCGTGTTTTCCGCGGTTATGGTTAACTTGGTGAAAGTACTGGCTAACAAGTACTCAGAACAACTTACACCTAACTGATGATACTTGACTAGTAATAGGCTTATTGACACAACAACTTGATCCATCATTAATCCATCTGTGTGAGTTATCCTCGGATTGCTTCTTTGGATAAGGGGCGAGATCCAGGATGGGTTTGTGTGGTGGTTAGTTGTAGTTGGTTACGATACGCTATCTTATCCCCTTTCTGATAGCCGGAAGTAGTAGTATGTTCTGTAGTTGGTTAGTGCAGCCAGTTGCAGCATCTGTTAAACCCCTTTCTTCCGTTGATCCCAAGGCATCTGTGCTTGGTGTTGACGGGCTACACTTTGGTGAACTGTGAGTCTTGCTTGCCAGTACGTTTATGTACTGACCCCTTTGGGGTTGTGGTTTCCGCAGACTACGCTTATGAGGATCCAGGTGACGGCTACTACGTGGAGTTTGACGAGGCTGCTGACGAGTAGTTAGCGGACCCGGGCAGGATCCGAGACATCGTGGATGGGCTCCGTTTTCTTTTCATTCCCGGCTTCTTAAGCCTATTTGGATTTGTCTGTACTCAGACCCTTTGAATGCTTCCGCTGAGTTGTAATGATGTTATGTTGGGACATGTGTCCTCTGGATGATTGTATTTGCTATTCTCTGCCCTAGTGAGGGCCAGTTGTAACTTATTTCGATCTTTTGTGTCTTAGAGGCATGTTGTGTTATCCTTTTGTTCAAAGCCGTTGACGTACCATGTGTGTATGGTATGAAGTACGTCAATGGTAGTGTCCTGATTTCTACGGGATAGTTTACATCGACGGTGAACAGTAACGGTTGGTTGTCGCACATAAGTGCTGGCCTACCCGTAAGGGGACGCGGGAGCCGGTAAGCCCCGTAATCCAATCAAAATACTGTTCAGTTCGTACGGTGAGTATCCTCTAGAAGTCCGGGTGCGACAAATGGTATCAGAGCCTGTCTGCCTGTAGGGTCCCTTTTACTGGTTGGAGTTGAGTCTAGAAACTATTTTTGTAGCTATATAGGAAAAATGAAACGTGAGGGTAGGAATTCTGCCATTTTTCTTCTTTCCCCACCCACCCACCCTTTTCTGGTAAGGAAGTGCAACGTTGTTTTCCCTTCTCACCTAAACTTTCAAGTTAGGATTTCACGTATCCTGGTTTCTCAAGGATAGTTATATCTACTAGACCATAGGAATGGAGGTGGTTGTAACATGATTTATCATGTTGCCTACTCATGATTGAGAACGGAGGCGTGTAAGCCCCGGAAGCAAATCCTCTATCCCTTAAGCAGTAGATATTGATCCTTTAGAAGCCCGGATGGGTTTTTCCGTAGTACCTCAGGAGTTTTGGTCTCGTGTTTCCCGTTGTTGCTTCGATATCCTGTTCTTCTCAACATCTTTTCGTCCGTTGAACCTTGTTGTTGCTTTCCACTTCAGTTCTTCTACCGGCGTCTAATCAAAACTTCCCCGATCATCTGCAGATGGATCTCAGGTTCTTCCCGCAGGTGGTTCGGATGACTCGTTGCGAGAGCACCGCTGGTTATCCGGAGATGCTGAGAGACATGGTCACTTATCTGGGGTTCCATTGGGCACCAGAGTACCAGGTCTACGAGCAGCAGCGAGAGTTTGACCAGACCTACTACCAGGCTATCGGCTACATTCTGTCAGATGATGGCATGAGCGTTGTCCACCGCTACGAGGCAGTAGGTTCCACAGTGGATATGGCCGTGCAGCAGGCAGCTTACGTGAGTCTCACCGTCCTCCGTGCTGACTACTGGGGGTTTGACGATTCTATCTATCGCCACATCCCCCGTGGTTACATCACGTCAGCGGGAGCTCACTTCACCCTCTACGACAACCTGGATGTCTACGAGCATGACAACACCAGGCTGCACACCACCGCTCAGTTTGTGAGGCACAATGACGCTGTTGCCACCACACTTTCTCAGGAGTTGGCCTCAGTCAGGGAGCAGATCTACCTTGCTTTGACTCGTCTGGCTACGTACACCACAGACTTTGTTGGAGATGAGCGCTTTGCACGTTTCCATCAGACAGTTGGACGTAGTTTGCCAGATGCTGGAGGTTACGAGCCGATCAGAGGTCCACTCCTCAACCTCGGAGCTGGTTACACTGGGATTCCACGCTTTGGAGCACAGGGAGACGACGCTTTCTACTTCACCACACCGAGAGTCGCTCTCAGAGCAGTCCCGATCTACGTGGATCGTTGTTCTACCTACTTCCGTGGGATTCCTCCTCACCGTATCTCTCGTCGTACTACTCACTGCCGTCCTGCGTGATGAGCATGGGAGTACCGATGTATCCGTTCCTAGCTATGTTTAGTTATCCTTTGGCTTTCGAACCATGTATTGGTCTGTTGGATATTCTGATGTATTTGAACATGTGATGATGTACCTGTTGGTTATCTATTCATGCGTCGGAATAATCTCTCTTTCGGTTACCAAGTCTATCCTTTTCTGTTGTTGTGCTAAAATGCATGTCTATTCAGGATGCCGCCAACAAGGAGCAACCCGCCTGAACCACCTCCGCTCACGGAGCTATTGACTCAGATGACTCAGGTCGTGACTCAGATGGCCCAGATCCAGGCTAACCAGCACAACAACCAGAATGCTCCGCGAGTCAGCATCAAGGAGTTTCTGAGTCTGGGCCCGAGGGCTTTCGTGGCAACACGTGAGCCTCTGGATGCTGATGACTGGATCAGGGAGATGGCCAGGGCTCTTGACATTGCTCACGTTGCTGAGGAGGATAAAGTCAAGTATGCCACCTACCTACTGAAGGGTCAGGCAGCTACCTGGTGGGAGAACTACCAGACCATGAGAGCTGGATACCCAATCACCTGGGGCTGTTTCAAGGATGCCTTCCTGAAGCACCACATCCCAGATGGTCTCATGGAAAGGATGCGTGAAGAGTTCTGCTCTCTTAAACAGGGCAAGCTGGACGTCATTGGCTACCATAATGAGTTCAATCGCCTCGCTCGCTATGCTGGTGATGAGGTGTCCACTGAGGCCAAGAAGATGGCAAGGTTCCGCCGAGGTTTTAACCCGGAACTAAAGTACGCTCTCACCAACATCAAGTGCAAGGACTTCGAGGAGCTCGTGAACACCGCGCTCAATGAGGAGAATGGGTGCAAGGCGTTCGAGGAGTCCCGAAAGCATTCGCGTGAGGGTGGTTCCTCCTCCAACATGACCACCCCTCCGCAGAAGCGCCGCATCTGGGTGCCAAATGCTGCTGTCACTAGGGCTCCATATGCCCAAGCTTCTCAAGGCTTCGCTTCCCGCCCACCCAACCCAGCTCAGATACAGGCTCAGAGGTTCTCAATGGGGCAGCCAAGGCCAGATGCACCTCGTGTCGTCACTTGCTTCAAATGCAAGCAGACTGGACACTATGCTGATAAGTGCACTCAGAGGCAGCTACCTCCACCACCTCCTCGCCCCAACACCAACCAGGCAATGGTTCGTGCTCCCCCGGCTAAAGCCTTCAACTCCAACAACAGGCCTGTCAGGAGGACCGCGAGGGTGAATCATATCAAGGCCAACAAAGCTGAGGAAGCTGCTGACGTCGTTCTCGGTACATTCCCCGTAAACTCTAACCCAGCTAAAGTGTTGTTTGATACCGGAGCATCGCATTCTTTCGTGTCAAAGATCTTTGCAACAGCAGTTAAACTACCTTTTGTTGGTTTGGGTTCCCCGCTAGTAGTAAACTCCCCTGGAGCAACTATGCAAACTTCCAAGATCAGTCACGAGAATCAGATCTTGATTGGAGGTCACATATTCCTTGCTTCCCTCATTCTGCTTGGCAATTCTGACATTGATGTCATCCTTGGCATGGATTGGTTGAAGGCCAATAAAGCTACGATTGATTGTGCTCAGAAGTCAATAACTCTGTTCCACCCTTCCGGCCAGATAGTCTATTCTCCAAATGAATCAAGTTCTGTTCAGCTGTACACCCTGGATGCTAAACCTCTACCTCAACTTGAAAATGTTCCAGTGGTTTGTGAATTCCCTGACGTCTTTCCAGAAGAGTTGCCAGGGATGCCTCCGGACAGAGCAGTTGAGTTCGTGATCGAGCTTGAACCAGGTACTGCTCCAATCTCTAAGCATCCATACAAGATAGCTCCTCCTGAACTGAAATTGTTGAAGGAGCAAATCGATATGTACATGGAGAAAGGTTACATTCAACCTAGTTCCTCCGCTTGGGGTTGCCCAACTCTGTTTGTTGCCAAGAAGGATCAAACAAAAAGACTCGTGGTTGACTATCGTCCTCTCAACGAGAAAACCATCAAGAACAAGTATCCAATTCCTCGTATCGATGATCTTTTTGATCAACTTGCTGGAGCCTCAATATTCTCAAAGTTGGACTTGAGGATGGGTTACCATCAAATAAAGATCAGAAAGGAAGATATTCCAAAAACAGCTTTCACCACTCGGTACGGTCTATATGAATACACCGTCATGTCCTTTGGTCTCACCAATGCACCGGCAACGTTCTCAAGACTCATGAATTCTGTCTTCCATGAATACCTCGACAAGTTCGTTGTGGTATATCTTGATGATATTCTGGTCTACTCAAAATCCGAGGAAGAGCATGGAGAACACCTTCGTCTCACTCTCATGAAACTTCGCGAGCATCGTCTATATGCCAAATTCTCCAAATGTGCGTTCTGGATTCCAGAAGTTGCTTACCTTGGTCATGTCATCTCCGCCAAGGGCATAGCCATTGATCCAGAAAAGGTTAAAGCAATTGTTGATTGGAAACCTCCTAAGACGGTAAAACAAGTTAGAAGCTTTCTAGGCTTGGCTAGCTATTGCCGTCGTTTCGTCCAAAACTTTTCCAAGATTGCCAAACCTCTCACTGATCTCACAAAGAAGGACAAGAAGTTCGTTTGGACTCCACAATGTGATGAGAGTTTCAATCTCCTGAAGACTAAACTCACTTCCACCCCAGTTCTGGTTGGCCTAGATACTACCAAACCTTTCCAGATATTCTGCGATGCATCTCTCCAAGGTCTAGGTGCAGTTCTTATGCAAGAACGTCAAGTTGTGGCTTATGCTTCACGTCAGCTGAACCCACATGAGCAAAACTATCCCACACATGATCTTGAACTTGCAGCAGTTGTGTTTGCCCTCAAGAAATGGAGACAATACTTGTTGGGTAACAAAATTGAAATCTTTTCCGATCATAAGAGTCTGAAATACATCTTCACTCAACCAGATCTAAACCTCAGGCAAAGGAGATGGATTGAAAAGATTAAGGACTTTGATCTCACCATTTCTTACACTCCAGGCAAGGCTAATGTTATGGCCGATGCTCTCAGTCGCAAGTCATATTGCAATAATCTCATGATCATGGAAAGCCAACCTCCACTTCATGAAGAATTCCAGAAGCTGAACCTTGGTCTTGTTCCTCAAGGCTACCTTGCTAGCTTGACAGCCAGTCCAACTCTCGAGGACGAGATTCGTTCTGAACAACTTCGTGATACTGAAATCAAGAAGATGGTTGAGCACATCAAGGAAGGCAAGGAGAAATTCAAGTCTTTCTCAGTTGATGACAAAGGAACTGTGTTCTTTGAAGGACGCATTGCAGTTCCTCAAGTTCAAAGTCTCAAAGATATCATCCTCAAGGAGGCTCATGAAACTCCTCTTTCCATTCACCCTGGAAGTACAAAGATGTACCAGGATCTTAAGACACTGTATTGGTGGCCTCGCATGAAACGTGAAATTGCTCAATACGTTTCTGAATGCGACGTTTGTCAACGTGTTAAGGCAGTCCATCAGAAAACAGCAGGTCTACTCCAACCTCTGAAAATTCCTGACTGGAAGTGGGACATGATTGAAATGGACTTCGTCACTGGTTTTCCAAAGTCCAAGAAGGGCAACGATGCAATCTTCGTTGTTATTGATCGTCTCACTAAGGTAGCTCACTTCTTTGCTGTCAAAGAAACAATCTCAGCTAGCCAGTTAGCAGAGCTCTACACAGCAAAGATTGTTCCTCGTCATGGTGTTCCATTGGAAATAAGCTCAGACCGTGGAAGCATATTCACTTCTCATTTCTGGAAAAGCTTTCAAGAAGCATTGGGAACCAAACTTCTGTTCAGCACAGCTTATCACCCTCAGTCTCAGGGGCAAGTCGAAAGAGTCAATCAGATTCTCGAGGATATGCTTAGAGCATGTGGTATCTCTTTTGGCATGAAATGGGAGGATTGCCTTCCATATGCTGAATTCTCCTACAACAACAGCTACCAGGCAAGCCTAGGCATGGCACCATTTGAAGCACTCTATGGCCGCAGATGCAGGAGTCCAATCAATTGGTCTGGAGCTGGAGAACGTTCACTCTTAGGCCCTGACATTGTTAAGGAAGCCGAGGAGAAAGTTCGTATCGTTCGTGACAATCTCAAGATTGCTCAGTCTCGTCAGAAAAGCTACTATGACATCAAGCACAGGGATATGATCTATGCACCTGGTGATAAGGCATATCTCCGTGTAACTCCCCTCAGAGGCACTCATCGTTTCGGTGTGAAAGGAAAGCTTGCACCAAGATACATTGGTCCTTTCAACATTCTCTCAAGGCGTGCGGAAAATGCTTATCGTCTTGAACTTCCAGAAAAACTATCCAAGGTGCACGATGTGTTTCACGTCTCACAGCTCAAGAAGTGTTTCAAAGATCCAGATCGTGCAGTTGATCATGATTCTATCGAACTGCAAGATGATCTATCTTATGAGGAGCACCCTGTTCGTATTCTCGATGAGACCGAGCGTAAAACGCGCAACAAGAGCACCAAGTTCTTGAAAGTGCAGTGGTCGCATCATTCCGATAAAGAGGCAACGTGGGAGACCGAAGAGGATCTTCGCAAGAAGTATCCGGACCTTTTCCTTTCTCAGTAGGAATCTCGGGGCGCGATTCCTTCAAGGGGGGGCGTTTTGTAACATCCCAAGTATGAAAACCATCCCTTTAGAATGTTTGTTTCATGTTGATTAAAGTATTGCATCATGTCATCATATTGTTTGCATTTGTTTCTTAATTGTTGCATTTGTTTTCCCCTGTTTTCACAATTCAAATTCAAACCTTATTCAAACAATGGTTTCATACTTGCTCTGTTACAACATTTGAAATAAAAATCACAAATAAAAACAACCAATTTGTTTCATCTTATTCCATAGTGATCACTTGTTAAAAGGATGGTTTTAATCAATCATTTAAATTCCAAAAACACATTTAAAATTCCAAATTCAAGCATCAAACAGCAACCAATTGAATCCATGCAAATTATAAAACACTTTTGATCAATGGGTTATAATTTAACATAGGGGTTACCCTATTTAAAAATTGGTTTTTATTAATGATCATTTAATATTAAAATTTCACCCAAATTTGATTTAAATTCAAACAGCAAACAAATTTCAAACTTTTTGAAAATAAAAGTTAACATCTGTTTGCAAATGGCCTTTTGAACTTCCCCTAATTTTTCCAAAATTTTCACTAACCTAAAAACCATCTTTTCCTTCCAATTTCTCTTTCAGCAAAAAAAAAACAGAAAGGAGAAATAAAAATTTCAAATTTTTGGCGCCAACAGCGAGTGGGCTGCGCCCAGCCCATATCTCTTTTCCTTCCCCTCGTTTTCTTCCGCAGCGCAGCCCAGCCCGCTATTTCCCCGAAGAAAACGGTTCGTTTTTTTTTCTCGTTCTAATCTGTCGTCATCAACCTGTACGGCGTCCATCCGGAGCGCCACGGCGGACGCGGCGACCACCCGACGGCGATCCGAGCCCCTCTGGCCCTATAAACACCCCCTGGACCCTCTCTGCTGCACCCTAGCCCTAGGTTTTCCTCCTCCCCTCGCTAGCGCCGCCGCTCACCCTCTCTCTGCTCGAGCTCCCCTCTATGAAGCTCCCTCCGGCGACCACCTCTCTGAACTCCGATGACATCCACCGCCTCTGCACTCCATCTAACCACTTAGCCCCGGGAACCGATCCGCCACCATCTCCTCTCCCGATTGAACATCGCAGAGGAGCTCGCCATCGACGGTAGCCTCGCCGCCATCCACGGGATCGCCGCTGTTGTCGCCGACGAGGTCGTCTCCGCGCCTCTGCAACGACGACAAGGTGGTGAGCAATCACATCTCCTCCTTCCTCTCTGTGCTGCGCACGCCTCTTCTCACCTCTGCACACATCCATCGCATCCATATCGAGCACGGGTACGGTGATCAACGCCGGCGAGCAGCGTTGTTTCTGTTCAGTCGCGGATGGATTCGGTCGTCAGAAAAGTTCAGTTAACCAACACGGAATGTTAACCTGTCCGCGAATCTGAACCTGTCAAACGACTGAATCCAGCGCAGTGGTTGCGCTGCTCTGTTCCTTGCGCGCGGTCGTGGGATCGATCCCCCGCGGCCGCAGATAAAAACAACCTTTTTTTCTCCCGCAGCGGAAGCTGGCAGGGCCCACCTGTAAGCCATGGTGGTTGCCACGCAAGCGCAAGGCGCGCCACGCTGGCCCCTGGCCCACGGGCAGTGGCTAGGGGTAGACAACAGCGCAGTAATAAAAGTTTCTGCATTTTTCTGTTTTCAAAATAGAACCTTTTTAATTACATATTAGTCCTCAATTTTAATTGGTTAATAACTTTTAATCTATAACTCTAACTAATAAAAGTTAAATATGTTTATTGTTCTAAATTAAATTGTCTATCCAACTATGCCACTTGTGTACTGTTTTGAATTTTCAAAATGCAATTCAAATTTCAATTCAAATAATTCAAATGCAAATTTCTAAATTCCATAACTAATTCATAATAAATCCAAATCATGCAAATAAAATATGTTTTCAATGCTATTTCAAGTACCCTTTTCAAATATAAAATTTGTTTCATGGTTTGAATAATTTAAATTGCCTAAATAATTTAATCCTTATTTTATTCATTTAAATTTGATAAAATCAAAACTTGCCCCAAATAAATTAATTTTGAACATGCAAAATATGTTTTCAAACTAGAAAAATATGAACTTTTAAAATATGAGTTTGAAATTATGTTTTGAGCAAATAAAATTCAAATAAAAATTCATGCTTGTTTTAAATTCATTTAAAACTTGTTTAATTTTGCTTAAATCATAATAAATTCATCCTAATGCCTTTTTCAATATTTGAAACATGTAATCCACCCAAAATTTCATGACCTTTTCAAATATGAATTTAGTTATTTGTTTTGAACAATTTAAATGGTTGAAAACAACAAATACTTGTGTGTCACCTTTAAGGCACCAAAAATTCCCTAAAGTAATAAATAAAATTCTTAATTGGTAAACCCTATTTTAAATTGGTTCTAATGTTGTTATTTTGTTGTTTCCTCATGCATGCATCATACTAAACCACTAGCACCTGTTGATTAGTTGGAAAACAAATAATCTAACCAAAAATCCATGGGCTTTTCATATGCAACTCAAAATTGCATATGTGTCCATTTAAATGGTGTTACCATGTCAATTAGGTTATTTTGATGCATCCATTAACTTGACATGCATCATCCTATGATTGTGCACTATGCCATGGTATTGATTGTTTATTTTCCTGTATTGTTGTTTGCTTCTTCTCGGATAGACGACGACGTTGATACCGACGATCTTTACGACACCCCTTCCGAGGATCTAGCTCAGTACCCGGCTACTGGGTTTGCAGGCAAGTTATCACTCACATGAACCATTGTGTTCCTTTCAACATTGGTTACCGATACTTTTCGTTGTCTATTTCTGCTAGCCATATGTATCGTTGCTTCTGTTACGAACCTATCACTTGATACCCTGAACCCTGATATTGCCTCACCTCCAGTCCTAAAACCCCGTTGCTTGGGCCTGTGTCTTACTAGCCTGCTTAGGGTTGTTTTTGCTCGAGTCTGTTATCAGTTACTTTCTGTTAATATATTATGTTATTTTCTGGGGCTCGATGTTAAACAACAACCTGTTAATTTGAGGTAATAATAATTTTGCTGATAAGGCACCGGCAGGAGGCCCGGCGTGGTTTTGAGGCCTGCTAGTGTCGACCCTAATAGGAAAAGGGTCTTGTCTACCGATCCATGATGAGCGCACTATCCGCATGTGGGAAGCGTGTATGGGCGCCCCCCTCAATTTGATTCGATTCGCATCTCGTCCAAATCACCACACCTAGTTCGGGCTTTCCATTTGATGCACGCATATGCAGGTACGAACCCGAGGCCAGGGTGGAACTTTTGTAGTCGGCATTTAGGGCGGCGTGGTCTTCCAGTGCTATGAGGGTCCCCTTTTCTTCGTGGGGCTCGATTAGCCGCGCACGCACAGCACGTGGTGCTTTGGACTTGATGCGAAGAAGAGTTGAGTTGTGTTGAGTGCCCCGCTTGGTGGGAAAGGCCTTCCCATCTGGCGGGTTATTCTTACGTGTACGGACAAATTGGTGCACCCCTGCAGGGATAAATCTTCTCGAGAAGCCGTGTTTTCCGCGGTTATGGTTAACTTGGTGAAAGTACTGGCTAACAAGTACTCAGAACAACTTACACCTAACTGATGATACTTGACTAGTAATAGGCTTATTGACACAACAACTTGATCCATCATTAATCCATCTGTGTGAGTTATCCTCGGATTGCTTCTTTGGATAAGGGGCGAGATCCAGGATGGGTTTGTGTGGTGGTTAGTTGTAGTTGGTTACGATACGCTATCTTATCCCCTTTCTGATAGCCGGAAGTAGTAGTATGTTCTGTAGTTGGTTAGTGCAGCCAGTTGCAGCATCTGTTAAACCCCTTTCTTCCGTTGATCCCAAGGCATCTGTGCTTGGTGTTGACGGGCTACACTTTGGTGAACTGTGAGTCTTGCTTGCCAGTACGTTTATGTACTGACCCCTTTGGGGTTGTGGTTTCCGCAGACTACGCTTATGAGGATCCAGGTGACGGCTACTACGTGGAGTTTGACGAGGCTGCTGACGAGTAGTTAGCGGACCCGGGCAGGATCCGAGACATCGTGGATGGGCTCCGTTTTCTTTTCATTCCCGGCTTCTTAAGCCTATTTGGATTTGTCTGTACTCAGACCCTTTGAATGCTTCCGCTGAGTTGTAATGATGTTATGTTGGGACATGTGTCCTCTGGATGATTGTATTTGCTATTCTCTGCCCTAGTGAGGGCCAGTTGTAACTTATTTCGATCTTTTGTGTCTTAGAGGCATGTTGTGTTATCCTTTTGTTCAAAGCCGTTGACGTACCATGTGTGTATGGTATGAAGTACGTCAATGGTAGTGTCCTGATTTCTACGGGATAGTTTACATCGACGGTGAACAGTAACGGTTGGTTGTCGCACATAAGTGCTGGCCTACCCGTAAGGGGACGCGGGAGCCGGTAAGCCCCGTAATCCAATCAAAATACTGTTCAGTTCGTACGGTGAGTATCCTCTAGAAGTCCGGGTGCGACAGCTGGCGACGTCTATATGGCTGGGGATGCTGATTCTCGTTTTGCTGGGACCTTCGTCGACGGACTGGATCGAGCCGCGTCTCAATTTCCAGGTGATCCTTCAGGAAATGTGATGGACCTGCCGCAGGCTATGGATGATGACAACAGGGCTTGGGCGCCGCCCTTTAAGGCGTCAAGGGATCAATGAAGGCATTGGGATGGAACTGCCAAGGAGTGGGCAGGAGCCTTGGTAGCCCGAAAATGCTGCATCTTGCCCGGATGATCGCCTCCACGAAAGCACAGGTAGTGTTTATTTCTGAAACCAAATCGGCTAGATTTTCTCATGTTGATATTACCTCGCGTTTTAATATGTCCAATGCTTTTGTAGAGCCCGCTCGGAAGATCTCTGGCGGGCTTTGGTTATTGTGGTCCGATGATTTAGATGTAGTTGTGCATAGTTCTTCGTTTTATCTTATCCTAGCCTTAGCTACTGAGAAGAATAGTTCTACTAGGTTTGGTTTGATATGTATGTATGGTGATCCGTACCACATCCTCACTGCTGCCATCTGGGAGCAAGTTGCTAATTTTGTGCAAGGCAACAGCAACTTGCCTATGCTCTGTATGGGGGATCTAAATAACCTGATGTATGATACTGATAAGAGTACTGCTTATGTAAATAGAGCTCGTATGTTTGCTTTTCGTCGTCTTGTTAAAAATTGTGGCTTGTTTGATCTTGGTTTCTCTGGTCCTGCTTATACGTGGACTAATCGGCGCTTTACTTCTTCGCCTATTTATCAGAGGCTTGATCGCTATTTGGCTAATCATGATTGGTGTATGTGTTTCCCTGTTTCAAATGTGTACAATTTGCCGCTGTTGCATTGTTTCAGTGATCATGCTCCCATCCTTTGTTCCACTGAAGGCAAAGCCATTAGAGTTAAGAAATCCTTCAAGTTTGAGAATTGGTGGCTAAAAGAATCAGATTTTCATCAATTTGCCAAGGATTGCTGGTCTCTCACTGCTAATAAATCCTTTCATAATAGGGCTAACAATTTAGCTTCCAATCTTAAGATATGGTGCAGGAAGAAAAAACCTTTGCAGGAGGAACTAAAGGAGTTGCAATAGCAAATTGAGGACATCCAACTCAAGCCCACTCATCTACAGGATCGTGCTCTGGAAGCTTCCTTAGTGGCGAGGTTTGAGCAAGTTAATTCGAAGCTGAATGAGTTCTTCAGGCAACGAGCAAAAAAACATTGGATCAAAGATGGTGATAAGAACACGCTTTTCTTTCACAAAGCGGTGGCCAAGAGAAGGCGAAGGAATACAATTGTGTCCATTAAGGATGAGCATCTTCAAGTTCAACAGATGCGAGATAAGATTGCTGCAACCTTTGTTCCTTATTTTAGATCTATTTTTGCTTCCTCCTATACTTCCATTTTGCAGCTCTCGGAGGATCAGTTACCTCCCTCGCAAGACGATCCAACTTATTCTATTCCAGATAAAGAGGAGTTGCTATCTACGCTCAAGCAGATGAAGAGGAATGCTTCCCCGGGGCCGGATGGTTTCAATGTGGAATTTTATTTGGCTACTTGGGAATGGATTGGGAATGATGTTTTAAATCTGGTTCATTCTTTCTTTTCCTCGGGTATTCTTCCTGCTCATCTTAATGACACGCATATTGTGCTCATTCCTAAAAAACTTGTGCCTCTTGTCCGTGCTGATTTCCGTCCGATTAGTCTTTGTAATGTTATTTATAAGCTTATCACTAAATGCCTTGCTAACAGACTCAGGCTGCATCTTCCAGATTATATTCATCCTTCTCAGCAGGCTTTTATTCTTGGCAGGCGTATTACTGATAACATCATTGTTTCTCAGGAGATTGCCCACTCCTTTCAGCTCTCGTCGTGGAAGTGTAGTGCTTTTATGCTTAAGCTTGATTTAGCAAAAGCATTTGATAGGTTGGAGTGGCGTTTTATTCTTTCTGCTCTTGCACGTAAAGGGTTGCATGGTCATTTTATAAATTTGGTCCATGCGTGTATTTCCTCTCCTACTTTTGCTATCCTTGTCAATGGTCAAGCTTCGCAGTCCTTTGTCAGTACTAGAGGGATACGACAAGGTTGCCCTTTATCTCCTACCTTATTTGTCCTTGCAATTAATGAATTGTCGATATCGTTGCAGGAAGCCTTGCAGTCCAATCATCTTTCAGGTATCAAGTTGGGTCCCCTCTGTCCACCCATTCATTCTCTGCTCTTTGCAGATGATTTACTTATCTGTGGGGAGGCAAATCTGTTGGAGGCCGCTAGGATCAGACAAATTGTGGATGACTTTTGCCAGCTGTCAGGGCAGCTTCCTAATTGGGAAAAGTCTGGCATTCTTTTCAGTAAACATGTGCAATCTCAGGTGTTGCAGGATGTCAGGTCTGTTTTCCCTGTTCCTATTATTGATGATTCCTTTACACATCTTGGGCATCCTTTGATTTTGCCAGCGAAAAACCGTTCTGATGCTTACAATTTTGTGCTCGATAAGTTCTCTAATAAGCTGGCTTCTTATAAGGCAAACTCCCTTTCCCATGCCGCTAGGCTTGAGTTGATTAATTCTGTGTTTGCCTCGATCCCCGTATATTACATGTCTAATATTATTTTTTCTAGGAAGTTTATTGCTAAGATCACGGCTATTATTAGCAAGTTTTGGTGGACAGGTATTTCTGCTGATCAACAAAGGAAACCCCTCTGTCTGCTAGCGTGGCAGAAAATTTGTACTCCAAAGCAAGACGGGGGTTTAGGCATTCGTAATCTGCAAGCGGTTAACTATGGTCTAATAATCTCGGCGGCTTGGAGGATTGCGGCCCAGCCTTCTAGCCACATTTATGGAGTGTTGAAATCAAAATATTTTGCTGACTCATCTATTTGGAGACCTAATCCTGCAGTTCCAAAATCAGCGTTCTCGAGTTCTATTTTGAAGGTTATGCCGTTGCTTCATCAAAATTCTTTTTATCAGATTACAATGGGGAACCTTTCTATTTGGAGTACTCCTTGGTGTGATGCTTGGGATCGTGTTTATGATGATTTGATTATCCAGGATCCTCCCTTTGTTTATCCTGCTTTGGTTAACCAGCTTTGGGTGCAGGGTACTCAGTCCTGGAATGGGCCGTTCAATGACTCCCTTTTTGCTAGTCCTACTGCTAATATTATTAAGAATACTAAGGTCATCAATTTGCAGGAACAGGACATATTATGTTGGAGGCCTGCTACTAATGGGATCTGTACTGCTAAATCTGCTTATCTGGTAGCCTTGCGGTTTCTCCAAAGTGCAGGTTCTTCAAACGTATCGAGGCCAGATGACACTACTATCCGTTTGTTGTGTCAGATTTGGAAGCTTAAGGACTTAATTCCTCGGGTTAAGACGTTTGCCTGGAGGCTTCTTCGTGGTGCCATTCCTTCAGGTAAAAAAGTTGCGAGGATCTCCAGACATGTTGATGGTTTATGTTCCAGGTGTGGTGTTCTAGAAGATGACCGTCATATTTTTTTTCACTTGTCCTTTTGCTCGTGCTGCTTGGTTTCAGAGGCCTTAGTTTATTAGAGCTGATGTTGCTACTGACAATCAGCCTTCCTTTGCACATATGATTTCTGGCCTGCTTTGGTTACAGCATCCTTACATGAATTTGTCGCACCTGCTCACGTTTCTCTGGCGCCTTTGGAAATCTAGAAATGATGCTCTTTTTGCTAGGAAGAATGGTCATCCATATCAGGTTCATTTGGCTTCTGAAGCCATGTTAATGGATTTTGCTAACTCTGTTGTATCTGTGCAGACTCTAGATAGACCTTTGCCTAAACCTCCTCCTACGAGTGTGCACATCGATGGGTCTTTCCTGTTTGTTGATGCAGCTTGGAAGGGCGTCCCGGGTCTGTCTGTATCCAAGGCGGGAGTTGGCATTTTCTGCATTGCCAAGCACAGTTTGGGTACCTCTCATTGTTTTTTGCAGGCTCAAGTGCCTGTTGCTGGTTCCCCTGTGCAGGCTGAGGCAGAGGGTCTTCTTCTTGCTGTCAAATTTCTTCACTCCGTGCAGATTCCCAGGGTGGACATCTACTCGGATAATCTGATCTTTGTGAAGGCGGTCTCAGCTCCTTCCTCTGCCAGTTCTGACGTTCCCTGGAGCATTCGTCAATCTGTTGCTGATATTCGTGCTCTACTCAGGAGTTCTAACTACTCGGTCACCCATATTTCCAGGGAGTTTAATGATATTGCTCACTCATGTGCTCAATAGGCTTTCCGATCTTCTAGGTTGGAGCCCATTTGTTCTTGTAGGAACGAAACTCATAGCAATCTTCTGTGTCCTATCATCCAGGCAGTCTGTCGCCTCCAGGATATGGGGCTTGTATTCTCTGATGTAACTTGCTTATGAGTTATGATATCGGCACCTTGGTGCCTCCTTTATGTTCAAAAAAAAAGTGCAGATAAAAATAAATGGAAGAGCAAGTACGTAAACGAAGTGATCAAGTGTAGATAAAACAAAGTGGAGGAGCATATGCGCTAATGGCAATAGAGATACCTAACTACGAGCTAGTCGTCTCTCCCCGTCTTCCTCCAGAGCAGTACACTTGTGTTAATTGAGCCAATCCACTTTTTGGTTAACAGAAGTTAAAAACAAATTGTGATGTCCATCTCCCAGAATTTTATTTATGTTGGTATCTTTCTTGGTCAATAATTGTGTTTAAATTGGTATAAGATCACCCCCAAATTAGAAATATATTAACTATAGATATTGTATGACATGAAGATTACTATGTTATTTAGTGCGGGCATTACAAAAAGATACATAGACCGACATCCATCTGCATCTATGAATAATAATCCACCCTCGGGTTATCATCCGAACCCCCTCAGGTATTAAGTTGCAAGCAACGGATAATTGCATTAAACAGTGTGTAATGTAAGCAATGATTATGCACGCGGGCACTCTCACCGATGTTTTCTCCCTAATGGCAACAACACATCCTCCCCTTCACGTTTCTGTCACTCGAGCAAGGCAACAAGGAGGCACGAACCCACTATCGAGCATAAATACTCCCTCTTGAAGTCACTAACAATTACTTGGCCAGAATAACCACTAGCAACGGAGAGCATGCAAGATCACAAATAACACATGCAAATAAATATTGTTATCAACTTGGCATAAGGTCAATATTCATCGGATCCCAGCAAACACAGCACAAAGAATTACATAAGATCAATCTCGATCATGATAGGCAGCTCACGAGATCTAAACATGGAGTCATATGAGGAGAAGACAACCATCTAGCTACAGCTACGAACCCGTAGTCCAAGGATGAACTACTCACGCATCACTCCGGAGGAAGGCATGGTGATGAAGAGGCCTCCGGTGATGATCTTCTCTCCGGCAGGGTGCTGGAAACAGCTTCAGAACCCCCCTGATCTAGGGTTGACGATGACGGCGGCTGCAGAACTTTTTCGGGGATTTTGATCAGGTGTTTAGGGTTTTCCATCCGAGGGCTTAAATAGGCGAAAGGGCGAAGGCGGTGGCGCTCCAGCTGGCCCACACCCCTAGCTGGCGCGGCCAAGGGGCCCTCCACCCTATCGTGTGGCCCCCTGCTGCCCCTCTTCGGTTCCTCTTCGGTCTTTTGGATGCTTCCGGGGGAAATAGGACTTCTGGAATTCGAATTTTCCAATTCCGGGAATATTTCCAGAACTGATTTTCTGAAACTAAAAAACGGCAGAAAACAGGGAACTGGCTCTATGGCATCTTGTTAATAGGTTAGTTCAGAAAATGTATAAAAATGCTATAAATAAGGGAGAAAACATGTAGCAATTGGCAAAATATGATCATGGAGCATCAGAAATTAGGGATACGTTTATGGCGTATCAATCATCCCCAAGCTTAGTTCCTATTCGTCCTCGAGTAGGTAAATGATAAAACAATAATTTCTAAGGTGACATGCTACTAACAAAAACTTGATCAATCTAATGTAAAAGCATATGCACGCTGAGATCATAAGACTTTAAACACAGACATGATAAGTAAAACTTTAATAATAAAGCATAGAAATTACTTTGCATCACGAAAAGTAACTCAAATAAAGGATCATGAATAATAATGGAAAGAAAGGTAAACGTTTGTTTCATGTATAGAGAAAGCATGGCAAAGTGATATTTCGATAGTCCTTAAGAGTGGGGCAAAACATAAATGCCAGGACAGCTTCAAAGTTCAAGAGGAGGACTAGAATAAATAATTTAAGGACAAATAATAACATATCATGAAGTAATTATTGATGCTTATGGGACAAATGCACATAGAACTCAGAATGGCAAAAATGCTCTCTCAACTGTGCATAAAGTTAGAAGATGGAGACTCAACATAAATGTAAAAGAAAGGCCCTTCGCATAGGGAAGCAGGGATCACTCATGTGCTCGATATTTTATTTTATTAAACAGAGCTATTAAAAGTTTGACACTCCTCCCATCCATCTTTCACAAACCATGGCTAACTGAATCCTCGGGTGCCTCCCAACAATCACATACCGTGGAGGAGTGTCTATATTTTGGGAGATGTATGCTAATGTCAACGAATGGTAAACAGAAAATACAGTACATCACAAGTCAACTGGATTCACAAGAGCGGCTCCCATGGTGAAGGACGCAACTGGTATAGAAGGTCGTCCCTCTTTCTCTTTTGTTTACACAATTATGCTTTGACTGATAAATCAGGGGCAAAAATAGTGAAGAGAATTTGTATGCATTAATTTGGGGCTGGGCACCCCGCTGCCAGCTCTTCTATCATTTGGATAAGAGGATGAAACCACTAGTCCAGGGTGTGAAATACAATCAACAAGTGAGATCAAGATTCTCTATTTACATCCTCATGAGCAAAAACAGGAACATAAAGCAGGAGTAATTTTGAAGGTTTTAAAGGTAACACATGAGCAATTTACTTTGGAATGGCAGTTAAATACCACATGTAGGTAGGTATGGTGGACACAATGGGAAAAACTTTGGTTTAAGGGAGTTTGTATGCACGAGTAGAGCTCATAATCAATACAGGTGGAGGCTAGCAAAAGACTGGGAGCGACAAATCAAGAGAGCATAAGAGCCATAATCATGCATAACGACATAAGCATCATTAATTAAAACATAAGCAGTATCACAAGTTCAAAAAATAAGTGGTCATGGAGGCTATTCATGACTGGTTTGTAGTCATAAACATGGTGTGATCATGCGCCAAGTCAACCAAATAAAACATTCGAAAGAGAATACCATATATTGATGCTTTACTATGACAAGAACAACTCAAGAATCTTTCAATACATATTAAACACTCTCAGCTATTTGAGGCTAATCATGCTACTCAATAACCAAGAGGCTTTAAAACTAAAATAGCATTTAGCATGGCATGGAAAAGTCCTAGCCACGGTCTATACAAGCTTCTACTAGTACTGTTATAAATTCTACTTCAAGCAGCAGTTTTTCTTTCGTTTCTCCCAACAAGCACCATACAAAACATGCTTTAACAAAAATACTCTTTATGATACAACAAGCAAACATGATATTACTCAAATAATACTACTAAAACTAACAGCTCTAATAAGAGATGCATGCAAAACAGGAGCTGAATAAATGCAGCAGCTAGACAGAGACTAAGAATACAACGTATTCTCAAGAAAAAGCGGAGCGTCTCACTCTCCAATAAAAGAATGCTGGAGTCCAAACAAAATTATTAATAAATTAAAAACAAACTAAAAGAAAAATAAAAAACAAACTTAAAACAAAAATAAAATACGCTCCAAGTAAAGCACATAAGATGCAGCCGAATAAAAATATAGTTTCACTAGAAGTGATCTGATAATTTATTGATGAAGAAAAGGGGATGCCTTGGGCATCCCCAAGCTTAGACGCTTGAGTATTCTTGGAATTTGCTTGGATATACTACCGGGTCATCCCAAGATTAGGATTTTCACTCTTCTTGATCACATCATATCATCCTCTTCTCTTGACCCTTGAAAACTTACTTCACATCAAAATTCTCACAATCTTCATTAGCAGTGCAATTGAAATAATAAATCCACATGGTTCAGTTTCAACATAAGTCTAACACTCAAAAACACATTAGCTACTGTCACAACTTCTTTCAAAACTCTTTTTGTCAAAAGAACACCAAAAGAAAAAGATTAAGATACAAATGCAATAAATGGCAGAAATCTGTAAAAAACAGAACAACAGGTAAAGATCAATTTTTTCAAAAATCTTCTGTTGCTCAAATCAAAATGTGATATTCTAGAAAAAGCTGAGTATATAACTCAGGATTAAGCACAAAAAAGCTCAGGACATTTTGAATTTTCTCTGATTTTTTACAGAATTTACAATGGACAGCAGAAATCTGTTCCTTGCGCAGAAATCCGAAATATAGCCTCAACTTTCCACTGGTGGCCTTACTTGGCTCAACAAAAACTCAAAATAAAAGATACAACAGGGTTTCTAAGGAAATAGAAAACACCCAGGTGCAAGCACACCAAAGAAAACAAAAGAAAACTGAAAGAAAACAGATAAATAAAACGGGTTGTCTCCCGGTAGCGCTTTTCTTTAACGCCTTTCAGCTAGGCATAAAAAGGGTGGAATCAATTAGATGCTCACATAAGAAATATAAATTAAGTAAAAGAGAGCATCAATAATCAAGTATAAAACAAATATAAGTCTAGCCCACTTCCTATGCATAGAAATCTTGTAAAGAAATAAATTAAAGAAGCTCAAACTAGAAATCATGGGAAGGTAGAACAAGAGCAACTTTAAAACTTTCAACCAAAAGAGAGGTGTATTAGTAACATGAAAATTTCTACAACCATATTTTCCTCTCTCATAATAATTTCCAGTAGCATCATGAACAAACTCAACAACATAATTATCACATAAAGCTTGTTTGTCATGGTCTAAAAGCACACAATTCATATCAAGCTCAAAAATAGTGGGATCAAAATTTAAAATCAGCTCCTCTTTCTTTCCACTTTTAGCAATAGAAAAATAAGATGATTGATCACTCAATAGTTGGAATAAATAGAGGATTCTCATAGGATTTATCAAAGTACCATGGATTATCATAAATAACAGTAGCAATATCATTCTCACAAGTTTCATTCATAGTAGTATCAAGGTCACACGTATAGCAAGTATCAATTTCATCAAATAATGTATGAGTTAAAGAGTTACTATAATTGGGAGGTAGACATGGGTAGCTCCATTCTTCCTCCTCTTGATCATCACTCTCCTTCTCTTTTTCATCCCATGAGCTTCCAGATTCAGCAGTTTCTTCTTCCATAGGTTCCTGCAAGGCATTAGTCTCTTCCTTAGGTTGAGAACATTTATTAAGATATTCCATTATGTAGTAATTAGAATCCCTGTAATTATCAAAGCAATATTCAAGTATAGCTTAAATCTCGTATTTATAAGGTGCATCATCAATACTTTCAAGTAAATAGGCAATTTCGAATGCACCCTTCCAAGCAATAAATTCTTCAATTTGTTCCACATCATATAATTCATACTTTTCCTTAACATAAGAACATATGGTAACATCATCATTATACTCACATTGATAAGGGAGGTGTTTATACCTCCTACAGCAGCAAGATTTATCAAAGCAATAAGTAACATTATAAGTAGAGCACTAGTTTTTAGCATAGTCATGCAATTTATTAATTTGCTCCCATAAGTATTTCCCTTTTTGTGATAAGCAGTATTCCTTATAATATTTTTGTTGTTCATCAGTAAGATCAAGTTTCAGAGACATCAAACAGTGCTAGCAAGCAAATAAATAACAACTATGAAGTAAACTAATTTTTTTGTGTTTTTGATATAGAGAAATAAACTATTTTTTTGTGTTTTTGATATAGAGAAATAAAAACAAGACAAAAATAAAAACAAGACAAAAAACAAAATAAAGAGATTGAGAGTGAGAGGCTCCCCTTGCCAGAAGACTTCCTTCTCCCCGGCAACGGCGCCAGAAAAATCCTTGATGCACTTTGTTGGGAACCCCAAGAGGAGGGTGTGATGAGTACAGCGGTAGGAGTTTTCCCCTTAGTTAAGAACCAGGGTTGTCAATCTAGTAGGAGAAAGAGAATATTCGGAAGGTTGATGCCACTAATGGTGGTGCTGGCGCTTCACCGGTGTCAGCAACAATGGGGAACCTGCACACAACACAATCAAAATACTTTGCCCCAACGGTACAGTGAGGTTGTCAATCTCACAGGTCTTGCTGAAAACAAAGATTAGACGTATAGTGTGGAAAAACAGTGTATGCTCGCAGAAAGTAAAGAGAGCAGGAAAATGTTGTGGGTTGTTTAACAATGTGTGAAAATGGACCGGGGTTCGTAGTTTCACTAGTGGTGTCTCTCCACAAAAGATAGCATGTTGGGTGAACAAATTACAGCTGGGCAATTGACAAATAAAGGTTGCACCTTAGTGCACAATATGACATGAAGATTACTATGTTATTTAGTGCGAGCATTACAACAAGATACATAGACCGACATCCATCTGCATCTATGACTAATAATCCACCCTCATGTTATCATCCGACCCCCTTAGGTATTAAGTTGCAAGCAACAGATAATTGCATTAAACAAAGTGTGTAATGTAAGTAATGCAACAAGGCAACAAGAGGCATGAACCCACTATCGAGCATAAATACTCCCTCTTGGAGTCACTAACAATTACTTGGCCAGAATAACCACTAGCAACGGAGAGCATGCAAGATCACAAATAACACATGCAAATAAAGACTATAATCAACTTGACATAAGTTCAATATTCCTCAGATCCCAGCAAACACAGAACAGAGAATTACATAAGATCAATCTCGATCATGATAGGCAGCTCACGAGATCTAAACATGGAGGCATATGACAAGAAGATAACCATCTAGCTACAGCTACGAACCCGTAGTCCAAGGATGAACTACTCACGCATAACTTCGGAGGCAGGCATGGTGATGAAGAGGCCTCCGGTGATGATCTCCTCTCCGGTAGGGTGCCGGAAATAGCTTCAGAACCCCCTGATCTGGGGTTGAGGATGACGGCGGTTGCGGAACTTTTTCGGGGATTTTGATCAGGTGTTTAGGGTTTTCCATCTGGGGGGCTTAAATAGGCGAAAGGGCGAAGGCGATGGCGCACCAGGGGGCGCCACCCTATGGTGTGGCCCCCTGCTGCCCCTCTTCGATTCCTCTTTGGTCTTATGGATGCTTCTGGGGAAAATAGGACTTCCGGGCTTCGAATTTTCCAATTCCGAGAATATTTTTAGAACAACTTTTCTGAAACTAAAAAACAGCAGAAACAGGGAACTTGCTCTGTGGCATCTTGTTAATAGGTTAGTCCAGAAAACGTATAAAAATGCTATAAATAAGGGAGAAAACATGTAGCAATTGGCAAAATATGATCATGGAGCATCAGAAATTAGGGATACGTTTATGACGTATCAGTGATCTCGATGGTTAACAGGGGGACACAATTTACCCAGGTTCGGGGCCCTCGAGGCGGTAAAAACCTTACTCCTGCTTGTCTGATTTGTATTGATGTGGTGTTTACAATGGCGGCTAGCCTAGTCGGGAGATTGGATCTCGAGAGAGGCATCACCTACGGTGGAAATATATGAATAGATTCCCTACCGGGGGGGTTCTCCTAGCCTTTATATAGGAGGCTATGTGCCAAAACCCTATCCGGGTAGGTTTACAAACCCTAGCCTATGTCGGCTGCCTCTTCCAATCCTTGACTCGCAAGTTTTGCGGGCGGGCCGCAATTGGGCCTTCCAGAAGATCGGGGTAGCTTCACGTGTGGGCTTCCATGCGTAGCGTGTGCCATATAGTCCCGTCAGGGGGACTCGGGAAGTATTCCCACGTCAGTAGCCCCCGAGTGTTTATTCGACTCTAAAGAGTCGGGTAAGCACTCAAAGCCTGTTCGAATTCTTGCAGGTGAGAAGCTTAAGCCCCACAAAGGATGTGTGAATCCCGTGTAAAGGGGACTCGAGCATCAAGTCTATAGATATTTGTAGAGGGATGCGGCTCAGTTGCTTGGTGCACTCGACGGATCGGGACCAATTAATTGCACTCGGGCAAAAACAGTGTCGGCCTACACATTTGAGTCCCTTGACTCGAATCCGGATAAGTGATCGTTGCGACTCAGGCCGCGGAGGACTTATCGAGTCGGACTTAACCTTTTAATGCAGTACTCAGCGCGTCTCCCGGGATTTTTCATCATGACGTTGCCACGGAAATTACCAGCGAATGCAGCATGAGTGTCATTCCTGGCCCAAACGACGGATCCTTGGGTCTTACCTTCGCGCTCGTAGAACGCGGCATCCAGGCGTGCCACGATGGTCGTACGACCCGGGGGTTAGAGACGGCGCGTGACGTGCAAAACATCGGAGTCGCGACATTGTCGGGGAGAGTCGATAATGAGTATAACATAAAAACAGGAACACAAATCAACAAGAAACAACAACTAGTAGATGCAAATTGGTGTTGATCTAGGCTCTGGCAACTCTAAACCTAATATTTTTGTATGGATTTTTCTGTATAGGAAATAAAAACAACTAGCTACTGGATGGAATTAGCTCACCGAGTAAACCCGAGAATCTGATACCAAGATGATATGGGGTGGCCCGATCTTCTCAATGAGCTATCTCTGGTAATATGGTGGATGTTTTGTGGATGAATGATAACCAGTGCTACACTAAGAACTCTCCTTGGATAATCCCTGTTGCCATTGCAACAACAATCAACCCCTTTGGATATTCTCAACTACACACTCTTGCACACGCAATCAAAAGTCACGAGTGGTCCTATATACCCATATTCCCAGTGGAACAACAAGATATCGCGCAACTTTGCGATGGTAAACTTCAAGATGAATGCTTAGCAGAAATACAATCTAGAGGCTAGGGTTTGTTTGGTTTAAACTTGTTCTGAGCTTTCCACACGCAGGTGGTAGGTATATAAAGGAGAGGGGTGCGGCCACAAGGTCCCCTTGCGCAAGCACCTCTCCTACTAGGACAAGGACTCGACTAGGACTCCTACTTGGACTAGGAAGGATACATACCGACCCACTTTAGGAGGATTCGGCCATTATGGCATACAAGCCATGACTAATTGAATTAGGACTTTTTTTATGGCGCATTGATCTTCAATGGGGCACCCTCCAATTTTTTTCACCATTCTTTAGTGTGGAAGAACATTCCTGGAGTTGTTTTCCACACTTGTACATTTGTTTTCACCTTCTTGTAAATATGTTTTCACCATTGTACTCTTGTTTTCTAGCATATCCATCTTGTTTTCCAAGTCCTCTTGGTTGTTTTCCACCACCATGTTTCTGTTATTAATAACCCTGATCATACATAAATGCATAGACTTAGGCAGTATAATAGTCTCACTATCACAAACATCATATTCAATAACGAGTGAATTCACCTGTTGTTGTAATAACTTGGCCCTTGATCTTGTTATTGGTCCAAGTCTTATTTCATCAGCCTTGTCTTGGATAACAACCTCCTTGTCTGGTAAAGTACTAGGGATGTCCTCATCAAAATCAGGTGCGAAAATTTCGGCTGGAGGAAGGAAACGCTGACGTCACGATGACGTCATTGATTATTTTCTTTTCTTTTCTGTTTTATTTTTTATTTCATAACTTCTGTTTTAGATATCCAATGAACCTCAAATAAATTTCCAAAATCTGGTAATATTAATACCTTTCAAACAGAAACATTTTTATAAACTTTCCAACGCATTTTAAATTTTAAATTTCGAAATTTTAATAATTCACTAATAGTAACATAATGTTATCTCCAATTTAGAAAATAATAATAATGCAAATATTAGTCAAATAAAATTTCAGTGACATTCTGTAAGTTGAATATTATTTTTGAAAGTCATTACAACTTATTTTCATACTTTTATATTTTTAAAATATTAGTAAACCCTCATAGCAACTTAATGCCATTTTCTAAATAGAAAAATAATTGATAATTTGAATTATGGGTTTAATAAAGTTCAGAGAGGTGTCACAAATGCAAATTTTGTCTTTCAAGGTATTTTACTTGTTTTCATAAACAAAAATGATTTATATAAATAGTTCATGGTTAAATACTTGGTATAATAATTAAAGAAAATAATATAAATTATTTTTATTCATGTGAAACATTTTTGGAGATATACTTTGTATCTATAAGTTCGGTAGAAAGCGAGCCCTCTGAGCGCTTTGGGTCCCTCGGTGAGACTGCATGTGGGTCTTCCTTCCTCTTCTGTCGCTGCATGTGGCCCATCCACCCTCTCCATCTCTGATCTCTCCTTCTCTGAGAGGCAGCAGCCCGTGTACAGCTACAGCTAGGGTTCCCGACCGCTGCACCGACGGCTTCCGTCGCGCCCTTCCCCGGGCAGGTCTGCCACAATGTTTCTGGCGTAGCTCATGCCCCTCCGTCAATACCTTCTTGCCTCCCGCCTTCCCCGCTCCAGAGATTCCCGGCGGGAGATGTCTCGCCCGACGGGGTGGCCTGGCAGTCCGTGCCCCGGGTTTCTTGGTTCCTCTGAGGGAGGGAGAAGAGAAGAGGACCACTCGGATGAGCTTCTTCCTGTGCTTCGGGTCAGGACGCCTAAAGGCGGAGACCAAGAAGAAGCTGGGGGCTGATGATGTTGCCAAGGACGACACACGCAAGCAGGCGTTCTGGCGGTGCCCCGGCGGGCGGATCAAATGCTGGGCTCCCCTACTCGCCGTTGAATCCAGATTAGGGAGGCTCCCGACACCTGGAGATCCTGTCCACGGTGGCATGGATTTCGCCGACATCAATCTGGGTAACATCAGTATGACGGTCAGGTCATACATGGAGTGGATGCAATGACGAGAGGATCTGATCAATTGGGATACTTTCAGCGGTCTCTGACCTCCCTGGAACCTGGTGAGTTATCTGTATTTCATTGGGCACATATATGTTTCAGTTTCAGATGTTTGCATTCACAATTTCTAAAAACTTCTCCCCAAATGAATAATGAACCAGTTATGTACATAAATTACATCATTGAATGTTTTTTTTCTTACAGGTTTAGTAGGTGTATTGTGTATAATCACGAGTGCCCCAAATGGATTTGTAAGCATGATTTTCCCCCCCAAAAGTTGGCAATATAAATTTTTGGGTGGTGAAAATCACTAATTCATTTCTGAACTTTGATTTTAGCTCATGGATTTGGTTGGTTGCTCTTAAAATCAGCTCAGAGGACTAACGGTGTATGAGAGAACCCTAAATTTATTTACTATTAGTGGATTGCTTATTTATTCTTGGCTGAGAGTTGTGGCCTTTTTTTGCATAGAAACAATGGCCGGTGAAGTGCCATATCCTTTAATATACTAATTAAGTCATGTTTGTTGGACCACCACTTTTCAGGTTTCATATGGGTTGTCGCACGTTACTGCTGTATTGATACACCTCAATCTTGCATAAAACCAGATAAAACTAGATGACTATCATTCTGCACTAAACTATTTCGGCATATGACATATTCTTTTTTGGTGGACGGTATTTTTGTCCAACATTAGGAGCCATCTACAAGATATCACACAACAGGACTCTAGGGCCATGTCTCGAGCAAACTAATTAGTAATTACCATGGAAAGGATGTTCAAAGAAAATTTAGCTCTGTGGCCCTAGATGCCGGTGGCCAAATACAAAGCAGAACCATTGTAATGTTCTCTGTTATTTTAAACTAATCAACCTATTCCTTGTATCATTTTGTATGATCCACAATTGTACACAGAGTCCATAGTTTATGGTATAAATACATGGCCTTGACAACAACATTTGACTACCACAATGCTAAATGTAGCAAGGTATTTTTCGTTTTGTCTTTATCTCACTGCATTGTTGCATGCACATGAAAGGCTACAATATTCCTGAATGGTTGGTATGCATTTTTATTGTTGGAATTTAGATGTGATTTCCCTCTGGTTCAGTGTTTTTTAATCCAATGTAATCTACCATTACCTTCTAATTTTTTTCAATCGAATGTAATCGAGATTTGCAGATTGTACTTTGCCTTCAATCTTATAACTCCTTATTTTGATTATGGTGCTTGGCTACCAATTTTGTTTTCTACTTCTGCTCAAATGGCCATTGGTAAGATGTATAGGTCTTACATATTTAGACTAAGACGAGTAACAACGAAATTTCCATCTCTGCAATTGAGCAGTAACAGAGGCAGTTATACTGGATACTTATGTTATAATTTTTGTTGGGATGTTTAGCTCGGGGTCCTCAGCAACAATATAGTTTTCAACAAGAATAATTGCAAACCTAATCAGCACCGTATAGATATAGGCATAGTAATTCAGTTCTCTTAATTTTGGATAGGTTACTGTTACCTGATGAATCTGAAGGGAAATCTCACAGACCGAAGCAACATATACTCCAGAGCTAGATCCTTCTTCAGAGGTTCCATGTACTGAAGTTCCATAGACTTTTCTAATACATATTTGCCAATTTGGCATAGGAACATTGTATCCGTAGTGACAAAGGAAAATGGGTTACTCAAATGATATAAGGAAATATTACAGGCTGTATTACATATTTCCAGAGTATATTTGCTGGCATTCTAAGATAACCTGTAATGTTGCACTAAGTACTCAAACCTGCAGAGTGATAGTCCAATACTGAAAATTATACATCATTAACCTTGCTAATAGGATTGTTGTCAACCATCCAGTCGGTAGGAATGTTAAACTCCTTACACTGCCTCATCTTGCATCCCTTGTCTTCGGAACTGTCACATCCCAAGTATGAAAACAACCTTTAGAATGTTTGCCTTTTGTTAAATTATGTTTTGCATCATGGCATCTTAAGTTTTGCATTTGTTTTCCTTTGTTTTTCCATTTGTTTTCCCTTGTTTTTCTATTTGAATTTCAAACCAATTTTCAAATGCTTGTTTCATACTTGTTCTGTTACAATTTTCAAATAGAAATATTCAAATAAAAACATCTTTTGTTTCCATTGAAATAGAAAGTTCAAACTATTAAATGGTTCCTTTTAATAATTCATTTAATATCAAATTTCACTCAAATTCAAATAAAATACAAACAGAAACTAATTTCAAATTTTTTGAAAAACAAAGTTTGCACAATGTTGCTGTTACAATAAATAACCTATACAAATTTTTCCTAAATTTTTCTAACCCTAAAACCCTTCCTTTTTCTCCCTTTTCCTTTTCAGCAAAAAAAAAGAAACAGAAAGAAAAAATAAAAAGAAAACGGCTGGGGAAGGCAGACTGGGCCAGCCCAGCCCACCTAACCCCAGCGCGCGCGCGCATCAGGCCCGCGGCCCCCTTCTCCCTCCTCCGTACGGCTGGCGTCAGCCAACGCCAGCACGCACGCAGCACGCACCTCCCTCCTCGCCACCTGCTCCTTTCCCTCGCCCTATATCTACCACACTAGCTCCCTAAACCCTAGCCTAGCCCTCTCCTTCCTCCCTGCCGCCGCCAGCTCCCTTCCTCCTCTCTAATTTTCCTCTCCGGCGAAGTTGGGGGTAGTGGTCGATCATGGCGCCGCCGTCGACAGCAGCCTAGAGGGCGCCACCGTGCACGCCAGGGGCACGAGCAGGACCGCCATCTCTCCCTCGTCCTCATCGACAGCTGCAGCAGGACCCAGGGGCCGCTGATCCTCGACGGCGAGCTCGTCACCGCCGCGGCTATTCTGAAGAATTTCACCGCGCCGTCGACTCGGTCTACCTCACGTCCATCCCTCGCCTCCGACAGCCCCACGGCGAGCCACCGCAGCGACCCGTGCCTCCCTCCAGCCCACTCGTTTCCTTTTCTGCTCGCGCCGTTTCTGAAACTCCGGTAGCTGTCGCCATCGTGCCGCCATGGTTGCAATCGAGCACGATCTCGTGCGTTATCGGGCCATCTGAGCACACGCACACGCTCCACACCCTACCAGCATGCGCACGCAACACCCTAGCGCCGCCAGTTAGTGGTCATCGACGGTGAGCGCGCGCCGCCGTGCCGTCTGTCGCCGCGTTTCAGCAGAAAGACTGAACCTTGGGTTCAGTTTCGTCAGTTAAGCGCGCACCCCGCAGATCTGTCTCAAAACCACGCGCACGCATCTGCTATCACCAAACGATCCACACCGTAGTGGTTGCATCCAACGGCGCGCAACGCCCGCGTCGCGGGTTCGATCCCCCCCGCGCGCAGAATAAAACCATCTTTTTGCGCGTTTGCCACGCGGGCAGGCAGGGCCCACCTGCCATAGGCAGTGGGTGCCACGCCATCTTCCAGCCGCGCGCCAGCTGGGCACTGGCCCACTGCCAGTGACCCAGGGGTGGCCCTGCGCGCGTAGAAAAAGCCCCAGGGGCCTATTCTGAAGTTTATTTTTCGCACCTAAGCCCCTGAACCAAATCTGTATGTTTTTAAAATTCCAGAATAGCCCCTGCATTTAAAATTCAAATAACTTTTGTATTTCAAATCCAAATAATATAAATAAAATATGTTTTCTGTACCAAATTTAATTCTCTACCTGTTTAAATCATTTGTTTTCTGTTTTGAACATTTCAAATGTTTTCAAAATTCAAATTCAAACAACTCATTACAAATTTGGTTAAATTCATAACTAATTCAAAATTATTTCAAATATTACATATAAAATATGTTTTCCATGCCAAATTGAACCACCTTTCCAAATATAAACTTTGTTACCTGTTTTGAATACTTTAAGTTGGTTAAATAAATTTAAACCTTGTTTAAATCATTTAAAATTGCTAAATTCATAACTTGGTCAAATTAATTTCTTTTTGAACATATAAAATATGTTTTCAAACCAGAAAAGTATAAACTTTTCAAATATGAATTTTATTTAATGTTTTGAACAAAAAAAATTCAAATAATTTCATAATTGAATTAAATTCATTTAAATCTTGTTTAAACTTGTTTAATTCATAATTAATTCATTTTAATTCCTTTTTCAACAAATGAAACATGTATTCCACCTAAAATTTTGTGTTCTTTCCAAATATGAACTTTGCTATCTATTTTGAACAATTAAAATTGGTGAAAACAACAAATGCTTGTGTAACTCCTTTAAGAAGCCAAAATTTCACAACTTAATAAATAAAATTTCAAACTTGGTAAACCCCTTTTCAAATTGAATCTATTGTTGTTTTCCTCATCCATGCATCATGCTAATCCACCTTCACATGTTGGTTATTTGTAGATCATTTAATCCAACCTTAATTCATGGGCTTTCCATATGCAATCCAAATTGCATATGGGTCCATTTAATTATGTTACCATGTCAACTAGCTTACCTTTGATGCATCAATTAAATTGTCATGCATCATCCCATGATTGTGCATTATGCCATGTTATTGATTGTTTGTCTCTCTGCGTTGTTTGTTTGCTTCTTCTCGAATAGACGACGACACTGAGACAGATGAGGTTTACGACACTACTTCTGAGGAGTTAGCCCAGTACCAGGCTACTGAGTTTGCAGGCAAGTATTCACTCACATGAACCATTGTGTCCTTTCCACACTGGATATCGATACTTTTCGTTGTCTATTCTGCTAGCCTTAAGATTCGTTGCTTGTGTTCGATCCTACCGCATGTTATCCTGTAACCCTGATATAGCCTATCCTCCACACCTATAACCCCATTGCTTGTTGCCTGTGTCTTACTAGCATGCTTAGGGTTATTAATGCTCGATTATGTTGTCCGTTACTTTCTGTTATCATATTTATTATGTTCTGGGGCTCGATGTTAAACAACAACCTGTTAATGATTGAGGTAATGCTAATTTGATGATAAGGCACCGGCAGGAGGCCGGGTATGGTTTTGAGGCCTGCTAGTGTCGAACTCAGGAAAAGTCTTTGTCCTCTGGATCCATGTTGAGCGCGCTAACCGCATGTGGGAAGCGTGTATGGGCGCCCCCCGCAACTCTGATTCGATTCGCATCTCGTCCAAATAGCCACACTTAGTTCGGGCTTTCCATTTGATGCATGCATATGCAGGTACGAACCCGAGGCCAGGGTGGAACTTTTGTAGTCGGCATTTAGGGCGGCGTGGTCTTCCAGTGCTATGAGGGTCCCCCTTTTCTTCGTGGGGGCTCGATTAGCCGCGCACGCACAGCACGTGGTTCTTTGGGCTTGATGCGAAGAAGAGTTGAGTTGTGTTAAGTGCCTCGCTTGGTGGGTTTGATCCCCGTCTGGCGGGGTATTCTTACGTGTACGGCCAAATTGGTGCACCCCTGCAGGGTTAAATCTTCTCGAGAAGCCGTGTTGTCCGCGGTTATGGATGACTTGGTGATAGGGCCGGCTAACAAGGATTAGACAACTTACATCTAACTAATGATAACTTGACTAGTAATAGACCTTATCGACACAATAACTTGACCCATCATTAATCCAACTATGTGAGTTATCCTCGGATTGCTTCTTTGGATAAGGGGCGAGATCCAGGATGGGTTTGTTTGAGGTTAGTTATAGTTGGTTCCGATACGCTATCTTATCCCCTTTCTTTTATCCGGAAGTTGTAGCATGTTTCTGTAGTTGGTTAGAGCAGCCTGCTGCCGCACTTTGTATCACCTATTCTTCCGTTGAACCCAAAGCATCTGTACTTGGTGTTGCCGGGTACACTTTGGTATCTTGTGAGTCTTGCTTGCCAGTACTTGTCTGTACTGACCCCTTTGGGCTGTGGTTTCCGCAGACTACGTTTCCGAGGATCCCCATGGTGGCTACTACGTGGAGTATGACGAGGCTGCTGACGAGTAGATAGCGGACCCGGGCAGGATCCGAGACATCGTGGATGGGCTCCGTCTTTTCGTTTCCGGCCTCTTAGGCCTATTTGGATCTTGTCTGTACCCAGACATTTTGGATGCTTCCGCTGTGATGTAATGATGAATTGTTGGGACATGTGTCCTCTGGATGATTGTATTTGCTATCTCTGCTCTAGTGAGAGCTATTTGCAACTTATTTCAATCTTTTGCGTCTTAGAGATATGTTGTGATATCACTTGTTCAAATGTCGTTGACGTACCATGTGTGTATGTTATGAAGTACGTCAACGGAAGTAGTCGGATTTCTATGGGATGGTTTACGCAGACGATGGATAGTAGAGAATGGTTGTCACACGTTTACGTGTTGGCCTGCTCATATTGAGATGCGGGTGCCGGTATGCCCCGTAAGCCATTGTTCTACTGTTTAGCGGACTGTGAGTATCCTCTAGAAGTCCCGGTGCGACAAATGGTATCAGAGCCTGTTTGCCTGTAGGATCCCTTTTACTGGTCGCAGTTGAGTCTAGAAGCTATTTTGTAGCTATATAGGAAAAATGAAACGTGAGAGTAGGAATTCTGTTCTTTTATTTCTTTCCCAAACCACCCTCCCTTTTTCTGGTAAGGAAGTGCAACGTTGTTTTCTCTTCTCATCTAAACTTTCAAGTTAGGGTTTCTCGTATCCTGGTTTCTCTAGGATAGTTATATCTACTAGACCATAGGAATGGAGGTGGTTGTGACATGATTTATCATGTTGCCTACTCACGATTGAGAACGGAGGCGTGTAAGCCCCGGAAGCAGATCCTCTATTCCTTAAGCAGTAGATATTTATCCTCTAGAAGCCCGGATGGGGTTTTCCGTAGTACCTCAGGAGTGTTTGGTCTCGTGTTTCCCCAATGTTGCTTCGATATCCTGTTCTTCTCAACATCCTTTTCGTCCGTTGAAACCTTGTTGTTGCTTGCCACTTCAGTTCTTCTACCGGCGTCTAATCAAAACTTCCCCGATCATCTGCAGATGGATCTCAGGTTCTACCCGCAGGTGGTTCGTATGACTCGTTGCGAGAGCACTGCCGGTTATCCGGAGATGCTGAGAGACATGGTCACTTTTCTGGGGTTCCGTTGGGCACCAGAGTACCAGGTCTACGAGCAGCAGCGAGAGTTTGACCAGACCTACTACCAGGCTATCGTCTACATTTTGTCAGATGATGGCATGATCGTAGTCCACCGCTACGAGGCAGTAGGTTCCACAGTGGATATGGCTGTGCAGCAGGCAGCTTATGCGAGTCTCACCGTCCTTCGTGCTGACTACTGGGGATTTGACGATTCTATCTATCGCCACATCCCCCGTGGTTACATCACTTCGGAGGGAGCTCACTTCACTCTCTACGACAACTTGGATGTCTACGAGCATGATAACTCCAGGCTGCACACCACCGCTCAGTTTGTGAGGCACAGTGACGCAGTTGCCAGCACACTATCTCAGGAGTTGGCTTCAGTCAGAGAGCAGCTCTACCTTGCTTTGACTCGTCTGGCGACTTACACCACAGACTTTGTTGGAGACGAGCGCTTTGCACATTTCGATCAGCCAGTTGGACGTCGTCTGCCAGATGCTGGAGGTTACGAGCCGATCAGAGGTCCACTCCTTAACCTTGGTGCTGGTTACACGGGGATTCCACGTTTTGGAGCACAGGGAGTCGACGCTATGTACTTCACCACACCTAGAGTCACTCTTAGACCACGTTAGATCTATGTGGATCGTCGTTCTACCTACTTTCGTGGGCGTCCTCCTCACCGTACCTCTCGCCAAAGCTGAGGAAGCTCCTGACGTCGTTCTCGGTACATTTCCGTAAACTCTATTCCAGCTAAAGTGTTGTTTGATACCGGAGCATCACATTCTTTCGTGTCAAAGATCTTTGCGACAACAATTAAACTCCCTTTTGTTGGTTTGGGTTCCCCGCTAGTGGTAAACTCCCCTGGAGCAACTATGCAAACTTCCAAGATCAGTCACAAAAATCAAATTCTAATTGGAGGCCACATATTCCTTGCATCTCTCATACTGCTTGGCAATTATGACATTGATGTCATTCTTGGTATGGATTGGCTGAAAGCTAATAAAGCAAGGATTGACTGTGCTCAAAAGTCAATAACCCTGTCCCACCCTTCTGGCCAGATAGTCTATTCTCCACATGAATCAAGTTCCATTCAGCTATACAACCTCGATGCAAAACCTCTACCTTCACTTGAAAATGTTCCAGTGGTTTGCGAATTTCCTGACGTCTTTCCAGAAGAGTTGCCAGGGATGCCTCCGGACAGAGCTGTTGAGTTCGTGATCGAACTTGAACCAGGTACTGCTCCAATCTCTAAGCATCCTTACAAGATAGGAACTCCCGAGCTGAAGTTGTTGAAGGAACAAATTGATATGTACATGGAAAAAGGTTACATTCAACCTAGTTCCTCGGCTTGGGGTTGCCCAACTCTGTTCGTTGCGAAAAAGGATCACACAAAGAGACTCGTTGTTGACTATCGTCCTCTTAACGAGAAAACCATCAAAAACAAGTATCCAATTCCTCGTATCGATGATATTTTTGATCAACTTGCTGGAGCCTCAATATTCTCCAAGTTGGACTTGAGAATGGGTTACCATCAAATAAAGATCATAAAAGAGGATATTCCAAAAACAACCTTCACCACTCGCTACGGTCTATATGATTTCACCGTCATGTCCTTTGGTCTCACCAATGCACCGGCGACATTCTCTCGACTCATGAATTCTGTCTTCCATGAATACCTCGACAAGTTCGTTGTGGTATATCTTGATGACATTCTTGTCTACTCAAAATCCGAGGAAGAGCATGAAGAACACCTTCGTCTCACTCTCATGAAACTTCGCGAGCATCGTCTTTATGCCAAGTTCTCCAAATGTGAGTTCTGGATTTCAGAAGTTGCTTACCTTGGTCATGTCATCTCTGCCAAGGGCATAGCCATTGATCCAGAAAAGGTTAAGGCAATTGTTGATTGGAAACCTCCAAAGACGGTGAAGCAAGTAAGAAGTTTTCTTGGCTTGGCTAGCTATTGCCGTCGTTTCGTCCAAAACTTCTCCAAGATTGCCAAACCTCTCACTGATCTCACAAAGAAGGACAAGAAGTTCGTTTGTTCTCCACAATGTGATGAAAGTTTCAATCTCCTGAAGACTAAGCTTACTTCTACACCAGTTCTGGTTGGCCCAGATCCTTCCAAACCTTTCCAGATATTCTGTGATGCTTCTCTCCAAGGTCTAGGTGAAGTTCTTATGCAAGAACGTCAAGTTGTGGCTTATGCTTCACGTCAGTTGAACGCACATGAGCTCAATTATCCCACTCATGACCTTGAACTTGCAGCAGTTGTGTTTGCCCTCAAGAAATGGAGACAATACTTGTTGGGTAATCGCACTGAAATCTTTTCCGATCATAAGAGTCTGAAATACATCTTCACTCAACCAGATCTAAACCTCAGGCAAAGGAGATGGATTGAAAAGATTAAAGACTTTGATCTTACCATTTCTTACACTCCAGGCAAGGCTAATGTTATGGTCGATGCTCTCAGTCGCAAGTCGTATTGCAATAATCTCATGATCATGGAAAGCCAACCTCCACTTCATGAAGAATTCCAGAAGCTCAACCTTGGTCTTGTTCCTCAAGGCTATCTTGCAAACTTGACAGCCAGTCCAACTCTCGAGGACAAGATTCGTTCTGAACAACTTCGTGATGCTGAAATCAAGAAGATGGTAGAACACATCAAAGAAGGCAAGGAGAAATTTAAGTCCTTCTCAATTGATGACAAGGGAACTGTGTTCTTCGAAGGACGCATTGCAGTTCCTCAAGTTCAAAGTCTCAAAGATGTCATTCTCAAGGAGGCTCATGAAACTCCTCTCTCCATACACCCTGGAAGTACAAAGATGTACGAGGATCTCAAGACACTGTATTGGTGGCCTGGCATGAAACGTGAAATTGCAAAATACGTTTCTGAATGCGACGTTTGTCAACGTGTTAAGGCAGTCCATCAGAAAACAGCCGGTCTTCTCCAACCTCTGAAAATCCCTGAGTGGAAGTGGGACATGATTGAAATGGACTTCGTCACTGGTTTTCCAAAGTCCAAGAGGGGCAACGATGCAATCTTCGTTGTCATTGATCGTCTCACTAAAGTAGCTCACTTCTTTCCTGTCAAAGAGACAATCTCCGCTAGCCAGTTAGCAGAGCTCTACACAGCAAAGATTGTTCCTCTTCATGGTGTTCCATTGGAAATAAGCTCAGACCGTGGAAGCATATTCACTTCTCATTTCTAGAAAAGTTTTCAAGAAGCATTGGGCACCAAACTTCTGTTCAGCACAACTTATCACCCTCAGTCTCAAGGGCAAGTCGAAAGAGTCAATCAGATTCTCGAGGATATGCTCAGAGCATGTGGTATCTCCTTTGGCATGAAATGGGAGGAATGTCTTCCATATGCTGAATTCTCCTACAACAACAGCTTCCAGGCAAGCCTAGGCATGGCACCATTTGAGGCTCTCTATGGCCGCAGATGCAGGAGTCCAATCAATTGGTCTGGAGCGGGTGAACGTTCACTCTTAGGCCCTGACATTGTTAAGGAAGCTGAAGAGAAAGTTCGTATCATTCGTGACAATCTCAAGATTGCTCAGTCTCGTCAGAAAAGCTACTATGACAGCAAGCACAGGGACATGGTCTATGCACCTGGTGACAAAGCATATCTCCGTGTAACTCCCCTCAGAGGCACTCATCGTTTTGGTGTTAAAGGAAAGCTTGCACCGAGATACATTGGTCCTTTCAACATTCTCTCAAGGCGTGCAGAAAATGCCTATCGTCTTGAACTTCTAGAAAAACTATCCAAGGTGCACGATGTGTTTCACGTGTCACAGCTCAAGAGGTGCTTCAAAGATCCATATCGTGCAGTTGATCATGATTCCATTGAACTGCAAGAAGATCTCTCTTATGAGGAGCACCCTATTCGTATCCTCGATGAGACCGAGCGCAAAACTCGCAACAAGAGCACCAAGTTCTTGAAAATGCAGTGGTCCCATCATTCCGATAAAGAGGCAACGTGGGAGACCGAAGAGGATCTTCGCAAGAAGTATCCGGACCTTTTCTCTTCTCAGTAGGAATCTCGGGGCGCGATTCCTTCAAGGGGGGGCGTTTTGTAACATCCCAAGTATGAAAACAACCTTTAGAATGTTTGCCTTTTGTTAAATTATGTTTTGCATCATGGCATCTTAAGTTTTGCATTTGTTTTCCTTTGTTTTTCCATTTGTTTTCCCTTGTTTTTCTATTTGAATTTCAAACCAATTTTCAAATGCTTGTTTCATACTTGTTCTGTTACAATTTTCAAATAGAAATATTCAAATAAAAACATCTTTTGTTTCCATTGAAATAGAAAGTTCAAACTATTAAATGGTTCCTTTTAATAATTCATTTAATATCAAATTTCACTCAAATTCAAATAAAATACAAACAACAACTAATTTCAAATTTTTTGAAAAACAAAAGTTTGCACAATGTTGCTGTTACAATAAATAACCTATACAAATTTTTCCTAAATTTTTCTAACCCTAAAACCCTTCCGTTTTCTCCCTTTTCCTTTTCAGCAAAAAAAAAAGAAACAGAAAGAAAAAATAAAAAGAAAACGGCTGGGGAAGGCAGACTGGGCCAGCCCAGCCCACCTAACCCCAGCGCGCGCGCGCATCAGGCCCGCGGCCCCCTTCTCCCTCCTCCGTACGGCTGGCGTCAGCCAACGCCAGCACGCACGCAGCACGCACCTCCCCCCTCGCCACCTGCTCCTTTCCCTCGCCCTATATCTACCACACTAGCTCCCTAAACCCTAGCCTAGCCCTCTCCTTCCTCCCTGCCGCCGCCAGCTCCCTTCCTCCTCTCTAATTTTCCTCTCCGGCGAAGTTGGGGGTAGTGGTCGATCATGGCGCCGCCGTCGACAGCAGCCTAGAGGGCGCCACCGTGCACGCCAGGGGCACGAGCAGGACCGCCATCTCTCCCTCGTCCTCATCGACAGCTGCAGCAGGACCCAGGGGCCGCTGATCCTCGACGGCGAGCTCGTCACCGCCGCGGCTATTCTGAAGAATTTAACCGCGCCGTCGACTCCGTCTACCTCACGTCCATCCCTCGCCTCCGACAGCCCCACGGTGAGCCACCGCAGCGACCCGTGCCTCCCTCCAGCCCACTCGTTTCCTTTTCTGCTCGCGCCGTTTCTGAAACTCCGGTAGCTGTCGCCACCGTGCCGCCATGGTTGCAATCGAGCACGATCTCGTGCGTTATCGGGCCATCTGAGCACACGCACACGCTCCACACCCTACCAGCATGCACACGCAACACCCTAGCGCCGCCAGTTAGTGGTCATCGACGGTGAGCGCGCGCCGCCGTGCCGTCTGTCGCCGCGTTTCAGCAGAAAGACTGAACCTTGGGTTCAGTTTCGTCAGTTAAGCGCGCACCCCGCAGATCTGTCACAAAACCACGCGCACGCATCTGCTATCACCAAACGATCCACACCGTAGTGGTTGCATCCAACGGCGCGCAACGCCCGCGTCGCGGGTTCGATCCCCCCCGCGCGCAGAATAAAACCATCTTTTTGCGCGTTTGCCACGCGGGCAGGCAGGGCCCACCTGCCATAGGCAGTGGGTGCCACGCCATCTTCCAGCCGCGCGCCAGCTGGGCACTGGCCCACTGCCAGTGACCCAGGGGTGGCCCTGCGCGCGTAGAAAAAGCCCCAGGGGCCTATTCTGAAGTTTATTTTTCGCACCTAAGCCCCTGAACCAAATCTGTATGTTTTTAAAATTCCAGAATAGCCCCTGCATTTAAAATTCAAATAACTTTTGTATTTCAAATCCAAATAATATAAATAAAATATGTTTTCTGTACCAAATTTAATTCTCTACCTGTTTAAATCATTTGTTTTCTGTTTTGAACATTTCAAATGTTTTCAAAATTCAAATTCAAACAACTCATTACAAATTTGGTTAAATTCATAACTAATTATTTCAAATGTTACATATAAAATATGTTTTCCATGCCAAATTGAACCACCTTTCCAAATATAAACTTTTTTACCTGTTTTGAATACTTTAAGTTGGTTAAATAAATTTAAACCTTGTTTAAATCATTTAAAATTGCTAAATTCATAACTTGGTCAAATTAATTTCTTTTTGAACATATAAAATATGTTTTCAAACCAGAAAAGTATAAACTTTTCAAATATGAATTTTATTTAATGTTTTGAACAAATAAAAATTCAAATAATTTCATAATTGAATTAAATTCATTTAAATCTTGTTTAAACTTGTTTAATTCATAATTAATTCATTTTAATTCCTTTTTGAACAAATGAAACATGTATTCCACCTAAAATTTTGTGTTCTTTCCAAATATGAACTTTGCTATCTATTTTGAACAATTAAAATTGGTGAAAACAACAAATGCTTGTGTAACTCCTTTAAGAAGCCAAAATTTCACAACTTAATAAATAAAATTTCAAACTTGGTAAACCCCTTTTCAAATTGAATCTATTGTTGTTTTCCTCATCCATGCATCATGCTAATCCACCTTCACATGTTGGTTATTTGTAGATCATTTAATCCAACCTTAATTCATGGGCTTTCCATATGCAATCCAAATTGCATATGGGTCCATTTAATTATGTTACCATGTCAACTAGCTTACCTTTGATGCATCAATTAAATTGTCATGCATCATCCCATGATTGTGCATTATGCCATGTTATTGATTGTTTGTCTCTCTGCGTTGTTTGTTTGCTTCTTCTCGAATAGACGACGACGCTGAGACAGACGAGGTTTACGACACTACTTCTGAGGAGTTAGCCCAGTACCAGGCTACTGAGTTTGCAGGCAAGTATTCACTCACATGAACCATTGTGTCCTTTCCACACTGGATATCGATACTTTTCGTTGTCTATTCTGCTAGCCTTAAGATTCGTTGCTTGTGTTCGATCCTACCGCATGTTATCCTGTAACCCTGATATAGCCTATCCTCCACACCTATAACCCCATTGCTTGTTGCCTGTGTCTTACTAGCATGCTTAGGGTTATTAATGCTCGATTATGTTGTCCGTTACTTTCTGTTATCATATTTATTATGTTCTGGGGCACGATGTTAAACAACAACCTGTTAATGATTGAGGTAATGCTAATTTGATGATAAGGCACCGGCAGGAGGCCGGGTATGGTTTTGAGGCCTGCTAGTGTCGAACTCAGGAAAAGTCTTTGTCCTCTGGATCCATGTTGAGCGCGCTAACCGCATGTGGGAAGCGTGTATGGGCGCCCCCCGCAACTCTGATTCGATTCGCATCTCGTCCAAATAGCCACACTTAGTTCAGGCTTTCCATTTGATGCACGCATATGCAGGTACGAACCCGAGGCCAGGGTGGAACTTTTGTAGTCGGCATTTAGGGCGGCGTGGTCTTCCAGTGCTATGAGGGTCCCCCTTTTCTTCGTGGGGGCTCGATTAGCCGCGCACGCACAGCACGTGGTTCTTTGGGCTTGATGCGAAGAAGAGTTGAGTTGTGTTGAGTGCCTCGCTTGGTGGGTTTGATCCCCGTCTGGCGGGGTATTCTTACGTGTACGGCTAAATTGGTGCACCCCTGCAGGGTTAAATCTTCTCGAGAAGCCGTGTTGTCCGCGGTTATGGATGACTTGGTGATAGGGCCGGCTAACAAGGATTAGACAACTTACATCTAACTAATGATAACTTGACTAGTAATAGACCTTATCGACACAATAACTTGACCCATCATTAATCCAACTATGTGAGTTATCCTCGGATTGCTTCTTTGGATAAGCGGCGAGATCCAGGATGGGTTTGTTTGAGGTTAGTTATAGTTGGTTCCGATACGCTATCTTATCCCCTTTCTTTTATCCGGAAGTTGTAGCATGTTTCTGTAGTTGGTTAGAGCAGCCTGCTGCCGCACTTTGTATCACCTATTCTTCCGTTGAACCCAAAGCATCTGTACTTGGTGTTGCCGGGTACACTTTGGTATCTTGTGAGTCTTGCTTGCCAGTACTTGTCTGTACTGACCCCTTTAGGGCTGTGGTTTCCGCAGACTACGTTTCCGAGGATCCCCATGGTGGCTACTACGTGGAGTATGACGAGGCTGCTGACGAGTAGATAGCGGACCCGGGCAGGATCCGAGACATCGTGGATGGGCTTCGTCTTTTCGTTTCCGGCCTCTTAGGCCTATTTGGATCCTGTCTGTACCCAGACATTTTGGATGCTTCCGCTGTGATGTAATGATGAATTGTTGGGACATGTGTCCTCTGGATGATTGTATTTGCTATCTCTGCTCTAGTGAGAGCTATTTGCAACTTATTTCAATCTTTTGCGTCTTAGATATATGTTGTGATATCACTTGTTCAAATGCCGTTGACGTACCATAAGTGTATGTTATGAAGTACGTCAACGGAAGTAGTCGGATTTCTATGGGATGGTTTACGCAGACGATGGATAGTAGAGAATGGTTGTCACACGTTTACGTGTTGGCCTGCTCATATTGAGATGCGGGTGCCGGTATGCCCCGTAAGCCATTGTTCTACTGTTTAGCGGACTGTGAGTATCCTCTAGAAGTCCGGGTGCGACAGGAACATTGTAAACACACGGCTCCATCCTGAAATAGAAATTATAATCAAATTATCACTACTTAATATAGTTCTACAGATTAATTTTTCTTACAGTAAGGCCATACTTTTTAGACATTGTTATCATTTTCTTAAGTGCAATGTCACAGGAAAGGCATGCTCATCTTTATAGTTCGAAACTCTGGGCCGTGTTGTCGGTGCTTATGAATTATAGGGGCATCGGAGCTCTGTGGGTTCCTCAAGTGAGACCGGGTGACTGAAATTAGTTCTGAAATGTAGCTCGACAGGAGCAAAGGCGAGTTGCTGGTTCCATTCCTTCATTGGGGTAATTCCTTAATCGGAAGGTTCCTTGATGATCTGAATTTCTTGGAGGTGGAGCTTGAACTATTAGGGATATTATTTGAAGTGTTTCTTTAGAAAAATCATTCTGTTATTCTGTTAATTGGTCCTCATAATATGCTCAATTCAACCATAAAAGATATATGATTATTTTTCCCATTGCAATGCATTGAAATGCTTTACCGATAAAAAGAAGTGCTTGGAAATGCTTATCTGAATTGAAACTTTCAGTTTTTTGTAGGTGAGATTCGGCTAATGATCATGATTGTGTCATATAGTTGTTTCCTTATGAGCTCGGGGGCTACCGAATGCAGCTGCAGATATAGGAAAGAAAGAAAGGAGCAAAGGCGAGTTGTATCTGTTCAGTCATTTCCTGTTCGGCAGTTACACGATGATGACGAGCATGCCCAGCTGCACGGTGTCAGGCAGGTTGGAGTCAGTGAAGTTCTTTTCTTGAGATGCTTTTACATTTTGTTCATAGAAAAATATGGTATTTTGCCTGTTGTATTTTAGGCAAGTAAATTACAGGTACAGTCCTGTAACAAAAAACTTGTGCTAATGTATGATGAGGAGTTCCATTAAGAGTTTTTGTTTTTTTCCAAATTGTGAAAAGGTTATGCTAGTAACACATTATATCGATGTCGGCGCGACACAATTGATCTTCGGCAGAGTACCTCAACCTGTCTGATGGGGAGTTCCAGTAGACAACATAATTAACCTGTCTGATGGGGAGTTCCAGTAGACAACATAATTGAACTTGTGCGAAAACACAATGTAGACAATGCGATATACACGATACACCCGGCTACGTCCCAGGTCAATGCACGCTTATTGCTTGCTACTGTATCTTACCGGTCACACAGTGTGACAACGCCTTGCAAACGGGCGAGGCGAAGCTCGCCTATTCGTCTAGTAGAGAATTATTAGAGGTAATAATCCTCCAGTGTTGAAACACCATTAAACATTTTCAAGAAATAAATGAAATGAAAACCTTTTATGAAATAATGTTTGTTAAGAGAAAACAAATATTTTGAATAAGCTTTAGGGTTTATGAAATTAGAGGCATATTGGATTTTCAATTCCAATAACATTGGAAGAGCAATATTAATTCCTTGTATTCGAGTTTTATTTATTTTTGGTGGCTTGCTTTAACAAGAAAAGAAAAGTTCTAATTTTTATTTATTTTTGAACTTTCCAAAAAATCAGGAATGTTACAGGGATGGAATAAATAAAAAACTACCAACAATGATGTACCGCTCGATAGAATCGAATCGTACATTTTTCGAGCGTTCCAAGGACTTGATTCCCATTGGATCCCGATATTTAGTATTAGACAATTCTGCGTCTGATGAACGATGCACTCCAAGATGGCGCCTTTAGGAAGGACACGACATCAGAATGTTGCCACCGTCGGATCCAAAGGATCATGGTTTTCACCCGGAGAGACCCGAAGAACAGACGATAACCATGCCGACGCCTTCATGAAGGAGACAACACCCATGGACGCCGTCGGGATGGCCAAAGCCACACAAGGTCTTCATCCTGGAAAACACTCTCCACCTCCGAAGGATGGTGCAGCCACAACCATACCACCCTCATCGTACGTCGAACACTAGCCACCACTCCTCGTGCACGGACATGGAAGCTAGCCTGCACGCGAGCCATGAGCTCCACCCATGAGCACCATGGCTCCCACCACTAGGGAGCGACCCCGACATCCACGAACCTGAACCTGTGGCATGCATAACAACACACACTATAGGATTGGCGAAGCGGGAGAGATAGGTCATCGCCAGTTTCTAGCCCATCTGGCTCAAAACCATGTAGCAAGAGGGAAATAAGGATGCAATAGGCAGGCGAAAAACTACATACAGTGCGTCGGTCGCGTCCTGCAAGCCGATAGTCAGATCTAGGCCAGTGAGGCACAGTTTCGACCGTTGGCCGCACAACAACCCTATTATAGGAGACCGTCCTCCACCGACTAAAACGGTTTTTGACTGGACGCAACAGGAGAACACCAGGCCAAGTCAGTCACGATCGGGCCCGTAAATCTCCCGTCGCCACGCCACAACACTACCGGGGCTCCCACCGTCGTCCTCCTACATAGGCGAGGCCGCACCACCCACCCACGACGCTGCCAAGCTAGACGTCGTGCGCCGCCGTCAACCCCGTGCAGTGCCGCCCGGACAGTCTGAGTTATTCGCCAGAACAACTCCACCAGCTCGAGCAGACCACCGGCCTGGCCACTCACGGCGTCGCCACAATAGAACCAGGGGCGCTCTCCAGCGGCAGCAAGGAGGGGGAGGAGCTAGAGGACGATAGCACTAGGAGAGGAGAGCTTATGGTCGCTCGCGGGAGGGGCCTTTTTCTATATGGTCATACATATTCGTTATCATGCTGATAAAAATCACCTCAAGCATCCTCTTTCCAAGATCAACTCGGCAGGATATTCCTATTCTAGTTTTAAAGATCGATGAAATGTACCTGATGCGGGTATCTGCTGGTTAGCACGCTATGACAATAAATTACGTTATATAATGTCTAAGTCCTGTGAGCCGCATGTGTTGGACGAGCCTTATAACATGCTGGTTTCTATCGTGTCGAGTCCAACTAGGTTTAGATTCGAGTCAGTTTCGGTTTGGGTCTGTCCAGCCGACTAGGGGTTGACCTCCTATATAAAGGGAGTCATGGCTTAGGGTTTTAGGGTGAAAATTATGTTGAAGATATAAGCAATTTAGCATATGATTTAATCCGAAATAGTATCAAATAAATTACGACAGTAGAAAATACAGTAAGTATGCGGATATCAAAATCTAGTGCAGTAGTAAAACCGATCCAATCTACAACAAGAACTAGATATAGGAATTGTAGTAATATCTCATAAAGATGAGAGAGAGATACGTACGGTGCAGCGGCAGCGGTACCGGCTTTGGTGTTGTCCATGTTGTCGCCCATGTCGTTGATGAAGAGGTTGCCAAGATCTGGAAAGCTGTCGTCGTTGGGGAAGTAGTCGTCGTCAGTAGTCGCGCGAGTGCGCTCCCGAAAAACCTGATCGCTCTTCTCCCGTATAGGACCACAAGAGGCGGGGTTCCGGAGGCCTGCTGTCCCTTCTCGCGGTGCACGCCAGAAGGAGGGATGGAGAAGACTTGATTGGCGGCGCAGTGGTTTGGAACGGTGCGAAATCATAAGATGAAGTGGCGGTTAGGGTTTACCGTGTGCGCATATTTATACCGCAGGGCTGGGAGAGACGTGGGAGTAAGCCCACGTCCGAGTCGGTTTGGTCCCATGATCCAAAGGAATCGGAAACAGGCTAGGAATTAACGCGTCTGTTAATTACCAAATTAATGACTCATTAAGTTTTCCCAACCGGCAAAATAAACGCTCTCGGATCATTCCCGCAACCCGTGGCGCGTCGTGACGTGTCGTGACAAGGCGAGGCGTGGGGAGGCGGGCGGCAGAGGAGGAGCTCGCGTGTGGCACTTCTCTCCTCTTGTCTCACCAACTCATACATGAGCTAGAATGACTCACCTTATAAGGTGGTGTCGTCCTCTCCAAACTAGCAATATGGGACTAAACTATAGTCTCACTCTCACCACTTATTATTCATGAATGGACCATAACAATTTCCAGGATTTTATTGGGCTTAGTTGGGCTTGATAGACGAAGCCCATATAAATTCCAACAAATTATGTAGAACTAAAAGTTCAGGTTACCACCGTCCCTCGGAGATTGGCGTGTAGACAGCGTCTTGGACGTTTATCGATTATCTTTAAAATAAATGCATGAGTGTTCTTGAATTGTCAGAGTTATCGTGCGTTGTGAGAAGGCTCTTGGACCTTCTAAGAGTTGTTGAGCTTGACTTGAGGCATGGTGTTCATCATCTTGTTACTCGGATAAATATATCCATGTTCTCCAGGTTGCGTGTATTGCTCACGTGGTTGGAAGAATAGTTATCTCGGTGGTTGTTGCGGTGAAATATCGAGCAAACATCTACATCATCTTGTATCAGAGCGCTAGATTGATCACCGCGAGATTCGTCTAGTTGAAGATTGATTTGCAGATTTGTGAAGATTGGTAGATCGATTTTTGCCGGGAGTGTTTGTGTCTCGTTGTTGAGGGGGAAGATCGAAGACCTTGCAATTCCCTATAGAGTCCTCTTCGCGACCGAACCTAGAGTCTGGCAGAAAGGAGTTGTTTCCGATGGCTAAATTCAGCGATGGAAAGGAGCGAAGAAAAAAAATCTAGAGAGCGTGGATTGTGAAGCAAAGGATTGATTCCTGAGATCCGTTTGGTCCTCATCGTATGCAAAAAAAGAAAGGTAAAAGACAGGAGCGGATTTCGGATGGATTTCGGTGCAATCAGATCCAAAATTTGTGATGAACCTGAGGAAACAAAGAAAACGTTGGATATTCCTATTTTCTCGAGATTTCGGTCAAGGCACTTTTTTTTTAGATTTTCTGCATTCATATCACGGAAAAGTACAAAGTTGTTGACCCTTACAAGCACGTTGTAACACAAACACACATGACCCAGAATCCTTAGAACACCCTAACACAACCAAAACACAAGAAGATCGCCGGAGCCCTGTGTCATCATCCCAGAATCTTGAGAGAAGACCCCTGCAACAGAAAGATCTGCAACCAAGCACAAGCAGGTCATCATCTTCGACCACGGTACCATTGCCGCCACACTGCTTCCTCCTCCCTTGACACCAGCGCCGAGAGGGCATGGACACCAATCCAACACACCTGCAGCCTCCGTCGCCATCTTTGGCTTTGAGTACCGCGAACAGTGTCCCTTCCGGATGGAAGAGAACTCGAGTCAACCGACCGGTCCAGCATCGCGGCCGGGCCATCTGCCTGGGCAAAGCAGGATCTCCCTCTAGCATCAACGCCGAGAGATGAGAACAACAACAACAAATCATACCGACAAGGAGGAAGAAGGGTCTTCGTCTCCATGCATCCATCACCCATCTGAGGACCCAACCGGCCAGTGCCGATGGACCTCCAGACACGATAGCCCGCGACCTCGACAAGATCCGGGGATCCCTCACCCCCCTGGCTCCTAAACAAAGGCAAAAGTCTCGCCTGACCGTGAACGGAGGCCGGAGAGATTTATTCCGACGCGACACCACCGCAACGGCCTCGGCAGCGTGCCCCTCGACCCTAATTCTACCACGCACCCGCATAGCGGACAGACCCGAGGTTCCCCCTTCCGCCCGCCGCCGAAGCGGCCGACAGAGAGAGAGGGAACCGGCGGCGTCGTCGGCGGCACGCAAGGAAACCCTCGTCGCCTCCTTGATCGCCTCGTGCAATCCAACTTTTCCCCAACGGGGTACTTTTAACAGTCCTGAGTACTGCGGTACACACCATCAAGGCACTTGTTTTCACGTGGGTTTCCTAACACTCACCTTGGATATCAGATTAAAATGGAAAATAAAAAGTCAGATGGGAATTGGATTTGTACGTGAGTATTGGTTTCCTTGATTACGTGGAGGTGGAGTGCATGACACAAATAAAAAGAGATAAGATTATATTTGTTATGAAGTTTTTTTTTCACGTGAACACTAGGATTCATTTGGTCAATTTTACTAAGAATAAAATGGCAAGGGACGTGGTGGACAGCGGGTTCGGTCTGCATTTGCGGACGGATAAAAGGACAAAAAAGTGAGACACCAGTTTCCAGACGTTTCGTGTGTAGATATATTCAGAATATTTATATCATTGATGTGCAGAAATTTGTTCTGTTTGTTTGGCGTGATTTGTGTGGTGTGTTTTCATGTGCATTCCAAAATGTGTGTGTCGCAGTTAGATTGGTGGTGCCAAATATGGAGGGCACCAAGAACGAGTCCAGTGAGCCGAGAGGGAATATGTGACATGGTAGGCCGACAAGACTTGAGGATGGAGAAATTGTACCGATGTGAAGATTCGACGCCACACACGCTGGAGAAGACCTTCTGGCGTTGAGGACAACGCCTTCCTAAGAAGGGGAGGATGATGCGGACATCTGTTGGTTAGCACGTGATGTATATGTTTGCCTCATATTTCACCGCAAGAATCATCATGATAACTATCCTCCCAATCACGTGAGCGATACACGCACCCTGAAGAACTTGGATAAATTTAGGCGAGCAAGACGAACACCACGCCTCACGCCAAGCTCGATAACTCTTAGCAGATCCAAGAGCCCCCTAGCCACGTACGATAACCCTTGGCAGATCCAAGAACACACATGCCTTTATTTGCAAAGATAACCGACAAACGTCCGAGACACCGTCTACACGCTGATTCCCTAGGGACGGTGGTAACCTGAACACAATGTTCTACATAATTTTTAACCTGTCTATACCCTAACCCTTGGCTCTCTTTATATAGAAGGTTAACACCTGGACGGTTGGACAGGCCCAAACCGACTCCTAACCTAATTGGACTCAAACTGGATACAAACCGGCCTGTTTAGAAGGTTCAGCCAAAACATGCGGCTCGTAGACCTTAGACATTATACATCGCAGTTTATTGTCCTAGCGTGCTAACCAGTAGATGCCCGTATCAGCACGCTAGGACAATAAATTAGGATGTATAATGTCTAAATCCTGCGAGCAACATGTACTGGCCGAGTAGACGGTGTATCGGACGTTCGTCGATTATCTTCAAAACAAAGATATGAGTATTTTTGAATTGTCAAGAGTTATCGTGCGTTACGAGAAAACTCTTGGATCCACCGAGAGTTATCGATCTTGGCGTGAGACATGATATTCTTCACCTTGTTGCTCGCCTAAATATATCCATGTTCTTTAGGTTGCGTGTATTGCTCACGTGTTTGGAAGAATAATTATCTTGGTGGTTCGTGTGGTGAAAGGTCGGGCAAACGTCTACATCAGTGCTTGTCTAGATGATACATTAGCTCGGAGAAATTTAATACAAAGAATCTTTTTTGAAATAAACATAATGATATTTCGTCCAATCCACTTTAGGCCTTCTTTGACTTATAGAATTTTGAAATGCCAGAAAATAGGAATTAGATAGGAATGCAAGTGGAAAACTAAGACCACAAGAATGATTTCCTTAGTCCTTCTGAAATACATGAAAGAACGGAGGGATTCATCATGGTTTCTTAATAAGCTTGATTAGCTCAGATACTGAATTTTCCATTCATTAATTGTCGTCAAGGGGCTGTATAGCAGCTTCTATTGCCTCGTTCCTTGCAAACCAACGGAAGAAAGAGGTCCGACTAATTTATTTCTTTCCCTCATTTTCCGTAGGAATCAGGTTGGAAAGGAAAAAATTCATTCAATTTTCCTTTGAATCAAACACTGCTAGAGTACATATTTCTACAGGAAAATAAATCCTTCACTTTCCCTATAAAAATCCTATGAATCAAAGAGGCCTTTTTCAGAGTAAGAGCATCTCCAGCAGCTCATCTAAACGGACGTTCAAAGCAAATATAGATGGTCAAGGCCTAAAAAAAATGTCTCCAACAGCTCATCTATCACATCATCTATCAGTAGATGTTCTCCAACTCCTTCTACGCGTCATCCATATTTGGGTGATGGATACATGATCATCCAAAGCTAGAAAACTATTAGAATATAGGAGAGAGAATATATATATCCTCAATATAGATGAATGATAGGTAAAATACTTATAAGATATTATTAAAATATAAGAGAGAGAATATAGATGTTCTGAATATAGACGTTCCGCTGGAAAACTGAAAACATCTAAGCATGAATCTTTTTAGATGACATTCTATATGGAGATATAGATGACCAAATTTAGATGAGTTGTTGGAGATGCTCACATACTCCCTCCATTTCTTTTTACTCTACATCCTGAAAAAATCTAGACAAAATAAGCAAACATTTATTAGTGCTAGCTTGATACACATATGCATGCATTGTAGTAATTGTACACAGGATACAAAGCATTATCCCGATTACCCATGATTAATTAATGTTTCGCATGCAATTTGCACCCAATCAGGAACCAACGTGTGTAGTATTTCTCTCTCTTGTATTAATTCGCAGCGTGGGGATGTGTACTATGCTTTCTCTCTCTTTAATTAGCTATGTGGCTCCCAGCCAAAATATGAACCCAGAATGTAGAGTAAAAAGGAATGGAGGTAGTATTTCATCAATCCAAAATCCAGTTACAATAAGCAACACATGTGGGAACTAAAAGACAAACCGGAATAAAATGATTATCCTGACTTGCAGATGAAAATCTAGAAGATCGAATACAAAATGATCCTTAGCGTTTTCTGCAAGCACCGTAACGTTCGGCCGCCGCCCAACTCCAGCACCGCCGAGGGGAACGCCGAAGAGACGTCGAGCCTCCACCATTGCAAAATCTGAGAAAGCACCATCGTCAACGAGCCTTTATGAGTCGATGAACAGGCCCGCTTCATGCAGCAAGACACATTTCGATGTGACACGTCGACCGGGGAGCGTCCCCGTGTTGTCTTAGACAAAGATCTGTCGTCTCACATCAACAAAGTCGGAGAGGAACGACAGAATCACCACCTCCGAACCAGCATCCTCGCTCTAGAAGAACCACCTCGCCCTGCCACCGATGCCGTCGCGAATAACCACGAACGCCAACGACTCACTAAGAAACTGATCTCGCTAGATTTAAAGAACGGCGAGAAGACCAAACTACCGATCTGAAGGACCAAGCAGAACACGGTGCCATCAACTCCGAGACGCCGCCATGATGATTGCCGCCCGTATGGGAGTGGAGTTGAGGTAGATTTATTTGGCCGGGCGCTGCTCCCACCACCCTAACGACGACCCAAGAAGACACTATGCAACTACAGGCCGACGCCGCGCCGTCGTCCCTACCTCCTCGCGTCGCCGGAGTGGCCAACGAAGGAGGCAGGGACCGGTGTAGCCGGGAAAGATGGGTCGCCGCCTCCTGATCGCCTTCTCTCTCATGTTTGTGGGAGCAAAAATGGTTGGCGGTTAACGTCCTCCAGGCCCAAATCAAAGAGGCCTTAGAGCAAGTGTGACATAGGCGGGCTATAAGAGACAAGAGGAGAGAGAAGCAAAGCAAGCTACAAACTTATAGCCAGCTCTTGCACGGACTCCAAGACACTTTGTGAGATAACAAGTGGGCCAACATATTAATGATATAGTAACTAGCTATGTATGAATAGACTATTAGATGACTATAAATGACATGGCAAACTTATTTAGCCGGCTGCTGGCTATATTATTAACCATGCTTTTAACTTAACTGTGATAGAAAACGAACTAAGACTAGTCACAATGGGGAGTATCGTACACTAGTATCATGCACATGATACTAGTCTATGTTACTACTCACACAATGGGTAGTAACATGTCTGTGGTATCATATAGTGCTACATTTATTGTGATGTAGACTCATCTTGTCTCGTAATGCGTTATGTTACGGTATCTACCTATGATACCACTATCACATCTCTCCTCGTTAATTGCACTGCCACATCAGCTTTTTGCCAATGATACTACCTATGATACCACCCATTGTGGCTAGTCTAAGCACCTACTCCCTCCATTCCCTATTTTTACAAGGAACAAATGATCAATAATTTTCTTCTAATTACTTGGAGAGTATGGCACGCCCGTAATGAGGCTACTCATGACAAGCCCCTTCCGACTATTGAAGGATCCGTGAGTTTCTTAATCGGTTACCTCAAGATCTTGCAAAATATCAAAGCTGCTCCAACGGATCAGATCCTGAAAGGCAAACAACCAATGGTAGCTGTTGCTCATGTTCCTGTCCAAGTACGGAACAAATTCCCTCCCTGACAAACCTTGGTGTAAGCCACCTCTGGGCTGGTTAAATTGACCATTGATGGATCATTCAAAATGGAGGACGACACTGGTGGTACAGGTATGGTTCCACGTGATTCAGATGGACAAATCATCTTCTCAGCATGCCGGTTTCTACCATCGTGTGATGAAGCTCTAGAAGCGGAATTACTTGCTTGTTTGGAGGGTCTTGACATAGCAACCAAACGCAGCCAATTGCCTATACTGATTGAGTCGGACTGCTCTCAGCTGGTTGCCGCTCTTAGAGATAAGGCACAAGATCGTTCGCCTTACTTGCATATTATTTCAGAGATTAAAGAGTTAGCTAGGGAAGGTAGAGTTTGCACCTTTGTAAAAGTAGACCGTGGATAGGTTTGGGCTAGCCACTGTCTTGCAATTCATGCAAGGACAGAACACTGCAACCGTGTATGGTTCGATTCAGGACCTGACTGCCTTCTTCACGCGATGGTGCTCGAACCAATTGTAATTCCGCCTGTTTAATAAAGATCTAGTTTTACCCGAAAAAAAGAAAAAAAGAAAAAGAAAGTCAGGACGCGAAGAAAAATGGTCTCTGGTCCTCGTGAAGGCAGCGGTGGCCTCTCCCGGCGCCTATCGTTTCCGGGGCCCTTCTCTCTCTCTACCTCCTTGCTCGCCTCGCTCGCCTGGAAACACCTTGCTCGAGTGAGTTCTTTCCCACCGCTGCTTCCCTCCAGATATAAACCCTATCCCTCTCCTCTTCGCTTGTCGAGAAGCTCGTGAAGCCCGGGCCGATCTCGTCGCCCGCCACGAAGCTGATGGCGACCGCCGTGGCGTCGCAGCCGCGGCACCTTCCCCTCGGCGCCGGCGGTGACCCGAGGGCGGCTATGTGCTCAGCCAGGTCGGGCTCCTCTCCCTAGTCCGCTCCGCGTGTCTCTCAGAGGCTTGCTAGTTGCTCCCATTATCCCCTAATTGCTACTGTTAGCTCCATAGTGGTATGGATTGCACAGGAATGCCCTGATTAGGATTGGGCTATTGGGAGGCGGATTGTGTCTGGTTGAATTGGTCGCTGAGTTGGGCGTGTAATTCTGGGTTGCGTGTGGACCGGGAACTTTGCCTGGTTGGTCTGGTAGCTTGCTGGCAAAGGAGGTGTCTGTAGCATTGTGGTCTCACGGCCTGAGCCCCGAATTGACTTGGGAATAGTTTCTTGCGTCTGGTTTTGATGAGCAGAATTAGTTGACGGAAGCCATAGAAGTATCTATAGACCAGTAAAACAAAAATCTCTTTGGGATGAAATGATGTTCATTTTACAGTTATGTTTACTGTTTCGGATTATTAATTGATCAAATGGAATGTGTTTGCAGCACATCGAAGATTTATACCCTGGAGAAAGTATACGGATTCAGGTTCGTGTGCACAAGTGTTGTTGATCTAAGGGGTCAAAAACTCCACTCACGCATTTCTAAGCGGAAGTGCTATTTAAGAAGTTCACCATCGGAATTTGAGAAGATCGTCTACAGTGCTAGTTGGTTAGAATTTAGGAAACAGAAGATAGCCTTTCAGAGAACTAGAAGGTCGGTCCACAATATTCCATTGGCTTCTCAAGATGATGGCAGTGGTGTGTCCGTTAATGGAGTACCACAAGTTGATCAAGCAAGTCAAATGGAGGAAATAAGGGTGAAATTGGATAACGCATTGCAAAAGGAAGACATAAGCACTGGAATTGTCCAATCAATACATGATGCTGCGAGATCTATTGAATTGGCTTTCCTTGATCACAACAAATCATCAATGAACTCTTGGTTCCCAAAGACATGGCTTGGTGTAGATAACAATGCATGGATAAAACCACTTTCTTACCAGGTAGAAACCTGACATTCTACAGATGTAAATTTGCCTCTTTGCTTTGCGTTAATTAAGTGAGAAACCTCTGTAGTCTTACTAGGTTTCTGTTGTATTTTCTTTCCTTCCATTCCACTCAGAAAACAACCATGAGTATTTTTTGTAAGCCATAGTTGTTTCATGCATCGTTATTTCTTTTGCTTCTCCGGTCTATTCAGGTAATTCGGTTGTATCCAGTTTTGCTTCTTCAATTATTGAATGCAATTATGATGAAATATAGATGCCTTGGTGGATTTACTTTGTATTTGAGCTGATATTTCTTAATTCCAAATACCTTTCAATAAGCCACACCGTAGCTGCAGATTCCAAAATTACGATGAAATCCAAATTTTCTGCTCCCTGAAGTCTTACAGAAGTTGTTTGCAGGCTGCTGTTGGCTCATTACTACAAGCAGTTATTGACGTTTCATCGAGGGGGAATGGCAGAGATAGAGATATCAATGCATTCGTTCAAAGGAGGTTTTCCCTTTAGCTTTTACCTTGAATTCCATATCTAATTTCTCAATAGTTCGCAGAAAGTTGTTCAGTAGTTATCCCTATTCCTTACATGTGTGTGTTTCTAAAACTGTATTCGGTGTTGTAGTGGATTATGATTATCCCGTTTTCCCAACCAGCTTTTACCTATCTTATTGCTTTGCTGACCAGTTTATTTTCCTGTTTCCACATCTACTTTTATCTTCAGTGGATAATAAATAAGTACAGCACATCACAATTTTGTAACCGCACACCGAGCCTTAAATCTCAGCAAGCAAATTTTGTTTTTCTACATTAGACAGTACTCGTCTACAGCCAACCCATTCAAAGATTCAAGTTTCACCAAAGTTAGATCAATAAATATGTGGGTTATGTGACACAATCACACAATAGTCATACCAGTGGATCAGTGGCAGCACCACTTTTGTGCAAGGGTTTTCAAACGAATGCCCAGATTTTTGTGCAAATAAACAAGTATATGTGAGGTGTATTTCATACATATGTGAGCATAAGACTTATAAGTCGTGAAACAAAATCTATTTTTCTATCTTAGATAGTACTTGCCCCTGGCTTTCAATTTCAGATTTCACCAACAGTAGATCAATAGTATGTGTGCTATGTAACAAACTCATAACACTGATTTTTTTCGTCGTGATACCACCGTGCCATTACATAATTTGCATTTTATTGGTTTGATTATCGGTACAACTTAAATCTTGAAATGCGTGAGTACTTTACATAAAAAGTAAGAAGTAACTTCCTATGTAACCGAAGTTTGCGGAGGAAAGCCCAAAAGAGCAAAAAGGAACATATCCGCCGAGGCTATGAAGAGAATATAACCATATCGAGGTCCTAATTGTACAACTTCTGTATGACGCCCTTCAGCTTATTTCATAAGTTGTATTCCATGTAAAAAAACTTGATCATTAGAGTATAGAGAAATGCGCTCCATCCTGTCTGCTTGTGTTCAGAAGTTAGGACGGCAATTGTAGATCTGCTGTTCAGTTAATTATGCAAAATAGTTGGTCCATCACGATTCATGAAAAAAAAATACTGCTGAAGCTTACTGGTTAGGCTGTATTTGTGTTTTTCCAGTCCAGAATTAATATGACAATCGATTCAATAGTAAAGTCAAGTAATCAACGCATTGATGGCAGTAGTGGCGACTGGCAGTAGCCGTAGTTTTAATCTACAAGAACACATGGTTCCTTGGTTTGTAGCATGTTTGTGCACATGGTTATCGAAAATAATTGTCAGATGTCTTGCATGTTCTGGCACCAGCATGCAGTGTCCTGCCAAAGCTGAGAGCCTCAGATAGTCTAAAAATTCTTTCTGAAATGTTTTGATCTTGTTCAGCAGTTGCATAAATGGAGATGAATCTATATCTTCTCCCATTTTGTTCATCCCTTTTTATGTAGTCTGGTCAGAAACATTAGATTGGTCCACTCTATCATACAGAGGAACATAATGCAGTTTATGTGACGATCTCTAATTTGGTTGCAGTTTATCCCGCCTTCTCAGCTCTCTGGATGGTGTTATCCAGAATGAGTTGGCTAAAAGGGAACCTTCATTATATCAGTGGTATTCATCTAATCCAAATCCATCGGTGGTGAGGATATTTGTGAATACATTTGAAAATGATCCACGGTTTAAATCTGCAACGACAATGTATGTTTATTAATTTCTTTCATATAATATATTTATTATACAGTAAGTAATACTCAGCTGACTTCGTTTTGTATATTCCCAGACACTGTGAAGGCAAGCCAATGGACACTAGTGAAAGTGACCTTTCTCTACTTATACTAGGTTTGTTCTGTCTTGCTGCTATTACGAAGCTTGGATCAGCAAAAGTTTCTTGTCAGCAGTTTTTCTCCATGGTCCCTGATATCATCGGTCGATTCATGGACATGCTTCTCGAATATGTTCCTATAAGTAAAGCATATACCTTGACGAAAGATATTGGTCTCCAGAGAGAATTTTTGTGCAATTTTGGTCCTCGTGCTGCTGTTCCTAAGTTTGCTAATGATCATGGACTTGAGATATCATTTTGGATTGATCTGGTACAGAAACAACTACTAAGGGCTCTTGACCGTGAAAAGATATGGTCAAGACTGACAACAAGTGAAAGTATTGAGGTTGGACACAACAGTGTTTCATCTGTAGTCTTAAATCAATTTCTCTTTCAGTCTAACCTAACTTATTTGATCATCACTGCAGGTTTTAGAAAAGGATCTAGCTATATTTGGTTTTTTCATCGCTTTAGGCAGAAGTACACAAGCATACTTATCTTCCAAATGTCTTACAGATTCAAATGATTCAATCAATGGTATTGTAAGGTGCGGTTATTCTCTCGATGAAATCAAGTTTCAGTACATAAGATCGACTACTTGTATCGTCTAAATGTTATTTACTGTTCAGCTTAACGTGCTTATGGTCATCCAGGTATCTTATTGGAGGCAGCGTCCTATATTATCCACAATTGTCCTCAATTAGTTCTTTCCAGTTGTATGTGGAGGTCAGTATGCATGCAACACAGAGCTGTAATGCTACTCAGCTTTTCAAATGTTTAATACGACTTTCTTGCCTTCAGGTTGTCTGTGAAGAGCTCGAGTGGCTTCCATTTTACTACGAGGATGTGCCAACTCCAATAGTTGATACAGAAGGCAGAGAAGAAATGCTTAAAGAAGAAGTAATATCAAGGATGTTAAATATGTGCTCTTATTGGATGACTAGTTTTATAAAGTACAGCTCATGGCTTGAGAACCCTTCAAATGTGAAGGCAGCAAGATTCCTATCTAAGGGGTATGTCAACGTTCAGTTTTGGTGATGATTCTCTTACCTTATGTTACACATATGGATTTGTAACTCATTTCTAATATATGTCAACAACTTTTGGTAGGCATGCCATGTTGAGCGACTGCATGAATGAGCTTGATGTAGCAACGTAAGCAGGAATTTCCAGTTTTATCTGATAGTCATATCTGTTACTTGTTGTATGTTTTATTTACATATTGTATAAATAGTTCATACATTATATAATATATTTACTTACTACGTCGTAGAAGTAATATGCCGAAAGACCGAAGTTTGCCAGAACCCGGAATATTGGTTGCTGGGACAGAGCTAGCTTCCATTGACAAGGTATTTGTTATAGAACGTACTTCAGAGCTGCTAATATATTTCTATTATTTTGCAAATCCCAACTGAAGCAGTGTTATTCAGTATTGATGAATCTCTTGTGGCTTTTATATGTTCAAAGATGTTACTGGAAAAAAATTACCGATTATATTAATGTCCTTAGGATTTCAAAGTTATAAGCCATATTAATACAATGAACTGTTGCGCAGATAATTAGATGCTCTCGTCTGTACATGAGATATCTTTATGCATATGAAATCATATCTCATTAGAGGTGTTTTGAGATCTACTGGATAAAGAGACGATGATCCACTTTACACATATATAGCTTCTCTTTGTGAGCTTTTCTTCCAATGGACAGTAGAAGCATACGTAATGTGGTATATGGTATGCTTCTGATAGACTGTTAGGTTGAAGCTATTTTCTATTTCCTTGGAAAACTCGTCAAAAAACATAAGCAGTTGGATTTTCTGAGCTCTGTTGTACTTTACCAGCGAGATCATTTTAGTTTATAATGGTAATTCCATGGAGGGTAAATTGCACAGTGCACTGGGTAGATTGTCACTGTCTCACACTGCACCACTTTTGTAACAATAAACACAATGTACCCAATTTTCGCACTTTGTACTACCATCCGTGTTACTTCCCATTGCCTATAAAAAGATCTGCAAATCGACCCACTTGTCAGTCTAATAGCCAATGGTGCCAGGTGTAAGGCCTGTCCTCTTCCCCCATCCTCTTTTTCATCGTAGTAGCCGAGGGCGATGTGAAGTAACGGGGAAGTGGTGCAAAGTGCAATGTTATTCCCTCCATGCTGTTTTCTGTTTATTGTTGCAAAAGGTGATTATATGCGCCACAAGTAGCAATCTACTTGGTGCAAAGTGCAATTTACGCTTCCCTGGATAGAGCTATATTTTGTTGTTAAAGCTTGATCAACTTAGTTTCGATTATTGCAGTCGCTTGAAAGTGTTGAGGAAGCTTTGGTTAAGTTAGAAAAGTTGCTTCAAGAATTGCATCTTTCAAGTTCCAACTCTGGTAAGGCGGATCTAAAGGCTGCATGTTCTGACCTTGAAATGGTCAGAAGACTGAAGAAAGAAGCCGAGTTTCTAGAGGCTTACTTTCGAGCAAAAGCAGAATATCTGGAGGTGAGCTCAGCGTTCTTTTTTATTGCATGCTCCGTAACAGCCATGTATTTTTCTGTTTGAAAGAAGTCAGTCTTATGCAAGTAACTGGACCGGAGTGATTTCTCAAGATATTTCACTGCGTCAGGATAGGTGTGCATTCCACCAGTTACGACGGCTATGGAGTTAACTGTTCCTTGCACTTCTTTAATAGAACACTAATGCTTTTTTTTTTAATAGAAGCAGTTTAGGTTTGACCTCTTTATACTGGTTTTTGGGGTGATTTATTTGTCTTCTTGTTTCAGTTTGAAAAGATCTCAGTCCATCTTTCCACATGCTGCAATGTTACATAGTTCATATCATGATCATGATGTTATTTAGTGGGTTCCATGTACTGCCACCATAACTCTTAAAGGATTGACTGCACATTTTTAAATTTTATTTGGCCATCTATTAATATCTTGTAGTGTACTTGACTCAGCAGTTCTACAGAAATATGCAGTAGATAAATATCGCTAAACTGGAATTGTTATAGATATCTGTTTAACATTGAATATTTCCATCATCAGTTCAGAATGAACCATGTTAGTATATATACTTTGAACGATGGGCAAGTTTGATTGTCTGATAGTCATAATCTAGCATACTTAGGCGTTGTTTAGTTCCTAGCCACACGTCACCAACCTACTCTTTTCCATCATAAGATAAGGCACAAAAAAACACGAACCCCAATATTTGATAGTAGAACGGCATCTTTTATACAGCCATGATATGTGTGCTAAAGGTTTTGATGGTTGACTAGACTGATACTTGAATGTGCCGTGATGGTCCAGCCACATGGAAATTGTTTCCCTTTTCCAAGCCACATAGCATCACCACTAGTTGTCCAAATGATCTCTTGTAAGCAGCTCTAAAAAAAGAGTTCTCGTAAGCAGTGAATAATATTGCTGGAAAATTATCTCTGATCTTCAACAGTTTTATCTCAAAAGATGATTTCTTCCACCATGTTGCCCATTCTTATGGAATTTGCCTGCCTTTTCTTCTTGTGGAAGGCTTCTGCTGCCAAGGTGGATCAAAAAGACATGGAGTCAAATGACATCCGCCGGTTCGAACAGTTGAGACGTGAGTTGATCGAGTTAGAAAGGAGAGTCCAGAAGAGTGCAAATGATTCTAAAAAAGAGGAGGTATGCTTGTTTAATATATGTTTTTAGATAGCATATGAAAATGCAGTTGGTATAGTCTAATTCTGTTGCATACTGTGACCATAATGGCTGGCTTTGCTGTTGTAGTAGTTTGTTCAGTTTTGACAAGTTATTCATCCAGTCATGTCCTGTTTTTCAGTTCCAGGAAAATGGTGTTCTAGATGAAACAATAGATGCTTCTGTGTCATCGCCTCTTCTATCAGGGCCTTCTGGTCCAGTTATCAAGAAAGAAAGTTTTATTACCAAAACAGTAGAGAAGGTTAAAGACAGTACGACGGTATGCTAATTCAAATTTAATTCGTCCTCTTGCCTAAGAAAATCTTGTACAAATGTTTAGAACAAAGTGCATCTGACCATTCCTATACCAGTCTGTATATTCTATTTCTGACATGAACAATGTTTGATGGCATCACAGGTTATTAATATTTTCTATGATGATAAATGTTGATTGCAAATTATTTTGTCGGGGAACCTAATAATCTCAGTAGTTCTTGCCTCTTTTTCATTGTTTGAATTAAACTACTAAAGGTCGGGTCACAATTTATTTCGTCTTCTTTGTCCTGCACAGATTGTGTTGCAAGGGACACAGCTCTTAGCAATCGATACAGGAGCTGCTATGGGTTTACTGAAAAGATCTCTTATTGGGGATGAACTGACTCAGAAGGAGAAGCAGGCTCTTCAGAGAACCCTAACAGATTTGGCATCTGTTGTTCCAATAGGAATACTCATGCTTCTACCAGTGAGTCTTTCTTGAGCTTGGATTTGTACCCCCTGGTCCACATTATTTGTTTTTTTCCGTTTGGTGCCGCAATCCTGTTATCTCATCACATCATCCACTGTTACCACACTGATTAGACAACCCAATATCGTTTAATATCCAAATTGCAATGGTCAAGGATTTTGTTTTGTGCCCTTAAGAGTGCAAACCATATTCTCTTAGGCTGTGAACTTATTATTTAAGTGCAGTTGTCTCCATCATCAGAGCATTCTAAACAGGAAGTGCAGTTGTCTCCATCGTCAAAGCAATCTAAACAGGTGCCTTTGTTCCCAGGTCACTGCTGTTGGGCATGCTGCTATGTTGGCTTTCATCCAGAGATATGTGCCTTCCATGGTTTGTAACCCTGCACAACCCCTCACTACTCCCCTTGTTGCAACATGTAATGTAATTGCGTATTTGTATTGTAGATTCCATCCACATATGGCCCTGAGAGGTTATATCTCCTCAGGCAGCTTGAGAAAGTGAAGGAAATGGAATTTTCTGAAGGCAGCAGCAAAGATATGTCTGACGCAATTAGTTCGAGAGGTGACCAAGTGAAATAAGCTAACCGTGTACAGGTGGACATAAGTATACTTATGATTGTCTTCTCTGTAAAGAGTAAGTAACAATGTGGCCTGCATTTCTTTGTTTTCAATAACTGTCAGCGTTGGCTGCACCTTTGAACTGAAACTGCTCCACTTAGCCGACCACACTTTGTCTACAAATGTTTGTCACTTTCCTGCGGGGAATTTTCTCTAACTTCGACCTGTAATATGCATTAAAAGAAGTTCTAGGTTGTGGATGTAATTTTTCATCACGAAGAGCGCATGTAAAAAATGGTAGCATTGCATTTGATTCGAACAATACATTCAAAATATCCTATTTTTTCTTACTTTGACTTGTAGATGCATATCAAGTAAGTGACACACACACACACTAGAAACCATGCAATTTCTAAAATGTGAATTCAGCTATAGGGATTAAGTAAATGAATTTAACAGAGACATACTACTCAAATAGGTCCTCTTCTTGCGACACTTCAAACTTGGTAAGGTTCAATTATTCACTTCAAGAAGTTGTTCCTTTGTAGTGCTTTGGCCTGGTATTTTGAACAAGATACAGGAGGGATTCGTTTCATTCTACTCGTAAAAGATTCTCTCAGTGGCATGCTGCTGGAAGTAGAGCTTGGAAGGTTACAATGGATATAACCAAACAATGCATGGCTATACATTGAAAGACGACCTTTCCTGAAGTTGTGCTTTTGTAGATCTTTGTTCATACTTCATAGTTACAACTTACAGGGGTGATATCTGCCCACTCAGCATAGAGGATCAATGTCGAAGCTCCTTTTCGATAATATCTGTGTAGGGTAGAGATTTTGATAGTGGATTGAATACCTAGCTAGATATTGTTTTATCACATGTACTCATCATCCATGTAACCTCACTGTATATCTATTTCTTACTCGCTTTTCCGTTTGTGGAAACTGTTCTCCTGTAACTAATGCCAGATTCAGGGCTTGACGAGCTCAGGACATTCACAAATCGCAAGCCTGAGTGGTGCGTTAAGTATGACCCCATGATCGCTTCGGTGCCAGCCTGAGTTTAATCATCAGCTGCAGCATGGGGAAAGATGCTGGATTGCTGGTTGCAAACACGTTTGGTTTGGTTGCCCTGTGAATATGTTTAAGATTTGTGATGTTGGCTGTTGATGTGATATTGGCTGTTGACTGTCGAGCAGCCAATTCTTGCTTTGTTGACTGTCAACGGTGGAGGCACCAAGGCGATATAGAGCATGATGGTCTGCATTCTGTTGACCCACTCTCAGTAAATAGTTAAATTTGGCAGGCTTGATGCTCACCGTTAAGGCCCTGCTTAAAGAGGCAGTAGATTTTTCTGCTCAGGTCCGTATTTTTCCGTGCCTGAAACATTCAGTTGCTGGGCCGGTCTAGGAGTGGCGCAATAAAAGGTACTCCCTCTGATCCGGAATATGCGACGGGATTTGCATACATATTTTTGTACTAGAATATTACATTTTCTCCGAGTTTCATGGGATTGGAGGTACTACATGTTTTTCCTTCTATTTTTGCGTGTTTTAAATCTGACAGCCTTTAAACATCTCAATACTTTATAAAATATTTTCTTCGACAAATATGAACTTTTGAACATTTTAACAATTTTAAATTTCGATCAAACTACAAACTAGAACAAGTTTTAAAATCCAAACAAATTATAAATTTCAATAGAATTCGAATTTGAACAACTTTTGAATCTGAACAAATTTAAAATTTGACTGAACAGATTTCAAATTTGAACAATTTTCAGGTTTGAACAATTTCTTAATCTGATTAAATTTTAAATTCCAACAATTAGGTGTAGCAGAGATGCGCACGTTGAGATGAATATGTGGCCACACAAGAAAGGACCCGAATATGTGGCCACACAAAAAAGTACCGGGTCCGACATGACGATACACGTGAGAGAGTTAGGGTTGCACCGATTGAAGAGAAGGTTGTCCACCACCATCTAAGATAGTTTGGACATATTCAACGGAGGCATCCGGAAGCGTCAGTGATAGTAGACGAATAAAGCGACAAACTTGACATGTAAGGAGATCGTTAAGAGAGATCCGAAGGTTTGGAATATCTCCAAAGAATTAGCCATGGATAGGGGTGCATTGTTTGGTGAGCAATTTTTTTTTCAAATTTGAACATTTTTTGAATTTGAATATTTTTCAAATCTGAAATTTTTTCAAAGTCTCAACAATTTTTTACAATAGGAAAAAGGAACCAGGAAAAAAATAGAAAATAAAACTAAGAAGAAAACCGAATCCATCTTAGTTGGGCCGACGTATGGCTGCGCTACGTGTCGTGCGATGATGATGCCACAAGATGTCGACCACTTGTCATGGCTAATAGGGAGCATGATGAGTAGGGCATCAATGACTCCGAGCATGAGCTAGATCTCGCCATAGCTAATGGACCAGTGCTCGCTAGCGTTGGAGCGTTCTGCAGTGAACAGATCACATGAGCACCTAGAGAGGGTGGGGTGAATAGGTGCTACCTCCAAATTTTAATACGTTTTCGATTTAGGCTTGATACAAAGGTAAATTCCCTAGATATGCAACTAAGGTGATTTACCTATATGACAAGAAACACTAAGCAAGATACAAACACAAGGTAAAAGCTAAAGTATAGAAGGGATCGAAGTGGAAGCACGTGGAGACAAGAATGTATTCCCGAGTTCCTCCTTTTGAGGGGAGCATGTCTCGTTGGAAGGGTGTGAGTTTCGCCATGAGTGCCAAGTCAATTCAAGTGAGACATTCAGAGTGATATACCACAATGTCATACCCTTCTATGAATAAAACAATGCGAGCAAACATTTATACGACATGCTTCCTACTATTAGTAAATTGGAACTGATCACGAGAGAGCACGAAGTACTAAACATCCATTAAATAACATACACCTTACACCAACAAACTAAGCATGTCCACATGGATGAGTATATGTACAAAAATGAAAACAAATAGAATTCATACCAGCCTCTCATCACAACTTGAATTGTCGTAAATCGTCATTATTGCTCTTCACTTGTGTGGATCGAATAATATAAAATGATAACCAAGCACTAATGGAGTCACAGAGGACTACTGAAATCTGCAGGAAACTTTACGAAACCAAAGAAGAACAACAAATATTTTTGGGTTTTCGAATTTAATACAAGAAAAGAAGGAAACAAGTAAACAAAGAAAAATCTTTTTGGATTTTGAATATTAAACCGAAATTAGAAAGTAAAGCAAACCAACAAAAGAAACTAAAGAAGCAAATAAAGAGAAACAACAAAAATACTTTTGGTCTTTTTGTGTTTTGGAAAGCAAAAAAAAAACAATAAAAACAAAAAGAAGCGAAAGAAACGAAAACATGGATATACAAAGAACCGACAGAAACATAATATGTAAATGAGTGTGATGTCGGCATACCTCCCCCCAAGATTAGGCTTTTGGCCTAAGTGGAGATCAATCACAACGCGAGTAGTAACCCCACGCTGGCGGGTCATCCCTAGCATGGTCGTACCCAGGCGCCAATGAAGAAGATGAAGCGGTGATTTGCTATGGATGGCGTGTTGGAAACCCCAAGAGGAAGGTGTGATGAGCAAGTGGCAAGAATTTACCTCAGTTAAGAACCAAGGTTATCAATCCAGTAGGAGGAAGAGGATCTCAGGAAGGTTGATGGCACTGACGGTGGTGCTGGCGCTTCACCGGTGTCAGCAACAACGTGGAACCTGCACACAACACAACCAAAATACTATGTCCCAACGGTATAGTGAGGTTGTCAATCTCACCGGTCTTGCTGAAAACAAAGATTAGACGTATAGTGTGGAAAATGATGTATGCTTGCAGTAAGTAAATAAAGCAGTAAATAGTTGTGGTTTGTTTAACAGCGTGGAAAATGGACTGGGGTTCATAGGTTCACTAGTGGTGTCTCTCCATAAAAGATAGCATGCTGGGTGAACAATTTACAACTGGGCAATTGACAAATAGAGGTTGCACCGTAGTGCACAATATAGCATGATGATTACTATGATATTTAGTGCGGGCATTACAACAATATACATAGACCGTCATCCATCTGCATCTATGACTAATAATCCACCCTCAGGTTATCATCCGAACCCCCTTAGGTATTAAGTTGCAAGCAACAGATAACCGCATTAAACAAAGTGTGTAATGTAAGCAATGATTATGCACGCGGGCACTCTCACCGTTGTTTTCTCCCTAATGGCAACAACACATCCCCCCTTCACGTTTCTGTCACTCGGGCAAGGTGGTGAGGAGGCATGAACCCACTATCGAGCATAAATACTCCCTCTTGGAGTCACTAGCAACTACTTGGCCAGAGCAACCACTAGCAACGGAAAGCATGCAAGATCACAAATAGAATATGCAAATAAAGACTATAATCAACTTGGCATAAGGTCAATATTCATCGGATCCCAGCAAACACAACATATAGAATTACATAAGATCAATCTCGATCATGATAGGCAGCTCACGAGATCTAAACATTGAGGCATATGATGAGAAGACAACCTTCTAGCTACAACTACGAACCCGTAGTCCAAGGATGAACTACTCACGCATCACTCCGGAGGCAGGCATGGTGATGTAGATGTCTCCGGTGATGATCTCCTCTCCGGCAGGGTGCCGGAAACAGCTTCAGAACCCCCCTGATCTAGGGTTGACGGTGACGACGGCTGCAGAACTTTTCGGGGATTTTTTATCAGGTGTTTAGGGTTTTCCATCCGGGGGGATTAAATAGGCGAAAGGGCAAAGGCGGTGGAGCTCTAGGGGCCCCACACCCATAGCTGGCGCGGCCAGGGGGGGGGGCGCCACCCTATGGTGTGGCCCCCCTGGTGCCCGTCTTCGACTCCTCTTTGGTGTTTTGGATGCTTCCATGGAAAATAGGAACTTCGGGCTTTGTGGGGTCCAATTCCGAGAATGTTTCCAGAACAACTTTTCTGAAACCAAAAACAGCAGAAAACAGGGAATTGGCACTTGGCATCTTGTTAATAGGTTAGTCCCGGAAAACATATAAAAATGCTATAAATAAGGGAGAAAACAAGTAGCAATTGACATAATATGATCATGGAGCATCACAAATTATAGATACGTTGGAGACGTATCAAGCATCCTCAAGCTTAGTTCCTACTCATCCTCGAGTAGGTAAACGATAAAACAATAATTTCTGAGGTTACAAGCTACTAACATAAACTTGATCAATCTAATGTAAAAGCATATGCACGCTGAGATCATAGAACTTCAAACACAAACATGATAAATAAAATTTTAATAATAAAGCATAGCAATTACTTTGCATCACGAAGAGTAACTCAAATAAAGGATCATGAATAATAATGCAAAGAAAGGTAAACGTCTGTTTCAGGTATAGATAAAGCATGACAAAGTGACATTTCGCCAGTCCTTAAGAGTGGGGCAAAACATAAATGCCAGGACACCTTCAAAGTTCATGAGGAAGACTAGAACAAATAATATCACATTGTGAAGTAATTATTTATTTTTATGGGACAAATGCACATAGAACTCAGAATGGAAAAATTCTCTCTCAAATGTGCATAAAGTTAGAAGATGGATACTCAACATAAAAGTAATAGAAAGGCCATTCACGAGGGAAGCAGGGATCACTCATGTGCTAGAGCTTTTATTTTATTAAGCAGAGGTATTAAAAGTTTGACACTCCTCCCATCCATCTTTCACAAACCATGGCTAACCGAATCCTCGGGTCCCTGCCAACAATCACATACCATGGAGGAGTGTCTATATTTTGGGAGATATATGCTAATGTCAACGAATGGTAAATAGATGATACAGTACGTCACAAGCCAACTGGATTCACAAGAGCGGCTCCCATGGTGAAGGACGCAACTGGTGTAGAAGTTCATCCCTCTTTCTCTTTTGTTTACACAATTATGCTTTGACTGATAAATCAGGGGCAAAAATAGTGAAGAGAATTTGTTTGCATTAATTTGGGGCTAGGCACCCCGCTTCCAGCTCTTCTATCATTTGGATAAGCGGATGAAGCCACTAGTCCAGGGTGTGAAATCCAATCAACAAGTGAGATAAAGATTCTCTATTTACGTCCTCATGAGCAAAAACAGGAACATAAAGCAGGAGTAATTTTGAAGGTTTTTAAAGGTAACACATGAGCAATTTACTTGGAATGGCAGTTAAATACCACATGTAGGTAGGTATGGTGTACACAATGGGAAAAACTTTGGTTTAAGGGAGTTTGTATGCACGAGTAGAGCTCATACTCAGTACAGGTGGAGGCTAGCAAAAGACTGGGAGCAACAAATCAAGAGAGCATAAGAGCCATAATCATGCATAGCGACATAAGCATAATTAATTAAAGCATAAGCAGTATCACAAGTTCAAAAACTAAGTGGTCATGGAGGCTATTCGTGACTGGTTTGTAGTCATAAACATGGTGCGAGCATGCGCCAAGTCAACCAAATAAAACATTCGAAAGAGAATACCATATATTGATGCTTCACTATGACAAGAACAACTCATGAATCTTTCAAGACATATTAAACACTATCAGCTATTTGAGGATAATCATGCTACTCAATAACCACAAGGCTTTAAAACTAAAATAACATTTAGCATGGCATGAAAAAGTTCTAGCCACAGTCTATACAAGCTTCTACTAGCACTGTTATAAATTCTACTTCAAGCAACAATTTTCTTCTCCCAACAAGCACCATACAAAACATGATTTAACAAAAATACTCTTTATGATACAGCAAGAAAACATGAGAGTACTCACATAAAACTACTAAAACTAACAACTCTAATAAGAGATGCATGCAAAACAGGAGCTAAATAAATGCAGCAGCTAGACAAAGATTAAGAATACAATGTATTCTCATGAAAAAGCGGAGCGTGTCACTCTCCAATAAAAGAATGCTGGGGTCCAACCAAGCTTATTGAAAAAGTAAAAACAAACTGAAAGAAAAAACAAAAACAAACTGAAAACAAAAATAAAAGACGCTCCAAGTAAAGCACATAAGATGTGACCGAATAAAAATATAGTTTCACTAGAAGTGACCTAATAATTTGTTGACGAAGAAGGGGGTGCCTTGGGCATCCCCAAGCTTAGACGCTTGAGTCTTTTTGGAATTTTCTAGGATGTACCACCGGGGCATCCCCAAGCTTAGGCTTTTCACTCTCCTTGATCACATCATATCATCCTCTTCTCTTGACCCTTGAAAACTTCCTTCACACCAAAATTCTCACAATCTTCATTAGCAACGTTAGTGCAATTGAAATAATAAATTCACATGGTTCAGTTTCAACACAAGTATAACACTCAAAAACACATTAGATACTGTCACAACTTCTTTTAAAACTCCTTTTCTCAAAATAACACCAAAAGAAAGAGATTAAGATGCAAATGCAATAAATGGCAGAAATCTGTCAAAACAGAACAACAGGTAAAGATCGATTTTTTCAAAAATCTTCTGTTGCTCAAATCAAAAGGTGGTCAACTAAGAAAAGTTGCGTATATAACTCAGGATTAAGCACAAAAAAACTCAGGTCATTTTGAATTTTCTGTGATGTTTTACGGAATTAACAGTGGACAGCAGAAATCTGTTTCCTGCGCAGAAATCCGAAATATAGCCTCAACTTTCCACTAGAGGCTTTACTTGGCTCAACAAAAACACAAAAGAAAAGATACAAAGGGATTTCTAAGTAAATAGACAACACCCAGGTGCAAAGCACACCAAAGAAAACGAAAGAAAACGGGTTGAAAACAGCGAAATAAAACGGGTTGTCTCCGGTAGCGCTTTTCTTTAACGCCTTTCAGCTAGGCATAAAAGGGAAACTCAAGTATTTTCAAGTGAAGAAGCATCCTCTATAACTTCCTCTAAACCATTATTTGCAGCAATAGGCACTCTAGATGTTTTTGAAGATTCAACATGGAGGTCACTCTTAGTTTCATTAATTGTTTTAGCAATTTTCAGCACATATTGAGATTTGGGTTTAGCCATCTTAGGAGCATACATGAATCTTTGCTCCTTTCCCACAAAGGCTTTCTCCTTTTTGAATTTAAGAGATGAAAAGGTTGAGCTTAAAGTTCCCATAGCATCCTCTAGTTTACCAATCCTAAAACTTTGATTATCATGAGTGTTGCTAGCTTCTAGAGCAGTGATTCTTTTATCAATAGTAATTATTAATTCATTAACTTTGCTAGCATTATCAAGGAAAATTGATAAGTTCATTTCCAAAGAGTTTAGTTTATCAATAACATCCTCCAAAGTGATCTCAGTTTTAACAGTTGTAATGGGGGGGTGCTCCTACTAAACTTTCAATCAAATTGCAGGCTTCCAAAGCAGGAGTTCCTAGAAAATTTCCACCCGTAAGAGTATCTAACACATGCCTATACAAGCCAGAAATACCAACATAAAAGTTCCTCAGGAGTATCAAGGTAGAATATTTTTTTCTACATTTATTATGAGCATCATTTATTCTATACCAAGCATCTTTTAAACTCTCTCCCCCTTGTTGCCTAAAAGAACGAACCTCAACTTCAGGAATACTCATTCTAGTGAAATAAAAGCAAGCAAATAAATAACAGCTATGAAGTACTAATTTTTTTGTGTTTTCAATATAGAGAAGAAAAACAGGACAATAAACAAAATAAAGAGGTTGAGAGTGAGAGACTCCCCTTGCAAGAAGACTTCTTCCTCCCCGGCAACGGCGCCAGAAATTCTTTGATTGCTATGGATGGCGTGTTGGAAACCCCAAGAGGAAGGTGTGATGAGCAAGTGGCAAGAATTTCCCTCAGTTAAGAACCAAGGTTATCAATCCAGTAGGAGGAAGAGGATCTCAGGAAGGTTGATGCCACTGACGGTGGTGCTGGCGCTTCACCGGTGTCAGCAACAACGTGGAACCTGCACACAACACAAACAAAATACTTTGTCCCAACGGTACAGTGAGGTTGTCAATCTCACCGGTCTTGCTGAAAACAAAGATTAGACGTATAGTGTGGAAAATGATGTATGCTTGCAGTAAGTAAAGAAAGCAGTAAATAGTTGTGGTTTGTTTAACAGTGTGGAAAATGGACCGGGGTTCATAGGTTCACTAGTGGTGTCTCTCCATAAAAGATAGCATGCTGGGTGAACAAATTACAGCTGGGCAATTGACAAATAGAGGTTGCACCGTAGTGCACAATATAACATGATGATTACTATGATATTTAGTGCGGGCATTACAACAATATACATAGACCGACATCCATCTGCATCTATGACTAATAATCCACCCTCAGGTTATCATCCGAACCCCCTTAGGTATTAAGTTGCAAGCAACAGATAACTGCATTAAACAAAGTGTGTAATGTAAGCAATGATTATGCACGCGGGCACTCTCACCGTTGTTTTCTCCCTAATGGCAACAGCACATCCTCCCCTTCACGTTTCTGTCACTCGAGCAAGGTGGTGAGGAGGCATGAACCCACTATCGAGCATAAATACTCCCTCTTGGAGTCACTAGCAACTACTTGGCCAGAGCAACCACTAGCAACGGAAAGCATGCAAGATCACAAATAGCATATGCAAATAAAGACTATAATCAACTTGGCATAAGGTCAATATTCATCGGATCCCAGCAAACACAGCATATAGAATTACATAAGATCAATCTCGATCATGATAGGAAGCTCACGAGATCTAAACATGGAGGCATATGAGGAGAAGACAACCATCTAGCTACAGCTACGAACCCGTAGTCCAAGGATGAACTACTCACGCATCACTCCGGAGGCAGGCATGGTGATGTAGAAGCCTCCGGTGATGATCTCCTCTCGGCAGGGTGCCGGAAACAGCTTCAGAACCCCCCTGATCTAGGGTTGACGGTGACGGCAGCTGCGGAACTTTTCGGGGATTTTTGATCAGGTGCTTAGGGTTTTCCATCCGGGGGGATTAAATAGGCGAAAGGGCAAAGGCGGTGGAGCTCCAGGGGCCCCACACCCATAGGTGGCGCGGCCAGGGGGACCCGCGCCACCCTATGGTGTGGCCCCCCTGTTGCCCGTCTTCGACTCCTCTTTGGTGTTCTGGATGCTTCCGGGGAAAATAGGAACTTCGGGCTTTGTGGGGTCCAATTCCGAGAATGTTTCCAGAACAACTTTTCTGAAACCAAAAACAGCAGAAAACAGGGAACTGGCACTTGGCATCTTGTTAATAGGTTAGTCCCGGAAAACGTATAAAAATGCTATAAATAAGGGAGAAAACAAGTAGCAATTGACATAATATGATCATGGAGCATCAGAAATTATAGATACGTTGGAGACGTATCAAGCGGCAGGTGCATAATCATAACCATGATGCTGGTACGGAAACCCCGCAGTCTCAGAGGGCTGGACAAAATCATTTCCCCCCTCTCTACCATCCTCTACATGCTGGGGATGCTCCTCGACGTATGCATCAAATTCACTCTCTGAGAGTGACCATCTTTCAATGACATTAAGGTTAAGCAAAAGAGGCGCAGGAAAATTGACTACTCTATCAAATTTAGTTACTCTCCACCTTGATTTCTTGGAGAAAGTTATTTCATAGGATAAATTGTTCAAGTTAGCACAGGTGGAAACAAATTTACGGTGTATCATGGAATTAAGATCAAGCCTATCTATGGACTCTGAAAGTCTAAATGGCGTGGCTTCACACCTTGCAAAGCTAGTAAACGAGAGGCAACGAGTCCTCCAAAAATTCCGCCCTTCTCGCGGTTAGCAGCAAGACGAAAGAAATTAAAGCACCAAAATTATAGGACTTATCATGCTTCAAAGCAGCTGAGATAAAATCTAGATAACAAACAGATAACTTGTTTGCAGTTTTTCTAGCAAGCACACACTTGGCAATGAAATAGGAAAACTATCGAATAGATGGGAGTTGAATGTTTCGAATTTTACCACTCTCTTATGAGAAGCCTCTCTCTTAGCAAATTTATTTATATAAATACATCAGTGGTTTGGGCTGCCCTATTATCTTCTCATGTGATCCCCACTGTGGCACCTTAATAGCTGCACAAAAATCATCGAAAGGCAAGTTGACAGCTTTATTACAAATTTTTTAACGAACCATGGGGTTAGGCGAGGACCAGCTGAAACTAAAATCCTGCACCACAGACATAGTTAGTTTAATGTGTTGGCTAGGTTCACCCTCAATGAAATGTTCCAATCCTGCATTAGAGACAAGAGTCCGGAAATCTTGCAAAATTCATGCAGCATGAATAAATTCATGGCATGGATAAATGGATGGGAATACTCCTTCTTCTTGATGTACTTGCATGATCTCATGCACCTCCAACTCATGCTGGTCAAGTTGGCGTACATTATATTCCATTTCTGAAATTTTTAACAAGCATCATAAAAAATGGATTTTCAAGCAACTATATAATAGAAACTACTATAGAGACTTATAAGAGGGATATACATGCATAAAAAGAAAATTATTTTCACACAAATCAAGCATGCAAACTCACACAATCTGTCACCTAGTACCAAAATACTCAAGAAATACTCCACTAAACAAAATTCTACTTGGATAATCGGAGGAGTCACATACCGGAGAGCAAATGCTCCAAATTTTAGCAACAAAGATGGGCTGAGCAAGGAGATCAAAAATTCGCGAAGAAGAACAACAAGAGCTCGGGTTCCAGGAATGTTTTCGAGTTTGGGTGAGAGAGTGGAGTGTTTGGTAGGGAGGAGAGCAAGTGGAGGGCCAGGGCCCGACACCATGGGCTAGCGTGCCCAGGGGCCTACCCGCGCCACCAGGTGGTGTGTAGGCATGGTGGGCCCCCTGGGGTGCCCCAGGTGCCTCTCTGCCTCATTTTTAACGCAGAAATTTAATATATTTTTTCTGGAATTTTTAGAGAAACTTTATTTTCGGGTCATTTCTAGAATTTGATAAATAATTGAAAACCAGGAAAACAATTATAGAACGATGAAAAAAAAAACCAAAACCAAAGTTGCAGAGGTTCTAAGACACTCCAATAGGAAAATAACCAGAGGAAACCTAAGGAAACATAGTGAAAACATAAATGTGGATGGTGAAAACATAATCAAACTAAAGTAGCATGGTGATAACATGGTGAAAACATAATGGGGAAGGTGAAAACATAGTGAAAACATTGTTTCCTTCATTCAAATTCACTTTGTTAACAAGGTTGATCAAGTCTTGTTACCAAAACAATTTTTAAATGAAACAAAACTTTGTATTTCACTAAATGATTATGTTACCTCAACCTTGATAGACATTTTCCCAATCATAACAATTTCATATTATTTTTGTGGAATTGGGATAGGACAATAGAATTCTCCAATCTTGATGGTCTCAATATTTTCAATCGAATTTAGACCATATTTCTTATCAATCTTCTTGGGAAAATAAACTGTGTGCTCTTTATCATTAACATTAAAAGTTACTTTTCCTTGATTGCAATCAATAGCAGCCCTTGCAGTGTTAAGAAAAGGTCTCCCAAGAATAATAGACATATTATCATCTTCAGGCATTTCCAAGGAAACAAAGTCAGTTAATATCAAACAACTTGTAGCCACTTGAACAGGAACATTCTCACATATACCAACAGGGATAGCAGTAGATTTATCAGCCATTTGCAAAGTTATATTAGTTGGTATCAATTTTTCCATAGAGAGTATCTTATAGAGAGAAAAAGGCATAACACTAACTCCTGCTCCTAAATCACATAAAGCAGTTCTAACATAATTGTTTTTAATAGAACAAGGAATAGTGGGTATACCTGGGTCTCCAAGCTTTTTTGGAACCTTGCATTGAAAGAGTAATTAGCAAGCATAGTGGAGATTTCCTCACTAGGAATCTTCCTTTTGTTAGAGACAATATCTTTCATATATTTAGAATAAGGAGGCAATTTAATAGCATCAGTTAAAGGAATTTGCAAAAACAAAGGTTTCATCCACTCACAGAACTTGTTATAATGTTCTTCTTCCTTTGATTTATGTTTCTTATTAGGAAAACACATTGATTTTTGTACCCAATGTTCTCTCTCATTACCATGTTTATTAGCAATGAAATCCTCCTTAGTATAGTTTTCATTTTTAGTTTGGTTTTCAGGTTCAATTTCAATTTCTTCTTTATTAGAAGCATCACTCTTATCATTACCACTTTTAGTTCCAGTATCAGAGATAGATATACTATTAGGATCTTTAGCAGGTTCATGAGATTCTACAACATTTTTATGTTTCTTCTTTTTTTTTCTTAGAAGGAGTACCATTGTCTTTAGGTTGTTGAGAATCTTGTTCAATTCTTTTAGGATGCCCCTCAAGATACAAGGGATCCTGAGTAGGAACACCACTTCTAGTAATTATTTCATAAACATGTTTTTCTCTAGAAGCATTAGCTAGCAAATGTTTTTGCACTTTAGTAAGTTGATCAATTTGAGTTTGAACCATGTGGAAATGTTTAACCAACATTTTAACATCATTAGTGGTTCTCTCAATAACACCATGCAAATTATGAATAGCTCTAGAGTTTTCCATCGGATGATTCTATATTCTCATATTAAAATTATCTTGCTTAACAAGCTAATTATCAAATTCATCTAAGCATTGATCATGTGGTTTAGAATAGGGAATATATCTATTATCAAAATATTGGAAAGAGTGTACCTCAACTGTGGATGGATGAGGAATTGGCTTACATAATTCTTCTATCCATGGTAAATTCTTCACATCTTCAGATTTAATACCCCTCTCTTTAAGATATTTCTTGGCTCCCTTCATCACGTGTTGGGTGTTGGTGTTGGTGCTGGTCCACGTATTGTCCAATCATCATTTAATTCAATCATTCCCCTCTTCTTGGGTGTTGGTGTTGGTGCTGGTCCATGTATTGTCCAATCATAATGATTTTTGGCTATTTTAGCCAATAATTCCTCAGCTTCTTCAGGAGTCCTTCTCCTGACAACACAACTAGCACAACTATCCAGGTATATCATAGATTCAACAGTTAGTCCATTATAAAATATATCTAGGAGCTCATTTTTAGGTAATTGATGTCCAGGGATAGCTCTTAGTAAAGAACAAAAACTTGACCAAGATTCAGGCATTTTCTCTCCTTCAATCTGCTCAAAGTTAAAGATTCTCTACAAAGCAGCATGTTGAGCACTAGCAGGAGAATATTTTTGAAAGAAAGCATTAACCAAACCAATAGGACTATCAATAGATCCAGGTGAAAAAATGTTAAACCAAGTTTTATCTTCATCTTTCAATGAGAAAGGGAAGATCTTAGTAACAAAGTAAGTGTGTTTCTTAATATCATTAGAAAATAAACTACTCAAAGATGAGAGCTTATTCATATTTTCCATGGGACTTTCATTTTCCGTACCACAAAAAGGTTCTTTCTCAACAATAGATATATAAGATAAATCTAGAGAGAAATCATAATCCTTATCTTTAATGTGTATGGGAGATGTAGCAAACTTAGCATCATGAGAAGGTTTATATTTAACAGCACATTTTGCAAGAAGACTCTTAAGATAACTTGCACTAGTAGTAGCTTGAACTTCTTCAATTAAGTCATCATTAAGTTTAATGTAAGTTTCCTCAAGATCATCACTAGGACTTTCTCTACACTCAGGTGAATGAATAGGTGTACTAGCATTTTCATCAGGAATTCCAGTGTTTTCAATTTGCTTAGATCTAGCAATTGTAGCATCTCGGAAAGGACATAGTGAACCAGTATCATCAAGCATGGTAGAAGCATCATCAAAGGTATCAGAAGCATTTCCAGACTCAGCAGAAGTAGCAGCGTGTGTAACATGTGGTGGTTTAAGAAGCTTACTCATTACAGATGGTGAATCAAGAGGAACATAGGTGTTCAGAGTTGTACCCCTCCTTGTAGTGGATGGTAATATAGAGACTTTCCCATCACGAGTTTTACCCATGATGAAAAACTTGCAGCGAACAATATCATGTTCAAGTGAGCAAATAAATAAAGCTATGCTCCTCGACAACGGCGCCAGAAAATAGTCTTGATGACCCACAAGTATAGGGGATCGCAACAGTCTTCAAGGGAAGTAAAACGAAATTTAATGATTCGACGCAAGGGGAGCCAAAGAATATTTATAAGCCTTAACAGATGAGTTGTCATTTCAGCTGCACCTGAAAGGAGACTTGCTCGCAACAGTTTATCAGTGGTAACAATTTTATAGCAACAACAATAGTAAAATAACAGCAGGAGTAAAATAGTAACAACAGTAGCAATTGTGGGAAAGAACATGATTAACGTACTGTAGGCATAGGGATGGATGAACGTGCGTTGCATGGATAAGATAGTTCATCTAATAATCAAAACATGGGCATTGCAGATAGATAATAATAAAGTATCCAAGTAGTAGGCAAACCATAAGCATGTGTTCCAATTTAGTCGTACGTGCTCGCAATGAGAAACTTGCACAACATCTTCTGTCCTACCAGCCCGTTGCAGCGGGGCCTCAAGGGAAAATACTGGTAATTAAGGTGATCCTTTTAATAAAGCACTGGAGCAAAGCATTAACACTCTGAGAACACATGTGATCCTCACATCATATCTATCCCCTCCGGTTGTCCCAATTATTGTCACTTTGGTGCCTCGGGTTCCAGACAATGATATGTGAAACGACTAGCAGATAAGATCAAGAAACATAATTATACCCATGAAACAATAACATGTTCAGATATGAGATCATGGCACTTAGGACCTAGTGACAAGCATTAAGTATAACAAGTTGCAACAACAATATAAAGCACTAACACAGATACTAGGCACCATGCCCTAACAATCTAGCATTATTACATGAACGATCTCATCCAATCCCTTCCATCCCTTTCATCCTATAACGGGGATTACTCACACATGGATGGGGAATCATGGATGGTTGGTGGATATGTGGTGGCGATGACGATGGCGATGATCTCCTCCGAATCCCCGTCCCGACAGGGTGCTAGAACATGAACTTCTGATCCCCGAATTGAGTTTCGAGGTGGCGGAGGCGCTCTGGTGTGTTTCTATGAAATATGACGAACCCCCCTCGTTTTTTAGGTAACAGGGGTTATGTAGTCAAAAGGGGAGCCCGAGGGGGTGGCTTAGGCAGACACACTACCTGGTGGCGCGGCCAAGGGTGGAGCCGCGCCACCCTATGGTGTGGGCCCGTCCTTTCCCCCTCCAACTCTTCTTCTCGCTTTGGCGGCCTTCGGGTAAAATAAGAACTTCAGGATCTTTTCCGGGCAATTTCGTGAAAGTTGATTTTCTGCACAAAAACGAGACACCAAGGTAATTCTGCTGAAAATAGCGTTAGTCCGTGTTAGTTGCATCCAAAACTCACAAGTTTAGAAGAAAACAACAGCAAAAGTGTTCGGAAAAGTAGATACGTTTTGGACGTACAAGGGGCTCCGGAGCATCTGAATTGCACCCAAGCCTTGGGTATGCCATACCATGTCTGTTAGAGTGTGGCATAGGTCTTGGATGCCCAAGATTCCATCACTCTTTGTGTGATGGCTTGACCGGCGTCGGATTCTCTCTCGTGGGTTCCAGGACTACTCAAAGCCCGAATCTCCCGGATCTGACGGAACGGGGGGAATCTTGCCAAAGGTTGGGCCCTACCACTATCTTGGGTGTTACTTGGGCCGAACCTAACAAAATCAAGTAATTAGTTCCACTTTGCTACCCACTTCCAGCTCATCTAGAGTGGCTAGAACGACAGTTTCGTATTTTTCTCGAGCGGGCCTAGGGTTTCTCCGGAGAGGGGCTCCGGAGCGTTCAAATCCCACCCAAGCCTAGGGTATGCCATACCATGTGTGTTAGAGTGTGGAATGGGTCTTGGATGACCAAGATTCTCTCACTCTTTGTGTTATGGATTCACCAGCATCGGATTCCCTCTCGTGGGTTCGAGGAATACTCAGAGCCCGAAACTCCCGGATCTGACGGAACCGGGGGGGGGGATCTTGCCAAGAGGTGGGCCCTAACATTTTAATGGGTGTTCCTTGGTCCTAACCTAACATAACCAAGAAATTATTTCCATTTTGCTACCCCTTTCTGGCTCACGTAGAGGGTCCAGAACGGCAGTTTCGTCCTTTTCTCCAGCGGGCCTAAGGTTTCTCCGGAGAGGGGCTCCGGAGCGTCTGAAACCCACCCAATTCTAGGGTATGCCATAACATATGTTTTATAGTGTGGAATGGGTCTTGGATGCCCAAGATTCCCTCACTCTTTTTGTCACGTCTTCACCGGCCTCAGATTCTCTCTCGTGGGTTCCAGGACGGCTCAGAGCTTGAAACTCCCGGATCTGACAGAACGGGGGGAATATTGCCAAGAAGTGGGCTCTACTACTGTCTTGGGTGTTCCTTGGTCCTAACATAACACAACCAATCAATTATTTCCACTTTTCTACCCCCTTCCAGCTCACGTAGAGGGGCCAGAACGACAGTTCCGTCCTATTCTCTAGCGGGCCTAGGGTTTCTTGGGAGAGGGGCTCTGGAGCGTCTGAATCCCACCCAAGCCTAGGGCATTCCATAAAATATGTGTTAGAGTTTTGCATATCTCTTGAATTCCCAAGATACCCTTACTCTCTGTGTTATGGGTTCACCGGCGTCGGATTTTCTCCGACGGGTTCCAGGACTACTCACAGCCCGAAACTCCCGGATATGATGGAACGAAGGGAATCTTTCCAAGAGGCGGGCCATTGTCTTGGTGTTACTTGGTCCTAACCTAAGACAACCAATAAGTTAGTTCCACTTTGCTACCCCCTTCCGGCTCACGTAGAGGGGCCAGATCAGCAGTTCCGTGCTTTTCTCCAACGGGCCTAGGGTTTCTCCGAAGACGGGCTCGAGATCGTCTTAATTCCACCAAAGCCTAGGGTATGCCATACTATGTGAGTTAGAGTGTGGAATGGGTCTTGTCTGCCCAAGATTCCCTCAATATCTGTGTTATGGCTTCACCAGCATCAGATTATCTCTCCTGGGTTCCAGGACTACTCAGAGCCCGAAACTCCCGGATCTGACAAAAAGGGGGCGGGGGGGGGGGGAATCTTGCCAAGAGGTGGGCCCTAACATTGTATTGGGTGTTTCTTGGTCCTAACCTAACACAACCAATCAATTAGTTCCACATTTCTACCCCCTTCCGGCTCACGTAGAGGGGCTAGAACGACAGTTATGTCCTTTTCTCCAACGGGCCTAGGATTTCTCCATAAAGGGGCTCCAGAGCGTCTTAATCCCACCCAAGCCTAGGGTATGCCATAACATGTGTGTTAGAGTGTGTCATGGGTCTTGGATTCCCAAGATTCCCTTACTCTCTGTGTTATGGCTTCACCAGTGTCGAAATCTCTCTCGTGGGTTCCAGGACTAATCAGAGCCCGAAACTCCCGGATCTGACGGAACGAGGGGAATCTTGCCAAGAAGTGGGACCTGCCATTGTATTGGGTGTTCCTTGTGCCTAAACTAACACAACCAATGAATTTTTTCCACTTTGCTACCCCCTTCCGGCTCACTTAGAGGGGCCAGAACGACAATTCCGTCCTTTTCTCCAGCGGGCCTAGGGTTTCTCCGGAGAGGGGCTCCGGAAACTCTGAATCCCACCCAAGCCTAGGGTATTCCATACCATGGTTTTTATATTGTGGAATGTGTCTTGGATGCACAAGATTCCCTCACTCTCTATGTTATGGCTTCACCCGCGTCGGATTTTCTTTGGCGGGTTCTAGGACTACTCACAGCCCGAAACTCCCGGATCCGACGGAACGGGGGGAATCTTGCCAAGAGGTGGTCCCTACCATTGTCTTGGGTATTCCTTGGTCCTAACCTCACACAACCAAGAAATTAATTACACTTTTCTATCCCCTTCCGGCTCACGTAGAGGGGACAGAATGGCAGTTTCGTCCATTTCTCCAGCGGCCTAGGGTTTCTCCGGAGAGGGGCTTCGGAGCGTCTAAATCCCACCCAAGCCTAGGGTATGCCATACCATGCGTGTTAGAGTATGTAATTGGTCTTGGATTCCCAATATTGTCTCACTCTCTGTGCTATGGCTTCACCGGTGTTAGATTCTCTCTCTCGGGATCCAGGACTACTCAGAACCAAAACTCTCGGATCTGACGGAACGGGGGAATCTTGCCAAGAGGTGGGCCCTACCATTGTATTGGGTGTACCTTGGGCCTAACCTAACATAACCAAACAATTATTTCGACTTTGCTACCCCTTTCCGGCTCACTTAGAGGGTCCAAAACGGCAATTCCGTCTTTTTTCTCTAGCGGGTCTAAGATTTCTTTGTAGGGCTCCGGAGCATCTATATCGCGCCCAAGCCTAGGGTATTCCTTACCATGTGTGTTAAAGTGTGGAATTGGTCTTGGATGCCCAAGATTCCCTCACTCTTTGTGTTATGGATTCACCGGCGTTGGATTCTCTCTCGTGGGTTCCAGGACTACTTAGAGCTCGAAACTCCCTGATTTGACGGAACAGAAGGAATATTGCCAACAGGTGGGCCCTACCATTGTCTTGGGTGTTCCTTGGGCCTAAAAAAACATAACCAAGCAATCAGTTCCACTTTGCTACCCCTTTCCGGCTCACGTAAAGGGTCCAGAACGGCATGTCCGTCCTTTTCTCCTGCGGGCCTAAGGTTTCTCCGAAGAGGGGCTCCGGAGCGTCTAAATACCACCCAAGCCTAGGGTATTCCATAACATGTGTGTTAGAGTGTTTCATGGGTCTTGGATGCGCAAGATTCCCTCACTCTTTGTATTACGGCTTCACAGGCGTCGGATTCTCTCTCGTGGGTTCCAGGACTACTCAGAGCCCAAAACTCCCGGATCTGACAGAACGAGGGCGAATATTGCCAAGAGTTGGCCCCTACCATTTTATTGGGTGTTCCTTGGTCCTAACCAAACAATATAAAGAAATTAGTTCTACTTTTCTACTCCCTTTGGCTCACGTAGAGGGGCCAGAATGACACTTCTGTGTTTTTCTCTAGTGGGCCTAGGGTTTCTCCGGAGAGGGGCTCTAGAGCGTCTGAATACCACCCAAGCCTTGGGTATGCCATAACATGTTTTTTATAGTTTGTCATGGGTCTTGGATGACCAATATTCCCTCACTCCCCGTGTTATGGCTTTACCGACGTCGGATTCTCTTTGGCGGGTTCCAGGACTTCTGAGAGCGTGAAACTCCTGGATCTGACAGAACGGGGGGAATGTTTCCATGAGGTGGGCCCTACAATTTCTAGGTTATTCCTTGGTAATAACCTAACACAACCAAGAAATTAATTCCACTTTTCTACCCCCTTCTGACTCACATAGAGGACCAGAACGGCAGTTCCGTCCTTTTCTCTAGCGGGCCTAGGGTTTCTCCGGAGAGGGGGCTCCGGAGCTTCTGAATCCCACCCAATTATAGGGTACGCCATACCATGCATGTTAGAGTGTGGCATGGTTCTTGGATGACCAAGATTCCCTCACTCTTTGTGTTATCGCTTCACCGGTGTCGGATTCTCTCTCGTGGGTTCCACGACTACTCAGAGCCCTAAACTCCCGGATCTGACGGAACGGGGGGAATCTTGCCAAGAGGTGGGCGCTACAATTTTGTTGGGTGTTACTTGGTCCTAACCTAAACGAACCAATAAATTAGTTCCACTTCCCTACCCCCTTCCGGCTCACGTAGAGGGCCCGGAACAACAGTTCCGTCTTTTTCTCCAGCGGGCCTAGGGTTTCTCCGGAGAGGGGTTTTGGAGCGTCTGAATCCCACTCAAGCCTAAGGTATGCCATATGATGTCTACGCACCTTTATATTCTTGTAGACAGTGTTGGGCCTCCAAGTGCAGAGGTTTGTAGAACAACAGCAATTTTCCCTTAATTGGAGCACCCAAGGTTTATCGAACTCAGAGAGGTAGAGGTCAAAGATATCCCTCTCAAGCAACCCTGCAATTACGAGACAATAAGTCGCTTCTCTTCCCAACACACCTAATACAATTGTCTGTTTTATAGGTGCATTAGTTCGGCGAAGAGAGAGCGAAATACCAGTACTATGGATGATTATAACTTATAATATCAATCTGAAATAAAAATGGCACCAAGCAAACATGTAGCAGAACTGATTGTAAACGGTGTTTCAATGCTTAGAAACAAGGCCTAGGGATCAGACTTTCACTAGTGGACACTCTCAACAATAATAACATAATTGAGTGCGTAAATATTATCTCTTCAATATGCTACTGATGCATGTAAAATGCATAGATGAATTTTGCATATTTTCACATGGTTTTCTATTACATATTGCATCATATAAGGGTATAATTCAATGTTTTATAGTATTTTGGGGTTAAATTACAAAGTTCCCAACTTTTATGGAATTAACCCTGCCTGTCAGAAACCCCGTTTTCTATATTTTTGACGTTTCAGGGGGCAAAGTTCCGCGAAATCACCTGAAAATCTGCGGGGGGTCATTTTCTTGGAAGGAGAAGACCTGCGGGCGAAGGATCCACGAGAATTGGGCAAGGAGGCCCAAAAGAGGACCCTCCACGCGGACAGATTCCTTGGCCGCGTGAGAGGCCCCCTTTTGGCCCCTGTAGCCCCATTTCCTTCCATCTTCGGCTTACCGACTCAGTCTTGACCTAAAACCGACTATAAAAAGGGTCCCCCGTACCCTTACGGAAGAGAGCGCCACCGAAACACCGAAACAGGGACCAGAAGTTCCAGATTGGAGGGGGAAAACTCCGGCGGGGCACCGCCGGTGTGATCTCCTACCCCTCCAACGTCATCTCCATCGACATCTCCATGAAGAGGGAGTAGTCCACCCCAGGGCTATGGGTTTGTGGAAGTAGCACTTGTATCTCTCTCTCTATGTGCTTCACTAATTAGATCCGTATGAGCTGTCTCACATGATTACGGGCACCGTTGTAATTCCTATGTGGTGGATCTTTTCTATGAGTTATTGAATCTGAGATTGCAATTGTTTCTCTTGAGTTATTTGAGTAGATGTATCTTATGTACCCCGTTCTCATTTGCTAGCTTTGATCAATCTAGTTCTTGAGAGCGTGTGTGGGGTGATGGGTGCATTAGTTGGAGTAACGGGGGGTGGCTAGTGCTGTGAAAGTGACAGAAGTTCAGCGATCCACTTAGGTTTTGTTAAACCTTTCTTAGTTACCTCACTAGGGATAAAAAGGAGTACCTTGTTACCGAGGATTTGAAGTGACACTAATCAATATCCATGACTAGATCTAGAAAGTTCTTACTTCAACTTCATGTCACATTGCTTAAAGCTATACTCTGGTTTTTCCTTAATTATCGAGGTGTTATGATTTATTTGGCATCTTGGTGGAGTATAAGAGGGATCAATATGACCGTAGAGATATCTATGCTAGGACGTGATGCCCATATGAAAGTACTCAATGTTAAACATGTTATTGTAATCTCACATGTAATTCTTTATGTCCACCGTCTAGTACTTTATTTGAGAGAATGCAAGTGTGAAACCATGAACCCCGGTCCTATTTTAATTATAAGAAAACACTCTAGTTACTTTGCTGCAATTTACTTTACTTTACTTGCATCTCCAATTCGAATTTACATTATCTCCATCACCACTTGCATCACAAAAATACAAAAACAATCCATTGCATATTTATTTTCTCATTTGCATTTAGTAGTAGATTTAATTATTGCACATTTACTTTCAGTTTTGCATTGCAATTTAGAAGTCTCACACCTTGTGCTTGACAACCACTTGGTGAGGTTGAGGGCACAAAATTCTCTACTTGTTTGCAGGATCCTGGAGGAAGCTTGGAAGACAACTGCTGAAATACTGGCTCCCCAAGAGTTCGATATAAACCCTCGAGTCACCCTCGTGGGGAAGAAGGCTTGCCACTAGCTACACACTCTGCACTTGGAGTCTCAACCTAGCCATCAAGCGTTTTTCTGGCGCCGTTGCCGGGGAGCCATAGGTGAAGGAGTTGTCCAAGGGAGCTCACAAGAAGTCTTCATCACCAACAAGGTGTGCAAACACCTAAGCTTGGGGAGGTTGCACCTACGTGAGTACCGTCCTTTCTATCTCCACCTTCTTTCAAGTAGATTGTTTTGTTTCTTGTTTTGTTTTTGTTTTTGTTTTGTTTTTGTTCTTGTTTTTGTTTTGTATTGCATATTTTATTTTAGTTTGCATTTTAGTTTTGCATTTAGTTATCTAGATTATTTTAGTATTTCGAATTTGCTTAGTTACTTTACTTTTTTTTTGCATAAAAAATTAAAAACTACATAAAAACTTGGAAAATGGAGCAGAGAACTTATTGGCCATTCAGTGTTAGGAATTTCCCTCAAGAGCTAAATATTCCCGTTGAAAAATTAGAGGTAGGTCCTAGTGTTATTAAAATGATTTATGAATCTCGTTTCTATGGAAATCCTAAAGAAGACCCTTTGTTCCATCTTAATAAATTTGATGAAAGATGTAAAACTTTGAACTTGAATCATGCAAACATCAACACTACTAAAGTTAAACTCTTTCCCTACTCACTAGGAGGCAAAGCATTAGATTGGATATTAAGATGGCCTCCTAGCAATTTTATTACTTGGTTCAACTTAAGGGCTGCATTTATTGAAAGGTTTTGTCATGCTGAAAAGAATTACAATGTTAAACGATTGCTCATTACCTTTAAACAAGAACAAGATGAATCAATGATACAAGCATGGGAGCGATTTAGAAGTAGAGCATATGGAATAGGACATGGCTTTAGAGATTGGATACTTATGCATATGTTTTATAAGGGACTTTCTGAAACTTCTAGAGCCTTTTTAGATAATGAATGTGGGGGATCTTTTACTAGTACTAATTCTGCAAATACCCATGTTTTGCTTGAAAGTTTGCTCTTAGAGTTTAAAATTAAAGAGAGCTTAAAAAAGGCTGAAGTACCCGAGGATATTTTTGATGATCGCTATGAGATTTTTAATATGCATAATAGAAAAGAAAAAGTAGAGGAAATTATGATGCTTACTGAAATTAAGGATCCATTGTTTGATTTAGAAAAAAGTAGCTTGCAAGAACTTATTTCTACTCTACAAAAATTTGCTAGTGATCCCACTATAAATGTTAATCAACCTGGCTTTGGATCTTATATTGCTAATCATGTCTTGCAAGAAAAAATTGCTAGGTACAAGAATGAGGCCATGATACCTCCTAAGCTTGGGGATGCATGGATCCCCAAGGTGCTAGTTTCAATTGGAAAAGAAATTCACCATGCTATGTTAGATCTAGGTTCTAGTGTATCGGTACTCTCTAAAGTATTATATGAATTGCTAGAACTAGAAAATTTAGAAAAGTGCTCAAGTTAATTTTTCCTTGATGATAACGCTACCAAACATTCTATAGGACAAGTAAAATATGTTATGATTGAATTGCACATGACTTTTGTACCCGTTGATTTCATTATTATGGATATGGGGGATAAATCCCCTAGTCCTATTATTTTGGGTAGACCTTTTCTTCGTACTACAGGTGCAATTATAGACTCCAAGGAAGGGAATGTCAAGTTTCAGTTCCCTCACAAGAAAAGCATGGAGCACTTCCCAAGGAAGAGGGGCACGCGGAAGAACAAGCTCCCTCATGAGCTTTATCCCTCTTGATTATCAAGTAAGTAAAGCCTAACTATATGGCTATAAAGAAAGCGCTTTACGGGAGGCAACCCGGTTGTTTTTGTTTGGATTTTCCTAGTGTAATCTTGCTGTCTCAAGAGATTAGTTTTTTTGTTTTAATTCTGGATTTTTCAATAAAGAGTCAAGTCAAACCCATTTGGACTTATAAGTTGCTACCCTAGTGCATGAAATTTCTGTTTCAGCACGAGTCTGCTCACCGTATGATTTTAAGTTTTTTACTGGTATGTCGGATTGAGCTAATTTTTTAGTATGTTCTGCAACTTTTCGTCCTCTGTGAGCATAAAAATTGGCTTAATTTTTTGACGAGTCTAGCTTAGGGAAAAACGTTCGTTTTACTGCTGCTTCTTTTCTGGACAGATTCTGCCTTGTTTTGTTTTATGCACTCTTTGGGCTTGGGAATCGAATTTCCATGATTATTTAAAGAAAGAGAGTGAACATACAACATAATGAACCTTATTGTATATCTACTGGAGCATTTTATTTGGAATTTTGCACAGCAAGCATGTGATTTGTTTGTCCTTGGTAATCTCACCCCACAGAAAAAGAATGGGAGAAACCTGTTTTGTGAAGTTTTTTCACAGGGAATAGAGGAGCTGCGCCTCAAGACATCCAAGAATGGTGAAAGCCATAAGATTGGGGATGTGATAAACACCCCACTGTAGCTACACTCTTTTGGTTAGCACACGTCTACTTTCTGTTTTTCTAAGCAAATCATTTATCGTAGAGACTTGAAGCGTCTAGTTTTTGTTTATATTTTTGTTTTGATAAGACCACCACCATCATTTTATATGAGATTGAGCTACTGGAGTTTGGGGTTGGAATGTATTGGATGCTAGTATTATGACTTGGAATAGGGATGCCATGGTTGATTTGAAGAGCTACATATGTTTGCATGATTTATAGGCTTTTTATGTATAGAAATTTGAAATAATGTTGTCTTGAGCTATCTCTTATTCATGTCCTTGATGTTAATTGCTGGTTTATTTAGTTTGTCATGAAATGAGTAGTTCTATGGACATATGCATGAATAGTATCTGGTCAACTATCTCCCTCTTGCTAGCCCAAAAATTTAAAAATTCCAACAAGTAAAAACTTGTTTCCAACAATCCTTAGCCAAGTATTTCCAGTGAGTCCACCATATCTTCCCATTAGCTTCATTGCTATTCCGAGTATGTTCACCATGTTATTGTGTTATTTATGTTCTAAATTAAGATATTCACTTTATTAATTGTCATGGGTTGAAATTGGGATAGGACTCTCACGAACTTTTGAAGGCACACTTTACTTTTTATGCATCTAATAAACATGACCCAATAATGGGAGCCACAAGTTTTGCGTTTGACAAGTGTGTGGTTGGGAGCTAGCTATAAACGTGTATCACCGAAAAGCTTTCAACATTGCACAAAAAATTTACATTTTGTTGATATCATGTACTTTTGTTTTTTGACTCCTGCCATGCCGAAATGAAAATAGAGGAATAGTAAGTTTTGATGAGTAAGTATCTATATGACTAGAGAAACGCATTGGGCCGCTAACCCAAGCCATGCTTTATCATGGTGGAAATTTACTTACAGCTTGAGTGACTCTACAACACATCCTATAATAAAATAAGAAGCTATGCATAATAGTGAATAAAAATAAAAAGGATGATGAGTCTACTCCGTTTGTTCATCTTGTCATTGTAACATGGGCTTGTTTCCATGTCATGGGGCAAGAGGTACCTCTTTGCGGTTCTCTATGATGTCATTAATACTTATTATGATTGTACAAAGCTTATTAGGAATCTTAAGTTGAGTAATCATGGAGTAGGTTTTCACACTCACGGGGCATGAGGCTTTCAACCACCTTGTCATTCTCATTACTTCAATACTCACAATTTTAAGATGCTAGTGATAAAGGGGCAATGAGAGTCCTAGATCAATGGATACCACATTTCAATTAGTAATTTTAGTTGAATAATTTAGAGGCTAAATAAGACTTGATCATGTTTTACCTCTACTCAATTTTCTCCAAAGTGTCCACCATATTTTCTATTCTCCATTATGCTATTCTTTGACCAATATAGGATTTTATTTTTCATTTTGTGTATGCATTTGGTCCATAGTGCTTTTATTTCATTATACACTTTGTGAACTTTCATGAAGCATCTTTGCTTGCATATTTGATATTTCTTACAACATGAATTGTATATTGCTACTCATTTCTAGTATTAATCATTTGATTATATGTAGCATGAATAATCCTCCTTGATATCCCATGATTGTTTCAATATGCAAAACCCATCTTAGTTTTATCACCTTCATACTCGAGGACGAGCATGGGTTAAGCTTGGGGATGTTGATGCATGTAAAATGCATAGGCGAATTTTGCATATTTTCACATGGTTTTCTATTACATATTGCATCATATAAGGGTATAATTCAATGTTTTATAGTACTTTGGGGTTAAATTACAAATTCCCCCAACTTCTATGGAATTAACCCTGCCTGTCAGAAACCCCGTTTTCTATATTTTTGACGTTTCAGGGGGCAAACTTCCGCGAAATCACCTGAAAATCTGCGGGGGTCATTTTCATGGAAGGATAAGACTTGCGGGTGAAGGATCCACGAGAATTGGGCAAGGAGGCCCAAAATAGGACCCTCCACGTGGCCAGATTCCTTGGCCGCGTGAGAGGCCCTCTTTTGGCCCTTGTGGCCCCAATTCCTTCCATCTTCGACTTACCGACTCCGTCTTGACCTAAAACCGACTATAAAAGGGTCCCCCGTACCCTTACCGAAGAGAGCGCCGCCAAAACACCGAAACGCCGAAACAGAGACCAGAAGTTCAAGATTGGAGGGGGAAAACTCCGGCGGGGCGCCGCCGGTGTGATCTCCTACCCCTCCAACGTCATCTCCATCGACATCTCCATGAAGAGGGAGTAGTCCACCCCAGGGCTATGGGTTTGTGGAAGTAGCACTTTATCTCTCTCTCTATGTGCTTCACTAATTAGATCCGTATGAGCTATCTCACATGATTACGGGCACCGTTGTAATTCCTATGTGGTGGATCTTTTCTATGAGTTATTGAATCTGAGATTGCAATTGTTTCTCTTGAGTTATTTGAGTAGATGTATCTTATGTACCCCGTTCTCATTTGCTAGCTTTGATCAATCTAGTTCTTGAGAGCGTGTGTGGGGTGATGGGTGCATTAGTTGGAGTAACGTGGGGGGGGGGGGGGGTGGCTAGTGCTGTGAAAGTGACAGAAGTTCAGCGATCCACTTAGGTTTTGTTAAACCTTCCTTAGTTACCTCACTAGGGATAAAAAGGAGTACCTTGTTACCGGGGATTTGAAGTGACACTAATCAATCTCCATGACTAGATCTAGGAAGTTCTCACTTCAACTTCATGTCACATTGCTTAAAGCTATACTCTGGTTTTTCCTTAATTATCGAGGTGTTATGATTTATTTCGCATCTTGGTGGAGTATAAGAGGGATCAATATGACCGTAGAGATCTCTATTCTAGGACGTGATGCCCATGTGAAAGTACTCAATGTTAAACATGTTATTGTAATCTCACATGTAATTCTTTATGTCCACCGTCTACTACTTTATTTGAGAGAATGCAAGTGTGAAACCATGAACCCCGGTCCTATTTTAATTATAAGAAAACACTCTAGTTACTTTGCTGCAATTTACTTTACTTGCACTTTACTTTACTTGCATCTCCAATTCGAATTTACATTATCTCCATCACCACTTGCATCACAAAAATACAAAAACAATCCATTGCATATTTATTTTCTCATTTGCATTTAGTAGTAGATTTAATTATTGCACATTTACTTTCAGTTTTGCATTGCAATTTAGAAGTCTCACACCTTGTGCTTGACAACCACTTGGTGAGGTTGAGGGCACAAAATTCTCTACTTGTTTGCAGGATCTTGGAGGAAGCTTGGAAGACAACTGCTGAAATACTGGCTCCCCAAGAGTTCGATATAAACCCTCGAGTCACCCTCGTGGGGAAGAAGGCTTGCCACTAGCTACACACTCTGCACTTGGAGTCTCAACCTAGCCATCAGCTACTCCGAACCACTCTCTGGTAGGATAACAAACACCAATCACTGTGTCGGGCTATAAAAGCACTTCTTAGAGTTGCATTCCCCATGTGGGTAACCTGACACTGTCACCATGAGCCCTAGCTGGTTCCAGAAAAATACCACAATTTCATAGGGTCATCCAACACAAAATAAATAAATCATACACACGATGCACATACTGTCACCTTTACACCATGATCAAAGTGTCTACGGAGATCTCATAACAAAATCACTTGAGTAGAATAATAGATGAAGAGTAACATCTACTTCAACTAGATTACAAAGCTCATGATCAAATAAAGATCACACCATGGGAGAGAGATATGAGACACATAGCTACTGGTAGAGCCCTCAGCCCCGGTGGAGAACTACTCCCTCCTCATATGGGAGTCAGCAACGGCGATGGAGATGGCAGTGGAGTCGATGGAGATGGCTCCGCGGGCACTTCCTAGTCCCGGGAGGGCGCCAGAATAGAGATTTATGTCCCCCAAAACTTGTCAGTGATGGCGGCGGAGCTATGTAACTTTTCATGGATGGAGGCTTGATATTTTACGGTTTATGCCTCGGGGGGAATAAATAGGCGAAAGGGCGATGTCGGTGGGAGCCCGAGGAGCCCACACCATGTGGTGGCGCGGACAGGGGCGCGCCACCAGGTGGTGTGGCCACCTCATTGCCCCCTCCTGTTCTCTTTTGGACTCTGTTGACATGCCGGGAATTCTAAGGTCCTGGAATTTTTTTCATCCTATTCCGAGAATATTTCCAGAACAACTTTTCTGAAACCAAAAACAACAATAAAATAGAACTAGCTCTGTGGCATCTTGTCAATAGGTTAGTACAGAAAACATCCGGAAAACAAAGGAAAACATGTGAAAACATAAATGCCAGGACACATCCAAAGTTCAAGTGGTGAATAGAAACAAATAATTTGAGAACAAGTAATAGCATATCACGAATCAATCAGTAATAATCTTTGGGACTGATGCACATTATACTCAGAATGACAACTATGCTCTCTTAATTGTGCATAAAGTTAGAAGATGAAGACTCAACATAAAAGTAAAAGAAAGGCCCTTCGCAGATGGAAGCAGGGATTAACTGATGTGCTAGAGATTTTTAGTTTATTAAAACAGAGGTATTGAAAACAATTTTTTAGAGAGGTGTATGTCTATGTCAACGAATGGTAATGAAAAACTTATCATAACTCATGCCAAGCAAGGTTTTTAGACTTTTGAGAGCGGTTTCTGTTGTTTATTTAGTTTGGCACTTCTCCCACCATGCTTTTCACAAACCAGGGCTAGCCATATCCACGGGTACCCACCAACTTTCATCAATCCATGGGAAAGTGCCTTTTTGGTTATATTAATTAGCACCAGCTCTCTGCAAATTTAAATGAGCACATATTCCATACTCATCGGGTGAAAGAGGGAGAAGACCTTTTCTTGTCATGAACCACAATAAACTTTAAACTACTTCCTCATGAGCTAAAACAAGAACACAAAACAGGTTAATTTTGAAGGTTTTAAAGGTAGCACATGAGAAATTTACTTTGGAGTGGCGGTTAAATACCACATGTAGGTAGGTATGGTGGGCACATTTGGCAAACTTTGGTTTTTGGAGTTGTATGCATGAGTATATCTCATACTCAGTACAGGTGAAGGCTAGCAAAAGACTGGGAGCGACAAATTAAGAGAGCAATAATGGCCATAATCATGCATAGCGACAATTTTTTTATTAATCAAAGCATAAATGGTATTAAAAGTAAAAAACTAAATGGTCATAGAGGCAATAGGTGACTGGTTTGTAGTCATAACATGGTGTAAGCATGCGCCAAGTCAAGCAAATAAATCATTCGAAGGAGAATACCACAATATTATGCTTCGATGTGATAAAAACAACTCATGATTCTTTCAATGGCACATTAAGCACTCTCAGATATTTGAGACAAGTCATGTTACATAAATAACTACTAAACATAGAATTAAAATAACATCTAACATGACATGATAAAGTGTAAGCCACAGTCTAAACAAGCTTTCCATTGCACCACTACAAGCATGAAATATTTTACTCTTCTCCAACACCAATTAACTTGTTCAAAACAACTCTCAGAGATAATAATTATTAAATACCAGAGAGCTAAACATATATAACTGAAGCAAAACAACAAGCTCTGAACAAAATACGAGTGGAAAACAAGGGCTAAACGCAGTACTAGCAAAAAGTTAACACTCACAGAACAATAAGAGTGAAAACTAGAGTGTTCTATGCAATGAAAACGGAGCGTGTCTCTCTACCAATAAAAATATGGTAGGATCCATACATATTGTAACATCCCAAGTATGAAAAACAGCCTTACAATGCTTGCTTTTTGTTTAAATTCAGTTTGCATCATTCCATCATGAGCATTGATCTTGTTTTCACTTGTTTTCCATTTGAATTTCAAACCAAAATTTTAAATCCTTGTTTCATACTTGCTCTGTTACAACCTTTTTCGAATGAAACTTTCAAATCAAACCATTTATTTGGTTCCAATAAACTTGAAATTCCAAACTATTAACTTGCTTAATTTTTCAATAATTCAATTATTGCAAATTTCACTCAAATCCATTTGAATTACAAACAACAACAAACTTTAAATTTTTGGAAAACAAAAAGTTGCACAGCTGGGCTTTTGTAATAAATAACTTATAAAAATTATCCCCAAAATTTTCAATTCCAAAACCCCTTCTATTTCTCTCCTTTTCCTTTCTTTTCCTTTCAGCAAAAAAAAAGATAAAAACAGAAAAGAAAAAGGGGGGGAGGCAGCTAGGCCAGCCAACAGGTCGGGCCAGGCCACCTACTACCCCCCAGGCCCAGCCCACCTACTCCCCATCCCCTACCTCTGTACGGCAGGACATCGACGATGTCCACGTCGAAAGGCAGAGGATGGGACGGCCGGGAGCGTGCCCCGTCCTCCTTAAAACCACGCCCACGGGCTCCTCCCTGCTGCCCTAGTTCTCCCTCCTCCATCTCTCTGCCGCCGCCGCCATTCTCCTCCTCCTTTCTTCTCTCTCTCTCGCTGCCCTGCGCCCTTTTCTCTGAACCTCCACCACCGCAGCGACAGAGGAGCAACTCCGGCGATCACCGTAGCCATGGAGCCCCTCCACGCAGGCTGAGCGCGGGAATCGACTCCCCACTCCTCCCTCTTCCTCCTCGTTTCCAGGGTAGGGCTCGAGCGGCACCCGATCGCCGTCACCGCGCCGTCCATCGCCGCCTGTCGCCACCGCCTCTTCCCCGAGCCGCTGCTTCGACGACAACGGGGGTGAGCACCCCTTCCTCCCCTTTCCTTCTCTCCTGATGCGCGCACAAACACCTTGCACCCCCTGCACTCACCCACGGGCACGCACAGCGGCAGCAGATCGCGAGCTCGTCGCCGGCGTCTCCCCCGTCTCGGTGAAGTTCAGAAAGAATGAACTTTTTGTTCAGTTTCAGTTAACAGAGAATATCCACCTCAAAACCCCACGCATCCCTCTCCTATCACCACCGTCGAGCTAGCCCAGTGGCCAGATCCAGCGGCTCACAGCGCGAGGGCGCGAGTTCGATCCCCCCCGCGCGCGAATAAAACCCTCTTTTGCCTCGCTTTGCCACGCACGCCAGCAGGGCCCACCTGCCATTGGCAGTGGATGCCACGCACGCACACACCCACGCGCCACGCAGGCTCCAGCAGGGCGCTGGCCCACTTCCAGTGACCCAGGGCTGTTCTGCCCTGCGTACACAAAGTTCCAGGGCCCTTTTCTGAAACTTATTTTTCGCAACTAAGCCCCTGGAACAAATTTAACACTTTTAAAATCACAGAATAGCCCCTGTATTTCAAATGCAAATATCTCTTGCATTTCAAATCCAAATTCAACAAATAAAATATGTTTTCTATACCAAATTAAATTATGTACATGTTAAAATCATTTGTATACTGTTTTGAACCTTTCAAATGGTTTAAAAAATTCAAATTCAAACAACTCTTTCAAATTTGGTCAAATTCATAACTAATTCAAATTTAATTCAAATGGCACATGTAAAATATGTTTTCCATGCAAAATTGAACAAGCTTTCCAAATATAAACTTTGTTTCCTGTTTTGAATAATTAAAATTGGTTAAATAATTTAAATCTTGTTTAAATCATTTAAAATTGCTAAATTAATAACTTGGTCAAACTAAATTCCTTTTGAACATATCTATACTTCTTATAAAGCAAAATCCCACTAAGATGCATTTATGATTTTTCTATCTCAACATGCAAGCTATCCACATCACCCACCATTTTACCCAATCAATTATCCATGTCATCTCCACTAATAATTGTGATATTACATATTTTATGCCACATAACCATGCCATCTTTTTTTAACCATATAATTATGCATGTCACTAAAATTTATTTCTCAAAATATACAACAATTTCACATAAATTAAATTTAATATCTCTATTATGTAATCAATTGAATATTGATAATGAAATATTTCATACACCCTATCCATTTCGTTTGTAGAATATTTTTTAAAAAGATACCCGCTGCAACGCGCGGGGTATTCTTCTAGTAAAATATGTTTTCCATTCCATTTTTCATAAACTTTGCAAATATCAACTTTGTGTTCTGTTTTATATAAATTAAATTGCTGAAAACAACTGTTACTTAATTAATGCATCTAAAATTGTCAAATTAATAACTTGCTCATTTTAAATCCATTTTCAACAAATGAAACATGTATTCCATCTAAAATTTTGTGTTCTTTCCAAATATGAATTTTGTTATCTATTTTGAACAATTAAAATGGGTGAAAACAACAAATGCTTGTGTAACTCATTTAAGAAGCCAAATTTCATAGCTTAATAAATAAAATTTCCAAACTTGGTAAACAACATTTCAAATTGAAGCTATTGTTGTTTTCTCATTGTTTTCATCATCCATCCATCATTCTAATCAACTTTCACATGATGGTTATTTGTAGATCATTTAATTCAACATTAATTCAGGGGCCTTTCCATATGCAATCCAAATTGCATATGGGCCCATTTAAATATGTTTACCATGTCAACTAGCTTATTTTGATGCATCAATTAAATTGTCATGCATCATCCCATGTTTGTGCATTATGCCATGTTATTGATTGTTTGTCCCTCTGCGTTGTTTGTTTGCTTCTTCTCGAATAGACGACGACGTTGAGACAGACGAGGTTTACGACACTACTTCGGAGGAGTTAGCCCAGTACCAGGCTACTGAGTTTGCAGGCAAGTATTCACTCACATGAACCATTGTGTCCTTTCCACACTGGATACCGATACTTTCCGTTGTCTAATCTGCTAGCCTTAAGATTCGTTGCTTGTGTTCCGATCCTATCACATGATATCCTGTAACCCTGATATAGCCTATCCTCCACACCTATAACCCCGTTGCTTGTTGCTTGTGTCTTACTAGCATGCTTAGGGTGGTTTATTCTCGAGTCTGCTGTCCGTTATTTCTGTTACCATATTTATTATGTTCTGGGGGCTCGATGTTTAAACAACAACCTGTTAATGTATGAGGTAATGCTAATTTGATGATAAGGCACCGGCAGGAGGCCGGGTATGGTTTTGAGGCCTGCTAGTGTCGAACTCAGGAAAAGTTCTTGTCCTCTAGATCCATGATGAGCGCGCTAACCGCATGTGGGAAGCGTGTATGGGCGCCCCCCTCAACTTGATTCGATTCGCATCTCGTCCAAATCGCCTCATTTAGTTCGGGTTTTCCATTTGCCGCATGCATATGCAGGTGCGAACCCTTGGCGCCAGGGTGGTAACTTTTGTAGTCGGCATTTAGGGAGACACGTTCTTAGAGTGCTATGAGGGTCCCCTTTTCTTCGTGGGGCTTGATTAGCCGTGCGCTCAACTGCACGGGGTTCTTTGGGCTTGATGCGAAGAAGAGTTGGGTTGTGTTGAGTACCTCGCTTGGTGGGTTGATCTCCCGTCTGGCGGGATATTCTTACGTGTACGGCCAAATTGGTGCATCCCTGCAGGGTTAAATCTTCTCGAGAAGCCGTGTTGTCCGCGGTTATGGATGACTTGGTGATAGGGCTGGCTAACAAGGATTAGACAACTTACACCTAATTAATAATAATTTGACTAGTAATAGGCTTATTGACACAATAACTTGAACCTTCATTAATCCAACTGTGTGGGTTATCCTCGGATTGCTTCTTTGGATAAGGGGCGAGATCCAGGATGGGTTTGTTTGAGGTTAGTGGTAGTTGGGTCCGATACGCTATCTTATCCCTTTCTTTTAGCCGGATGTTGTAGCATGTCTCTGTAGTTGGTTAGGGCAGCCCGCTGCCGCACCTTTGTATCACCTATCTTCCGTTGAACCCAAAGCATCTGTACTTGGTGTTGTCGGGTACACTTTGGTATCTTGTGCGTCTTGCTTGCCAGTACTCATCTGTACTGACCCCTTTGGGGCTGCGTGTTCTGCAGACTACGTTTCCGAGGATCCCCATGGTGGCTACTACGTGGAGTATGACGAGGCTGCTGACGAGTAGATAGCGGACCCGGGCAGGATCCGAGACTTCGTGGATGGGCTCCGTTCTTTCGTTTCCGGCCTCTTAGGTCTATTTGGATCTTGTCTATACTCAGACACTTTGGATGCTTCCGCTGTGATGTAATGATGACTTGTTGGGACATGTGTCCTCTGCATGACTGTATTTGCTATCTCTGCTCTAGTGAGAGCTATTTGCCACTTATTTCTATTTCTTTGTGTCTTAGAGATCTGTTGTGATATCACTTGTTCAAATGCCGTTAACGTACCATGTGTGTATGTTATGAAGTACGTCAATGGAATTATTCGGATTTCTATTGGATGGTTTCACAGACGATGAATAGTAGAGGATGGTTGTCACACGTTTACGTGTTGGCCTACTCATATTGAGATGCGGGTGCCGGTAATCCCCGTAAGCCATTTATCTACTGTTTAGCGGGCTGTGAGTATCCTCTAAAAGTCCGAGTGCGACAAATGGTATCAGAGCCTGTCTGCCTGTAGGATCCCTTTTACTGGTCGCAGTTGAGTCTAGACACTATTTTGTAGCTATATAGGAAAAATGAAACGTGAGAGTAGGAATTCTGTTCTTTTATTTCTTTCCCCACCCACCCTCCCTTTTCTGGTAAGGAAGTGCAACGTTGTTTTCTCTTCTCATCTAAACTTTCAAGTTAGGATTTCACGTATCCTGGTTTCTCTAGGATAGTTATATCTACTAGACCATAGGAATGGAGGTGGTTGTGACATGATTTATCATGTTGCCTACTCACGATTGAGAACGGAGGCACATAAGCCCCGGAAGCAGATCCTCTATTCCTTAAGCAGTAGATATTGATCCTTTAGAAGCCCGGATGGGTTTTCTGTAGTACCTTAGGAGTGTTTGGTCTCGTGTTTCCCAAATGTTGCTTCGATATCATGTTCTTCTCAAGATCCTTTTCGTCCGTTGGAACCTTGTTGTTGCTTGCCACTTCAGTTCTTCTACCGGCGTCTAATCAAAGCTTCCCCAATCATCTGCAGATGGATCTCGGGTTCTACCCGCAGGTGGTTCGTATGACTCGTTGCGAGAGCACTGCCGGTTATCCGGAGATGCTGAGAGACATGGTCACTTTTCTGGGGTTCCGTTGGGCACCAGAGTACCAGGTCTACGAGCAGCAGCGAGAGTTTGACTAGACCTACTACCAGGCTATCGTCTACATTATGTCAGATGATGGCATGAGCGTATTCCACCGCTACGAGGCAGTGGGTTCCACAGTGGATATGGCTGTGCAGCAGGCAGCTTATGTGAGCCTCACCATCCTTCGTGCTGACTACTGGGGATTTGACGATTCTATCTATCGCCACATCCCCCGTGGTTACACCACTTCGGAGGGAGCTCACTTCACTCTCTACGACAACTTGGATGTCTACGAGCATGATAACTCCAGGCTGCACACCACCGCTCAGTTTGTGAGACACAGTGACGCAGTTGCCCGCACACTATCTCAGGAGTTGGCTTCAGTCAGAGAGCAGCTTCACCTTGCTTTGACTCGTCTGGCGACTTACACCACAGACTTTGTTGGAGACGAGCGCTTTGCACGTTTTGATCAGCCAGTTGGGCGTTGTCTGCCAGATGCTGGAGGTTACGAGCCGAGGTCCACTCCTTAACCTTGGTGCTGGTTACACTGGGATTCCACGCTTTGGAGCACAGGGAGTCGACGCTATGTACTTCACCACGCCTAGAGTCAGCCTCAGACCACGTCAGATCTACGTGGATCGTCGCTCCACCTACTTTCGTGGGCGTGCTCCTCATCGTACCTCTCGCCGTACTCCTCGCCGCCGTCCTGCGTGATGAGCATGGGAGTACCGATGTATCCATTCTTAGCTATGTTTAGTTATCCTTTGGCGTTTGAACCATTTATGGTGTGTTGGATATTCTGATGTAATTGAACATGTGATGGTGTACCTTTTGGTTATCTATTCATGCGTCGGAATAATCTCTCTTTCAGTTTCCAAGTCTATCCTTTTCTATTGTTGTGCTAAAATGCATTTCCATTCAGGATGCCGCCAACAAGGAACAACACGCCTGAGCCACCGCCAATCGCGGAGCTGTTGACTCAGATGACCCAAGTCATGACGCAGATGGCCCAGTTTCAGGCTAATCAGCACATAAACCAGACAGCTCCACGAGTCAGCATCAAGGAGTTTCTCAGTCTGGGCCCAAGAGCTTTCGTGGCCACACGCGAGCCTCTGGACGCTGATGACTGGATCCGTGAGATAGCTAAGGCTCTGGAGATTGCACACGTAGCTGAAGAAGACAAGGTCAAGTATGCCTCCTATCTGCTGAAGGGTCAGGCAGCTACTTGGTGGGAAAACTTCCAGGCCATGAGAACTGGGATGCCAGTCACGTGGGATTGTTTCAAGGAAGCCTTCCTGAAGCACCACATTCCAGATGGTCTCATGGAAAGGATGCGTGAAGAGTTTTGCTCTCTCAAGCAGGGAAAATTGGACGTCATCGGGTATCAGACTGAGTTCAATCGCATCGCTCAATACGCTGGAGATGAGGTGTCCACTGAAGCTAAGAAGATGGCAAGGTTCCGCAGAGGCTTTAACCCGGAACTCAAGTACGCCCTAACCAATGTCAAGGCCAACAGCTTCGAGGATCTCGTTAACACCGCGCTCAATGAAGAAAATTGGCGCAAGGCGTTCGAGGAGTCTCGCAAGTACTCGCGTGAGGGTGGTTCCTCCTCCAACATGACCACCCCTCCGCATAAGCGCCGCATCTGGGTACCAAATTGTGCTGTCACTCGGGCTCCATACGGCCAAACTTCTCCAGGCTTCGCTCCCCGCCCACCCAACCCTGCTCAACTGAATGATCCAAGGGCTTCGATGGGGCAGCCAAGGCCAGGGCCTCCTCGTGTCGTCACTTGCTACAAGTGCAAGCAGACGGGACACTACGCCGACAAGTGCACGCAGAGGCAGCTACCTCCACCACCACCTCGTGCTAACACAAACCAGGCAATGGTGCGCGCTCCCCCGCCTAAGGCCTTCAACTCCAATAACAGGCCCGTCGGGAGGACCGCAAGGGTGAATCATGTCAAGATCGACAAAGCTGAGGAAGCTCCTGACGTCGTTCTCGGTACATTTCCCGTAAACTCTATTCCAGCTAAAGTGTTGTTTGATACCGGAGCATCGCATTCTTTTGTGTCAAAGACCTTTGCCACAACAAACAACCTAATTGTGGTTCCACTAAGCAATCAGATCACTGTTCACTCCCCGGGATCTCAAATGTTGACTTCCAAGATAAGTAAGGACAATCAAATCCTAATTGGAGGCCACATATTCCTTTCTTCTCTCATGTTGCTGGGAAATTCTGACATTGATGTCATTCTTGGTATGGATTGGCTGAAGGCCAATAAAGCAAAAATTGACTGTGCTCAAAAGTCAATAACTCTGTCCCACCCTTCTGGCCAGATAATCTATTCTCCACATGAATCAAGTTCCATTCAGCTGTGCACCCTCAATGCAAAACCTCTACCTTCACTTGAAAATGTTCCAGTGGTATGCGACTTCCATGACGTCTTTCCAGAAGAGTTGCTAGGAATGCCTCCGGACAGAGCTGTTGAGTTCGTGATCGAGCTTGAACCAGGTACTGCTCCAATCTCTAAGCATCCCTACAAGATAGGAACTCCCGAGCTGAAGTTGTTGAAGGAACAAATTGATATGTACATGGAAAAAGGTTACATTCAACCTAGTTCCTCGGCTTGGGGTTGCCCAACTCTGTTCGTTGCGAAGAAGGATCAAACAAAGAGACTCGTTGTTGACTATCGTCCTCTTAACGAGAAAACCATCAAAAACAAGTATCCAATTCCTCGCATCGATGATCTTTTTGATCAACTTGCTGGAGCCTCAATATTCTCCAAGTTGGACTTGAGAATGGGTTACCATCAAATAAAGATCAGAAAAGAGGATATTCCAAAGACAGCCTTCACCACTCGCTACGGTCTATATGAATTCACCGTCATGTCCTTTGGTCTCACCAATGCACCGGCGACTTTCTCTCGACTCATGAATTCTGTCTTCCATGAATACCTCGACAAGTTCGTTGTGGTATATCTTGATGACATTCTTGTCTACTCAAAATCCGAGGAAGAGCATGAAGAACATCTTCGTCTCACTCTCATGAAGCTTCGCGAGCATCGTTTCTATGCCAAATTCTCCAAATGTGAGTTCTGGATTTCAGAAGTTGCTTACCTTGGTCATGTCATCTCTGCCAAGGGCATAGCCATTGATCCAGAAAAGGTTAAAGCAATTGTTGATTGGAAACCTCCAAAGACGGTGAAGCAAGTAAGAAGTTTTCTTGGCTTGGCTAGCTATTGCCGTCGCTTCGTCCCAAACTTCTCCAAGATTGCCAAACCTCTCACTGACCTCACAAAGAAGGACAAGAAGTTCGTCTGGTCACCACAGTGTGATGAAAGTTTCAATCTCCTGAAGACTAAACTCACTTCTACACCAGTTCTGGTTGGCCCAGATCCTACCAAACCTTTCCAAATATTCTGTGACGCGTCTCTCCAAGGTCTAGGTGCAGTTCTTATGCAAGAACGTCAAGTTGTGGCTTATGCTTCACGTCAGTTGAACACACATGAGATCAATTATCCCACTCATGACCTCGAACTTGCAGCAATTGTGTTTGCCCTCAAGAAATGGAGACAATACTTGTTGGGTAATCGCACTGAAATCTTTTCCGATCATAAGAGTCTGAAGTACATCTTCACTCAACCAGATCTAAACCTCAGACAAAGGAGATGGATTGAAAAGATTAAAGACTTTGATCTTACCATTTCTTACACTCCAGGCAAGGCTAATGTTATGGCCGATGCTCTCAGTCGCAAGTCGTATTGCAATAATCTCATGATCATGGAAAGCCAACCTCCTCTTGATGAAGAATTCCAGAAGCTGAATCTTGGTCTTGTTCCTCAAGGCTATCTTGCGAAGTTGACAGCCACTCCAACTCTCGAGGACAAGATTCGTTCTGAACAACTTCGTGATGCTGAAATCAAGAAGATTGTAGAACACATCAAAGGAGGCAATGAGAAATTTGAGTGCTTCTAAATTGATGACAAGGGAACTGTGTTCTTCGAAGGACGCATTGCAGTTCCTCAAATTCAAAGTCTCAAAGATGTCATTATCAAGGAGGATCATGAAACTCCTCTCTCCATACACCCTGGAAGTACAAAGATGTACCAGGATCTCAAGACACTGTATTGGTGGCCTAGCATGAAACGTGAAATTGCTCAATACGTTTCTGAATGCGACGTTTGTCAACGTGTCAAGGCAGTTCATCAGAAAATAGCCGGTCTTCTCCAACCTCTGAAAATCCCTGAGTGGAAGTGGGACATGATTGAAATGGACTTCGTCACTGGTTTCCCAAAGTCCAAGAGGGGCAACGATGCAATCTTCGTTGTCATTGATCGACTCACTAAAGTCGCTCACTTCTTTCCTGTCAAAGAGACAATCTCAGCTAGTCAGTTAGCAGAGCTCTACACAGCAAAGATTGTTCCTCTTCATGGTGTTCCATTGGAAATAAGCTCAGACCGTGGAAGCATCTTCACTTCTCATTTCTGGAAAAGCTTTCAAGAAGCATTGGGCACCAAGCTTCTGTTCAGCACATCCTACCATCCTCAGTCTCAAGGGCAAGTCGAAAGAGTCAATCAGATTCTCGAGGATATGCTCAGAGCATGTGGTCTCTCCTTTGGCATGAAATGGGAGAAATGTCTTCCATATGCTGAATTCTCCTACAACAACAGCTTCCAGGCAAGCCTAGGCATGGCACCATTTGAGGCTCTCTATGGCCGCAGATGCAGGAGTCCAATCAATTGGTTTGGAGCTGGTGAACGTTCACTCTTAGGCCCTGACATTGTTAACGAGGCCGAAGAGAAAGTTCGCATCATTCGTGACAATCTTAAGATTGCTCAGTCTCGTCAGAAAAGCTACTATGACAGCAAGCGCAGGGACATGGTCTATGCAGCTGGAGACAAGGCATATCTCCGTGTAACTCCCCTCAGAGGCACTCATCGTTTTGGTGTCAAAGGAAAGCTTGCACCAAGATATATTGGTCCCTTCAACATTCTCTCAAGGCGTGCAGAAAATGCCTATCGTCTTGAACTTCCAGAAAAGCTATCCAAGGTGCACGATGTGTTTCACGTGTCACAGCTCAAGAGGTGCTTCAAAGATCCAGGTCGTGCAGTTGATCATGATTCAATTGATCTGCAAGAAGACCTCTCTTATGAGGAGCACCCTATTCGAATTCTCGATGAGACCGAGCGCAAAACACGCAACAAGAGCACCAAGTTCTTAAAAGTGCAGTGGTCCCATCATTCCGATAAAGAGGCAACATGGGAGACCGAAGAGGATCTTCGCAAGAAGTATCCGGACCTTTTCTCTTCTCAGTAGGAATCTCGGGGCGCGATTCCTTCAAGGGGGGCGTTTTGTAACATCCCAAGTATGAAAAACAGCCTTACAATGCTTGCTTTTTGTTTAAATTCAGTTTGCATCATTCCATCATGAGCATTGATCTTGTGTTCACTTGTTTTCCATTTGAATTTCAAACCAAAATTTTAAATCCTTGTTTCATACTTGCTCTGTTACAACCTTTTTCAAATGAAACTTTCAAATCAAACCATTTATTTGGTTCCAATAAACTTGAAATTCCAAACTATTAACTTGCTTAATTTTTCAATAATTCAATTATTGCAAATTTCACTCAAATCCATTTGAATTACAAACAGAAACAAACTTTAAAGTTTTGGAAAACAAAAAGTTGCACAGCTGGGCTTTTGTAATAAATAACTTATAAAAATTATCCCCAAAATTTTTCAATTCCAAAACCCCTTATATTTCTCTCCTTTTCCTTTCTTTTCCTTTCAGCAAAAAAAAGAGATAAAACATAAAAAGGGGGGGAGGCAGCCAGGCCAGCCAACAGGCCGGGCCAGGCCACCTACTACCCCCCAGGCCCAGCCCACCTACTCCCCATCCCCTACCTCTGTACGGCAGGACATCGACGATGTCCACGTCGAAAGGCAGAGGATGGGACGACCGGGAGCGTGCCCCCTCCTCCTTAAAACCACGCCCACGGGCTCCTCCCTGCTGCCCTAGTTCTCCCTCCTCCATCTCTCTGCCGCCGCCGCCATTCTCCTCCTCCTTTCTTCTCTCTCTCTCGCTGCCCTGCGCCCTTTTCTCTGAACCTCCACCACCGCAGCGACAGAGGAGCAACTCCGGCGATCACCGTAGCCATGGAGCCCCTCCGCGCAGGCTGAGCGCGGGAATCGACTCCCCACTCCTCCCTCTTCCTCCTCGTTTCCAGGGTAGGGCTCGAGCGGCCCCCGATCGCCGTCACCGCGCCGTCCATCGCCGCCTGTCGCCACCCACTACAAGAAATATGTTGATACGTGACCCTCAATTTTTGTCACTAGAAGGTCACGTAGGTTGATTCATGACCCCTTTTTGACCAAAAATGAAAAGTCACATACCGAGCGTCTTATTTCATCGTCAATGACTAATTGGATGGAATTGTCATAGACTCTATGACCCAATCAGAGGGGTCATAACCCTATGACCAACTGATTTGGTCATGTGATATCCTGCCATAGCCACGTCACATCCTACGTGGCCAATCCTACGTGGCAAATATTATGACCAAATGACTAGGTCATTGAAGAGATTCAGCCCAGTCCATACTGCTCCACCAAATGGGCCAGCCCAATGTTTTAGCCCAATAATTTTTTTTCCCTTTAATTTGTTGTCAGGTTAAAAGGCTCATGTGAAATTTCGTCTGGGCCTAGGCCTTTTCCATCCATTTCGAATCTGGGCCTTGGCCTATTTATGGTCCAATGTATTTCCTGGCTGTTGACTACTTTTGGTCCATTAAAATTGAATTTTTTTTTTATAATTGAATACAGCCCACTAGTAGTTGGGCTGATGCCATGGGCTTTTTACTGTTAAGCCCAATTGCATATAGATAGGTCAAATTCAAATCCATACATACAAATTTGAATTCCAGTAAATTTGAACTACAACTCATTCCAGAATGCAAATCCTCACATAACTCATATTCAAGGCACATCATTCTCACAGAATTCATACATTCTCACAGAATTCATACATTCAAGGTTCATTCAAATCATTGAAGGAAAAACTGATACCACCAGGTACCAACGAAAAAAAGTAAAACAGAAAACAGAATAGAAACTCCACTTCTACTTCCACTTCTACTTCCAAAAAACTCCACTTCTATCTTCTATCTTGAACTCCACTTCTACTTCCAAAAAACTGCACTTCTATCTTCCACTTCCTGTTATCTGACCTGAAAAAAGGAACAGAATAGAAACTTCAGAAAACATAGAGCTTCAGAACAGAAAGTGCATTGAGCAATACAGAAAAGAACTGAAACTGGAATCATTTCAGCTATAGCTTCACAACCAAACATAGAGCTTCACAGTTTAAAATCAGAACATGCATGATGCTCACAGGAGAAATAACCCAGCAAACACACAGGGGAACTTACCATCAGAGAGCCTTGCTTCCAAACAACGCCATCAGGTGAGCTAGTTGCGCATGAGTTTCGTCCGTCTTTTGTTGTAGCAGAAGATGCTCCTTGTCACGTACAGCTTGTGCAACTTCTGCTTCTTCGCTCCTCTTCTTCATTTCAGCTAGCTCTGCCCGCATTGCTTCATTTTGGATTTGCTCCCTCTCCAGCTTCTCCTCTAGCTCAATGACATGCGCAGCCACAGCAGGATCTGATTTACTGAACTTCCTGGATGAGCTTGATTGAAGACCAACATTCTTGAGGAATGTGCTTGAAGGGCATTTCTTGGTAAGCACATCAGCAACAACAGCGACATCAGACTTTTGTTGGCCTTCTTGTGCTGAATCATCCAACATATTCTCCATGTCCTTCTGCAATTACAGATGCACAACATACATACACATATTAAAATTCTGTTATAGCAAATTGGAGCTACCTTAGCAGGCAACACATCTGAAAATATCATATAACAGGCAACACATCTGAAAATATCATATAACAGGCAACATATATACTACCATGTAACAAGCTAGAGAGAATTGCTGGGCACCAACCAAGATCACAAGCAGGTCATGTAGAAGCATAGTGCAGAACTGTATTAACTATACTTGCTAAAAAATCCATCTAAACCTATCTGTTTTGAACACATGTAATAGATCATCTAACATCAAGTATGCCTTGAACAATTCCTGGGAGAGACAAGTAACTTACTATAGCTGCCTGCACTTCCTGGGAAAAACCCTCTTTCTTGCTGTTATGTGTAGCCTTAAACAGGTCTACCGCAGTCAAGGTTTCGCCCTTGCGATCCTCCTTCTGAAACATTTTCCATCAAGACAGCAGGCAGACTATAAGCTTTCAAGGCAAAATATTCTTAGGCCAATTGAAAAACATGAGTTTTCTTACAGTTTGATATATGTGGGCAGCATAGCATCGAGAACCTGTCCTTTGCTGAAACTTGACTTTACTTCTGTTTTTCTTGGCACTTTCACAGGTTTGCTACAATAGAATAAATGAGCAAAGTACAATCAAGAACAGCAGCAGATACATCACAGCAAGCATTAACAAAACTCATAGCGCGTGAACATACATACCTTGTGTTTCGGGGTAGACCACAGTTCTACCAGCTTTTGCCATTCATTGTCTGACAAGCCTTCCACCGGGGACTTGGCGCTAACTTCATTAGCTGCCACGTCGTTGAAGAAATCCTTCTTGATCAAGTGGCGTCTATTCTTTGATACTTTCTTCAAGATGTCTTTGCAAGTCTTCTCAAGAGTCTCTTCAGTAGCGTCAATGTGAAAATTGGCCTACCAAAATAGGAAACAAGGCAATGGGACAGTCAGATAATCATATTGCCAGGGGTATCCATAGCAAGAACATGAGATTCAGGTTCAAAGCAGTTAGCTTACAGAAACTTTCCCAATGAAGTTCTTGACAATGTTGGGGTCTTTCTTGTACTCCTTAAAGTGAGGCAGCACCGGCAGAACAGATCTTGCAATATAGCCACACTCTGATGCAAGCAATGCAGCCTGCATCAGCTTCTCTGGACGGTTCATCCCTTGAGAAATTTGGATGGTGACCTTCTCACCCAATCCCTTGGTTAACCGCTCTAGCCCTGTTCCCCTTCTCTTGTGTTTAACCAAAGCAGTTTCATCTGAAAATGTAAATATAGCAGAATGTCATATATACATGCATGCCATCGGTTAACAGAATACACTAATAAGGTGGCATGTTCTACAGATGGATACATCAAACCAAATGTAGGAATGGCATAGGAGTGACTTGCTTCCATCAGAAGTATGTTGATTCTGTTCAGTGACTTGCATAGTCTTTTCTCCATCCATGTTCCCGGAGCTTCCTTCATCCACATGCAGCGGGCCTTGTACATTGTCGCATAGCAAGCTTCCACCATCATTGTGCATTGTCATTTCTCCATCCATGTTCCCTGTGTTTCCTTCATCCACATCTTCATCCACATGCAGGTGTGGTGTGGTTTCTTCCATGCTGGTTGGAGCCAACACCTTCTTCTGCCTTTTGAAGAGACAGTTGTCATCTTGATCTGGTCGGATATCAGCTAGCATTCTTTTAGTTCCTTCTAGATCTGGAGCCACCACCCTTCCAGGAGCCATTGCAGAAGATTGAGTTGAATCAAGTGTGCGTATCCGTGTGCTTGTCCTTCTGCTGCTTATCTTCTTAACAGCACACTTCTTCCTTCTAGAAACCTTGGGTCCCTCGTAGAAACAACAAAGACAATGGCATTAGATAATGAGTAAGAAAAGTCTTTGCACAGATTAAACAAAGAGCACACAAATTAAGCCCCCCCTTCCCACCACCACACCCACCTTAACTTGCTTCTTCACTACGGTATCATCACTTTCATCTTGACCAATCACTCCATCGTCCTCAGGACTGTACTCTGAGCTTGAGTCTTGAGTTATGGCAGATGTTGAATCATTGGTTGTAATTGCACTAGCTTCAGTACCAACATTGTTTGAATTCCTAATCATGGATACTAGTGCACCGATGCCAAGGGACTGGAATATACGATTGTTCCTCAACATTTGCTGAACCATAATCTTCTCGTATTCCGTGGCAGGTGCTTCTTTTTGAAAGATAAAATTAAGCAACCATGAGTTTGATTTGGTTGAATTGCATTGAGAAGCAAGACAACGAAAACAAGTAAGTTGAATCTTTGAAACATGGTATTGAGTACAATTAATTCATTAGGAACTAATAAACAACCCCATTCTAGGCAATTTATCTATCCTATCATGTTTTATTTATCCTTATTCCTGGTACCTTAACAAGCACAAGAAAAAATATGACCATAGCTAGAACAGGACATAATAGCATGCAATACAATGAAAAAATATAACCATATATTACAAGAACAGCATGTAATAAGCTAGAGATACATGGAAGCAAACATAGACAAGGTAGCAGGAAAAGCATAAGGAACAAGGTTACTTACCGGCAAGCAGGTTCTTCTTTGACATCTTTGCCATTGATGATCTCAACCTGGGGTTTTGATCTGGTTAGTAAAAAATTATAATGAAAAGAATTTGTTCACACGAAAATTTGATGTAACAGGAAATTAACTTCCTTCTTAGGAAATATAGCATTCTTTCTTAGCAAATATGATTTCATATAGAGTTATTGTAAAACTAAACAACAGTAGCATCAATGAGCCCTAAACTAAACAACAGTAGCATCAATAAGCCCTAAACTAAACAACAGTAGCATCAATAAGATGGATCAAATCATGCAGGTGGGGATCAAATCATGCTATGGAGAAGAACCCTAAACCTAGAACAAGGAGCTAGCTAAGGGAGATGGACGGGACAACTCACCGTCGACGAGGTTTAGATCGATGGTGTGGCGGTCGTCGTCGTCGTTCCTGTCGCGGCTCCTGTCCCGCCTCCTGCCGCCGTCGTCGGGATAGTGGTGATGTGCGGTGGTGCGGTGCGGTGGGGAGAGGGTAGAGGGGATAGTGGTGCAGTGCGGTGGCGCGGTGAGGTGGGGAGAGGTGGGGTGAGGTGTGCCTCCTCCGTCGCCGTCGGGGGAGAGGTAGGGTGTGCGGCGGTGTGGTGCAGTGCGGTGCGGTGGGGAGAGGGGGGATGGGGAGAGGTGGTGCGGTGGCGCGGTGAGGTGCGATGGGGAGAGGTGGTGCGGTGGTGCGGTGGTGCCTCCTCCGTCGCCGTAGGGAGAGAGGTGGTGCGGTGGTGCGGTGGTGCGCCGTAGGGAGAGAGCGGATTGGATCTGAGCGGTGGAGAGAGGGGAATGAATTGGTCGGTGGAGAGAGGGGAATGAATTGGTCGGGGCGGGAATTAATTGGTCGGGGGCGGGGATCCCCAAATATTTTGGTCTGAGGCGGGACAGGAGGCGGGACAGCGGGAATTAATCAAAAAAAATATTTGGAACCTAATTTTTGAGTTTTCTTTCTATTTTTGGCCTCACATGTGAAACTTTGGAATAATAATTGGGTATTGATTAATTCAAACCAACTATTTCGGTTGCTATGTCACATAACATGAATAACTTTTCCATTTGTTTTGGATTTTTACGAATTTCTATCACTTGTTTCTAGACCGGTTCGAAATCGCCGCGGTCACCGTCCGTGTCTCGGGGTTGAATCATGCTTCTTACACTCTGTTTACACAAAGAACCTAAAATGTGTTATATTTGATGTACAAATAACCAAATTGTTTGCACAAAGATGACGACGGAACCTAAAACGTACGAAGATTCATGGCTTTCGGTTGAAATGACGGATGTTTTGGCCACATCCATGGCATAGTTTTTTTAAATGTGCCCATATTCCACACAAAGGTGCATATTGGAACAACTAACAATGTTCATGAAGAAAGTTTTATTTTTCGTTGAATAAAAATACCATTTTCCCTTCCCGGAGTGTCAAAACCGGCTTGTTTTGTGAAGCACATACACAAAATATGTTGCAAAAATGTACAAAGTAAAATTCTAAATATATTATGTCATGTTTGATCTACAAATAACAAACTTACTACCTCTGAATAGCTCAAAATACACCTCATTTGAAAAAGACAAATTTCTGCCGATTCAGCTGAAACCGGGCCAAATTTGAACTACAGGTGCCTCGTAGTTTTCTCTTTATTTTTTGAAAAAATCATTTCTAGGTAGCCAAGTACCTATTTCAACATAGAAACACCAAGAGTTCGTCAAGATTCAACCCCTAGGTACGAACGGTCATGTCCCCCGTTTTGACCGTTCACCGAAACCGGCTTTGAAAATTCCAGAAAATTCAAAAAAAATCGAAACGATGCAAGATCTTCGCGTGGTGTTGTTATATATGCCCTAGTATCCACCAAAAATAATAAACTTGGAATACGACAATTTGGTGGAAAATGTGTTCACAGAAATGAGCTATCTCGTACGAAGATTCATGGCTTTCGGTTGAAATGACGGATGTTTTGGCCACATCCATGGCATAGTTTGTTTAAATGTGCCCATATTCCACACAAAGGTGCATATTGGAACAACTAACAATGTTCATGAAGAAAGTTTTATTTTTCGTTGAATAAAAATACCATTTTCCCTTCCCGGAGTGTCAAAACCGGCTTGTTTTGTGAAGCACATACACAAAATATGTTGCAAAAATGTACAAAGTAAAATTCTAAATATATTATGTCATGTTTGATCTACAAATAACAAACTTACTACCTCTGAATAGCTCAAAATACACCTCATTTGAAAAAGACAAATTTCTGCCGATTCAGCTGAAACCGGGCCAAATTTGAACTACAGGTGCCTCGTAGTTTTCTCTTTATTTTTTGAAAAAATCATTTCTAGGTAGCCAAGTACCTATTTCAACATAGAAACACCAAGAGTTCGTCAAGATTCAACCCCTAGGTACGAACGGTCATGTCCCCCGTTTTGACCGTTCACCGAAACCGGCTTTGAAAATTCCAGAAAATTCAAAAAAAATCGAAACGATGCAAGATCTTCGCGTGGTGTTGTTATATATGCCCTAGTATCCACCAAAAATAATAAACTTGGAATACGACAATTTGGTGGAAAATGTGTTCACAGAAATGAGCTATCTCGTACGAAGATTCATGGCTTTCGGTTGAAATGACGGATGTTTTGGCCACATCCATGGCATAGTTTGTTTAAATGTGCCCATATTCCACACAAAGGTGCATATTGGAACAACTAACAATGTTCATGAAGAAAGTTTTATTTTTCGTTGAATAAAAATACCATTTTCCCTTCCCGGAGTGTCAAAACCGGCTTGTTTTGTGAAGCACATACACAAAATATGTTGCAAAAATGTACAAAGTAAAATTCTAAATATATTATGTCATGTTTGATCTACAAATAACAAACTTACTACCTCTGAATAGCTCAAAATACACCTCATTTGAAAAAGACAAATTTCTGCCGATTCAGCTGAAACCGGGCCAAATTTGAACTACAGGTGCCTCGTAGTTTTCTCTTTATTTTTTGAAAAAATCATTTCTAGGTAGCCAAGTACCTATTTCAACATAGAAACACCAAGAGTTCGTCAAGATTCAACCCCTAGGTACGAACGGTCATGTCCCCCGTTTTGACCGTTCACCGAAACCGGCTTTGAAAATTCTAGAAAATTCAAAAAAAATCGAAACGATGCAAGATCTTCGCGTGGTGTTGTTATATATGCCCTAGTATCCACCAAAAATAATAAACTTGGAATACGACAATTTGGTGGAAAATGTGTTCACAGAAATGAGCTATCTCGTACGAAGATTCATGGCTTTCGGTTGAAATGACGGATGTTTTGGCCACATCCATGGCATAGTTTGTTTAAATGTGCCCATATTCCACACAAAGGTGCATATTGGAACAACTAACAATGTTCATGAAGAAAGTTTTATTTTTCGTTGAATAAAAATACCATTTTCCCTTCCCGGAGTGTCAAAACCGGCTTGTTTTGTGAAGCACATACACAAAATATGTTGCAAAAATGTACAAAGTAAAATTCTAAATATATTATGTCATGTTTGATCTACAAATAACAAACTTACTACCTCTGAATAGCTCAAAATACACCTCATTTGAAAAAGACAAATTTCTGCCGATTCAGCTGAAACCGGGCCAAATTTGAACTACAGGTGCCTCGTAGTTTTCTCTTTATTTTTTGAAAAAATCATTTCTAGGTAGCCAAGTACCTATTTCAACATAGAAACACCAAGAGTTCGTCAAGATTCAACCCCTAGGTACGAACGGTCATGTCCCCCGTTTTGACCGTTCTCCGAAACCGGCTTTGAAAATTCCAGAAAATTCAAAAAAAATCGAAACGATGCAAGATCTTCGCGTGGTGTTGTTATATATGCCCTAGTATCCACCAAAAATAATAAACTTGGAATACGACAATTTGGTGGAAAATGTGTTCACAGAAATGAGCTATCTCGTACGAAGATTCATGGCTTTCGGTTGAAATGACGGATGTTTTGGCCACATCCATGGCATAGTTTGTTTAAATGTGCCCATATTCCACACAAATGTGCATATTGGAACAACTAACAATGTTCATGAAGAAAGTTTTATTTTTCGTTGAATAAAAATACCATTTCCCCTTCCCGGAGTGTCAAAACCGGCTTGTTTTGTGAAGCACATACACAAAATATGTTGCAAAAATGTACAAAGTAAAATTCTAAATATATTATGTCATGTTTGATCTACAAATAACAAACTTACTACCTCTGAATAGCTCAAAATACACCTCATTTGAAAAAGACAAATTTCTGCCGATTCAGCTGAAACCGGGCCAAATTTGAACTACAGGTGCCTCGTAGTTTTCTCTTTATTTTTTGAAAAAATCATTTCTAGGTAGCCAAGTACCTATTTCAACATAGAAACACCAAGAGTTCGTCAAGATTCAACCCCTAGGTACGAACGGTCATGTCCCCCGTTTTGACCGTTCTCCGAAACCGGCTTTGAAAATTCCAGAAAATTCAAAAAAAATCGAAACGATGCAAGATCTTCGCGTGGTGTTGTTATATATGCCCTAGTATCCACCAAAAATAATAAACTTGGAATACGACAATTTGGTGGAAAATGTGTTCACAGAAATGAGCTATCTCGTACGAAGATTCATGGCTTTCGGTTGAAATGACGGATGTTTTGGCCACATCCATGGCATAGTTTGTTTAAATGTGCCCATATTCCTCACAAAGGTGCATATTGGAACAACTAACAATGTTCATGAAGAAAGTTTTATTTTTCGTTGAATAAAAATACCATTTTCCCTTCCCGGAGTGTCAAAACCGGCTTGTTTTGTGAAGCACATACACAAAATATGTTGCAAAAATGTACAAAGTAAAATTCTAAATATATTATGTCATGTTTGATCTACAAATAACAAACTTACTACCTCTGAATAGCTCAAAATACACCTCATTTGAAAAAGACAAATTTCTGCCGATTCAGCTGAAACCGGGCCAAATTTGAACTACAGGTGCCTCGTAGTTTTCTCTTTATTTTTTGAAAAAATCATTTCTAGGTAGCCAAGTACCTATTTCAACATAGAAACACCAAGAGTTCGTCAAGATTCAACCCCTAGGTACGAACAGTCATGTCCCCCGTTTTGACCGTTCACCGAAACCGGCTTTGAAAATTCCAGAAAATTCAAAAAAAATCGAAACGATGCAAGATCTTCGCGTGGTGTTGTTATATATGCCCTAGTATCCACAGAAAACAGCCGTTTTGAGCGCTTAGATAATGGTTGTTTTTTGAAAATTTAATTTATTCAAATGTGATTAAGCAAAATTCCTCCACAGCACCATTCCAACACCACTCAAATCCACCACCAGGAAAGTTGTGGTGCTTACATGTGGGCCCCTGTCCGTGGGACCCACGCGTCAGTGAGGCCACGTACGGCAGAGAGGAGTCCACCTCCTCAAGTCCACCTCCTATTCAGTTCCCCCACCCACCTTCGCCACTTCGCCTCGCCACTTCGCCTCCCCACTCCCCCTCGTCAGTTCCGAGAACACGCGCCGATTCGTCGTCCGCGCCGGCCACCGCCCGCGATGGCCACCGATTCCGTCGCCCGCGCTGGAGGAAACCCCCCACTCCAGGTGAGATCTGATGTCCCTCCTCGTGTCCCTCCTCCACCGCCGTTTTTGCTAGATTTAGCTAGGGCAATATCGCCTCCCTTTCCTCGTGAGACCATCGCCGCCGTTTCCTGGAGTCCCACATTCGCTTGTGGATTTGCTCGTTTCCCTATCCACCGTTGTTTCTCTTTTTTTTCGAGTAATCCCCCAACTGCAAAGTAGAATCTTGACCGCCGCCAAGGCAGCCAAGGCCAAGTTCGAGGAGAGGTTCAAGACCGGCAAGAACAGGTCGTTCTTCACCAAGCTCCGCTTCTAGACCAAGCAGGGCAGAACAGCCTCTGCGAGTACTTGCGGGTTTTGTTATCGAGCGGGTTTTGCCTCTTCTTCGTATCACTCACCTGCGCTAAGATATTCTCCTGTTTTGTTATTGAGCGTGAAGAAGACTCTGTGTCCTAGCTAGTGTGGATCTTATGATGAAATATGACGTTTCATGTGTTAAACCATGTCAAGAATAGATCTGGTTGGAATTTTAAGTTCATGATTAGGTTCTTGGATAATCATTTGCCATTTGTTAATTAACATTTTTCAGTAACCGGAAATGATATCACCTTAGCTTCCTCATAATGGTAAATCAACTGCATTTTAAAACTGGTACTGGTCTACAAGTTCCCAATCTGGATTAAGATGTCTCTGTGTGTTGGTTATTGAATTAAGTTCAGGTACTGCATTTATCAGTTGTCATTGTTCACTGTAGTAATAATGACTGATGCATCAGTTGTTTCGATGAACTGGTCATTTCCATTAGTAGCTGTTAGATATAATAAGCTATTAGTTGAAATACATGTAAAGTAGTATCTAAATTATTGTTGTCTTTTTTTATTAGGCCACAATGGATGTGAAACAGGAGGAAGTTGACGCAATTGCCGTTGACGCAATTGCCATTAGTGACGATGAAGTGTGCACTAGGGCCAAGACCATCAGAGGTATGGCTTGTACTCGTGCTTCTGATTTGTTGTAGTGCTGATTCAGTTTTGTATTTACATTTCTTAATCCTTGTATATATGTAGGCCCAGGTAATAAGGGCCATGACACCTATGCACCACATTGTGAGTATGGCAACAAAGTTGCAATGGACCACCGACAGGTGGCATTGCTCAAGGAGTTCTGTGCCAACAACAAACCACACAAGCCATTGTACATCTGCACTTTGCAGAAGTCACACACCATCAACATCAAAGGAAAAATGGTAGATTGACCTGCACCACACTTTCTTCATCTCTGTTGGTATATTTTTGCACATAGACTAATTGCTTACATTATCCTTGCAGTATTTCACCAAGAAATATACCAAGGATCACCTCAGCAAGCACCTAAGGCACTTGCCAAGCAAGGAAGCTACCATTAAGGTCTATCATCGCAGAAATGAAAAAAGTGAGGTCAAGATCCTGCTTGGGAAAGCCAAAGGTGACAACAGGGCCATGATGACGATGCAGTGGATGTCTGTGGTGAACAAATTGGGCGAGAAGTTCAAAGTGGGAGATATCCTTCTCTTCTGGTTTCGCCGCACCCTCAAGAACACTTCAGGTCTCAAGTTGGTTGTGAAGAAGCTGAAGCCATGTGGAGGGCTGTGTGAATAAGCTTAAGCTGAAGCGTCTGATGCTTTTGAACTGACAAGATGTTTATGTCAGGTTGTCAAGCTAGCTAGAGTCATGTTAGTAATGCTTTTGAACTTATGTGATGTGTCTGTCAGTTTTATGGAACCTATGTCAGTTTGTCAAGCTAGAGTATTAAGCTTTTGAACCTATGTTTGCTTTTGGTTGTTTGAACATGTTATGTCAGTTTATGGAATGTGTTCCAGCAATGTGTGTGAAATTCTGTGTTTGAAGATGCTATGTCAGTCTCCAGCAAGTTCCAGTATTTACATTTTATTAACCTCCAGTTAAATTTCAGTTATGTTTAAGTGAATTGGCACACATAAATGTTATATATAAAATGTTGTAATCATCCTACCATTACAAGATCACATATCTCTCCCAGTGGCAATGAAGTATCTATTCGAACTAGAGGTCCTGGGTTCGAGTCCCAGGTCTCGACCTTTTTTTGGTCATTTCTCAACAGCAAGCATAAGTTCAGTTTCAACAGCAATTCATCAAGCAAGCATAAGTTCAGTTTCAACAGCAATTCATCAAGCAACCTTGTGCAACAGACAACAACATGCATCAACACGCTACAAATTCAATACAAATTCAGTTTCAGCAACACGCCACAAATTCAACTACAAGATCCAACAGACAGCTACAAGTTTCAGCAACAAGCATCAACTACAAGTTTCAGCTACAGGAAGCAACAGGCATCCATCTTGTGCAACAGGCATCCATCTTGATCAAGCAACAGGCATCTTGGAGACATCAAGCAACACCAAGATGCATCAGGCTGCAATACAATTCAAAAAAGGTTAGTACTATCTAACATCAATGAAATTCCAGTAGGTTAGTACTATCTAAATTACAGAAGCATAGTTATAATTTTTACCTTCATTACCATATGCTACTCATCGTCATCGATGCCAAAACCAGGAATTCTATGCCCAGTCCTATTTTCCCCATCATCACTAGCATACTGCAACATAGTATCATCTCCTTCATCCTCGCTTTCATGTTCATTGACAACAACCTTTCTTTTTTTCTTAATGCCTTCTACAACTGAAGCATCTACAAGAACAGGTTCTTGCCGGTCCATTTGCACTCTGGTTTGGACATTGGCTTCACGTGTCTACACCGGAACTTCTGTACAATTATCATCCTGATATGTTAGGCCACCACCACCTGGACCCTTTTCCATTTCAGTTTCCTTAATACTCCACAAGTGTCTATGCTGGAACTTTTGCACAACTTGCCAACTTCCCTGCAAATACGTGTCTGGCACATAGAAAACCTTTGTTGCTTGAGTTGTCAGAATAAAAGGATCATTCTTAAACCAAAACTTTGCAGTGTTGATGCTTCTGAAGTGTCCATCATCTCTCAATCCGGCGTTCCTCTTGACACCAAGATCGAACCAGTCACACCGAAATAAGACAACTGAACGGTCCATGCCTCCGCTGGAGTTGTACTTCAAATGAATGATGCTTCTGAGCTGACCATAGAAGTCAAAAGGCTCACCATCGCGATCTCCCTCGGTGACTATTCCACTATTCTGTGTCTTTCTGTTTTTCTCGCGGTCAAGAGTGTGGTACCGGACACCGTCAACGATACATGCTGAATACACTCTTACTCGCTTATCCGGCTCGCATGCCAAAGCAAATAGATCATCACTGACCTTCTTCTCATCATGCATCTTGCCAATCTGCACAAAATAAATCAGGGTGAATAACACACAAAAAGAAGATCGTGTCATAATGGATTCCATGGCTAAATATCTCACATTATTCTTAAACCATTTAGCAAATCCCTTGGCAAGCCTTTTATCAACAGGGATGCGGCTTTCTTGCTTATTCAACTCTTCCTTGAAAATCCTGCAAACCCAAGGAAAGAGTAGTGAGTTAAAACATCTGGTGGGTGATAAAAGTTGGGTTCCTTCCAACCCACGGAGAAAATATAACGAGTGCACAAAATATAACTTACTCTATATATGGTTGCACCTCAGCGCAACTGCTGAGCACAAACCAAACCATCTTGTCATATTCATCATCAACCTCCAAGTACTTTGACCCTCCAATAAATTTCACACCATGATTGAAAACTGACACATCACCAATGTGCGAATCATCCCTCTCACTATTTCTGCTTGGGCGATTCCATCTCGTTTCCACATCATCAAAGTACCTTGAACAAAATGTCAAGCACTCATCGACGACATAGGCTTCAGCAATCGAACCTTCAGGCCTCGCCGTGTTTCGCACAGAACGCTTACAAGTAAGCAGCCTTCTTTCGACTGGGAACATCCAACCATATTGCACGGGGCCTCTAAGCATTGCTTCTTTTGGTAAATGCACGGTCAAATGGACCATCACGGTGAAGAAGGCTGGAGGGAAGATCTTCTCAAGCTTGCAAAGAATTATTGGGATTTCCTTCTCAAGTCTTTTCAGCACAGATAGCTTTACTGTTTTGCAGCACAATTCTCTGAAAAAATTTCCCAGCTCAGCAACTGCTTCATATATATCATGATGCATGATTCCTCGGAGGGCGGCTGGCAAAATCCTTTGGAGAAGGATGTGACAATCATGAGTTTTCAGCCCATGGAGCTTGCATCCATCGGGGGAAACACACTTTGCTAGGTTAGCAGCATAACCATCGGGAAATCTCACGGCTCTGATGAACTCACAGAATGCACGTTTTTCTTCTTTACTCATTGTATACCATGCTGGTGGCATTTCAAATGAATCTTTGCCTTTAGGCCTTAGATGCAACTCTTCCCTTATGCCCATGTCTTCAAGATCAAGCCTGGAGTTCAAAGTGTCCTTTGTCTTTCCTTCAATGTTGAGGAATGTGCCAAGCAGATTATCACATATATTTTTCTCGATGTGCATTACATCGAGATTATTCCTCAATTTGAGATCAGGCCAGTATTCCAAGTCCCACAAACAGGACCTTCGGTCCCAACATTGACCTTCCTCACGCTTTCTTTTCTTCACAAGCTTTCCCGGTCTGACATCTTTGACCTTTTCAAGTTGCTGCTTCAGCTCTTCTTTACTGAATTCTGCCGGCTGGTCACGGGTTTCAGTCTCACCATTAAACTCTGTACTTTTTTGCCAACGATGGTTTCGAGGAAGAAAACGGCGATGCCCAATGAAGCAAATCTTGTTCCTTATCTTCATTGAGCAAGGGTTTTTGTCACAACGCACACATGCCTGATAACCCGCCGTGATCCTTCCCGACAAAGTGTGCAGTGCTGGAAAATCATGGATGCACCATATGACTGCAGCACGCAGAGTGAACTTCTTGTCAGGTGTCAAGGCATCGTAAGTATTAGGTACACCATTCCAAAGATCGAGCAATTCTTCTACGAGAGGCTCCATAAAGACATCGAAATCCTTTCCTGGAGACTCTGGACCCGGTATAAGCAACGCCATCATAAAGTTGGACTGATCCATGCATGCCCATGGGGGCATGTTGTAGGGCACCACAAAAACTGGCCACATGCTATATGACGTGCTCTGGTTTCCGAACGGATTAAAGCCATCTGTGGCAAGGCCGAGTCTTATGTTCCTTGGGTCTTCTGCAAACTTTGGATATTTCTCGTCAAAATCTTTCCATGCTTCTCCGTCCGCTGGATGGCTCAACTCATCTTCCACAGGCTGCCGCTTGAGCTTGTGCCATTGTACATCATCTGATGATTTCTCCGAGAGAAACATCCGCTTCAGCCTTGCTTTCAAAGGAAAGTGCCTCAAAACCTTATGCGGTATCGATCTTTTCCCATCGGCATCTTTCCACCTTGGGGCATTGCATTTGGGGCAGCTGTCACACATGGCATAATCCTTCCGAAACAAGACACAATTATTTGGGCAGACATGTATTGAAACATAACCTAGACCCAACTTGCGGATTATGCTCAAGGCTTCATCATAATTCTTGGGAACACCACTATTAGGGAATTGCAAGGTCAAAAGATTCAGTATTGCGTTGAATGCAGCATTGCTAATCCGGTAGTAAGACTTGACGTGGAGTAACTTCACGGTGAAGGTAAATCTTGAAAATTTCCCCCCTGCAACAGCTACACGCTTAGCCTCCTCTAATACCTCGGCAAATAGTGACTTCTGTCCATCAACATGGTCTTCAGAATTGTACAGATCCCTCAATAAGTCAGGAATCCTATCATCTTCATATCCATCCTCTTTGTCCAAACCATCATCATCTTCCAAAACATTTTCCATAAACTCAAAGTCATCATCACCACCATGGTGTGGCTCTTCAACATCTTCACCATGTTGAGGTTCTTGAAGAAAAGTTTCTCCATGGTGGACCCACCTATCATATGTGCTGGCCATCCCATTAAGAAGCAGATGATCTTCCACTATACCTTGGGTCTGTTCTTTACGGTTCAAGCATCGACAACATGGACAAAGAATGGCAGCATCGTTGGCAAATCTTGCGCGGACAAATTGCATGAAATCTTCCACTCCCTTGATATGTTCAGTGGAAAGCTTTCTAACCCCTTTTATAATCCAACTTCTGTCCATCTGCCAAAGACCACAAAACTAATAAGTTACTTTATTCTACCAAATTATAATGCATCACTACAAAATATAGCAGTAACAGAAGCATGCAAATCTGTTGCTTAATTCTTCAGTTAACACATCAATAACAGTTTTTTGATTCATTATTCAGTTATGTAACTTAAATCAATAACTCAAGAACAAAAAACCTAGCTATGCCATAAATCTCTAATTACTTAATTACACTAAATTACTTTCATCTATGCTTCTTATTACATTTAAATTTCCTAATATTCAAGCAGTGTAGCAGGTGCAGGTGGGGGCTCTAGCTAGAACAGAGAGATCAAGAGAGAAAGAGCAGAGGATCAAGACCAGAGAGAGGAGAGGGTGCATACCCTGCCGTTCTTCGAGCATGAGCAGAACCAGAGAGAGGAGGCCACCAGCAGGGCACAGAGAGAGGCCACCAGCAGGGCGAGGCACCAGGGCAGCTCCTTCCCCGCCTTTGCCGGCCGCCTCCGCCCCCGCCTGTAAGCACCGAGGCGCTCCGGCGTCGCTGACGGTAGCCTCCCCCGCCTCCGCCCCCGCCTGTAAGCACCGAGGCGCTCCGGCGTCGCCGCCGGTAGCCTCCCCCGCCTCCGCCGCCGGTAGCCTCCCCCGCCTCCGCCGCCGGTAGCCTCCCCCACCGGTTGCCTCGCGCACGCCGCCGGTAGCCTCCCCCACCGCCGGTGGCCTCGCACGCCTCCGAACAGACAAGCTCGTCTCGATCTAAGATTCAGACAAATCTCCACGATCTAAGATTCAGACAACTTAACTCGCTCGTTTACTCGATCTGAATTCAGATAAGATGAGAATAAAAGGATGCGTCTCTGGATATATAACAAAACAGCGACAACATCTCAATGGCAACGTGCAAGCGGAGCAAGCAGCGCGGTCGGGGTTCGAGTCCCCGCGAGCGCTTATTTTTGCTGAATTAAAACTGAGTGTGGGCTGGGCTTGTCTGTGCGCGTGGGCTGTGTGCGTGGGCTGTGCGCGTGGGCTGGGCTGTGCGCTGGTGTGCCACACTTGTGTAATAGCAATACAGCCAAGTGAGAAAAAAACATGAGACCATGGCCCACTTGTCAGACGAAGCACAAAATCGGTACAGCCACGTGTCAGTGGGCCCCACAAGTCAGTGCGTCCCACCTGCTGAGGTGGCTGCCAAGTAATACAAATCATCACAGCCAACAAACGCATGACCAATTAATTTGGTCTTAGATAAGCAAAAAAAAGGTCATACACCAGGTATCATGTCCTATGACCATCTTGTTAAAGAAAATCATGACTTTTTTGGCAAAAAAGTCATGTGTTTAGTCCCTCCCAAACATGTCATGACCAACAGATTAAACATGGTCATGGATCTATGACAAATTCATCCATGGTCAATAAAAAAGGGTCATGTATCAACATATTTCTTGTAGTGACCGTCTCTTCTCCGAGCCGCTGCTTCGACGACAACGGGGGTGAGCACCCCTTCCTCCCCTTTCCTTCTCTCCTGATGCGCGCACACACACCTTGCACCCCCTGCACTCACCCACGGGCACGCACATCGGCAGCAGATCGCGAGCTCGTCGCCGGCGTCTCCCCCGTCTCGGTGAAGTTCAGAAAGACTGAACTTTTTGTTCAGTTTCAGTTAACAGAGCATATCCACCTCAAAACCCCACGCATCCCTCTCCTATCACCACCGTCGAGCTAGCCCAGTGGCCAGATCCAGCGGCTCACAACGCGAGGGCGCGAGTTCGATCCCCCCGCGCGCGAATAAAACCCTCTTTTGCCTCGCTTTGCCACGCACGCCAGCAGGGCCCACCTGCCATTGGCAGTGGATGCCACGCACGCACACACCCACGCGCCACGCAGGCTCCAGCAGGGCGCTGGCCCACTGCCAGTGACCCAAGGCTGTTCTGCCCTGCGTACACAAAGTTCCAGGGCCATTTTCTGAAACTTATTTTTCGCAACTAAGCCCCTGGAACAAATTTAACACTTTTAAAATCACAGAATAGCCCCTGTATTTCAAATGCAAATATCTCTTGCATTTCAAATCCAAATTCAACAAATAAAATATGTTTTCTATACCAAATTAAATTCTCTACATGTTAAAACCATTTGTATACTGTTTTGAACCTTTCAAATGGTTTCAAAAATTCAAATTCAAACAACTCTTTCAAATTTGGTCAAATTCATAACTAATTCAAATTTAATTCAAATGGCACATGTAAAATATGTTTTCCATGCAAAATTGAATAAGCTTTCCAAATATAAACTTGTTTCCTGTTTTGAATAATTAAAATTGGTTAAATAATTTAAATCTTGTTTAAATCATTTAAAATTGCTAAATTAATAACTTGGTCAAACTAAATTCCTTTTGAACATATAAAATATGTTTTCCATTCCATTTTTCATAAACTTTGCAAATATCAACTTTGTGTTCTGTTTTAAATAAATTAAATTGCTGAAAACAACTGTTTCTTAATTAATGCATCTAAAATTGTCAAATTAATAACTTGCTCATTTTAAATCCATTTTCAACAAATGAAACATGTATTCCATATAAAATTTTGTGTTCTTTCCAAATATGAATTTTGTTATCTATTTTGAACAATTAAAATGGGTGAAAACAACAAATGCTTGTGTAACTCATTTAAGAAGCCAAATTTCATAACTTAATAAATAAAATTTCCAAACTTGGTAAACAACATTTCAAATTGAAGCTATTGTTGTTTTCTCATTGTTTTCATCATCCATGCATCATTCTAATCAACTTTCACATGATGGTTATTTGTAGATCATTTAATTCAACATTAATTCATGGGCCTTTCCTTATGCAATCCAAATTGCATATGGGCCCATTTAAATATGTTTACCATGTCAGCTAGCTTATTTTGATGCATCAATTAAATTGTCATGCATCATCCCATGTTTGTGCATTATGCCATGTTATTGATTGTTTTTCTCTCTGCGTTGTTTGTTTGCTTCTTCTCGAATAGACGACGACGTTGAGACAGACGAGGTTTACGACGCTACTTCAGAGGAGTTAGCCCAGTACCAGGCTACTGAGTTTGCAGGCAAGTATTCACTCACATGAACCATTGTGTCCTTTCCACACTGGATACCGATACTTTCCGTTGTCTAATCTGCTAGCCTTAAGATTCGTTGCTTGTGTTCCGATCCTATCACATGATATCCTGTAACCCTGATATAGCCTATCCTCCACACCTATAACCCCGTTGCTTGTTGCCTGTGTCTTACTAGCATGCTTAGGGTGGTTTATTCTCGAGTCTGCTGTCCGTTATTTCTGTTACCATATTTATTATGTTCTGGGGGCTCGATGTTTAAACAACAACCTGTTAATGTATGAGGTAATGCTAATTTGATGATAAGGCACCGGCAGGAGGCCGGGTATGGTTTTGAGGCCTGCTAGTGTCGAACTCAGGAAAAGTTCTTGTCCTCTAGATCCATGATGAGCGCGCTAACCGCATGTGGGAAGCGTGTATGGGCGCCCCCCTCAACTTGATTCGATTCGCATCTCGTCCAAATCGCCTCATTTAGTTCGGGTTTTGCATTTGCCGCATGCATATGCAGGTGCGAACCCTTGGCGCCAGGGTGGTAACTTTTGTAGTCGGCATTTAGGGAGACACGTTCTTAGAGTGCTATGAGGGTCCCCTTTTCTTCGTGGGGCTTGATTAGCCGTGCGCTCAACTGCACGGGGTTCTTTGGGCTTGATGCGAAGAAGAGTTGGGTTGTGTTGAGTACCTCGCTTTGTGGGTTGATCTCCCGTCTGGCGGGATATTCTTACGTGTACGGCCAAATTGGTGCATCCCTGCAGGGTTAAATCTTCTCGAGAAGCCGTGTTGTCCGCGGTTATGGATGACTTGGTGATAGGGCTGGCTAACAAGGATTAGACAACTTACATCTAATTAATAATAATTTGACTAGTAATAGGCTTATTGACACAATAACTTGAACCTTCATTAATCCAACTGTGTGGGTTATCCTCGGATTGCTTCTTTGGATAAGGGGCGAAATCCAGGATGGGTTTGTTTGAGGTTAGTGGTAGTTGGTTCCGATACGCTATCTTATCCCTTTCTTTTAGCCGGATGTTGTAGCATGTCTCTGTAGTTGGTTAGGGCAGCCCGCTGCCGCACCTTTGTATCACCTATCATCCGTTGAACCCAAAGCATCTGTACTTGGTGTTGTCGGGTACACTTTGGTATCTTGTGCGTCTTGCTTGCCAGTACTCGTCTGTACTGACCCCTTTGGGGCTGCGTGTTCTGCAGACTACGTTTCCGAGGATCCCCATGGTGGCTACTACGTGGAGTATGACGAGGCTGCTGACGAGTAGATAGCGGACCCGGGCAGGATCCGAAACTTCGTGGATGGGCTCCGTTCTTTCGTTTCCGGCCTCTTAGGTCTATTTGGATCTTGTCTGTACTCAGACACTTTGGATGCTTCCGCTGTGATGTAATGATGACTTGTTGGGACATGTGTCCTCTGCATGACTGTATTTGCTATCTCTGCTCTAGTGAGAGCTATTTGCCACTTATTTCTATTTCTTTGTGTCTTAGAGATCTGTTGTGATATCACTTGTTCAAATGCCGTTGACGTACCATGTGTGTATGTTATGAAGTACGTCAATGGAAGTATTCGTATTTCTATTGAATGGTTTCACAGACGATGAATAGTAGAGGATGGTTGTCACACATTACGTGTTGGCCTACTCATATTGAGATGCTGGTGCCGGTAAGCCCCGTAAGACATTTATCTACTGTTTAGCGGGCTGTGAGTATCTTCTAAAAGTCCAGGTGCGACACATATATTACAGCAAAGAAAACTAAACAAACTGAAAGAAAAAATAACTGAAGCTCCAAGAATAACACATAATATATGAAGCAACAAAAATATAGTGTCTTGAAAGATGATATGATATTTTTGTTGATGAAGAAGGGGATGCCTTGGGCATCCCCAAGCTTTGAAGCTTGTAATTCTTGGATATATATTGGGGTGACATGGGCATCCCCAAGCTTGATCTTGTGTCCATCCTTCATCTCATCATATCATTTTTCTCTCCCTACACCTGAAAACTCACTCCATACAAAATTTCACACAATCTTCATTAGCAACGTTAGTGTAATCAAAATAATATTTCCTCTTTGGTTCCATTTCGACACAAGTATAACACCCATTAAGACATTAGCTACTTTCAGAACTTCTTTTAAAGCTCTTCCCTTCAAAAGAACACCAAAAGAAAAAGATTAAGAGGCAAATGCAAATATTGGCAGAAATCTGGCAAAACCGAACAACATTGTAAAGATCAATTTTTTCAAAAATATTATGTTTATCAAATAAAATAGTGCAAAACTAATGAATGTTAGATAATAAACTAGGGCATGTGCACAAAAATGTTTACAACAATTCGACGCTCTTACTGTGAGAACTAATGTTTTTGGTGGCAGCATAGAATTTGTTTCAGGACAACAACTTCCGCAAATCTTACTTCCTCCCTATTAGAGGCTAATATTGGCACAAAAACGAAATATAAATGATAATGAGAGGTTTCTACAGAGGTAACAACTTTCAAGACTCAAAGAAAACAAAAGAAAACTAAAAGAAAAATATAATGGGTTGTCTCCCAAAAGCGCTTTTCTTTGAAGCCTTTTAGCTAGGCATGATAATTTTGAGAAGATGCTCACATAAGAAATATGAATTGAAGAAAAAGAGAGCATCGATAAGCAAACATAAAACAAATTTAAGTCTAACCCACTTCCTATTAAAAATAATCTTGTAGAAAAACAAGTCAATAAAGCACAAAGTGGCTAGCATAGGAAGACAAAATAATTGCAACTTCAAAATTTTCAACATAAAGAGGGGAAACTTAGTATTATTGGGATACCTAAAACCATGTTTCCCTATTTCATAATAAATTTTAGTAGCATCATGAATGAAATTAACAATATAACTATCACATAAAACATTCTTATCGTGAGCCACATGCATAAAAGAATTAATACTCTCCACATAAGCACAGTCATTCTCATTAATAGTAGTGCGATCAAATTCAAGAAAATAGATATCATTATTATTCTCATCACCATAATCATCAGATATAGGAGGTATATTATAATCATAATTAATTTTCTCCTCAATAGTAGGTGGACTGAAAATATCATATTCATCATTTTAATCATCATAATGAACTCCAACACGATAGAAAAGTTGTATATTAGGAAGATGGTTTTGGGTAATCCCTCCATAACTATGAAAAGTTTCATAAGGATAATTGTAATTATAGCCTATGTTATAGTATTGTTCGTAGTTATCAAAGTCTAGGGGCATAGTATCATCATTAGCAATAGAATAATTATCTTCCAAAGTGTGTTCATTTGTAAACATATCATCATTTTTACTAGGAGATGTATCAAGCATATAATCATTAGTAGAAAAAGGATTTTCAAACACATCACCCACAAGCCTAGAGCTTTCTATATCATCATTGGAAGTAACATGGATAGTACTAATAGTACAACAATCATTATTTTCATAATTGGTAGCAAAGAGATTTTCAATATCAAAAGTAGTGTGTTTCTCCCAATCATGATAACTTTCATAAGTAACAGGCATAGGAACATCACCGAGTTCAGACTCATCATCAACAACTATAATAGGATCAACATGCTTAGGGGGAGATACCGTTACCTTTCTTCTTTTACTCCTCCTCTTCTTCTTCGTCTTCCTCTTCTTCCCCTCTTTAGGAGGGAGAGGCTTGAAAGGAAGCTTCTCCACATACCCTGGTTTATTGTAAAAAAACAATAGAAAAAACTTTTGAGGATTCGTCCTCTTCATTAATAAGAGTAAAACACATCTTAAGTCCTGTCATATTTTGGTAAAGTTTCATCTTCTATAATATTTTGTATGTAAGTATTTGCGTGGCAATTATCAACACAATAAACATGACAACAATGCAGGACGCAATATCAAAATCACTCATATCTACCAAAGAATTTTTTATTGATAACTCTTCACACCCAAAAAGTAATGGAAGTTCATCATAATGATCAGGAGTGATCATGTCATCACAATACAAACTTGCAGTATTCATTGGATTTGAAAGGCTATTATTATAGCCCGAGATTGAAAATTGAAATGACCCACTTCATAGCAAAGTTCCCAAATAAAAGGATAGAGGGCACAAACTTTTTCACCAAGATCATTTAGATCCCTATCCCACGTTCTAGTTTCTTCATTCCTGTGATGGATACAATATTCTTCTTCGATTTGATTCTTTTCACAAGGTCTAAGTGCTCTATAAAAATTAACATGCTTATAAGAAATAGTACTTTCAGAAGTTTGAGCATGTTTATTGCAATCATTAACAACAATTGGATTTTCCACACAAGTGTCTTTAAAAGGTTCATGATATATGTCCCAATTTTCTTTAGGAACATTAATATGAGAAGCCAAGGATCTACAATAATCAACAATAATTTTAGGATCAAGACCATATTTAGCACTAGTGATATGGAGAGTAAACCTCTAGGGTGGCCCGACCTTCACGAATCGACCAAGAACACGAAGAACGAACGATGAACACGAGAGGGGAATCGAGGGGAAATCGAGGGGAATCGAGGGCAAACAAAGAGGATAACTAGCGGGAACTGAAAGATCCCAAATCTCCCGTCAACTAAGCCACAACGGCCTCCTACGTGACGATCGATCCAACCGAACTCACCTTATCGGAAACCGCTTCAACACCACGTGGCCGGTCCACCATGCCAATAGATTGGAAAGTCCCTAACTGATGCCCAAGGGGCAAGGATAGGTAACCTAGTGTAGCCTTGATACGGTCCTAGATACAAATCATAGGAGTAGTCTTGATACGGTCCTAGGTACAACCATAGGAGTAGCCTCACAAGAGGGGTACAAGAGCAAAGCTCAAAGTTCTCAATTCATCTCTAACCTAGATCTGGTCCAAGGGGTACCCTTATATATCCTAGGGGGTAGGTGGGGGGGGTGAAAAGGTAGGATTTCACCCACTTTTGCGAGCTGGCAGGGAAGCAGGCCTGGAGGCCGGGCGGCTCGGGTTGGTGGCCGGCCTGGGGACGTAGGGAGGCCGGCCTGGGCTGGGGAGGAGGCCGGGCTGCTCGGGTAGGGTGCCGGCCTGGGCGCGCAGGGAGGCTGGCCAGCTTTGTTAGGTCGCCGGCCTGGAGGCCGACCGTCTCTGTTAGGTCACCGGGCTAGAGGTCGGGCTTCCTGCACCCCTCCTCCTCTTTCTTCTCTCCTTCTTCTTCGGTGTCTTCTTCTTGGGCATCTTCCATGGCTTCTTGGGCATCGTCTTGGGCATGTTCTTAGGGTTCCTTTGTGGGGTCCAACCTGAGCATGCAAAGGGTGGATCCATGAGGTAGTGCACCATTCAACAAGACACCGAAAGAATTTAGAGATAGGGGTGAGTTCACCTTGTCTAGTAGCGATGTAGGGCTTGGTGGAATTGGGGTGCGTTGCATCATCTCCCCCCCTAGAAAAGAGTCGCACTCGACTCTTGATCCATCCTTCCGCGTGTGTAACCATGAGCGGGAGAAGGAATGTTGACGACGAAGATGTCGTTGAAGTTGAGCCTCTTATCGAAGGTCATGCAAAGGTAGGCTCGTAGTGGTGGTAGTCCAAATGTGATGACGATGTTGAAATGGTCCTCATTGGTTGGGTGATGAAGATCTTGAATGGCGGTGTAGTCGTCGTCGAATAGCTCAAGAGGTGGTTGCTCAATTGGTCACGGGAATGGTTGAGTGTAGATGAACTTGACATATTGGTTGCACGCCACTCCATTGCTTGCATTGTCACTTGTCAAATTCCATGTACATCTTGACGGTTGGTATGTAGTCGTGGGAGTCATTGTCGTTTATGCGCTTTTCGAACTCCAAGTGTGTCTTGACGGTTGGTATGTAGTCGTGGTAGTCATTGTCGTTGACGCGCTTGTCGAACTCCAAGTACATCTTGACGTGTGGGATGTAGACGGAGAAGGCGTTGTCGTTGATGCGCTTTTCGAACTCCATGCACATCTTGATTTGTGGGATGTAGACAAAGAAGGTTTTGTCATTGATGCTCTTGTAAAACTCCATGTAAATCTTGACGAACGGAATGTACTACTTCCAAATCTTCAAGTCGGTGTTTATGTTCATGTGGTGTGGAGAGCCATGTATGGTAAATAGTCCATGAGGGCTACCATGCTTGAGAGGGTCACCAATTTTCTGCAAAAGAGACAACAAAGATGAAGAGAGGGTTGGTAATCCGTTAGTGTCAATAAACACAAATGGGGTTGGCTTTCAACTATCATCTCACTTTTGGTGGCTATCACGGCTATGCCTCTAAGAACACTCATGCTTTTTCCGCTCATGATAGGCTTGTGGCTCTCACTCACGAATGGTGGATCTCTCTCTCACCACTCATCTCACTAGAAGCTTGAGAGGAAACAATAGAAGGCTCCAAGTTCTTGGCACTTGAGGTGTGCGGGTTTGTCGAACTTGTTGCATTGCTTGGAGGAGGAAGTAGTGTCATGGCACGTGGCAAAGAAAGCTCGATCATCTCGTCTCGTGGTTTGACCTCAAATTGTGGAATTTTGGGCTTGCTTGGAGGAGGAGGTAGGGTCATGGCTTGTGTCTTATAAGGCTCGATCATCACCATGATGTGGTAGTGTAAGTCATGCCTTGTAGCATCCTCAAGTGGTTGATGGCGGTGAAGATGATATTCTTGGTGAGAATGGTGACTTGAGCATGGCCTTGTGGAGATTGTAATGAGCTGCTTGGAAATCAAGTGGAGTGTGTCACCAAGTTCTTCGCTACCTTCATCGATGATAATCTTGAGTGATTTGCAATTGGCGCCGACTCTAGTTTGAAAGAGGTTGCGTCGTTGGTCATATTCATCTTGAGGGGAGGTGTTAAGAACTCGTATCACCACTCGCGATAGATTATTTTCCTCATTGCAATAGATTCTTTCTTCACCATTCGTTGGCATGTCCAAGGAATTAAGAGCTACTTGGTGCAAGGCAGAGTATTCGCCTTCACTCATGGAGTCACGGTCACCATCTTGGTTGACAATGATGATCAACTTGTTGGAACACTCACAAGACTTGTGTCCATTTCCACCACATGTGAAGCAAGTACTTGTGCTCGATTGGAGTTGAGAAGCGTTAGAGGTGGTGGTAGGAGACACTTGTTTTTTGAATGGTTCTGGAGTGTTTTTGGTAGCATTGGAAGATCTAGAGGCGCTCTTGTTGATGGTCAGAGTTGTTACTTGTGTCATTGGAGACGAAGAAGAATGCCTTGGAGAGGTTGGCAAGGGATGAGCGTCTTTCACAAGGTCACATGCATCAAAGTCTTCATTATAGATTGGTGGAGTGGTATCCTCATGCGCATGGTGATGTCGATCTTGTGGCATTGGAGGAATAACTTCGCACTCTTGATGTTATTGTTGCGCTTGTGGCGATGAAGGATGCTCATGCTCTTGATCATGGAGGTCATAGTCCTTCCTCATAGGATGTCACACATGGGGCTTGTGTAACGGTGTCAGTGGTGAAGTAAATCTTGCCTCGTGTCTTGATTAAGGAATAGGATCATGACATCTATGGCGAGTTATGCCTTGCTCATGTGCTTGATCATGAAGTCCATAGTCCTTCCTGAAAGTATGTCGCACATGGAGGTTGTGGATCGGTGTTGGTGGTGAAGTGTGTCTCGTCTCTTGCCTTGATGAAGTAGTAGTATCATAGTGTCCATGGCGAGGTTGGCCTTGATCCTTGTCGATGGCGGGGTGCGACGAGAAGGTACATTCTTGCTGATGATGAGGTGGAGGCTCCCACTCCTCATGAGGGTGATGACGCTCATGGCCCTTGAACCTTGGAACATTGAGGCAAAGGGCGCTCAAATTGTTGTCTTCATGTTCTTGATGGTGTCGCTCATGTGGCTCTTCATCCAATATGGGAGGTGAAATGATATGGGGATCATCGTCATTTGCTTGATGTTGATGGGGTTTCTCATGTGGGTCATCATAAAAAATAGAAAATGAGAGGCCATTTAGGGCATCCTCACTTGCTTGTTGTTGACAGGGTCGATCATGTGGTTCCTCATCAAACATTGGAAGTGAGAGATCACGAGGAGCATCCCCACTTGGTTGTTGTCGATGGGGGCGCTCATTAGGGTCTTCATCAAAGAGAGGAAGTGAAATGTCATGTGGACCATTCCCACTTGGTTGTTGTCGATGGGGGCGCTCATTGGGGTCTTCATCAAAGATAGGGAGTGACGTAGCATGTTGAGCATTCCCACTTGGTTGTTGTCGATGGGGACGCTCATTGAGGTCTTCCTCAAAGATAGGGAAAGACAAGCCATGTGGAGCATCCTCACTTTCTTGGTGTTGAGGAGGTCTCTCATTTGGGTCTTCATCAAAGAGAGGTGGTGGAAGGTCATGTGGGTCATCCTCATTGGCTTGGCGTTGGCGGTCATGATGGAGAGGATGGCGCTGGTGGTCATTGTGGTGAAGTTGTTGGAGGCATGATTTGAGGCATCTACTAGCATCATTGTCATGGTCACCTTCTTGATAAGGGTCTTGCTCTTGGTGGTCATTGTGTTGTTGACGCACATTTTGCCTTGGAAGCCTTGGATGTGGGCGAGCACCATCCACGAAGTCATGTAGATCATAGTCATGAGTTGAGCTTGGCAGAGGTGGGTGATGATGTTTTTGAAGATCCGGTTGTAGAGGGTGATCTTGAAGAGGGTCACCACGACCTTGGTGGTGTCGAGGAGGTGGTGATGGAGAGCTATGCTCAAACCAATGTCGTCGAGGAGCTTGTGGTGGAGGATGCGGTGAGGTGGTATCAGAGCCAGGTTTACCATTCTCTTCCATGTGGAGGTGATGATCATGGTGACGAGCTTGGTGATGAGCTTGTGGTTGTTGGCTTTTGTGTCGCGACTTGGAGGTCGATGATGATCCATGGCGGTTGGCGAGGATGGCCACATTGATGTCGATACTCGCCATGTGATCATTGAGTCGAGTGTGATGACCTTGTAGGTGATTGTCCAAGCGCTCCACTCCATCACGAGTAAGTTGGAAAAGATGAAAATGTTTGTGGCGGTTGACGAAGTTGTGGTAAGCGTTGTTGTTGAAGAATTTGGGTCCTTCATCTTCCGAGCTCGGACTTGTGAACACTCCTTCCCTAGCCATATAAAAAACACACAAGGGTGATATGAAGAAATGTATGTCTCACTTACCCAACGTTACCTTTTTCGGTCGTATTGAGGCTAGTAGACGAGCCAAGGTGTAGGGAGGTATGTCCAAAGTGAGTCCAAAAAGATCGAAAGAAAATCGCAAACTACAACACACACACTTTATGTGGAAGGAAAATGGGCAATAAAAGTGGCAAGCAAAAACAATAAATACGAAGAAAAGTTTGTTTTCAAAGGTGGAGAAGAACCGAAATGAAATGTTAGCAAACAAACCAAACCTAGTGGAGGAAACAAAAATGGAACACACACACACAAGGAATAAATGGGGTTAGTGCGGCCAATGGACGAGCGGAGACGAAATGTTCCTATTGAAGACTAAGCTCAATGCCACACCAACGCAAGGAGGACGCTAGCTCAAACCGCAAACTATAAGAGGCAACAAGATTCGCACTGTGGCAACCGGTCATTCTCTTCTCTTTTGCGACGCGAAGCTACACGTTCCTACAAGTGATATGTCGCACCCGGACTTCTAGGGGATACTCACAGTCCGTTAAACAGTAGATAAATGGCTTACGGGGCATACCGGCACCCGCATCTCAATATGAGCAGGCCAACACGTAAACGTGTGAGAACCATTCTCTACTATCCATCGTCTGCGCAAACCATCCCGTAGAAATCCAGATACTTCCATTGACGTACTTCAAAACATACACACATGGTACGTCAACGGCATTTGAACAAGTGATATCACAACAGACCTCTACGACACAAAAGATTGAAATAAGTGGCAACTAGCTCTCATTAGAGCAGAGATAGCGAATACAATCATCCAGAGGACACATGTCCCAACATATCATCATTACATCACAGCGGAAGCATTCAACATGTCTGAGTACAGACAAGAACCAAATAGGCCTAAGAGGCCGGGAACGAAAAGACGGAGCCCATCCACGAAGTCTCGGATCCTGCCCGGGTCCGCTATCTACTCGTCAGCAGTCTCGTCATACTCCCCGTAGTAGCCACCCTGGAGATCCTCGGAAACGTAGTCTGCGGAAACCACAGCCCCAAAGGGGTCAGTACATAGACGTACTGGCAAGCAAGACTCACAGTTCACCAAAGTGTAACCCGTCAACACCAAGCACAGATGCTTTGGGTTCAATGGAAGGAAGGGGATATAAAAGATGCTGCAACTGGCTGCTCTAACCAACTACAGAAACATGCTACAACTTTCGGCTATCAGAATAGGGATAAGATAGCGTATCGTAACCAACTATAACTAACCACCAAAACCCATCCTGGATCTCGCCCCTTATCCAAAGAAGCAATCCGAGGATAACTCACACAGTTGGATTAATGATGGATCAAGTTATTGTGTCAATAATCCTATTACTATTCAAGTTATCATTAGTTAGGTGTAAGTTGTTCTGAGTACTTGTTAGCCAGTACTTTCACCAAGTAATCCATAAGCGCGGAAAACACGGCTTCTCGAGAAGATTTAACCCTGCAGGGATGCACCAATTTGGCCGTACACGTAAGAATGACCCGCCAGGCGGGGAGCTAACCCACCAAGCGAGGCACTCAACACAACTCAACTCTTCTTCGCATCAAGCCCAAAGAACCACATGCTGTGCGTGCGCGGCTAATCGAGCCCCACGAAGAAAAGGGGACCCTCATAGCACTCTAAGACCACGCCGCCCTAAATGCCGACTACAAAAGTTCCACCCTGGCGCCAAGGGTTCGCACCTGCACATGCATGCATCAAATGGAAAGCCCGAACTAAGTGTGGCGATTTGGACGAGATGCGAATCAAATCAAATTGAGGGGGGCGCCCATACTCGCATCCCACATGCGGTTAGTGCGCTCATCATGGATCAGTAGACAAGACCCTTTTCCTAATAAGGGTCGACACTAGCAGGCCTCAAAACCACGCCGGGCCTCCTGCCGGTGCCTTATCAGCAAATTATTATTACCTCAGAATTAACAGGTTGTTGTTTAACATCGAGCCCCAGAACATAATGAAATATGGTAACAGAAAGTAACGGGTAACAGACTCGAGCAAAACAACCCTAAGCATGCTAGTAAGACACGGGCACAAGCAAAGGGGTTATAGGAGTGGAGGTGAGGCAATATCAGGGTTCAGGATATCATGTGATAGGTTCGTAACAGAAGCAACGATTCATAGGGCTAGCAGAATAGTCAACGGAAAGTATCGGTAACCAATGTTGAAAGGAACACAATGGTTCATGTGAGTGAATACTTGCCTGCAAACTCAGCAGCCTGGTACTGAGCTAGATCCTTAGAAGGGGTGTCGTAAGTATCGTCTGTCTCAACGTCGTCGTCTATCCGAGAAGAAGCAAGCAAACAATACAGGAAGATAAACAATCAATATCATTGCATAGTGCACAATCATGGGATGATGCATGACCATTTAATTTATGCATCAAAATAAACTAGTTGACATGGTAACACAATTTAAATGGACACATATGCAATTTTGAGTGGCATATGAAAAGCCCATGAATTTTGGTTGAAACAATTGTTTTCTAATTAACCAACAGGTGAAAGTGGATTAGTATGATGCATGGATGAGGAAAACAACAAAATAACAACAATAGAACCAATTTAAGATAGGGTTTACCAAGTTTAGGATTTTATTTAGTAAGTTAAGGAATTTTTGGTTCCTTAAAGGAATTACACAAATAGTTGTTGTTTTCACCAATTTAAATTGTGCCAAATAAATAACAAAATTCATATTTGAAAAGAACACAAAATTTTGGGTGGATTACATGTTTCAAATATTGAAAAAGGAATTAGGATGAATTTATTATGACTTAAACAAAATTAAACAAGTTTTAAATGAATTTAAAACAAGTTTGAATATTATTTGAATTTTATTTGTTCCAAACATAAATTCAAATTCATATTTGAAAAGTTTATATTTTTCTAGCTTGAAAACATATTTCACATGTTCAAAAATAATTTAATTTGAGCAAGTTATGAATTTAGCAAATTTAAATGATTTAAACAAAGTTTAAATTATTTAAGCAATTTTAATTATTCAAACCATGAAACAAAATTTATATTTGTAAAGATGGTTCAAAATGGTATGGGAAACATATTTTATTTGCATTATTTGGATTAAGTATGAATTAGTTATGCAATTTAGCAAATTACAATTGAATTATTTGAATTTGAATTTTGGATGCATTTGGAAAATTCAAAACAGTACACAATTGGTTTAAATAGGTAGACCATTTAATTTGGATCAACAAACATATTTTACTTTTATTATTTGGAGTTATAATTTAGAAGTTATTAACAATTTAAATTAGAGGACCAAACTGTAATTTAGAGGGACTTGTTTTAAAAAGAAAACGTGCTGGAATTATTTTGTTACCGCACTGCTATCTAACCCAGGGCACTGCCACTGGGCCCTGGGCCAGCGTGGCATGCGCGCGTGCTGGCGTGGCAGCAGCAGTGGCTGACAGGGGGGGCCACCCTGTCAGCGCGCTGCGCAAAAAACTTGGTTTTTATTCCGCAGCGAGATGGACTCGAACCCGCGACCGTGCGCGAGCGAGGGAGCAGTGCTACCACTGCGGTAATCGTTCAGTTTTGACAGTAACAAGGGCGCGAACAGGTTATCCTTTAGATCCGTGCCTATCTAAACTTTACGCGCACGCTGGACTGAACTCCGTCAGAGAAACGAGGCCGGCGGCGGTCACCGTGGTGCTGTGCTCGTGCTGCTGTGCTGGGGTGTGCGGTGTTGCGTGTGCAGTGCTGTGGATGCGAGCGTGCAGAGGAGGAGGGAAACGGAGGTCACGGTGGCTCACCGGCGGTTGTAGTCGAGCAGAGGCTCGGGGCAGAACCGGCCGGCGACGACGTGGACGATGACGACGGCGGTCCGGTTGGTGGCGAGCTCAGCGGCGGTGTCGATGCTGTCGAGGAAGGGGCGGCAGTGTGGTTCCCGCGATCAGCGAGGGAGATGGAGGGCTGCAACGACGGCGGCCATTGAAGATTCAGAAGCTGCGCTCCGGTGATGTCCCCGGTGAGATACAGAGGTGGTAGCTGCGGGCAGTGGGAGGGTGGATCGGCGGCGGAGCTCGAGGGGAAAAGGGGCAGGGGCTAGCTAGGGCTGCGGCGCGCGGTCCTAGGGTGCTTATATAGGGGGTACGGTGGCTCCTGGCCATCGGGGCGATACTGTTGCCGCCGTGGCACCATCGGATGTCCTGCTGTACGCGAGGACGAAGGAGAAAAGGAGATCGAACCGGTACGCGGGCTGGAGAGAAAAGAAAAGGGCCGGGCTGCGCGGGGAGAGAGGAGAAGGTGGGCTGGGCGCAGCCCAACGACCCTGGTGCTCGTTTTCTTTTCCTTTTTTAATTTTTCTTCTTCTGTTTTTTTTTTGCAGAAATGAAAATGGAAGGATTTGATGGGTTTTAGGGCTAGGAAAAAATTAGAAAAAATTATGGTTAGGTTAGTTTTTTCCATAGCAACTAAATGCTAACTTGGTTTTCCAAAAGTTTTCAAATTACCTTGTTGTTTGGAAAATGATTCAAATTGGATGGATTTTATTTATTAATTGAATATTATTGAAACAAACTTTTTAATAGGGTGAACCCTATTGGTTAAATAGAACAATGAGTTGATTGGTTTTGATAATATTCATAAATTCAATTGAGTGCTGTTTGGGGTTTGTTTTGTGTTTTTGAATGCAAGTTGGAATTAATTGATTGATTAAAACCATCATTTTAATAGTTGAAAATTATGGAATAAAATGGAAACAAATGGTTGTTTGAGTTGAACTTTTATTTGAAAGAGATTGTAACATGACAAGTATGAACAATTATTTGGGTGTTGGTTTGGAATTTCAAATGTTTTTGGTGTTAGATGAATTTTTGTTAAAAACAGAACAACAGTTTGGAATCACAACTTTTATGGAAACAATTGATTGTTTTATTTTGAATAATCTTTTGGAAATTGTAACATCACAAGGATGAAACAAAAGGTTTGAAATTTTGGTTTGAAATTCAAATAGAAAACAAAGGAAAACAAATGAAAACCGTTGGAAAACAAAGCAAAACAGAGGAAAACAAATGGAAAACAAGCAAAACAAATGCAATCAACATGATGCCATGATGCAAAACATAAAATAACAGAGAGCAAAAATTCTAATGGCTATTTTTCATACTTGGGATGTTACATGATAGCAATTGGCATAGATCTTTTGCTTCTTTTTCTCTTTATCTCTTTTTTTTATTTTCTCTTCTTGATGATTCAAAAATTCCAATACCTACTCGAAACTATTCTCTCACAAGTGCCAAACACGCACTCTCGGTGCCACTAATGCGATGCAAAGCGCTGTAAAAGAGCTAGTCCGAATGGGCAAGGTACACAAAAATGGGTTAGTTCAAGCGGAAGCAAGTTATACCTATCTTGTGGATGATCTCGGACTTGCGGCCGGTGGTTGTCGATTTCGTGTCGATCCGTTGGTGTAGATGCGTAGATGATGTTGTGGGCTTCGCGTGGAAACTTGAATCACTCAAATCGGACCAACAACGACAAAGAAAAACACGTTTAAAAATCTGTCAAAGAATCGGAGAGCAGGATTTTTCTGAGATTTTTGCTCAATTTCGAAATCCCTTCCAAATCCAAGAAAATTTTGGACAAATTCAAGGAAAGTGGCTGAATAAAAAGGTGGGGAATGCTCTCAAGCAACAAATCCATGGATCAAATCCATGAAAAACTCAACAAATCCACAGATCCATCGAAATCCCTTTTTGGCTATTTTTGGTGAAATTTTCGAATTCATGGTGGTAGAAGAAAAATTCGGTGGAAAGGGGGATAGTGGGGGTTGAATTCGTGTCAATCTAGCTCTAAATACTAGATGATATGGAGGGTAAAACTCTAGGGTGGCTCGACCTTCACGAATCGACCAAGAACACGAAGAACGAACGATGAACACGATGAACATGAGAGGGGAATCGAGGAGAAATCGAGGGGAATCGAAGGCAAACAAAGAGGATAACTAGCGGGAACTGCAAGGTCCCAAATCTCCCGTCAACTAAGCCGCAATGGTTGCCTACAGGACGATTAATCCAACCGAACTCACCTTATCGGAAACCGCTTCAACACCACGTAGCCGGTCCACCACGCCAATAGAACCTCCAGGATTAGGTGAGATAGATTGGAAAGTACCTAACTGATGCCCAAGGGGCAAGTATAGGTGACGAAGACATGGATCCTGGACCCTGCGGGTAAGGACACCCCATCTCAGGCCCAAGGTTAAGTCCCAAGAAGAGGAGCCCTTGGAGTATTCCAGAAGGCCCACGTGAAGCCCACCCGCGCTAACTTGCGGGTTAAGTTTAGAAATATGTAACCGACTCAAGGTTAGAATTCGAGTCCTCTCCGGGTAGGGTTTGAGACCTGGCCACCTATATAAGGCCAGGAGAACCACCAGAAGAGGACCAAGCAACATCGCAACACCAAAACCTTGAGTTTGAGATCGTACTCTCGACTCGAGCCATCACCATTGTAACCGATCTATTCGACTAATACAGATCGACAGAGGCAGGAGTAAGGGTTTTACCTCTACGAGGGCCCCGAACCTGGGTAAATCTCGCCCCCTGTCTAGCCGACGATTCCACCAGCGCTCATGAGTTCTCCTAGTCGAAACCCGATAGGGTCACCTAAGGGATTTGTAGAGTCAGAGATTCGACAATTGGCGCCGACCGTGGGGACGACGGGCGCTGGATCACTGGCATCTTCGGCTTCATCGACAACCAACTCCCATTGGAAACCATCATCTACGGCTCCGAACAATCCTATACGGATCGGATCTGTCGTGGTCACACCTCACTCGCCGGAATCACGCCCGGTATTCGAGGATCTGGAGAAGAGCGTCACTTTGACGTTCGGGAGCCTGAAATTCGTGACCAACAGGGACGGGATCCTCCACTTCTCGGATGAATCAGAAACTGAATCTGGAGCTGTCGACTCGCGCCGTCATCTGGAGAAAAGCGGCGAATCCATCCGCTTCAACGCCAACGACTACCATACCCTCTCGAAAGAGGAACCATCAAGAGTTCAAAGGAACTTTCGATCTACACGTAGGACGCACGAGCCTCGACTGGCTCAAGTCTGCATGGCAGGATCGGAACAAGCCTCAGAAACGGAACATAGCGCAGCAGAGCGCAAAATAATCGGCGTCTCACGGGAATCTTGGAACCGAGCGAAGGAGGCTATGCGAACGAGCAAGCCACCCGCAGCCGGGGCCTCACACGAAGACATGGTCTCCTACCACTATCACCTAGTGAGGGCAGCCACGACCATCAAAGACGCTCGGATAGATCTAGCCCGCCGAAGAAGAGCGGCGGATGAATCGAGCCAAAGGCGAGCCGGGCTGTCCATAACACCCTTGGTCGGAACCCGACCCGCGAGGAAGGGGCACGCATCTATATCCAGGAACAATGAATCCCTAGCCGGGACCAGTAGATCGATCACTCCTTCTCTCATGCGAGTCGATGACGACGGAAACGTCTACCCGCAAACTCCCGCTGCCGCGGTTCTAGCCGCAGCAACTTACATGCAGATGAATCAACCGACGGAAAGTGACCCTCGGGCGGAGCAGTATAAACAAGTACGCAAGGGGATAGGACTGGAAGCCGCAAGGCTCGCCGCCTATGACCGAAGGAAAGCCGCAGAGCAGCTGGAGAAGGAACAGGAGAAAGAGAAAGAGAAGGAGAGAGAAGCATCCCGCAAACATAGGAGCACTTCGCCAAGAAGGGATAGATCGCCACGTCGTGGCCGAGGAAAAGAAGCACGGCGCCGTGATGACAGTCCGAGAGACAAAAGCTCGCGACATCACAGCAGCCGCTCGCGAAAGCGAAGCAAGGAGCCAAGGAAGGACGCCGACCGCGACCGGCCAGGACATGACGCGCGATCGGACATCACACAAAATAAGGTAGATAAGGCAAGGGCTTCGCAATATCGCGGGCGCTCTTCGTCTAGCTCCTCGGATGATGAAACCTGCGGTGCACTCTGCTTTGCCCGCAGCATCCGCGAAGCACCTTTACCCAGAAGATTCAAGCTCAGCACGGAAGTGACAAAGTACGACGGCTCACTCGAGCCTTCTCAATGGCTAAGCGATTACCTCACGGCAGTAAAATGCCAACGTGGGAACAAGAATACAGCTATGCAATATCTCAATTTGCATCTCGTTGGCGCGGCCCGCAGCTGGCTGGAAAGAAGACCAAGATCTTGTTACGCATCATGGGATGATTTACACCGCGACTTTTGCAAAAATTTCCAGTCGACTTACAAGAGGCCGGCCACCGTTGAAGAAATGCGAGCATGCAAGCAGAAAAGCGGTGAATCTACCCGCGAATATATCCAGCGGTGGACCACGCTTAGGAACACTGCGGGAACCATCTCGGAAGAAGTGGCGATCGAGGCCTTTGCGAAAGGCGCCCGAAGAACTGATTTCAAAGAAGAACTAGGCAGGGCTGCACCCAAAACTATTGGGGAGCTAATGATCATAGCCGAAAAGTGGGCTAACGGAGAAGACGCAGTACACAACGAGAGAGCATCATCACCTACGCACGATGAAGACCGCCATGGCCGAAGGAAAAGGAGGAAATATTATGATCACGAGGATCGAGAGGAGCTGGTAGCGGCAGAATTCACACGAAGCCGCGACTCCGCTCGCCGTGGGAATCGCGAGTGGAGACCGAAGGCTGAAGAAAAATCTACCGAGGAAGACCTCGATGGATACTGCTCGCCACATCTATTTACAGATAAGCGCACGGGCAAAACTAAGGCAACACACCTTCTTAAGGATTGCCGAAAGTTTATTGATATCTCGGAAGCCCTCGCAAGAAAAAGATCCGCAGCCACTCAAAATTACCCACCGCTTCCAGGAGGAGGCCATCAAGGATTCCAGCCGCCACAACCCCTACCTCCACCAGCAAATCCAAACATGGCATTGGCTGCACTACCCGCACCACCTGCACAAAACTCCGGGGCCAATGCATACCCGAATCCAGCAGGGCAACTCGCGATGATCCAGAAGGTATGTCCATCCCGCAGAGGTCAAAAGACTAACACAAGGCAATTGTGCATGGCTGTGCAGACTCCGCCAACAAAGCCCGAGTACTTGAAGATGGTGGATCAACCGATCACATTTTCGATGAAAGACCACCCGCCACGAGTCCATCGACCAGGACACGCCGCCCTCGCCATCCAAGCACAGATTGGCAACTACGACTTGGCCCGCGTATTCATGGATGGTGGAAGTGGCATCAACATTATTTACGCGGATACACTCTGTCGAATGAACAGGAATCTGGACGGCCTTGTGGAATCAGAAACATCCTTCCACGGGATAGTTCCGGGAAAGGCAATCCGTCCACTTGGAACAATCAACTTAGAAGTTGTGCTGGGCACTAAAAGTAACTACAGAAGAGAGTTCCTCGACTTCGAAGTCGTCGACTGGCCTTCACAGTACCACGCCATTCTTGGTCGAACAGCGTTCGCCAGATTCATGGCAGTACCACATTACGCCTACCTGAAGCTCAAGTTACCTGGAGAATATGGTGTGATCACAATCGATGGAGACTTTCAGAAATCCAACAAGTGCGACATTGAATTCAACGAGATCGAAAAATCTTTCGGGATGCAAGAAGAACTTCAAGAGCTGGCAAAAATCATGGATCACTCCGTGATGCCCCTCACGAAGAAAAACGCGCCTGAGCTGGAGTTCAGCGCCAACAGTGATACCCGAAAACATCAAGTGCACCCGACAGATTCTGCGAAAACAGCGATGGTCTCAACCACCCTCTCTCAAGCATAGGAAAGCGCGCTCGTCAAGCTCCTCCGTGAGTACTGGGAGATTTTCGCCTGGTAGCCCTCAGATATGCCAGGAATACCCAGGGATCGTTTGCCGAGCACTCACTCGAAGTCTTTCCAGATGCCAAACCCATCAAACAGACTACTCGACGATTTTCAAAACCCAAGCAGAAGGTGCTCGGAGAAGAAGTAAACAGGTTGCTAACAGCAAATTTCATCAGGGAGATCAAGATATCCACATGGTTAGCAAATCCAGTGCTGGTCCCCAAGAAAAACACGGACATCCTTCGAGTATGCATCGACTACACGTCGTTCAACAAGCACTGCCCCAAGGATAACTTCCCCCTCCCGCGAATCGACCAGATCGTGGATTCTACGGCAGGCTGTCAACGCCTCTCTTTCCTGGACGCCTATTCAGGCTACAATCAGATCCGGATGAAACGGGAGGACGAAGAAAAGACAACATTTATCACGCCACACGGCGTATATTGCTACACGACAATGCCCTTCGGGCTCAAGAACGCAGGCGCAACATACCAGCGCTGCATGAAAAAATGCCTCGCCAAGCTCATTGGCAAGAACGTACAAGTGTACGTTGACGACATCGTCATCAAGACTCGAGTTGAGGACACACTCCTCGAAGACGTTAAAGAAACATTCGACGCCCTCAACGCATACAAGATCAAGCTCAACCCGGCGAAATGCGTCTTCGGCGTCCCAGCAGGAAAACTTCTCGGGTACCTGGTATCCGCCAGAGGCATCGAAGCCAACCCAGAGAAAATACAAGCAATCTTGACTATGAAGGAGCCAACCAATCTACGCGGAGTCCAGCAGCTTGCAGGGCGACTAGCCGCTCTGAGCAGGTTCATCTCCCGATTGGGAGAACAAGCGCTACCCTTCTACAAGCTGTTGAAGAAGACGGACAAATTCGAGTGGACACCAGAAGCTAAACAAGCGTTCGCAAACTTGAAGTGATCATTGCAAAGCAGGCGCGTCCTTGCAACCCGCAAGAAAGGGAGCCACTCTACTTATACCTAGCCGCCACAAACCAGGTCATCAGCACAGCAATCGTAGTCGAACGACCTGAGCAGGGCAAGGCATACGGAGTCCAACGACCAATCTATTACATCAGTGAAGTGCTCTCGCCATGCAAGCAACGATATCCTCATTATCAGAAGCTCGCATATGGAGTTGTTCTTACAGCCCGAAAGCTCAAGCACTATTTCCAGGAACACGCCATCACAATGGTTAATGATGCGTCACTCGGGACAATCATGAACAACCCTATGGCATCCGGAAGAATAGCCAAATGGAGCATCGAGTTGGGTGCTTGGGACATCACTTATGCAGGACGCAACGCAATCAAATCCCAGGTACTCGTGGAATTCTTAAGCGAGTGGACAGAGTTACAGACGCCCGGACCGCCTGAGTACACGAGCAACTCGATAATGTACTTTGACGGATCCAAAAGAAACGAAGGAGCAGGAGCTGGAATCGTCCTCATATCGCCTAGGGAGATAAGCTGCAATACGTCCTACGATTGGACTTCCCACCCGATGATCAAGCATCGAACAACGACGCAGAATATGAAGCCCTGTTGCATGGGATGAAGATGGCAGTCGCCTGTGGAGCTACCCGATTAATGATCTACGGCGACTCCAATCTCATCGTGCAACAAACAATGAAGAAATGTGATGCAATTGCTGAAAACATGACCGCATATCGTGACATGTACAACCTACTCGAGGGGAGCTTCAAAGGATGCGAGCTGAAACACATTGCGAGATCCAACAACGAAGAAGCAGATAGACTGGCAAACATGGGTTCCACAAACACACCCATACCGCCAGGAATATATTTCGAACGGATGATCAAGCGCTCAGTCAAAGTTAAAAAAGCTTCAGGAGCACCCGCAGCACCAGAAACAGAGGTCAGCCCGCAAGTTGCCATCATCGAGCTTATTCATAACATTTCGCGACAGGTTTTTCTGGTCGAGCCAGTCTGGACGCAGAAATACCTCGACTACCTATCCTCCAAACAGCTCCCGGCCGATCCTCGCGAGGCTCGACAGATAATCAGGCGCAGTAAATCCTTTCGGGTAATCAACGGAGAATTATATAAGCAAAGCATCTCGAGTATACTTCAGCGTTGCATCGCACCCGAAGATCGCAAAGAATTACTCCAGGACATCCACCAAGGAGACTGTGGGCATCACGCTAGTTGGAAAACAATCATGGGAAAAGCCTTCCGAGCAGGATTCTATTGGCTCACGGCAGCCAAGGATGCGAAGGAGCTAGTCGAACGATGCAACGCTTGCCAGCGATTCGCACCAAGACCACATGCACCTGCTACGGAATTGCATACGATACCCATCGCCTGGCCTTTTGCAAAGTGGGGGCTAAACATGATAGGACCGCTACGCAAGTCCACGCCGGGTGGATATACACACTTGCTGGTCGCAGTCGACAAGTTTACCAAATGGATTGAGGCCATGCCAGTAACTTCGGCTAGCGCCCAATGCGCCGTCAACTTTCTTGATTCCATCGTATGCAGATTTGGGGTACCACACGATATCATTACAGACAATGGCACAAACTTCACGGCAAAGGAAACACAACAGTTCTGCGAGGAAAAGGGCATCAACTTCAAGTTACCCGCAAAGCGCTCAGCAAGGGGACGAATAAAGTTCACAAGATTGGCATCCGCCTTGGCGCCAGCATCCTCCAAGTTCTTGAGGGCATCCTGGGCAGCCGCAAGTTTTCCCTCGTAATCGGCATTTAACATGCGGGAAGACTCGAGCTCCTGCCGGGCAGTCGCCAGTTCTGCCTCTAGAGTTGCTCCCTGGGCGGAGGCTTTGTCTTTCTCGCTCTTCGAAAACTCAAGTTGAGATGCACGACAACATTTATCAGAATCGAAGAACGGATGGGAAAAATACAAACAGAAGAAGGGGGCCAAGCTTACCTCGAAGAAGTTCGTTTTCAGAGGTGAGTCGGCTGCGGTCCGCTCGAAGGAACGCGCAGTCGGACTCAGCAAGAACAACACGGCGCCCAATCGCCGTGAGGGAGTCGATAAGTGTCTGCGGGCAACACGAAAGTGGAAATCAGAAGAGTAAAATTTGAGCCTATACTCGATTGTAAACATTCGAGTATAGCCTCGGGGGCTACTCCCATCGGAAGCACTGTCGTGCACCCGATAAAATCAAGAAGAACGAAAATACAGACTTTGAGCCTGTAGCCGATCGCATGCGATCAACTACAGCCTCGGGGGCTACTCCCATCGGGAGCACTGTCGTGCACCCGATAAACAAACTAAAGGCAAGTAACAGAATTTACCTGGCCCTTGGCGCGGGAAAGAGGATCTGCGGAGCTGCCCGTCGCCTCTTTGGAAGCCAAAGCTCCGACATCAGAACTAGGAACTCCATGCGCCGTAGTCGCTACTTTGGGGGCTACGCTGGGCGAATTCTGGACAGTGCCAGCAGTAGGAACCTCATCCGCAGCTCCTGCCTTACTCTTCCTTTCGGGAGGAAGGGAAGAGGCGTACCTGCGAGGACTAATGGTTTGCAGGCTGTAACAAAAGACAAAGCGTTAACATAGATGCAAAGGAAAACGTTCGACTAAGAACGAAGAGAAAGAAACTTACTCATCTTCGTCGTCCTCCTCATCCAGCATATCCGCATTCCAGGCGGTCTGGATAACTGGGAATGAGGAGGAAGGAGCGCGCGTTCGCAGAGGGGTAGCGTTGATGGGCTCCTTCCCAGGCGATTCTTCCAAGGAGTTGTCCTTGGAGGTGGCCTCATCACCTTCCACCCGACGGCGCTTCTGATAATCTCCACCCGAGTCCCCGACGTCATCCGAAGAATCTTGGTCAGAGCTCGAAGAAGCGTCCGCGACACTGGTGTCGGCCGGGGCATCCAGATTACTCGCCAATAACTCTGAGGCCTCCGCCCCGGATACAGGAGGGTAGCAGGTGGCCATGGATAAACTCTATGGAAGACAAAAGAAAGCAAGGGAAAATTCAATCGACTGAAACTCAGAACAAACAAGAAGACAAAAGAAAAGAAGAATAAACTCACCGCGACTGGCGGAGGCTTCGACGCATCGAAGGCTGTGACTGCGCAGTCGGGGAATTTCTCTCCCACCTTCAGGCTAGTGATAGCCGCGATTTTCTTCTCGAACTCGACGTTCGAGAGTTCCTCGCGACTCACTCGGCTAGGATCCTCAGAGCCTTGGTACTCCCACATCGTGGAAGGTCTGTGCTGCAGAGGTTGGATCCTGCGCTTCAGAAAGATACTCGCCAGATGCAGTCCGTTGAGTACAACTCCAGCAGTTTGATCACGGAGAGCTGTCACCCTTGCGAGTAGTGGTGCGACGACTTGGGTTTCTTCAGTCGACAACTTGTGCGCCCAGGATTTCCGCCTCTTCAAAACAGTGAACGGGTGGAATTCCACGATCCCACCCGAGCTGTTGTCGATGACGTAGAACCATTTTTTCCTCCAGCCCTGCGCGGAGTCGATGAAGTACATGTTGAAGTAGCTGGTCTCCGATTTCACTTGGATCCCAAAGCCACCCGTGCGCAGCGGCTCGCCGGGCTCGGAGTCTACCCGCGATTTCTCGGGAAAATCCGAACTTTAAAGAGGGCCTTCCAGAGCGCCCAATGTGGGCGAATGCCAAGGAAGCATTCGCAGAACACGATGAAGCACGACATGTGCTGCACCGCGTTCGGAGGAAGGTCGTGAAGCTGTATGCCATAGACATACAGCAACCCGACAAGAAACGGATGGAGGGGAAAGGAAAGACCGCGAGACACGTGGTCCGCGAAGACCACGCGCTCATTCGCTTGCGGGTTGGGTACCTCTTCTTTCTTTCCGAGGCGCACCCGCTTCTCGGACTCCGCCGGCAGCAGCCCCTCCCGCTGCATCTCCTTGATGCTCTTCGCAGTGGTGTTGGGCGAACGCCAGTCGCCCGAGCGCGGCGCAGGTTGCACGGAAGCTTCTCCGGATGCGGAAATGGCAGCGCTGCGTCTTTTGCCTCCCGCCATTGCTGCTGAGCATGAGCTTGGAAGAAGAAAGAGGATGAGCGCGAGGAGGAAGACGGATTAGAAGACGAAGGCTGGGAAAGATTTACCGCACAGCAAAGACCCGTACTTATACACGGAACGAATCGATGCTGGCCACTCGATGCGCCACGTGGCGCCCATCGCTGCCACCACGTGTGAAGACGAAACGAGGAGGCGGTGAGCGCTGTTTCCTGCCACGATCTTAACTGAAGATCGTGCGCATTTACTGCACGGTTTGCGAAAAAACCGGGAACGACGTCTTGTTTCCCGGTCAAAAAGATGACTATGTGGGCCAGGCTCTCTGCTCTCACTCCGTCACGTCCCATCGGGAGGAGAAAAGTGCGCCATGATGTCATAGCGTGCATCATCAAATTGAAGAAAGCTTCGAATGGAAAGTCCAAACGCGAAAATAACTTTGTACGAACAAATTTCCTTCGAATATAAGCAACTTTTTCATGAACAAATCATGAAGCAAGACTCCTTTTAAAACAAAGGAAAAAACCCTACACACGAAAACTCTTTCGTACGGGCACGATCTTCCAGACATGAAAACTCTTTCATATGGGCGTAAAACTCCTAAACACGAAAACTCTTTCGTACGGATAGAAGAACTACTCAGTAAAAAATTACACGAGCAGGCAGAACCTACCTTTTCTCACTCGCATGATATTTTAACATCATAAAAGCCTGGATCGTTCGTCCGACTAGGCACATCCGGATGCCATATTCTTCGAATATGAAGGTAAGACCCGAAAGATCTCTCTTGAGGGCCTGGAATCGCACTCAAAGCTGCGTCCTCCGGTATGATTCCGTGTCAACAACACGAAGAAAAATCCCAGCGGACGCGCCGGGTACCCCCATAGGTTAAGTTCGACTCGATAAGACCAAACGGCCCAGTCGCAACAATCACCTTATCGAGTTTGAGTCGGAGGTCTCGAATCTGTGTAGGCTAGAAATGTTTTTGCCCTAGTCGCAATTAATTGGCCCTGATCTCTCGGGAGAGCCAAGCTACTGTGCCACATCCTTCTGCGATAAAAAGCCGTAAAGATAGGCACTTGCATTGCTCGATACTCGAGTACGAAAATTCATTATACAGGGTACACGCCCTCTTAACAGGAAACAGCCAAACTTGTTACCCACAAGAAAGAAAAACCAAGAAAGATTTGACCGTCTACTCGACTGGAGGAATCCCACTCGAGCAAACGCTCGGGGGCTACTGACGAAGACATGGATCCTGGACCCTGCGGGTAAGGACACCCCATCTCAGGCCCAAGGTTAAGGCCCAAGAAGAGGAGCCCTTGGAGTATTCCAGAAGGCCCACGTGAAGCCCACCCGCGCTAACTTGCGGGTTAAGTTTAGAAATATGTAACCGACTCAAGGTTAGAATTCGAGTCCTCTCCGGGTAGGGTTTGAGACCTGGCCACCTATATAAGGCCAGGAGAACCACCGGAAGAGGACCAAGCAACATCGCAACACCAAAACCTTGAGTTTGAGATCGTACTCTCGACTCGAGCCATCACCATTGTAACCGATCTACTCGACTAATACAGATCGACAGAGGCAGGAGTAAGGGTTTTACCTCTACGAGGGCCCCGAACCTGGGTAAATCTCGCCCCCTGTCTAGCTGACGATTCCACCAGCGCTCATGAGTTCTCCTAGTCGAAACCCGATAGGGTCACCTAAGGGATTTGTAGAGTCAGAGATTCGACAATAGGTAACCCAGTGTAGCCTTGATACGGTCCTAGATACAAATCATAGGAGTAGTCTTGATACGGTCCTAGGTACAACCATAGGAGTAGCATCACAAGATGGGTACAAGAGCAAAGCTCAAAGTTCTCAATTCATCTCTAACCTAGATCTGGTCCAAGGGGTACCCTTATATATCCTAGGGGGTAGGTGGGGGTGAAAAGGTGGGATTTCACCCACTTTTGTGAGCTGGCAGGGAAGACTGGCTGGAGGCCGGGCGGCTCGGGTTGGTGGCCGGCCTGGGGACGCAGGGAGGCCGGCCTGGGCCGAGGAGGAGGTCGCGCTGCTCGGGTAGGGTGCCGGCCTGGGCGCGCAGGGAGGCCGGCCTGGGCCGGGCTAGAGGCCGACCGTCTCTGTTAGGTCGTCGGCCTGGAGGCCGGCCTGGCCGGGCTGGAGGCTGGGCTCCTGCACCCCTCCTCCTCTTTCTTCTCTCCTTCTTTGGTGTCTTCTTGGGCATTGTCTTGGGCACGTTCTTTGGGTTCCTTGGTGGGGTCCAACCTGAGCACGCAAAGGGTGGATCCATGAGGTAGCGCACCATTCACCTAGACACCAAAAACATATAGAGGTAGGGGTGAGTTCACCTTGTCTAGTAGTGATGTAGGGCTTGGTGAAATGGGGTGCGCTGCATCAACTAAGCTCATGAAAATCAGCAGAATCAACGAAAGACTGAATGCAATCATACTCATAGTTTATATCTGATTCTTTACCTTTGTCGTTATTCCAATATTCATTATTGTTTTGAATTGTTTCCAGAAGATCCCATTTAGCTGCAACCTTCTTACTTGAGAAAGAACTCTCTGATCAGTGTCAGGGGGTTACCCCCGAGTAGGGTAAAGGCAAGTGGTAAAGGCAACAGTCAGAATAGAGGGTTGGTCGAGTAGCCACCTACCCGGTACTTGCTACCCGGTCGACTGCTACTCGGTCTCACAGAAAGATGACCAGAAGGAGATATCAAGCAAGTTATATCTGTTCGAGTAGAAGAGTTGGCCCGAGTAAAACTGGCGGGAACCTACTCGGGCCAGAAGTCAAAGGAGCCGTTCTGACACAGGATCCCGCGTATCCCGGGTCCGTACTTGGCACTGTTCACATCACTGTTCATCTGGGGACGGCGTGCCTGACAGCGACAGTCTGTCAGCAGGGCGTCGCAGGATAGGGGGACCTACTCTGTGTTCGCACAGTGATAACAGACTGGTTACTTGGTTTTGCCCAACGACTTTCTGCATCAGGACAAGCTTAGAAGCCAAAGCTGTCAGCAGGAACTCGGAAGAAGGACGATGTGCACACAATGTCGACACTTGTTGTATTTGGCTGTATCCGGCAGGGCACCGGGTATATAAGGTGCCCAGCCGCCTCCTGCGCGAGGCATGCTACACACGTAGAGATTCTTGACCTAATCCTACCCGGAGAGAGAAGAGTGGCTACTCGGTAGCAAGAACATTTGTACTGTGGCTACTCGGTGAGACACCAGAATACAGAGAGAAAGGCAGGAGTAGGGGTTTTACCTCCTCACGAGGGCCCTGAACCTGGGTAGATCGTGTTGTTTGTAGTGTTTGATCTTCACCTCACGCGTCTACTCGTCGCGTGATCCCTCCCCGAGCACCTCCAGCGTCCTTCGTCCCCACATCTTTAGCCATCCTATGGCATCTGCCGTGACACCACCACGACAGTTGGCGCCCACCGTGGGGCAACCAGCAGCGCTGGCTGGAGTTTCTGTTCGGACGGGATCTTCTTCAGCGGAGCGTGTAGTCTGTGGCCTTGTCCACAGATTCGGCTCCTTCGACTTCGTCACCGACAACACAGGCGACTTCGGCGGCAAGGCCATGCCGGAGGGCGGCACGGTGATCTCCTTGGGCACGCACCTCATCTACGTCGCCACCTTCATCGACCGCGACTACCCCGAGCTGGTGCATGACGCGGAGGATCCTCCTGCTGTGATCACTGCTCGCGGAAGGCCTGCGCGCCATTCTGCGGACCACGCTGAGGTGATGGTGACCGGCTTGGCGGCAAACGCCGGCGCAGCTGCTGCTGGCGCCGCGGTCGTCGTCGAGGATCTTGCTGCCTCGAGCGCTGGTGGCAGGACCCACATGCCTTACGAGAAGGACTGCAACCTCCCTCCCTCCACCACTGCGACCATTCCCGCGTCGGCTGGGCGTAATGGCATGCCGCCTCCCACCGACCTCGAGCTCCTGAGCATGAAGGAGTAGCTCGAGCGGCAACGCCAGGAGCTGCTCGCCGAGCAGGCGGAGTTGGACAAGATCAGGCTAGAGCTTAGCTTAGATCAGCTTGAGTACAACAAGGCTCACGGCTTCACGCCAGTCACTAGGAGAGCTAGCAGAGTAGGCGCCACGCGGCGCAACCTTGGTGCCGAGATGGCGACAGTTGTAGAGGTCCCTGCTCAGTCCGCCACCGCAAACACCTCCACTAGGCCTAGGTATAGCACACCCGCCAAGACACTTAGAGCTGCTGAGGCTGTAGCCGCCGAGTTGCCTCGTCTCGACGGCGACGCGCGCGTTAGGCAGCAAGAGAGGCTCAACGAGTTGGTGTTAGAGGCTGCTAGGCAGAATGAGGAGTTCCAGAAAGCCAACCCGGGTGCTGGAGCTTCGCAGCTGGTGCACTCGCACGCGGCTAGATCTAACGATCAGGCCTCATCTCCGCACCCCAGCCGCGAGAAGAGCCGCAGCGGACGTTCCGCCAGAGATAGGCAAATGCAGGTGTACGACCCGGCTGCTGCCGCGAAACAGCTCGCTGTGCCGCAGCAGCCCGGGCAGGAACACAACGCTGCAAGAGCAGGCTCCCAAGCCCATCAAGCTCAAAGCCAGGCCCGAGGCAGAGCGCGCCCAGGTCCTTCTCAGCGTCCCGCTGCCCAGCCTATTCGGCAGAGGCAGCAGCCGCGCGCAGTGGCGCCAGTCGCCAACCCGGTGGAGCAGCCTGCAGCGATGCAGGTGGACAGATATGATGACGGCTACTCGGCCATGGAGATGGCTGGCTATGACATTCTGGACCGTGTTGGCGAGCGCGTGTTGGCGCCTGGAGACGCAAGGCATCAGCTGGACCGGATCAACTTGTCAGCCCGGCTGGAGAACACGGGTCCTCCTGGCCCCGAGTGCTTTGGCCCGCGCATCATGAACGAGCCATCCGTGAAGAACTTCCAGCTCGCAAGGGGCACCAAGAGCTACAACGGCAGCACCAAGCCGGAAGATTGGCTCAATGACTATGTCACCGCGGTTCATATCGCGAACGGCAACAGGAGATGGGCGGTGCGGTACGTCCCGCAGATGCTAGAGGGTCCAGCTCGCACTTGGCTCAACAACTTGCCCAAGAACAGCATCAATTGCTGGCTGGACTTCTCGGACGCATTCATCAGCAACTTCACAAGCACGTACAAGAGGCCGAATAGGCCACAACAGCTGTCCGCTTGCAGGCAGCGAGAAGATGAGACGGACCGCGAGTACCTTACTCGCTGGAGCACGTTGAGGAACACCTGTGAAGGTGTGAACGAGGCCCAGGCCATCACTTGGTTTGTGCAGGGATGCAGGCATGGCAGCATGTTGTGGCAGAGGTTGCAGAGGGAGATGCCAAACACTCTGGCGGAGACCATCAAGATTGCGGATCAGTACGCACTCGGTGATCCTACTCAGCCCCTGATGGACTCCTCTGAGCCGATAAGAAACTTCAGCAACAGCAAGCGCAACGAGTTCCGCAACAATCGCAGGGGTGACCGAATAGATACTCGGTATGACCCTGAAGAGGTGAATGCAGTGGCTGTTGGAGCTGGGGGTAGCCAAAGGCAGAAACCTGCTGGAGCCTACGGGCAGAACCAGAACCAGGGCCAAGGCAACAAGAAACCATTACGTGCTCCTCAGTCGGGTAGCGGCAAGTCCGAGCAGCCGAGGAAGTTCGTCTTTGACGACATGAAGGATGGCCCATGCAGTTTTCACACTCACCACCCCTCAAGGCCTGCTAACCACACTACTTGGCAGTGCGAGTGGTGGGATGTGATCAAGAATGATGGCTTGCCTCCTCCGCCTCCTCTGCCAGCGGCCAATGCCAATGTGCAGCCTACTCGCGCACCCGCAGCCCGGCCGCCAGTGTTCCCGAGAAGAGAAAATGTGAACCAAGTGGCTTTAGGAGCCAACCGTCACTTCAACAATGAGAGCTACCGCAACAACAACAACAACTACAACCGCAACAACAACAACAGAGGCAACAACAACTACCAGGGCAACAACAACAACGGCAACAATGGGGGCGGAGGCTCCAACCAGTACCAAGAGCACCACGAGAGCTACATGATCTTCACCTCTGAGCCAGTCGACAAGCAATCACAGCACAGGCGTGCCATGGAGTTCAATGCAGTGATTCCTGCTGTCCCTCACTACATGTATTGGTGTGACCAGGAGATCTGGTGGTCCCGAGTAGATCATCCCAAGGTGATGCCCAACCCGGGTAGCTACGCCTTGGTGCTGGATCCTACCTTCCTGGGTCCCGAGAAGAATGTGAGGTTCAGCAAGGTGCTAATCGACAACGGCAGCAGCATCAACATCGTGTACAAAGACACACTCGAGAAGCTTGGGCTGGCCGAGAACATGCTGCTGCCCAGCAAGACCACCTTCCATGGTATTGTGCCCGGGATCTCCTGCAACCCGATTGGCCGAGTGTGGATAGATGTGCTATTCGGCACCAGGGAGAACTACCGCACAGAGCGCCTGCAGTTCGAAGTGGTTGATCATCAGAGCCCTTACCATGCTCTACTCGGCAGGCCCGCTCTGAGCAAGTTCATGGCCTCTACTCATGTTGCATATCTGAAGATGAAGATCCCTGGTCCCAATGGCATAATTACTATCTCTGGTGATTACAAGAAGTCCATGGAGTGTGCCTCTGCTGGTTCCCAGTTAGCGGAGTCGATGGTGATTGCTGCCGAGAAGAAGAAGATGTATGAGGTGGTGGCCATGGCGCAATCCGCGCAAGCTGGCGCACAGGGCGTGCCGAGTACCCAACACGGGACCGCGTTCCAGGCATCTCAGGAAACCAAGAAGGTCCAGGTCGACCCCGAGTTCCCCGACCGCGTAGTCATCATTGGCTCCGGGTTGGCGGAGAAATAGGAAAGCGAGCTCATCCACTTCCTCCGTGAGAATCGGGACGTGTTCGCCTGGTCCAATGAAGATCTACCAGGAGTCCCGAGGGAGTTGGTTGAGCACTCATTACATGTGCGTCCTGACGCGAAGCCAGTGAAGCAGGCTATGCGCCGCTTCGGAGATGAGAGAAGGAAGGCCATTGGTGACCAGATCACCAAGCTGCTGATAAGCAATTTCATCATGGAGGTGCTGCATCCGGATTGGCTAGCCAACCCGGTCATGGTCGAGAAGAAGAAGGAGGATCCCAAGGCTGCCACTGCATGGCGCATGTGTGTCGACTACACCGACTTGAACAAGGCATGCCCCAAGGATCCCTTCCCGCTACCTCGCATCGATCAGGTGATCGATTCCACTGCTGGTTGTGAACTGCTGTCTTTCATAGATGCCTACTCTGGTTTCCACCAGATTGCACTCAATCCTGCTGATCAAATAAAGACTGCTTTCATTACCCCGTACGGGGCTTATTGCTATCGTGTCATGTGTTTTGGCTTGAGGAATGCGGGTGCAACCTATCAGAGATGCATGCAGAAATGCTTGCACGACCAGCTCGGCAAGAATGTGCAGGTGTACGTAGATGACATTGTCATCAAAACGAATAAAACACATACTCTGCTTGCCGACCTGGAGGAAACCTTTGCTAACCTACGCAAGTACAAAATGAAGCTGAATCCGAGTAAATGCACCTTTGGTGTCCCGGCTGGCAAGCTACTCGGCTTCCTGGTGTCTAGTCGGGGCATTGAAGCCAATCCTTCAAAGATAAAAGCTGTTGAGAGCATGTCTTTGCCGAGATCCCTGAAGGATGTACAGAAGTTCACTGGTTGCTTGGCATCTCTGAGCCGTTTTCTGGGCCGAATGGGCGAGAAGGCCCTGCCTCTGTACCAGCTGATGAAGAAAAGTGACAAGTTTGTCTGGACTCCGCAAGCGGACGTGGCATTCAACGAGCTGAAAGCAATGCTGGCTAGCGCTCCCATCTTGGCTAGTCCGCTACCCAAGGAGCCAATGCTGCTGTACATTTCTGCCACTAACCGAGTAGTCAGTGTGGTGATTGTGGTAGAACGAGAAGAAGAAGGCAAGAGTGTGCAGCGCCCAATGTACTATCTCAGTGAAGTGCTGTCTAGCTCCAAGCAAAACTACCCGCATTACCAGAAGATGACCTACGGCGTGTACCTGGGCGCCAAGAAGCTAAAGCATTACTTCCAGGAGCATCCTATCACGGTTGTGAGCTCTGCGCCCATCTCGGATATCATGGGCAACAAGGAGGCGAGTGGCAGAGTAGCCAAGTGGGCAATCGAGCTGGCCGCGTATGCGCCCGCGTATGCGAGAAGAGAAGCCATCAAGTCTGAGATTCTGGCGGAGTTTCTGGTAGATTGGGCCGAGGTGCAGTATGAACCTCCTGCTCCAGTTTCTAATTACTGGAAGATGCACTTTGATGGCTCGAAGGTGAAGGAAGGCCTTGGTGCTGGCGTAGTGCTTATGTCACCCAAGCGAGATCAACTCAACTATGTGCTGCAGATTCATTTCAAGGCGTCCAACAACGTAGCAGAGTACGAGGCAGTGGTGCATTGGTTGCGAGTAGCCAAGGAGGTTGGCGTGCAGCGCATTATATGCTATGGCGATTCAGATCTGGTGGTGCAGCAAGTCTCTGGCACTTGGGATGCTCTAGATGCCAACATGGCATCCTATCGCTTCCTGGTACAGTCTATGACTGGGTTCTTCGAAGGCTGCGAGTTCCAGCACATTCACCGAGCAGAGAACGAAGCGGCAGACGAGCTGTCCAAGTTGGGATCTTCTCGGCAATCCATCCCGGCGGGAGTTGCCTTGGAGCACTTGAGGAAGCCATCCATCAAGCCCTCTCCCAACTCGGAATCCATATTTGTTCCTTCTCTGCCAAGCGAGGAAACTGATCCCTTGGAGATTGACTGGGAGAATGCTACAGGAAACCCGGGGACTGCCGCTCCCGACTCGGGGACTGCCGTCCTCTACTCGGGGACTGCCACTCTCTACCCGGGGACTGCCATTCCCTACTCGGGGACTGCCACTCCCTACTCGGGGACTGCCATTCCTTACTCGGGGATTGCCACTCCATACTCGGGGACTGCTATCCTTAACCCGGGGACTGTCGCATTGATTGAGGAAGTCCTCGCCAATCGATCAGGGCTCCAGAGAAGTGCTCCCAACCCTAAAGAGCAACCAGAGGTGCCTGTCCCAATGGAAGTGGACGAACCAGTGTTTCCCACACGGGAGACACCGAGTTGGGCCATGCCCATATTATCCTTTCTAAGGGACGGTACTCTGCCAGAAGATGAGGTGGCCGCAAGACAGATTCAGAGAAGATCCAAGGGCTACACTATATTCCGAGATGTGCTGCACAAGAGGAGTGCCACTGGCGTGCTGCAACGCTGCGTGGAACCAGAAGAAGGAGAAGAGATTCTGGTAGAGATACACCAGGGAGAGTGCGGGCACCACGCCTCTTCTCGGGCATTGGTCAAGAAAGCTTTTCGGCATGGCTTCTACTGGCTCACAGCTCTGCAGCAAGCTGAGGACATCGTGAGGAAGTGCAATGGCTGTCAGATGTTTGCAAGCAAGATTCACATGCCTGCTTCCGAGCTGAAGACAATTCCTATCACATGGTCGTTTGCTGTTTGGTGTTTGGACATGGTCGGACCCTTCTAGCCGGCTAGAGTCAACATGACTCACATCCTGGTCATAGTGGACAAATTCACCAAGTGGATTGAAGTGAAGCCTATTCGGAAGTGCGATGGGGCCACAGCTGTGAAATTCTTGAAGGATGTGATCCTGAGATATGGCTACCCGCACAGTATCATCACGGATAACGGCACAAATTTTGCTGAGGGAGCAATGGTGCGGTTCTGCAGAGATAAGCATATCCGACTAGACGTTGCGTCAGTCGCGCATCCCGCTTCCAATGGGCAAGTTGAAAGAGCAAATGGCATGGTGCTAGCTGGCATAAAGCCAAGGCTGATTGAGCCACTGCTAAAAACACCTGGGTGTTGGCTAGACGAGTTGCCAGCGGTGTTGTGGAGTCTAAGGACTACCCCTAACCGGTCAACCGGCTACACGCCATTCTTCTTGGTATACGGGGCTGAGGCCGTGTTGCCAATAGACCTAGAGCATGACTCCCCCCGAGTAACCCTCTACACTGAGGTGGAGGCGAGAGAAGCTCGAGAAGACGACGTTGACCTGCTTGAAGAAGCAAGAGAGTTGACTCTGTCACGTTCGGCTATCTACCAGCAAAACCTGCGGCGTTATCATAGCCGAAAGGTGAACCCAAGGGTTTTCCGAGAAGGAGACATGGTCCTTAGGCTCGTGCAGCGCACAGCCGGGATGCACAAGTTGTCTCCTCCATGGGAAGGGCCTTTCATTGTGAGCAAAGCGCTGCACAACGATGCATACTATCTTGTAGATGCGCGCCCACCACAGGCGAACAGGGCAGATAAAGCTGGAGAGGAAACCAAGCGCCCTTGGAATGTAGCTTTACTCCGTCGTTTTCATTCGTGAGCAAAGATGTGTATGTACCCTCTTATCCGAGTTGAAATTCTATTCTGCAATCTGAAATTGAACTCGGGGACTGCCCTCGTCCAAAATTGCTCTAAGTGTTTCTACTCGGCTTTACCTTTTGCCTATTCGGTTGATCTACTTCAAAATTCAAAGGTACATTGAGTACTGTGTTTAAACCTACATGCCAACTCTTCGACTTTGCTGCTGTCCGAAACCCGGCTTCATGGCAAGCAAGAGAACAAGCGAAAGGTCCATGAGCACAAGAAAAATTACTAAGGAAAGGAAGAGTGCAGGAACCGAGTAGGGTGCTTTTACTACTGTTCTTTGTCTTATCTTTTCGGCTAAGTGGTGGGCTGCGTTACTATGATTGTTTCTAAGCGGCTAAGTATTTGCAGCTCTGCTCTTTAACTCTTGTGACTCGAATACCAAAAAAGCAACAAGTTGCGGGTAGAGCTGAGACGAAAAGAGAGAGTGAATAAGAAATGCAACTCGGGGACTCGCATGATAACGCAACCCGGCATCGAGCCCAGGCTGAACAAGTTGATTAAGTGGAAAATAACAAGTGGGAATAAAAATGAGTAGCAACGGCATAAATAGTCTGATACATTTGCACCCGGCATCCCGGGGATCTGATAAGTGTTTAAGGAATAAGCTACAGGATAAACTCAGGTCGACGTGGTGTTCTCGGTGCTGGCCTTGGTTGTTTCATCTTCAGTAGTGGCATTGGTTGTGTCCGCTTCCGGGCTGGCATCGACAGTCTTCGCGGCATCGTCCTCGGCGCTGGCATTGGTCGCGTCCGCCTCTGCGCCGGCGTCAACAAGCTTCGCTGCTTCGTCCTCGGCGTTGGGCTTGGTGGCTACCTGGTCTGAAGTGGCCGTGGCCACTGAGACGGGCGTTGTCGCGGAGGTGGAGCCGGTGGTTTGGGCGCGAAGGTTGACGGTGTCGTCAAGGGCAGCTCCTGACGAGGTGCCGAACTCGAGCGCGGCGGTGTCGATGGACATCTTCTCGCCCTCCTTCTCCTCGTCGCTACCCGCAATGACCGCAGCTTTCCCCTTCCCGGCCTTGACACCAGGAGAATCGAAGCAGCTCAAGTCCAAATCATCCAAGTCCGTCTCCTCATCTTCGCCTTCCTCCTCGTCCTCCATCTCGGTGTCGGGCTCAGTAAGGCCGTCGATGAAGGTCGCAGTGTCAGCATACTGGGCGACCTCGTGAGCGACCAACTGGCGGATAGCCACGCAGTCGGGGTCCTTCTCCCACTTGGAGTCCTGGCGCATCTCGCGGATAATCTGCATATTGAGGTTTTCGTACCAAGTGGTGATGAAGAGCAGCATCATGTCTGCACCCGCCCGAGCTCCCGAGGCGCGCCATTTCTTCAGTTCGGCCTTCACGCCGCGCAGCTTCAGGGCAAGCCCGCGGATGGTCGTTGGCGCGTCGTCCTGGGGCCAGAAGAGACCGTGGAGGTGGAAGCCAACGCGCACCAGATCGGTGCCCACGCTGGCTAGGCGCTGGAATTGCCCTTGCATGACCAAGATGCTCTCTTCAATTTCTGCTCGGGTGTCCATGGGCTCGCCCTTCTCAGCGCGTGTTGCTCGGGCCTTGGCCAGGGCAGGCGCGCAAGAAGACACGATATCAGGGAAAACTTCTGCAAAAGCTATGAGAGAAGATCAGAAACGAGAAACCGAGAAGAAAGGTGCAGCCGAGTAGCAGAGAAGCAGAGAAAAGGGAGCACTTACTGTTCAAGTCGTAGCGCAGCCCTTGCAGCAGATTCTTCCAAGTTTCCTCGTTGGCTAGATGCTTCTCCTCAATCAAACGGAGCTCCTCTAGCTGAGTGAAGAGGCCAGCATTGCTCTTCTTGAGCACCTCGCACTCCTGTTCGAGGGTTCTCTCCCTGGCCTTGGCTGTCGCTTCGTTCCTCTGCTTCTCGGCAAGCAGCTCATCCTTCTCGGCTGCTAAGTCTAGGGCGTCTTTGAGCGCAGTCTGCAGCTGGGTCTGGAGAGTTTCCACCTCGGTAGTATGCTCTTTTATCAGCTCGACAGCCTGGCTAGACAGTTGCTGCTTCACCTCAGCAGGCTTGAGGCAGTCTTGATGTTCCTCGACAAATTTTTTATGATCTTCTGAGAAAAGCAAAGCACGATCAACAGAGTAGCGAAGAAAGGAATACAGAGACAAGCCGAGAAGACGGCAACGCACCTTCCAATCTCTTGATGGTGGCCTGGCCATTCTCGACGAAGGCACGGCAGTTCTCGTGCTCGTCGGACAGGGCCTTCAACTTCCCTGCAGAGTAAAATTGGTTAGCGCAAAAAGCAGAAGCGGGCGTAATCACCAAACGCAAGAACCGCGTAGCTAAAAGCGTACCTTCAACTTCAGAAAGCCTCAGGGTGCTGTTCATCACTTCCTTATCAGCTTCCTCGGCGGCTATCTTCTCTTTTTCCAGGGCGGCAATGCGCCTCCTAGAAACAGCATGGTTCCAGAGTAGCCGACGATGCAAGTCGGTCCGCTTCAGTACGCTATTCTGCAAAGCAGCAGAAAACAGAATCAGGCAAGGTAGTAGAAATTCAACCTGAGAAGGCGGCTACTCGAGAGAGTATCCGCCTACTCGGCCAGAATCTCGGGGACTGGGTGATGGATAAGGAAAAGAAGACGAGTAGAAGAGAAGTGAAAATGCAACTCGGAGAGGATGAGTAGGAGCTTACCGCGTAGGATTGCTCAAGGTCTTCGGCGTTCTTGCGGTGGACAAACATCTTGGCGGCAAGCGTAGCAGAGGTGGATGAGACAGTCATGGGTTTGTAACCCAGGTATACCTTGTTCCAGTCGACACGCATATGGTCTATCTCGCCCAAATCCGTGCCGTTCCAGTTCGTATTGCCAAGAACCTTGCTGTCCCACTTGGCATCGATGAAGCCGATTAGATCCAGTACTTGCTCAAGGCCCTGGGACGTTACTGCCTGGTCCTGAACCCCACGTGAAGAAATGGAGGGGGATTTGTCTTGATTTGGAGCTGGGGGTCTGGAGTCCACTGCCACGGCCTTCTGCCCTTTCTGAAGAGCAAGTTTCTGTTCCTTGGAGGTGAAGCCAACCTGGTGCTGTTGGCTAACCTTCACCATGTAAGGGGGGTAGCCGGGCTGATCTGAGACGGTGGATGCAGCAGCGGCGACAGCAGCCGCGCCAGGCTCGCGGATAGCCAGTTGACTGGACTGGACAGTTGATGTTGGCGGCGGCATCTCGGCAGCCCGCTTCTTGGCTTTCTCCTTCTGAACGGTTGGCTTCTCGGCGATTGGCTTCTCAGTTTTCTTCTTCTCGGTATTCTTCTTCTCGGCGGCCTTCTTCTCGGCGGCCTCCTTTTCTGCAGCATCCTGAGCGTTCTTCCTTGTAACCGGCCTGGCCGGAGGGCTGGCTGTAGCCTCGGTTTTCTGCACCAAGGAAGAATCTGGTGCACTGGAGGAGGTACCTTGATCAGTAGGCGGCACCAGGGGTGCGCTAACCGGAGCGACATTCGTTTGGGCGCTACCCTGCGCTGCGTCTGGTTGCGCATCGCTCAGTGGGTACTGCTCCGTCGTGACGGCTGTTTCTACCCGCTGCTCGGCAGCAGGATCTTGCTGTGAGGCATCCGTCACTTCTACCCGCGCCTGGGACGCGGGATCTTGTTCAGCAGCCCCTATCGCGGGCTGCTCTTCTTCTTCTTCCTGCCGCTCAAGGGCGGCGTCGTCATGCATCTCATGGTCTGGATCTTGGTTTTCTTCAGCCCTGGTGGCTGGAGGGGAAGGTGGCAACTCCTGGTGAGCAGCATCCTGCGCCTCCTGCTCGGCGCGGGACTGCTGCTCCTGCTCAACGTCGTGGGCGTCGGTATCCCTGTACGGAGCCTCGTCGGAGTCCTCCGCTTGCGCCTTAGCGGTGTCGTTTTCGTCGCCGTCGAGGTTGATGAGCTTATCAACGTCAATGGCGGCTTTCTTCTTGGTCTTCGTGGGCGCACGAGCGGCATCCGCGTCCAAGGGGGCTCTGAAAAGAAAATTCCATTCAGAAATAAGAAGAGGGCAGAGGAAACAGCAAAGCAAAAGGATTGGGAATCAACCGGGAAGAACGAAGTGAACCAAAGCGTATGATCGAGAAGGAACTTACCCCTTGCGGCTAGGGATCGGTGGTCGTTTCCTCTTCACGACCTTCTTGGTCGTCTTCTCGGTGACTGGCTTCTCGGTTTTCTTCTTTTTGGAGGGGGGTTCTTGGGCGCCACTACCCGCCCGCTTGCGGGTGACAGGAGCGGCAACTGAAAGAGGTGGGACGACTAGGGCTGCATCGTCCTCGTCCTCACCTTCATCGTCGTCCTCATCCTCGCCTCCGTCCTCAGCATCGGCATCACCTGTGAAATAGAAAGGAAGAAGAGCGATTCAGAAGCAGGAAGCAGTTAGTTTGTGCAGCTTGCGACCAGACAGGATGAGTTCACTTACCTTCATCTTCGTCCTCGGTCCAGTCGCGGACGGACGCATCGACACGGTGCCTACTCGTCTGGGCGGCCTCAGGAGGATTCAGCTTGTCCGCGGTCTCGAAGGAAACCACGTCATCTTCTTCTCGGTCATCTGACCAGTTGCCCTCGAAGCGCTCACAGCTCTCAGCAAGCTGGCGGTCAAGGACCTGAAGAATAGAGAAACATCGCAGAGTGAGTCGAGTAGCGGGAAGACACTCTATCCGACTAGGCGTGCAAACACCAAGCACAATAAGCCTAAGTGTTTCTCCTAAGTGTCCTACTCGGCAAGGCATGCAAACATCAAGCACATTAAGCCTAAGTGTGCTACCCGACAAGGCGTGCAACAGCAAGCATACTAAGCCTGAGCAGTTCCGCTAAGCGCCCTACTCGGCGCAGAATGCGAATGCTAGTCGCAGCAAGGAGAGGGAGCTATCTACTCGGATTGCATGTATTGGAAGCAGAGTAAGAAGTACATACCCGTTCAATCGGCTTCGTACGGCTGTATGGGATGAAGCCATACTGCCAATTGTCTCGGAGGCCCGTGGTCAGGATGGACCTTGCGTGCGTGGCGACATCCGCGTTGCTGAGCTCGAACGTAGTCGTCCGAGTACAGTCGCGAGGGCCGCCCATGTAGCACATGGGGTGGGAGCGTCGTTGCAGAGGCAGCACTCGGTTGCGGATCCAGCAGGCGACTGGATCGTCGCTCTTCAGCCCTTCTCCGATCAGATAGGCAAGCCGTTCCTCCATCTGAGTCAGATTCCTGCTGTTGGATGGCTTGCTCTTCCAGTTCTGCCCGGTAGGAGCTCGACTGCTCCAAGGGGGCAAATTGATGCGGTCCTCGATCTTGGCATCCTTCGTGGCGGGGATGTTCTTCACGTACAGGAAGGATTTCTGCCACTTGCGGACAGAATCCAAGCCCTTGATGCGAGGGTGGTTGGTTCCCGTCCGCTGCACCATCATGGCGCTGCCGGTATCGGTTGTCCGGCTGCTAGCGGCCGCCCCGTCCTTCTTGCCTTGGCTCTGTTGGCGGAAGAAGAAATACTTCGACCACGTCTCCGTCGTGGGGCGAATGCCGAGGAAGGCCTCGCACACCACGGCGTGGTAGGAGAGGAAGACGACCGCGTTGGGTGGAAGGTGATGCATCTGAAGACCGTAGTGGTCGAGAAGAGAACGGAGGAAATCGGAAGCAGGGAGGCCGAATCCTCGCGCGAAGTGCGCGAGGAAGACGACGTGTTCGCCCTCCCGCGGGGCCGGAACGATCTCGCCGTCGGACGGCCGTCACTGAACACCAGGAGGAACCCTCCGGGTGTTCACAAGCCACGAGCAGTCATCGATGGTGACATCGGAGCCAGCCCAGCCGGCGCGAGCACTGTCGCCACGAGCCATGGCTGCGAGTAGGAAGTGGTGGAAAATTGGAAGAGTTGGGTGGATTGGATGAATCCGTGGCGGCGCAAAGAGTTGCGCGGCGGCGGAGAGCTCTGCGGCGGCGGAGAAACAGCGAGGCAAAAGAGGAAAGTGCAGGGGAAGGAGAAGAGGAAGTTACCGTGGGGGTATTTATATCGCACCACGGGTAACCGTTACGAATTGGAGTAGTGGGATCGATCGTGGCAATAAATCGTGCGGCGTGGGGTCTGTGGCCGGTTAGAAACGCACACAGCGCGGAACGTGCGCGTAACGGCCGCAATTGATCCCGCGACGAGATCGTGGCTAATTACTGCGCGTGATGGGACATTACGAGGTCGTGGGCCCGCTCCGTGAAAACTGGGCGCGTGGCCTGTCAGGGTCTGGGCAGCGAGGCGTCGCGGTCTTGGATGCGTGACACGTGTCCAGTTGCAGCACGGACAGCCGGATTGTGCTCTGCGCTGCAATGATTCGATTGAATAAATTCCCTAAGTCTTTTTACTCGGTTACAGAGAAGGAGGCTAGCTCTATTCGGAAGAAAGGAAACTCAAGGTACTCTTCGAAATGCTACTCGGAGGTTTTACTCGGCATATTGAGGTTCAAGAGCAAGGTTGCCAAGCTGGGTTTTTAAGCTGGCAGGGCCCAGTGAACGAGTTCGCAGGGCTCTACCAGCTTCGGGGACTGCTGTCGGGGGGTTACCCCCGAGTAGGGTAAAGGCAAGTGGTAAAGGAAACAGTCAGAATAGAGGGTTGGTCGAGTAGCCGCCTACCCGGTACTTGCTACCCGGTCGACTGCTACTCGGTCTCACAGAAAGATGACCAGAAGGAGATATCAAGCAAGTTATATCTGTTCGAGTAGAAGAGTTGGCCCGAGTAAAACTGGCGGGAACCTACTCGGGCCAGAAGTCAAAGGAGCCGTTCTGACACAGGATCCCGAGTATCCCGGGTCCGTACTTGGCACTGTTCACAGCACTGTTCATCTGGGGACGGCGTGCCTGACAGCGACAGTCTGTCAGCAGGGCGTCGCAGGATAGGGGGGACCTACTCTGTGTTCGTACAGTGATAACAGACTGGTTACTTGGTTTTTCCTAACGACTTTCTGCATCAGGACAAGCTTAGAAGCCAAAGCTGTCAGCAGGAACTCGGAAGAAGGACGATGTGCACACAATGTCGACACTTGTTGTATTTGGCTGTATCCGGCAGGGCACCGGGTATATAAGGTGCCCAGCCGCCTCCTGCGCGAGGCATGCTACACACGTAGAGATTCTTGACATAATCCTACCCGGAGAGAGAAAAGTGGCTACTCGGTAGCAAGAACATTTGTACTGTGGCTACTCGGTGAGACACCAGAATATAGAGAGAAAGGCAGGAGTAGGGGTTTTACCTCCTCACGAGGGCCATGAACCTGGGTAGATCGTGTTGTTTGCAGTGTTTGATCTTCACCTCACGCGTCTACTCGTCACGTGATCCCTCCCCGAGCACCTCCAGCGTCCTTCGTCCCCACATCTTTAGCCATCCTATGGCATCTGCCGTGACACCACCACGACAATCAGGCATCTAGATAATCCTTCCAATGTCATCAAAGCCTTGCATAAAAAATAGTAACAATTATTTCCTCAGGAATCTCATGGTTAGGACATTTGAGTATTAATATTTTCAGTCTTCCCCAAGCTTGGGAAATTCTTTCTCCATCACGAGGCCAAAAATTATAAATGTAATTCTATACCTCTATATCTATACCTAATAATAAAAGCAATAAGGTTTCTTCCTCCCCAATTTCGTCCGTTTTTTTGGTTGGTTCGACCGTCACATTAGTTGGTACGTCTATTGTTTGCATTGTTAGGTAACCTAACGATAGCACCACAAAACGAATCCAACCAGAATAGGAAGAGTCCGGTTTACTGGGGACTTTCCAGCTTTAACAGGCAGCCATCGCGGCCTTGAACGTTGCGGCATCAGACGCTCGACGTTTCCTGTAACTATGCGCTTGGCTCAGGCCAGCATGAACGTTCGTCCAGTCGTTCTCCGGTGGAGACGAGTCATGCGTCGAGATGAACATGTTAGCCCGGCGAGAAAGACCAACAATGACAGCATGCGCCGACGGCACCTGGCGTAACGGTACTGGTAGACATGGAAGAGTGCGCAGATGGTGATCGGAGGAGCGCCGACGGCGCCCGGCGTAACGGTACCGGTAGACATGGAAGAGTGCGCAGATGGTGAACGGAGGAGGACCTTGCCCAGGTACGCCCAGGAGCTCGGCGAGGGAGCTAGGGGATAGACCACATCGACAACGGCGTGCGTCGGCCGCTGGCAGGGAAGATGGCGTCGGTTCACCGGAACCAAGGCTCGTCGGGACGACCCAGGAGAGGGCGGGAGGGGAGTGAGGCGGTCTGCATGGAGTGATCGAGAGAGGGTTAGGATCTGTGAGATGACGGCAAACTCCACGACGGCGATGTTCTCGGATGCGTAGGTGCTGCTCCAGTCTGCTTTGGATTTTTTTTTGGTTCCCACTGCCTGCCTGCGTGCTGATGAGCTACTATCTTCGTGGAGTAATGGTGACCCAAATAGATTCTTGACGCAAATCTAGCTAGCTGCAATCTCAAAATAAAAAGAGTACGTTCTCGACCAGGTAATGCATGCAAAGCATGCAGAGATTCTTAACCCTCAACTTAGATTGCATTTTCCTTTGTTCTATTGTGTATTGCATCAGAATGGATTGTTTCCGGTCGATTTCTTTGTTAACTCAGATGCATGACTACTTAAGCCTGTCATATACTTGTACTCTATTTTTTTCTAGAAAATAACTAGATCTCTCTTTGTGTGGTAGTTAAACTTCATTTATTTTATAGCTTACCTTTCCCCTATTTGAAAATTGATTCTTACAAACGTAAACTTCGGGTTGCACACTATCACAAACAAGATTTGCTACATAGAGTAAGCAACTTATTAGTTAAAACTTGACTAAGCATTCATTTATTACATCAGAAGTATGATTTTCAATAATGAAACCCCATGACCTACCAAATTAAATCAACCGCCAACTTGCTGGCATGGAGGTTGGTCGTGCAGACCTGACCGATCACTCTACCTTCTCCGACCCCTCTCCATGGAGAGTTACGACGTTGCCGTGCCTGCCAGCAGTGCACTTGTTACTGTATCCACATTCGAGATTCGCGTTTAAGTTGCTCTTCACCGTCGCCGGAGAAGCCCATGGCCATGCATCTCGTCGTTCACCGCACACAACAGAGCGATACCACGTTGTCCGCCTTTCGTACCTTCACCGGCCTCGCTCTTCTCGTAATCTGACACGAGGATGGCTATACAACATGCTGAGGCTGGGGACGCTGAAACCAGCTCTCGCCTACATCCTCTAGGTCAAACTGCTGCTGGCACTCTCAGTCTGAACCGGCTCGGTGAAGTTTGTCAGAATAGCTTTCATCAGATTCAGGATTTGGGCACTGTGAAATTCCTTGTCAAGACAAGTATCATCGTAATTTTGGACCGCTCATGTCAGGTAGTATTTTTCAATCAGGCGAATGCACAATTACGCCCACATGATTCTTAATGTTCATTCTTTCATGTACTACTTTTTAAACTGACATTATGTAACTAAATTATGTTTTTATTGACCATAAGATGAAAAGGCTACGATAATTAGCAAAATTCATTGGTTTCTGAGATCATAAATATTTCTTGAAGACACTTTCTCATGTTTCACATTCGACAAATTTGGTCCCCGTGGAGTGGGCTAAGGTGGCGATGGTGCATGTGTACCGGATGGACTGATTGAAGCGGTAAGTAGGGACGGCACCCGCGCCACCTAACCACATAGTTGGTCGGGGTGGAGCTAGCGCACGTGGCCCCGGTGAAACATAATTCAAAGGAGGCATTTGGGACACCTAGCTGTGGAGAATTTAGTTTTTGTTGTAGCGTAATGCAGATTTTTTCTCTCTTCCGTTGCAACGCACGGGCACGTTTGCTAGTCTTATCTAAATACAGTTCATGAGGATACAATTTAGAGTAAAAGAGAGATTCAAGCTCCTTCCACTCCAAATGATGAGGATCATCTAGTAGCTAATGCCACTCCCTAGCTTTGTCTTTAAGTGACAAAGAGAATAGCCTCCTCTTAACTTGGTCCATTGAAATACCTGCACACTGGAACAATTCACATAATTCATGTATAAAGAGTAAATGAACACTAGGATGGACAGTTACATATCCAAAATAGCAGTTATTCATAACACGTTCAAAAAATTTCATAGGTATTTTAAAAGGAATACTTTCAGTAGGAGGGTTTAAAATATCACAAGCTTCATTATAATTATCACATATGGGAGAGAAAGTATCATTAGAGCAAATTTTCTCCTCTGAGGCTAGGGAACTAAAAAGATCATTTTCATAAAAACTAGCTTCCCCAACCTTAGACCTTTCCATAGCATTAAAAATAATGGTGTGCAAAGAATTAATGCTAATAACATTGCTATCACTATTATGTAAGCAAACTTCCATAGGTTTTTTAATTTTCTCTTCAAAATCATCATGTCCTAATTCAATATAAAGATTATAAAGCTCTCTCATATTTTTGTTGTTTTCCATTAACCTTAAAGATAAAAACAAGGAACAAGTGTAAATAAGCCTAACTATTGAAAAATAAAATAAAATAAAGATATAATTGGAGAATCTAAAGGAAATAACTTCGAGCACTCAGAGAGGATGTGAGTACCTTTTACCTTACCTACCCGGCAACGGCGCCAACAAGTTTTCCCTTATAAAGAAACTGAGGTTTAATCGACCAGTAGGAGAAAGAAATCACTTCTGAAGGTTGAAGACAACTGATGTTGGCAGGGCGCACTACCAGGCTCAGCATCAACGTGGAATCTACATAACACAATCAAAGTACTTTGCCCCAACGAAACAGTGAGGTTGTCAATCTCATCGGTTTTGCTAACACAAAGGATTAGATGTATAGTGTGGAAAATAGTACTTGTTTGCAGTAAATGAAAAGAGATTAGTGATGGCAATGAATGAGAGGAAAACAGTAATTGTAGTAAAGAAAACAGTGTTTGTAGTGGTTGTATTATGAGTGTAAAAGAATGGATCAGGGTCCATAGTTCACTAGTGGTGTCTCTCCAAAACAGATAGATAACATGTTGGGAAAACAAATTACAGCTGGGCAATTGACAGATATAAAGGATGCACCGTAGTGCATATTCATGACATGATGATTACTATGTGATTCATGCGGGCATCACAACATAATTCATAGACCGTTATCCAACTGCATCTATGACTAATAATCCACCCTCGGACCGTCATCCAATCAAACCTCGGGTATTAAGTTGCAAGCAACAGATTATTGCCGTAAGTAAAGTGTGTAATGTAAACAATGAAACCATTGTTGTTTTCTCCCTAATGGCAACAACACATCCCCCACTCGTTACGTTTCTGTCAATCGAGCGTATGTGAATGGGAGGCATGAACCAACTATCGAGCATAAATAGTCCCTATTGGAGTTAAAAGTATCAACTTGGCCAAAGCATCTACTAGTAACGGAGAGCATGCAAGATCATAAATAACATAAACATGATAGATTGATAATCACTAGACATAGCATTCAATATTCATCGGATCCCAGCAAACAGAACATGTAGCATTACAATAATATGATCTTGATCATGTTAGGCAGATCACAAGATCTAAACATGAGGCATAAAGAGGAGAAGACAACCATCTAGCTACTGCTATAGACCCGTAGTCCAAGGATGAACTACTCACACATCACTCTGGCGGCATGCATAGTGATGAAGGGCCCTCCGGTGATGATTCCCCCTCTCTGCAGGGTGCCGGGGAGAGCTTCAAAACCCTCCCGAACTAGTGTTGACGATGACGGCAGCGACAGAACTTTTCATGGATGGAGGCTTGATATTTTAGGGTTTATGCCTCGGGGGGAATAAATAGGCGAACGAGAAATGTTGGTGGGCGCCCGAGGGGCCCACACCATGTAGTGGCGCGGCCAGGGGCAAGCCACCAGGTGGTCTGGCCACCTCATTTCCCCCTTCGGGTCTCCTTTGGACTCCGTTGATGTACCGGGAATTCTAAGGTCCTGTGATTGTGTTTTGTCCAATTCCGAGAATATTTACAGAACCACTTTTCTGGAACCAAAAACAGCAGAAAATATGAACTGGCTCTGTGGCATCTTGTCAATAGGTTAGTACAGAAAACATCCGTAAATGGGTCTTGGATGCCATGTTTGTTTGAGACGTATCACCATACCATGTGTGTTAAAGTGTGTAATGGGTCTTGGATGCCCAAGATTCCCTCACTCTCTGTGTTATGGTTTCATCGGCGTCGGATTCTCTCTAGTGGGTTGATACGTCCATTTTGCATCACTATTTTATATCATAATTTTCTGTTATTCATCGATATATTTCATGCTATGATGCATCCCTTATGTTATTTTATCTTATTTTGCATGTTTTATAATTTTTGGAGAATAAACACCGGGACCAGAAATCTGATGGAAAAAGCACCGTCAAGATACCATATTTCAGAAGATCAGAAGAAGAAGGGGGGCATCCGGGGGTTCCTAAAAGTACCGAGGAGGAACACACCCAGAAGGAGAGCTAGAGGGGGCCACCAGGGGCCCACACTTAGGGGTGGCGCCACCCTGGCCGCGCCACCTAGGGGTGTGGCCACCCTGGCTCACCTCCGGGGGTCATCTTTGGCCCCCTGACCCTGAGGGAACCCTAAGCCTCATTCCATCCTCGAAGAATTATTCCGCGGATGTTGCGGGGCAGAAAACACCCGAGAGAGAAAAGCTCTCTGGCAGGGAGAAATCTGTCGGGTAAATTCCTCTCCGGAGAGGGGAAATCACCGCCATCGTCACCGTCATCACTCCGGACATCGTCAAGATCGTCATCATCATTGTCATCACCACTAGCACCATCACCCTCATCATCCACCTTCATCCCGCTATAAAAATTAGCTGCCTCTATCGTTGTTTTGCATTAGATCTCTCTCCCGGTGTGGATTACTTGTTAGTAGTTGATGCTTGTGAGATTTATCGGTGTTTGCACTTTATGACCAGATTGTTATCATCCATTATATCACCTCTGATTATGATCCATATGATGTGTTGTGATTAGTTTGTGTTGTTCTTGAGGACATGGGAGAAGTCAAGTTGTTAGTAGGGAAGTAATGTTGAATAATATTTAATGTTTGATATTTAAGTTGTGGTGTTATTCTTCTAGGGGTGTCATGTGACCGTCGACTACATGATATTTCACCATTTATGGGCCTAGAGGAATGCATCGTTTATTTGGCTACTAATTAGGGGTTGCCGGAGTGACAGAAACCTAAACTCCCGTTAGGAAACCATTACACAAGGGAGCGTAGGATCCCGAAGTTTAAAGCTATGGTTAGATTTATTTCTTAATTACTTTCTTGTAGTTGCGTATTCTTGCAAGGGGTATAATCACAAGTATGTATTAGTCTTGGATGGGATGGTACATTAGCATAGATTCACCCACACAACACTTATCAAAACACCGAACATTATTCACCTACATGGAACAAAAGCACTTGACACAAACCTCCCGTGTGTCCTTGAGAATGTTTGTTAATCATAAGTAAAATCACCGGCTTGTCCTTTGCTGAAGAAAGGACTGGGCCACCTGCGGCATTTATTACTACTGCATTTTATTTACTTGCACTTAATTTATCTGCATTATCAAAAACCCCTACAAATCTGTTTTCCAGTATTTACAGTTATTCCTTCATCGAAACTGCTTCTCAACACCTTTTGCTCCTAGTTGGGTTCGAAACTCTTATTTATCGAAAGTACTACGATACACCTCTATACTTGTGGGTCATCAAGACTATTTTCTGGTGCCGTTGCCGGGGAGTTAAGCGCTATTGGGAAGTGGAATTGATAAAGGAAGCTTCTGCTGTAAGTGTTGTTTATTTCTGTTTTTATTTCTGTGTACTTCTTTATTACACTATGTTTGGGACTCCTTTTGAGTCCTTATTTGCGGGCACTGCTGCCACTACTAGGGTAGTAAGTGACCCACTACATGATGATTTGGATCCTTATAAAATACCTATAAAGATTGTTAAACATGTTATGGATAACTTCTATTGGAAATGTCCATCCCGGTGATAATTTGCTCTTTTTACGTGAATTATGCGAGTTGTTCAAGTGTGCACGTCTTACAATGATCCAAGTGAAGAGAAATTATTCTCTATATCATTGAGAGGCCGAGCCTCTGAATGGTTCAAGCTGCTGAAAAATAGCCAGACTATTGAGTGGGAGGAAATTGTACCTCTCTTTTATTCTAAATTCTATCCTCCAAGTGAAATCCATAGATATCGGAATTATATATATAATTTTTGACCTCATGACGGAGAGAGTATTTCCCAAGAATGGGGGAGATTTAAGTTACTATTGCTCAAAAGCCCCATTCATGAGCTCCCCAGTAATATCGTTATTAATAATTTCTATGCAAGGCTTCCTCTTCATGATAAGGATTTATTAGATGCTTCTTGTTCTGGATCATTTACACGTATGAAAGATGAAGCTAAATGGGATCTTCTTGACCGTATTGAAGAAAACGCTGAAGCATGGGAGAATGACAAAGGTAGAAAGTCAGGTATAAATTATGACTATAAATTCATTAAAACCTTTATGTCATCTGAGGATTTTCATAATGTTAGTACTGCTTATGGTCTTGATTCTCAAGTTGTTGCAAATTTATATAAGGCTTTTGCGTCTTACTTTGATATTCCTAAAAAGCAACGGGACAAGTACCATGCACCTTATAAAGATACTGTTAATTGTGTTCCCGCTAGAGATATAGAAGTTCATACTGTTGATTCTATTGTGCCTGAACCTTATATTGAGAAAATGCCTTTCCCTGCTAAGGTAAAAGAACACTCTATGTTAGCTAGTGTGGTTGATAAAAGTGCAAGGAAACCTGTAGAACCCGAGTAACAAATAACTGTAGAACCTACAGTGGCAATAGTAAAGGACCTTGTTTCTGAAAATGTAGAAGAGGGACACATCATATTTTGTGAAGATGCTTCTAATATTTTCTCTCATCCTAGTAAATCTAGGAAATCTAGTGTTCCTGTGCTATCTGTTAGGATAGGTGATCATTGTTATTATGGTTTATGTGATATTGGTGCTAGTTCTAGTGCTATTCCTTATGAGCTTTATAAAGAAATTATGCATGAAATTGGTTCTTGTGAACTTGAAGACATTGATGTGATTATTCAACTTTCTAATAGGGAAACTATTTCTCCAATTGGTATTGTTAGAGATGTGGAGGTCTTGTGTGGTAAAACTAAGTATCCTGCTGATTTCTAGTACTAGGCACTTCTGCTAGTGATACTTGTCCAATACTTGTGGTGCTGTTATTGATTGTAAAAAGGAGAAGATTCTTACAAAGTTTGATGGAGAGTCTTATGAATTTAATTTCTCCAAATTTGCTAAACCACCTTATGAAGCTGAATTACCTAATGAGAATTTTAAAGTTGAACAATTGGCTGCTATTGCTCTTGCTCCTAACAATCCTTTGCAGCAATACATGGAAGACCACGAAAGTGATGCCTTTATGGAAGAAAGGAATGAAATTGATGATATTTTCCTACATCAGCCAGCAATGCTGAAACATAATTTACCTGTTGAAGACTTGGGTACAACATTACCACCCAAGGAGGATCCTGTTTTTGATTTAAAGCCTTTGCCAGATAATCTTAAATATGCTCATATTGATGATAAGAGGGAAGATTATTGGGGATATTTAAGAAACATAGAGGTGCTATTGGTTATACTCTTGATGATTTGGAAGCGATTTCTCCTACTATTTGTCAGCATGCTGTTAATATTGAACCTGATGCAAAGCCAGTTGTTGAACATCAAAGCCGTTTAAATCCTAAAATGAAGGATGTGGTATGAAATGAGGTATTGAAACTCCTTGATACTGGCATTATTTATCCTATTTATGATAGTAGATGGGTTAGTCCTATGCATTGTGTCCCTAAGAAAGGAGGGATGACTGTTGTGCCAAATGAAAATAATGAACTTATTCCTCAAAGAGTAGTAGTTGGTTATAGGATGTGCATTGATTTTAGGAAGGTTAACAAAGTTACTAAGAAAGATCATTATCCTTTGCTTTTTATTGATCAAATGTTAGAAAGTTTGTCTAAGAAAAGTCATTTCTGCTTTCTTGATGGTTATTCTGGGTTTTCTCAAATTGCTGTTAAAAAGCTTGATCAAGAGAAAAAAACTTTCACTTGTCCTTATGGAACATATGCTTATAGACGTATGCCTTTTGGTTTATGTAATGCTCCTGCTACTTTTCAAAGATGCATGCCTGCTATCTTTCATGGTTTTTGTGAAGAAATTGTGGAAGTCTTCATGGATGATTTTTCCGTCTATGGAACTTATTTTGATAATTGTTTGCAGAATCTTGATAAAGTTTTGCAGAGATGTGAGGAGACTAATCTTGTTCGTAACTGGGAGAAATGCCATTTTATGGTTAATGAAGGAATTATTCTTGGACATAAAATCTCTGAAAGAGGTATTGCACTTGATAGAGCTAAAGTTGAAGCTATTCAGAAAATGCCCTGTCCCAGGGATATTAAAGGTATTTGAAGTATTCTTGGTCATACTGGTTTCTATAGAAGGTTTATTAAATATTTCTATAAAATATCAAAACCTCTTACTAATCTTCCTCAAAAAGATGTTCCATTTGTTTTTGATGAAGATTGTAAAGAAGCTTTTGAAATTTTAAAGAAGGCTCTAATATCTGCCCCTATTGTTCAACCACCTGATTGGAATTTACCATTTGAAATTATGTGTGATGCTAGTGATTATGCTGTAGGTGCTGTTCTTGGACAGCGGGTAGATAATAAGTTAAATGCTATTAATTATGCTAGTAAAAATCTTGATGCTGCTCAAAAGAATTATGCTACCACTGAGAAAGAATTCCTAGCTGTAGTTTTTGCTTGTGATAAATTTAGGAAGTATATTGTTGATTCTAAAGTTACTATTCATACTGATCATGATGCTATTAAGTACCTTATGGAAAAGAAAGATGCTAAGCCTAGGCTTATTAGATGGGGTGCTTCTTTTACAAGAGTTTGATTTACATACTGTGGATAGGAAGGGTGCTGAAAATCCCGTTGCTGATAATCTGTCTAGATTAGAAAATATCACTGATGACCCTATTCCTGGTAATGATAGTTTTCCTAATGAACAATTAGCTGCAATAAAAGTGAGCTCTCAAGAGAGTCCATGGTATGCTGATTATGCTAACTCTATTGTTTCCAAGTATTTTCCTCGTACCTTTACAACTCAGCAAAGAAGAAAATTCTTCAATGATTTGAGGCATTATTTTTGGGATGACCCCGACTTATATAAAGAAGGTGTTGATGGTATTATGAGAAGATGTGTTCCTGAAAATGAACAACATGAAATATTGAGAAAATGTCATAGTAGTGCTTATGGAGGACATCGCGCTGGAGATAGATGTAGCATCCCAACTTTTAATAAAGATGGAATACCTGTGTTACAGTACAAAATGAAATATCATGCAAATGCATCAAATTTTATTACCTCGCATGATCCAGTCTTTGCAAAATAGTATTACAACTTGCATAGTCTTAGAAGACTAGCAGAAAACAAAGTATTACAACGGAAAACATAGAACAACATTGAGCCCATCTTCTTCATGTGCCACAGGCAAAACATGTTGGCGATAGTCTCGAGATCCTAAACGAAATCCTCACTCGTCTTCAGAAACATCTGCAATATGGAATATGCAGCCACAAGGGAGTCAATACAATTTAATGTATTGGAAAGTAACACTATGGTGGATATAAATGGCAAGACTACATGCTCATTTGGCTGAGTGGAGTTTTGGCTAAGTTTGCATAAAGCCAGTTTTCTCCTACCACTTTTGTAAAACGAACTTTTCTTTTCAAAGGGTGGCAACATTGGATTAAGATCCAAGCACCACAACTACTGTTCACTTGGTCAAAATTTTACTTATTGAAAATGGTGATGTGATTCTTCCGTCCATCCTTGTCCAGCTGCTCATAGTTGTCCATAACCGGGGACACGGCTAAGATCTTAGTTTGTTGACTCTGCAGAGCTTGTGCACTTTCACCTTCAGACCCAACTCAACCCAAACATCCTATACACCCTGAGTGCATTAAGGAAAGGAGAAGAATCGAGACGAGATCTTTCAGAAGCAAGAATCCAACCCAATGGCAAGACCCGTTCCACCTATAATTATGCTACATCTGCTTGTCAAGCCCGGGCTGAACCCTCACAACTTAGTTGATGAAGACAGAGCCCATATGACTAAAGGCTGCACTGGAAGCAATCTAAACTTTGGGAACATCATAATCACTTTGTTCCTGGGTGGCATTCCTCAAGTGAACACCCCTCGGGGAGACACTCAACTCTCATCAGCCAAACAACCAAATCCACCCAGGTGGTTCATTGAAGTTGTTACTTAGAATTTTTCCACAACATAAAGTAAAAATCATTTGTCACATTGCATAGCATCTATCAAGTTCTAAGACTATAAATAACAAGGATAAAAGGGATGGCTACACACTACTAGGATAATAGCATAGCATAATATAACTTAGTAAAATTTCCTATCAATGCATACTACTCAAAAATCAACTAATGCATATAGAAAATAATGGGTAGTTGATGATGTGTTACTTGCCTTGTTGAAGTTGGAGAAGATATCACACTCTCTTCACAAAGGATCGTTGCTCTCCGTACAATCTACTCATTGAAAACACAATAACAAAATAAACAAACATTCTATCGAGCAAACATACAAGTGAAGAGATCATATAAAGCAATAACATAGCCAAAGGAGTTTAACCTAGTGGGCTAGGACAAGGTCTAGGTTTGAGTTGAAAGATTCATTCTCTAATGGTCTCATACTTGTTAAGGAAATTCCAATGGTTTACTTGGGAAGGACTAGGTTGAGTTTGATGTGTTCTAACTTTATTATAACCATACTTGTCGAGGAAGTTCCAAGAGTTCACTAAGAATAAACATATTACTTCTTCAGCTAAAGTAATACATGCAAACACTTGGTCATATTCACCTTCAAAAATATTTGAGTGACTATGTTAGTATTTTCCATTGTGGTTAGGGTTGGTCTACTAACTTCATCATCAAAGGGAAAATATTACTAAGTCTTGGGTTTTCCATTTGGGTCAATGGTTGGACAAAAATAACTTGTTATTCTTCAACTTGTATGGATTGCTTCTAGACCTCATGTGATTGCCTTATTGAAGATCATCATCATGCCATCTAAGTTGTTTCCTTCCTTGGTGTGGTGCTTCTCTTGCTCTTGATAGTCTTCATGGTTTTCTCACTAGTTCTTTTCCAAGTGGTGTGGTCACAACTAAGTGTTTTATTTAAAAAATGTGAAAAATATCACTAAGTCAAAATAGAGGGGAAATGAGACAAGAGGATAGAATGGGAGAGGTCAGTCTTCTTCTTCATTTCTTCATGTACTTGCACTTGATGGAGTATGCTTCAGATTGTTGTGGATCCTAAGTCATTTCTTCAATGATCTTCCTTGTTTCTCTTCATTTTGCCATCAAGTTGAAAGTGAAGAACCTTCTATTTCTTGAGTCTTGTTTTCAATTTGCTAACTTGATGGATTCTTGAAGCAAGAATAAGGGGATGGAGGAGTAGATAGAACACTATAGTACTAGTGTTTGAGGTTCATTACTGGGTCTCTTATATGGTTTACATACTAGGGACTTGGTCTTGGATTCAAAATGGCCACAACAAACAATGGTAGAAAGAATAAAAACAAAAACTAAGGCATGATCAACTAGTGGTTCACTAAGATGAAGTTTTGGTCCGACTTACAAGGAAATGGTTCAAGGTTGTCCAAAAGGTTTAGGTACTGATGTCTCTGGTTAAAGGTTACCAAAAGGTGCAATTTTGCTTAAGGGAGCATATTCCAATTATTTAAAGAATTAATTCTATGCCAAAAATACTTAAACAGACAATTTAATTCTAAAATCAATTTTAATTTGATCAATAATTATTTTGGGACAGAGGTTATGAAAGTACACATCCTAAGGTTTCCAAATATATTTTATTTACAATTTTTGGATTTGTAGAATTTGAATTATGCCAAATTACATCAAACACGCATATTTGAAATTGAACAATTTTAAGTTTGTCAAATTTGAATTTGGCCAGTGCCCAAAGTTTCTAGATGTTAAGGGCTTTTAAAAAAGTCCAAGATTTCTAAATTTGGCTAAGTGGTTGAAAATATATGATGATTGCAAGTTATAGGGACTATTCTGCAAAATTGCCATTTAAATTTTATTCCGGAATAAAATCCAGAGGTGGGCTGGGTTCAGATCTGCTATTTGCCGCGCAGGGCGACGGACAGGGACTGGGCCTGAGGTGGTATCACGCTGCACCGAGCAACCAAATGATTACTTAACGCGCGGCCTACGTGGCACTCTCTGATTCGCCCGTACCTGTTCGGTAAGTGATCTAATCGTGGCCCTCCGTTGTAGATCTAACGGACAGGAAGAGAGAGGGGATTACCGTGGAGGTTAGGTCGCCGGAAAATGGCGAGCGCGGCGGCGGGGTGCTCGGATCTTCACCGTGGCAACGCGGAAGGGGGTACTCCGGCTCGGGAAGACCACCGAGAGACTCAGCGTTGCACGGCGGGGAGAATGGCGGTGACGGTGAGCATTCCCGCGTTGTGGTTCGCACACGCGAAGCAGAGGGAGCTCGTCGGGCTCCGGTGAGCTTCGAAATGGACGGCGCGGCGGTTTTCTGCGAGGAAAAAAAAATCAAAACAGGACCTTAGAGGATGCGCCCGAGAGAGTGGAGGAAGGGAAAGGGAAAATCGGGGCGGGGGACCTTCTGTACCGGCCAGAAACAGGAGAAGACGGCGGCGGGCCGAGGTAACTCCGGTGAGGGATTGCAGCAGCCTCGGGGCTCGTTTTAGGGATAGAGAATAGGGGAAATGGAGAAGGGAGAGGGGGCTTTAAGGGGGTGGAAACGGGGCAGCGTTTTATGATCGGAAACGGCCGCAATTCAAAGAATTGATTCCTCTTCAAATCGGCTAGAAACGGTAGGAGGGAGGTTGATGACGAGGTGACGTCATCATGACGTCATCACTGCCTTTTTTTTTGTTTTTCTTATTTCTCTTATAATTTCTGTTTTATAAATCCAAACAACCTCATTTAAATTTCTAAAAATTTGTAATTAAATTATCTACCAAATAGAAACATTATTTTGATGTTTCCAAACAAATTCAATTTTTATATTTTGTAATTAAATTTTAGATCACTAATAGTACTTAATGTTATTTTGAAATTTGAAAAATTATAAAATGATGTTATTGGTTAAATAAAATTCCAGAGATGTTGTACATGTCAAATATAATTTTTAATAGTCATCTCAAATCATTTTCATATTTTATAATTTAGGATATGAAGGATTTATTAACAGTAACTTAATGCTATTTTTTAAAAATAGAAAATTCAATAATTATCAAAGTGGCTTAGAAAAATTACACAACCCAAAATATTGTTTCCAAAGTCCTCTTTTATGTTATTTTCAAAGCAAAACATTTTATGAACATCACTTTATGTTTAAAACTTGGAGTAACATTTGCATATCAATAAAAATAGTTGTTATTCTCATAAAATAATTTTGAGGCTAAAAAAATATTAGAGATAATAATTCTCTTGTTTCAAACTCTATAAAACATTTTCAAAGTAATACTTGATTTGAAAACATGTTATAAAATAAGCTTTTCTAAGAGAAAACAATTTCTTTGATTAATGAATATTTATTTTGAATGGGCTTTTAGGGTTTATGGAATAGAGATATAATGGATTCTTAATTTCAATTTTCATTAATTTATGTATTGTTTCCTTTTATTTCTTGCCTCTCATTTGTTTTTTTTTGGTGACTTGCATAACATAAAAACAAAAAGTTTCAATTTTTAGTGATTTTTGGACTTTCCAAAAATCAGGGATGTTACAGACTACCACCCTTAAAAGAAATCTCGTCCCGAGATTTGGGAAGGTTAGAAAGAAAGATAGGTCTGGGTGATTGGTTTCCAGAACAATTAGGGGCTACCACCCTTAAAAGAAATTTTTCTGGATAGTCTATTTTCATTAGATTGGAGTGTAGATGGATTCCACATTGGCTTGAGTAGAACTTTCTTTCGCGGTAGAGCTGTAGACCAATCATAGGCATGTTGAACTACCTTTGACACTGAGGGGTCACTCTTTGGGTCAAACAAAGGACCAAGTTGAGAGGATTTCACAACAACATATCATTATAAAGGGAACCCATTTCTCAGACATTCATTGTGGTTTATTACACTGGAAGAACTTCTAGGGAAAATAAATTTATTTTCAACATAAAACTTTGCCTAAGATTCCTTCTTTCAGAAAGTCATGTTTCCTTCCTTCTCCCTTTGAGGGCATCCATTCGCATAGTGTCCTTTATCTCTTCATTTGAAGCAAGTCACTTGGCTGATGTCTCTATAGACAGGATTGGGGTTCTTCTGAAGTTTCTTCTTCTTCCTTGGTGGAGTTAAATTGGCCATCATATCTTCATACTGCTGCACAATATACTGTTTCTTGTTGGGACAATTCCTGGATAAATGTCCATCTTCTTCACAAGAATAACAATTTTTGGTGGTGGGTTTGGATGAACATGGGTGTGGTGTGGTCTTGGCTCCAGTATTCATCTTGACATGGTCCATCTGAAAAGTATCCAGCTTGCGTTTTCCCTTCACTTCTGGTTTTCCTAAGTTCTCTTGGATTGCACTAAGAATTTCCATTTTGGCTTGTTGTCCAACTTGTTGTACCATGGGGTAAAGTGGACATTGTGTTGGAACATGTGTTGTTCCTTCACACAGAAAGCAGGTAACTCGAGTGAAGTATCTTTCAGTTGAGTTGTTTGCATCACCATGGGGCCACTCATCTGGACAATCTTTGGAATAGTGTCCTATCTCTCCACAAGCTTTGCAGGCTTTGAGTGTTGACAATATTTCTTCTTCTATCTCCTGGTTATCTCTAGTTATCAAAGGTTGATTGTTTTCACTATTGGCCAAGTTTTGGGACATCATCTTCACTATCTGTGATTGAGTATCCAACACTTGTTGCATTCCTGGTGTTAACTCCATATTGGGGTTGCTTGCTTGGTTCTGGGTCATCAGTTGTATCAACTGAGTTTGAGCTTCTAGTAGCATCTGCATTGCTATTGAGTTCTCCGGGTCGTTGGCATTCTGGCTAGGCATCTGTTTTGAGGTTTTAGGCAAGATGAGTAGAGGTTAGAAAGGATCTAAGAAGGTTCCTATCCAAACACAACAGATCAAGGAAACTCATTTTACAAACAACACCTAACAAACACAAAGCAACATATTCATCACACCAATCATCAAGGTTTAAAAAAAAACTAATATTGTCATACCACACTCATTGGTATGACCAATACACTAACACGTTAACGTTGTTCTAACAAAGAAACTAGATTGGTGGTCTCATCTATATCTTCTTGAGTTTTCTTCAAGTTCTTCTCTCCATGTCTTGAGGTGTTCTTGATTGTTGTGAAGTCTATGTTTTCTTGAAGTTCTTCAATAATCTTGAGTGTAGGTCTTCATGTGGTGAAAATACTTCTTGCACTTCTTGATATGGTCATCAACATTTTTCTTGATGGTATTGAAGAGGGAGGTCATCTAGAAAATTTTGAAGGTGAATAATAGATGAGATGATATGAGAAGAATCAAGATGATTGTTTTGTTTCTAGACAGTTTGAACATAGAAGTTTCTTCAATCCTAGGGTGATCAATGGGTTATTAACAACTTGTTGCAAATTGGATATTCACTATAGTGAGATATACTGGCACCCGCTAGCCAATCAGGGAACGGTCTCGTGTCCGTGGACACGTAAAGTTGTCCGGGCCGCTTCATCTCACTATGCCGCTAGGATCCAAAATACTCTAAGGAGACAATAACATGATAAAAAATGGCTTCCAAACCTAAGGGTCTCGAATCCTAAAGGCAACACAATGCTCTGATACCATTTTGTAGCATCCCAACTTTTAATAAAGATGGAATACCTGTGTTATTGTGCTAGTCCCTGGATCAATTGCTAGCACCATAGTACAAAATGAAATATCATGCAAATGCATCAAATTTTATTACCTCGCATGATCCAGTCTTTGCAAAATAGTATTACAACTTGCATAGTCTTAGAAGACTAGCAGAAAACAAAGTATTACAGCGGAAAACATAGAACAACATTGAGCCCATCTTCTTCATGTGCCACAGGCAAAACATGTTGGTGATAGTCTCGAGATCCTAAACGAAATCCTCACTCGTCTTCAGAAACATCTGCAATATGGAATATGGAGCCACAAGGGAGTCAATACAATTTAATGTATTGGCAAGTAACACTATGGTGGATATAAATGGCAAGACTAATACTACATTCTCATTTGGCTGAGTGGAGTTTTGGCTAAGTTTGCATAAAGCCAGTTTTCTCCTATCACTTTTGTAAAACGAACTTTTCTTTTCAAAGGGTGGCAACATTGGATTAATATCCAAGCACCACAACTACTGTTCACTTGGTCAAAATTTTACTTATTGAAAATGGTGATGTGATTCTTCCGTCCATCCTTGTCCAGCTGCTCATAGTTGTCCATAACCGGGACACGGCTAAGATCTTAGTTTGTTGACTCTGCAGAGCTTGTGCACTTTCACCTTCAGACCCAACTCAACCCAAACATCCTATACACCCTGAGTGCATTAAGGAAAGGAGAAGAATCGAGACGAGATCTTTCAGAAGCAAGAATCCAACCCAATGGCAAGACCCGTTCCACCTATAATTATGCTACATCTTCTTGTCAAGCCCGGGCTGAACCCTCACAACTTAGTTGATGAAGACAGAGCCCATATGACTAAAGGCTGCACTGGAAGCAATCTAAACTTGGGGAACATCATAATCACTTTGTTCCTGGGTGGCATTCCTCAAGTGAACACCCCTCGGGGAGACACTCAACTCTCATCAGCCAAACAACCAAATCCACCCAGGTGGTTCATTGAAGTTGTTACTTAGAATTTTTCCACAACATCAAGTAAAAATCATTTGTCACATTGCATAGCATCTATCAAGTTCTAAGACTATAAATAAAAAGGATAAAAGGGATGGCTACACACTACTAGGATAATAGCATAGCATAATATAACTTAGTAAAATTTCCTATCAATGCATACTACTCAAAAATCAACTAATGCATATAGAAAATAATGGGTAGTTGATGATGTGTTACTTGCCTTGTTGAAGTTGGTGAAGATATCACACTCTCTTCACAAAGGATCGTTGCTCTCCGTACAATCTACTCATTTAAAACACAATAACAAAATAAACAAACATGCTATCAAGCAAACATACAAGTGAAGAGATCATACAATACAATAACATAACCAAAGGAGTTTAACCTAGTGGGCTAGGACAAGGTCTAGGTTTGAGTTGAAAGATTCATTCTCTAATGGTCTCATACTTGTTAAGGAAATTCCAATGGTTTACTTGGGAAGGACTAGGTTGAGTTTGATGTGATCTAACTTTATTATAACCATACTTGTCGAGGAAGTTCCAAGAGTTCACTGAGAATAAACATATTACTTCTTCAGCTAAAGTAATACATGCAAACACTTGGTCATATTCACCTTCAAAAATATTTGAGTGACTATGTTAGTATTTTCCATTGTGGTTAGGGTAGGTATACTAACTTCATCATCAAAGGGAAAATATTACTAAGTCTTGGGTTTTCCATTTGGGTCAATGGTTGGACAAAAATAACTTAATATTCTTCAACTTGTATGGATTGCTTCTAGACCTCATGTGATTGCCTTCTTGAAGATCATCATCATGCCATCTAAGTTGTTTCCTTCCTTGGTGTGGTGCTTCTCTTGGTCTTGATAGTCTTCATGGTTTTCTCACTAGTTGTTTTCCAAGTGGTGTGGTCACAACTAAGTGTTTTATTTAACAAATGTGAAAAATATCACTAATTCAAAATAGAGGGGAAATGAGACAAGAGGATAGAATGGGAGAGGTGAGTCTTCTTCTTCATTTCTTCATGTACTTTCACTTGATGGAGTATGCTTCAGATTGTTGTGGATCCTAAGTCATTTCTTCAATGATCTTCCTTGTTTCTCTTCATTTTGCCATCAAGTTGAAAGTGAAGAACCTTCAATTTCTTGAGTCTTGTTTTCCATTTGCTAACTTGATGGATTCTTGAAGCAAGAATAGGGGGATGGAGGAGTAGATATAACACTATAGTACTAGTGTTTGAGGTTCACTACTGGGTCTCTTATATGGTTTACATACTAGGGACTTGGTCTTGGATTCAAAATGGCCACAACAAACAATGGTAGAAAGAATAAAAACAAAAACTAAGGCATGATCAACTAGTGGTTCACTAAGATGAAGTTTTGGTCCAACTTACAAGGAAATGGTTCAAGGTTGTCCAAAAGGTTTAGGTACTGATGTCTCTGGTTAAAGGTTACCAAAAGGAGCAATTTTTCTTAAGGGAGCATATTCCAATTATTTAAAGAATTAATTCTATGCCAAAAATACTTAAACAGACAATTTAATTCTAAAATCAATTTTAATTTGATCAATAATTATTTTGGGACAGAGGTTATGAAATTACACATCCTAAGGTTTCCAAATATATTTTATTTACAATTTTTGGATTTGTAGAATTTGAATTATGCCAAATTTCATGAAACAAGCATATTTGAAATTGAACAATTTTAAGTTTGTCAAATTTGTATTTGGCCAGTGCCAAAAGTTTCTAGATGTGAAGGGCTTTTCAAAAAGTCCAAGATTGCTAAATTTGGCTAAGTGGTTGAAAAGATATGATGATTGCAAGTTATAGGGACTATTCTGCAAAATTGCCATTTAAATTTTATTCCGGAATAAAAATCCAGAGTTGGGCTGGGTTCAGATCTGCTATTTGCCGCGCAGGGCGACGGACAGGGACTGGGCCTGGGCTGGTTTCACGCTGCACCGAGCAACCAAATGATTACTTAACGCGCGGCCGACGTGGCACTCTCTGATTCGCCCGTACCTGTTCGGTAAGTGATCTAATCGTGGCCCTCCGTTGTAGATCTAACGGACATGAAGAGAGTGGGGATTACCGTGGAGGTTAGGTCGCCGGAAAATGGCGAGCGCGGCGGCGGGGTGCTCGGATCTTCACCGTGGCAACGCGGAAGGGGGTACTCCGGCTCGAGAAGACCACCGAGAGACTCAGCGTTGCACGGCGGGGAGAATGGCGGTGACGGTGAGCATTCCCGCGTTCTGGTTCGCACACGCGAAGCAGAGGGAGCTCGTCGGGCTCCGGTGAGCTTCGGAATGGACGGCGCGGCGGTTTTCTGCGAGGAAAAAAAAAATCAAAACAGGACCTTAGAGGATGCGCCCGAGAGAGGGGAGGAAGGGAAAGGGAAAATCGGGGCGGGGGACCTTCTGTACCGGCCAGAAATAGGAGAAGACGGCGGCGGGTCGAGGTAACTCCGGTGAGGGATTGCAGCAGCCTCGGGGCTCGTTTGAGGGATAGAGAATAGGGGGAAATGGAGAAGGGAGAGGGGGGCTTTAAGGGGGTGGTAACGGGGGGCAGCGTTTTAGTGATCGGAAACGGCCGCAATTCAAAGAATTGATTCCTCTTCAAATCGGCTAGAAACGGTAGGAGGGAGGTTGATGACGAGGTGACGTCATCACTGCCCTTTTTTTTTTCTTATTTCTCCTATAATTTCTGTTTTATAAATCCAAACAACCTCATTTAAATTTCTAAAAAATTGTAATTAAATTATCTACCAAATAGAAACATTATTTTGATGTTTCCAAACAAATTCAATTTTTATTTTTTGTAATGAAATTTTAAATCACTAATAGTACTTAATGTTATTTTGAAATTTGAAAAATTATAAAATGATGTTATTGGTTAAATAAAATTCCAGAGATGTTGTACATGTCAAATATAATTTTTAATAGTCATTTCAAATCATTTTCATATTTTATAATTTAGGATATGAAGGATTTATTAACAGTAACTTAATGCTATTTTTTAAAAAAATAGAAAATTCAATAATTATCAAAGTGGCTTAGAAAAATTACACAACCCAAAATATTGTTTCCAAAGTCCTCTTTTATGTTATTTTCAAAGAAAAACATTTTATGAACATCACTTTATGTTTAAAACTTGGAGTAACATTTGCATATCAATAAAAATAGTTGTTATTCTCATAAAATAATTTTGAAGCTAAAAAAAATATTAGAGATAATAATTCTCTGGTTTCAAACTCTATAAAACATTTTCAAAGTAATACTTGATTTGAAAACATGTTATAAAATAAACTCTTCTAAGAGAAAACAATTTCTTTGATTAATGAATATTTATTTTGAATGGGCTTTTAGGGTTTATGGAATAGAGATATAATGGATTCTTAATTTCAATTTTCATTGATTTATGTATTGTTTCCTTTTATTTCTTGCCTCTCATTTGTTTTTTTTGGTGACTTGCATAACATAAAAACAAAAAGTTTCAATTTTTAGTGATTTTTGGACTTTCCAAAAATGAGGGATGTTACAATAGAACTGCACATAAAATTCTACAATCAGGTTTTTATTATCCTAATCTGTTTAAATATGCTAGAAAATTTGTTTTATCTTGTGATCAATGTCAATGGGTTGGAAATATTTCTAAACGTAATGAAATGCCTATGAATTGTTCTCTTGTTATTGAACCGTTTGATAGTTGGGGTTTTGACTTTATGGGTCCTTTCCCTCCTTCAAAAGGCTATACTCATATTCTTGTTGCTGTTGATTATGTTACTAAATGGGTAGAAGCTATACCTACTAAAAGTGCTGATGGTGAAACCTCATTAAAAATGTTTAAAGACATTATTTTCCCTAGGTTTGGTGTACCTAGGTATCTTATGACTCATGGGGGTTCTCATTTTATTCATGGTGGTTTTATAAAAACTCTTGCTAAATATGATGTTAATCATAGAATTGCTTCACCCTATCATCCCCAAACTAGCGGGCAAGTAGAATTATCAAATTGAGAAATCAAATCTATCTTGCAAAAGACTATTAACAAATCTAGGAAAATTTGGGCTAAGAAATTGAATGATGCTTTGTGGGCTTATAGAACTGCTTACAAAAATCCCATGGGCATGTCTCCTTATAAAATGGTTTATGGAAAAGCTTGTCACTTGCCCCTAGAATTAGAACACAAAGCTTATTGGCAGTGAAAGACCTAAATAGAAATTTTAAACTTGCTGGTGAGAAAATGTTGCTTGACTTAAGTTCTTTAGATGAATGGAGGAGTGAAGCATATGAAAATGCTATGCTCTTTAAAGAGAAAGTTAAAAGGTGGCATGATAAGAGAATTATTAAAAGAGAATTTCATGTTGGTGAGAAAGTGCTATTGTATAGGTATCGTCTCAGATTTTTTGCAGGAAAATTACTCTCGAGATGGGAAGGACCTTTTGTTATCGGAGAGGTATATCGTTCGGGGGCAATTAAAATTGTTTCCCTTGAAGACAACTCTTCACAAGTGGTGAATGGCCAAAGACTCAAGCATTATATTTCTGGAGATCCCTATAATGAAAATGTTGATTGTATTCAAGCCATGATCCCGGAGGAGTTTATTAGGAAGCATATTTTAAAATCTGCAGAGTCAGTTTTCAAATAGGTAACAGTTTTGGTAAGAAAATGTTCGCGAAACATCTTCCAACTTATATTTTTGCTGTTTTTAGAAAATATGAAAAATTATGAGCCGGAAACGAGAGGGAGACGGAGCCCGGAGGCTCCACACCATAGGGTGGCGCGGGCCCACCTCTAGCCGCGCCAGCCGTAGGTGTGGGCTCCCCGGAGCCCCTATCTGACTCGTTTTCGACCTGGACTTTCCTTTTGTTATGAAACTTTTTTCTATATAATCCCCCGGACCCCCCGAGGTCCGTATATCATTTTCTCGTCGTGTTTCTGCTTCGAGCTATTTTCCTGGCAGGAGTTCGGAGTTTCTAGGTCAAGATGTGCTCTTTCGGCTCTAGCATTGAGGATTACGCTGCACGTCGTCTTTGGCAAATCCAGCAAGACATCCATAAGGGTTCTTTCGTGGGATGGGCGACAGAGGAAGAGATAGATGCAAGGAGAGAAGACATGGTTAACAGTTTGAGGGAAGAGATTTGGAGAGCTGCACCAGCACCAACGAGGAACCCCACCTTTGTGGGATCCATTAACCCTCAGCATCACTACTCTCATAATGTGAAGGGGACCGTGACTCATGATCAAGACCCCAACGTGTTCCCTGTGATAACTGAAGCACACCGGGTTGCTGATCAATTCTGCGAACAATATCGTATTCTCAAGGCCGAGGTAGCGATTCTGGAAGTGGAAAACATTGAGCTCCGTCGCATCATCAAAGGCTTTCTGACTCCTCTCCAAGTGATTCCACCTTCACCACGAAAGAATTGATTCTTCATTTGTTTTGCCATCCCCTCGGCTTGTTCCAAGCTTGGGGGGGAGTGCCGCGGTATCACATCACTATATTTCATCTTTTTACCTTTTCAGTAGAGTCATATCATGAGCAGAGAGGTTATCATATAGGATGGTTTGCAACATGGAAGTGTCTCTCCCTAGTTGGTTATCGTTGTATCCGTTGGTGTGAGTTGTCGGTTTGAAATATTAATGAGAAGCTTCATCATTTACTTTCTATGCACATTATTTCAGTTTTCAACTTCTGTCATATGGTTGAGCTTGCTATTAGTATTTGGTATCACTCTAGAGATCATCAAGTTAATCTACTTGGTTTTGGCAAACTTAGCTTGGGTCAGCAGAAATAATAATTTGAGTTGCTAGTATAAGAAAAAGGAATTTGCCTATTAGATCATAAACTTAGTATTCACAAGTTAAGATCGCTTGTAGTTTCAATGAAGATTGCATGATCGGTTTCATCATATGTATATTTCTTTGTTTTCCTTCAACTCTTATGCTTGCTACCCAGCCTTGGTAGCCAAAAACCATGTACTGAGAGGGAATGCTTCTCGTGCATCCAAACCTTAAACCCAAAACCTTGCCATTTGTGTCCACCATACCTACCTACATGTGGTCTTTCACCGCCACTCCAAGTAAATTGCTCATGTGTTGTAACACCCGGGGTTTTCCCCAAATTAGAAATTGTTTGTTTTCTTTTTCGCATCATGGCATCAATACATTGCATCTCATTCGGCAACATATAATTTTCTTCCTAAATATTTTTAATCACAAAAATAATTCTATTTTGTTTGAGCTCTTCTATTTTTCCCAAATCCTTTTTTTTCTGAAAATAATAAAACAAAAGAAAGAAAAACGTTTTGGAGTGCAGCCAAGCCGTAATACCAGGCCAAGGCCCAAGTACGTGGACCTGACCGATCCCAACCAAGCCATCTTCTTCTTCACGGGTGAACACGAGGAGTGCGTGACCCCTCCCCCAACCACCACCACCACAACACCACCCCCTGGTTCCCCTCTCCCCCTCCGTTATCTACCTCAAGCCGTCCCCTCCAGAACCCTAACCTCTCCCTCCTCTTCCCTCTCGAGCCGCCGCCACCACAAACAGTCGCCTCCTCCTCTGCTCCCTCCCTTCTTTGAATTTTTTTCTGAACCAAGAAAGAGCACCCGAGCGTGCCGTCGTCTCCATGTTGCCATGGACTCCCTCAAGCCGAGATGAACGCGGGAATCGAGTCGCCTCGCTGTCTTCGTCCTCTACGCTGCAGAACATGAGACGAGGCTGCCCAGGTCGTCCCCGCCATGGCCGTCTTCTCTGATGTCCGTGAGCATGAGGTCGACAGGTCGTCGCTGCCTTCTTCATCTACGATAGCCTCCGAGCACGTACGACTCCGTCGAGCCACCCCAGTGAGATTCCTGTTCGGTTCCACCCCCTCCCATCTTGTCATGGTACCACGGCGCCCACGCCACTCGTTTACATCGCCGTCCGCCATGAAGATCCTGTTCGTAACCTGAAGACACGCATCTATTTTGGTTCGTGCCCACACGAGCAGAACCACACACGCACACTCCCTCCACACAGCAGCACACCAGAGCACACCTATTTGTACATGTGTATCAACGTTCAGGTCATTCAAGTGAGTCACGAACGCGGTTCCCAGCCGTGGTCGCCGTCGATCTGCCTCTGTTGTTAAGTCCGAAACCTTTGGCCTAAAAAGAACAGACGCTCGCGCTCGCTACCAGGGGCGGCACGGGCGGAACCCTAGCCGCCGCCCCCACACCCCCTCCTCCCCATCCACCCGCCGGCGCTGGAGGAAGCCACCGGGGGCACAACCCTCCGCGTGGTGGACGGCGGCCGGCGGGTTCTCGCCTCCTCAGCACAAACGTGGTGGGAGACCTCCGGCCAGATGCGTTGGTCGGCCCTGGACGGCTTGCGCGGACGGCGGAGCACGGACGTCGGGGCGGCGGCCCTAGTTCTTCTAGCGGCGGTTAGTGGCTGGGTCTGCGTGGGCAGCCGGCGTTGGCCCAGGTGGTGGCGCCGCCGATGGGATCTGGGGTGGCTCGGCCATGGTGCGGCGGCCGCGTGGTGGCGGTGGCGCCATTGGCTTGGCTGTCGGGCGGCACGGCTCCTCTGTCTTTGGCGGCGGGAGGCGGTGGTGCTAGGGACCGTCAGCGGCAGGGCTCCCGGTGGCGGCGGATACGGAACCCTCCCGCAAATTCCCTGCTGGGAGTCGTTTCGTGGCGTCGGGGCTGCGAGACATCAGAATAAAGGAGGTGGTCCTTGGGTTTCCCGTCGCGTGAAGATGAAGATCCTGATTTAGGTTATCTTTGATCAAGCCGCGGTGTCGACCTGAAAGGCTCTGCCGGCAAACTCCCATGGGCGACTCCTGGAGATTGCTGGATCGGTGGAATTCGGTCACAATGCTCAGTCATCGAAGGTGAGATTGGAGGACTAGCAACGGTGTTCGGAGTTTTTGCATCGATGGAGAACTGGCTTGAAGTTACAAGATTCGTGGCAGACGTATGTAAGAGGGGGCGACAACATGCGTGAAGTCCAAAGACCTACCTTTCAGGGTGAAAGCCCAAGTTCTGGCCTTGATTGGTTGTGCATGGCACTGGTCTTCTTGGAGCCATTGTTTTGAGAGACAGGATTATCTTCAGGGTGAAAACCCAAGGTCTGGCCTTAATTGGTTGTGTCTGGCACCGTTCTTCTTGGGGACGTTGTTTTCGAAGAGATGGACATCAACTGTTGTTTAGGTGGTGGTTGTGAGGATACCGCGAGGACTGTAACTCTGTAGCGGGACTTCTTTTTATTTCTTCTTTTTATTGTCTTTCGGCTGTGTGCATCCATTGCGTTGTTGCAGAGGCCGGGTGTAATTTGTATCTCCGCGATATTAATATACTTCCCTTTATCAAAAAAAGTCTGAAACCTTTGCTGTCCAAAAAATTCAGTTACCACCTCGACACCTGTTCATGTCTAGTAAGATCCGAACTTTATCACAATCTCCAATCGTTCTTAGTGGTCACACCCTTGTAATTCCTTCCTGGGAGACCAGAGCTCAACTTCTACCTGAAGTCTGAACTCTTTTACATTTCAGTTTGTTTCGAACCTATTACTATTTACTAACGCATAATCAGATCCTGTTAAAAAAATATTTGTTCCTTGAAAATTTGAAACAAACCTTCCAAGTACTTCAAGGACTTAAATACTCTTTAATAGATGAAAATAAAAGGATTTCTAATTTCGATAGTAACATAATATGGGATCCATTCCTTTTGAATTTTCAGTTTGACCATCATGATTCTTGGGAGGAGACATCGGCAATTATTCACCTTGGACAATTTACTGTTCATGGGCCGAACCTCATTTCTTTCACGAACCCGAGCGTAGCACAGTGTCAGTTGTTGTGCTTTCTAGCACATTCTAGCAGCCCAAGTTCAATTCCCAGCCCAGCCTTTTATTTTGCTGTCTTTTACAACATGTTTTAACTCATGACATGTAAACCATAACTTCAATAAAAAAAATGTTATATATGAATTTTGATCAGAAATCTGCATAGAATCTTAATTTTCCATCCATGATTGTGTTTGCATCTTTCATCTTGCATTTTAGTAGCGCTATGCATGTCCCCTAAATAATTAAACATGTAATATGTTTGGGTGTTTAACTTAAATTGTGCCCTATTCCATTTAATATTGTGTAGATCACCTATATCTTGTTCTTTATGTTAATCAACATTTAGTTTGATGGTTAGATAAACAACTTGAACCTTCTAATTAAATTGCTCGGACTTTGGTTCCGCTTAAATTGGTTAAGTTGCATTCCGCATGTCAAGCATATAAAATTAGGACCATGCTGGATCTTTTGCCGTAGTAGTAATTGTTGCATCCGATGTTTCTTTTAGTGCTTTGCTTCTTCTCGGATAGGACGTTGAGATGACATGAGCAATGACAAGTTCTACTACCTCTACAAGCTGGATTCCAGGCAAGCTTTACTCACTTGCTACCTTTGGCTGTCGTTCCTCACTTGTTACCGATTCTTTCCGTTGCCTTTATTCTAGCCTTATGAATCGATGCTTGTGTCTCGATCCCATCATATGTTTACCTTGCAGCCATGATATAGCCTCATCCCACACCTCCTATGACATGTTTGTTTCTTGTTTGCCTTGCGAGTCGTAGCGCATGCTTAGATTCTTTGCGAGTTTGGTTCTTTGTCACCTTACTAGTATGATAGGTTGGTTCAACTTATTTTAAAATCATCTTAACGCTTGGGGTAATAATAAAATTTAAATTCGAGTTAAGACACCGGCGGGAGGCACGTCGAGGATTTTGGTCCCTCTGGTGTCGCCTTAGCAAAAGGTTCTTGTCCGCTGATCCAAGAATGAGCGTGCTAACCACATCGTGGGAGGAATGGGACTCCCCGAAACCTATTAGCCCCGCTGCACTCTTGTCCAGGATGCCACAACTTAGTTCGGGCTTTCCATTTGGGTACGCACATCACCAGTTCTGCAGGTACAATGGCAACAACGTTGAGGATGATGATGGTATGTTACCGATGTGCGTACAATTATATAGGTTTCCGCGGTATTACGGGGAGTGGACAGTTCCGTCAGGTTTGATCCGTTTCGCGTGTAGACGCAAACGGCTAGGTCCGCTTCGAAGCACCGGCCGAACTCTCGAGGCGGTCCCAACCTAGCTAGGTGGCTACCTGGACTTGTTTGTTGTAAGGTGAAGTGTTGTGCCGACAGTCTCGCGACAGTCTCGGTGCGTGTGGCTACAGTAGTGCATCCCTGTAGGGTTAAATCTTTTCGAGAAGGCGTATCGTCCGCGCTTATGTGACGATCTTGGAGAAAGTGCTGGCTTACAAGAGTCAGATAACTTACACCTAATGATACTTGTTAACCTGTGCGATAACGAGTTTACTATTTCAACATCTGTGAGTTTTCCTCGGGTTACCTCCCGTCATTGGTTGAGGGGGGGTTAACCCTGGATGGGTATTCTTTTGGTGAGTAGTTATAGTTGTTTTCTTCACGTCTCTTATCTCTTTCTAATAGACGAGAGTTGTAGCGTGTATCTGTAGATTGCTTAGTGCCGTCCGCTGCCGCTTCATTACAACAACTTCTTCCTTTGTACCCAAAGTATTTGTATCTTGTGATGACTAGTTACATTGGTATCTTGTGAGTATTGCTTTCCGTTGTCGGTACATTCAAAGTACTGACCCCAGGATTCGGGGCTGTATTCACAATGCAGTCGACAGGTTTGAAGTTGGACGACGTTAGCTCCGGAATCCCTCCGGCTTGGCCTGGTCAGGGGTTGGACGCCATCGATTATCTTCAGAACTCTTAGTCCAATTTGTATCTTATCCGTAGTCAGATATTGTTTTCGTTTTCCGCTGTTATTTGGATCTTTGTATTGTATAAGTTGTATCTTTGACTCGTTTAGGTCGTCTTGTATATATCTCTTCTGTTGTTGTTGCGGATTATTCGTGAACTGTTGTAATGATATCAGAAATGACAACTCGGGATCAGATATTATGTGGATTCTGGCGGGAACGCCGAAATCCCCATAGTACCCGATCCAGGGGCGTCACATGTGCTACCTTTAAAACTTTCAAATTACTCCTGTTTTGTGTTCCTGTTTTAGCTCATGAGGACGCAAATAGATAATCTTTATCTCACTTGTTGATTGGACTCACACACCTGGACTAGTGGCTTCATCCGCTTATCCAAATGCTAGAAGAGCTAGCAGCGGGGTTCCCAGCCCCAAATAATAATACAAATTCTCTTCACTCTTTTTGCCCCTGATTTATCAGTCAAAGCATAATTGTGTAAACAAAAGAGAAAGAGGGATGACCTTCTATACCTGTTGCGTCTTTCTATGGGTGTAACACCCGGGGTTTCCCCAATTAGAATTTCTTGTTGTTTTTCTTTTGCATCGCATGGCATCATGCATCATCATGCATTTAAAACTTGCACACTCTTTAAAAATTCATCAAATCATATTTTCAAAAATTTGTTTAATTGATTAATCAATTTTTAATAGAACCAAAAACACTTTCTGGAAATAATAAAACAAAAAAAAATGTTTTGGGGGCCAGCCGAGCCAAGCCAGGCCGAACTGTCGCACCCGGACTTCTAGAGGATACTCACAGCCCGCTAAACAGTAGATAAATGGCTTACGGGGCATACCGGCACCCGCATCTCAATATGAGCAGGCCAACACGTAAACGTGTGACAACCATTCTCTACTATCCATCGTCTGCGTAAACCATCCCATAGAAATCCGACTACTTCCATTGACGTACTTCATAACATACACACATGGTACGTCAACGGCATTTGAACAAGTGATATCACAACAAATCTCTAGGACACAAAGAAACAAAAATAAGTTGCAAATAGCTCTCACTAGAGCAGATATAGCAAATACAATCATCCAGAGGACACATGTCCCAACAAGTCATCATTACATCACAGCGGAAGCATCCAAAGTGTCTGAGTACAGACAAGATCCAAATAGGCCTAAGAGGCCGGAAACAAAAAGACGGAGCCCATCCACGATGTCTTGGATCCTGCCCGGGTCCGCTATCTACTCGTCAGCAGCCTCGTCATACTCCACGTAGTAGCCTCCATGGGGATCCTCGGAAACGTAGTCTGCGGAAACCATAGCCCCAAAGGGGTCAGTACAGACAAGTACTGGCAAGCAAGACGCACAAGATACCAAAGTGTACCCGGCAACACCAAGTACAGATGCTTTGGGTTCAACGGAAGAATAGGTGGTACAAAAGTGCGGCAGCAGGCTTCTCTAACCAACTACAGAGACACGCTACAACTCCCGGCTAAAAGAAGGGGATAAGATAGCGTATTGGAACCAAGTATAACTCACCTCAAACAAACCCATCCTGGATCTCGCCCCTTATCCAAAGAAGCAATCCGAGGATAACCCACACAGTTGGATTAATGAAGGTTCAAGTTATTGTGACAATATGCCTATTACTAGTCAAATTATTATTAATTAGGTGTAAGTTGTCTAATCCTTGTTAGCCAGCCCTATCACCAAGTCATCCATATCCGCGGACAACACGGCTTCTCGAGAAGATTTAACCCTGCAGGGGTGCACCAATTTGGCCGTACACGTAAGAATATCCCGCCAGACGGGGATCAAACCCACCAAGAAAAACACTCAACACAACCCAACTCTAATTTGCATCAAGCCCAAAGAACCACGTGCTGTGCGTGCGCGGCTAATCGAGCCCCCACGAAGAAAAGGGGGACCCTCATAGCACTGGAAGACCACGCCGCCCTAAATGCCGACTACAAAAGTTCCACCCTGGCGTCGAGGGTTTGTACCTGCATATGCGTGCATCAAATGGAAAGCCTGAACTAAGTGTGGCGATTTGGACGAGATGCGAATCGAATCAGAGTTGCGGGGGGCGCCCATACACGCTTCCCACATGCGGTTAGCGCGCTCAACATGGATCCAGAGGACAAGAACTTTTCCTGAGTTCGACACTAGCAGGCCTCAAAACCATACCCGGCCTCCTGCCGGTGCCTTATCATCAAATTAGCATTACCTCAACATTAACAGGTTGTTGTTTAAACATCGAGCCCCCAGAACATAATAAATATGGTAACAGAAATAACGGACATCAGACTCGAGCATAAACAACCCTAAGCATGCTAGTAAGACACAGGCAACAAGCAACGGGGTTATAGGTGTGGATGATAGGCTATCTCAGGGTTACAGGAAAACATGTGATAGGATCGGAACACAAGCAACGAATCTTAAGGCTAGCAGAATAGACAACGGAAAGTATCGATATCCAGTGTGGGAAGGACACAATGGTTCATGTGAGTGAATACTTGCCTGCAAACTAAGTAGCCTGGTACTGGGCTAACTCCTCTGAAGTAGTGTCGTAAACCTCGTCTGTCTCAACGTCGTCGTCTATTCGAGAAGAAGCAAACAAACAACGCAGAGAGACAAACAATCAATAACATGGCATAATGCACAAACATGGAATGATGCATGACAATTTAATTGATGCATCAAAGATAAGCTAGTTGACATGGTAACATAATTAAATGGACCTATATGCAATTTGGATTGCATATGGAAAGCCTATGAATTAAAGGTTGGATTAAATGATATACAAATAACCATCATGTGAAAGTTGATTAACATGATGCATGGATGAGGAAAACAAAAAGAAAACAACAATAGATTCAATTTTAAAAGGTGTTTACCAAGTTTGGAAATTTTTATTTATTAAGTTATGAAAATTGGCTTCTTAAATGAGTTACACAAGCATTTGTTGTTTTCACCAATTTTAATTTTTCAAAATAAATAACAAAATTCATATTTGGAAAGAACACAAAATCTTAGGTGGAATACATGTTTCATTTATTGAAAAATGGATTTAAAATGAATTAATTATGAATTAAACAAGTTTAAACAAGATTTAAATGAATTTAATTCAAGTATGAAATTATTTGAATTTTTATTTGTTCAAAACATTTAATAAAATTCATATTTGAAAAGATCATACTTTTCTGGTTTGAAAACATATCTTATATGTTCAAAAAGAATTTAGTTTGACCAAATTATGATTTTAGCAATTTTAAATGATTTAAACAAGGTTTAAATTATTTAACCAATTTTAATTATTCAAAATAGGAAACAAAGTTTATATTTGGAAAGGTGGTTCAATTTTGCATGGAAAACATATTTTATATGTGCCATTTGAATTAAATTTGAATTAGTTATGAATTTGACCAAATTTGTAATGAGTTGTTTGAATTTGAATTTTGAAAACATTTGAAATGTTCAAAACAGTAAACAAATGGTTTAAACATGTAGAGAATTAAATTTGGTACAGAAAACATATTTTATTTATTTAATTTGGATTTGAAATGCAAAAGATATTCAAATTTTAAATATAGGGGCTATTCTGTGATTTAATTAGTTACAGATTTGTTACAGGGGCCTAGGCGCGAGAAAAGAAATTCCAGGAAGGTCCCTGGAAGTTTTTTTGTACGCGGGACAGCACACCCCTGGGTCACTGGCAGTGGGCCAGTGCCCAGCTGTGCGCCTGCGTGGACGCGGGTATGTGCTGGCGTGGCCACCACTGCCACTGGCAGGTGGGCCTGCGCAGCCAGCGTGGCAAGGAGCAAAAATGGTGGGATTTAATCGCGCTGCGGGGACTCGAACCCGTGACCGGTGGCTCGCGTGCGTGGTGCGTTGCCACTGCGCTGTCGCTGCGGATCGTGACAGTACAGCTACCCGCGGTGTTTTGTGGTGGTGTTCGTGACAGTTAGCTGAAACTGAATTTCATCGAGGGATCGGTGGTTGCCGGCGGCGAGCTCGCGAGCTGCTGCTGCTCGTGGTTCAGGTGCAGGGTGGGTACGCGCGGGTGATGTCGAGGATGCAGTGAGGGAAAAGAAGGAGGGGAACGTGCTGCTCACCGAGGGGAAACATAGGGAGGAGGAGGTGCTCGACGGGGACAGTGGACGACGGCGAGGTGGCCCGCGTCGTAGCGGGCGATCCAGGCCCCCTCGGACTCAGCGGCGGTGTCGAGGAGGAAGACGGTGTCGCGGGGCTTCGATTCCCGGGCTTAGCCCGCGCTGAGGAACATCACAACGACGACGATCGCCGGAGATGGGTGCGGTGGCGGTGCGGTGGTTCAGTTACAGAGAGAGGAACAGAGGGAGGAGGAGAAGGGAAACGGCGGCGGTGGAGAGAGAAGGAGGGAGAGGAGAAGCTAGGGCACGGGGGGAGGAGCTCGTGGGTGAGGTTAAAAGGAGGGGGAAGCGCGCTGCTGGCCGTCCCCTCTCTGTAAGCTCGACGTGGCCATGCCCGATGCGCGCCGTACAGAGGTAGGGGGTGAGGGGGGTACGCAGGCCGTGGGCTGGTGGGCTGGTGCGGTGGGCTCAGCCCACTGGCCTGCCCTCTTCTCTCTCTGTTTCATTTTTTTTTGTTTTTCTGTTTCTGTTTGTTTGTTTTCTTTTTTTTTTGCAGAAAAAGAAAAGGAAGAAAGGAGAAAAATTTGAGGGGTTTTTGGGGTTTGAAATTGTGGTGATAATTTTTATAGTTTGTTATTTACAAAAACCCCACTGTGCCAATGTTTGTTTTTCAAAATTTTGAATTTAGGTTGCTGTTTGTAAATTCAATGAATTTGGTATAATTTGAATTAATGAAACTTAAACAAGTTAATAACTTTTAATTTCAAGTTTATTAGAAACAGATGATTGGTTTGATTGCAAGTTTTATTTGAAACATTGTAACAGAACAAGTATGAAACAAGAATTTGAAATTTGGTTTGAAAATCAAATGGAAAACAAGGGAAAACAAATGGAAAACAAATGCAAAGCTTATGATGACATGATGCAAAACATAAATTAACAAAAAGCAAACATTCTAAAGGTGTTTTTCATACTTGGGATGTTACACGAACTAGGCCCAGCAAGGCCAAGCCAGCCCCACCAAACCGAAACCCTAATTCCCACCGGCCTCCCCTTGCATCTTTGCAGCCACCACCCTGCCTCCACTCTTTTTCTCGCGATCAGGTCCTCCCTCACCAACCACCACGCACGCACGGGAGAAACCCCCCTTCTCCTTCGCTCCCTCTGCTCGCTCCCGAGCATGGAGGCGCCCGATCCCCTCGTCCATCTCGTCACCGACCCCGCCGCCAGGAGCTCGATCTCCTCTCCCGTCCCCTCCTCCCACGTTCCTCCTTCCCTGCCTCGACCTGCCGCCTTCCTCCTGGCTCTCCCTCTCCACCGCATGTCCCCCTCGCCTCCCTTCCTCGCTCGCCACGGCCAGGAGGCCATGCTCCGCCGCCATCCCCTCTGTCCTCGGCCAGGACCCCACAGCCGCCGCTGCTCCCCGTCTCCCTGCGCGGACGGCCGCGACCCCGAGCTCCCCGGCCTCTGCTCCATCTCGCATCGGCGACCAGCGGCCACCATGGATCCCGACGGCCTTCACCGTCAACCCTCAGGCCGGCGAGCCTCAGGCTGCTGCCCAACTCCGAGATCGTCGCCACCCTCTTCTCTGAACCGCCTCCACGCGCCCGGAGACACGTCCCCGAGCCCCGACGCCTTCTACTCCGGCCGCGCGACCTCGGCTCTCCACCGTCTCGAGCTCACGACCGACGGGTTCGTCGAGTACGACAGCTCTCGAGCCGTGCTTGTCGTGGTCGTCGACCTTCCCCTGTTACTCGAGTTATCCAAGTCTAGCTCGTGCGTGTGATCAGCGCTGCTCGCCTGTGTGCTCCCGAGGTGTATCTATTTGTGTGTGCCGTGCAACATTGTCATGTTCTGCTACCGACCCAAGTACTCCATCGCCAACGCACGAACCATCGACAAGATCTTCTGCCGTGAATGAGTAACACGATTGTGCCAAGACCTACACCAACCAGTACCTCATCGCCAAGAACTTCTCCGACAAACTGTACCGTGAACGTCTACCCCGTCACCGCTCGATCATGTCCGCCTTGCGTTGGCCACCTTCGTGCGTGTCCAGGAAATCCTGTCGCCAAGTTCGACACCACGAGGGTGCTCGTGTGGAGATGGAGTGGCACCACTTCCAAGTCCCTCACCGACAATTACCTCGACCGTTGACAAGATCTGCACGGAACCTTCCCTCAATTACCTTGTCGTCGTGTCCGCTCTGCGTTGGTCGCCTTCATGCGCTCCGTGAAGTCTGAAGACCGAGACGCCAAGTTCCACATCGACAAGATCCCCTTCGACCCCAAGGACGGGAACAGCCATGATCTCCTACATGGATGCGACGAGTACCTCGACCACGTCTACTTCCTCTTCGAACCTCGATGAAAAGATCGACAACGACCACCGATGACGTGAACGACTACCTCGGCTACGGAACGAGTACGACTACTTCCTCCACGTTCCGAAGTTTCCGGCGTTAACCTCGAAGATCATCTCTCCAACGTGCGAACCCAAACTGATGGAGGGATAGTAACCCGGTAGGCTAACTCCAAGGTGTAACCCGGCCCAAGGGACACGGCGCAGGATCCGGCTAAGGATAATGAAACTTCTGGAAGGCCCAAAGTTTGTAGGCCTCGTAACCTGGATTGTGGGTTGCGGTAAGGAAAGTTAGGGTTTGTAAGCAGTGTCCGGGTAGGATTCAGGGTGCGCCTTGAAGGGCAAGTCAGGAGGGTACGGTGCTTTATAAACCGACCCCTACGTCTAGTTTGGAGAGATCTAAGAACCCTAGCAATATCGATTGATATCGAGCATCCAGTGTAAACCAAGAGTTGAGTTATTATATTAAGATCGGAGACTCGGCGACTTTGATTGCCGGCTACCAGATCGATTACCATCATGTCTTCCTCTGAGCTAAACCCTCTCCCAAACGCCTGTGTCGTCTTGCCCCAAGATCAGTTACCCCCGGTAACGTCTGCCGTGATTATCCCACGACAGTTGGCGCCCACCGTGGGGCCTGCGTCCAAAGGTGTTTACATCACGGGAGAAGCTCGGAAGAACATGGAAAATCTCGTCATAGGCGAGATCTACGTCGACCACGAAGGAGAGAAGATGGTGGACGATTCCGGCTGGGGGCCAGAGTCGGATCACCTCGAATCCGGATCCGTCGTGACAATCGGCCGGATCAGCGTCTTCATCGGTATGGTATGTACTTCCGGTTCGATCCCTGACAATTTTGGATCTGATTCTGTGTCAGGGGAGGCTACCTATATCCAATCAGATAGAGAAGAATCAATTGGAACAACAGATCAGGTAGAAGAACCCATCACGAAGGGGGAACAGCCGGAGGAGCCAGCATGGACCCCGCGTGACCAGGTCGGTGGAGAGGATGATACCGAGTCTATCAGGGATCTGCTGGAGAACCGGTATGAGGAGAATAACAGCGAAGAAGAACAACATGAATTCACACCAAGCATCGTACGCCGAGTTGCGGTCTACACGGCTCCCGCGGCCAACCTCAACCAGGAGAACGCAACCGCGGTAGCAGTCGGGGCGGCTCAGGCATTGGCCCAGCAGCAGGGCGCGGCTAACGGAAACCCGGTTCTGGCTCGGGTTGATGGAGAATCGGCATCAGTGACCAGCCGCGCAGCAGACGAGGAGTTGCACGCAAATACGTTCGGATTCCTGGGAAACCGGACACCAGGGGCGGGTCCTGCGAACCCGCGTCACCCGGCCTTATTCGATAATAATCTGATCCTAGACCCCACGGTTCTTGCTACGGTTATCACTCCAGAAAACGCAGCAGAACGTGTCAGGGATCTGGATGTGGCTCGTCGTGCGTTGGAACAGCAAAGAAGGCAAGTAGAAGCAGAAAGGCAAGGGATGGCCACACGGCAACGTGAGCTGGATGCGCTGGAAACTCGGCTCCGAGAGGAAACATCTAGAGTACATCAAAGGCATCAAACTAGGTTACCAGCAACGGGTGGGGTTATTAATCCGGCTGCTTTATTTATCACACCTCAGGATCAGCCGATACCAGTGGTGAACCAGGGAACCGCACCCCAACCGGCAACAGCGGGGGCACATCCGGCAAATGAGCGGGCCGGGTTACCCCTACCACAGACTTGAGTCACAACCGGCAACGATCTACCACCACCGCCACCATCACGATTTCGCACACCAGCAGGTCACTACAACAATCCCATGGACAACGTGTATGCGGCAACACTCGCATTGAATCAAATCCCCGTGGGAGAGTCGCCCCATGCAGAGAAGACCCGGCAAGCAATCGATCTGTTGCACACTGCGGTGGCGCAGCAAGCCAATTATCCGGATCACAGAAGTGGGATGCACGAGACGCCATACGCCAGTCAGCAACAAGGGAATATCCAAACAAGTTCAGCACGGTGGAGGGAAGAGCAGCAGCAAATGCCGCCTCCTCCCCGCGTTCAGGCAGCATCAGCAGCACAGGCTGTTGTGGACAGTTCCAGGGCTCGGAGGGCCGGGGCCGGGTCTGCAGCGCATGGACTACCTGCAGCGCCGCGCCTAGCTGCGCCCCCCGCTGGATCACACGTTTCTCGAGCAAGGCCGGCCTCGACCATTCTTGCAGGACCCAAGTGTCTCTCGGACAACATCAGAGTTGAACCTTACCCGGAAAAATTCAAAGAGCCAGGAAAAGTAGTGAATTACAAACCAACTATGGATCCAGAAACATGGCTAAGCAGTTATGAGATGGCAATGTCGATTCGCAATGCATCCGAGAATCTCCAAGCCAAGTTCATGTACTCGATGATGTCAGAAGGAGCAGCAAAGTTATGGTTCACCAATCTGCCGGAAAGATCGATCAAGTCCTGGGAGGAATTGAAGACCGCGTTTGTCAAGCACTTTCATGGGACGTGTAGAAAATTGTTCACTATTGATGATCTAGAGCGATGCGTCCAGAAGAAGGGAGAGTCGGCGCGCAGTTGGGTGCGCCGGGTTATGGAGATACTTCACTCGTCCACAGATATTCAACCCAAGGATGCACTACAAGCTATGGCAAAAACATGCAAGTATATACCTTTAGTGCAAAAGTTAACTCGCATGAAATCCAGTCGGAATGCGTCGGAGGTTACAATGGGAGAATTTATGGATGCGTGCAACAAACACGCTGCAACAGATACTACAGAGGAGGAAGTTGATGACAAGAAGGCAAAAGCAAACACAAGTAATAGCGGAAGAACCGGCAATGGATTAGCACCGGGTAATAACGGAAACAGCCAGAACAAGCGCCCGTTTGAAGGAGGCTCCGAGTTTGTCGCCAACACAGAGGCCGGGTCTTCGAGACCCAGATCTGAAGGGAATTTTAACACTGGAAATCACAACGGAGGACACTATCAAGGGACTCCGAGGCCAGGTAACAGTTGAGACATCTTTAGAATGGCATGCCCAAAGCACAGCAGGAACGGCAAGCCGGCTAATCACTCCTTGGAGCAATGCGCCGACTTACAAAGGTGGAAGAACGAGGAAGTGAACAGAGCCATGCGAGGTGCGGGTCGGGGAGGAGGACCGGGTCAGGATGGAAACCCGGGCAACGGCCCACCCCCAGCCGGTAACCCGGCAGCCGGAAATCAGGGCAACAATCAAGGGGGAGCTGGAGGTTTCCAGGCCAACCCCAAACAGTTGGGTCAATATCACGTGCATACTACAGGAGGTTCCAACAAGGATAAAAAGATACTGAAGCAAGCGGTCAACTCAATCTCTTCGGCTATCCCGAGATATTTGAGGTGGTCAGAACAAGATATAACATGGAGCAGAAGAGATCACCCGGAAAGAGTAGAACACCTGGGAGTCTTAGCATTGGTAGTTGCACCACAGGTCAATGGGTACGAGCTGAAGAAGGTCCTGATGGATGGTGGAAGCAGCATCAATATCCTGTACTGGGAAACCTTTCTACGCATGGGTCTCAAGGAATCTCAGCTCCAAAAAAGTACGACAGTTTTCCATGGCATAGTACCGGGTCACTCAGCATGCCCCGAGGAAAAAATCGCATTGGAAGTAGCTTTTGGGGAATCAAAGGACAATTATCGAGTTGAGTGGCTTACTTTCGAGGTGGTTAAGTTGCGCAGTCCGTATCACGCGCTGTTTGGAAGGCCGGCTTATGCTAAATTCATGGCGAGGCCATGTTATGTGTATCTGCAATTAAAAATTCCGGGTCCTAAGCAGACCATTACCATACATGGAAATCGAGATATAGCAGCTGAATGCGATGAAGGAGATGCGGCAATGGCCGAGCAAGCCTGTAGAAAAGAGGAACTCAAACATTACCGGTCTCAAGCAGACCCGGAGGACAGGACCACCTCAAAAAGGCCGAGCACTGAAGGAGAAAAAGCAAGACCCAGGTCCGAGAAAGATGCTAAGATGGTGGCTTTCATCAAGAACGATTCCTCTAAACAATCTGGCATAGGAGAAGAAACCACACCACCGTTCACGGCTAGCCGCGTTATGGGAACACCTCACCCGGATTGGCTAGCAAACCCGGTACTCATCATGAAAAAGTCCAACAAATGGAGAGTGTGCATCGGTCGCGTCAGCCCAGGACCGACTCCCAAGGAGAACTAAACAATGTAACGGGCAGCGGGTTTCAGACGCGCTCTTTTCCTACCCAGGGTACCTAAGGGGACTGGAAGGTTTTTAATGAGGCGGCCTGCTGACCCAAGTTTTTTCGTATCAGTAAAAGAGATGGTTATCAAGTCTTATTATGATCTTTGCTTCGATCACAAGTAAGTAGTATTCACTGCTATCAGTACATCAGTATCATGAAGTATGTTGCATATATATAGGTCTTGGGGGCTGGTTGCCTGAATAGCACAGTCACAAACCCAAAAGGCCCGGCCTTGATGCCTATGAGTTATAAGGGCCGACTACTCGCAAGACGAGTACGGCTGCAATCTTATAAACGGACAAAGGAGCCAAATTTTCTTGACTATTCTTACTTAAGCTCGATGTGACTCGCACTAAAGTGGCATGATCTGTTCGCTTACGATTACAATCAGCCGTGCAGCCCAATGGGACTTGCCTGACCCTGTTTTTCGTATAGATGTAACAACATGGTATCCACGCGAAAACCGGCTTACAGTACAAGATAGTCAAAAGGGTCATCTAAACCACAAGTTTATGCAAAGTACAAGGCTAATAGCCGGAAACTCAACGACTATCAAGCATAACTTCAGTACCTACACGGAATGGCTATAGGTTTTCGGCTCGGTAAAAAACAATTTGTTCTCTCAGAAAGGCCACACCCCCCTGACTCGGACTTTGGGCCATGGGGACTGGGGACTTCGAAACAGAAACAAACTACTTGGCTATCGAAGCACGAAAGACCCTAGCATCCGAGTCTTGGGGACTTAAAGAAAAGTCCACTTATCAAAACCCGTGATACTTGGAAAACCGAGTCTCACAAAGGGAGCCAAAAAGAGAGTCGGGTATCGAGAATAAGTTCAAGAATAGACAAGTGTCACGATTATCAAAAGGCCAGGAAAGGCGCAAAGTATATCACGGACTAAAAGTACGTTACAAATTACGATACCAATATCAGGGGTGCACAGGCGCACCATCAAAAGTATACTAGTTTTTTAATACAAAGTACCATGTGATCGAGGTACTATGATGGCATTGCCCTATTCGGCCTCCTGAGTACGGTCTTCCGGGTCTTGGTCCTGGGCTTGCTGCTTAGCTTTCCCGGCAGCATTACCCGGACTCCCCGCATCAGGGCGGATAGGCGGAGGGACAGCTGGTGTAGAGGCAGATGGCCCTGATCCTAACTCGGCCTCTCTCTTAGCAGTTTCTTCTTTCTTCCTGGCCAAATCAGCTGCCCATTTTTCCAAAATATCAAAGGGAGGGGGTGCCTCCTCCAGTATGGTTTTGCCTTCAGCATCGTATGAACTCATAATCGTTCCCAGATCTATCTTATCGGCCAAAGCGGTTGCCGAGTGGCGCACCGCAGATTGTATAGCCTTGAAGTCTTTGGGTACAAACCTGGAGCCATCAGCTTTATATTCCGGAAACCCGGAAGTTACCTTTTTCGGGTCACGCTTCGGAAAATAAGCTTTAGCCAGCGTAAAGGCTCGGGTCATGCCAATCCGGCAGGCTGAGCGTTTCCATATCTCGATCCAGCCAGGAACTGTGGAGCAGGCTTGAATAAGGTTTTCCTCACCCGGGTATACCTCGGTAGGCCACTTCACGGCATCCAATATAAACTTTGTACCGGCAAAGAAGGTCCGGAGTACAGTCTTCAATGTTTTAGCCTTGGCAACAGCATCTTCTTCTGGGGTCGCAAGGTTAGCACCTGCAGTTAAAAAAAGAGAAGAACACATCAGTAATCTCGAGTATCATATGATAAAGTAAAGGCATGAAGTCAATCAGTAGCAAAAACTCACTAAGCAGGATACGATAAGTATCGGCAATCTGGTCCGATAGTTTCTTCAGCGCGGCCTGGGCAGTACGGCACTTCTTTTTGTATTTGGAAACGTCTTTCTTCAAGGTTTCCACGTTAGCTTCAAGGGCCTCTCGTCGTTTTACCTCGGCAAGCAGGAGTCGTTCGGTCTTGAGTAAAATCTCATCGGACCGGGTCACTTCCGCCTGTAAGGAACAGAGAACAAAAGTGTCAGTCGGGCATCATAGCAAGCTGAATGTTGCGCAAAGTACCAAGCACAACTTTAACAAGCTATGCTCGGAACTTGGGGACTAGGAGTATACTAAAGAGATATCAAGTGTTGTTACCTAATGAGCTGCGGCCATGCGCTCTAGGATACTGCGCTCTGAGGCCTTCATGGTGAGGACAACGTTCATCAGCTGATCAAAGTTATCGTTACCCGAGTTAGAAGACCCGGGGTCGTGGAAATTTGGAGAAGAAGTTTTCTTCTTAGCGGGAGACGGCACCCGGTTCATCCGAATGTCGGAGTCTGCTCCTCCTCCTCCCGCGCCTAAAGTCGCAGCTTTTTCCCTCTCGCTTGCGTGCGAGGCTATCGGATACCCGGCTTCTTGCCTGGCCGGGTCTGTTGGTGATGCTTGTTCTTCGTCGCCAGCTGTGGCGAACGCATCATCAATCGGCCTCTCTTTACCCGGGTCATCGGTCTCCATGTCTTCCTGGTCACTAGCAATGACCGTGGCCCTATAGAAAGTATGAGGGAGCAGTTAGCGTATAATCATGAAAAGGCAATGGAAGTGTGGTATAACATCAGGAAAAGAACTTTACCCGGGATTCACCGCAAGGTCCGCAGGGAATTCGCTGCTGGACCCGGATGAAACTGAAAGATACCAAACAAGACATGAGATTACCCTGTGAAGGAATAGTTCGGAAGGATTTCTATGTTTAAAGAGGGGTATGGTTAATACCAGCGTGCCGAGCCGGAGATGACGGAATACCCGGGTTAAGGGGATTATTACCCAGATAATTACGTGTCGCCCTGCGCTTGGTCATAGGCGACTCCTTCAGATACGGCCAAAAGGGTAATGCCAGGGTTAGCTCATGCATGTTATCACAGGAATGCGAGTTGGACGCAAGGAAATCGTATAGAACCTTGAAGACGATCCCTTGAGCTTTTCTCTTAGATCCGACTTTGACTGTCGGTTCTGCTTCGTCCTCATCGCTGGCGGACTCCACCTTGCCGTCAGCCTCCTCTTCCTCGTCCCTGTCTTCTTGTTCTGGAAGTTACCAAAGTTACAGTTGGAAAATGAAGAACAGGATACGACAAACTCAAAGGAACTAAGTAAGATTTAGAACGTACCTTCATCCGAGTTTGCGGCGTCCTCTTTCTTCTCCGGGTCTCCGGAGTTAGGAGGAGTATCAATCTTCCAGAAATCATCATCGGCCTAAAGTGAAGACATCAGGATAAGGGTTATTAGCTGCATCAAGTGGAAAGAATGACGTTGAAATCGTGAAAACTGGGTCTTTACCACGGGGGCCGGGTTCTCGAGGGTGAAGGGCTCTAATCCGGCTATATTCCAGATTACCTCCAGCTTTTCTGTCAGAAAGCCTTTGATAGTTTTATTGGTATCACCAGGCGCGAAACTGTTGGTGGAGTACCGGATCGGGTCCGTGGTTTGCCCCGAGTATTCGCACATTAATTTTGTGCGGATGGAGTTGGGCTGGATACGGAAATCGACCCAAGTTTTCACCAGGTTAAGACCGATGAGACCTTGAGCTGAAAGAATGGAGATTTTAGCCAATAAAGGCAGGATTGCTTCCCTGTCCGAGTCAGGGGCAAAGGCACTAAACGTCTCGGAGATATCAAGCAGGCCTTCCGAACAACCCGGCAACTTCTTCTCGCCGGGTGGGGAGGTGTCCCGACAGTAAAAATATGAAAGTTGCCAGTGCTTGACGTGGGAGTTGAGGGTGAGAGGAGGCATTAGAGAATTCTTGCGGCACTGGATAGAAACCCCGCCGCAAGCAAGAAGTGCACCGTCACCGCTTTCGCGGCACGGTTTGCACTGGAAAAGTTCAACGAAAAGAGCCAAGCTTGGCGGAGTGCACAAGTAAGACTCGGAGAGAACGATAAAGTGAGAGATATTTAACATAGAGTTAGGTCCTATGTCAAATATGCGAAGGCCATAGTGGCTCAAAACATCGCGGAAAAAAAGGTGACCCGGAGGACGGAAGCCCCGGGTCACGTGTTCCACAAAGCATATTACCTCGTTTTCTGCTGGAGTAGGCCGAGTCTCGTTACCCGGCACCCTCCAGTGGATGTTTTCTTGAGGGGGAAGGACCCCTAACTTGACCAATTCTTCCAACTTGGCCTTGGTAACCGAAGATCGCGCCCAGTTGGCGGATATGGAGTTTGTAGTCTTGACCTTGGTCAGCTGCTTCCCCTGCTTCTTGGGCGCCATGGGGTTAACCTGTAAAGCATCAGGTAGAAGAGCATGAGGAATGAGACTCGGAAGCTGTCAGTAGGTCGAGTACTGATAAGCGGTATCAAGACAACATGGAAGCTGAATATTATCCGGGTATCATTCCGCGGAGCGAGGTATAAACTATCCGAGTATCATGCATTGTTATAAAAGCTATGGAGGTTCATGTATTGATAAGAATATGGGGATGATGGATGGTTACCCGTGTATCTATTGCGAGCAAAAGAACCGGAAAGGGAGGATTTTCCGGCTGATAGAAACAAGGGCGGAAAATTTGGACGGCCCGAGCCCGGATTGAGAATTCCATTTCTAGATTTGTGGCGAAATTAATGATTACAGGTAGTAGGAGAGTGAACTAAAGTCTATATCTTATCTATTGGGCGAGCTAGAACGAATACTAGCAACCTAATTCGGCGTGGCCGAGAAATCATTGGCGGGTCGATTTAGATCTAATCTGAGGTGAAATCAAGAAATTGCAAGGGCAGATTAAATAGATGCAAGAGACTTAGTGGAGGAGATCTGAGTGAAGCTTTGCGGAGGCAAATGGCGCAAGCCTGGTGTCCCTTCGCGATTCCTGGCGGGCAGGTCGGAGTCCTGGCGGCGGATCTCGGCGGTGGGGCGGAGCGCGCTGTGGCGGAGCGCAGCCGGCGATAGATGGGCTCCGGTGATGCGCGTGAGGTTTCCGTAATAGCGCTCTGTGGGCTTGCGCACGGAGGAAGGAAGGAAGAGAAATGGGGGAAAGTGAGCCGTTGGGGTTAGGGTTATCCCCAAGGGTCTATTTATAATGGCTCGGGTGGAAAAACTCAGTCCAACGGGCGGGACCCGGAAATTACGGGGTAACAGCTACCTGTTCGAAGTTTGCGAGATATGCTTCAAACACTGAGCAAGAGATCCTCTCCGGGGTATCAGGATCAACTATCGAGCAAAGTATGGAGTTTTGGCGTTTTATCAAAGCTTAAACCGGGAAAGTTAAGCAAAGTATCTGGAGGGAAAGCCGGGTTACTGTATGGCTGCCATGGAGTTAAGCCTAGCTACACAACAAAGCACTTTAACCCGGCCTCCCTACACTTGTGCGTTTGATATTTTTGCAGGGAATAGCCAGTGCTTCAGGGAAGAATCCGTGAAGCCCAAGCTATTCTGGGGACTACTGATGGAGGGATAGTAACCCGGTAGGCTAACTCCAAGGTGTAACCCGGCCCAAGGGACACGGCGCAGGATCCGGCTAAGGATAATGAAACTTCTGGAAGGCCCAAAGTTTGTAGGCCTCGTAACCCGGATTGTGGGTTGCGGTAAGGAAAGTTAGGGTTTGTAAGCAGTGTCCGGGTAGGATTCAGGGTGCGCCTTGAAGGGCAAGTCAGGAGGGTACGGTGCTTTATAAACCGACCCCTACGTCTAGTTTGGAGAGATCTAAGAACCCTAGCAATATCGATTGATATCGAGCATCCAGTCTAAACCAAGAGTTGAGTTATTATATTAAGATCGGAGACTCGGCGACTTTGATTGCCGGCTACCAGATCGATTACCATCATGTCTTCCTCTGAGCTAAACCCTCTCCCAAACGCCTGTGTCGTTTTGCCCCAAGATCATTTACCCCCGGTAACATCTGCCGTGATTATCCCACGACACAAACCCTAACCCTATACCCTATATGCCTATTTTCTAAATGTCATCTATGTCGTGCATATCAAATCATTCATCTTGTTGCATTGCATATTGTGGGTGCGGGCAATAATAATATCACCTAATAATTAAGTATGGAATGTGTTGGGATGCTATATTTATTATCCCGGTTCCATTTAAATTGTATAGCTCATCTTTATCTTATCTTGCACTGTTAACTCAACATTTAACTTTGACGGGTAGATAAATAACTTGAACCTTCTAAATTAATTGCTGGGATTCCGATTCCACTTAAATTGGTTAAGTTGCATCTTGCCATGTCATGCATATAAAATAGGATCATGCTGGATCTTTTGCCGTAGTAGTAATTGTTGCATCCGGTGTTTGTTCTAGTTCGTTGCTTCTTCGCGGATAGGACGCTGAGATGATGTGAGCAACGACAAGTTCGAATGTACCTCTATGTAACATCCCAAGTCTGAAAAATAGCCATTAGAATGTTTGCTCTCTGTTATGTTATGTTTTGCATCATGGCATCATGTTGATTGCAATTGTTTTGTTTGTTTTCCATTTGTTTTCCTCTGTTTTCAGTTGTTTTCCAACTGTTTTCATTTGTTTTCCTTTGTTTTCTATTTGAATTTCAAACCAAAACTCAAACCTTTTGTTTCATCCTTGTGATGTTACAATTTCCAAAATGTTATTTCAAATAAAACAACCAATTTGCTTTCATATCTTTCCACATTGATCAACTAATAATTTGGTGCTTTGTTTCAAATAAATAAATTCCCAAATTGCTTTCAAACTCAAACTCAAATTCAAACAGCACCAAAGTTTCCAATTCATGACAACTACCAAACCATTCCACCAAGTTAACCCAAGTTAATAATAGGGTTACCCTATTAAATTTGATGTTTTCCAATAATTAATCAATAAGTTGCAAATTATTTAAATTCCAACCAATAGACAAACCAGCACTCAATTGGAATTATGGAATTGCCCACAACAATTTAATCCTTTGTTCTAAACTAAAATAGGGTTCACCCTATTGCAAGTTTGGTTTCATTTAGAATCACCTAATAAGCAATTTAATTCAAAATTTGAATTAAATGCCAACAATATTTAAAATTTGAACTTTTGGAAAATAAAAGTTAGTTTTCAGTTGCAATGGTGAAAACCAGCCAAACCATAAATTTTACAAAAATTTTCCTAACCCTAAAGGCCTCCTTTTCTTCCAATTTTGTTTGCTACAAAAAAATAATAATAAAAGAAACAAAAAATAACAAAAAGGAGAGAGAGGAGCAGCAGCCAGCCCAATTTTCCCCCTAGCAGCCCACTATCTTTCTCTCCAGGCCCTTTTCCCTTTCTGGCCCACTCCCTCCATCGCTGTCATCTTCCTCGTGATGTCATTTTTCTGTACGAACAGTCACCCCACCGCACGATCATCCTCGATCCCGCTCGATGCCATGCCGTACAAGGTCCTCGTTCCCCTTAAAGAACCACACCAACTCCCTGCCCTAGCTCGCCCTAGCCTACCTCCTTCCACCGCCGCCACCCTCTCTCCCTCCTCATCCAACTCTTTCTGTTCCTCTGAACCTGGCCGACACCACCGATACCAGCACCCACCTCTCCTAGCTCCGATCACCACCTCCACCGCGAGGCTCATCCGGCGGCGGGAATGGAATCGGCACCCTTCCATCTCCAGGTTCGGTGAAGGGTCCATCGCCGGATACTGCTCGAGCCGCCGCCGCCATCGCCGACATGTCGCCTCCAAGCTGCTGTCCGCCTCGACCTGCTCACGTCCGTCCTCGCCTGCTACTTCCTCCGCATCGACCGATCGAGGTGAGCAGGTCCCACCTCTCTCCTTCCCTCCTCCCATCTCCTACTCGCCTCCCATCTCCCCCCACGGCGCCCCCTAGTTCCCCTCCGGCGAGTAGCAGGCCGATGGCCATGGCCCTGTCGATCTGCTGTATCTGTTCGGTTGCAGGTTCAGTTTCAGAGAGAATACCTGAGACCAACACCTCTTACCCCCCCCCCCCCCCCCACTGCCTTTCCATCACAAACACAAGCAGCAGCACAACTGGTTGGTTCCCCTGCGCCCCAACCACAGGTCCAGGGATCGAATCCCCCTCCCCACAATAAGACCAAATCTTTTTTTCCTTTTATTTTGGTACTGCACAAATCTCAGTAATCATAGATAGGCCCTTGCAGATTAATTCTATGCCCCTGGAAAATTATTTCTAAGTCCTTGGTTCATTAAAAAATGGCAGATCTGCACTATATTTTGGAAATTGCATAAATAAATCATCCTAACTCCAAATTCAACATTTTTTATATGTTTTCAATACCAAATTAAATGTTCTATCCAAATATAAAATTTGTTTACTGTTTTGAATATTTTAAATTGGTGCAAAATTTGAAAACTTGTCAAATTCACTTAAACTTGCAAAATTCATAACTTGCTCATAAAATTCCAAATTTCACAAACCAAATATGTTTTCCAATCAATTTTTCATGTACTTTCCAAATATAAATTTTGTTTGCTGTTTTGAATAATTTAAATTGCTGAAAACAACTGTTTCTTGATTATTGCATTTAAAATTGCCAAAATAATAACTTGCTCATTTTAAATCCAATTTCCACAAATGAAATATGTTTTCCATGCAAAATTAAACCACCTTTCCCAATATAAATTTTGTTTCATGTTTTGAATAATTAAAAGTGGTTAAATAATTTAAATCTTATTTAATTCATTTAATATTGTTAAATTTATAACTTGATCAAAACAAATTCTTTTGGGGCATATAAAATATGTTTTCACACCACAAAAGTATAAACTTTTCACATATGAATCTCACTTAATGTTTTGAACAAATAAAAATTCAAATAAGTTCATGTTTGCATTAAATTCATTTAATTCTTGCTTAACCTTGTTTAATTCATAACTAATTTATTTGAAATCCTTTTTCAACAAGTGAAACATGTATTCCAACTAAAATCTTGTTTTCTTTTCAAATATAAACCTTGTTATCTGTTTTGAACAATTTAACATGATGAAAACAACAAATTCTTGAGCAACACCTTTAAGTAACCAAAATTTCCTAACTTAATGAATGAAATTCCAAACTTGTTAAACCTTATTTCCATTTGGTTCTATTGTTGTTATTTTGTCGTTTTCCTCATGCATGCATCATGCTAACAACTCTCACATAATAATTAATTGTAAATCATTTGTTTCCACTTATTTCAATGGATCTTTTCCATATGGAATCCCATTGCATATGGGTCCAATTAAATTGTGTTATCTTGACAAGTAGTTTATTTTGATGCATCTATTAACATGACATGCATCATCCCCATGTTTGTGCACCTATGCCATTATATTGATTGTTTATCTTTCTGCAATGGTTGTTTGCTTCTTCCCGGATACACGACGACGTTGAGACCGACGATATTTACGACATCCCTTCTAAGGAGTTAGCTCAGTACCAGGCTACTGGGTTTTGCAGGCAAGTTATCACTCACATGAACCACTGTGTTCCTTTCAACATTGGTTACCGATACTTTCCGTTGTTCTTTTCTGCTAGCCTTAGCAGTAGTTGTTTCTGTTACGAACCTATCACATGAATCCCTTAACCCTGATATTGCCTCATCTCCCTTCCTACAACCATTGTTTGAGCCCGTGTCTTACTAGCATGCTTAGGTTGCTTTGCTCGAGTCTGTTACCCGTTACTTTCAGTTACTATTCCATTATGTTCTGGGGGCTCGATGTTTAATCAATCAATCAATCATGCTACTGTTATTGTTAATTAATAAACTTGATGATAAGGCACCGGCAGGAGGCCCTTTGTGGTTTTGAGGCCTGCTAGTGTCGACCCTAATAGGAAAAGGGTCTTGTCTACTGATCCATGATGAGCGCACTAACCGCATGTGGGAAGCGAGTATGGGCGCCCCCCTCAATTTGATTCGATTCGCATCTCGTCCAAATCGCCTCATTTAGTTCGGGCTTTCCATTTGCTGCATGCATGATTTTGCGAGCCCTTGGATCCCGGGTGGAACTTTCGTAGTCGGCATATAGGAGGACACGTTCTTAGAGTGCTATGAGGGTCCATTTTCTTCTGGGCTCGATTAGCCGTGCGCCTAAGGTGCTTTGGGCTTGATGCGAAGAAGAGTTGAGTTGTGTTGAGTGCCCCGCTTGGTGGAAGGGCCTTTCCATCTGGCGGGTTATTCATGCGTGTACGGCCAAATTGGTGCAACCCTGCAGGGATAATCTTCTCGAGAAGCCGTGTTTTCCGCGGTTATGGATTACTTGGTGAAAGTACTGGCTAACAAGTACTCAGGACAACTTAAACTAATGATTCACAATCTCACCCAATGATTAACAACTTGACTAGTAATAGGATTATTGACACAACAATCTGAACCATCATTAATACAACTGTGTGAGTTATCCTCGGATTGCTTCTTTGGATAAGGGGCGAGATCCAGGATGGGTTTGCTTGAAGTTATCTTTCAGTTGGTTACAATCCTCGATCTTATCTCCTTTCTGTTAGCCGGAAGTAGTATAATCTCTGTAGTTGGTTAGCGTAGCCAGTTGCAGCATCTTTTATATCCCTTTCCTTCCGTTGAACCCAAAGCATCTGTGCTTGGTGTTGACGGGTTACACTTTGGTGAACTGTGAGTCTTGCTTGCCAGTACGTTTATGTACTGACCCCTTTGGGGCTGTGGTTTACGCAGACGACGTTTCCGAGGATCTACATGGTGGCTACTACGTGGAGTATGACGAGACTGCTGACGAGTAGATAGCGGACCCGGGCAGGATCCGAGACTTCGTGGATGGGCTCCGTCTTTTCGTTTCCGGCCTCTTAGGCCTATTTTGTTCTTGTCTGTACCCAGACATGTGGAATGCTTCCGCTGTGATGTAATGATGTATTGTTGGGGCATGTGCCCTCTGCATGATTGTATTTGCTATCTCTGCTCTAATGAGAGCCATTTGCAACTTATTTCAATCTTTTGTGTCGTAGAGATATGTTGTGATATCAGTTGTTAAACGCCGTTGACGTACCATGTGTGTATGGTTTGAAGTACGTCGACGGAAGTGCCTTTGATCTCTAGTGGATAGTTTACATCGACGATGGAATAGCAGGGCTTGTGTTGTCGCGCATAAGCGCAGGCCTACCAGGAAGCTGGGACGTGGGAGCAGTTATGCCCCATAATCCAAGTATCTGCTATCCAGTTCGTACGGTGAGTATCCCCTAGAAGTCAGGGTGCGACAAATGGTATCAGAGCCTGTCTGCCTGTAGGATCCCTTTTTACTGGTCGCAGTTGAGTCTAGAAACTATTTTGTAGCTATATAGGAAAAATGAAACTTGAGAGTAGGAATTCTGTTCTTTTTCTTCTTTCCCCACCCACCCTCCCTTTTCTGGTAAGGAAGTGTAACGTTGTTTTCCCTTCTCATCTAAAACTTTCAAGTTAGGATTTCACGAATCCTGGTTTCTCTAGGATGGTTATATCTACTAGACCATAGGAATGGAGGTGGTTGTGACATGATTTATCATGTTGCCTACTCACGATTGAGAACGGTGGCAAATAGGCCCCGGAAGCAGATCCTCTATTCCTTAAGCAGTAGATATTGATCCTTTAGAAGCCCGAATGGGTTTTTCCGTAGTACCTCAGGAGTTTTTGTTCTCGTTTTCCCCGATGTTGATATCCTGTTCTTCTAAACATCCTTTTCGTCCGTTGAAATCTTGTTGTTGTTTTCCACTTCAAATCTTCTACCGGCGTCTAATCAAAACTTCCTCGTAAACTCTTGTCCAACTAAAGTGTTATTTCATACCGGAGAATCACATTCCTTTGTGTCAACAACCTTTTTCACAACATACAACCCAATTCTGGTTCCACTAAGCAATCAAAACTCTGTTCACTCCCCGGGATCTCAAGTGTTGACTTCCAAGATAAGTAAGAACAATCCAATTCTAATGAGAGGCCACATATTCCTCGTTACTCTCATGTTGCTGATTCTGACATTGATGTCATCCTTGGTGTTCCATTGATGTCAATAATTCTGTTCCACCATTCTAGCCAGATAATCTATTCTCCAAATGAATCAAGTTCCATTCAGCTATACACCCTTGGTGCGAAATCTCTTCCCTTTACTTGAAAATGTACCGGTGGTTTGCAAATTCCCTGACGTCTATCCAATGTGCACGATGTGTTTCACGTGTCAAAGCTCAAGAAGATCTTCCCAAGAAGTTTCCGGACCTTTTCTTTTCTCAGTAGGAATCTCGGGGCGCGATTCCTTCAAGGGGGGGGCGTTTTGTAACATCCCAAGTCTGAAAAATAGCCATTAGAATGTTTGCTCTCTGTTATGTTATGTTTTGCATCATGGCATCATGTTGATTGCAATTGTTTTGTTTGTTTTCCATTTGTTTTCCTCTGTTTTCAGTTGTTTTCCAACTGTTTTCATTTGTTTTCCTTTGTTTTCTATTTGAATTTCAAACCAAAACTCAAACCTTTTGTTTCATCCTTGTGATGTTACAATTTCCAAAATGTTATTTCAAATAAAACAACCAATTTGCTTTCATATCTTTCCACATTGATCAACTAATAATTTGGTGCTTTGTTTCAAATAAATAAATTCCCAAATTGCTTTCAAACTCAAACTCAAATTCAAACAGCACCAAAGTTTCCAATTCATGACAACTACCAAACCATTCCACCAAGTGAACCCAAGTTAATAATAGGGTTACCCTATTAAATTTGATGTTTTCCAATAATTAATCAATAAGTTGCAAATTATTTAAATTCCAACCAATAGACAAACCAGCACTCAATTGGAATTATGGAATTGCCCACAACAATTTAATCCTTTGTTCTAAACTAAAATAGGGTTCACCCTATTGCAAGTTTGGTTTCATTTAGAATCACCTAATAAGCAATTTAATTCAAAATTTGAATTAAATGCCAACAGTATTTAAAATTTGAACTTTTGGAAAATAAAAGTTAGTTTTCAGTTGCAATGGTGAAAACCAGCCAAACCATAAATTTTACAAAAATTTTCCTAACCCTAAAGGCCTCCTTTTCTTCCAATTTTGTTTGCTACAAAAAAATAATAATAAAAGAAACAAAAAATAACAAAAAGGAGAGAGAGGAGCAGCAGCCAGCCCAATTTTCCCCCTAGCAGCCCACTATCTTTCTCTCCAGGCCCTTTTCCCTTTCTGGCCCACTCCCTCCATCGCTGTCATCTTCCTCGTGATGTCATTTTTCTGTACGAACAGTCACCCCACCGCACGATCATCCTCGATCCCGCTCGATGCCATGCCGTACAAGGTCCTCGTTCCCCTTAAAGAACCCACACCAACTCCCTGCCCTAGCTCGCCCTAGCCTACCTCCTTCCATCGCCGCCACCCTCTCTCCCTCCTCATCCAACTCTTTCTGTTCCTCTGAACCTGGCCGACACCACCGATACCAGCACCCACCTCTCCTAGCTCCGATCACCACCTCCACCGCGAGGCTCATCCGGCGGCGGGAATGGAATCGGCACCCTTCCATCTCCAGGTTCGGTGAAGGGTCCATCGCCGGATACTGCTCGAGCCGCCGCCGCCATCGCCGACATGTCGCCTCCAAGCTGCTGTCCGCCTCGACCTGCTCACGTCCGTCCTCGCCTGCTACTGCCTCCGCATCGACCGATCGAGGTGAGCAGGTCCCACCTCTCTCCTTCCCTCCTCCCATCTCCTACTCGCCTCCCATCTCCCCCACAGGCGCCCCCTAGTTCCCCTCCGGCGAGTAGCAGGCCGATGGCCATGGCCCTGTCGATCTGCTGTATCTGTTCAGTTGCAGGTTCAGTTTCAGAGAGAATACCTGAGACCAACACCTCTTACCCCCCCCCCCCCACTGCCTTTCCATCACAAACACAAGCAGCAGCACAACTGGTTGGTTCCCCTTCGCCCCAACCACAGGTCCAGGGATCGAATCCCCCTCCCCACAATAAGACCAAATCTTTTTTTCCTTTTACTTTGGTACTGCACAAATCTCAGTAATCATAGATAGGCCCTTGCAGATTAATTCTATGCCCTGGAAAATTATTTCTAAGTCCTTGGTTCATTAAAAAATGGCAGATTGCACTATATTTTGGAAATTGCATAAATAAATCATCCTAACTCCAAATTCAACATTTTTTATATGTTTTCAATACCAAATTAAATGTTCTATCCAAATATAAAATTTGTTTACTGTTTTGAATATTTTAAATTGGTGCAAAATTTGAAAACTTGTCAAATTCACTTAAACTTGCAAAATTCATAACTTGCTCATAAAATTCCAAATTTCACAAACCAAATATGTTTTCCAATCAATTTTTCATGTACTTTCCAAATATAAATTTTGTTTGCTGTTTTGAATAATTTAAATTGCTGAAAACAACTGTTTCTTGATTATTGCATTTAAAATTGCCAAAATAATAACTTGCTCATTTTAAATCCAATTTCCACAAATGAAATATGTTTTCCATGCAAAATTAAACCACCTTTCCAAATATAAATTTTGTTTCATGTTTTGAATAATTAAAAGTGGTTAAATAATTTAAATCTTATTTAATTCATTTAATATTGTTAAATTTATAACTTGATCAAAACAAATTCTTTTGGGGCATATAAAATATGTTTTCACACCACAAAAGTATAAACTTTTCACATATGAATCTCACTTAATGTTTTGAACAAATAAAAATTCAAATAAGTTCATGTTTGCATTAAATTCATTTAATTCTTGCTTAACCTTGTTTAATTCATAACTAATTTATTTGAAATCCTTTTTCAACAAGTGAAACATGTATTCCAACTAAAATCTTGTTTTCTTTTCAAATATAAACCTTGTTATCTGTTTTGAACAATTTAACATGATGAAAACAACAAATGCTTGAGCAACACCTTTAAGTAACCAAAATTTCCTAACTTAATGAATGAAATTCCAAACTTGTTAAACCTTATTTCCATTTGGTTCTATTGTTGTTATTTTGTCGTTTTCCTCATGCATGCATCATGCTAACAACTCTCACATAATAATTAATTGTAAATCATTTGTTTCCACTTATTTCAATGGATCTTTTCCATATGCAATCCCATTGCATATGGGTCCAATTAAATTGTGTTATCTTGACAAGTAGTTTATTTTGATGCATCTATTAACATGACATGCATCATCCCCATGTTTGTGCACCTATGCCATTATATTGATTGTTTATCTTTCTGCAATGGTTGTTTGCTTCTTCCCGGATACACGACGACGTTGAGACCGACGATATTTACGACATCCCTTCTAAGGAGTTAGCTCAGTACCAGGCTACTGGGTTTTGCAGGCAAGTTATCACTCACATGAACCACTGTGTTCCTTTCAACATTGGTTACCGATACTTTCCGTTGTTCTTTTCTGCTAGCCTTAGCAGTAGTTGTTTCTGTTACGAACCTATCACATGAATCCCTTAACCCTGATATTGCCTCATCTCCCTTCCTACAACCATTGTTTGAGCCCGTGTCTTACTAGCATGCTTAGGTTGCTTTGCTCGAGTCTGTTACCCGTTACTTTCAGTTACTATTCCATTATGTTCTGGGGGCTCGATGTTTAATCAATCAATCAATCATGCTACTGTTATTGTTAATTAATAAACTTGATGATAAGGCACCGGCAGGAGGCCCTTTGTGGTTTTGAGGCCTGCTAGTGTCGACCCTAATAGGAAAAGGGTCTTGTCTACTGATCCATGATGAGCGCACTAACCGCATGTGGGAAGCGAGTATGGGCGCCCCCCTCAATTTGATTCGATTCGCATCTCGTCCAAATCGCCTCATTTAGTTCGGGCTTTCCATTTGCTGCATGCATGATTTTGCGAGCCCTTGGATCCCGGGTGGAACTTTCGTAGTCGGCATATAGGAGGACACGTTCTTAGAGTGCTATGAGGGTCCATTTTCTTCTGGGCTCGATTAGCCGTGCGCCTAAGGTGCTTTGGGCTTGATGCGAAGAAGAGTTGAGTTGTGTTGAGTGCCCCGCTTGGTGGAAGGGCCTTTCCATCTGGCGGGTTATTCATGCGTGTACGGCCAAATTGGTGCAACCCTGCAGGGATAATCTTCTCGAGAAGCCGTGTTTTCCGCGGTTATGGATTACTTGGTGAAAGTACTGGCTAACAAGTACTCAGGACAACTTAAACTAATGATTCACAATCTCACCCAATGATTAACAACTTGACTAGTAATAGGATTATTGACACAACAATCTGAACCATCATTAATACAACTGTGTGAGTTATCCTCGGATTGCTTCTTTGGATAAGGGCGAGATCCAGGATGGGTTTGCTTGAAGTTATCTTTCAGTTGGTTACAATCCTCGATCTTATCTCCTTTCTGTTAGCCGGAAGTAGTATAATCTCTGTAGTTGGTTAGCGTAGCCAGTTGCAGCATCTTTTATATCCCTTTCCTTCCGTTGAACCCAAAGCATCTGTGCTTGGTGTTGACGGGTTACACTTTGGTGAACTGTGAGTCTTGCTTGCCAGTACGTTTATGTACTGACCCCTTTGGGGCTGTGGTTTACGCAGACGACGTTTCCGAGGATCTACATGGTGGCTACTACGTGGAGTATGACGAGACTGCCGACGAGTAGATAGCGGACCCGGGCAGGATCCGAGACTTCGTGGATGGGCTCCGTCTTTTCGTTTCCGGCCTCTTAGGCCTATTTGGTTCTTGTCTGTACCCAGACATGTGGAATGCTTCCGCTGTGATGTAATGATGTATTGTTGGGGCATGTGCCCTCTACATGATTGTATTTGCTATCTCTGCTCTAATGAGAGCCATTTGCAACTTATTTCAATCTTTTGTGTCGTAGAGATATGTTGTGATATCAGTTGTTAAACGCCGTTGACGTACCATGTGTGTATGGTTTGAAGTACCTCGACGGAAGTGCCTTTGATCTCTAGTGGATAGTTTACATCGACGATGGAATAGCAGGGCTTGTGTTGTCGCGCATAAGCGCAGGCCTACCAGGAAGCTGGGACGTGGGAGCAGTTATGCCCCATAATCCAAGTATCTGCTATCCAGTTCGTACGGTGAGTATCCCCTAGAAGTCAGGGTGCGACACTCTACTTGCTGGATCTCAGGCAAGTATACTCACTTGCTACCTATGGCTGCCTTTCATCACTTGTTACCGATTCTTTCCGTTATCTTTATGCTAGCCTTCTGATTCGATGCTTGTGTCTCGATCCTATCCTATGTTTACCTTGCAACCATGATATAGCCTTCCTTCCACTTCCTATTAACTGTTGTTTGTTTACCCCGTTGGCCCTCGTGTCGTAGTTGCATGCTTAGATTTGTTTGCGCTCTAGTCCTGTTGTCCTTTGTTCTATCCCCTGTTTAGTTGATAGTTGGGTTTCAACTTAATCAACAACATGTTAATGTTTTGGGTAATAATAATTTGATGATAAGGCACCTGCAGGAGGCCCGGCGTGGTTTTGAGGCCTGCTAGTGTCGAACTTAATTAGGAAAAGGGTCTTGTCCTCCGATCCATGCTGAGCGCACTAACCACATGTGGGAAGCGAGTATGGGCGCCCCCCGCAACTTTGATTCGATTCGCATCTCGTCCAAATCGCCTCATTTAGTTCGGGTTTTCCATTTGCCGCATGCATATGCAGGTGCGAACCCTTGGCGCCAGGGTGGAACTTTTGTAGTCGGCATTTAGGAGACATGTTCTTAGAGTGCTATGAGGGTCCCCTTTTCTTCGTGGGGCTTGATTAGTCGTGCGCTCAATTGCACGGGGTTCTTTGGGCTTGATGCGAAGAAGAGTTGGGTTGTGTTGAGTGCCTCGCTTGGTGGAAGGGCCTTTCCATCTGGCGGGTCATTCTTACGTGTACGGCCAAATTGGTGCATCCCTGCAGGGTTTAATATTCTCGAGAAGCCGTGTTGTCCGCGGTTATGGATGACTTGGTGAAAGTGCTGGCTAACAAGTACTCAGACAACTTACACTTAACGATGATAACTTGACTAGTAATATAGATTACCTCCACCATAAAAATGAATGTCACCTTAATCAACAGTGTGAGTTTCCTTGGGTTGCTTCCTTAGTAGGGGGTAACACTGGATGGGTATTGTTTGGTGAGTAGTTATAGTTGGTTTTGTCGCGCTATCTTATCCCTTTCTTTTAGCCGGATGTTGTAGCGCGTCTCTGTAGTTGTTAGTGCAGCCCGCTGCCGCTTCCTTGCAATAATCCCTTCCTTTCCGTTATACCCAAAGTATTTGTATCTTGTGATGATTGGTTACGCTGGTATCTTGTGAGTATGGTTTATCCACTTGCCAGTACTTAATAGTACTGACCCACGACTCCGTTCGTGGCTGCATATTCCACATTGCAGTCAACAGGTTTGAAGTCTGACGACGTTAGCTTGGGAATCCCTCCGGCTTGGCCTGGGCAGGGATTGGACGCCATCGGTTATCTTCAGGACTCTTAGTCCAATTTGTATCTTGTCCGTAGTCGGACACTATGTTGTTTCTTCCGCTGTCATTTGGATCTTTGTATTGTATCAGTTGTATCCTTGACTCGTTTGAGTCGTCTTGTATATACCTCATCTGTTGTTGTTGTGGATTATTCGTGAACTGTTGTAATGTTATCACAAGTGGCAACCTGAAATCGGTTAGTATGCGGATTTGGGTGGAAATTCCGAAATTTGCATAGTGCTCTCGGGGCGTCACAAATGGTATCAGAGCATGGTTTCCGATTCCCAAGGTTGTTTCGATACGAATGGTTATCGAAGCAACGGGTCCGCAAAGCCTGTAGGATAACCTCGCTAACGGTCGTGTTTCTAGAGTGTCAAAAACTATTTGTGCAAAATCTGTTTTGGAAACCTCTCGATAGGATTCTTGTTTATTCCTTATCTCTATTCTACTTCTCCTTCTATCTTATTTGTTTTGGAGTCTCTCTTCCTCTCAATCCTTCAAAGTTTAGGATCCTACGTGGGTTGGACGTTTTCTGAGCTTCTAACCTAATAGGTTCGATCTCCGGAAGATCTCTCAACGGAAGAACATCGTCATCAACGTGAGCAAGATTCCCTTGTTAGTGGTGTCGAGGAGATCAACTTGAAGCATGAAGACTAGATAGTCCGGCTTCTTCCTCTCTCTTGGCGTTGGCGGATTGCGAGGGCGCAATCCCTTGTTAGTGGTGTCGGCTGTAACACCCGGGGTTTCCCCAATTAGAATTTCTTGTTGTTTTTCTTTTGCATCGCATGGCATCATGCATCATTATGCATTTAAAACTTGCACACTCTTTAAAAATTCATCAAATCATATTTTCAAAATTTTGTTTAATTGATTAATCAATTTTTAATAGAACCAAAAACACTTTCTGGAAATAATAAAACAAAAAAAATGTTTTGGGGGCCAGCCGAGCCAAGCCAGGCCGAACTAGGCCCAGCAAGGCCAAGCCAGCCCCACCAAACCGAAACCCTAATTCCCACCGGCCTCCCCTTGCATCTTTGCAGCCACCACCCTGCCTCCACTCTTTTTCTCGCGATCAGGTCCTCCCTCACCAACCACCACGCACGCACGGGAGAAACCCCCCCTTCTCCTTCGCTCCCTCTGCTCGCTCCCGAGCATGGAGGCGCCCGATCCCCTCGTCCATCTCGTCACCGACCCCGCCGCCAGGAGCTCGATCTCCTCTCCCGTCCCCTCCTCCCACGTTCCTCCTTCCCTGCCTCGACCCGCCGCCTCCCTCCTGGCTCTCTCTCTCCACCTCATGTCCCCCTCGCCTCCCTTCCTCGCTCACCACGGCCAGGAGGCCATGCTCCGCCGCCATCCCCTCTGTCCTCGGCCAGGACCCCACAGCCGCCGCTGCTCCCCGTCTCCCTGCGCGGACGGCCGCGACCCCGAGCTCCCCGGCCTCTGCTCCATCTCGCATCAGCGACCAGCGGCCGCCATGGATCCCGACGGCCTGCACCGTCAACCCTCAGGCCGGCGAGCCTCAGGCTGCTGCCCAACTCCGAGATCGTCGCCGCCCTCTTCTCTGAACCGTCTCCACGCGCCCGGAGACACGTCCCCGAGCCCCGACGCCTGCTACTCCGGCCGCGCGACCTCGGCTCTCCACCGTCTCGAGCTCACGACCGATGGGTTCGTCGAGTACGACAGCTCTCGAGCCGTGCTTGTCGTGGACGTCGACCTTCCCCTGTTACTCGAGTTCTCCAAGTCTAGCTCGTGCGTGTGATCAGCGCTGCTCGCCTGTGTGCTCCCGAGGTGTATCTATTTGTGTGTGCCGTGCAACATTGTCATGTTCTGCTACCGACCCAAGTACTCCATCGCCAACGCACGAACCATCGACAAGATCTTCTGCCGTGAATGAGTAACACGATTGTGCCAAGACCTACACCAACCAGTACCTCATCGCCAAGAACTTCTCCGACAAACTGTACCGTGAACGTCTACCCCGTCACCGCTCGATCATGTCCGCCTTGCGTTGGCCACCTTCGTGCGTGTCCAGGAGATCCTGTCGCCAAGTTCGACACCACGAGGGTGCTCGTGTGGAGATGGAGTGGCACCACTTCCAAGTCCCTCACCGACAATTACCTCGACCGTTGACAAGACCTGCACGGAACCTTCCCTCAATTACCTTGTCGTCGTGTCCGCTCTGCGTTGGTCGCCTTCATGCGCGCTGTGAAGTCGGAAGACCGGGACGCCAAGTTCCACATCGACAAGATCCCCTTCGACCCCAAGGACGGGAACAGCCATGATCTCCTACATGGATGCGACGAGTACCTCGACCACGTCTACTTCCTCTTCGAACCTCGATGAAAAGATCGACAACGACCACCGATGACGTGAACGACTACCTCGGCTACGGAACGAGTACGACTACTTCCTCCACGTTCCGAAGTTTCCGGCGTTAACCTCGAAGATCATCTCTCCAACGTGCGAACCCAAACCCTAACCCTATACCCTATACGCCTATTTTCTAAATGTCATCTATGTCGTGCATATCAAATCATTCATCTTGTTGCATTGCATATTGTGGGTGCGGGCACTAATAATATCACCTAATAATTAAGTATGGAATGTGTTGGGATGCTATATTTATTATCCCGGTTCCATTTAAATTGTATAGCTCATCTTTATCTTATCTTGCACTGTTAACTCAACATTTAACTTTGACGGGTAGATAAATAACTTGAACCTTCTAAATTAATTGCTGGGATTCCGATTCCACTTAAATTGGTTAAGTTGCATCTTGCCATGTCATGCATATAAAATAGGATCATGCTGGATCTTTTGCCGTAGTAGTAATTGTTGCATCCGGTGTTTGTTCTAGTTCGTTGCTTCTTCGCGGATAGGACGCTGAGATGATGTGAGCAACGACAAGTTCGGATGTACCTCTACTTGCTGGATCTCAGGCAAGTATACTCACTTGCTACCTATGGCTGCCTTTCATCACTTGTTACCGATTCTTTCCGTTATCTTTATGCTAGCATTATGATTCGATGCTTGTGTCTCGATCCTATCCTATGTTTACCTTGCAACCATGATATATCGTTCCTTCCACTTCCTATTAACTGTTGTTTGTTTACCCCGTTGGCCCTCGTGTCGTAGTTGCATGCTTAGATTTGTTTGCGCTCTAGTCCTGTTGTCCTTTGTTCTATCCCCTGTTTAGTTGATAGTTGGGTTTCAACTTAATCAACAACATGTTAATGTTTTGGGTAATATTAATTTGATGATAAGGCACCGGCAGGAGGCCCGGCGTGGTTTTGAGGCCTGCTAGTGTCGAACTTAATTAGGAAAAGGGTCTTGTCCTCCGATCCATGATGAGCGCACTAACCGCATGTGGGAAGCGAGTATGGGCGCCCCCCGCAACTTTGATTCGATTCGCATCTCGTCCAAATCGCCTCATTTAGTTCGGGTTTTCCATTTGCCGCATGCATATGCAGGTGCGAACCCTTGGCGCCAGGGTGGAACTTTTGTAGTCGGCATTTAGGGAGACACGTTCTTAGAGTGCTATGAGGGTCCCCTTTTCTTCGTGGGGCTTGATTAGTCGTGCGCTCAATTGCACGGGGTTCTTTGGGCTTGATGCGAAGAAGAGTTGGGTTGTGTTGAGTGCCTCACTTGGTGGAAGGGCCTTTCCATCTGGCGGGTCATTCTTACGTGTACGGCCAAATTGGTGCATCCCTGCAGGGTTTAATCTTCTCGAGAAGCCGTGTTGTCCGCGGTTATGGATGACTTGGTGAAAGTGCTGGCTAACAAGTACTCAGACAACTTACACTTAACGATGATAACTTGACTAGTAATATAGATTACCTCCACCATAAAAATGAATGTCACCTTAATCAACAGTGTGAGTTTCCTTGGGTTGCTTCCTTAGTAGGGGTAACACTGGATGGGTATTGTTTGGTGAGTAGTTATAGTTGGTTTTGTCGCGCTATCTTATCCCTTTCTTTTAGCCGATGTTGTAGCGCGTCTCTGTAGTTAGTTAGTGCAGCCCGCTGCCGCTTCCTTGCAATAATCCCTTCCTTTCCGTTGTACCCAAAGTATTTGTATCTTGTGATGATTGGTTACGCTGGTATCTTGTGAGTATGGTTTATCCACTTGCCAGTACTTAATAGTACTGACCCACGACTCCGTTCGTGGCTGCATATTCCACATTGCAGTCAACAGGTTTGAAGTCTGACGACGTTAGCTTGGGAATCCCTCCGGCTTGGCCTGGGCAGGGATTGGACGCCATCGGTTATCTTCAGGACTCTTAGTCCAATTTGTATCTTGTCCATAGTCGGACACTATGTTGTTTCTTCCGCTGTCATTTGGATCTTTGTATTGTATCAGTTGTATCCTTGACTCGTTTGAGCCGTCTTGTATATACCTCATCTGTTGTTGTTGTGGATTATTCGTGAACTGTTGTAATAAGTGGCAACCTGAAATCGGTTAGTATGCGGATTTGGGTGGAAATGCCGAAATCTGCATAGTGCCCGATCTCGGGGCGTCACAAAGGGAGCCACTCTTGTGAGTCTAGTTGGCTTGTGACGTACTGTATTTTCTGTTTGCCATTCGTTGACATAAATATACATCTCTCAAAATTTAGACACTCCTCCACGGTTTGTGATTGTTTGTAGGCACCCGAGGATTCGGTTAGCCATGGTTTGTGTAAGATGGATGGGAGGAGTGTCATGCATTTTATACCTCTGTTTATTAAAATAAAATCTCTAGGACATGAGTGATCAATGCTTCCCTCTGCGAAGGGCCTATATTTTACTTTTATGTTGAGTCAGTAAACCCATTTCCTTCTGTCTCCAGCAAGCATTTGAGTTGTTGTGTTCTCATCATCTATATGTTGATTTATTCAATCATGTTTTCCATCCTTCGTTGTTTAGCACATGTTTTATTATTTGAATGAATATTACTTCGAAAGCTATGAATCACTTTAAAAGAGTTGTTATAATTAAACATGTTAAGCCCTACACTATAAACCTTGTTATAAAGAGTTCACCTAAGATAAGTATAATTTCATTAAATGTTCTCTAACCAAGAACGAAGTTTGCCATTACCAATTTTGATTCTCTCTTTTGTATATTTGTTTGTGACTCCCTTTACTTGTTTCAAGATTAAGTTATATGAGAGGAATTTGCTATCTGTAATGATTGGTGCATAAGTAAATGTGATGCTTCTTGTCCGTATTTTATTTATCGACTCTTCACTCCATAAACCTGTGGTCATGTTTTCTGAGTTTAGTTTTGCTTGGGGACAAGCGAGGTCTAAGCTTGGGGGGAGTTGATACGTCCATTTTGCATCACTATTTTATATCATAATTTTCTGTTATTCATCGATATATTTCATGCTATGATGCATCCCTTATGTTATTTTATCTTATTTTGCATGTTTTATAATTTTTGGAGAATAAACATCGGGACCAGAAATCTGATGGAAAAGCACCGTCAAGATACCATATTTCAGAAGATCAGAAGAAGAAGGGGGACATCCGGGGGTTCCTAAAAGTCCCGAGGAGGAACACAACCAGAAGGAGAGCTAGAGGGGGCCACCAGGGGTGGCGCGATCCCTGGCTGCGCCACCTAGGGGTGTGGCCACCCTGGCCCACCTCCTGGGGTTATCTTTGCCCCCATGACCCCGAGGGAACCCTAAGCCTCATTCCATCCTCGAAGAATTATTCCACCGCCGTTGCGGGGTGGAAAACACCCGAGAGAGAAAAGCTCTCTAGCAGGGAGAAATCTGCCAGGGAAATTCCTCCCTGGAGAGGGGAAATCACCGCCATCGTCACCGTCATCACTCCGGGCATCATCAAGATCGTCATCATCATTGTCATCGCCACCAGCACCATCACCCTCATCATCCACATTCATCCCGCCGTAAGAATTAGGGGCCCCTATCGTTGTTTTGCATTAGATCTCTCTCCCGGTATGGATTACTTGTTAGTAGTTGATGCTTGTGAGATTTATCGGTGTTTGGACTTTATGACTAGATTTTTATCATCCATTATATCACCTCTGATTATGATCCATATGATGTGTTATGAGTAGTTCGTTTTGTTCTTGAGGACATGCGAGAAGTCAAGTTGTTAGTAGTGAAGTAATGTTGAATAATATTTAATGTTTGATATTTAAGTTGTGGTGTTATTCTTCTAGTGGTGTCATGTGAACATCGACTACATGATACTTCACCATTTATGGGCCTAAGGGAATGCATCGTGTATTTGGCTCCTAATTGTGAGGTTGCCGGAGTCACAGAAACCTAAACCCCCGTTAGGAAACCATTACACGAGGGAGCGTAGGATCCCGGAGTTTAAACCTGTGGTTAGATTTATTTCTTAATTACTTTCTTGTAGTTGCGGATGCTTGCAAGTGGTATAATCACAAGTATGTATTAGTATTGTATGGGATGGTACATTAGCATAGATTCACCCACACAACACTTATCAAAACACCGAACATTATTCAGCTGCATGGAACAAAAGCACTTGACAGAAACCTCCCGTGTGTCCTCGAGAACGTTTGTTAATCATAAGTAAACTCACCGGCTTGTCCTTTGCTGAAGAAAGGATTGGGCCACCTGCTGCATTTATTACTACTGTATTTTATTTACTCGCACTTTATTTATCTGCATTATCAAAAAACCCTACAAATCTGTTTTCCAGTATTTTACAGTTATTCCTTCATCGAAACTGCTTGTCAACACCTTCTGCTCCTCGTTGGGTTCGACACTCTTATTTATCGAAAATACTACGATACACCCCTATACTTGTGGGTCATCATGGGTTCAGCGACTACTCAGAGCCCGAAACTCCCAGATCAGACGGAACGGGTGGAATCTTGCCAAGAGGTGGGCCCTACCATTGTCTTGCGTGTTCCTTGGTCCTAACCTAACACAACCAAGAAATTATTTCCACTTTTCTACCCCCTTCTGGCTCACGTAGAGGGGCCAGAACGATAGTTCCGTCTTTTTCTCCAACGGCCCTAGGGTTTCTTCGAAGAGAGGCTCTGGAGCGTATGAATCCCACCCAAGCCTAGGGTATGACATACCATGTGTGGTAGAGTGTGTCATGGGTCTTGGATTGCCAATATTCCCGCACTCTTTGTGTTATGGCTTCACCCGCGTCAGATTCTCTCTTGCGGGTTCCAGGACTACTCAGAGCCCGAAACTCCCGGATTTGACGGAACGGAGGGAATCTTACCAAAAGGTGGGCCCTACCATTGACTTGGGTGTTACTTGTTCCTAACCTAACACAACCAAGAAATTATTTTCACTTTTCTACCCCCTTCCGGCTCACGTAGAGGGTCTAGAACGGTAGTTCCATCCTTTTCTCCAGCTGGCCTAGGCTTCCTCCGGAGAGGGGCTCCAGAGAGTCTGAATCCCACCCAATCCTAGGGTATGACATACGATGTGAGTTAGAGTGTGGCATGGGTCTTTGATGCCCAAGATTCCCTCACTCTCTATGTTATGTCCTCACCGGCGTCAGATTCTCTCTCGTGGGTTCCTAGACTACACTAAGCCCGAAACTCCCGGATCTGACGGAACAGGGGGAATCTTTCCAAGATGTTGGCTCTAAAATTGTCTTGGGTGTTCCTTGTGCCCAACCTAACACAACCAGTCGATTACTTCCACTTTTCTATCCTCTTCCAGCTCATGTAGAGGGGCCAGAACGACAATTCCGTCCTTTTCTCCAGCGGACCTAGGGCTTCTCCGGAGAGGGGATCTAGAGCGTATGAATCCCACAAAAGACTAGGGTATTCCATACCATGTGTGTTATAGTGTGGCATGTGTCTTGGTTTCCCAAGATTCCCTTACTCTCTTTGTTATGGCTTCATCGGCGTTGGATTTTCTCTAGCGCGTTCCAGAACTACTCATAGCCCGAAACTCCCGGATCTGACGGAACTGAGGGAATCTTGCCAAGAGGTGGGTCCTAACATTGTCTTGGGTGTTCCTTGGGCCTAACCTATCACAACCAAGCAATTAGTTGTACTTTTCTACCACCTTCCGGCTCACATAGAGGGGCCAGAACGGCAGTTCCGTCCTTTTCTCCAGCGGGCCTAGGGTTTCTCCGCAGAGGGACGTTAGAATCTCTCTCGTGGGTTCCAGGACTACTCAAAGCCCGAAACTCCCGGATGTGACGGGACATGGGGAATCTTGCCAAGAGGTTGGCCCTACCATTTTATTGGGTGTTACTTGGGCCTAACCTAACACAACCAATAAATTAGTTCCCCTTTTCTACCCACTTCCAGCGCACGTAGAGGGGCCGGAACGACAGTTTTGTCCTTTTCTCCAGCGGGCCTAGTGTTTATCCAGAGAGAGGCTCCGGAACGTCTAAATCCCACCCAAGCCTAGGGTATGCCATACTATGTGTGTTATAGTGTGGAATGTGTCTTGGATTCCCAAGATTCCCAAGATTCCCACCCTGGCCCACCTCCTGGGGTTATCTTTGCCCCCATGACCCCGAGGGATCTGACGGAACGGCGGGAATCTTGCCAAGAGTTGGGTCCTACCATTTTCTTGGGTATTCCTTGGGTCTAACCTAACACAACCAAGCAAAATATTACTGTGGTCTCCCCCCTTCCGATGTCGGTCATAGGGGTAGACCAAAAGGTTGACTTGTGGTCAAAAGATCAATGTTCCAGCAAAGCGGGGGCTCTGAAGTGTCGGAATACTACGTAAACCATGGTGGAGCACTAATAATACTTATAAACGTGTGTTGGGAGGTGGGGAGGGCCAATGTCTTACCCATAGGTGTGACCGGTTTCACCGGCATCACATAGGAAGGTTATGCACTACTTATGGGTCGAACCGTCGATGCTCTCCTACGGGAACATTGGAGGTAATATTGTTAAAAGTATAGCTAGATTTTTGTCATTAATGTAGCTCTAGCCTAACCTAACATAGCCAAGAAAAACAGTTCTATGGTCTACCCCCTTCCGACGCTTGTCATAGGGGTATACCAAAAGGTTGACTTCTGGTCAACAGATCAATGTTCTAGCAAAGCGGGGGCTCTGAAGTGTCAGGAATCCTACGTTATAAACGTGTTTTGGGAGTTGGGGAGGTCCAATATCTTACCCATAGGTGTGACCGGTTTCACCGGCATCACCTAGGAAGGTTATGTACTACTTACGAGTCGAACCGTCGATGCTCCCCCTTCGGGCAAAATGGAGGGAATATTGCTACAAAAATAGCTAGATATTTGTTATTAATGTAGCTCCGGCCTAAATTAACACAACCAAGCAAAATAGTTCTGTGGTCTACCCACTTCCGACGCCGTTCATGGGGGTAGACCAAAAAGTTGACTCTTGGTCAACTGATCAATGTTCCAGCGAAGCGGGGGCTCTGAAGTGTCGGAATCCTACATAAACCATGGTGGAGCACTAAGAATACTTATAAACGTGGGGTGGGAGGTGGGGAGGGGGACAATATATATAGTACCCATAAGTGTGCCATGTTTCACCAGCATCACATAGCAAGGTTATGCACTACTTACGTGTCGAACCGTCGATGCTCCCTCTTCGGGAAAACCAGAGGGAATATTGTTAAAATTATAGCTAGATTTTGGTTACTAATGTAGCTCTGGTCTAACCTAACATAATCAAGAAAATAGTACTATGGTCTCCCCACCTTCCGACGCCGGTCATAGGGGTAGACCAAAAGGTTGACTTCTACTCAACAGATCGATGCTCTAGCGAAGCGGGGGCTCTGAAGTGTCGAAATCCTATGTAAACCATGGTTGAGTACTAAGAATACTTATAAACGTGTGGTGGGGGATGGGGATGGGCCAGTATATATACTACCCATAGGCGTGACCGGTTTCACCAGCATCACATAGGAAGGTTATGCACTACTTACGGGTCAAACGATCAATGCTCTCCCTTTGGGCAAACCGGAGGGAATGTTGTTAAAAGTATAGCTAGATTTTGGTTATTAATGTAGTTCTGGCCTAACCTAACACAACCAAGAAAAATAGGTCTATGGTCTAACCCCTTCCGACGCCGGTCGTAGGGGTAGACCAAAAGGTTGACTTCTGGTCAACAGATCAATGTTCCAGCGAAGTGGGGGCTCTAAAGTGTCGAATCATATGTAAACCATGGTGGAGCTCTAAGAATAATTATAAACGTGTGGTGGGAGGTGGGGAGGGGCCAATATCCTATCCATAGGTGTGACTGGTTTCACCGGCATCACGTAGGAAGGTTATGCACTACTTATAGGTCGAAACATCAATGCTCCCCCTTCGGGAAAACCGGAGGGAATATTGTTAAAGGTATAGCTAGATTTTGGCTATTAATGTAGCTCTAGCCTAACCTAACACATCCAAGAAAAATATTAATGTGGTTTACCCCCTTCCGACGCTGGACATAGGGGTAGACCAAAAGGTTCAATTCTTGTCAACAGATCAATGTTCAAGCGAAGCGGGGCTCTAAAGTGTCAGAATCCTACGTAAACCATGGTGGAGCATTAAGAATAGTTATAACCGTGTGTTGGGAGGTGGGGAGGGCCAATATCTTACCCATAGGTGTGACCGGTTCACTACTAGAAATCCCCATATTTCCAACGGTGAAATCTAATATACACCGGCCTGTCGGCTAATACACCTATAACCGACGGTGCCATTGATAACCGACGGTGAGCAACATCCTCTCGGGTACGACCACCAATAACCGACGATGTACTTTATTTACCGACAGGGAAAACTAACCCTCAGTTATCCTATCTCATACCCGATGATGAATTATAATACCCGACGACCAGTCTTTTACGGTTGGCTATTAATGTTCATAGCCGACGGGGAAATATAGACTCTCAGCTATCCAATGTAACAACCAACGGGTTATTCTAACAACTGACGGTTCGTACGTACCCCTGGTTTATGGACGAAATGACCGACGGTCAAAATATAGTAGTAAGTTATAGGTCAAATAACCAAGAGTGAATAGTAATAGACGACGGTTGACATTAACCCTGTGGTATTTCACCGCCACTCTAAGTAAATTGCACCTGTTTTGTGCTCCTGTTTTAGCTCATGAGGACGCAAATAGAAATCTTTATCTCACTTGTTGATTGATTTCACACCCTAGACTAGTGGCTTCATCCGCTTATCCAAATGCTAGAAGAGCAGGCAGCGGGGTTCCGAGCCCCAAATAATAATACAAATTCTCTTCACTATTTTTCCCCTGATTTATCCATCAAAGCATAATTGTTTAAACAAAAGAGAAAGAGGGATGACCTTCTATACCAGTTGCGTCCTTCTATGGGAGCCGCTCTTGTGAAGTCTAGTTGGCTTGCGACGTACTGTATTTTCTGTTTGCCATTCGTTGACATAAACATAGACCTCTCAAAATTAGACACTCCTCCATGGTTTGTGATTGATGGCAGGCACCCGAAGATTCGGTTAGCCATGGTTTTTGTGAGAAAGGTTGGGAAGAGTGTCAACCATTTTATACATTTGTTTTCCAAAATAAAAGCTCTAGCACATGAGTGATCCATGCTTCCCTCTGCGAATGGTCTATCTTTTACATTTATGTTGAGTCGGTAAACCTACTTCTTTCTGTCTTAAGCAAGCATTTGAGTTGTTGTGAGTCATCCAGCTATATATTGATTTACTCAATCATGTTCTTCATTCTTCCTTGTTTCTACAAATACTTTTATCCGTTTGAATACCAATTTGAAAGTTGCCAATGTCTCTAAAAAGACCGTTATAACTGATCATGATAAACTCTGGAATATAGCTCTAGTATAAAGACTCTGATCGAAAGATAAGTACACTGTTAATTGTTCTCTGACCAAGAACGAAGTTTGCCTTTACCAATTTTGATTTACTTTTTGCACCTTTATTGTTCCTCTGCTTTTTTCAAGTTTAATTATATGAGAGGAAGTTGCTGTCTAAAATGACTTGTTCCTTGTTAGATGTGATGCCTCTTGTCCGTATTTTATTTTATCAAAACCTCAATCCATAAACCTCTGGTCATGTTTACTAAGTTCAGTTTCGCTTGGGGACAAGCGAGGTCTAAGCTTGGGGGGAGTTGATACGTCCATTTTGCATCACTGTTTTATATTGTTATTTTCTATTATTCATCGATATATTCATGTTATGATACACCACTTACGTTATTTTATCTTATTTTGCATGTTTAATAATTATTGGAGAATAAACACCGGGACTAGAAATTTGATGGAAAAAGCACCGTCGAGATACCCTATTTCAGAATTTCAGAAGAAGAGGGGGGACACCGGAGATGTCTTAGAAGTTCAGAGGAGGAGGCTAGCCAGAAGGGGAGCCAGAGGGGGGCCACCAGGGGCCCACACCATGTGGTGGTGCGCCCCCCTTTGGCCGCGCCGCCAGGTGGTGTGGCCACCATGGCCCACCTCTGTTCGACCCCTTTCGCGTAATTGACCACCTGGGAACCCTAAGCCCTAGACTATCATCGAAGAATTATTCCGCCACCGCCTCGGGGCGGAAAACACGAGAGAGAGAAAAGCTCTCCGGCAGGGAGAAATCTGCCGGGGAAATCCCTGTCCGGAGAGGGGAAATCATCGCCATCGTCACCTTCATCGCTCCGGGCATCATCAAGATCGTCATCGTCATCATCATCACCACCAGCACCATCACCCTCATCATCTACCTTCATCCCGCCGTAAAAATTAGGGGCCTCTATCGTTGTTTTACATTAGATCTCTCTCCCGGTGTGGATTACTGATGCATGTAAAATGCATAGACGAATTTTGCATATTTTCACATGGTTTTCTATTACATATTGCATCATATAAGGGATAAGTTCAATGTTTTATAGTATTTTGGGGTTAAATTACAAAGTCCCCCAACTTTTATGGAATTAACCCTGCCTGTCAAAAACCCCGTTTTCTAAATTTTTGCCGTTTCAGGGGGCAAACTTCCGCGAAATCACCTAAAAATCTGCGGGGTCATTTTCTTGGAAGGAGAAGACTTGCGGGCGAAGGATCCATGAGAATTGGGCAAGGAGGCCCAAAAGAGGACCCTCCACGCGGCCAGATTCCTTGGCCGCGTGAGAGGCCCCCTTTTGGCCCCTGTGGCCCCAATTCCTTCCATCTTCGACTTACCGACTCCGTCTTGACCTAAAACCGACTATAAAAAGGGTCCCCCGTACCCTTACGGAGAAGAGCGCCACCGAAACACCGAAACAGAGACCAGAAGTTCCAGATTGGAGGGGTAAAACTCCGGCGGGGCACCGCCGGTGTGATCTCCTACCCCTCCAACATCATCTCCATCGACATCTCCATGAAGAGGGAGTAGTCCACCCCAGGGCTATGGGTTTGTGGAAGTAGCACTTGTATCTCTCTCTCTATGTGCTTCACTAATTAGATCCGTATGAGCTGCCTCACATGATTACAGGCACCGTTGTAATTCCTATGTGGTGGATCTTTTCTATGAGTTATTGAATCTGACATTGCAATTGTTTCTCTTGAGTTATTTGAGTAGATGTATCGTATGTACCCCGTTCTTATTTGCTAGCTTTGATCAATCTAGTTCTTGAGAGCGTGTGTGGTGTGATGGGTGCATTAGTTGGAGTAACGGGGGGTGGCTAGTGCTGTGAAAGTGACAGAAGTTCAGCGATCCACTTAGGTTTTGTTAAACCTTTCTTAGTTACCTCACTAGGGATAAAAAGGAGTAACTTGTTACCGGGGATTTGAAGTGACACTAATCAATCTCCATGACTAGATCTAGCAAATTCTTACTTCAACTTCATGTCACATTGCTTAAAGCTATACTCTGGTTTTTCCTTAATTATCGAGGTGTTATGATTTTTTTCGCATCTTGGTGGAGTATAAGAGGGATCAATATGACCGTAGAGATCTCTATGCTAGGACGTGATGCCCATATGAAAGTACTCAATGTTAAACATGTTATTGTAATCTCACATGTAATTCTTTATGTCCACCGTCTACCACTTTATTTGAGAGAATGCAAGTGTGAAACCATGAACCCCGGTCCTATTTTAAATATAAGAAAACACTCTAGTTACTTTACTTGCACTTTACTTTACTTGCATCTCCAATTCGAATTTACATTATCTCCATCACCACTTGCATCACAAAAATACAAAAACAATCCATTGCATACTTATTTTCTCATTTGCATTTAGTAGTAGATTTAATTATTGCACATTTACTTTCAGTTTTGCATTGCAATTTAGAAGTCTCACACCTTGTGCTTGACAACCACTTGGTGAGGTTGAGGGCACAAAATTCTCTACTTGTTTGCAGGATCCTGGAGGAAGCTTGGAAGACAACTGCTGAAATACTGGCTCCCCGAGAGTTCGATATAAACCCTCGAGTCACCCTCGTGGGGAAGAAGGCTTGCCACTAGCTACACACTCTGCACTTGGAGTCTCAACCTATCCATCAAGCGTTTTTCTGGCGCCGTTGCCGGTGATTTGAAGTGACACTAATCAATCTCCATGACTAGATCTAGCAAGTTCTTACTTCAACTTCATGTCACATTGCTTAAATCTATACTCTGGTTTTTCCTTAATTATCGAGGTGTTATGATTTATTTCGCATCTTGGTGGAGTATAAGAGGGATCAATATGACCGTAGAGATCTCTATGCTAGGACGTGATGCCCATATGAAAGTACTCAATGTTAAACATGTTATTGTAATCTCACATGTAATTCTTTATGTCCACCGTCTACTACTTTATTTGAGAGAATGCAAGTGTGAAACCAGGAACCCCGGTCCTATTTTAAATATAAGAAAACACTCTAGTTACTTTGCTGCAATTTACTTTACTTGCACTTTACTTTACTTGCATCTCCAATTCAAATTTACATTATCTCCATCACCACTTGCATGACAAAAATACAAAAACAATCCATTGCACATTTATTTTCTCATTTGCATTTAGTAGTAGATTTAATTATTGCACATTTACTTTCAGTTTTTTATTGCAATTTAGAAGTCTCACACCTTGTGCTTGACAACCACTTGGTGAGGTTGAGGGCACAAAATTCTCTACTTGTTTGCAGGATCCTGGAGGAAGCTTGGAAGACAACTGCTGAAATACTGGCTCCCCAAGAGTTCGATATAAACCCTCGAGTCACCCTCGTGGGGAAGAAGGATTGCCAATAGCTACACACTCTGCACTTGGAGTCTCAACCTAGCCATCAAGCGTTTTTCTGGCGTCGTTGCCGGGGAGCCATAGGTGAAGGAGTTGTCCAAGGGAGCTCACAAGAAGTCTTCATCACCAACAAGGTGTGCAAACACCTAAGCTTGGGGAGGTTGCACCTACGTGAGTACCGTCCTTTCTATCTCCGCCTTCTTTCAAGTAGATTGTTTTGTTTCTTGTCTTGTTTTTGTTTTTTTTTTTGTTTTTGTTCTTGTTTTTGTTTTGTCTTGAATATTTTATTTTAGTTTGCATTTTAGTTTTGCATTTAGTTGTCTAGTTTATTTTAGTATTTCGAATTTTCCTAGTTACTTTACTTTTCAGTTTTGCATAAAAAATTAAAAACTACATAAAAACTGTTAAAATGGGTGATAGAACTAAATAAAGTGACTACACAAATACACCCAATGACCAATTCATTGCTAGGCCAATTACTACACCTGAAATACAAGCTGAAAGCTATGAAGTAAGTCCTAGTTTATTGAATTTAATTACTAGATAGCAATTTGGTGGTAGTGCTATGGAGGATGCCTCTATGCATCTTCATGATTTCATGGAAATATGTGATATGCAAAAATTTAAAAATGTGGAAAGTAGTGTTTTAAAACTGAAATTATTTCCTTTTTCACTTAGAGGAAAGGCTAAAGAATGGTTACTCTCACTACCTACAGCTAGTATAAAGTCTTGGGATGATTTAAAAGAAGCTTTCATTAAGAAATATTATCCTCCCGTTAAAATTTTGCAAAATAGGAATAATATCCTCTCATTTAGGCAAAATGATAATGAACATGTAGCCATGGCATGGGATAGAATTAAATTAATGCTTAGAACATGCCCATCACATGGAGTAAATGAATGGACCATACTAGACTCTTTTTATAATGGTCTAAACTACATGTCTAGAAATATACTTGATTCTGCTGCTGGAGGTGCCTTTATGATTAAAACTGTAGGTGAGGCTAAGAGTATATTATAAAGCATATTGCAAAATTATAGTCAATGGAATACTGAAAGAGCACCCAATCCCACTAATAAAATAAACTCAATTGAAGAAACCAATGATTTGTCTTCTAAAATGGACACTATTCTTGCTTTTATTAATAAACAAAATATGGAGAATGTGCCTTTGCAGGAGCTAGTTGGTAGTAATTCTGAAAGTGTGGATGTTAATTTTGTTAGGAATTATGGTAGCAATGGTTTTGGTAATGCTTACAATTCATATAGTAAACCTCCTTATGTGCCAAATAAACCTTTTGTTCCATATCCTAATGCAAATGAAAATAAGTGGAAGCCTTCTAGTGAAATTTCTAAATCTAATAAATTGCTTATGGAACAAGTTTCTAGTCACAATGCAATGATACATGAGTTAAATAAGTCTATTTCATCCATTAGTAGTGATATTAAAGGATTGCAACTTCAATCTTCGAATTTAGATAAAGCATTGTCAAAATTAGCTGATAATCAAGCAACTCTATTAAGCATGTCAGCAGGAAAGCCACAAGCACAACCTAGTGTAGGAATGAATTCTATTACTATTGCTGCTCCTATTATTGAAAATATTGATCATATTTCTGAGAATACAAGTGAGCATGTCCCTACTAGCTTAGAAGAAACTTTGAATGAAATAGTGAAGTACCCTGAATATTTACTTCCATATATGTCTTATCTTGCTAGCAAAGATGAAATTAGTCCTCATGAATCAAGCATGCTAGCTAAATTAGAGAGTAAAGTAGAGGAAATTATGATGATTACTGAAATTAAGGATCCATTGCTTGATTTAGAAAAAAGTAACTTGCAAGAACTTATTGCTACTCTACAAAAATTTGCTAGTGATCCCACTATAAATGTTAATCAACCTGGCTTTGGATCTTATATTGCTAATCATGTCTTGCAAGAAAAAATTGCTAGGTACAAGAATGAGGCCATGATACCTCCTAAGCTTGGGTATGCATGGATCCCCAAGGTGCTAGTTTCAATTGGAAAAGAAATTCACCATGCTATGTTAGATCTAGGTTCTAGTGTATCGGTACTCTCTAAAGAATTATATGAATTGCTAGAACTAGAAAATTTAGAAAAGTGCTCAAGTGAATTTGTCCTTGCTGATAACTCTACTAAACATGTTGTAGGACAAGTAAAAGATGTTATGATTGAATTGCACATGACGTTCGTACCCGTTGATTTCATTATTATGGATATGGGGGATAAATCCCCTAGTCCTATTATTTTGGGTAGACCTTTTCTTCGTACTACAGGTGCAATCATAGACTCCAAGGAAGGGAATGTCAAGTTTCAGTTCCCTAACAAGAAAAGCATGGAGCACTTCCCAAGGAAGAGGGGCACGCTGAAGAACAAGCTCCCTCATGAGCTTTATCCCTCTTGATTATCAAGTAAGTAAAGCCTAGCTATATGGCTATAAAGAAAGCGCTTTACGGGAGGCAACCCGGTTGTTTTTGTTTGGATTTTACTAGTGTCCTCTTGATGTCTCAAGAGATTAGTTTTTTTTGTTTTAATTCTGGAGTTTTCAATAAAGAGTCAAGTCAAACCCATTTGGACTTATAAGTTGCTATCCTAGTGCATGAAATTTCTGTTTCAGCACGAGTCTGCTCACCGTATGATTTTACGTTTTTTATTGGTATGTCGGATTGAGCTATTTTTTAGTATGTTCTGCAACTTTTCGTCCTCTGTAAGCACAAAAATTGGCTTAATTTTTTGACGAGTCTAGCTTAGGGAAAAACGTTCGTTTTGCTGCTGCTGCTTTTCTCGACAGATTCTGCCTTCTTTTGTTTTATGCACTCTTTGGGCTTGGGAATCGAATCCATGATTCTTTCAAGCAAGAGAGTGAACATACAACATAATGAACCTTATAGTCTATCTATTGGAGCATTTTATTTGGAATTTTGCACAGCAAGCATGTGATTTGTTTGTCCTTGCTAATCTCACCCCACAGAAAAAGAATGGGAGAAACATGTTTTGTGAAGTTTTTTCACAGGGAATAGAGGAGCTGCGCCTCAAGACATCCAAGAATGGTGAAAGCCATAAGCTTGGGTATGTGATGAACACCCCACTGGAGCTACACTCTTTTGGTTAGCACACGTCTACTTTCTGTTTTTCTAAGCAAAGCGTTTATCGTAGAGACTTGAAGCGTCTAGTTTTTGTTTTTATTTTTGTTTTGATAAGACCACCACCATCATTTTATATGAGATTGAGCTACTGGAGTTTGGGGTTGGAATGTATTGGATTCTAGTATTATGACTTGGAATAGGGATTCCATGGTTGATTTGAAGAGCTACATATGTTTGCATGATTTATAGGCTTTTTATGTGTAGAAATTTGCAATAATGTTGTCTTGAGCTATCTCTTATTCATGTCCTTGATGTTAATTGCTGGTTTATTTAGTTTTTCATGAAATGAGTAGTTCTATGGACATATGCATGCATAGTAGCTGGTCAACTATCTCCCTCTTGCTAGCCCAAAAATTTGAAAATTCCAACAAGTAAAAAGTTGTTTCCAACACTCCTTAGCCAAGTATTTCCAGTGAGTCCACCATATCTTCCCATTAGCTTCATTGCTATTCCGAGTATGTTCACCATGTTATTGTGTTATTTATGTTCTAAATTAAGATATTCACTTTATTAATTATCATGGGTTGAACTTGGGATAGGACTCTCACGAACTTTTGAATGCACACTTTACTTTTTATGCATCTAATAAACATGACCCAATAATGGGAGCCACAGGTTTTGCGTTTGACAAGTGTGTGGTTGGGAGCTAGCTATAAACGTGTATCACCGGAAAGCTTTCAACATTGCACAAAAAATTTACATTTGGTTGATATCATGTACTTTTGTTTTTGGACTCCTGCCATGCCGAAATGAAATAGAGGAATAGTAAGTTTTGATGAGTAAGTATCTATATGACTATAGAAACGCATTGGGCCGCTAACCCAAGCCATGCTTTATCATGGTGGAAATTTACTTACAGCTTGAGTGACTCTACAACACATCCTATAATAAAATAAGAAGCTATGCATAATAGTGAATGAAAATAAAAAGGATGATGAGTCTACTCCGTTTGTTCATCTTTTCATTGTAACATGGGCTTGTTTCCATGTCATGGGGCAAGCGGTACCTCTTTGCGGTTCTCTATGATGTCATTAATACTTATTATGATTGTACAAAGCTTATTAGGAATCTTAAGTTGAGTAATCATGGAGTACGTTTTCACACTCACGGGGCATGAGGCTTTCAACCACCTTGTCATTCTCATTACTTCAATACTCACAATTTTAAGATGCTAGTGATAAAGGGGCAATGAGAGTACTAGATCAATGGATACCATATTTCAATTAGTAATTTTAGTTGAATAATTTAGAGGCTAAATAAGACTTGATCATGTTTTACCTCTACTCAATTTTCTCCAAAGTGTCCACCATATTTTCTATTCTCCATTATGCTATTCTTTGACCAATATAGGATTTTATTTTTCATTTTGTGTATGCATTTGGTCCATAGTGCTTTTATTTCATTATACACTTTGTGAACTTTCATGAAGCATCTTTGCTTGCATATTTGATATTTCTTACAACATGAATTGTATATTGCTACTCATTTCTAGTATTAATCATTTGATTATATGTAGCATGAATAATCCTCCTTGATATCCCATGATTGTTTCAATATGCAAAACCCATCTTAGTTTTATCACCTTCATACTCGAGGATGAGCATGGGTTAAGCTTGGGGATGTTGATGCATGTAAAATGCATAGATGAATTTTGCATATTTTCACATGGTTTTCTATTACATATTGCATCATATAAGGGTATAATTCAATGTTTTATAGTATTTTGGGGTTAAATTACAAAGTCCCCCAACTTTTATGGAATTAACCCTGTCTGTCAGAAACCCCGTTTTCTATATTTTTGACGTTTCAGGGGGCAAACTTACGCGAAATCACCTGAAAATCTGCGGGGGTCATTTTCTTGGAAGGAGAAGACTTGCGGGCGAAGGATCCACGAGAATTGGGCAAGGAGGCCCAAAAGAGGACCCTCCACGCGGCCAGATTCCTTGGCCGCGTGAGAGGCCCCCTTTTGGCCCCTGTGGCCCCAATTCCTTCCATCTTCGACTTACCGACTCCGTCTTGACCTAAAACCGACTATAAAAAGGGTCCCCCGTACCCTTACGGAGAAGAGCGCCACCGAAACACCGAAACAGAGACCAGAAGTTCCAGATTGGAGGGGAAAACTCCGGCGGGGCGCCGCCGGTGTGATCTCCTACCCCTCCAACGTCATCTCCATCGAAATCTCCATGAAGAGGGAGTAGTCCACCCCAGGGCTATGGGTTTGTGGAAGTAGCACTTGTATCTCTCTCTCTATGTGCTTCACTAATTAGATCCGTATGAGCTGCCTCACATGATTACGGGCACTGTTGTAATTCCTATGTGGTGGATCTTTTCTATGAGTTATTGAATCTGAGACTGCAATTGTTTCTCTTGAGTTATTTGAGTAGATGTATCTTATGTACCCCGTTCTTATTTGCTAGCTTTGATCAATCTAGTTCTTGAGAGCGTGTGTAGGGTGATGGGTGCATTAGTTGGAGTAACGGGGGGTGGCTAGTGCTGTGGAAGTGACAGAAGTTCAGCGATCCACTTAGGTTTTGTTAAACCTTTCTTAGTTACCTCATTAGGGTTAAAAAGGAGTACCTTGTTACCGGGGATTTGAAGTGACACTAATCAATCTCCATGACTAGATCTAGCAAGTTCTTACTTCAACTTCATGTCACATTGCTTAAAGCTATACTCTGGTTTTTCCTTAATTATCGAGGTGTTATGATTTTTTTCGCATCTTGGTGGATTAGAAGAGGGATCAATATGACCGTAGAGATCTCTATGCTAGGACGTGATTCCCATATGAAAGTACTCAATGTTAAACATGTTATTGTAATCTCACATGTAATTCTTTATGTCCACCGTCTACCACTTTATTTGAGAGAATGCAAGTGTGAAACCATGAACCCTGGTCCTATTTTAAATATAAGAAAACACTCTAGTTACTTTACTTGCACTTTACTTTACTTGCATCTCCAATTCGAATTTACATTATCTCCATCACCACTTGCATCACAAAAATACAAAAACAATCCATTGCATATTTATTTTCTCGTTTGCATTTAGTAGTAGATTTAATTATTGCACATTTACTTTCAGTTTTGCATTGCAATTTAGAAGTCTCACACCTTGTGCTTGACAACCACTTGGTGAGGTTGAGGGCACAAAATTCTCTACTTGTTTGCAGGATCCTGGAGGAAGCTTGGAAGACAACTGCTGAAATACTGGCTCCCCAAGAGTTCGATATAAACCCTCGAGTCACCCTTGTGGGGAAGAAGGCTTTCCACTAGCTACACACTGTGCACTTGGAGTCTCAACCTAGCCATCAATTACTTGTTAGTAGTTGATGCTTGTGAGATTTATCGGTGTTAGCACTTTATGTCCAGATTGTTATCATCCATTATATCACCTCTGATTATGATCCATATGATGTCTTGTGAGTAGTTTTTTAGTTCTTGAGGTCATGGGAGAAGTCATGATGAGTACTGAAGTTATGTTGAAGTAATATCTCGTGGGTCGGTATTTAAGTTGTGGTGCTATTCTTCTAGTGGTGTCATGTGAACGTCGACTACAGGATACTTCACCTTTATGGGCCTAGGAGGATGCATTGTGTATTTGGCTACCAATTTTGGGGTTGCCGGAGTGACAGAAACCTAAACCCCCGTTAGGAAACCAATGCACGACGGAGCGTAGAATCTCGAAGTTTTAAGGTTGTGGTTAGATTTATCTTAATTACTTTCTTGTATCTGCGGATGCTTACGAGGGGTATAATCACAAGTATGTATTATTCCTAGTTGGGTGGTGCATTAGCATATGTTCACCCACACAACACTTCACGAACCAATGGATATTAATCAACCGTAATGAAGAGAAAGCACTTGACAAAATTCCCATGTGTCCTCGAGAACGTTTGGTAGTCATAAGTAATACAAACGTCTTGTGCTTTGCTCTCAAAAGGATTGGGCCACTCGCTGCAATATTATTTACTACACTTTATTTACTCGTACTTTATTTATCTTCTATATCAAAAACCTTCAAAAACCCGTTTGCTAGTGTTTACAGTGAATCCTCTATCCAACCTGCTTGTCAGACCCATCGGCTCCTCTTTGGGTTCGACACTCTTATTTATCAAAAGTACTACGATACACCCACTATACTTGTGGGTCATCATAACTTCAGTTTGGTTTTCAAGACATTTCTCATCTCCATCATTCATTTTTATAATATTATGGATAATTGCTGTGGTTGCCGGAATATTCACTTGATTCTCTATTGAATGGAAGGTCCCAACATTCAGAATAGGGAACCGCTTCTTCAGAATGCCCAAAACCCTTTCTACATGGTTGAAAGTGCATGGTTCCCCATGTGTGTTTTTGGTAATTAATGACAATCCTTATGGACTAATGTTTGCATTGAGACATTCTTGTAGGTTTGTCCATTGGCACCACTGTCGCACCCGGACTTCTAGAGGATACTCACCGTACGAACTGAACAGTATTTTGGTTGGATTACGGGGCTTAACGGCTCCCGCGTCCCCTTACGGGTAGGCCAGCACTTATGTGCGACAACCAACCGTTACTGTTCACCGTCGATGTAAACTATCCCGTAGAAATCAGGATACTACCATTGACGTACTTCATACCATACACACATGGTACGTCAACGGCTTTGAACAAAAGGATAACACAACATGCCTCTAAGACACAAAAGATGGAAATAAGTTGCAACAGGCCCTCACTAGGGCAGAGAATAGCAAATACAATCATCCAGAGGACACATGTCCCAACATAGCATCATTACAACTCAGCGGAAGCATTCAAAGGGGGTCTGAGTACAGACAAATCCAAATAGGCTTAAGAAGCCGGGAATGAAAAGAAAACGGAGCCCATCCACGATGTCTCGGATCCTGCCCGGGTCCGCTAACTACTCGTCAGCAGCCTCGTCAAACTCCACGTAGTAGCCGTCACCTGGATCCTCGTAAGCGTAGTCGTAGTCTACGGAAACCACAGCCCCAAAGGGGTCAGTACATAAACGTACTGGCAAGCAAGACTCACAGTTCACCAAAGTGTAGCCCGTCAACACCAAGCACAGATGCCTTGGGATCAACGGAAGGGAAGGGTATAAAAGATGCTGCAACTGGCTGCACTAACCATCTACAGAACATACTACAACTTCCGGTGTAACAGAAAGAGGAAAGATAGCGTATCGTAACCAACTATAGCTAACCACCAAACAACCCATCCTGGATCTCGCCCCTTATCCAAAGAAGCAATCCGAGGATAACTCACACAGTTGGATTAATGATGGATCAAGTTGTTGTGTCAATAAGCCTATTACTAGGCAAGTTATCATTAGTTAGGTGTAAGTTGTTCTGAGTACTTGTTAGCCAGTACTTTCACCAGGTCAACCATAACCGCGGAAAACACGGCTTCTCGAGAAGATTTATCCCTGCAGGGGTGCACCAATTTGGCCGTACACGTAAGAATAACCCGCCAGATGGGAAGGCCTTTCCCACCAAGCGGGGCACTCAACACAACTCAACTCTTCTTCGCATCAAGCCCAAAGCACCACGTGCTGTGCGTGCGCGGCTAATCGAGCCCCCCGAAGAAAAGGAGGACCCTCATAGCACTGGAAGACCACGCCGCCCTAAATGCCGACTACAAAAGTTCCACCCTGGCCTCGGGTTCGTACCTGCATATGCGTGCATCAAATGGAAAGCCCGAACTAAGTGTGGTGATTTGGACGAGATGAGGATAGAGTCAAATTGAGGGGGCGCCCATACACGCTTCCCACATGCGGATAGTGCGCTCATCATGGATCAGTAGACAAGACCCTTTTCCTATTAGGGTCGACACTAGCAGGCCTCAAAACCACGCCGGGCCTCCTGCCGGTGCCTTATCAGCAAATTATTAATACCTCAAATTAACAAATTGTTTAACATCGAGCCCCAGAATATAACAGAATATAATAACAGAAAGTATCTGATAACAGACTCGAGCAAAAACAACCCTAAGCATGCTAGTAAGACACGGGCCCAAGCAACGGGGTTTTAGGACTGGAGGTGTGGCAATATCAGGGTTTAGGGTATCATGTGGTAGGTTCGTAACAGAAGCAACGATACATAGGGCTAGCAAATATAGACAACGGAAAGTATCGGTAACCAATGTTGAAAGGAACACAATGGTTTATGTGAGTGATAACTTGCCTGCAAACCCAGTAGCCGGGTACTGAGCTAGATCCTCAGAAGGGGTGTCGTAAAGATCGTCGGTATCAACGTCGTCGTCTATCCGAGAAGAAGCAAACAAACAAGGCAGAAATATAAACAATCATCATCATGGCATAGTGCACAATCAAATATGATGCATGACAAGTTAATGGTTGCTTCAAAATAAACTAGATAACATGATAACACAATTTAAATGGACACATATGCAATTTTGGGTTGCATATGAAAAGCCCATGGATTTTGGTTAGATTATTTGTTTTCCAGCTAATCAACAGGTGCTAGTGGATTAGTATGATGCATGCCAAAGGGAAACAGCAAAATAACAACATTAGAATCAAATTAGAATAGGGTGTAGCAATTTAGAATTTTATTATTAATTTAGGGAATTTTTTGGGTGCCTTAAAGGTGACACACAAGTATTTGTTGTTTTCAACCATTTAAATTGTTCAAAACAAATAACAAAGTTTATATTTGAAAAGAACATCAATTTTTAGTTGGATTACATGTCTCAACTATTGAAATTGGAATTAGGATGGATTTATTATGAATTAAACAATATTAAACAAGTTTTAAATGAATTTAAAACAAGTTTGAATTTAATTGAATTTTTATTTGTTCAAAACATAATTTCAATCTCATATTTGAAAAGTTCATACTTTGGTGGTTTGAAAACATATTTTGCATGTTTAAAATTATTTTATTTTGAGCAAGTTATGATTTTATCAAATTTAATTGAATTAAACAAGGATTAAATTATTTAGGCAATTTAATTCATTCAAACCATGAAACAAAATTTATATTTAAATAGGTTATTTGAAATAGCATTGAAAACATATTTTATTTGCATGATTTGGAACTATTATGAATTACTTATGAATTTTGGCAAAATACAATTGAATGATTTGAATTTAAATTTGAATTGCAATTTGAAAGTTCAAAACAGTACACAAATAGATTATTTGGAAAGGTTATGAAATTTGGAACAGAAAACATATAAAACTTTTATTTATTGGAATTTTAGATTAAAAGTTATTAAGGTTTGAAATTCCATGTTTAAATCTGTTATTTAAATTTATTTTGGAATTACAAAAAAAAATGCGCAGAAACTTTTGGTACTGCACTGCTATCCAGCCACGGACACTGCCCCGTGGGGCCTAGCCAGCGTGGCGGGAGCGAATGCTTGCGTGGCGGAAGGGGTCAATGACATGTGGGCCTCCTGCGCGTGGGGGAAAAATCCCACAAAAAAGGTGGGGCGCTGCGGGCTCGAACCCGCGACCAGCCCTTGGCACAGCGCAGGTGCAACCACTGCGCTACTCCGTCAGTTTCGACAGAGTAGCAAACGCGGACCGGTTATCTCTTCAACGCGTGGTTTACTGAACTTTTTGCTGACGAACAAAACCTTGCTCGTCTGACGGAAGCGAGGGCTCGCCGGCGTTGATCCACGGCACGCTGCTCGAATTCGGTGGTGCGTGGACGTGTGCAGAACGTGCACGGTACCGTGCGCAAGCAGAGGGAGAGGGGAGGAGATAGACGGTGGCTCACCACCGGTTGTAGAAGGAGGCAGAGGCGCGGTGACGCAACGGTGACAACGGCAGCTGCGGCGATGACGAGGACGGCGGCGCGGTTGCAGTGGACCTCCAAGCTCCCTCTGGTGTTCGACGCGTAGAGGAAGAAGAGGGCGTCTGGTTCCAGTGCTCAGCGAAGGGAGAGGGTGGCTACTGCGACGGCGAGCTAGGTAGGTTCAGACATGGCGGCTCCGGCGAGGTGGCAGCAGAGAAGGAAAACGATGGGGAGGTGGCGATTGGCGGCGGCGGAGAGGGGAACAGGAACCTAGGGGGGCCTAGGGTTGGCGCGGAGCCCTAGGGCGCGTTTTATAGGCTCACGGGAGCTCGGATCGCCGTCGGAGTGCGGCACTGTCGCGGTGGCACCGGCCGATGATGTGCCGTACTTCGAACAGATGATCTGCACGCTTTTTGAAGCGGTAAGTGAGGGGTAGGCGGGCTGGGCTTGCGCGCGCGGGAGATAGAGAGGGAAACGGGCTGGGCCAGCTAGGTTAGTTGCTGCGCGCGCAGAGTTTTATTCTTTTTTATTTTTTTCCTTTTCTGTTTTTTTTGTAGGTTTTGCTTTTGGAAGAAAAACATAGGTTTTAGGTTAGAGAAAAATTTGGAAAAATTAGGGGAAATTCCTTAGGTCAAAAGCAAACATTTGGTAGCTTTTATTTGCAAGAGTTTAAATATTTGCTTGCTGTTTGTAATTAAAACACATTTAGGTGAAATTTTTAATATTAAAGATCATTAATAAAACCAACATTTAAAATAGGGTAACCCCTATGGTAATTAGACAATTTGAGTTGATTTGTTTTGGTAACAACATAATTTCAAAATGATTCTGTTTTGGGTGTTTTGATTTGGATTTTAAAGGTGGTTGTGAAATTAAATGATTGATTTAAAACCAACATTTTCACAAATGATCACTAAGGCATAAAATGAAACCAATTGGTTGTTTTTAGTTGTGATTTTTATTCAAAATGTTGTAACAGAGCAAGTATGAAACCATTGTTTAAATAAGGTTTGAATTTGAGTTGTGAAAACAGTGGAAAACAATTGCAACAATTAAGAAACAAATGCAACCAACATGGAAACAATATGATGACATGATGCAGTACTTTAATAAACATGCAACAAACATTCTAAGGGGATGATTTTCATACTTGGGATGTTACAAAACGCCCCCCCTTGAAGGAATCGCGCCCCGAGATTCCTACTGAGAAAGGAAAAGGTCCGGATACTTCTTGCGAAGATCCTCTTCGGTCTCCCACGTTGCCTCTTTATCGGAATGATGCGACCACTGCACTTTCAAGAACTTGGTGCTCTTGTTGCGAGTCTTACGCTCGGTCTCATCGAGAATACGAATAGGGTGCTCCTCATAAGATAGATCATCTTGCAGTTCAATGGAATCATGATCAACTGCACGATCTGGATCTTTGAAACACTTCTTTAGTTGTGACACGTGGAACACATCGTGCACTTTGGATAGCTTTTCTGGAAGTTCAAGACGATAAGCATTTTATGCACGCCTTGAGAGAATGTTGAAAGGACCAATGTATATTGGTGCAATCTTTCCTTTCACACCGAAACGATGAGTGCCTCTGAGGGGAGTTACACGGAGATATGCCTTGTCACCAGGTGCATAGACCATATCCCTGTGCTTGCTGTCATAGTAGCTCTTCTGACGAGACTGAGCAATCCTGAGATTGTCACGAATGATACGAACTTTCTCCTCGGCTTCCTTAACAATGTCAGGGCCTAAGAGTGAACGTTCACCAGCTCCAGACCAATTGATTGGACTCCTGCATCTGCGACCATACAGTGCCTCAAATGGTGCCATGCCCAGGCTTGCCTGGTAGCTGTTGTTGTAGGAGAATTCAGCATATGGAAGGCAATCCTCCCATTTCATGCCAAAGGAGAGACCACATGCTCTGAGCATATCCTCGAGAATCTGATTGACTCTTTCGACTTGCCCTGAGACTGAGGGTGATAAGCTGTGCTGAACAGAAGTTTGGTGCCCAATGCTTCTTGAAAGCTTTTCCAGAAATGAGAAGTGAATATGCTTCCACGGTCTGAGCTTATTTCCAATGGAACACCATGAAGGGGAACAATCTTTGCTGTGTAGAGTTCTGCTAACTGGCTAGCTGAGATAGTTTCCTTGACAGCAAAGAAGTGAGCTACTTTAGTGAGACGATCAATAACAACGAAGATTGCATCGTTGCCCTTCTTGGACTTTGGAAACCTAGTAACGAAGTCCATTTCAATCATGTCCCACTTCCACTCAGGAATTTTCAGAGGTTGGAGGAGACCGGCTGTTTTCTGATGGACTGCCTTAACACGTTGACAAACGTCGCATTCTGAAACGTATTGAGCAATTTCACGTTTCATGCCAGGCCACCAATACAGTGTCTTAAGATCCTGGTACATCTTTGTACTTCCAGGGTGAATGGAGAGAGGAGTTTCATGAGCCTCCTTGAGAATGATATCTTTTAGACTTTGAACTTGAGGAACTGCAATGCGTCCTTCAAAGAACACAGTTCCTTTATCATCAACTGAGAAGGACTTGAATTTCTCCTTGCCTTCCTTGATGTGCTCAACCATCTTCTTGATTTCAGTATCACGAAGTTGTTCAGAACGAATCTTGTCCTCGAGAGTTGGACTGGCTGTCAAGCTAGCAAGGTAGCCTTGAGGAACAAGACCAAGGTTCAGCTTCTGGAATTCTTCATGAAGTGGAGGTTGGCTTTCCATGATCATGAGATTATTGCAATAGGACTTGCGACTGAGAGCATCGGCCATAACATTAGCCTTGCCTGGAGTGTAAGAAATGGTGAGATCAAAGTCCTTAATCTTTTCAATCCATCTCCTTTGCCTGAGGTTTAGATCTGGTTGAGTGAAGATGTATTTCAGACTCTTGTGATCGGAAAAGATTTCAGTTTTGTTACCCAACAAGTATTGTCTCCATTTCTTGAGGGCAAACACAACTGCTGCTAGCTCAAGATCATGTGTGGGATAGTTTTGCTCATGTGGGTTCAACTGACGTGAAGCATAAGCCACAACTTGACGTTCTTGCATAAGAACTGCACCTAGACCTTGGAGAGATGCATCGCAGAATATCTGGAAAGGTTTGGTAGTATCTGGGCCAACCAGAACTGGGGTGGAAGTGAGTTTAGTCTTCAGGAGATTGAAACTCTCATCACACTGTGGAGTCCAAACGAACTTCTTGTCCTTCTTTGTGAGATCAGTGAGAGGTTTGGCAATCTTGGAAAAGTTTTGGACGAAACGACGGCAATAGCTAGCCAAGCCAAGAAAGCTTCTAACTTGTTTTACCGTCTTAGGGGGTTTCCAATCAACAATTGCCTTAACCTTTTCCGGGTCAATGGCTATGCCTTTGGCAGAGATGATATGACCAAGATATGCAACTTCTGGAATCCAGAACTCACATTTGGAGAACTTGGCATACAGACGATGCTCGCGAAGTTTCATGAGAGTGAGACGAAGGTGTTCTCCATGCTCTTCCTCGGATTTTGAGTAGACTAGAATATCATCGAGATATACCACAACGAACTTGTCGAGGTATTCATGGAAGACAGAATTCATGAGTCTTGAGAAGGTTGCCGGTGCATTGGTGAGACCAAAGGACATGACGGTGTATTCATATAGACCGTAACGAGTGGTGAAAGCTGTTTTTGGAATATCTTCCTTTCTGATCTTTATTTGATGGTAACCCATCCTCAAGTCCAACTTTGAGAATATTGAGGCTCCAGCAAGTTGATCAAAAAGATCATCGATACGAGGAATTGGATACTTGTTCTTGATTGTTTTCTCGTTGAGAGGACGATAGTCAACCACGAGTCTTTTTGTTTGATCCTTCTTGGCAACAAACAGAGTTGGGCAACCCCAAGCGGAGGAACTAGGCTGAATGTAACCTTTCTCCATGTACATATCGATTTGCTCCTTCAACAATTTCAGTTCAGGAGGAGCTATCTTGTATGGATGCTTAGAGATTGGAGCAGTACCTGGTTCAAGCTCGATCACGAACTCAACTGCTCTGTCCGGAGGCATCCCTGGCAACTCTTCTGGAAAGACGTCAGGGAATTCACAAACCACCGGAACATTTTCAAGCAGAGGTAGAGGTTTAGCATCCAGGGTGTACAGCTGAACAGAACTTGATTCACTTGGAGAATAGACTATCTGGCCGGAAGGGTGGAACAGAGTTATTGACTTCTTAGCACAATCAATCGTAGCTTTATTGGCCTTCAACCAATCCATGCCAAGGATGACATCAATGTCAGAATTGCCAAGCAGAATGAGGGAAGCAAGGAATATGTGACCTCCAATCAAGATCTGATTCTCGTGACTGATCTTGGAAGTTTGCATAGTTGCTCCAGGGGAGTTTACTACTAGCGGGGAACCCAAACCAACAAAAGGTAGCTTAACTGCTGTCGCAAAGATCTTTGACACGAACGAATGCGATGCTCCGGTATCAAACAACACTTTAGCTGGGTTAGAGTTTACGGGGAATGTACCGAGAACGACGTCAGCAGCTTCCTCAGCTTTGTCGGCCTTGATATGATTCACCCTCGCGGTCCTCCCGACAGGCCTGTTGTTGGAGTTGAAGGCTTTAGCCGGGGGAGCACGAACCATTGCCTGGTTGGTGTTGGGGCGAGGAGGTGGTGGAGGTAGCTGCCTCTGAGTGCACTTATCAGCATAGTGCCCAGTCTCCTTGCACTTGAAGCAAGTGACGACACGAGGAGGACCTGGCCTTGGCTGCCCCATTGGAAACCTCTGACCCTGCATCTGAGATGGGTTGGGTGGGCGGGGACCAAAGCCTGGAGAAGCTTGGGCATTTGGAGCCCTAGTGACAGCACTGTTTGGCACCCAGATGCGGCGCTTCTGCGGAGGGGTGGTCATGTTGGAGGAGGAACCACCCTCACGCGAGTGCTTGCGCGACTCCTCGAACGCCTTGCGCCCATTCTCCTCATTGAGCGCGGTGTTCACGAGCTCCACGAAGTCCTTGCACTTGATGTTGGTGAGAGCGTACTTCAGTTCCGGGTTAAAACCTCGACGGAACCTTGCCATCTTCTTGGCTTCAGTGGACACCTCGTCACCAGCGTATCGAGCGAGACGATTGAACTCGTTCTGGTAGCCGAGGATGTCCAGCTTGCCCTGTTTGAGAGAGCAGAACTCTTCACGCATCCTTTCCATGAGACCATCTGGGATGTGGTGCTTCAGGAAAGCTTCCTTGAAACAGCCCCAGGTGATAGGATAACCAGCTCTCATGGTCTGGTAGTTCTCCCACCAGGTAGCTGCCTGACCCTTCAGTAGGTAGGTGGCATACTTGACCTTATCTTCCTCAGCAACATGAGCAATCTCCAGAGCCCTGTTCATCTCCCTGATCCAGTCATCAGCATCCAGAGGCTCACGTGTTGCCACGAAAGCTCTCGGCCCCATGCTCAGAAACTCCTTGATGCTGACTCGCGGAGCATTCTGGTTGTTGTGCTGGTTAGCCTGGATCTGGGCCATTTGAGCCACGACCTGAGTCATCTGAGTCAACAGCTCCGTGAGCGGAGGTGGCTCAGGCGGGGAGTTCCTGGTTGGAGGCATCCTGAACAGAAATGCATTTTAGCACAACAACAGAAAAGGATAGACTTGGTAACCGAAAGATAGATTATTCCGACGCATGAATAGACAACCAACATGTACATCATCACATGTTCAAATACATCAGAATATCCAACACACCAATACATGGTTCGAATGCCACAGGATAACTAAACATAGCTAGGAACGGATACATCGGTACTCCCATGCTCATCACGCAGGACGGCGGCGAGTAGTACGACGAGAGATACGGTGAGGAGGAATCCCACGGAAGTAGGTATGACGACGATCCACGTAGAGCGGGACTGCTCTGAGAGCAACTCTCGGTGTGGTGAAGTAGAAAGCGTCGTCTCCCTGTGCTCCAAAGCGGGGAATCCCTGTGTAACCTGGACCAAGGTCGAGAAGTGGACCTCTGATCGGCTCGTAACCTCCAGCATCTGGCAACGGAAGACCAGCTGGCTGAGTGAAACGTGCAAAGCGCTCGTCTCGAACGAAGTCTGTGGTGTACGTCGCCAGACGAGTGAGAGCAAGGTGGAGCTGCTCCCTGACTGAAGGCTAACTCCTGAGACAGTGTGGAAGCAACTGCGTCACTGTGCCTCACGAACTGAGCAGTGGTGTGCAGCCTGGAGCTATCAGACTCGTAGGTATCCAGGTTGCCGTGGAGAGTGAAGTGAACTCCCGCCGACGTGATGTAACCACGGGGGATGTGGCGATAGATAGAATCGTCAAACCCCCAGTAGTCAGCACGGAGGACGGTGAGACTCACGTAAGCTGCCTGCTGCACGGCCATATCCACTGTGGAACCTACTGCCTCATAGCGGTGGACAACGCTCCTTCCATCATCCGACAGAATGTAGACGATGGCCCGGTAGTAGGTCTGGTCAAACTCTCGCTGCTGCTCGTAGACCTGGTACTCTGGTGCCCAATGGAACCCCAGATAAGTCACCATGTCTCTCAGCATCTCCGGATAACCGGCGGTGCTCTCACAGCGAGTCATCCGAACCACCTGCGGGAAGAACCTGAGATCCATCTGCAGATGATTTGGGAGTTTTTGATTAGACTCCGGTAGAAGAAATGAAGTGGAAAACAACAGCAAGGTTTCCACGGACGAAAGGTTCTTTAGAAGAACAGGATATCGAAGCAACATCGGGAAAACGAGACCAAAAGTCCCGAGGTACTACGGAGAACCCAAAACACGTGAAATCCTAACTTGAAAGTTTAGGTGAGAAGAGAAAACAACGTTGCACTTCCTTACCAGAAAAGGGTGGGTGGGTGGGGAAAGAAGAAAAATGGCAGAATTCCTACTCTCACGTTTCATTTTTCCTATATAGCTACAAAATAGTTTCTAGACTCAACTGCGACCAGTAAAAGGGATCCTACAGGCAGACAGACTCTGATACCATTTGTCGCACCCGGACTTCTAGAGGATACTCACCGTACGAACTGAACAGTATTTTGATTGGATTACGGGGCTTAAAGGCTCCCGCGTCCCCTTACGGGTAGGCCAGCACTTATGTGCGACAACCAACCGTTACTGTTCACCGTCGATGTAAACTATCCCGTAGAAATCTGGACACTACCATTGACGTACTTCATACCATACACACATGGTACGTCAACGGCTTTGAACAAAAGGATAACACAACATGCCTCTAAGACACAAAAGATCGAAATAAGTTGCAAATGGCCCTCACTAGGGCAGAGAATAGCAAATACAATCATCCAGAGGACACATGTCCCAACATAATATCATTACAACTCAGCGGAAGCATTCAAAGGGGGGGTCTGAGTACAGACAAATCCAAATAGGCTTAAGAAGCCGGGAACTGAAATAAAGACGAAGCCCATCCACGTAGGTCCTGGATCCAGCCCTGGTCCAGCTATCTACTCGTCTGCAGTCTCGTCAAACTCCACGAAGTAGCCATCCTGGTGGTCATCGTAGCCGTAGTCGTAGTCTGCGTAAACCACAGCCCCAAAGGGGTCAGTACAACAACGTACTGGCAAGCAAGACTCACAGTTCACCAAAGTGTAGCCCGTCAACACCAAGCACAGATGCCTTGGGATCAACGGAGGAAAAAGGGTATGAAAGATGCTGCAACTGGCTGCACTAACCAACTACAGAACAAACTACAACTTCCGGTGTAACAGAAAGAGATAAGATAGCGTATCGTAACCAACTATCCACTAACCACCAAACAAACCCATCCTGGATATCGCCCCTTATCCAAAGAAGCAATCCGAGGATAACTCACACAGTTGGTTAATGATGGATCAAGTTGTTGTGTCAATAAGCCTATTACTAGTCAAGTTATCATTAGTTAGGTGTAAGTTGTTCTGAGTACTTGTTAGCCAGTACTTTCACCAAGTCAACCATAACCGCGGAAAACACGGCTTCTCGAGAAGATTTATCCCTGCAGGGGTGCACCAATTTGGCCGTACACGTAAGAATAACCCGCCAGATGGGAAGGCCTTTCCCACCAAGCGGGGCACTCAACACAACTCAACTCTTCTTCGCATCAAGCCCAAAGCACCACGTGCTGTGCGTGCGCGGCTAATCGAGCCCCCCGAAGAAAAGGAGGACCCTCATAGCACTGGAAGACCACGCCGCCCTAAATGCCGACTACAAAAGTTCCACCCTGGCCTCGGGTTCGTACCTGCATATGCGTGCATCAAATGGAAAGCCCGAACTAAGTGTGGTGATTTGGACGAGATGCGGATCGAGTCAAATTGAGGGGGGCGCCCATACACGCTTCCCACATGCGGATAGTGCGCTCATCATGGATCAGTAGACAAGACCCTTTTCCTATTAGGGTCGACACTAGCAGGCCTCAAAACCACGCCGGGCCTCCTGCCAGTGCCTTATCAGAAAATTATTATTACCTCAAATTAACAAGTGTTGTCTAACATCGAGCCCCAGAATATAACAGAATATAATAACAGAAAGTATCTGATAACAGACTCGAGCAAAACAACCCTAAGCATGCTAGTAAGACACGGGCCCAAGCAACGGGGTTTTAGGACTGGAGGTGTGGCAATATCAGGGTTTAGGGTATCATGTGATAGGTTCGTAACAGAAGCAACGATACATAGGGCTAGCAAATATAGACAACGGAAAGTATCGGTAACCAAATGTTGAAAGGAACACAATGGTTCATGTGAGTGATAACTTGCCTGCAAACCCAGTAGCCGGGTACTGAGCTAGATCCTCAGAAGGGGTGTCGTAAAGGTCGTCGGTATCAACGTCGTCGTCTATCCGAGAAGAAGCAAACAAACAAGGCAGAAATATAAACAATCATCATCATGGCATAGTGCACAATCAAATATGATGCATGACAAGTTAATGGTTGCTTCAAAATAAACTAGATAACATGATAACACAATTTAAATGGACACATATGCAATTTTGAGTTGCATATGAAAAGCCCATGGATTTTGGTTAGATTATTTGTTTTCCAACTAATCAACAGGTGCTAGTGGTTTAGTATGATGCATGCAAAAGGAAAACAGCAAAATAACAACATTAGAATCAAATTAAAATAGGGTGTAGCAATTTAGAATTTTATTATTAATTTAGGGAATTTTTGGGTGCCTTAAAGGTGACACACAAGTATTTGTTGTTTTCAACCATTTAAATTGTTCAAAACAAATAACAAAGTTTATATTTGAAAAGAACATCAATTTTTAGTTGGATTACATGTTTCAAATATTGAAATTGGAATTAGGATGAATTTATTATGAATTAAACAATATTAAACAAGTTTTAAATGAATTTAAAACAAGTTTGAATTTAATTGAATTTTTATTTGTTCAAAACATAATTTCAATCTCATATTTGAAAAGTTCATACTTTGGTGGTTTGAAAACATATTTTGCATGTTCAAAAATAATTTAAATTGAGCAAGTTATGATTTTATCAAATTTAATTGAATTAAACAAGGATTAAATTAGTTAGGCAATTTAAATTATTCAAACCATGAAACAAAATTTATATTTGAATAGGTTATTTGAAATAGCATTGAAAACATATTTTATTTGCATGATTTGGATTATTATGAATTACTTATGAATTTTGGCAAAATACAATTGAATGATTTGAATTTAAATTTGAATTGCAATTTGAAAGTTCAAAACAGTACACAATTGGATTATTTGGAAAGATCATTTGATTTGGATCAGAAAACATATAAAACTTTTATTTATTGGAATTTTAGATTAAAAGTTATTAAGGTTTGAAATTCCATGTTTAAATCTGTTATTTAAATTGATTTTGGAATTACAGAAAAAAAAATGCGCAGAAACTTTTGGTACTGCACTGCTATCCAGCCACAGACACTGCCCCGTGGGGCCTAGCCAGCGTGGCGGGAGCGAATGCTTGCGTGGCGGAAGGAGTCAATGACATGTGGGCCTCCTGCGCGTGGGGGAAAAATCCCACAAAAAAGGTGGGGCGCTGCGGGCTCGAACCCGCGACCAGCCCTTGGCACAGCGCAGGTGCAACCACTGCGCTACTCCGTCAGTTTCGACAGAGTAGCAAACGCGGACCGGTTATCTCTTCAACGCGTGGTTTACTGAACTTTTTGCTGACGAACAAAACCTTGCTCGTCTGACGGAAGCGAGGGCTCGCCGGCGTTGATCCACGGCACGCTGCTCGAATTCGGTGGTGCGTGGACGTGTGCAGAACGTGCACGGTACCGTGCGCAAGCAGAGGGAGAGGGGAGGAGATAGACGGTGGCTCACCACCGGTTGTAGAAGGAGGCAGAGGCGCGGTGACGCAACGGTGACAACGGCAGCTGCGGCGATGACGAGGACGGCGGCGCGGTTGCAGTGGACCTCCAAGCTCCCTCCGGTGTTCGATGCGTAGAGGAAGAAGAGGGCGTCTGGTTCCAGTGCTCAGCGAAGGGAGAGGGTGGCTACTGCGACGGCGAGCTAGGTAGGTTCAGACATGGCGGCTCCGGCGAGGTGGCAGCAGAGAAGGAAAACGATGGGGAGGTGGCGATTGGCGGCGGCGGAGAGGGGAACAGGAACCTAGGGGGGCCTAGGGTTGGCGCGGAGCCCTAAGGCGCGTTTTATAGGCTCACGGGAGCTCGGATCGCCGTCGGAGTGCGGCACTGTCGCGGTGGCACCGGCCGATGATGTGCCGTACTTCGAACAGATGATCTGCACGCTTTTTGAAGCGGTAAGTGAGGGGTAGGCGGGCTGGGCTTGCGCGCGCGGGAGATAGAGAGGGAAACGGGCTGGGCCAGCTAGGTTAGTTGCTGCGCGCGCAGAGTTTTATTCTTTTTTTATTTTTTTCCTTTTCTGTTTTTTGTAGGTTTTGCTTTTGGAAGAAAAACATAGGTTTTAGGTTAGAGAAAAATTTGGAAAAATTAGGGGAAATTCCTTAGGTCAAAAGCAAACATTTGGTAGCTTTTATTTGCAAGAGTTTAAATATTTTCTTGCTGTTTGTAATTAAAACACATTTAGGTGAAATTTTTAATATTAAAGACCATTAATAAAACCAACATTTAAAATAGGGTAACCCCTATGGTAATTAGACAATTTGAGTTGATTTGTTTTGGTAACAACATAATTTCAAAATGATTCTGTTTTGGGTGTTTTGATTTGGATTTTAAAGGTGGTTGTGGAATTAAATGATTGATTTAAAACCAACATTTTCACAAATGATCACTAAGGCATAAAATGAAACCAATTGGTTGTTTTTAGTTGTGATTTTTATTCAAAATGTTGTAACAGAGCAAGTATGAAACCATTGTTTAAATAAGGTTTGAAATTGAGTTGTGAAAACAGTGGAAAACAATTGCAACAATTAAGAAACAAATGCAACCAACATGGAAACAATATGATGACATGATGCAGTACTTTAATAAACATGCAACAAACATTCTAAGGGGATGATTTTCATACTTGGGATGTTACAACCACTTGAACTCCATGTGTTGGATTCAAGGTTGGATGCTATCAAGATCATTGCTTATAATGAATATATCTATATGATCAAAAAGAAGAATCGTCATCAAGTGTGTGTGATGTGCAAGTTCAATATGAGCACCAAGAATATTTCATATGCTTGAAGCTTTCCACCCATATGGAGATTATGGTCAAGTGAAGATGGGCATGTGAGAAGCCCTCTCATATTAGCTTACGGGGGAGCAATTTACAAGTCTTCACGAAGTAAAGCAAATCAAGAAAGGTCATCTAGCTCAATTGGATTGCGCAAGGCAAATCTATGACTTAGATAGGATTTCTATTTTACCGGTCTCATTATGTTAGTTGGGATACGGGATTATAGGATAGATAACCATTCTATCAAGAGGGGATCTTGAATACGTATCTATCATAGAGAGCTCAAACCTTTGCATACTTGGCATCATCCTTCTTGGTTCTTATTTGGGTTTTCTCCATGTATAATTTTAGATCTTTTCATGTTCATCATGTTAACCTCAAGTTTATCAAAAATGGGTTTCGTATGAAAAACTTATCACATTTTTGATGTTGGAGGTTTCTACCGGTTGTCCTTTATAGATAGGTAAAAAATTTCATCATTTGGTTTTATATTACCATTTTGTACTATGAAGTTTCTCTGCATATTCTTGTAGTGCTCGTCGTTGCGATTTCAATGAGCCCAAGAACATCGAAAACAGAGTCCGCAAGCAAAAGTTATGATTGTTTTCATACCGGAGTTTCTGCAAGTTTTCCCAGCAGCGGTAGTACCAGTGCCGGTACCGCCGAATACCCTTTCGGATGTAAGTGGCGGTATTAGCGGTGAAACCACCGGTAGTACTGCTGCCTAGGGCGGATTTTTAGCCCGTTGGTTCTCCTAACTCACCCAGGGGCGGTAGTACCGGTGGTTTCACCGGTAGTACAGCCCCTGCGCGTTTTTGCCCCTAACTGTTGGATATTTGGGTGACCTATTTAAGGTGCCTTCTTCCCCAATGGTTCCCCAACTCTTTGGGCAAGTTTGACCTCCATTGTTTACCTCCAAAATCTTGCTATCTCTCAATCCCTCCAATGATTCTTACTTCCACTTGAGGGAAAAGAGAGAGGAGATCTAGATCTACAACTCTACCAATCAACCCCTCCTCTTTGTGAGGGGAACCAATTAGATCTAGATCTAGGGATTCAGTTGTTGTTTTCCTTGTTTTTCCTCCTTCCTCTCTCCATAGAATTAGTTGCTTTGGTGGGATTTGGGGTAGAAGTTATTGATCACTTTGTGTGTTCTTTCCATTGCATTAGGTGCATCGGTTTGAGTTCCCCTCGGGATTCATGGATGAGGAGTTGATGAGCTTGTTACTCTTGGGTGCTTGGTCACCGGAGATATTTTCCTCTTGGGTGTATTGATCACCCTTGACGGTTAGTTCTTCGGGCTTCCACCTTGTTGCAAGAATCTTTGTTGAGATCCTCCAATTGAGTTGTGGAGATAGCCTCAACCTCGTGTAAGGTTTGGTCAACGCCTTCAAGTCAAACTCATAGTGGAAACGAGCATCTCCCTCACCAGAGAAGCTCAAGGAGAATAAGATGTGCACATCCGTGCTATTGAGGAGCGCCTAGGTGGCTCCCCACCTCTCCAACAAAGACGTACTTCCCTTGGGAAGGAACTTCGGTAATCACATCGGTGTCTCCTTGTGTTTCGGTTATTTCTATACTCTAGCTTGTTACTTATGCATTTACCTTTGTGATAGCCATTGTACTTGAAGTCATCTATCCTTCTATCACATAGTTGTATATCTTTCTTATCATAATTTTTTGGTGCACATAGGTAAACCTAGCTTGTATAAGTTTTTTTCTTGATAAATTAAATGCTAGTTTTATTCCGCATTTACTCAAGCCTAAACCGTTTATTTTAAAGCGCCTATTCACCCCCCTCTAGGCGGCATCCTTGTACCTTCAATTGGCATTAGAGCTAGGGCTCTCATTTTTAGGCTTAACCGCCTTGAGAGTAATGATGTCTCTTAGTGAATTAGTGCATGATCCCACATTTCATGTCGATGGCACGAACTATGATGTTTGGAAATTTTGCATGCTCATTTATTTCCGGGTCATGGACCCACATATGGAGAAAATTGTAGAGATGGGTTCTTATCCTCCAAAGGATCCTCAAAATCCAACTTTAGAGGAAGAGAAAAACTTATCTCTCGATGCTCGTGCTATTAATGTGTTTTTCCTTCTTGCGAGCCTCGTAGTTATTAAACCACTCTTTCCTATCCGGAATGCTCATGAGTTATGGACAAAGCTTCAAGATAAATATGGTGTGTACAATGTTGAAGACGATGATTGTTATCCCTCCATTTCCGACCGTGATGAGTTATCAACTTCTTCTACTTCACCAACATGTGGTAAGCCACAAACTAATGAGATGGTGAGTAGTGATAGGCTTTGCAATAATGACAGTGAGCTTATTATTGATGATCCTCATCTCTATCTTATTGACATTCCTCATATTTGGACTTAAACACAACTAGCGCCAAAATTGTTTTACATGCTTGTGTTGATAGTCTTTGCATATCATGTCGAGATTGCTTGAATAAATCTCATGATGATATGCTTGCTTTATCTTGTTACTATGATAAAAATGTTTGTGTTTCCTCTAGTATTTGTATGGCTAACAATGTAAAGGAAACCCAACTCTCTATGGAACAAGATGTGGACTTGAGTGGTGCCTCAAGTAATGATCCATCATCATCTACCACATTTTGCCTCATGGCCAAGGATCAAAGGTATCTTCTACTTTTAACCCCAATATACCTCATGATGATAGAGATGAGTGGATAGCTTTGTGGTTAGTTAGCCTTGATAGTGAGACCAAGAAAAATGTGAATGCTCTCCTAGAACAACTTGATGAGGCTAACTCTCTTATAGATGAAAAGGAGGATATCATCGTGACTTTGGAAAGTCATAATGGTGGTCATTCTATCAAGGACAAAGAGCTTGAAAATGCTTTTGAGAAAGAGTGTTCCCTTAGATCTTCTCTTGAAGAGAAACTATCTAGTCTGGAAGAAACCTATGCTATTAGCGTTTCTAAGCTTAGAAGGAACAATGAATTATATATTGCTCTTGCTAATGACCTAAAAGCTAAAAATGATGATGCTTGTGCTACTAACTCTTCTTCTTGTGAAGCATCCGTAATAAAGGAGAATGTTGAGATACGGTCTCAACTTGACTTGCTAACTAGTAATTATGGGAAATTGGAAGAAACTCGTGAAAATCTCTCAAGCTCTCATAAGGATCTTCTAGTCTCCCATGAGAGGCTAAAGTTAGCTCATGAGGTTATTTATTTTAAGATAATATTTTGTGAGCCTTATGTGGACAAAGGCACAACATCTACTTTAAATGCTATATCGCCTTGTGCTAGTCCTAGTAATTCATCCACCCATAATGTTTCCACATCTTATGATGAATTCCATTCCTTGCCTTGTTGCTCTAATAATGATGCATCTACTTCCTGTAGCTCTTGTGTTGATACTAACCATGTAGAGGAAATCAAAGAGCTCAAGGCCCGAGTCACCTCATTCAAGAAAGGCTTGGAGAAGTGTCATAAAGGAAAGTCCGCACTTGACAATATGTTGAGTGTCCAAAAATCCCCCAATGACAAGAGAGGACTTGGATTCATTTCTAATCACAAGAACAAGTCCAAGGTCGACAAGAAGAAGGGTCATGAACAAGTCAAGAATTTGGCCAAGATTGTTTGGTTCAAGTGCAAGGTTGAAGGGCATAATGTTAGATCATGCCCTTTGAAGAAGAAGCAACTTAGTGAGAAGCAACAAGGGAGGCGGCCACAAGTCCAACCTTAATCTCAACTTCAAGTTGAAGAAAGGCCTCTTCCCATGAAGACTCAAGACAATGCTTCTCAAGTTGAGAAATCAACCAAGAAGAATGGAAGGAGTCGTTGTTGCTAATTATGCCGTGAAAAGGGCCATCTTGCTTCTTCATGCACTAATGGTACATTATCCAACCCTATCATAATTGATGATGTGTATTCCATTCGGAAGGATAATGTGGGCAATGTGTTTTCCAAATATGTTGGTACTCAAAGTGGTGTCAAGAAAAGAACCATTTGGGTTTCCAAGCCTATTGTGACTAACCTCTTAGGACCCAACTTGGTTGGGGACCAACAAGCTCAAAATTGATCAATAGGTGTTATTGGAGGGCATTGGAGACTTGGCTATGTCATGAATAATTAAGGGATATTCATCACATATATTTTACTCAAGCCAAGTAATTTGGATTATCATGCCTATATCTCATATCCCATAATCCTTCTTGCGTTAACTTGTATTTACATTATATATATACATTGAAAGTTGCTTTCCCTTTTGCATGTGTTGGTTTTGTACCTTGCTTGCATTTTTTATATGTTGTGCTTACTACTTACTTATCCTTCAGTAATTTAGTATGTATTTGTTGGTTCACACAACATGTATGTGTGAGTTTGCTTTGAGCCTTATTGCATCTTGGTTTATCTTATTTGGCTCTTTTGAGTAATTAATGGACTATCCCATTTTGGGAATGTAATATGCCTTTGGCACTTCACAGTCCAAAAATGTGTGTACTTGAGGAATACCCTTACTGTTGATATTTCAATATTATCTAGTCTCTATGGTATTTCATACTCATGAGAAATTCAAATTCTATAATGTCTATTAATTATCTCTAGTTGGTCTTTGTTTGCCTCTTGCTAAGAAGATATGGATTATCACATTATGGGGGAGTAATATTCTTTGTGCATATTACAAGCCTAAAGAATGTGAACATTTGAGGTTTTGCCACCTAGAATTGATATTGCCAATTATCTTATTCCTATGTGGCATGTGTGCTCAAACAAGTTTCAATTTGCTTTTTTTTTATTTGCTCATCTTTTGGTATCTTGTTTGTGAGAGAGTTTCTTGGTGCAGTTTTCCTCAAATGTGCACGAGTATTTACCTTCTCGGAAACCGGTTGCTTCATGATATATTAATCATTGCTTTGCATGATCATTCGACTATTAAAGCCACCAAGAATCTATTTTTAAGCATTGTGTTTTCATTCCTATCCTTTTCGTAAGCTTTTGTTTTGTGAATATGATCACGAATATGTATGCAACATACCACCAAGTAATAACTACTCTCCTTGTCCTTGACAAGTGATAATCTTATTTGTGGTATAATGTATTGGTCGTATTTACTTGGGCTATTTCTTAATTTTCCCATATTTCTTGCCAAGTAATTTCTTTGTGCTCACTCCCATTGTCTTCCTTGCCTTTTGAAATCCCTTTGGTTTACTCGTATTTATTTGGTGTTCTAATTGGTAAATCTAAAGCAAGTATCCCACTTGTGTGCATATTGTATTCAAATACAAAATTATAAGTAATGCACAAATCATGGGGGAGCTTTCCTATATTATTTCAAACACTATTTTTCTTCATTTTTCTTCAGATCTTTCTCAATTGGTATTTAATCTCGATGACGTGTCTATTTGGAACACAAACCTTTTTCGTCTCGGTACTTTGTGCAATCATGAAAAGTGTTGAGGGTTTGGTTTAGTTCTTGGAACCTTGCTCTTTATGGGAGTTGGTTATCTTCTCATTGATTTATTTTCAAATTGATCTATTTTGGATATTGAACTTCTTTTCATTAATGAATCTTTCTTTTGGTATCTCTATTGGGAGTTCAATATCTCATTTCTTGATCTAACTTTTATTTGGTTTCTTTCAAGTGTTAAATGGTTCTTTGTGTATCTCATTTTCACTTGATTTCTTTTCAAAATGGTTTCTTATCAACCATGTGTTGATTTGGATCTTTGGTACGATTTGGACAACCTTTTGTGGTGTCACAATCTTGTGCACCCTCTTTTGTTTTCTTGGTGTTTTAGTCCACATCATATCTCTTTTGGTTCTTGAAAGTATTTCCATGCATATTTACTAATGCATTTGATATGGTATACTTTACTTTCTTTGATCTGATATATAGGGTAAACTCCACCAAATCCAAAATCGGCGGAAATCTCAAATGCAGGAAGCTGGCTAATCTTCTACCAGGTGGCGGCAGTACCAGTGAAACCACCGGTAGTCCGCCCCCGGTACTCTCCATCACATCTCCAGGGAGGCAACCTCCGGTGGCGGTACCGGTGGTACTACCGCCAATTCGACGCTCTGTTGTTACATCGCGGAGACCAAAATGGAGGCCACCGGCAGTACCGGTGGGCGGTAGTACCGCTGGTACAACCGGTACCTCCGGCGTTTCTTTAGGCTTCAAGGGGTTGTCCACCACTGGTGCTGGTACCGGTGGTGGTACTGCCAATCCAGCGCTCTGTTGGTACATCGCAGAGGCAACGATGGAGGCCGCCGGTACCCTCGGTGTTGCGGATTCTGGTGCGCAGGGAGAGATCCGTTTGGGCTCTGGAACACTGACCGCACTAGTACTGCCACTGGTGCGTGTAACACCTGGGGTGTTACCCTAAGTAGAGTTGGTTGTTTTTCTTTTGCTTGCATCACCTGCATCACATGAGCATTGCATTCTGTTTTCAAAACAACTCAAAATTCAAAAGCACTTTAAACTTTCACACATGTCCAAATTTTCCAATTCAAAAATTGCCAACTAAGCATCTCGAATTGTTTTCAATAGTTTGAAGTTATTTAAATTGCTTACTCACTAAAAATTCCTTTTTATCAAACACCCTAATGGCAAATTAAATTTCAAATCATTTCCTTCTTAATGGGCATGATCCAATTGTGGTTTGGCAATTAAAATCTTGCAAACAAATTAAGTCAATAAGCTTTCATCATTGTTTGAGTTAGTGGAATAAAATTGTTTAAAATTCAACTCCTTATGAAAGACTATGGAAATTCAAATAACAACTTAAAAACTCAACTGTTTCAAACTTTTGGACCTAATATTCACAATTACTTTTAATTATTGTTTTGCAAATTAATAAAATTTAGTTATAAAATAAACACCCTCAAACCCTATTTGAAAAATTCAACTAACAACTTTAAATCAAATTAAAATTTCAAAATTGTGAAAATAATGTTAACATTTGCTTTAATTTATGTTTTGAAAATTAACACAAATAATTCATAAAAGAAAAACCCTAACACTTTTCTATCTCTCTCTCCCTTTCAACCTTTACAAATAAAAGAGAAAAGGAAAAAATCAAAAGAAAAAAAAAGGAGAGAGGCAGCCCACCACATCCCTTTTTCCCCCAAAGCCCAACCCACCACCAGTCGCTTTCTTCCACCTCGACGTCATCTTGTGTACGAACACTCCCTCACCGTATGATCCTCCTCCCCCCTCCCCGATTCTCTGCCGTACCGAGCTCGAGCTCCCCTTAAAACCTAACCTCCACCTCCTACTCGCTAGCCCTAGCCTCCTATCTGCCGCCGCCATCTTCCCATCTTCTCCACCTCCCTCACTCTCTGTATATCCCTCTGCAACCACCGAGCTGCCATGGCCGGAGAAGGAAAATCGCCACGGTGCCGGGGAAGGGGTAGGGGCCGCGGGTTGCCGACCGCGGGAACGGAGCTGCCGCATTGGCCGCTACCTCTGCAACCCCGCGGACGAGCCCTTGCCTCCACGGACGGCCGCCGGCGAGCACGCCCTCGACGCGGACTGAACCACGCCGTCCCCGATCGACCACCGCCTCGTCACGCTATCTCTGCGCGCTCGGACCCCTCGAGGTGAGCCACACCTCCACCATCCTCTTACCCTCCTCCCGTTGTGCTCTGGATGCGCCGCCGTCGTGCGCCATCGTGTTGCCGCCGGCGATCGCTGTTTTTATTCCGTCAGGTTCAGAGGACGACTCGCTGTCGAGTTTCAGTTAACAGGCGATGAGATGCTATTTCTTCCGTCAGAAACGCTCACCAACAGCAACGAGCAGATCAGCCCGGTGGCTAGGGCGCTGCGCGCGCTTCCGCGAGGGCAGCGGATCGAACCCCGCGCGGCGCAAGCCTTTTTTTCCCTTTTATTTCCGCGCTGACATGCGGGACCCCCTCGTCAGCGTCTCCTAGCGCCACGCCAGCGCCACGTTGGCTGGCCCCGCAGGTCAGCCGCTGTGGTTGGCTCTGCCTCGGTGAAACCCGTCCCAGATCCAGATCTGGATCCAGATCTTTGCACCGAGGCCCCTGCCCTTCTACTTTTTGTACCGAAGCCCTCCCTTTCTCTTTTTTTCATCACCAACAAGCCCCATCACTTTACAGAAAACACCCCACAATTCAAATGCACCTAACTTTCATTTTCCAAATTCAAATAATGTAAATGAAATATGTTTTCTGCCCCAAATTTAACACTCTATCTGATTACAACATTTCTTTTCTGTTTTGCACATTTCAAATTGTTTCAAATTTCAAATTCAAACAATTCATATCAAATTTGGTTAATTCCATAAGTAATTCATACTTAATTCAAATAACCCAAATAAAATATGTTTTTCAGTCCAAATTCAATGTACTTTCTGTTTATCAACTTTGTTTTGCATTTTGGGCAATTAAAATTAATGTTATTTAATAATCCTTAAAAATGACAAACTAAAATGGCATAATTAATAACTTTAAAATGGTTGCTCCAAATTAAATACTCAAAACATGAATTTCATCCAAAATCACATGCCACACTTGAATATCAACTTTGTTTTCTGGTTTGCCACATTTAAATTGAATATTTGCTTCACCTCTTGTTTAATGCATTTAAATTGGTAATGTGCTTAACTAAATCATTTAAGAATTGTTTTCCAACAAATGAAATAGGTTTTCCATGCCATTTGGAACCACCTTTTCAAATATAAATTTTGTTTCATGTTTTGGATAATTAAAATTGCTTGAATAATTTAAACCTTGTTTAAATCATTTAAATTTGCTAAATTCATAACTTGCTCAAATTAAATTATTTTTGAACTAATAAAATATATTTTCAAACCAGAAAAACATAACCTTTTCAAATATGAATTTGAATTTATGTTTTGAACAAGTGAAATTCAAATAATATTCATACTTGAATTTAATTCATTTAAATCTTGTTTAACTTGTTTAATCCATAAATAATTCATCTTAATTCCCTTTTCAATAGTTGAAACATGTAATCCACCTAAAATTTTGTGTTCTAATCAAATATGAACTTTGTTATCTGTTTTGAATAATTTAACTTGATGAAAATACCAAATGCTTGTGTGACACCTTTAAGGAACCAAAATTCCTTAACTTAATAACTAAAATTCCAAAATTGGTACACCTTAATTCCAATTGTTTCTATTGTTGTTATTTTTCTGTTTTCATCATCCATGCATCATGCTAATCCACTTTCACCTATTGGTTAGTTGTAAAACAACTATTTCAACCTTAATTCATGGGCTTATCATATGCAACTCAAATTGCATATGGGTCCATTTAAACATGTTATCATGTCAACTAGTTTATTTCTATGCATCCATTAAATTGTCATGCATCCATATCTTGATCATGCTGGATCTTTTGCCGTAGTAGTAATTGTTGCATCCGGTGTTTGTTCGAGGTTCATTGCTTCTTCCCGGATAGGACGTTGAGATGATGTGAGCAACGAAAAGTTCTGTGGATGTACCTCTACTTGCTGGATCTCAGGCAAGTATACTCACTTGCTGCCAAATAGCTGCCTTTCATCACTTGTTACCGATTGTTTCCGTTGTTCTTATTCTAGCCCTATGATTCGATGCTTGTGTCTCGATCCTATTATATGTTTACCTTGCAGCCATGATATAGCCTTTTCCTTCCACTTCCTATTAACTGTTGTATGTCTACCCTGTTGGCCCTCGTGTCGTAGTTGCATGCTTAGTGTTGTTTGCGCTCAAGTCTTGTTGTCCTTCGTATCACATGTTTAGTTGCTAGCTGGGTTTCAATTCAATCAACAACTTGTTAATGTTTTGGGTAATAATAATTTGATGATAAGGCACTAGCAGGAGGCCCGGCGTGGTTTTGAAGCCTGCTAGTGTCGACCCTAATTAGGAAAAGGGTCTTGTCTACTGATCCATGATGAGCGCACTAACCGCATGTGGGAAGCGAGTATGGGCGCCCCCCTCAATTTGACTCGATTCGCATCTCGTCCAAATCGCCACACTTAGTTCGGGCTTTCCATTTGATGCATGCATATGTAGGTGCGAACCCGAGGCCAGGGTGGAACTTTTGTAGTCGGCATTTAGGGCGGCGTGGTCTTCCAGTGCTATGAGGGTCCCCCTTTTCTTCGTGGGGGCTCGATTAGCCGCGCACGCACAGCACGTGGTTCTTTGGGCTTGATGCGAAGAAGAGTTGGGTTGTGTTGAGTACCTCGCTTGGTGGGTTGATCCCCCGTCTGCCGGGTTATTCTTACGTGTACGGCCAAATTGGTGCATCCCTGCAGGGTTAAATCTTCTCGAGAAGCCGTGTTTTCCGCGGTTATGGATGACCAGGTGAAAGTACTGGCTAACAAGTACTCAGAATAACTTACACCTAACTAATGATAACTTGACTAGTAATAGTCTTATTGACACAATAACTTGAACCATCCTTAATCCAACAGTGTGAGTTATCCTTGGATTGCTTCTTTGATAAGGGGGTAACATTGGATGGGTTTGTTTGGTGAGAAGTTATAGTTGGTTACGATACGCTATCTTATCCCCCTCTTGTAGCCGGATGTTGTAGTCGAGTCTCCGTAGTCTGTTAGTGCAGCCCGCTGCCGCTTCTTTGCAGTAATCCCTTCCTTTCCGTTGATCCCAAAGTATTTGTATCTTGTGATGACTGGCTATGCCGGTATCTTGTGAGTATGGTTTATCCACTTGCCAGTACTTAACCGTACTGACCCACGAATCTCTTTCGTGGCTGCATATTCAATATTGCAGTCAAAAGGTTTGAAGTCTGACGACGTTAGCTTGGGAATCCCTCCGGCTTGGCCTGGGCAGGGATTGGACGCTCTCGGTTATCTTCAGGACTCTTAGTCCAATTTGTATCTTGTCCGTAGTCGGACGCTATGTTGTTTCTTCCGCTGTTAGTTGGATCTTTGTATTGTATCAGTTGTATCCCTGACTCGTTTGAGTCATCTGGTATATATCTTTTCTGTTGTCGTTGTGGATTATTCGTGAACTGTTGTAATGTTATCACAAGTGGCAACCTGGAATCGGTTATTATGTGGATTTTGGCGGGAATGCTGAAATCTGCATAGTGCCCGATCTCGGGGCGTCACAAATGGTATCAGAGCCTTGGTTCCGATCCCCGAGATTGTTTCGATACGAATGGTTATCGAAGCAACGGGTCCGCAAAGCCTGTAGGATAACCTCGCTAACGGTCGTTGTTTCTAGAGTGTCGAAAACTATTTCTGCTAAACTATTTTGGAAAACCTCTCAATAGGATTCTTGTTTTTCTCCTTATCCCTATTCTATTTCCCCTCCCATCTTATTTGTTTTGGAGTCTTCCCCCCTTGTCTATCTTTCAAAGTGTTAGGATCCTACGTGGGTGGACGTTTTCTGAGCTTTTAACCCAATAGGTTCGATCATCAGAAGATTCCTGGTGGAAAAACATCGTCGTCACTCCGAGCAAGAATCCCTTGTTAGTGGTGTCGAGGAGATCAGCTGGAAGCATGAAGAATCGATAGTCGAACTTCTTTCCCCTCCCGGGTTAGCAGGTGGATTGCGAGGGCGCAATCCCTTGTTAGTGGTGTCGTCTGTAACACCTGGGGTGTTACCCTAAGTAGAGTTGGTTGTTTTTCTTTTGCTTGCATCACCTGCATCACATGAGCATTGCATTCTGTTTTCAAAACAACTCAAAATTCAAAAGCACTTTAAACTTTCACACATGTCCAAATTTTCCAATTCAAAAATTGCCAACTAAGCATATCAAATTGTTTTCAATAGTTTGAAGTTATTTAAATTGCTTACTCACTAAAAATTCCTTTTTATCAAACACCCTAATGGCAAATTAAATTTCAAATCATTTCCTTCTTAATGGGCATGATCCAATTGTGGTTTGGCAATTAAAATCTTGCAAACAAATTAAGTCAATAAGCTTTCATCATTGTTTGAGTTAGTGGAATAAAATTGTTTAAAATTCAACTCCTTATGAAAGACTATGGAAATTCAAATAGCCACTTTAAACCTTTTGGCCAATTCACATTTTAGGAAATAATGTTAATATAACCTTGGAATATTGTTGTTTTGGAAATTCCATAAAATTACAAATTTGCAAACACCAAAAATCCCCATCCTTTTCTATCTCTCTCTCTCTCTTTCATCCTTTACAAAAAAAAGAGTTAAGGAAAAAAATAAAAAGAAAAGGCAAAGGAAGGAGACAGGCTAGCCCCAGCCCTTTTTCCTTTTTCCCCAGCCCACCTAGTGACCCAAGCCCACTTCCCTCTTAAGCCCGATACCGATTCAGTTGTCGTCTTCCTCCCTCGACGTCATCTTCCTGTACGATCACCTCCACCACCGCAGGATCATCCCCCTCTCCCCGATTCTCTGCCGTACCGAGCTCGAGCTCCCCTTAAAACCTAACCTCCACCTCCTACTCGCTAGCCCTAGCCCCCTATCTGCCGCCGCCATCTTCCCATCTTCTCCACCTCCCTCACTCTCTGTATATCCCTCTGCAACCACCGAGCTGCCATGGCCGGAGAAGGAAAATCGCCACGGCGCCGGGGAAGGGGTAGGGGCCGCGGGTTGCCGACCGCGGGAACGGAGCTGCCGCGTTGGCCGCTACCTCTGCAACCCCGCGGACGAGCGCTTGCCTCCACGGACGGCCGCCGGCGAGCACGCCCTCGACGCGGACTGAACCACGCCGTCCCCGATCGACCACCGCCTCGTCACGCTATCTCTGCGCGCTCGGACCCCTCGAGGTGAGCCACACCTCCACCATCCTCTTACCCTCCTCCCGTTGTGCTCTGGATGCGCCGCCGTCGTGCGCCATCGTGTTGCCGCCGGCGATCGCTGTTTTTATTCCGTCAGGTTCAGAGAACGACTCGCTGTCGAGTTTCAGTTAACAGGCGATGAGATGCTTTTTCTTCCGTCAGAAACGCTCACCAACAGCAACGAGCAGATCAGCCCAGTGGCTAGGGCGCTGCGCGCGCTTCCGCGAGGGCAGCGGATCGAACCCCGCGCGGCGCAAGCCTTTTTCCCTTTTATTTCCGCGCTGACATGCGGGACCCCCTCGTCAGCGTCTCCTAGCGCCACGCCAGCGCCACGTTGGCTGGCCCCGCAGGTCAGCCGCTGTGGCTGGCTCTGCCCTCGGTGAAACCCGTCCCAGATCCAGATCTGGATCCAGATCTTTGCACCGAGGCCCCTGCCCTTCTACTTTTTGTACCGAAGCCCTCCTTTTCTCTGTTTTCATCACCAACAAGCCCCCATCACTTTACAGAAAACACCCCACAATTCAAATGCACCTAACTTTTATTTTCCAAACTCAAATAATGTAAATAAAATATGTTTTCTGCCCCAAATTTAATACTCTATCCAACTACATCATTTGTTTTCTATTTTGAACATTTCAAATTGTTTCAAAATTCAAATTCAAACAATTCATTTAAAATTTGATTAATTGCATAACTATTTCATACTTAATTCAAATAACCCAAATAAAATATGTTTTTCAGTCCAAATTCAATGTACTTTCTGTTTATCAACTTTGTTTTGCATTTTGGGCAATTAAAATTAATGTTATTTAATAATTCTTAAAAATGACAAATTAAATGGCATAATTAATAACTTGCAAATGGTTGCTCCAAATTAAATACTCAAAACATGAATTTCATCCAAAATCACATGCCACACTTGAATATCAACTTTGTTTTCTGGTTTGCAACCTTTCAATTGAATAATTGTTTCATCTCTTAATTAATGCATTTAAAATTGGTAATATGCTTAACTAAATCATTTGAAATTGTTTTCCAACAAATAAAATATGTTTTCCATGCCATTTTGAACCACCTTTTCAAATATAAATTTTGTTTCATGATTTGAGTAATTAAAATTTCTTGAATAATTTTAAACCTTGTTTAAATCATTTAAATTTGCTAAATTCATAACTTGCTCAAATTAAATTATTTTTGAACTAATAAAATATGTTTTCATACCAGAAAAACATAACCTTTTCAAATATGAATTTGAATTTATGTTTTGAACAAATAAAATCCAAATAATATTCATACTTGAATTTAATTCATCTAAATCTTGTTTAACTTGTTTAATCCATAAATAATTCATCTTAATTCCCTTTTCAATAGTTGAAACATGTAATCCACCTAAAATTTTGTGTTCTAATCAAATATGAACTTTGTTATCTGTTTTGAACAATTTAACTTGATGAAAATACCAAATGCTTGTGTGACACCTTTAAGGAACCAAAATTCCTTAACTTAATAACTAAAATTCCAAAATTGGTACACCTTAATTCCAATTATTTCTATTGTTGTTATTTTTCTGTTTTCATCATCCATGCATCATGCTAATCCACTTTCACCTATTGGTTAGTTCTAAAACAACTATTTCAACCTTAATTCATGGGCTTATCATATGCAACTCAAATTGCATATGGGTCCATTTAAACATGTTATCATGTCAACTAGTTTATTTCTATGCATCCATTAAATTGTCATGCATCCATATCTTGATCATGCTGGATCTTTTGCCGTAGTAGTAATTGTTGCATCCGGTGTTTGTTCGAGGTTCATTGCTTCTTCCCGGATAGGACGTTGAGATGATGTGAGCAACGACAAGTTCTGTGGATGTACCTCTACTTGTTGGACCTCAGGCAAGTATACTCACTTGCTGCCAAATAGCTGCCTTTCATCACTTGTTACCGATTCTTTCCGTTGTTCTTATTCTAGCCCTATGATTCGATGCTTGTGTCTCGATCCTATTATATGTTTACCTTGCAGCCATGATATAGCCTTTTCCTTCCACTTCCTATTAACTGTTGTATGTCTATCATGTTGGCCCTCGTGTCGTAGTTGCATGCTTAGTGTTGTTTGCGCTCAAGTCTTGTTGTCCGTCTTATCACCTGTTTAGTTTGCTAGTTGGGTTTCAATTCAATCAACAACTTGTTAATGTTTTGGGTAATAATAATTTGATGATAAGGCACCGGCAGGAGGCCCGGCGTGGTTTTGAAGCCTGCTAGTGTCGACCCTAATTAGGAAAAGGGTCTTGTCTACTGATTCATGATGAGCACACTAACCGCATGTGGGAAGCGAGTATGGGCGCCCCCCTCAATTTGACTCGATTCGCATCTCGTCCAAATCGCCACACTTAGTTCGGGCTTTCCATTTGATGCATGCATATGCAGGTGCGAACCCGAGGCCAGGGTGGAACTTTTGTAGTCGGCATTTAGGGCGGCGTGGTCTTCCAGTGCTATGAGGGTCCCCCTTTTCTTCGTGGGGGCTCGATTAGCCGCGCACGCACAGCACGTGGTTCTTTGGGCTTGATGCGAAGAAGAGTTGGGTTGTGTTGAGTACCTCGCTTGGTGGGTTGATCCCCCGTCTGCCGGGTTATTCTTACGTGTACGGCCAAATTGGTGCATCCCTGCAGGGTTAAATCTTCTCGAGAAGCCGTGTTTTCCGCGGTTATGGATGACTTGGTGAAAGTACTGGCTAACAAGTACTAAGAATAACTTACACCTAACTAATGATAACTTGACTAGTAATAGTCTTATTGACACCATAACTTGATCCATCCTTAATCCAACAGTGTGAGTTATCCTTGGGTTGCTTCCTTAGTAGGGGGTAACATTGGATGGGTTTGTTTGGTGAGAAGTTATAGTTGGTTACGATACGCTATCTTATCCCCCTCTTTTAGCCGGATGTTGTAGTGAGTCTCCGTAGTTGGTTAGTGCAGCCCGCTGCCGCTTATTTGCAATAATCCCTTCCTTTCCGTTGATCCCAAAGTATTTGTATCTTGTGATGACTGGCTATGCCGGTATCTTGTGAGTATGGTTTATCCACTTGCCAGTACTTAACCGTACTGACCCACGAATCTCTTTCGTGGCTGCATATTCAATATTGCAGTCAACAGGTTTGAAGTCTGACGATGTTAGCTTGGGAATCCCTCCGGCTTGGCCTGGACAGGGATTGGACGCTCTCGGTTATCTTCAGGACTCTTAGTCCAATTTGTATCTTGTCCGTAGTCGGACGCTATGTTGTTTCTTCCGCTGTTAGTTGGATCTTTGTATTGTATCAGTTGTATCCCTGACTCGTTTGAGTCATCTGGTATATATATTTTCTGTTGTCGTTGTGGATTATTCGTGAACTGTTGTAATGTTATCACAAGTGGCAACCTGGAATCGGTTATTATGTGGATTTTGGCGGGAATGCTGAAATCTGCATAGTGCCCGATCCCGGGGCGTCACAGTGCGGGAAAGTGGGCAACGACTGGATTGAAGGAGGAGTATCTAATGCACATATCTATGTGGATCTTATCCTATGTATTGTAATTTGTCTAACTACTTTGGACCCAATAAGTTTGGGGGACCATTTTGTACTTAAATGTGTTTTAGGTCCATTTGAGATGCACTGGATTCTTGTCTCATTCTCAAGGAAGGTGTCATCACCATGTGCTTATCAGAGTCAAGCTAGGATGATGAATTAAATATTATCTACTACAACATCACCATTGCCATCTCGGTAACAAGTATCTACCTCATGCATACCTTATCTTGTTCTCAACCTTGTGTAGGTTGCATCTTGGCATGAAAATATTTTATTTGCATTTTTTTGTTTTGTTTTGATACTTGTTGCTTCTATCAAAACATTGCAACTGTCTTTTTTCCATTATTGATATTTTTGATGTTTTTGATTTGTTTGTGTTGGAATTTCATTTATATCCCTCTAAGGATAAAATTGATCTATGTGCTATGCTTTCATTAAAAAAAAATCGTATTGGTGTATTTATGATTTTCTCTTTGATATCATGTTCTTTTCTTTGATAATTGTTTTATGTGTACATGTTTATTTGTGAATGTATATAATAATGATTGTTGTATAATAGAAGTTACATTTTGATTTGGTATCCTCTCTTGGTGCTCAACCAATTTTTTCCCAAGTGCCTTGGTTTTCTTCTTTTCTATGATCTCTTGCACTTGTTTTGTGTTTTATAATATATTGGGGGAGTGATGATTCCATATTTGCGCACTTTGTCTTTAAATATGAAAATTCTATATAGTGCATGAACATTGGGGAGCTTCTCCATTTTCAGTAAAACACTCTTTTGCTAAAATCATAAAATCTTGTGTTCAATCGGTTTTTTGGATCATTTTGATTGTTTGCCGTTCTTTGGAAGAAGTTTAGAGAGATATAATATTATTTGCAATATTTTTGGTCCTCAATATAGCTTGATCTCCCTCATCTATTCTCCATTGAATATGCGTTCCATTTCTCTCATATTATGAGAAATGCCTAAATTATGGGGGAGCTCTTACTGTATTGTCCGTCTAAATTTTTGCGCCCATTTCGGCAATGATGCCAATGGAGGAGAGATTTAGAGGGTTTAAGGTAATTTGGTTTTATGCTTTGGTTTCATTCTTAAGCATATACCTTTTATTATCTTTCATCCATGCTTGTTTGCTTTTCATGTTTGCTTAATTCATTATATAAACCCACGTAAAAGGGATTGTCATCAATTACCAAAATGGGGGAGATTGAAAGTGCATGGTTCCCCCATGTGTGGTTTTGGTAATTAATGACAATCCATATGGACTAATGTTTGCATTGAGACATTCTTGTAGGTTTGTCCATTGGCACCACTTGAACTCCATGTGTTGGATTCAAGGTTGGATTTTATCAAGATCATTGCTTATAATGAATATATCTATATGATCAAAAAGAAGAATCGTCATCAAGTGTGTGTGTTGTGCAAGTTCAATACGAGCATCAATAAGATTTCATATGCTTGAAGCTTACCACCCATATGGATATTATGGTCAAGTGAAGATGGGCATGTGAGAAGCTCTCTCATATTAGCTTATGGGGGAGCAATTTACAAGTCTTCACGAAGTAAAGCGATTCAAGAAAGGTGGTCCAACTTGAGATCATTAAGATCGTCATCATCTAGCTCAATTGGATTGCGCAAAGCAAAGGTATGCCTTAGATATTATTATATCTTACCGGTCTCATTATGTTATTTGGGAGACCAGATTATAGGATAGGTAACCGTTCTATCGAGATGAGCTCTTGAATGTGTATATTGATCGTATCTATCGTAGAGAACTCAAACCTTTGCATACTTGGCATCATACTTATTGGTTCTTATTTGGGTTTTCTCCATGTGTGGTTTTTTATCTTTTCATGTTCTTCATGTCAAGCTCAAGTTCATCAAAAGTAGATTTCGTCTGTAAAACTTATCGTATTTTTGATGTTGGAGGTTTCTACCGGTTGTCCTCTATAGATAGGTAAAAAATTTCATCATTTGGTTTTATCTTCCCATTTTGTACTATGATGTTTCTCTACATATTCTTTCAGTGCTCGTCGTTGCAATTTCAACGAGCCCAAGAACATCGAAAACGGAGTCTGCATACAAAAGTTATGACCGTTTTTGTACCAGAGTTTCTGCCAGTTTTCCCAGCAGTGGTAGTACCGCTGCCGGTACCGCCGAATACCCATTTGGGATGTCAGTGGCAGTAGTACCCGTGAAACCGCCGTTAGTACCGCTTCCTAGGGCAGTTTTTCAGCCCGTTGGTGCTCCTAACTCACCCAGGGGCGGTAGTACCGGTGGTTTCACCGGTAGTACCGCCCCTGCGCGTTTTTGCCCCTAACGGTTGGATATTTGGGTGACCTATTTAAGAGGCCTTCTTCCTCGACGGTTCCCCAACTCTTTGGGCAAGTTTGACCTCCATTGTTGACCTCCAAAAGCTTGCAATCTCTCAATCCCTCCAACGATTCTTGCTTCCACTCGAGGGAAAAGAGAGAGGAGATCTAGATCTATAACTCCACCAATCAATCCCTCCTGTTTGTGAGGGGAACCAATTAGATCTAGATCTAGGGATTCATTTGTTGTTTTCTTTGTTCTTCCTCCTTCCCCCTCCATAGCATTAGCTGCTTTGGTGGGATTTGGGAGAGAAGTTCTTGACCACTTTGTGTGTTCTTGCCATTGCATTAGGTGCATCAGTTTGAGTTCCCCACGGGATTTGTGGAAGAGAAGTTCGTGAGCTTGTTACTCTTGGGTGCTTGGTCACCAGAGAGATTGTTCCTCCTGGGTGTATTGAGCACCCTAGACGGTTAGTGCTTGGGGCTTCCACCTTGTTGCAAGAAGCTTCGTTGAGAGCCTCCAATTGAGTTGTGGAGATAGCCTCAACTTCGTGTAAGGTTTGGTCAACGCCTTCAAGTCGACCTCATAGTGGAAACGAGCATCTCCCTCACCGGAGAAGCTCAAGGAGAATAAGGTGTGCACATTCGTGCTATTGAGGAGCGCCTAGGTGGCTCCCCACCTCTCTAATGAAGACGTACTTCCCTTGGGAAGGAACTTCGGTAATCACATCGGTGTCTCCTTGTGCTTCGGTTATTTCTATACTCTAGCCCGTTACTTATGCATTTACCTTTGTGATAGCCATTGTGCTTGAAGTCATCTATCTTGCTATCACATAGTTGTATATCTTGCTTATCATAAGTTGTTTGTGCACATAGGTAAACCTAGCTTGTATAGATGTTGTGCTTGCTAAATTAAACACTAGTTTTATTCCGCATTTACTCAAGCCTAAACCGTATTTATTTTAAAGCGCCTATTCACCCCCCTCTAGGCGGCATCCTTGTACTTTCAATGGTTTCTCATCGCCGCATGTCGGAGATTTAATGGTTCCATGTGATTTTGTGGCCTACGACGATCCCCGTTCACCCACTATTTCAAGTGGTACCGCACACCGCGGTATGGTGCAAGAAAGAACTGGGTGTTCGCGGAACCAGCATCAACTAGATAAAATTTTCCATTTGGTACTTTGAAACCTTTCAGTATAGCAGAACTGAGTACTCTAGCATCGGTGGCAGAACCCTCCCATCCACATAAAATAAAAGTTATGTTCAGATCGAAATCGCATGCAATCATGACATTCTGGCTAAGAGAGCCTTTCCTATTCCTCCATGGAGCCTGAAGATGAGGAGTTCTAGTGACATCCACATGAGAGCCATCTATGGAACCTATACAGTTCTGCAATGAAAGGGAAGGCATAGTTTAAAATTATAAGAATTTTAGATACGAGAAGAAACTTTTTAAGTGTCAATGAAAAAGATGAAACCTCGAAGTATGGAAAGAAGCGATCATCCATGGCGATTTTTGGATGTGGTTCATCAATGTACCGAGGCCTCACAAATTGAGTAGCCAGGAAGGGGATGATGTCAAAGAACTCCTTAATATACTCATGGAAGGTCCAATTACTATGCTAAAACTCTAATTGTAGATCTTGAAATGATGCATTATGATATCATATAGAGAAAGAAGGTCAGATTCTCTTCCACCTTGAGTATATTATCTTCTATGAGTCTTTCAGTTCTAAGGTAATATGCCATCCATCTGAATATGTGTGGTTCCATCCTAAAAGCTACCAAGAAGTTCATAAGATTTCCATCAAGCAATTCCCTAAGTCTCTTCTTGCCATACAAGACCGAGCTATGCTGTTTATTATTCTCCATTTGCGCCAGATACAAATATAATCTAGGCAGAATGAAGAACATCAGCTTTTCGTCATCATCAGCTTTCCTCTTCCTAATACGCTCTAGGCTCCCATGATTCATTTTAGGACTAATGTAAAAGAATAAAAGCAACTAGTAAGAAACTAGTATTAACAAGTTGATAAGACAACATACTTAACAGATCAGACAAATAGAAAAATACAAGCAACATAGAGTAGGTAACTGCATCATCCACATGGAGAGAAACAAGTTCTTATTTAAAGAGTGCTAGCAACACAACATTATACTATCAACAAATATAGTATGTACTATCTCAATTCTGAGTAGTAATAGTTGGACAAAATGCAACAAAAAAAATATATCTACCAATTATGCCCAGCTCATCTGACAAGTTTTAGCTCCATTGTCAAGCACCCTCAAAGGCTCCTATATCAGGATATACTCCATCAAGGAACAACTAACATATGTGAGTACAGTTATTACCATTTACATTAAAACAAGGGGGGAAGGTTGGTTAATCTAAGTTGAAAGATAACCCCAACAATCTGACAAATTTAATTCTATAAACAGTTGTCAAGCACCCTGAAAGGTTCATAAATCAAGATATATCATGTATTACCTCTGTTCCATAGTTCTTATCATGGTTTTAGTTCAACCACGAACTAAAGCCATGAAAAAAATTATGGAAGTGATGGAGTAACTGCTAACAACATATATGGATAGTTACCGTTGACTCTCAAAAGTGGCAAAAGGTTGGCTAATTTTATAGCGAAGATAAGCCCTCCCAACCAGCTCCCAAGGTGACAGGGACATTCCATTTGTCTACTTTGTAAATAACTCTATGATACTGACAGACTGCGAACAAAGTCAAAACAGAAATTTCCACTTTAACAACTTCCATTGGTAGTATCCCGAATAAAAATACATGAAACCACAAAAAGGGGCTAAGGCTCACACTCTCAACAGATAACACCATGTTGTCCTAGATAAAACTATAACTGTCATCTAGACCACATAAGTGCATGCATAATACACTAGTCCTTGCAATCGATCCAATTGCACGGGATTAGAGAAGAAACCATATACAACATATCTCATTGAAGAACTAACATATACGAGTATAACTACTAATACTACTGTATTGCATTGAAACAAAGGGGAAAAAAGTTGGTGAATTCAAGTTAAAAAATAACTCCACCCAACCTACTCCAAAGGAGGCAGGGAAACTCTATTTGACCATGATACCTACAGAGAAGGATTACAATACAAGTGCACAACAACTAGCTCACAACAACTATATTGGCTCACAGAGAAGGATTACAATACAGGTGCACAACAACTAGCTCACAACAACTATATTGGCTAATTTCTATCCGCCTATTGGTGTTGCTACTCGTTGTGATGCAACCCATTTTCTCCTACTAGCACCGACAACAACAACTGGAAAAAAACTGCAATCACACATCCATCATGGCTTGGCTGTACTCAAGTCAGCCTTGATTCCCTCATTTGCATCCACCGATCAAGAACTTGTCAGTTCATCCTAGAAACTCACATGGAAACCCTAGACACACACATGGAAACATAGGACTAGATCAAGAGAGGAGGGAATGAGGTGAAATCAGTACTCAGAGAGAATTTCAGACTTCCACCGGAGAAGGAGGGATGCACGAGGAGCCGGGCATCGGCGGTGGTGCGGAAGGCGATGTCGGGAGCGTCGGCGGTGGCGGGATGGAAGAAGAACGCGTGTGAGGGAGGCGTTGGGAGAGTAGGACCGCGTCGACGTCGCAACAGTAGAAGGCGTCGGCGTCGACGGCGGTCCGCTTCGTCGCTGCGCTGCCAGAGCTACGCTCCAATCAGGGGAAAACGTGAGGGTTGAGGTGTGTCTTGCTTCCCCTCCAGCCGACACGTTTTCTAGGGAATAGCTAGGCTTAGCCCGTCCGAACCCGGCCTGCCAAACGTGTCTGCGTGTTTTTGGGTGTCTCGGGTTGGGTTGGGAACTTACGCCCAAACAATGCTGCCAAACGAGGCATCAAGCGGCCGCTATTTATAGAGGGGAGTGTCAGGCTGTTGAGGCGGCGGGAGGGGGGGTTGAAAAGATCATGGGAGCGTGTGCGCGGTCATGCACGAGCAGGGGTTCGGCGGTTGTCATAGAGCTTTCAGAGATAAATCTAACTCAATTATTTTGGGACAAAGGGAGTACACAACAAGAGGATGTGTTGATTAACATCTCTTTCTCAACACACTGCTGGCCTGAGAGGCATTCCTCTCATACGAACGATCACATGCTTAAATTTTCAACACTATGCTCACGATGCTTCCCGCAAAAAAAAGGAAAAAAGAAAGATGCTAGTACTATGCTCATGATGCGGCTGCATGATCATGCGACGATCATCTCAAGTGTCAACCATACAATCCTTATCACACGGCAGCCCAACTGCCATTTTGGCGCCATACTAATCCACCAGCTCCAGCGAGACAGCAGAGCCACAACCTGACGATCCCAATCTCGAGTCACTGCAACGCGCCCACATCCGATCCCAAAAATGTCTCATCCCTGAATGAAGAGAAAAACACGGATTCGCATCCAAGACAATAAAATACTCATGGGAGAAGTAAAACTCAAAAGAAACAGCACCATACGCTGTCAGCGCCCACACTAGGATGCTGACATAGCGGGCCAACATTTACAAGTGGGCACTGGTCCCGGCTGTCAGTAGAACCCTAATGGGATCAGGCCTTCTCGTATAACTAATCTCACCCGTAGCTCCCCGAAAGGCCGCAACCACCAGTATCCGACCCCTGCTTCCTCCCGCTCGCCGCGCCGCCGCGCGAAGCCGGCCGCCAATGGAGCGCCTCCGCCTCGCGGTGTCACACCGCCCGGCTCTCCCCCTCCCCGCCCCTCACAACCACCTCCGCCGCCGTCATCGTCAGCTCCAAGCCTCCACCAATTCTCTATCCCTCTCCCGCCCCATCTCCCTCCACCTCTCCCCCACCACCCGCCGCCACCTCCATCCTCTCCTCGCCTCCTCCTCCGCTGCCCAATACGCAAGCCCCGAACCTGAGCCCGCACCGGCGCCGCCCGCCGGCGCGAAGCTACTCCCCCTCGTCGCCTCCATCGCAGTCGGCCTCGTCGTCCGATTCCTGGCGCCACGGCCCCCCGAGGTGACTCCGCAGGCGTGGCAGCTCCTCTCCATCTTCCTCTCCACCATCGCGGGGCTCGTCCTCGGCCCTCTCCCTGTCGGCGCGTGGGCATTCCTCGGGCTCACCGCCACCGTGGCCACGCGGACGCTCCCCTTCACGGCGGCGTTCGGGGCGTTCACAAACGAGGTCATCTGGCTCATCGTCATTTCCTTCTTCTTCGCACGGGGGTTCGTCAAGACCGGCCTCGGCGACCGAGTTGCCACCTACTTCGTCAAGTGGTTGGGTGGAAGCACTCTGGGCCTGTCCTACGGTCTCACCATCAGCGAAGCATGCATCGCGCCGGCCATGCCTAGCACCACGGCGAGGGCTGGAGGGGTGTTCCTTCCCATTGTCAAGTCGCTGTCGCTATCCGCCGGCAGCAAGCCGAATGATCCATCAGCGAAGAAGCTGGGCGCCTACCTCGTGCAGTCTCAGCTGCAGGTAAACAACCATTTTTACTTACTGATACAGATTCAAAAGGCTGCGATTTTAAATTAAGAATTTAAGATATTAAAGATGAATCACTGTAATCTTTGAGGTGCATTTTGCCCAAATGCTTACAAATTTTGCTCCAGATAGGTAATCCATGATTCGCTCTTGGAGCTAAGGGCATCTACAGTCGGCCCCCCCCCCCCCCCCCCCAAGCCGCCATTTTAGCGACGGAAACGGCGAATAGCGCCGTTTTAGCACCAGTCGGCCCCTTAGAAGCCCAAATCGCGCCGAAAGGGCGAAATATCGCGCCGCGGCACCCAGGCGAAATCCGGCCCGCTGGGTTGTCACTGACGCGTCGAAGAAACGCGGAGCAGAAACCCCCGCCCGTGATCTTCTTCTCGGCGCCCGCGCCGGTCAAAGGCTGCCGGAGTAATGGCGTGGCGGTCGGCCAGTGCATGCGCCCCAGTCAAAGACTGTCGGAGTAATAGCGTGGCGGCAGCGGTGACACGCGCGGTTCAGTAACTAGCCCGCCAGGCTATAAAAAGGGCGCTTGCGGCTCGCTGTTCTCCCATTCTCGCCGCCCACCTCCTCGTCCTCGCCGCGCTCGCTCTCGCTACCCTCGCCGCACCCACCTAACCACGATGCCTCGCCGTTTCCGTGCCCACCGCCACTCTCCACTGTACTGCCGGCCCACGGCTGGGACGCGTGGCCATAGCGACGGAGAGTTCCACTACGAGGAGCAGCAGCCGGCACAGGAGGTGGCGCCCGAACAGCAGCCGGCACAGGAAGAGGTGGCGCCCGAGCAGCAGCTGGCGCAGGAAGAGGTGGCGCCCGAGCAGCAGCCAGTGCAGGAAGCACGGCGCTGGAGGAGGGAACGGAGGAGGCAGCCCGTCTGGCCCGGGCATCCCTGGAGACCCACCGGAGGGAGGAGGCGGAGCGCGAGGCCTACCGACAGCTGACCGCAAACGCGGCGTCGGCCGAGCAGCAGGCGCTCATCGCGCAGTACGAGGGCGACCGGCGGCAGGTGGTGCTGCAGAGCGAGCGGCGCAGCCGCCAGCCCTCCGAGCAGGCGCAGCTGCACCGGCTGCGGATGCAAGGCCGGGCGGAGCGGCGCTGGCTCGCCAGGGTGGCGAAGGACGACCGCGAAGCTGGCCCCTCCAACCGGCCGGCCTGCGACGACCGCGAGGAGGACGGCGATGAAGACGACGACGCCTAGAGTAGTCGCCGCCGTAGTTTTTAAGTTTTTGCAATGTTTTAGTTTAAATTTCTATGAAAAATTGCGTCGGATCAATAAAGTGCGTCGATTTTTATTCTCGATTTATTTTGGGCCGATTGTTGGGCTGGGGGTCGACCGGGAACCTGCCCCCCAGGTTCTAGATTAGCGCCGTTTGGCGCCGCGGCGGCTCCAAAACGGCGGCGTTTTGGGCCCTGGGGGGCGCAACGACTGGAGATGCCCTAAGAACCTCTATGTTTTTCTTATCCTAATGGAGTAACTAAAATTGCATTTTATGTCTATGCTATATTGCTTATGAGGGTGCTCAAAATGAGTTCTTCAAATTTTTTTTTTGATGGACATGTGTTCTTCAGTTACATTTGCGTCACATTGGTTTGTCACATATGCGGATATTAGAGTAGGACGGATCTTAGTAGTTCTTATTTTTTAAACTCCTGAGTTTATAATTGTGTTGTTAAAATTTCTGTCTTGCTAGTGGCTACTAACTTGGTTGCGTTTGCATGAAAACATTGTGGTCTTTACATGAAAATACCTTTTCTGTAGAGTTGCTGGAAACATGTGACGTTTGTATAAGTTACTACTCACTCTGTATCGAAATGTAAGATGGTTTAACGTTTCCTAGACAACACGTATCTATACATGTTTTAGTGTGTAGATTCACTAAAACATGTATAGATACGTGTTGTCTCTAAAACATCTTATATTTTGATATGGAGGGAGTACAAGATATGGGTTGCACGGGCATGTTCCTACTTTCTAGTATGCTAGTGATAGCTTCCTGTGTTGAACTCCATGGCTCAGTCAGAACTTGATACATGTAGACTGTGCTAGTGTTTTGCGACTGTTTTAAATTACATCGTCACTAGCTGTGGTCAAGGTTCAAAAAAAGCGGTAAGCGCTAAGTGAGCGGTGAGGCACCGCTTAGAGGAATTGAAGCTTAAGCGAGCTTGTACGAACTGTTCGGACAGAAACAAGAAAGGCCAATTTCAACATTTGTGAACATATATCATCCTAAAAGTGTGCAATCACTCAAGCTAAATCATGACCAATAGCAGATCTAAATATTCTAATCAAAGTAAAGCTACAGATCTGATATTCTAATCACACTTCACACACACAGCAATCACAAGTTCACAAATCACAACACAGCCTCTCTCGGCGGAGAGTGGATGAGGGACGAGGCTGCTGCCTGAGGTTGACATCTCGGTGGCCTCGAGGAAGAGGTAGAGGGTGGCCAGGAGGAGGTACACCGGCGGCGCGGGAGGAGCTTGACCGGTGGACGCGTGGATATCGTGGATGCGTGGCCGCCGGTGAGCACATCGATCTGCTGGAGGGGTCAAGGGAAACGAGGAGCTGCTGGAGGAGGGGCCGGTTGCAGTGCAGGCGTGGTCGGGGAGGAGCTTCAGTGGCGGCGGGGAGGGAACTTCCACAGCGGCGGGTGGGAGAGGCGCCGCCTCTCTGTTCTGTCTCGAGGGGCGGGTGTGAGGGGCGGGAGTGGTCGATTTGGATCCGGATTCCTAACCTAACCTCCTTTTCCCTCTCTCTGGTTCGCCGATCTCCTCCAATCCCGCCCAAAATTTCGCTGCCCCGCCATTGGCATCGAGCGCTCATGGTCGCCTTTCCCCGCTTCAGCGACGCTCGGGAACGAGGAAGCGTTTGCTTACCTTACCGCTTAACAGGCCGCTTCGAAGCGCTTAGTGCCTAATGGGCTGCTAAGGCCGAAAGCTAGGCGATTTCCTTGCTTCGCTCGCTTTCGCGCTTAAGTGAGCGCTTTTTACTGCTTTTTTGAACGTTGGCTGTGGTTGTGGGGTCTATTATTGTACAATAAATTAATTAAGGGTTCTGCAGAGATGCTTGCAGTTGCCACTCGGCATTGTTGATTCAATGCTGGTGCTGAAGTATTATTTTGGCTAATAATTTAAAGAGTTCCTCACTAAGGGTGTGATTTTATCCTCTTTGATGTTAATGCATAAGGTTGGGTTGCAGAGCTCTTCCTGGTAGAGGATACCATCAGTTGATAAGCACGATACAGGTGTTAAAATATCTTTGGGGGTTTATACTTTATACAGGTGCACCATTGGTTACTTGCAAAAGGAAAAGAAAAGGAAAGAAAGAGAGACAATGAACAATCTTGTGTGGCTGGATAATAAGGTTTACTGGAAATAATAGATGGCTGGAGGTCTTGAAGTGTGATTTCGTAATGATCACCTATCTTGGCCTGGCCTGGATCTGCACGAAATTCCCACCTACCTCATATTTCATGAAATGAGCACTTTGGTGCATTCATAACCGTATTAATCCTTGCAGCATAATGATATATACATGTCACTCGTATGGGACTGTTTGTGTGTAGGTGTGTAGAGCCTTAGAGGATTTGATGCTATGCATGCACCTGATGCACGATGGAAATTTGAAACCAAATCACCGAAATGATGATAATGTGTCAAATACTGAAAGATCGAAACCAAGTAGTGGTGTATTCAAATATCATCTCATGTTTGAAAGCTGGGCATATATTTTGGTATGTTGATGATTTAGTGCAAAGTCTAAGTGACGTGGGGGTACCCGAGAAGACTCCCACAAAAGGCCTACCTGGTGCGGCCCATCAGGGACCCTAAAGAGGCCTTCGGATAGCTGTGTTGGGGCCTGCTACGGAAGCCCACATGGAAGCAGAAACAGGGAAAGACATCAAGGAGTTAGGAAAGAGTAGTACCGACTCGGAATTGAGTCCTATTCTTGTACGGCCCCTTAGACCCGGCTACCTATATAAAGCATGGGAGGGGGCCACGGCAAACTAAGAAACCTTAGATTCAGAGCTGCGCTAGATTCAATCTGTGCGGCACCCCTATAACCTCATGGAATAAAGACCCGGTGGGCAGCAACCCGTCAAGTGGAGTAGTTCACCAGCTCCTTTTGAAATTAAACCATGGGCAACCAATAATTCGTGTACACAAGGAAATTCACATTGCTCTCTTTTAAGTTTAGATGTCATGGTGCTGTTTCCTTGTGATCCATTGCAACTCGTTGGCACACAATGTGAAAAAAATATACTCAATAGAAACTTCCAATGTGCCTTTTCTAACATGCATAATTTTGCTCTCTATTTTGATAGTATGTGTCCTCTTCCTAACCGATGTAGATTATATTAAAATTACACATGACAATATTGTGCTGGTTTCTGCTTCTTACAGGCATCTGGCAACTCCAGTGCTCTCTTCCTGACTGCTGCTGCGCAAAATCTCTTGTGTCTGAAGCTAGCGGAGGAGGCTGGTGTCAAGATTGCAAGCCCATGGATATCATGGTTCAAGGTTGCTAGTTTGCCTGCCATCATTTCCCTCTTAGCAACACCTTATTTGCTATACAAAATATTCCCTCCTGAAATAAAGGACACTCCTGAAGCCCCTGCATTAGCTACTAAAAAACTGAAGAAAATGGGCCCAGTGACAAAAAATGAATGGGTCATGGTTGCTACAATGATTCTTGCAGTCTCACTCTGGATTTTTGGGTAAGATTTGTATCTTCTTGACCAAAATATTTCTCTGCATGAGTTGACCTGCTACAATATACTTATATCTATGATTTATCTTGAAGTGTAACATTCTCATGAGCTGTATCTAGCTCCTTCTCTTTATTGCACTACACATACACATCACATAATCACAAGTACTTTTAGTTTTAGTTTCGGGATGATGTGTCCTGACTTCGCAGTTGTATCAAACTATCGAAGCAGGGCACTATTTAATTAAGATATCGAATAAGCCGCTGAATGACTTATTCAATTGCAACAAATTGTTATCATTATGGCACTGAATTTGTTCGATCTCGGAAGCTGGATTGCTCCCAAAATCTTGATTTGCAGTTACTATCTGTATGTTGTGGGTTTCAGTACATGTTATTTTAAGAGGCAGTAGGGCGGCAACAATTATCTACATAGGAAGCTAAAACACCAACGGAAGTTGTTCAACATGCTAAAAAGTGAAACACTACTTTGCATGTTTTGGGAAATGGACAGAAATGTGTAATTCTTTGTTTAGTGTTCAGAAAATGCCTTCTCTATAAACTGTTATACAATTTCTTTTACAGGGATGCTATTGGTGTTTCGAGTGTTGTTGCTGCAATGATTGGGCTCTCTATTCTTCTTCTGCTTGGGGTGATGAACTGGGATGATTGCTTGAATGAAAAGTCTGCATGGGACACCTTAGCTTGGTTTGCTATTCTAGTTGGAATGGCGGGGCAGCTTACTAACCTTGGGATTGTGTCATGGATGTCAAATTGTGTCGCAAAGGTTCTCCAGTCTTTTTCATTGAGCTGGCCTGCAGCATTTGGTGTTCTTCAGGCCTCCTATTTCTTTATTCACTATCTCTTTGCAAGCCAAACTGCACATGTTGGAGCTCTATACTCGGCATTTCTCGCGATGCACTTAGCAGCTGGTGTTCCTGCTATACTCTCAGCACTTGCTTTGACGTACAATTCAAATCTCTTTGGTGCACTGACACATTATAGTAGTGGGCAGTCTGCAGTATACTATGGAGGTATTTACTTATCCACATACTTATAATTATTTTCTTGAACGTAACCTACTTGGATTCAAATTTGTCCATGTTCACAACAGAAAGTGTTTTATGCTCCTGAGCACTAGTGCTCCTGCCATTTTAAAAAATTCGAAAAATATATTTACGAGTTTCAAAAAACAAATCTGAAAGTAAATCCGGATGTAGTAAATGGTGTATCCTACAAACGTGCAAATTTTCAATTTCAAATACAAAGTATTATGGGGTACACAAAATATGATAAAATATAGAGATTTGAAATAGGCATATTTAGATCACACTTTTGTCATTTTTGTGTAGTTCATAATACAAAGTATTTGGTACTGATTTTTTTGCAAGTTTGTAGGGTACACCCTTGGCTACATCTGGATTTTTTTTCATTTTTCTGAAACTCATAAATATATTTTTCGATTTTTTTTTAAACGGTAGGACCACTGATGACCAGGTGCACCAAATCTCCATGTTCGCAAGCACTAGTATGTTACATGCCCATCTGTTTATAATCTCTGACTTCTAAGTACAGTAGTCATCAGCTGATAAGTGTACAGTTTGGTCTTTTAGTGTAAAGTTACGCCTTGACAAAACCATTTTTGATATTTGGGGTTTGATTGTATAGTCTTTCAAAAGAACACGTAAGCAATATTTCACTCAGTAGGGGAGTGTTATGTATGTATAAACCACCATCATATTTGACGACATCACTCATTCCAAATGGAGCCTCTAATGCAGAATTAAAATAACAAGCCTATGTACACAATCGGGACATTTGATTTAGTCTTTATGTTTTATTTAACCTTTAGGTTTCTGATATTAGGGTTTTAACTAAATTCTTGTTATTTTGCACTGCAGCGGGGTATGTTGACCTTCCTGATGTATTCAAGCTGGGGTTTGCAGCAGCGGCAATTAATGCTTTGATTTGGGGAGTAGTTGGTACGTTTTGGTGGAAATTCCTGGGCCTTTACTAAACGGTGGCTGCAGTGTAAGTTGACGAAAATTGTTCTTTAGTGCACCAGTAAAACCATGAGCTCATGTTTCTTGAGGTGTTTGGTGGATGTATAATAAGAAAGCATTGTTCATCACTCGAATTTTTCACATGCTACATTAATTTGTAAGATATCATTTACCCGCAAGGGTTCACATAGGTTTGTCAAGCCTTCATGTATCTCCATTTTGTATAACTAAATACAATGTATGTAGGGCCAGTTTCTGTCCTGGACTTTGCATTCTCTTACTTGATATTGATATTGGTGTCATGTTTTCATAATATGGTTTTGATAAATTCCAGTCGTTTGAGAAGAATTTCGTAACTTTAAGCTGTCAATCCGTAAAATTGCACTAGGTGAACAAATTATTACACCACGGTGAACACTTCTTTATATCTGTATGAATAAAATAGTGAAATCTATCGAAACTCCACGGAGACATAATTCGCAATGAAAGGACGTCCCAGATGCGGGCGTGAAAGTGAAGAAGGTAACGAGACCCACTCTCATGATCCAGACTCTCCAGGAGCGTGCAGGCCATAGAATCCTAGACTACTAATCCCTCCGATCCATAAAAAATGTCGCTTATTTTGTACTAAGTACAAATTTTGTATTAAATGAGCGACCCTTTCTATGGATCGGAGGGTCCACTTGGAGCTGTTGTTCTTCGGAGATGACCGGCATAGGTCGAGACACGGCTTTGATGTTCTTTTTAGCATAGATTCTTTTGTGTCGAAGTTGTAGTGTGTGTGGTGGCTATGTTCGGACTAGCTGGTGTGGAGCTTGTTCTGTAATCGTTGTTCGCAGTGAGTTAGAATTCTTATAGAGCAGATAAGACTTCCCCCCCGCCGCTTTGAGAGTCCCCCGTGTGAGCGATGACCCGGGCTGGATCCGAGCCGATCTCGCCGGCGCTGCCGGACGGAGATGGCGAGGTGAGAGCACCGGTTGTAGATATATGTTTAGGTTCGTCGTTTTCCTTTGTTTGTGGCCCCTGGTGGCGAAGAGGAGTAGCACCTTGGCTGTCGGCGGCCATGGCCAAGGTTCCCTGGAGCTTCGCTTTGTTGCTGTAGAGGTGGAGTGGCATCCAGCGTTGCTAGTGACGGACGAAGCTGCGGACATCTCCATAAATAAGGTCCGTGAAGGCAGCTACACCGGCGTTGTTGCGGGATCTTCGTCGGCATGGTGGAGGTATGCCGCTCCCTCTGCTCCATGGAGGAGGAAGGGGAAGGTGGGGATCGGCCGCTGCCTCAATAATCCCGCCTCTCAAGTCTGTATTCATCGAGATCTTCTTCGCTTGCCTCCCCTGGTCCGCGGCAGGAGCTCTGGGGTTGATGGCGAGTTGGTTTCTCGGCCGCGATGTGTACGGGCCTCTTCTGCTTCAGATTATCTTCGGCCTGCTCCTGCTGTCCTCTTCCCGAGTGCCATGGTGGTGATTCAGGATGGAGGTGAAGGGTGGGCTGCTGCTGGTATGGAGTGGCATCGGAGTTCTAGAACCTACCTCGGAGCAATTCATCAGCGAACAGCAGGGTTTAGCTGATATTCATGGGCATGAGATGGCCTTCAATGCCGGAGAGAGTATCCGGCAATATGTCAACCTCCCATGGGAGGCCCTCGGAGAGTCGTGCCGCTGAGGATGTTGCCGGGGCAGGGACAAGTGGTTTCGTCCCCGTTGCTGTCCATGGCTGCAGCGTGCGGCTCTCTCTGCTCCACGCTGGAGAAGAAGGTGGACTTGATCGCTTTTTTATATTTCTTGTTGAGGTCTTCCTTACAAATGCTAGGGACCTATGTGTAATTTTCTCTTTTTTATGGGGTCCCTTGTAATATCTTGTACATCCAGCGCTGATAATCAAGAAGGTTCGTGTCCCTTCGGGGACGCTCCATTGTGCAAAAAAGAGTTAGAATTCTTATACTCAAACCGCTACCTTCTATAAAAGTAAGGTACGCAATTGCGTACCCTCGAAAAAAAACCCTCTCCATGATCAAACCTTGTTCCTCCACAATATCTTTAGATCATCTCCACCGTCACCCATTTAATCCGTGTCTGCCAACCCCCAATTGTGCCCTTTTTTTGGAGGTGTTACACATGTGTCCGCAAATTTTGTGAGTGTCGCTGATGCAGCATACCCTATTCCACCAAGCCCAACACCCAATGGGCCCATGACAAAATCACGAGCAAAGGCGGTACATGATAAGGTGAACTCAATCCTTCCTCTCTATCCATTCGATGACTTGGTGAATGGTACGCTACCTCATGGAACCACCCTATGCGTGCTCAGGTTTGATCCCACCATGGAGCCCCAAGATGATGCCCAAGAAGCTATGAAAGAAGTCCGAGAAGAAGACATTGAGGAAGAAGAAGAGAAGAAGGATGAGGGAGAAGTGCAGGGAACCCGGCCTCAAACCCCGGCTAGGCCGGCCTCCACCCCGGCCCCGGGCCGTGCCCTTTGCGCCTTAGGACGGGTGAGCACCCGAACCGGCCGACTTCCACCTTGGCCTCAGGCCGGCCTCCCTGTGCGCTAGGCCGGGTGGCCACCCGAACGTCCCGGCCTCCACCCCGACCCCATGCCGGCTCCCCTACGATGCCAGGCCGACCTCCTTGCGCCCACCCCGACCTCCTAGGCCGGCTGCCCTGAAGCTGCGGGATTTGGGGGTTTTCTCCCCCTTTTCCACCCCACCTACCCTCTTGGCTATAAAAGGAGACCCTATGGACCAGATCTAGATTAGGATGAATATTAGATGAATTGAGCTTTTCTCTTGTACCCCTCTTGTGAGGCTACTCCTATGATTTGTATCTAGGACCGTATCAAGGCTACTCCTATGATGTGTATCTAGGATCGTATTAAGGCTAGATCAAGTTACATATCCTTTTACTTCTCAGTCGTCCCGCACACAACTGACAACCTTTAGCCTGGAGGGCATTTCTGAAAGCGCATGGTTCCCCCATATGTGGTTTTGGTAATTAATGACAATCCTTTATGGACTAATGTTTGCATTGAGTTATCCTTGTAGATCTTGTCCATAGGAAATAATGGAGTTCATGTGTTGAACTCTATTAGCTTCCTTGATGGCCATTGTTATTCTCATGGATTTATATGAAGAATGGTCATGGTTTGAGTTGAGCTTATTGCTAGTATGTCTTGAAGAAAAGGATTAGGTGATCTTTCATTATCATCTTCAAGACATCATCTTTAGAAGTGAGAAGCAAAGATACAAGGTTGATCAAGCAAGCGATCAACACACGAAGCTACAAGTTGTACCAAGTGGGATTGTGTATCTCATGGTATGGTAAGCAATTGTCAATATAGCTTCGTGAACTAACCCATGATATGTGTGTGTCGCATCTCTATGTGTGGTTAGGTATCTTTCCATGGGCATGAACCAATAAGAAGATTTCATATAGCCCATGGTCTATGTCGTCGTCAAGCGGTGTTTGTCATCTAGCTTGACGTGGAAGCTCAAGTGAAGCATCTAGAAGATATCCTATGCTTGATGCTTGCCACCCGTTTGGAGATTGTGTTCTTGTGAAGATTTGCCGAAGGGTCTCTCCCATAATGGTGTATGGGGGAGCTAGTCTCTCCCATAATGGTGTATGGGGGAGCAACTTGCAAGTCTTCATCAAGCGGAGTTTGTGCTAGCAAGCGCAATCAAGAAAGAAGATCCATCTTGAGAGAGTAAAGATCGTCATCATCTATCTCAAGTGGAATGCTCAAGGCAAAGGTATAATCTTGATAGGTTTTCTATTTTACCGGTCTCGTGTCTTTGGGAGACCGGGTTATAGGATAGATAGTCGTACTATCAAGAGGGGCTCTCAAGTGAGTAAATCGATCGAATCGTTATGGAGAGCTCAAACCTTTGCATACTTTGCATATCATATTTCTTGGTTCTTATTTGGCTTTTGTCTCCTTTGGGTTTTAGTGCTTGTCGTGATCTTCATGACAAGCCTTGGTTTCTCGAAAACGGATTTCGTAAGAAAAACTTGTTGCGTTTTCGGTGGTGAAAATATTCCGTTCATCTTTGAGAATGTTCCCACACCTTCCATGTGTGGTAACTTCTCCATACTTTGAGGTATCAATATTTTCACTTTTTGTTTGGATACTCCTTGCTGTTATCTTTCCAATGCAATTGGATTTACCTCGTTCGGAGTTCATGTGCAAAAGTTATGGGGTTTCTAGTCCAACCTCTCTGTTTCAGAACTCAACCGGATTATTCTAACCGGATTATTCCGGGCAACCGGATATTCCGGTTAGGGTAGTTTTGGTCCATATTCGGGACAGAGATGAGCCGGATTATTTGGAGCCGGATTATTCATCTCAAACCGGATATTCCGGTTGTGGAGTTTGTTGCGAAAAACGGCTAAGGACTGGAAGCTTGGAGCTACTGGAGTCAACCGGATTATTTGGTCCGGATTATTCATCCTGGACCGGATATTCCGGTTGCTGCGAAAAATGGCTAAGGACTGGAAGCTTGAACCTTCTGGAGTGAACCGGATTTTTTGAACCGGATTATTCGGGGCATACCGGATATTCCGGTTTGGGCAGTTTTCAGACCAGTTTGCTCACAGAGTTGAGCCGGATTATTGGTACCGGATTATTCCAATGGGACCGGATATTCCGGTTAAAGTCAACAGGTTTCGAGCAGATCTTGAGACCGGATATTCCGGTCCAAACTTGGACCGGATATTCCGGTCCCAGATTCCTGCACAAACGGCTAGTTTTTGTGGGGACCTATTTAAGGGGGCTTTCTTCCCCATTGGTCCCCAAGTCTTCTAAGCTTGTTTTTCTCCCTCTCCCCCACCATTGTTGACCTTGGAAAGCTTGCCCCTCTCCCAATCCCTCCTATGATTCTTGCATATCTTTGAGGGAGAAGGTAGAGGAGATCTAGATCTACATTTCCACCAATCCATCTTCCTTCTTAGTGAGGGAAACTTAGTAGATCTTGATCTTGGAGTTCTTGGTGTTTCTCCTCCATTGTTCTTCCTCTCTTATTCCCCCATAAGCATTTGTTGCTTTGTTGGAATTTGAGAGTGAAGGATTTGAGCACTTGTGCTCTTTCCATTTGCATCGGTTGCATCGGTTTGCTCTCTCCACGAGGATTCGTGGAAGTTGAAAGTTTGTGAGCTTGTTACTCTTGGGTCTTGGACCCTAGACGACTTGTGGTGTTCTTGGGAGCCTCCAATTGAGTTGTGGATGCGTGCCCCAAGATTGTGGTGACACCGAGAGCCTCCAATTGAGTTGTGGATGCGTGCCTCGGGTTTGAAGGTTGCCAATAGTGGAAGGTGAACTAGGCCTTTGTGGCGGGGTTCATCGGAGAATAGGGTGAGGCCTTTGTGGCGTTGAGTAGGCCTTCGTGGTGAGCTCACACCCCTCCAACGAGACGTACTCCCCTTTGTGGGAGGAACTCGGGAATACATCATCGTCTCCGTGTGCCTCGGTTATTTCTATACCCGAGCTTTTTACTTATGCAATTTACATTGTGATAGCCTTCGAGCTTGAAGTTATATATCTTGCTATCACCTTGTTACTTGTCTTGCTTAGCATAAGTTGTTGGTGCATCTAGTTTATCCTAGAATATTTAGGTTGTATGCTTGTTAATTTAAACACCTAGTTTATTTCCGCATTTAGCAAGCATTAACCGGAAAAGTTTTAATCGCCTATTCACCCCCCCTCTAGGCGACGTCGTTGTCCGTTCAATTTCTGTAATCGTTCTGAAACCCTACCTTATCTCCTCGGCCCTCGCCGAAAGAGAAAGCCAATACTTCAAAATATCCCCTCCCCCTTGTCCTCCCAAAACAGATCCTCTATTCCTCCGGTCTCACACCTCGCCGTATAGCTCGTTTGCCATAACTCCCTCGTCATCGTCGAGATCGCCGTCCAGATCTGCCACATCACCGCCCTTGTTGCCGTCCAGATCCACCACCTCGCCGTTGTGCTCGCCTGTCTGCCACATTGTCTCCATCCTTCTCGTACGTTATCTTCCACCTCGTCGCTGTGCTCGCCGGTCAGCCACCTCACCACCAACCTCGTCGTACATCCAAATCCTCCACCTCGTCTCCAACCTCGCCGCAACATCACCGTCAATGTCTGCAAGCACGCTGAAACGAGTGAAGATTGAAGGCGAGAAACACAGCAACACAGAAGGCCCTAAAGCCCCAGTCAACTATTATTTCTAAATTGCTTGTCTATTTAATTGTACGTTTGATGCTTCCTTATTATTCGGCTTATGTTCGATGCAGTTAATCTTTCTAAATTGGTTGTCTGTTTAACCGTACGTTCGATGCTTCATTATTATACTTATTATACTGCTAATGTTTGTTGCAATAAATCTCTCTGAACGGTTTCTTGTAACGGAAATAGGAAGGGGGGCCTTCTTGCATCATAAATAAAAAAAATAAAAAACCCAGCTTTGTTTTCTTATGGTAAAACTTTGCTCATTTCTAGCAATCCAGTTTGTATACTACGTATTAGGTTTAATGTCACTTTGCTTGTGATTCTACCAGTCTTAGTTAGGATCAGAATTTATATTACTTGCACTGGACTGTTCTTAGAAGATGAGTGCCTTAATTTTTTATGTTGTATTAGGTTCTTATGAAGTGTTATATTTGTAGCTTATTTTGAGTTCTTTAGTCATGTTAGGATCACCACTACACCCCATTGAAGAAGAGTGTGCCAGAACTATCATGGAAAACAATGCAAAGATGCATGAACTGGGCGTAAAGCCAACAAGTTTTCTTTCATGTCCTACTGTACCCCCCCCCCCCCCAAAACAGACCAAGAAGCAAGACTCTGGATCTCAGTACATGCATGTGCATGATGTTGAAGAGGAATCAGATGTCATTGAAGGAAACATGTCATATCAGTCACTATCCAGCGAGGACAATGAGCTGCAGGTTATTCCCTAACCCGGTAGCTCAACATTCTTTCATGATATCAGAACAACTAGGTTGCAGTTTTCTTATCTTGTGTTGAACTGTTTGATCAATGTGGTGCCATATATTTTGTGCTACTTCCTCTATTCCATACCATAAGACGTTTTGACAAGCTAATTAAGGTCGTGAAATCCTCTTATACTCCCTCCGTTCCTAAATATAAGATGTTGTACCTATTATTCATGTTGTCTAGATACATACTCATATGAGTAAACATATAACTATAAGTTGTCTAGATACATGTAGATATGTGTGAATGTGGAAAAGGGCTAAAACATCTTACATTTAGGAAAGGAGGAAGTAGTAATTAAGGTTGTCGTTGTCATTTCAACATGGTTTCCATCTATCTTGCTCATATGCTTGACACGTGCTATTCCATCTATGCTTATCATCTGCTAGTTCATTACACACACCGTTGTTTGATTATCATCTGCTATTTTTCATCTAGTTTTTGTACATGCTTGTCATCTGATATTTTCATCTATCTTCCTCACATGCTTGACACCTGCTATTTCATCTATGCTTCTCATCTGCTAGTTCATTACACACACCGTTGTTCCATTATAGTCTGCTAGTTTTCATCTATTTTGTGTACATGCTTTTCATCTGCTAGTGTCATCTATGTTCTGTACATGCTTGTCATGTGCTATTTTCATCTATTTTCTTTGCATGCTTGATAGGCAAGCAAGAAAAGGGCGATTTCTCGATCTGGATGATGATGATATTGAAGTTGTCTTGCTGGAGAGTGGAAAGCATACTTTGTCAAAGAAGGCCCGTGTTGAATCAAGTCTTTCAAAGTAGGAGTTTGAACCACAACTTGATGTGAATGTGCGCAGAACAATTGCTGATATGAGGATGCCGAAAGAAGAATCCGAGCAATTGAGGCTCAAGTTTGTAGTTGATATGGAAGACATTTGGAAGCAACAAGCTCAGCTAAAGAAGTCTCAACTAGAAGGAGTTTCTCTACTTGAGATGTTGGCTGAGCAGATGTGTGGTCCTTAAAACTATGGTTCTGTATGTTGGCTTGATCTTCTGTGAGAAAAACTGAGTATTTGATGTCTGTTATGTGGTTTGCTTTTCTGCCTGTGTGCAATTGGCAATTATAACGATGATGTAACCACCCAAATAGCACGAAAACCTACATCGTAGCAACATAACGTAAAAATACGCCAAGGTAAATAAAGACACATGGCGACGTATGCCCAACCCACATGTCGTACTATGATTGGGTGATTAGACGACGTAAATATAACGTTTGCGGCACGGTGACGACATCACCCAAATCCAAGACGGAAAAAAATGTCATGGAAAGACGTTGCGTGACACCATTCGGTTGGTGCACGTGTCACGGGTGTAGCGATGGAAAAAAACGTCACTGGGTAGCCCACGACGAGCAGATTTCGTCCCATAAGAAAGCGACGTGACACCATTTTGTTTCCATGTGGCGTATTTTGATTGGTCCACATGATTTCGCCTGATTGGTCGAGACTCGTGACGGAAAAAAACATCGCTGGATAGCCCGCGACGAACAAATTTCGTCCCAGAAGAAGGCGAAGTGGCACCATTTTGCTTCCATGTGGCGTATTTCGATTGGTCCACATGGTCTCGCCTCATTAGTCGAGACTCGTGGCGTAAAAAAACATTCATAAAAACTTGTTTTCTCTATTTTAAATGAATTAAACAACATTTAAATAATGCTCTTTTCTGAACTTTGTCAAACAACTATGAAAGTGACATATGTGGGTTGTAAATAATTTTCTGAGCAAAACCATATTTTTATTTATTTTTCTGATTAACAGAATAAAATATATTAATTTTGCAAGTTTTATTCTTTTCTGGAATTCAATAAAGGTGGGGTCCACGTGTCAGGTAATATTCATTTTAAAAACATTAAAACCCGTGATGACGTCAGCATGACACAATGGTGACGTCAGCACGAGTTTGATCCCTCTGTTCTGCATAAAATCGTTCGAAAGGCCCCAAATTGATGAAATCCGTTTGCTGCACTAGGTAGAGGAGTTTTCCACGAGTCTGTAGGTGGCCGCGGACTGACCATTTGGTCACCGGAGTAGCCCCGACGACCAAGAACACGCCAACATAATGACGTATTGTGACGTCAGCTGATTACGCTAACGTCCGTTAGAACCTCGTTTGCCACGTGTCGCCTCATAGTGATGAAATAAAAACGTTGATGCTTATTGAGCTAGGCCAGACGCCCCAGCTGATCGTGACGATTGGATGAACGTTGCGGATAGCCTCGACATTTTTAGATTCATATAAACGTCGTAGACTCGTACCTAACAGTCGACCTGATACATTTTTATTCTGTCGCGCAAAACATAGCGGATTGTCCTCATCGATGCTTTGGAGCTCATCCGCAACGTTACTGAAATGTCCCATATCGCGCGGAATTTGGTATTAGGAGGCCAAGAGGCCCTACTTATACCGGCGTTTTTGGACCTCCTTCCCGCTCATACTTGGTGGGAAGGGGCTACCACAAAGTGCCAAAGTGGAGGACAACTGCGCTCCGTGCTGTCCCCTTGGTCGTGGTCGTGGGGGCTTTGATGATGTTCCCTCCGTCTTGTACCGTTGGACCGGTCTTCTTGCACCGAAGAGGAAAGCTTTGGGAAGGTCTTTGGCGCGCGTAGCTGCAATGCGCACTTTATACACGAGAGTGGCAACTGTGCCCAAAGCGTATCTATCGCCCTGCGGCGCCTTCGTCACAACGTAGGGAGGAGGACGTCAGCCCCACATGGGTTGTCCCCTAGCGAACGCTGGTTCCTCTAGAGGAGAGAGGGGGTGAGGTAGAGCTCCTCTCCAGGGGCTTAGCGATGGTCTCCCCAAGGGGGTTCCTTTGCCGGGAGGCCTTTTTGGTTGAGAGGCACTTGGGTGGCTGCCTCTGAAAGGGATCCAAGGAGGATCATTGCCACGTGGAGGTAGACCGGGCCTGTAGTAGATGGCCCAGGATACCCTTGTATCCATGGGTCCGACAGTAGCCACCGTCCCCGCGACGTGCACGCATCTAGAGGAGGCAAAACGGCTTAGGCCCAATTGCTGCGGGTCCCGTCGTGAGGCGTGGCGTGACAGTTCGAGGAAGGATCCCACGATCTTCCATACGTGGCAGAAACATCTTTTCCGCAATGACTGCCCTGGCGCCGTAGAGCAGTTATTGTCTTGGCGTATGGTCACGTCCCCCCTCAGGACACGCCCCTTTTGCTTTGATGTCCGGGCCTATGAGGAGACGAAACGGGTGGGGGAAGCCCCCCAGCCTAGGCATAAATAGGGCAGGCGCTCCGCACCTCCAAGCGTCGTCTCCACCCCTTCTTCTTTGCCATTCCTTTCCTGCACGAGAGAGAGAGAGCGAGAGAAATATTTCGCATGGCTCACGGTGTGCGAGGTCGAGGTTCTCCATCGGGCCCCAATGCGGCCCCGAGGCGAAGGGTGCGAAGGGCTTTGGTGGTCTGGAGCCCGGGTGGAGGCAAGCACCCGGAGTCGGCGCGGACGAGGCGTGCGGGCACTCTGTGGCCGTGGTTAGATGGGGAACTCCCTTCCGTGTTGGGCCAGGACACTCACGTGTCGGCGCATTAGTTCCTGGTGACTCTCGGCGACCGCCTTCGCAGAGTCGATTGATCGCAACCCTCCGAGGGGGCTCTGGCTCCAAGTGGTTGGCTGCATCAATGGACCCTGGTGGGCGTCCGTGGAGTTCTGCTCCCTTGGTCACGTGTCGCTGACCCACGGGTGGAAGACCTTTGCTCGCGCCCAGAGGATGGAGGAGTGCCAGGTCCTCCACTGCCGCTTCGATGGGGCATACCGCCTCTTCGTGAAGGTCTTCGGGCGTCAGGGCGAACAGGAGGAGTGTTGTGTCGAGAGCGGGAGCAGTGGCAGCAACGACGATGATGAAGATGACATCGTTGGAGATGAAGAGGACGAGGAAGACTCCTCGGCCGTCAAGGTGGAGGGCGACGAGTCAGACTCGGCGAAGGCCTAAGTGCCTTCGTCCAGAGAGAAGGGTTTGGGTGCCTTTGCCCAGAGGAAAAGCCTGGCGATCCTGATCAGTCAGCCTTCCTTTTTCTCTAGGTCCTCGGCCTTTGTCTGGCCTCCTCTTCTTCCTCCTTCTCATCAGATCCTCCCTCCTCGACCGACCATATCTCGTAGCTGTGGCGAGAAAGGTTCAGCCAGGGTGGCCGCTGTGCTTTCCTCCTCTATAGCCATGGAGAGGGGGTAGCTCTCTCCGGTTTTCTTGCCTGTTTTTGTCTTTAGCATGCTTATGTATCGAGATTCATATTATGAATGGAATATCAAAAAGTGTGCTTTGTTTCTCTTTACTATATTTTGCAAGTGAGTTATGTAAGAATAGTGAATCTTATGGAGAGTAAGTGAGGGAATTTTGTAAATCCCGGGGTTTCCCCAATTAGAAACTTGTTTGTTCTTTTGATTTTGGCATCCTCATTCATCATGCATGCATCTCATATTTTTTAATCCAAATTTAAGAAAATAAAATATCTTTACCTACTAATCAAGGCATTAAGGTTTCTGCCCAAAATTTCATCCAACCCAAATTTACGGATTTTCCCTCCCACCAAACCACATATTACTGCACAATTGCCACCGACAATTAAAAACGGTTCCAACCTTTCTTTGCAGCTGCCGATCGCTAGAGCCACCAACGGTCACCTCGCTCGCTTAAAAAAAAACGTTCGCCTTGCTCGAATCGAGCCCTCCTCTCTCCTGGCCTTGTTCTTGAAGCATCGACAACGACAACAATAGCTTTGGATGAAGCTCAATGAGGTGATCCTGGCGCATCGAGGAAGGAGGCTGTAACACCCGGGTTTTTTCCCCAACTATAAAATTGATTGTTTTTCTTTTTGTGCATCTCATGTCATCTTGCATCATCATTCACCACCCTAAAATTTAAGTTCAACAAAAACTTCTAATTTATCTAACACTCAAGATTGCAAGAATTATAAAATGTTTTGAGTCTTCTAAATACCTCGAAGTCATTCTTTTGTTTTTATAAAAATAATAAAACACACAAAGAAAAAAGATAAGGGTTTTGTGGCAACTGGGCCTGCGATCGGCCCAACTATGCAGTCCAGGAACCATCCCGACCAAACCGCTTCCGTCACCTCCTTGTCGTCTTCGTGGCAGAGAAGGCATGCATGAGGCGTGAGCCTCTCCTAGACCACCGCACCACCTGCTCCCTCCACACGTTAAAGCCACCCCTCTTCCCCTCCCCTCCGGATTCCCCTGGAACCCTAGCCCCTCTCCCTTCCTGTATTCCTCCTAGCCGCCACCATCTGTTTCCCTCTCCTCCCTCCTCTATCTTCTTCCAACCTCCACCTCCATGGCCGGAGATGAGAGCTCCCGGAGCCGAGGCCGTGGTCGCTGAGAAGTACATCTGGTGTGGGGAATGGAACCTGTGTGTGATCCTCGCCGTCCCCATGAAGAATTGGAGCTGGAGCTGCTCTAGGTTGGTGACGCCAAGGTCGCCAATGTCGTCTACGTCAACGCAGCTGCGCACATCTACGACGTCTATGTCGCGGTGCACGCCTAGGTCGCCTTTATTGTCCTCCGGCGACTGCGACCGTTTGGTGAGACTTCTGTCCTTTGGGACACTTCTCTGTCTCCTCCTCTTGCTCTGGGTGCTCTGCCATCGAGCGCCACCGTCGGCCGTCATTACTGGATCATGCTCCCGTGCAGTACCAGCACCTGTCCTTCAGTTTTGTCAGAATACAAGGCGCTCATTTTATTTCTTAAGAATTCAGTTCTATTCGTGTTCAAAAAAATGCACCGCACCCCAGTGGCTCTATTCTCTGGATCTCACCGAGATCACGGGTTCGAATCCCGCATGGGGCATTGCCTACAGTTTTTTCTTTTGGTTTTACCGCGCGGGAGCCGGACCTCGCCAGTCGGTGACCCTGGATGCCACCTTGGCTCCACACTCGCCTCGTCAGCGCCCGTGTGGCAAGGGGACCCTCAGGTTAGCCTCTACTGCTGACTCTGACGCCGGGGAGAAAATCCCAGATATAGATTTGGATCTGCAATTTTGCACCCAGGCCCCTGTCCTTCCTATTTTTTTTTTGCACCGGAGCCCCTCAGTGCTCTGCTTTCCTCACGAACAAGTCCCAGTATTTACACAAAACACCCCTAACTTCAAATGCTCATATCTTTTGTTTCATTAATCCAAATAATACAAACTTTATGTCTATTTTTATTAGAAAAATTCATAGAATCTTAATTTTACATCCATGCTCATGTTTGCATCTTTCACCTTGCATTTTAGTAGTGTTTTGCGTGTCACCTAAATAATTAATTAAACATGGAATGCGTTGGGTACTTAATTCAATTTGTGCCCTATTCTATTTATTTGGTTTAGCTCACCTATTAACCGTTATCTATGCTAATCAACATTTAATTTGATGGTTAGATAAATAACTTGAACCTTATAATTAAATTGCTCGGACTTCGGTTCCGCTTAAATTGGTTAAGTTGCATCTCGCATGTCATGCATCCATATTATTGACCATGTTGGATATTTTGCTGTAGTTGTAAGTGTTGCATTCCGTTTTTTATTTTAGTGTGTTGCTCTTTCGCGGATAGGACGTTGAGATGATGTGAGCACCGACAAGTTCGGCTTCCACTACCAGCTGTAATAATAGGAAAGCTTTACTCACTTGCTATCGATGTTTGAGGCTTCCTCATTGCTACCTACGCTTGCTGTTGTCTATTATGATAGCCTTGTATTACTATTCTTGGTTGCGATCTCATCCACATATTTATCTTGTAGCCACGATATAACCTTCCCGCCACATCATATTACCTTGTTGTTTGTTTACCTTGTTGGCTTTACGAGTCGTAGTGCATGCTTAGCTTCTTTGGCAAGTTTGGTTCCTTGTCACCTGAATAGTATGATAGGTTGGTTCAACTTAATTAAAATGATCTTAATGCTTGGGGTAATAATAAATTTGAATTCGAGTTGAGGCACCAGCGGGAGGCTCCTAAAGGTTTTTTGTCCCTCTGGTGTCGACTTAGAAAATATTCTTGTCCGCTGATCCAAGAATGAGCGCGCTAACAACATTGTGGGAGGTAATGGGACTCCCCGCAACCTATTAGCCCTGCTGCGCTCTTGTCCAGGATGCCACAACGTAGTTTGGGTGTAGCATCCCAACTTTTAATAAAGATGGAATACCTGTGTTATTGTGCTAGTCCCTGGATCAATTGCTAGCACCACAGTACAAAATGAAATATCATGCAAATGCATCAAATTCTATTACATCGCATGATCCAGTCTTTACAAAATAGGATTACAACTTGCATAGTCTTAGAAGACTAGCAGAAAACAAAGAAATACAGCGGAAAACATAGTACACCATTGAGCCCATCTTCTTCATGTGCCACAGGCAAAACATGTTGGTGATAGTCTCGAGATCCTAAACGAAATCCTCACTCGTCTTCAGAAATATCTGCAATATGGAATATGCAGCCACAAGGGAGTCAATACAATTTAATGTATTGGAAAGTAACACTATGGTGGATATAAATGGCAAGACTAATACTACATTCTTATTAGGCTGAGTGGAGTTTTGGCTAAGTTTTGCATAAAGCCAGTTTTCTCCTATCACTCTTGTAAAACAAGCTTTTCTTTTCAAAAGGGTGGCAACATTGGATTTATATCCAAGCACCACAATATTGTTCACTTAGTCAAAATTTTACTTATTGAAATTGATGATGAGATTCTTCCGTCAATCCTTGTCTAGCTGCTCATAGTTGTCCATAACCGGGGACACGGCTAAGATCTTAGTTTGTTGACTCTGCAGAGCTTGTGCACTTTCACCCTTTGTCTTCAATTAGCCCAAACATCCTATACACCCAGAGTGCCTCATGGAAAGGAGAGAATTGAGACGAGATCTTTCAGAAGAAGAAGTCCAAACCCACCGGCAAGACCGTTCCACCTATAATTTTGCTACATCTGCTAGTCAAGCCTGGGCTGAACTCTCACAACTTAGTTGATCAAGACAGAGCCCATATGTCAAAAGGTTGCACGGGAAGCTACTAAACTTAGAAGGACATAGTAATCTCTTTGTTCCTGGGTGGCCATCCGCAAGTGACAACCTCAAGTGGAATAACCCTTAGATAAGGGCCCTGAGGAAACACTCAACATAACCCAGTCTTACCACTTCCACCCAGGTGGTTCATTCATTAGTTATACTTAGGATTTTTCCTCAACATCTAGTAAAACAATTTGCAACATTGCATAGCACCTAATAAATTCTAAGGCTATCAAAATAACAAGGTAAAAGGGATGGCTACATACTACTAGGATAATAGCATAGCATAGTATAACTTAGTACAATTTCCTATCATGCATACTACTCAAAATCAACTAATGCATATAGAAAATAATGGGTAGTTGATGGTGTGTTACTTGCCTTGTTGAAGTTGGTGAAGAATTCACACTCTCTTCACAAAAGATTGTTGCTCTCCGTACAATCTATTCATTGAAAACACAATAACAAAATAAACAAACATTCTACCAAACAATCATACAAGTGAAGAAACATACAAAGAAACAACCATGGAAAAAGGGATGTAACCAAGTTGGTTAGAACAAGGTCAAGGTTTGAGTTTTGAAAGATTCATTCTTTCTTGGTTTCATATGTTAAGTACTTTCCAAGGGTTTACTTGAGATGGGCTAGGTTGAGTTTGTAGAAAACTAACTTTATTATAACCATACTTGTCGAGGAAGTTCCAAGAGTTCACTAAGAATAAACATATTACTTCTTCAACTAAAGTAATACATGCAAACACTTGGTCATATTCACCTTCAAAAATCTTAAAGTGACTATGTTAGTATTTTCCATTGTGGTTAGGGTAGGTCTACTAACTTCATCATCAAAGGGAAAATATTACTGAGTCTTGGGTTTTCCATTTGGGTCAATGGTTGGACAAAATAACTTGTTATTCTTCAACTTGTATGGATTGTTTCTAGTCCTCATGTGATTGCCTTCTTGAAGATCATCATCATGCCATCTAAGTTGTTTCCTTCCTTGGTGTGGTGCTTCTCTTGGTCTTGATAGTTTTCATGGTTCTCACTTCACTAATTGGTTTGGGTATGGGATGGGCACAAATACCACTAAGTCAATTTGAAAAGAAAGAAATGGTAGGGATAGGAAGAGAGAGGAAAATGTCTTCTCCTTGATTTCTTCATACTCTTGTACTTCATTGAGTTTCTTCTTGTTGCTGTGGAGTCTAAGTCCTTCCTTCAATTTCTTCAATGATATTCCTCATAACTCTTCATGTTGCCACCAGGTTGAAAGTGAAGAACCTTCTATTTCTTGAGTCTTGTTTTCCATTTGCTAACTTGATGGATTCTTGAAGAAAGAAAAGGGGGATGGAGAAGATAGAAAACTAAAGTTCACTACTTGGTACTATATGTGATTGGAACATTCTAAGGACTTGGCTTGGCTCCAAATAGACATAACATCAAGGAATAACAGTTGAAAACAATTCCTAAGACATGGTAAAGATGGATGAATCACTAGGTTGGGTTTTTGGTCAAAAACACATGGCCATGGTCCAAGGATGTCCAAAATGGTTGTGCAAGGTTGTTTCTGTTTCAAGGTTATCAAATGGAGCAATTTTGCAAAAGGAACTATATTGAAAGTATTTATAGAAATTAATCTATGTCAAAAAAAAAATACTCAAATAGACAACTAAATTCTAAATTCAATTTTAATTTGTTCAAATATTATTTTGGGACAGAGGATATGAAAGTACACATCCTAAGGTTTCCAAATATATTTTATTTACAATTTTTGGATTTGTAGAATTTGAATTATGCCAAATTTCATCAAACAAGCATATTTGAATTTGAACAGATTTAAGTTTGTCAAATTTTAATTTGGCCAGTGCCAAAAGATTCTATATGTCCAGGGCTTTTCAAAAAGTCCAAGATTGCTAAATTTGGCCTCATGGATCAAAAGATATGATAGATCTAATGTGCAGGGACTAATCTGTAAAACTGCCAAATAATTCTAGCGGGAGAAAATCAAATTACAGCATGGCCCACGTGGCTGGGTCTAATTGGTCAGGGGTGCTAACTATGTGCCTACGTGGCCTGCTGACTGGACGGGTGACGTGGTTAAGTGATTGGATCTGGGCCGTCAGATCCAGATCCAACGATAGCATACCGCTTCGGCTTGATTTAATCCTACGCGTCGGATTTGGATCAAACGGCTACAGGGCAAGGTTTACCTCGAGCCGTCGGAGAGGTGGCCGGAAATGGCCACGGGGTGGCCGGCGATGCAGTTCCTCGATGGCGGCGGAGATCCGGTGGCTCCCCGGGCTCGGGAAGGGGTCCAGAAGTCGTGGCGCGTCACGGTGAACTTGATGGGGACCTTGGGGACGTGCAGCGAGCTCTGTGGCGACGACAATGAGGAGACGAGGTCACGGCGACTCCGGTGGTCGTCGGGGCTGAGGTTCCTCTGCGGGAAAAAGAGAATTAAATGGATGAGGAGTGGCAGGAGGTTGAGGGGAGGAGAGGTAGTGCGAAATCGGTCGCGGGAACCTACTGCTGTGGCCGAAAACGATGACGAACTCCGGCGGCCCGAAGCAACTCCGGCGACAAATTACAGGGCCACGGGGGCGTAATCGAGCCGAGAGGGAGAGGGGAAACAAACAGGGGGTCGTGGGCTCTTTATAGTGCCATAGGAGGAAGGTTTTTATGGCCTTAATGGCGCATAATCGAGGGGCGAAAAATCGGGAAGAAACAGCCGTGGGTTTCCTTCTGAGGAAGAAGATGATGACGTCATTGATGACGTCATCAATGATTTTTCTTTTATTCTTGTTTATTTGTTTTAATTATATCTTCTGTTTTATAAAACCAATTAACATGAAACAAAATTCTGAATTCATAATATTTGAAATACTTTCTAACAATATCATTTTTTAGAACAATTCAACATATTTTATTTTTGAAATTTTGGAAATTTGAATAATTCTTTAATAGTCACTTAATGTGATTTTTAATTCAAAAATTTATAAAACATAGTTATTGGCCAATTAAAATTTTAGTGGTATTATAAATGTTGAAAACATATTTTTGAACGTCATTTAATCTTGTTTTCACAATTTTATATTTTGAAAAATAAATAAAACACTAATAATACTTTAATGCCATTTTAAAATTTAGTAAATAATAAATTGATGTTATTGTCTAAATAAAATTTCAGAGACATTTTACATGTCATATATTATTTTTGGAAAGTCATTTTCAAACCTTTTTCACATTGTATAATTTTAGGATATGAAGGATTTACTAATAATAACTTAATGCTATTTAATTAGTTCATATCAAATAATTACTTTATGTTGATCTATAAATTTAGGATAAAACCACATGTCATAATATTGTTTTCAAAACCCTCTTTATGTTATTTTCAAAACAATGCATTTTATTTTCACACCTTCATGTTTAAAACTTGGAATAACAACTAAAAGTTATTATTAAAACATTTTATTCTCATCAAATATTTTTGAGGCTTAGGACTTTATTAAGGGTTATAAATGTTTTATTGTTGTTGTCATAAAATAATTTCAAGGTAATATTTGAATTGAAAACCTTTTATGTAATAAAGTTTGCTAAAGATAAAATGGTTTTCTTTATGTGAGAAAATTCATTTGAGAGGGTTTTAGGGTTTATGGAATAGAGGTATAATGGATTCTTAATTTCAATTTTCATTGAGTTATGTATTGTTTCCTTTTGTTTCTTGCATCTTATTTGGTTTTTGGTGACTTGCATAACATGAAAACAAAAAGTTTCAATTTTTTGTGATTTTTGACTTTTCCAAAAATCAGGGATGTTACAGACTACCACCCTTAAAAGAAATCTCGTCCCGAGATTTGGGAAGGCTAGAAAGAAAGGTTTGGGTAACTGGATTCCAAAACAACTGGATGGGCTACCACCCTTAAAATAAGCTTTGGTGGGTAGTCTATTTTCATTAGATTAGAGTGTAGATGGATTCTAGATTAGCTTGAGTAGATCTTTCCTTTGTGGTATAGGTGTAGACCAACATAGGTATGTTGGACTACCTTTGACACTGAGGGGTCACTCTTTGGGTCAATCAAAAGTCTTTGGGTTCCTCTCAACTTGGTCTTTTGATGTCCTTGGAAATCTTTCATCCTGTTGTTGTCATCCTTGAAGGCAAACACCATGCTATTTCTAAGGAAACTCTCATGGTAGGAAAACTTCCATTGCTTGATAGCTCCAAGGTTAGCTTGATCCTTATTAGGCAGTTGTCATTGATCATGGATGTGATTGTTCCTTCACACAGAAGAAAGAAATTTGATAGTAGCATTCCTCAAATGGGATGGCTTGTGTATCAATAGGGTAAAGGTTGTATGATTCCAAATGGTTCTCACTATGGTTGGTGAATGAGTATGGTGTTGGGTTTGGTCTAGTAGGGATGAGTAGAGATTTAGAAAGATAGCTAAGGAAGGTTCTTATCCAAACATAGCAGATCAAGGAAACTCATCTTACAAACAACACATAACAACACAATCATCACACCAGACAATAAAGTTTTCAAAAACATCTAGTATTGTCATACCACACTCATTGGTATGATCAATACTCTAATCGTGTTTCGTGTCTCACAACTTTATTACATCTCATGGTGGTCTACTATTCAAGGCAGGGTAACAACTTTCTTGCTTTATTCCTCATGAGAGGTCTTCAATACTCAGTCTTCACGATGATCTTCGCGTTCTTGTACATTGTAATCTCTTTTTCAAGAGTGTTGATCTCTTCTTCGGCTTTCTTGAGAATCTTCTTAGTGTTGTGAAGTCTCCACTTGAGTCTCTCAGTAAGTTCTTCAATATCCCTCCATGCAGCACTTCTTGCTGAATCAAAGAATGTCAAATGCACCTCCTTGTTGGTAAGCATGCAATCTCCTCCCTTCTTGTGGTCGTACTCCTTGTTCATGTACAGATGAATCTGCACCCACCAATATTCGAAACCATCCTCCTCATCTATGTAGGGAAAACCCCAATAGACTGCTGGTCCTTCAAATCCCATGATTAACATGAGATCCTTCAATGCTCTTGGAAAACCAGTGTCACACTCCAGGGTCATGGTCATCATTGGTCCTTTCTTGAGCGATTCAATGATGTTGGTCATCTAGAGATAAGAGTAGACATTAGAAATGTATCATGGAAAGGAGTACGAGGAGAAATGAAGTTATAAAAGATTTCTTTGAGGAGTAGTTGTAAGATAGTAAAATTTTATTCCTATGGATTTTCCTATTCTAATCCAAACCTAGGGTCTCGAATCCTACAGGCAACACAATTCTCTGATACCATTTTGTAGCATCCCAACTTTTAATAAAGATGGAATACCTGTGTTATTGTGCTAGTCCCTGGATCAATTGCTAGCACCATAGTACAAAATGAAATATCATGCAAATGCATCAAATTCTATTACATCGCATGATCCAGTCTTTACAAAATAGGATTACAACTTGCATAGTCTTAGAAGACTAGCAGAAAACAAAGAAATACATCGGAAAACATAGTACAACATTGATCCCATCTTCTTCATGTGCCATAGGCAAAACATGTTGGCGATAGTCTCGAGATCCTAAACGAAATCCTCACTCGTCTTCAGAAATATCTGCAATATGGAATATGCAGCCACAAGGGAGTCAATACAATTGAATGTATTGGAAAGTAACACTATGGTGGATATAAATGGCAAGACTAATACTACATGCTTATTAGGCTGAGTGGAGTTTTGGCTAAGTTTTGCATAAAGCCAGTTTTCTCCTATCACTCTTGTAAAACAAGCTTTTCTTTTCAAAAGGGTTGCAACATTGGATTTAGATCCAAGCACCACAATATTGTTCACTTGGTCAAAATTTTACTTATTGAAATTGATGATGAGATTCTTCCGTCAATCCTTGTCTAGCTGCTCATAGTTGTCCATAACCGGGGACACGGCTAAGATCTTAGTTTGTTGACTCTGCAGAGCTTGTGCACTTTCACCCTTTGTCTTCAATTAGCCCAAACATCCTATACACCCGGAGTGCCTCATGGAAAGGAGAGAATTGAGACGAGATCTTTCAGAAGAAGAAGTCCAAACCCACCGGCAAGACCGTTCCACCTATAATTTTGCTACATCTGCTAGTCAAGCCTGGGCTGAACTCTCACAACTTAGTTGATCAAGACAGAGCCCATATGTCAAAAGGTTGCACGGGAAGCTACTAAACTTAGAAGGACATAGTAATCTCTTTGTTCCTGGGTGGCCATCCGCAAGTGACAACCTCAAGTGGAATAACCCTTAGATAAGGGCCCTGAGGAAACACTCAACATAACCCAGTCTTACCACTTCCACCCAGGTGGTTCATTCATTAGTTATACTTAGGATTTTTCCTCAACATCTAGTAAAACAATTTGCAACATTGCATAGCACCTAATAAATTCTAAGGCTATCAAAATAACAAGGTAAAAGGGATGGCTACATACTACTAGGATAATAGCATAGCATAGTATAACTTAGTACAATTTCCTATCATGCATACTACTCAAAATCAACTAGTGCATATAGAAAATAATGGGTAGTTGATGGTGTGTTACTTGCCTTGTTGAAGTTGGTGAAGAATTCACACTCTCTTCACAAAAGATCGTTGCTCTCCGTACAATCTATTCATTGAAAACACAATAACAAAATAAACAAACATTCTACCAAACAATCATACAAGTGAAGAAACATACAAAGCAACAACCATGGAAAAAGGGATGTAACCAAGTTGGTTAGAACAAGGTCAAGGTTTGAGTTTTGAAAGATTCATTCTTTCTTGGTTTCATATGTTAAGTACTTTCCAAGGGTTTACTTGAGATGGGCTAGGTTGAGTTTGTAGAAAACTAACTTTATTATAACCATACTTGTCGAGGAAGTTCCAAGAGTTCACTAAGAATAAACATATTACTTCTTCAACTAAAGTAATACATGCAAACACTTGGTCATATTCACCTTCAAAAATCTTAAAGTGACTATGTTAGTATTTTCCATTGTGGTTAGGGTAGGTCTACTAACTTCATCATCAAAGGGAAAATATTACTGAGTCTTGGGTTTTCCATTTGGGTCAATGGTTGGACAAAATAACTTGTTATTCTTCAACTTGTATGGATTGTTTCTAGTCCTCATGTGATTGCCTTCTTGAAGATCATCATCATGCCATCTAAGTTGTTTCCTTCCTTGGTGTGGTGCTTCTCTTGGTCTTGATAGTTTTCATGGTTCTCACTTCACTAATTGGTTTGGGTATGGGATGGGCACAAATACCACTAAGTCAATTTGAAAAGAAAGAAATGGAAGGGATAGGAAGAGAGAGGAAAATGTCTTCTCCTTGATTTCTTCATACTCTTGTACTTCATTGAGTTTCTTCTTGTTGCTGTGGAGTCTAAGTCCTTCCTTCAATTTCTTCAATGATATTCCTCATAGCTCTTCATGTTGCCACCAGGTTGAAAGTGAAGAACCTTCTATTTCTTGAGTCTTGTTTTCCATTTGCTAACTTGATGGATTCTTGAAGAAAGAAAAGGGGGATGGAGAAGATAGAAAACTAAAGTTCACTACTTGGTACTATATGTGATTGGAACATTCTAAGGACTTGGCTTGGCTCCAAATAGACATAACATCAAGGAATAACAGTTGAAAACAATTTTAAGACATGGTAAAGATGGATGAATCACTAGGTTGGGTTTTTGGTCAAAAACACATGTCCATGGTCCAAGGATGTCCAAAATGGTTGTGCAAGGTTGTTTCTGTTTCAAGGTTATCAAATGGAGCAATTTTGCAAAAGGAACAATATTGAAAGTATTTATAGAAATTAATCTATGTCAAAAAAAATACTCAAATAGACAACTAAATTCTAAATTCAATTTTAATTTGTTCAAATATTATTTTGGGACAGAGGATATGAAAGTACACATCCTAAGGTTTCCAAATATATTTTATTTACAATTTTTGGATTTGTAGAATTTGAATTATGCCAAATTTCATCAAACAAGCATATTTGAATTTGAACAGATTTAAGTTTGTCAAATTTTAATTTGGCCAGTGCCAAAAGATTCTATATGTCCAGGGCTTTTCAAAAAGTCCAAGATTGCTAAATTTGGCCTCATGGATCAAAAGATATGATAGATCTAATGTGCAGGGACTAATCTGTAAAACTGCCAAATAATTCTAGCGGGAGAAAATCAAATTACAGCATGGCCCACGTGGCTGGGTCTAATTGGTCAGGGGTGCTGACTGTGTGCCTACGTGGCCTGCTGACTGGACGGGTGACGTGGTTAAGTGATTGGATCTGGGCCGTCAGATCCAGATCCAACGATAGCATACCGCTTCGGCTTGATTTAATCCTACGCGTCGGATTTGGATCAAACGGCTACAGGGCAAGGTTTACCTCGAGCCGTCGGAGAGGTGGCCGGAAATGGCCACGGGGTGGCCGGCGATGCAGTTCCTCGACGGCGGCGGAGATCCGGTGGCTCCCCGGGCTCGGGAAGGGGTCCAGAAGTCGTGGCGCGTCACGGTGAACTTGATGGGGACCTTGGGGACGTGCAGCGAGCTCTGTGGCGACGACAATGAGGAGACGAGGTCACGGCGACTCCGGTGGTCGTCGGGGCTGAGGTCCTACTGCGGGAAAAAGAGAATTAAATGGATGAGGAGTGGCAGGAGGTTGAGGGGAGGAGAGGTAGTGCGAAATCGGTCCAGGGAACCTACTGCTGTGGCCGGAAACGATGACGAACTCCGGCGGCCCGAAGCAACTCCGGCGACAAATTACAGGGCCACGGGGGCGTAATCGAGCCGAGAGGGAGAGGGGAAACAAAGAGGGGGTCGTGGGCTCTTTATAGTGCCATAGGAGGAAGGTTTTTATGGCCTTAATGGCGCATAATCGAGGGGCGAAAAATCGGGAAGAAACAGCCGTGGGTTTCCTTCTGAGGAAGAAGATGATGACGTCATTGATGACGTCATCAATGATTTTTCTTTTATTCCTGTTTATTTGTTTTAATTATATCTTCTGTTTTATAAAACCAATTAACATGAAACAAAATTCTGAATTCATAATATTTGAAATACTTTCTAACAATATCATTTTTGAGAACAATTCAACATATTTTATTTTTGAAATTTTGGAAATTTGAATAATTCTTTAATAGTCACTTAATGTGATTTTTCATTCAAAAATTTATAAAACATAGTTATTGGCCAATTAAAATTTCAGTGGTATTATAAATGTTGAAAACATATTTTTGAACGTCATTTAATCTTGTTTTCACAATTTTATATTTTGAAAAATAAATAAAACACTAATAATACTTTAATGCCATTTTAAAATTTAGTAAATAATAAATTGATGTTATTGTCTAAATAAAATTTCAGAGACATTTTACATGTCATATATTATTTTTGGAAAGTCATTTTCAAACCTTTTTCAGATTGTATTATTTTAGGATATGAAGGATTTACTAATAGTAACTTAATGCTATTTAATTAGTTCATATCAAATAATTAATATTGTTGATCTATAAATTTAGGATAAAACCACATGTCATAATATTGTTTTCTAAACCCTCTTTATGTTATTTTCAAAACAATGCTTTTTATTTTCACACCTTCATGTTTAAAACTTGGAATAACAACTAAAAGTTATTATTAAAACATTTTATTCTCATCAAATATTTTTGAGGCTTAGGACTTTATTAAGGGTTATAAATGTTTTATTGTTGTTGTCATAAAATAATTTCAAGGTAATATTTGAATTGAAAACCTTTTATGTAATAAAGTTTGCTAAAGATAAAATGGTTTTCTTTATGTGAGAAAATTCATTTGAGAGGGTTTTAGGGTTTATGGAATAGAGGTATAATGGATTCTTAATTTCAATTTTCATTGAGTTATGTATTGTTTCCTTTTGTTTCTTGCATCTTATTTGGTTTTTGGTGACTTGCATAACATGAAAACAAAAAGTTTCAATTTTTTGTGATTTTTGACTTTTCCAAAAATCAGGGATGTTACAGACTACCACCCTTAAAAGAAATCTCATCCCGAGATTTGGGAAGGCTAGAAAGAAAGGTTTGGGTAACTGGATTCCAAAACAACTGGATGGGTTACCACCCTTAAAAGAAGCTTTGGTGGGTAGTCTATTTTCATTAGATTAGAGTGTAGATGGATTCTAGATTAGCTTGAGTAGATCTTTCCTTTGTGGTAGAGGTGTAGACCAACATAGGTATGTTGGACTACCTTTGACACTGAGGGGTCACTCTTTGGGTCAATCAAAAGTCTTTGGGTTCCTCTCAACTTGGTCTTTTGATGTCCTTGGAAATCTTTCATCCTGTTGTTGTCATCCTTGAAGGCAAACACCATGCTATTTCTAAGGAAACTCTCATGGTAGGAAAACTTCCATTGCTTGATAGCTCCAAGGTTAGCTTGATCCTTATTAGGCAGTTGGCATTGATCATGGATGTGATTGTTCCTTCACACAGAAGAAAGAAATTTGATACTAGCATTCCTCAAATGGGATGGCTTGTGTATCAATAGGGTAAAGGTTGTATGATTCCAAATGGTTCTCACTATGGTTGGTGAATGAGTATGGTGTTGGGTTTGGTCTAGTAGGGATGAGTAGAGATTTAGAAAGATAGCTAAGGAAGGTTCTTATCCAAACATAGCAGATCAAGGAAACTCATCTTACAAACAACACATAACAACACAATCATCACACCAGACAATAAAGTTTTCAAAAACATCTAGTATTGTCATACCACACTCATTGGTATGATCAATACTCTAATCGTGTTTCGTGTCTCACAACTTTATTACATCTCATGGTGGTCTACTATTCAAGGCAGGGTAACAACTTTCTTGCTTTATTCCTCATGAGAGGTCTTCAATACTCAGTCTTCACGATGATCTTCGCGTTCTTGTACATTGTAATCTCTTTTTCAAGAGTGTTGATCTCTTCTTCGGCTTCCTTGAGAATCTTCTTTGTGTTGTGAAGTCTCCACTTTGAGTCTCTCAGTAAGTTCTTCAATAGCCCTCCATGCAGCACTTCTTGCTGAATCAAAGAATGTCAAATGCACCTCCTTGTTGGTAAGCATGCAATCTCCTCCCTTCTTGTGGTCGTACTCCTTGTTCATGTACAGATGAATCTGCACCCACCAATATTCGAAACCATCCTCCTCATCTATGTAGGGAAAACCCCAATAGACTGCTGGTCCTTCAAATCCCATGATTAACATGAGATCCTTCAATGCTCTTGGAAAATCAGTGTCACACTCCAGGGTCATGGTCATCATTGGTCCTTTCTTGAGTGATTCAATGATGTTGGTCATCTAGAGATAAGAGTAGACATTAGAAATGTATCATGGAAAGGAGTACGAGGAGAAATGAAGTTATAAAAGATTTCTTTGAGGAGTAGTTGTAAGATAGTAAAATTTTATTCCTATGGATTTTCCTATTCTAATCCAAACCTAGGGTCTCGAATCCTACAGGCAACACAATGCTCTGATACCATTTTGTAGCATCCCAACTTTTAATAAAGATGGAATACCTGTGTTATTGTGCTAGTCCCTGGATCAATTGCTAGCACCATAGTACAAAATGAAATATCATGCAAATGCATCAAATTCTATTACATCGCATGATCCAGTCTTTACAAAATAGGATTACAACTTGCATAGTCTTAGAAGACTAGCAGAAAACAAAGAAATACAGCGGAAAACATAGTACAACATTGAGCCCATCTTCTTCATGTGCCACAGGCAAAACATGTTGGCGATAGTCTCGAGATCCTAAACGAAATCCTCACTCGTCTTCAGAAATATCTGCAATATGGAATATGCAGCCACAAGGGAGTCAATACAATTTAATGTATTGGCAAGTAACACTATGGTGGATATAAATGGCAAGACTAATACTACATGCTTATTAGGCTGAGTGGAGTTTTGGCTAAGTTCTGCATAAAGCCAATTTTCTCCTATCACTCTTGTAAAACAAGCTTTTCTTTTCAAAAGGGTGGCAACATTGGATTTAGATCCAAGCACCACAATATTGTTCACTTGGTCAAAATTTTACTTATTGAAATTGATGATGAGATTCTTCCGTCAATCCTTGTCTAGCTGCTCATAGTTGTCCATAACCGGGGACACGGCTAAGATCTTAGTTTGTTGACTCTGCGGAGCTTGTGCACTTTCACCCTTTGTCTTCTATTAGCCCAAACATCCTATACACCCGGAGTGCATCATGGAAAGGAGAGAATTGAGACGAGATCTTTCAGAAGAAGAAGTCCAAACCCACCGGCAAGACCGTTCCACATATAATTTTGCTACATCTGCTAGTCAAGCCTGGGCTGAACTCTCACAACTTAGTTGATCAAGACAGAGCCCATATGTCAAAAGGTTGCACGGGAAGCTACTAAACTTAGAAGGACATAGTAATCTCTTTGTTCCTGGGTGGCCATCCGCAAGTGACAACCTCAAGTGGAATAACCCTTAGATAAGGGCCCCGAGGAAACACTCAACATAACCCAGTCTTACCACTTCCACCCAGGTGGTTCATTCATTAGTTATACTTAGGATTTTTCCTCAACATCTAGTAAAACAATTTGTAACATTGCATAGCACCTAATAAATTCTAAGGCTATCAAAATAACAAGGTAAAAGGGATGGCTACATACTACTAGGATAATAGCATAGCATAGTATAACTTAGTACAATTTCTTATCATGCATACTACTCAAAATCAACTAATGCATATAGAAAATAATGGGTAGTTGATGGTGTGTTACTTGCCTTGTTGAAGTTGGTGAAGAATTCACACTCTCTTCACAAAAGATCGTTGCTCTCCGTACAATCTATTCATTGAAAACACAATAACAAAATAAACAAACATTCTACCAAACAATCATACAAGTGAAGAAACATACAAAGCAACAACCATGGAAAAAGGGATGTAACCAAGTTGGTTAGGACAAGGTCAAGGTTTGAGTTTTGAAAGATTCATTCTTTCTTGGTTTCATATGTTAAGTACTTTCCAAGGGTTTACTTGAGATGGGCTAGGTTGAGTTTGTAGAAAACTAACTTTATTATAACCATACTTGTCGAGGAAGTTCCAAGAGTTCACTAAGAATAAACATATTACTTCTTCAACTAAAGTAATACATGCAAACACTTGGTCATATTCACCTTCAAAAATCTTAAAGTGACTATGTTAGTATTTTCCATTGTGGTTAGGGTAGGTCTACTAACTTCATCATCAAAGGGAAAATATTACTGAGTCTTGGGTTTTCCATTTGGGTCAATGGTTGGACAAAATAACTTGTTATTCTTCAACTTGTATGGATTGTTTCTAGTCCTCATGTGATTGCCTTCTTGAAGATCATCATCATGCCATCTAAGTTGTTTCCTTCCTTGGTGTGGTGATTCTCTTGGTCTTGATAGTTTTCATGGTTCTCACTTCACTAATTGGTTTGGGTATGGGATGGGCACAAATACCACTAAGTCAATTTGAAAAGAAAGAAATGGAAGGGATAGGAAGAGAGAGGAAAATGTCTTCTCCTTGATTTCTTCATACTCTTGTACTTCATTGAGTTTCTTATTGTTGCTGTGGAGTCTAAGTCCTTCCTTCAATTTCTTCAATGATATTCCTCATAGCTCTTCATGTTGCCACCAGGTTGAAAGTGAAGAACCTTCTATTTCTTGATTCTTGTTTTCCATTTGCTAACTTGATGGATTCTTGAAGCAAGAATAGGGGGATGAAGAAGATAGAAAACTAAAGTTCACTACTTGGTACTATATGTGATTGGAACATTCTAAGGACTTGGCTTGGCTCCAAATAGACATAACATCAAGGAATAACAGTTGAAAACAATTCCTAAGACATGGTAAAGATGGATGAATCACTAGGTTGGGTTTTTGGTCAAAAACACATGTCCATGGTCCAAGGATGTCCAAAATGGTTGTGCAAGGTTGTTTCTGTTTCAAGGTTATCAAATGGAGCAATTTTGCAAAAGGAACTATATTGAAAGTATTTATAGAAATTAATCTATGTCAAAAAAAAACTCAAATAGACATCTAAATTCTAAATTCAATTTTAATTTGTTAAAATATTATTTTGGGACAGAGGATATAAAAGTACACATCCTAAGGTTTCCAAATATATTTTATTTACAATTTTTGGATTTGTAGAATTTGAATTATGCCAAATTTCATCAAACAAGCATATTTGAATTTGAACAGATTTAAGTTTGTCAAATTTGAATTTGGCCAGTGCCAAAAGATTCTATATGTCCAGGGATTTTCAAAAAGTCCAAGATTGCTAAATTTGGCCTCATGGATCAAAAGATATGATAGATCTAATGTGTAGGGACTAATCTGTAAAACTGCCAAATAATTCTAGCGGGCGAAAATCAAATTACAGCATGGCCCACGTGGCTGGATCTAATTGGTCAGGGGTGCTGACTGTGTGCCTACGTGGCCTGCTGACTGGACGGGTGACGTGGTTAAGTGATTGGATCTGGGTCGTCAGATCCAGATCCAACGATAGCATACCGCTTCGGCTTGATCTAATCCTACGCGTCGGATTTGGATCAAACGGCTACAGGGCAAGGTTTACCTCGAGCCGTCGGAGAGGTGGCCGGCGATGCAGTTCCTCGACGGCGGCGGAGATCCGGTGGCTCCCCGGGCTCGGGAAGGGGTCCAGAAGTCGTGGCGCGTCACGGTGAACTTGATGGGGACCTTGGGGACGTGCATCGAGCTCTGTGGCGACGACAATGAGGAGACGAGGTCACGGCGACTCTGGTGGTCGTCGGGGCTAAGGTTCCGCTGCGGGAAAAAGAGAATTAAATGGATGAGGAGTGGCAGGAGGTTGAGGGGAGGAGAGGTAGTGCGAAATCGGTCGCGGGGACCTACTGCTGTGGCCGAAAATGATGACGAACTCCGGCGGCCCGAAGCAACTCCGGCGACAAATTACAGGGCCACGGGGGCGTAATCGAGCCGAAAGGGAGAGGGGAAACAAAGAGGGGGTCGTGGGCTCTTTATAGTGCCATAGGAGGAAGGTTTTTATGGCCTTAATGGCGCATAATCGAGGGGCGAAAAATCGGGAAGAAACAGCCGTGGGTTTCCTTCGGAGGAAGAAGATGATGACGTCATTGATGACGTCATCAATGATTTTTCTTTTATTCCTGTTTATTTGTTTTAATTATATCTTCTGTTTTATAAAACCAATTAACATGAAACAAAATTCTGAATTCATAATATTTGAAATACTTTCTAACAATATCATTTTTGAGAACAATTCAACATATTTTATTTTTGAAATTTTGGAAATTTGAATAATTCTTTAATAGTCACTTAATGTGATTTTCAATTAAAAAATTTATAAAACATAGTTATTGGCCAATTAAAATTTCAGTGGTATTATAAATGTTGAAAACATATTTTTGAAAGTCATTTAATCTTGTTTTCACAATTTTATATTCTGAAAAATAAATAAAACACTAATAATACTTTAATGCCGTTTTAAAATTTAGTAAATAATAAATTGATGTTATTGTCTAAATAAAATTTCAGAGACATTTTACATGTCATATATTATTTTTGGAAAGTCATTTCAAACCTTTTTCACATTGTATAATTTTAGGATATGAAGGATTTACTAATAGTAACTTAATGCTATTTAATTAGTTCATATCAAATAATTAATATTGTTGATCTATAAATTTAGGATAAAACCACATGTCATAATATTGTTTTCAAAACCCTCTTTATGTTATTTTTAAAACAATGCATTTTATTTTCACACCTTCATGTTTAAAACTTGGAATAACAACTAAAAGTTATTATTAAAATATTTTATTCTCATCAAATATTTTTGAGGCTTAGGACTTTATTAAGGGTTATAAATCTTTTATTGTTGTTGTCATAAAATAATTTCAAGGTAATATTTGAATTGAAAACCTTTTATGTAATAAAGTTTGCTAAAGATAAAATGGTTTTCTTTATGTGAGAAAATTCATTTGAGAGGGTTTTAGGGTTTATGGAATAGAGGTATAATGGATTCTTAATTTCAATTTTCATTGAGTTATGTATTGTTTCCTTTTGTTTCTTGCATCTTATTTGGTTTTTGGTGACTTGCATAACATGAAAACAAAAAGTTTCAATTTTTTGTGATTTTTGACTTTTCCAAAAATCAGGGATGTTACATTGGGCTTTCCATTTGGCGTACGCACATCACCAGTTCTGCAGGTACGATGACAACAACGTTGAGGATGATGATGGTATGTTACCGATATGCGTACAATTATATAGATTTTCGTGGTATGACGTGAAGCGGACAATTCCGGCCAGGTTTGACCCGCTTCGTGCGTAGACGCAAACGGTTAGGTCCGCTTCGAAGCATCGGTCAGACTCTCGATGCGGTTCCAACCAAACTAGGTGGCTCCCTGGACTTGTTTGTGGTGAGGTGAAGTGTTGTGCCGATAGTCTCGCGATAGTTTGGTGCGTGCGGCTACAGTAGCAGAGTTAAATATTTTTGAAAGGGCGTATCGTCCGTGCTTATGTGACGATCTTGGAGAAAATGTTGGCTAACAAGATTCAGATAACTTACACCTAAATGATATTTGTTAACCTATGCGATAACAAGATCACTATTTCAGCTATTTCAACATGTGTGACTTTTCTCGGGTTACCTCCTCGCATTTGGTTGAGGGGGGTTAATCCTGGATGAGTTTTGTTCTTGGTGAGTAGTTGTAGTTGGTTTCAATGCGCTCTCTCATCCCTTTCTAATAGACGGAACTTAGAGTGTCTCTATAAGTTGTTAGTATTGCTTGCCGCTTCAACCACTAACCCCTTCTCCCGGAATTCAAAGCATTGATAGCTTGTGGAATGTATGGCATACTTACTGGTAATGCATATCTTGCTAGTACTTTACCGTACTGATCCCTTCGGGGCTGCATATTCTGAAATGCAGTCAACAAGTTTGAAGTCTGACGCCGTTAGCTTGGGAATCCCTCCGGGCCTGGGCAGGGATTGGACGCCATCGTTTCTCTTTAGGACTCTTAGTCCAATTTGTATCTTATCCGTAGTCAGATACTGTTTTGTTTTTTGCTATTATTTGGATCTTTGTATTGTATAAGTTTTATTCTTGACTCGTTTGATTTGTGTTGTACATATCTCTTTTGTTGTTGTTGCGGATTATTCGTGAACTATTGTAATGTTACCAAAAGTTGACAACCCGGGATTCGATATTATGCGGGTTTTGGCGGGAACGCTAAAATCCGCATAGTACCTAGGGGCGTCACAAAGGCCATGGGCGCCAGAGCTGGAAAGGGCCGCGGTGGTGTGATCGTTCTTGCCGCACAACCATGAGGCGACGACGCAAACCCTACACCGCAGCCACACCTCTGCCATGTCCGTGCCGAAATTCCATGCACGCCGTCCTGGCTCATGGCCTTTGACGCAGGCAAAAATCCCCAGCGCACCCCTCAGGCCCTGCTTGTTTCAGGGGTATTAGTGGGGATTAGTGGGGTTTATCCACTAGGGGTTTGGGTGAAACCCCTCCCCACACCCAATCCCCATCCCCAATCCTCCCCTTAGGTTCCCCCACTTCATTTGCTGCTGATGCATGCGTGCGCCATTTATGCATTTGCTGCTGCTCACGTACAAGAGCTTGGTACTAAATCAGTTAACTTGATAGCAACAAACGGAAACTTGATAGCCACTGTTTAGAATAATCAAATGGAAACTTGACAACAACAAATGGAAACGTACTATATTTAGACAAACATAAACTGCTATTTAGAAGAATCAAATATCCAACTAAGTTAAGCTGCCATATTACAATAATCTAGCCAATAGTCTGATCTAACCAAATAAGTTAAGCTGCCATATTACAATAATCTAGGCAATTTTATTATTACAACCATCCAGTCAACCAAATGTTCAATAAATATGCCTTTTTTTTATCAGCATAGAAAAATGTTTCCAGATGAATGTAGCCATGGTGGGAGGAGAGGGTGGTAGCATCCGCGGTTGGCCTAGATGTTTGGACTGGCACCCTCCTGTGAAATTCCTATAAAGACATCACCAAGAAATGTAGTAGAGCATGATCTTTCAGAAAAAGTTCTACATCTGCATAAGCATAGCACAATGGTATGGCTGTTTCTACAACTGTCAAAACATCGGAATAAGGGCATGGCCAAGGAATTTTTTAGAGAGAAAAATAAATGAATAAGCTTTGTTATCTTCAGTCTTACATACTCTTACGTTGGTAGGATGTAGTACAAATCAAGAAAAAAAGTGAGCAAGAGGAAGTTCCAGGAGTGAGACTTCCTAATCTACTTATGTACAGCTTCCTATCACAAGTGAGCAGGCAAGTAGGGTATGATGCATACATGACCAAAGTCACAAGCGACACAACGTCATAGTTGCAAATAACTACTAGATAATAATTTTCCTAGAGGTAAGTCCAGATCAACTAGCTTTAAAATTCTACTAGATAATTCTACTAGATAAAATTCTACTAGTATCCCATTTGTCCATACTCCGTAGTAGTGCTCAACTTTGAGCCAGCGGGTGTAATAGCATCACACAATCGCAGAAAATGGGAAGTGGGTGATGCTAATCTGAAAAGGAACCACTCCTCACTTGTCCTCTGTTTTACTGCTTGTGAGTTTGCTTGAAACACTGTATAATACCAGATCAAGCCCTTATCTAGACAGTACCAGTATGCAAGTTTAAGTACTTCTTTTTCTCCTAGTGTTGTTTTAGGTAGACCTGGTACTTTTCATATGTTATCATTGCTAACATTTTCGTAAACCATTTTCAGGCCCATCACCTGCTTCTCCGTGGGTTGTGACAAAAAAGGAATATGAAAATGACAGTGCATGTTCAAAGTAATACCACAAGGTGTACTTTTTCGGCAATATCATGCTCGCAAACGACGACAATTGACCACCAAATTCTACGTCAGCACGCAGAGAACAAAAGGAGTGGTTCTGGTTAGAGCATAGAGGGACGGAGATGGGAAGATGTGGTTAGTGGGTACATGGCAATGGGAGGAGGATTTATGCATATACATACATAGGAAATATTAACACAAGCATAACTAGATAACTGAATACATATAACACCGACTAAGATTAGCAGTTGCTTCACTAGATAACTGAATACAAAACAAGCTTGTGCCAATAAGAAAATAAAAACAAAGGTAAATGTTGCTAGATAAATACCAAATTTTGGAGTTTTTACAGGATCCCAAGAAGGCAGAGGTTTGTCAACAAATGAATATATCAATGGGGCTGAAATCTGTCAAAAGAAATTATAAATATCAACAAAAGTAGAAGCAACCAGCTAGATAATTACAACTGGTAGATAATTACACAAGTAGCATCAACCAGCTAGATAATGCTCCATGCATGTCAGCAAATCCAAGTGCAAGTTACATATAAGCATAAATGAACACACACATTGTCTGGAGCTTTTTTCAACTGCCCTGAATGGCCTCTATTGTCAGCAGAGACTGAGGTTATCTGCAGGAAGCCAGGAATGATTTACAAGTGCACATTATCCACATATACATGTAAGAACAAAAATCAACCCCAAAGGAGCAGAATTAAGCTTCAATAATACTTCTAGACAAGTTATCTAGTCTGGTACTTTACCGTGGCTTTGAATGAATAGAAGCCTTTGTCTATGTGGGTGAAAGAAGAACATGTTGGAAATGAGAAGAGTTTTTTTGAACCCGGTTCCATCACATCAGAGTTTTATTTGCCGAGGCCAACAAATACTAATCAAATTCGTTGCGGTGAAAATAAAGGAAGAGGACAATGTAACACCTGGGGTGTTCCCCCTAAGTTAGGAAGTGGGTTGTTTTTCTTTTTGCTTTGCATCACATGCATCATATGCATTGCACCATGTTTTCAAAACAACTGAAAAGTTCAAACCAATTTAAACTTTCAAAGCATGTCCAAAATTTCCAATTAAAAGTTGCAAACTAAACAACTCAAATTGTTTTTCAATAGTTTGAAGTTGAATTTATTTAAATTTCTTGTTAATAAAAATTCCTTTTTATTAACACCCTAATGGCAAATTCAAATTCAAATCAATTCATCCATAATTGGCATGTTCCAAATGTGGGTTTAAAAATTAAAATCTTGCAAACAATTAAATTCAATAAGCTTTCATAATTGTTTGAGTTTATTGAATAAAATTGTTTAAAAATCAAATCCTTATGAAATACTATTGGAAATTCAAATTGCAATTTAAAAATCAAATTAATATTCCAAATTTTTGAAATTCATGTTAACATTGCTTTGACATTACTGTTTTGGAAAATTAATAACATTATTTCATAAGAAATTAAAACCCCTAAAAATCTATTCTTTTCTCTCTCTCTCTCTCTCTCTCTCTCTCTCTCTCTCTCTTTTCTACCAAAAAGAAAAAATGTGCAAACAGGGAAAAAATAAAAACAACAAAAGAAAAATATGAGCTGTGGGGGCAGGCCAGCCCAAAAAGGGCCAGCCCACCATCACCCTGTTTTCTTTCTCGTCTCCACCCCAAGCAAACCAGCCCACCAGGCCTCCCCCTCTCTCCGTTTTAGCCCATGCCCCCCTTCACCTCATCTTCAACATGTACGGCAGGCCATCGGCACCCGCCACGTTGGCAGAGGAGCGATGGGACGGCCGGAGTTTCTGCACCTCCTGGATAAAACCTAGCCCTCCGCCCCCCTACTGCGTGCCCTAGACCCCCTCTCCCATCTTCCTCCGCCGCCAATTCCCTCTCTCTCCCTCCCACCTCTCGATTTCTGTCCTCTGTGACCGAGCAAGCACCACCACCACTGCCTCGCCGTCGCCCCACCGCCATGGCCCACCTCGAGCTAGGACGAGGCCTCCAGGAGCACCGCGGGGAGGACTACTTCGCCCACGCAAGAGGAATCAACACGGACTAGGCTAGAGCGACGATTACGGCCATGTTTTCCCGCCGGTTGCCAAACTTCTTCACCGGAATTCGCCGCCACCGATCTTCCACCGAGCTTGTTCGTCTACTGCGGCCCCCCGTGGTGAGCCCTCCCTTTGATTTCACCCCTCTCCCGCCTGTCTCCCTCTCCATGAGCGGCAATGGCATGCGACCTTGGCCCTGTCGGCCATGGTAGCGCTGAACTTGGGTTCAGAGACCGCGCGCACGGACAGCTGCGGCCGCTGTGGTTCCGACGAGAGCTCGCACACACCACCACAGCATCGCACGCCCAGCTGCACCTGTGACACTACCCCCCCTTGGTCTGCGCGCATGAGGAAACAGCAACGCCGCTGCGGTGGTTGCGATTGCTCCTTCCCGGAACCTGACGAAGATTCAGGCTTCTGAACAAAAAATTCAGTTAAACGGCCGCTGTTAACCTCTTCCTGTTTCCGTATCAGCTACCATCACAACACATAGCACTAGCCCATTGGCCCTGTTCCTTGCGCGCGCTGGGGGAGACCCAGGTTCGATCCCCCGCGGGCGCATAAAGCCACCCCTTTTTGATGTTTTGCCACGCGCGCAGCCCCAGGCCCACACGTCATTGACCCCCACTGCCACATCCTCGCACACACGCGCCACTGTGGCACCATGCTGGCCGTGGCCCACTGTCAGCCAGCGTGGGTAGCCCTGCCCTCTGTATAAATGCTCTGTTCTATTTCTTTTAAATGATATTTGAACCTAAATGTTGCAAAATTAATATCTCCTTCTTTTTAACTTCAAATTGCACAAATAAAATATGCATCCCAATCAGAAAATCCTGAACTTTTCAAATATGCATTTTGTTTTCTGTTTTGACTATTCCAAATGTTTTCAAAAAATTCAAATTCAAATAACTCTTTTGAATTTGAGTAAATCCATAACAAATTCAAATTTATTTCAAATGGCCCATATAAAATATGTTTTCCAACCAAAATTTCATGCTCTTTCCAAATATAACATTTGTTTTCTGTTTTGGATAAATAAAATTAATGCAATTACTTAATGCTTTAATTAATTCATTCATTTTTGTGAAAATCATAAGTAAATCACTTTAATTCCAATTTAAACAAATAAAATATGTTTTCCACTCAAACTGAAACCACCTTTCTGAATATCAACTTTGTTTTGCAATTTGAACAATTAAAGTTGATGTCATTTAAAAATGCCTTAATTAATTAATTAAAAGTCCTAATTAATAACTTTCACATGCTTGTTCCAAATAGAAAATCCAAAACATGAAATCCATCCAAAATGAAATGCCACACTTGAATATCAGCTTTGTTTTCTGTTTTGAATAATTTAAATTGCTGAAGACAACTGTTTCTTAATTAATGCATTTGAAATTGTCAAATTAATAACTTGCTCATCTAAAACCCAAATTCAACAAATGAAATATGTTTTCCATCTAAAATTTTGTGTTCTTTCCAAATATGAATTTGGTTATCTATTTTGAACAATTAAAATGGGTGAAAACAACAAATGCTTGTGTAAATCATTTAAGAAGCCAAATTTCATAACTTAATAAATAAAATTCCAAACTTGGTAAACACCTTTTCAAATTGAAGCTATTGTTGTTTTCTCTTTGTTTTCCTCATCCATGCATCATTCTAATCAACTCTCACATGATGGTTATCTGTAGATCATTTAATTCAACATTAATTCATGGATTTTCCCATATGCAATCCAAATTGCATATGTGCCCATTTAAATATGTTTACCATGTCAACTAGTTTATCTTTGATGCATCCTTAAACTTGTCATGCATCCATATCCTGATCATGCTGGATCGTTTGCCGTAGTAGTAATTGTTGCATCCGGTGTTTGTTCTAGTTCGTTGCTTCTTCGCGGATAGGACGTTGAGATGATGTGAGCAACGACAAGTTCTTCGGATGTACCTCTACTTGCTGGATTCCAGGCAAGTATACTCACTTGCTACCTATGGCTGCCTTTCATCACTTGTTACCGATTCTTTCCGTTACCTTTATGCTAGCCCTATGATTCGATGCTTGTGTCTCGATCCTATCATATGTTACCCTGCAACCATGATATAGCCTTCCTTCCACTTCCTATTAACTGTTGTTTGTTTACCCCGTCGGCCCTCGAGTCGTAGTTGCATGCTTAGTGTTGTTTGCGCTCAAGTCTCGTTGTCCGTCTTATCACCTGTTTAGTTTGATAGTTGGGTTTCAATCCAATCAACAACATGTTAATGTTTTGGGTAATAATAATTTGATGATAAGGCACCGGCAGGAGGCCCGGCGTGGTTTTGAGGCCTGCTAGTGTCGACCCTAATTAGGAACAGGGTCTTGTCCATTGATCCATGATGAGCGCACTAACCGCATGTGGGAAGCGAGTATGGGCGCCCCCCGCAATTCAGATTCGATTCGCATCTCGTCCAAATCGCCTCATTTAGTTCGGGTTTTCCATTTTCCGCATGCATATGGAGGTGCGAACCCTTGGCGCCAGGTTGGAACTTTTGTAGTCGGCATTTAGGGAGACACGTTCTTAGAGTGCTATGAGGGTCCCCTTTTCTTCGTGGGGCTTGATTAGCCGTGCGCTCAATTGCACGGGGTTCTTTGGGCTTGATGCGAAGAAGAGTTGGGTTGTGTTGAGTACCTCGCTTGGTGTAACAGCCCAAGTATGAAAACCTACCATTTAGAATGTTTGATTTCCTGTTTGATTAAAGTATTGCATCATGGCATCATTTTACTCCCTTGTTTGCATTTGTTTACTATTTGTTTGCACCTGTTTTTATTTGTTTTCACAATGAAACTCAAACAATTTCAAATGCTTTGTTTTCATACTTGCTCTGTTACAACCTTTTAAATAAAAATCTCAAATAAAAACAACCATTTTTGCTTTCATATCATTCCACATTGATCAACTAATAAAATGGTGTTTTTGTTTCCATTAATTAAGTTTCCAACTTGGGTTCAAGTTCAAGCAATCATCAACATCACTTAATTTGAAAGTTATAAAAATACCAAACAATTTATAATCACATTTGTTCTATTTAATCAATAGGGGTCACCCTAATAAAAACATGGTTTCCATCAATAATCATTTAATTATCAAATTACCCAAATTCAAACCAACTCACTAAACATCACCTCTTTTGAAATTATAAAAATAATCCAAACCTTTTTTGTGCTCTTTGTTTCCAATTAAATGCTTTGATCACCCTATTCTTAAAAATATTGTCAATAACCCTTTAATAATAAAATTCAATCACACAATCCAATTCAAACAGTACCAAAAAAATTTAATTGTTTTTGAATTCCAAAAAAATTGGTTTTGGTTGTAATCAACCTAATGTGCTCACCCTAATTTTTCTATGATTTTTGATAACCTCAAAACCCCTCTTTCCTTCCAATTACTTTTTGCTACAAAAAAAAGAGAGAAAAACAAAATAGAAAAGGGAAAGAGAGAGAGCACAGCAGCCAGCCCATTTCCCCCCTAGAAGCCCAATATCTTTTCTCCCCCAGACCTTTTCTTTTCTGGCCCACCCCCTCCATCGCTTGTCATCTTCCTCGCGGTGATGTCACTCTGTACGACTGCTCCCCCCACCGATCGATCATCGACTCCTCTCTACGATTGCCGCCGTACAAGCACCTCTCCCCTATAACTAACCTACCTCCCGAGCCCTGCTAACCCTAGTCCCTCTTCCATCCTTCCCCTCGCCGCCAACTTCCATCTCCTCCATCCATCTTCTCTCTGATCACCTCTGTACCATCCTTCTGAACCCACACCATCTCCACCGCCGCCGTCAGACCTCGCCGCCCACCGTCGACCTGGCCACCTCCGGGGCCAACCGTGGCCGGGAATGGAACCGCCACGGGTTCCTCTCCCTCGCCGTGCCCTCGGTCGGCCCCGAGGAGCTCCGATGCGCCGCCGACGTGCTCCTCTCGCCGCGGCCGTCTCCGTGTCCGCCTGCAGCGGACCTGTCCGCCCGACCGCCTCCTCCTGGCTCGAGGTGAGGCCCCGCCTCCCCTTCCTTCCTCTCACCTCTCTCCCCTCTCCCTACTCCCTTGGCCGCACCCAAGCACCACACGGCCACCGCGGCAAGCACAGCCTCACGCTCGCCGGCGGCCAACTCCCCTCCGTCCAGGTTCAGCGATCTGAACCTGCCTCGTTCAGTTAAAATCCGCTAGCCGAACCCCATATGGAAACAAGCCCTTAAGTTGTCAACAAATCGAGCAGCACCGCACTGGTTCAGGCCCTTGCGCGCGCCCAAGCGCTCGTGGGTTCGAGTCCCCGCACCCTGTTTTTCTGCTCCCTTTTTTTTCGATTTGTTCGAGGGTCAGATTCTGAACCTTACCTTGCGCGCACCCCCCTTACCTGACAAAGGAACAATCACACCATAGTGGTGCTGCTCTCTGTGCGCTAGCAGGAGGTGGGGGGTTCGAATCCCCCCTCCCACATTAAAAACACACCTTTTATTTTACATGTGTTTGGTCACAGAACTTGTCAGAAATCACACCTAGGCCCCTGGTATTTAATCTAGACCCCTGCAAAATTATTTCTAAGCCCCTGGTTCCCTAAAAATGGCAGAATTGCACCCAATTTTGTAAATTGCATAAGAAATTCATCCCAACTCCAATTTTAACTTTTTAAATATGTTTTCTGTCCCAAATTAAATGTTCTATCCAAATATAAAATTTGTTTACTGTTTTGAATATTTTAAATTGGTGCAATATTTGAAAACTTGTCAAATTCACTTAAACTTGCAAAATTCATAACTTGGGCATAAAAATTCCAAATTCAACAAACTAAATATGTTTTCCAATCAACTTTTCATGTACTTTCCAAATATAAATTTTGTTTGCTGTTTTGAATAATTTAAATTGCTGAAAACAACTGTTTCTTGTTTAATGCATTTAAAATTGCCAAAATAATAACTTGCTCATTTTAAATCCAATTTCCACAAATGAAATATGTTTTCCATGCAAAATTAAACCACCTTTTCAAATATAAAATTTGTTTCATGTTTTGAATAATTAAAATTGGTTAAATAATTTAAACCTTGTTTAATTCATTTAATATTGCTAAGTTTATAACTTGATCAAAACAAATTCTTTTGGGACATATAAAATATGTTTTCCAACCCTAAAAGCATAACCTTTTCAAATATGAACTTCACTCAATGTTTTGAACAAATAAAAATTCAAATAAGTTCATGTTTGAATTAAATTCATTTAGTTCTTGCTTAAACTTGTTTAATTCCTAGATAATTTATTTGAAATCCTTTTTCAACAAGTGAAACATGTATTCCACCTAGAATTGTGTGTTCTTACCAAATATAAACTTTGTTATCTATTTTGGACAAGTTAACTTGGTGAAAACAACAAATGCTGGTGTAACACCTTTAAGGAACCAAAATTCCAAAACTTAATAAATGATTTTCCCAACTTGTTAAACCTTATTTCCATTTGGTTCTATTGTTGTTATTTCTCTGTTTTCCTCATCCATGCATCATGCTAATTCACTTACACAATTTGATTAGTTGTAAAACAATTAATTCAACCATAATTCATGGGCTTTTCAGGTGCAACTCAAATTGCATGTGGGTCCATTTAATCCTTTTTCTATCTTGTCAACTAGTTTATTTTTGGATGCATCAATTAAACTATCATGCATTATCCCATGTTTGTGCACTATGCCATGTTATTGATTGTTTGCCTCTGCGTTGTTTGTTTGCTTCTTCTCGGATATACGACGACGTTGAGACCGACGATCCTTACGACACCCCTTCTAAGGAGTTAGCTCAGTACCAGGCTACTGGGTTTGCAGGCAAGTTATCACTCACATGAACCATTGTGTTCCTTTCAACCCTGGTTACCGATACTTTCCGTTGTCTATTTTTGCTAGCCTTAGTGGTAGTTGTTTCTGTTACGAACCTATCACATGAATCCCTTAACCCTGATATTGCCTCACCACCATACCTATAACCCTTGCTTGTTGCCCGTGTCTTACTAGAATGCTTAGGGTTGTTTGCTCGAGTCTGTTACCCGTTACTTTCTGTTACTATTTCTATTATGTTCTGGGGGGGCTCGATGTTAAACAATTAATCATGCTAATGTTATTGTTAAATAATAATTTGATGATAAGGCACCGGCAGGAGGCCCTGTGTGGTTTTGAGGCCTGCTAGTGTCGACCCTAATAGGAAAAGGGTCTTGTCTACTGATCCATGATGAGCGCACTAACCGCATGTGGGAAGCGAGTATGGGCGCCCCCCTCAGTTTGATTCGATTCGCATCTCGTCCAAATCGCCTCATTTAGTTCGTGTTTTCCATTTGCCGCATGCATGTTTTTGCGAGCCCAGGCCAGGGTGGAACTTTTGTAGTCGGCATATAGGGGGACACGTTCTTAGAGTGCTATGAGGGTCCATTTTCTTCTGGGCTCGATTAGCCGTGCGCCAAGGTTCTTTGGGCTTGATGCGAAGAAGAGTCGAGTTGTGTAGAGTGCCCCGCTTGGTGGAAGTGCATTTCCATCTGGCGGGTTATTCATGCGTGTACGGCCAAATTGGTGCAACCCTGCAGGGATAATCTTCTCGAGAAGCCGTGTTTTCCGCGGTTATGGATTACTTGGTGAAAGTACTGGCTAACAAGTACTCAGGACAACTTAAACCTAATGATTAACAACTTTACACCCAATGATTAATAACTTGACTAGTAATAGGCTTATTGACACAATAATTTGAACCATCATTATTTCAACTGTGTGAGGTATCCTCGGATTGCTTCTTTGGATAAGGGGCGAGATCCAGGATGGGTTTGTTTGAAGTTATCTTTCAGTTGGTTACAATACTCGATCTTATCTCCTTTCTGTTATCCGGAAGTGGTAGAATCTCTGTAGTTGGTTAGTGCAGCCAGTTGCAGCATCTTTTATATCCCCTCTCTTCCGTTGAACCCAAGGCATCTGTGCTTAGTGTTGACGGGTTACACTTTGGTGAACTGTGAGTCTTGCTTGCCAGTACGTTTATGTACTGACCCCTTTGGGGCTGTGGTTTCTGCAGACCTACGTTCCGAGGATCTACATGGTGGCTACTACGTGGAGTATGACGAGACTGCTGACGAGTAGATAGCGGACCCGGGCAGGATCCGAGACTTCGTGGATGGGCTCCGTCTTTTCGTTTCCGGCCTCATAGGCCTATTTGGATCTTGTCTGTACTCAGACATGTTGAATGCTTCCGCTGTGATGTAATGATGAATTGTTGGGACATGTGTCCTCTGGATGATTGTATTTGCTATCTCTGCTCTAATGAGAGCTATTTGCAACTTATTTCAATCTTTTGTGTCGTAGAGATCTGTTGTGATATCACTTGTTCCAATGCCGTTGACGTACCATGTGTGGATGTTTGAAGTACGTCAATGGAAGTGTCCTGATTTCTATGGGATAGTTTACGTCGACGCTGAACAGATAGGGGTTGGTTGTCACACATACGTGTGTTGGCCTACTCGTAAGAGGACGCGGGTGCCGGTAAGCCCCGTAATCCAATCTACTACTGTTCAACGGAACGACGAGTATCCTTTAGAAGTCCGGGTGCGACAAATGGTATCAGAGCCTGTCTGCCTGTAGGATCCCTTTTTACTGGTCGCAGTTGAGTCTAGAAACTATTTTGTAGCTATATAGGAAAAATGAAACGTGAGAGTAGGAATTCTGTTCTTTTTCTTCTTTCCCCACCCACCCTCCCTTTTCTGGTAAGGAAGTGCAACGTTGTTTTCCCTTCTCATCTAAACTTTCAAGTTAGGATTTCACGAATTCTGGTTTCTCTAGGATGGTTATATCTACTAGACCATAGGAATGGAGGTGGTTGTGACATGATTTATCATGTTGCCTACTCACGATTGAGAACGGAGGCGTGTAAGCCCCGGAAGCAGATCCTCTATTCCTTAAGCAGTAGATATTGATCCTTTAGAAGCCCGGATGGGTTTTCCGTAGTACCTCAGGAGTTTTTTATCTCGTTTTCCCCGATGTTGATATCCTGTTCTTCTCAACATCCTTTTCGTCCGTTAGTACCTTGTTGTTGTTTCCACTTCAATTCTTCTACCGGCGTCTAATCAAAGTTTCCCCGTTCATCTGCTAAACTCTGTTTCAGCTAAAGTGATACCGGAGCATCACATTCTTTTGTGTCAAAGATCTTTTCCACAACATACAACCTAATTCTGGTTCCACTAAGCAATCAAATCACCGTTCACTCCTCGGGATCTCAAATGTTGACTTCCAAGTTCAGTCACAGAAATCAAATTCTAATTAAAGGCCACATATTCCTTGTTGCTAACATGTTGCTGGGAAATCCTGACATTGATGTCATTCTTAGTATTGGATTGATGTCAATAACTCTGTTCCACCATTCTAGCCAGATAATCTATTCTCCAAATGAATCAAGTTCCATTCAGCTATACACCCTCAATACAAAACCTCTCCCTTTACTTGAAAATGTTCCGGTGGTTTCCAAATTCCCTGACATCTTTCCAGAAGAGTTGCCAGGAATTTCTATCGTCTTGAACTTCCAGAAAAACTATCCAATGTGCACGATGTGTTTCACGTGTCACAGCTCAAGAGGATCTTCCCAAGAAGTATCCGGACCTTTTCTTTTCTCAGTAGGAATCTCGGGGCGCGATTCCTTCAAGGGGGGGCGTTTTGTAACAGCCCAAGTATGAAAACCTACCATTTAGAATGTTTGATTTCCTGTTTGATTAAAGTATTGGAGCAAGGCATCATTTTACTCCCTTGTTTGCATTTGTTTACTATTTGTTTGCACCTGTTTTTATTTGTTTTCACAATGAAACTCAAACAATTTCAAATGCTTTGTTTTCATACTTGCTCTGTTACAACCTTTTAAATAAAAATCTCAAATAAAAACAACCATTTTTGCTTTCATATCATTCCACATTGATCAACTAATAAAATGGTGTTTTTGTTTCCATTAATTAAGTTTCCAACTTGGGTTCAAGTTCAAGCAATCATCAACATCACTTAATTTGAAAGTTATAAAAATACCAAACAATTTATAATCACATTTGTTCTATTTAATCAATAGGGGTCACCCTAATAAAAACATGGTTTCCATCAATAATCATTTAATTATCAAATTACCCAAATTCAAACCAACTCACTAAACATCACCTCTTTTGAAATTATAAAAATAATCCAAACCTTTTTTGTGCTCTTTGTTTCCAATTAAATGCTTTGATCACCCTATTCTTAAAAATATTGTCAATAACCCTTTAATAATAAAATTCAATCACACAATCCAATTCAAACAGTACCAAAAAAATTCAATTGTTTTTGAATTCCAAAAAAATTGGTTTTGGTTGTAATCAACCTAATGTGCTCACCCTAATTTTTCTATGATTTTTGATAACCTCAAAACCCCTCTTTCCTTCCAATTACTTTTTGCTACAAAAAAAAGAGAGAAAAACAAAATAGAAAAGGGAAAGAGAGAGAGAGCACAGCAGCCAGCCCATTTCCCCCCTAGAAGCCCAATATCTTTTCTCCCCCAGGCCTTTTCTTTTCTGGCCCACCCCCTCCATCGCTTGTCATCTTCCTCGCGGTGATGTCACTCTGTACGACTGCTCCCCCCACCGATCGATCATCGACTCCTCTCTACGATTGCCGCCGTACAAGCACCTCTCCCCTATAACTAACCTACCTCCCGAGCCCTGCTAACCCTAGTCCCTCTTCCATCCTTCCCCTCGCCGCCAACTTCCATCTCCTCCATCCATCTTCTCTCTGATCACCTCTGTACCATCCTTCTGAACCCACACCATCTCCACCGCCGCCGTCAGACCTCGCCGCCCACCGTCGACCTGGCCACCTCCGGGGCCAACCGTGGCCGGGAATGGAACCGCCACGGGTTCCTCTCCCTCGCCGTGCCCTCGGTCGGCCCCGAGGAGCTCCGATGCGCCGCCGACGTGCTCCTCTCGCCGCGGCCGTCTCCGTGTCCGCCTGCAGCGGACCTGTCCGCCCGACCGCCTCCTCCTGGCTCGAGGTGAGGCCCCGCCTCCCCTTCCTTCCTCTCACCTCTCTCCCCTCTCCCTACTCCCTTGGCCGCACCCAAGCACCGCACGGCCACCGCGACAAGCACAGCCTCACGCTCGCCGGCGGCCAACTCCCCTCCGTCCAGGTTCAGCGATCTGAACCTGCCTCGTTCAGTTAAAATCCGCTAGCCGAACCCCATATGGAAACAAGCCCTTAAGCTGTCAACAAATCGAGCAGCACCGCACTGGTTCAGGCCCTTGCGCGCGCCCAAGCGCTCGTGGGTTCGAGTCCCCGCACCCTGTTTTTCTGCTCCCTTTTTTTTCGATTTGTTCGAGGGTCAGATTCTGAACCTTACCTTGCGCGCACCCCCCTTACCTGACAAAGGAACAATCACACCGTAGTGGTGCTGCTCTCTGTGCGCTAGCAGGAGGTGGGGGGTTCGAATCCCCCCTCCCACATTAAAAACACACCTTTTATTTTACATGTGTTTGGTCACAGAACTTGTCAGAAATCACACCTAGGCCCCTGGTATTTAATCTAGACCCCTGCAAAATTATTTCTAAGCCCCTGGTTCCCTAAAAATGGCAGAATTGCACCCAATTTTGTAAATTGCATAAGAAATTCATCCCAACTCCAATTTTAACTTTTTTAATATGTTTTCTGTCCCAAATTAAATGTTCTATCCAAATATAAAATTTGTTTACTGTTTTGAATATTTTAAATTGGTGCAATATTTGAAAACTTGTCAAATTCACTTAAACTTGCAAAATTCATAACTTGGGCATAAAAAATCCAAATTCAACAAACTAAATATGTTTTCCAATCAACTTTTCATGTAATTTCCAAATATAAATTTTGTTTGCTGTTTTGAATAATTTAAATTGCTGAAAACAACTGTTTCTTGTTTAATGCATTTAAAATTGCCAAAATAATAACTTGCTCATTTTAAATCCAATTTCCACAAATGAAATATGTTTTCCATGCAAAATTAAACCACCTTTTCAAATATAAAATTTGTTTCATGTTTTGAATAATTAAAATTGGTTAAATAATTTAAACCTTGTTTAATTCATTTAATATTGCTAAGTTTATAACTTGATCAAAACAAATTCTTTTGGGACATATAAAATATGTTTTCCAACCCTAAAAGCATAACCTTTTCAAATATGAACTTCACTCAATGTTTTGAACAAATAAAAATTCAAATAAGTTCATGTTTGAATTAAATTCATTTAGTTCTTGCTTAAACTTGTTTAATTCCTAGATAATTTATTTGAAATCCTTTTTCAACAAGTTAAACATGTATTCCACCTAGAATTGTGTGTTCTTACCAAATATAAACTTTGTTATCTATTTTGGACAAGTTAACTTGGTGAAAACAACAAATGCTGGTGTAACACCTTTAAGGAACCAAAATTCCAAAACTTAATAAATGATTTTCCCAACTTGTTAAACCTTATTTCCATTTGGTTCTATTGTTGTTATTTCTCTGTTTTCCTCATCCATGCATCATGCTAATTCACTTACACAATTTGATTAGTTGTAAAACAATTAATTCAACCATAATTCATGGGCTTTTCAGGTGCAACTCAAATTGCATGTGGGTCCATTTAATCCTGTTTCTATCTTGTCAACTAGTTTATTTTTGGATGCATCAATTAAACTATCATGCATCATCCCATGTTTGTGCACTATGCCATGTTATTGATTGTTTGCCTCTGCGTTGTTTGTTTGCTTCTTCTCGGATATACGACGACGTTGAGACCGACGATCCTTACGACACCCCTTCTAAGGAGTTAGCTCAGTACCAGGCTACTGGGTTTGCAGGCAAGTTATCACTCACATGAACCATTGTGTTCCTTTCAACCCTGGTTACCGATACTTTCCGTTGTCTATTTTTGCTAGCCTTAGTGGTAGTTGTTTCTGTTACGAACCTATCACATGAATCCCTTAACCCTGATATTGCCTCACCACCATACCTATAACCCTTGCTTGTTGCCCGTGTCTTACTAGCATGCTTAGGGTTGTTTGCTCGAGTCTGTTACCCGTTACTTTCTGTTACTATTTCTATTATGTTCTGGGGGGGCTCGATGTTAAACAATGAATCATGCTAATGTTATTGTTAAATAATAATTTGATGATAAGGCACCGGCAGGAGGCCCTGTGTGGTTTTGAGGCCTGCTAGTGTCGACCCTAATAGGAAAAGGGTCTTGTCTACTGATCCATGATGAGCGCACTAACCGCATGTGGGAAGCGAGTATGGGCGCCCCCCTCAGTTTGATTCGATTCGCATCTCGTCCAAATCGCCTCATTTAGTTCGTGTTTTCCATTTGCCGCATGCATGTTTTTGCGAGCCCAGGCCAGGGTGGAACTTTTGTAGTCGGCATATAGGGGGACACGTTCTTAGAGTGCTATGAGGGTCCATTTTCTTCTGGGCTCGATTAGCCGTGCGCCCAAGGTTCTTTGGGCTTGATGCGAAGAAGAGTCGAGTTGTGTAGAGTGCCCCGCTTGGTGGAAGTGCATTTCCATCTGGCGGGTTATTCATGCGTGTACGGCCAAATTGGTGCAACCCTGCAGGGATAATCTTCTCGAGAAGCCGTGTTTTCCGCGGTTATGGATTACTTGGTGAAAGTACTGGCTAACAAGTACTCAGGACAACTTAAACCTAATGATTAACAACTTTACACCCAATGATTAATAACTTGACTAGTAATAGGCTTATTGACACAATAATTTGAACCATCATTATTTCAACTGTGTGAGTTATCCTCGGATTGCTTCTTTGGATAAGGGGCGAGATCCAGGATGGGTTTGTTTGAAGTTATCTTTCAGTTGGTTACAATACTCGATCTTATCTCCTTTCTGTTATCCGGAAGTGGTAGAATCTCTGTAGTTGGTTAGTGCAGCCAGTTGCAGCATCTTTTATATCCCCTCTCTTCCGTTGAACCCAAGGCATCTGTGCTTGGTGTTGACGGGTTACACTTTGGTGAACTGTGAGTCTTGCTTGCCAGTACGTTTATGTACTGACCCCTTTGGGGCTGTGGTTTCCGCAGACCTACGTTCCGAGGATCTACATGGTGGCTACTACGTGGAGTATGACGAGACTGCTGACGAGTAGATAGCGGACCCGGGCAGGATCCGAGACTTCGTGGATGGGCTCCGTCTTTTCGTTTCCGGCCTCTTAGGCCTATTTGGATCTTGTCTGTACTCAGACATGTTGAATGCTTCCGCTGTGATGTAATGATGAATTGTTGGGACATGTGTCCTCTGGATGATTGTATTTGCTATCTCTGCTCTAATGAGAGCTATTTGCAACTTATTTCAATCTTTTGTGTCGTAGAGATCTGTTGTGATATCACTTGTTCCAATGCCGTTGACGTACCATGTGTGGATGTTTGAAGTACGTCAATGGAAGTGTCCTGATTTCTATGGGATAGTTTACGTCGACGCTGAACAGATAGGGGTTGGTTGTCACACATACGTGTGTTGGCCTACTCGTAAGAGGACGCGGGTGCCGGTAAGCCCCGTAATCCAATCTACTACTGTTCAACGGAACGGCGAGTATCCTTTAGAAGTCCGGGTGCGACACTTGGTGGGTTGATCCCCGGTCTGGCGGGTTATTCTTACGTGTACGGCCAAATTGGTGCATCCCTGCAGGGTTAAATCTTCTCGAGAAGCCGTGTTGTCCGCGGTTATGGATGACTTGGTGAAAGTGCTGGCTAACAAGTACTCAGACAACTTACACCTAACGATGATAACGTGACTAGTAAGATAGATTACCTCCACCATAAGAATGAATGTCACCTTAATCAACAGTGTGAGTTTCCTTGGGTTGCTTCCTTAGTAGGGGTAACATTGGATGGGTATTGTTTGGTGAGTAGTTGTAGTTGGTTCTGATACGCTATCTTATCCCTTTCTTTTAGACGGATGTTCTGATACGCTATCTTATCCCTTTCTTTTAGACGGATGTTGTAGCGAGTCTCTATAGTTAGTTAGTGCAGCCCGCTGCCTCTTCTTTGCAATAATCCTTTCCTCTCCGTTGAACCCAGGAATCCATTTCGTGGCTGCATATTCAACATTGCAGTCAACAGGTTTGAAGTCTGACGACGTTAGCTTGGGAATCCCTCCGGCTTGGCCTGGGCAGGGATTGGACGCCATCGGTTATCTTCAGGACTCTTAGTCCAATTTGTATCTTGTCCGTAGTCGGACACTATGTTGTTTCTTCCGCTGTCATTTGGATCTTTGTATTGTATCAGTTGTATCCTTGGCTCGTTTGAGTCGTCTTGTATGTATCCTTTCTGTTGTTGTTGCGGAATATTCGCGAACTGTTGTAATGTTATCACAAGTGGCAACCTGGAATCGGTTATTATGTGGATTTGGCGGAAATGCTGAAATCTGCATAGTGGCCGATCTCGGGGCGTCACAGACAATCAAATTGAAGCAAATGAGATCCAGAAGAAGAGGAGCAAAGCAATTACATGCAAGAGAACCTCTACACTTCTTTAACTGAAAAAAGAGCTCTACTACATTTTTTACCCTCTGAATTTACCTAGGCAATCAATTAGTAAAATTTTCCTGGAGTTACCTTTCAATAGAATCCATCCAGCTACTATAAATTAGGCAGAATCCCCGTTCTTTTTGCGGATTATGGGATGCTTGCTTTATGTAGATTAGGTGATGGTTACATGTTACAATCACCATCCTAATTTGAGGCCCCCAAAAGGTGCCATATGACCTAGAATTCGTAATACGACAGCGACAATGACCCGAGCAAAGTACAGGAGAGATTAGCCTCGAAATCCGAAAGAGAAACGCGTTCTAAGCTTCAATAATACTTGTAGACAAGTTATCTAGTCTGGTACTAGTATCTAGCCAATAGGGCATCATGCATCGGATCTTAAGCCAAAATCTAAGTGAGAAAGGAACAACACTTGAAAAGACAGCACATGACAAAACAAAAAGCAAAGACGGATTGGTAGATACACCTCGTCTTGGTCTCTCTCTCTATACTAGAAGTAGTAGTAGTATCCAAATTGATTCATTAATCTAATCTTCGTGACAAGCATGCAGTCCAATCCTCTGCCGACCAAGAAGTGCTCATGATCTAGGGTACGACCTAGGTCAGGGAGGGGGGCTGGAGCAAAGGTTCCGCTGATGTGCCGTCGCCATAGCAGAGGTGAACCACCTAGCGATAGAGAGATAGCGGCGTTGGGGCGGCGCTGGGGCGTGGCCGGGAGCGCGGGATTCGTCGCCGGGGAGAAGAAGAGATGAGAGAAGGTGTTGGGGGAGATGGAGAGAGGGGAGGGAGCAGTGGGAAGAAAGAGATTGGGGGAGCTTACCGGAGAGACGGCCAGGTCGCCGGAGACAGAGGAGGCGTCGGCCGGCGGCGCACCTCGCTTCGTCCATTCCACCCGTCCGCGACACATCGTGGGGAAGAAACGCGAGGTCAGGGTCGTGTCTCGCAGATAGGCTAGCTTCTCGAGTTTTTGAGGGGAAAACCGGGGAACGACCCTTTGAGTTTTTTCGGGATTATGGGATGGGCCCGTATTATCCCTGCTAATCCCGGAAAATACACCCGTAACAAACGGGGCCTCACCGATCTCACCTGCTCCATGGCGCGCCCTGTGTTGTGTTGTTGTGCCAGCAGTCGCCTGCACAACTTGGACACCACCGCCCGACCATCCATGTGCCGCCCGGCAATTCGAGCGCCGCCGCCGGGCATCAGGGTCCAACCCCACATCAGCCCCGATTGGCCCTCCCCTGTAACTCCACCATGCGGGCCCGGTGGAATCCACCTTGCGTTGCCAGACAGTACACCACGCACTATCGGGAACTCCAGCTCGCGCGTCCCTCCACCGTCCGCCGCACTCCGCTTGGGAATTAACATGGCTTCCCTTCCTCACGTGCGATCTGCAGCAAGAGGCAAAGCGAGACGGGCAGGTACTGCAGCGCTGGTATCTTCTAGATCTGGACGTTGCTGCTGCCATCTGTGCATCTAGAGCGGTGCGACGACCAAACTGAAAAGAAAATTCAGTTATGTGGCAAGTTCAGTTCTAATGTATCACCGATCTGTATATTATGGCTCTTTTGTGGCTAAAGTGAACACCAAATATTTTGTGACGAACTGAATATCTGATTGGCGCACTTCTACGCGAACAAAGGTCATCAACAACGGCGCATGGGCACAGGGTATAGAAAACAAGATGGGAGTGTGTCTTCTTCGTGCACCCCGGTCAGATATGGCAATTAGGACGAGGTGGAGAGAAATACACCACAGAAGCAGCTACAAGCAGGTATGCAAACTGACAAGACAGCAGGGCAGCACAGAAGCTGTTGCAGCCTGCAGGGAGGCGGCCGGGCTCGCCGGACACGTGCGACGGCAACAGGGGAAGCAGGCAAACTGCTGCAGCGTCTCCTTTCTGAAATTATACATGAGGTTTGCAATGTTTCCGTTCTAGAGATTTTTTGTGCAATTTACTGAAATTTCTTATGTAATTGAAGCTCTAGTATTTCACCGGTCGTGTGATACGGCTGCTCTAATCTGTGAATGTATATGAGACAATTTTTTTTAATACAATGCATGTTTGCTCACTACGTCTTCTCTATGAACTTTTATGCACTCTCGAGTTCTTTTCGTGTGCTAAGCGGGAGCTACCGTGCATTTTTTTTTTTGCGGGGAACAGTGCATGGTTCTTGGAGTATTTATATCTTTACTTTGACAAAATGATATGATGCATGGAATAAAACATAATTCACATCTTGCAAAGACCTAGAACAAAATAGATTTGATATCTTTTTGAGTTGTTTGCAAAGCTTGAGTTACCTTTGGAGAGGCATGCCCAAGTTATTTATTCACTAAAATTAGAACTATGAAGAACCATATGATGTCAATGATTTGTGTCCTACATTTATCCGAAATTACGGTAATATGAAGAAGAAATAAAAATAGACCTGTAGCAACGCACATGCATATTTAATAGTTTTCTTAATGGCTTGAAACCGTTCAGCAAACCCTTATTTTCTTCTAGCCTGCCGGCCCATTGTGCCTCTAGCCCAGCTCAGCCCCTTGTTGTCGTCTTTTTTGTTGCTACCGTCACCTTTGTACGAACGCAGCCATCAGTGGACATGTCTGCCTGTTGATGTGATGGACAGCCTTTATAGCCCCGCTTCTCCTATAAACTTGTCCCTCGGGTAGCCCTAGGTCTCCTCGTCCTTTTCTACAACCTCGCCGCCGCCGTTCTTTGCATCCTCGCTGCGCCATCACCATGTCAATCTGCACGCTCGGGAGCTCCGAGGATGGACACTGTTCGTCGTCTCCGTCAATCCACGCCTCTCCGAGCCAAAACTTCATGTCCAGGAGGTGTGCCATTGTTGACTACGCCCTGGAGACGCAAGGACCCGGACTCGGACACAAAGGCGCGCCACCAGCGAGCTCGTCCTCCTCGACGCTGTCTGACCGCGAGAGCGCCGAGGCTGCCGTCTTCCTCCTCAATTCCCCGGCTCTTCGGTCTTCCTCAAGCCGAGCCATGAGCTGGGATGGAACCGCCGCCTCGTCACTGTCTTTCGCGCTGCAGCAGCGGAGCAGGAGCCACCTCGGATGCGCCGCTAAGATCGTCGTCGACCACGGCCGTATGTGCGCACGTCCACTCTCTCCCTTGTCTACATCATGTCGCCGTCATCTCCGCGTACGTTCGACAACATCAAGCAACCCAGGGTGAGCAACCGTCCCCACGTACATCTTGCCTGTTCTCCCCTGTGCTCTGTAACTTTCCGCCGTGCGAAAGTTCCCCCTGCCGTCGAGGACGGAGCTCCGGGTTCCGGCCGTTGAGTGCTTGCTCACGTCCCCAGCATCACACACCCGCACACAGCACCCTTTTGCACACAAAAGTACGTCGCGGACAATCGCTTAGTGCCACCGATTCTAGGGCCGTCACCGGATTGTTGCCCCGTCGTCCTCCGATCTACGTCCTGGAGCTTTCGGATTTTAGTTTCGTCAGTAACACTCGTCGCGCACACTAAATCAAAAACCTTGGTCCTTGTATGTCACGAACACGTAGACGGTCCAGTGGTTATGAACTTGATCTGTTTGGTTGAGGTCTTGGGTTCAATCCCCATCGGAAGTCTCCACATTTTATCATGTTCCATCCGAAGATATCTGAACCTTAGCATGTTGGTTGGTTCAGGTTCGGTGAGCGTCAGATTCAATGACAATGCCTATTCTATCGCAGTGGTTCTTCTCCTCTATTTGCTCGCTGCAGACCCATGTTCGAATCCAAATTCCATCTAATTTTCCATCTATGCCTGACTGCCTCCTTTCTTATTTTTTTCAATCTTCTTAATCCTATAAGTTTTATTTTACAACTCCAAATAACACAAACTTTATGTCTATTTTTATCAGAAAAATGCCTAGAACCTTAATTTGTCATCCATGCTCATGTTTGCATCCTTCATCTTGCATTTTAGTAGTGTTATGCATGCGCACCTAATTAATAAATATGGAATGAGTTGGGTATTTAAATTACCCATTCCATTTAAAACTCCAAATAACACAAACTTTATGTCTATTTTTATCAGAAAAATGCCTAGAATCTTAATTTTTCATCCATGCTCATGTTTGCATCCTTCATCTTGCATTTTAGTAGTGTTATGCATGCGCACCTAATTAATAAATATGGAATGAGTTGGGTATTTAAATTACCCATTCCATTTAATTTTGTGTAGCTCACCCAATGTCTTGTGATCATGTTAATCAACATTTAATTAGATGGTTAACTAAATAAATTGAACTCATAAATAAATTGGTCGGACTTTGGTTTCCGCTTAAATTGATTAGTTGCATATTCGTTTGCATCCCGCATGCCATGCATCCATATTTTGATCATGTTGCATATTTTTACATAGTTGCAAGTGTTGCATTTCGTTGTTTCTTTTTGTGCTTTGCTTCTTCGCGGATAGGGCATTGACATGACGCGAGAATCGACAAGTTCTACTTCCTCTACAACTGGATTTCAGGCAAGCTTTACTCACTTGCTACCTATGGCTACCGTTCCTCACTTGCTACCCATGCTTTCCGTTGTCTTTATTCTAGCATTATGATTTGATTCTTGTGTCTCAATCCTATCATATGTTTACCCTGCAGCCATGATAGCCTTATCTCTACATCCTATTTAACCTGTTGCTTGTTTACTCGTTGGCCCTCGTGTCGTAGTTGCATGCTTAGTTTTGTTTGCACTCGAGTCTTGTTGTCATTTGTCATGTCACCTATTTAGTATGATAGTTGGGTTTGAACTTAATCAACATCATGTTAATGTTTGGAGTCTCCTCTCTTGTCTATCTTTCAAAGTTTATAAGACCCTACATGTGTGGACGTTCTCTTAGCCTTTTAACCTAATAGGTTCGATCGTCGGAAGATTATTGATGGAAGGACATCGTAATCACCGTGAGAAAGAACCTCTTGTTAGTGGTGTCGAGGAGAATCAACTTGAAGAAGGAGGAGTCGATAGCTCTGACTTTTTCCCTCTCCCGTGGTTGTAGGCGGATTGCGTGGGTGCGATCCCTTGTTAGTGGTGTCGTCTATAAAGCCCGGGGTTTTCCCAATCAGAAACTTGTTTGCTCTTTTGCTTTTGGCATCCTCATCTCATCATGCATGCATCTCATGTTTTATTTTAATTCAAATTTATGCAAATCAAAATATTGTTCTTAACGGCTAGAAACCGTTCACCAAACCCTTATTTTCTTTCTTCTTCCCAAATATTTTCTCTTGTTCTATCTTCTTTTCTTTTCCCGTGGATTAATTCAAATTCCAGTTTTTCTCACGGGCCTAGGAGAAGCCTGCTAGACCGTTCTGCTTCGAGCCCAGCTCACCCCATTGTTGTCGTCTTCTTGGTTGCTATTGTCACCTCTATACGAACGCATCCATCAATGGACACGTCTGCGTTGGTGTGATGGACGGCCTTCATAGCCCCTCTTCTCCTATAAACTTGTCCCTCGGACATCCCTAGGTCTCCTTGTCCTTTTCTACAACCTCGCCGCCGCCATTCTTTGCCTCCTCGCTGCGCACTGTTCGTCGTCTCCGTCAGTCCACGCCTCTCCGAGCCAAAACTTCATGTCCACGAAGTGTGCCGTTGTCGACTACGCCCTGGAGACGCAAGGACCCGGACTGGGACACCAAGGTGCACCACCAGCGAGCTCGTCGTCCTCGATGATGTCCGACCGCGGGAGCGTCGAGGCTGCCGTCTTCCTCCTCACTTCCTCGGCTTTTCGGTCTTCCTCAAGCGGAGCCACGAGCTGATATGGAACCGCCGCCTCATTACCGTCTTCCGCGCTACACCAACGGAACAAGAGCTACCTCGGATGCGCCGCCAAGATCATCGTCGACCACGGCCTTATGTGCGCACGTCCACTGTCTCCCTCGTCTACAGTCTGTCGCCGTCATCTCCGCGTCCGTTCGACAACATCAAGAAACCCAAGGTGAGCAACCGTCCCCACATACATCTCGCCTATTCTCCCCTTTGCTCTGTAACTCGCCGCCATGCGAAAGTTCCGCCTGCCGTCTCTCTGCCGCCATGGAAGTCGAGGACGGATCTCCGGGTTCCTTCCATTGAGTGGTTGCTCACGTCCCCAGCATCACACACCCGCACACAACAACCTTGTGTGCCTAGATGCACGTCACGGACACACGCTTAGCGCCACCGATTCTGGGCCGTCACCGGATTGTTGCCCCACCGTCCTGTGATCTACGTCCTGGAGCTTTCGTATGAAAGGACATCGTCATCGCCGTGAGAAAGAACCGTTTGTTAGTCGTGTTGGGGAGAATCAACTTGAAGCACGAAGAATCGATAGCTCTGACTTTTTCCCTCTCCCGTGGTTGTAGGCGGATTGCGAGGGCGCAATCCCTTGTTAGTGGTGTCGTTTGTAAAGCGCGGAGTTTTTTCAATGAGAAATTGTTCTTTTACTTTTGGCATCTTCATCTCATCATGCATGCATCTCATGTTTTTTTTGAATTCAAATTTATGAAAATCAAATATTTTTCTTAACGGCTTGAAACCGTTCAACAAACCCTTATTTTCTTTCTTCTCCCCAAATATTTTCTCTGGTTCTATCTTTTTTCTTTCCCCTGGATTAATTTGAGTTCAAGTTTTTCTCACGGGCCTAGGAGAAGCCTGCTAAACCGTTCTGCTTCTAGCCTAGCTCACCCCCTTGTTGTCGTCTTTTTGGTTTCTATCGTCACCTCTGTACGAATGCAGCCATCGGTGGACACGTCTGCCTTTTGGTATGATGGACGGCCTTCATAGCTCCGCTTCTCCTATAAACTTGGAGAGAATTCCTTATTTGGCCCTGTCTAAAGTTTGTCTTCCTTTTTTGGCCCTGGCAAATTTTTTCTTTCTTTCATGACAAACAAAGTTTGGTTAGTTCCTTATTTGGCCCTTTAGTACTATTTAAGCATAAAGATGACGGTTTTACCCCCTGCTCCAATATGCGACGAAATAACACTAAAAAAGAAGTTATGATATGCTAGTTGGTTATTAAAAAAAAGTGATTGGTGAAGATTATAGTTTAGTCTAGGGCGGACATCTTCACCGTTAATTATCAATACATACATGAATGCACTAGATTATTTTATTCAACCTTGCATGCGTGCACAATGCATCTCTTTATTTCATGTTCTAGCAGTTAGCTTTTTTTCTGAGGGGGTTCCATATACAATTAATACTGTCTTGGTGCATCCCTGTATCAATACGTTTCATATCCAAGCTGACCACCTTCTTAGGTTGGCACGTTCTAGCCAGGTAGCTAGCACGCTATTTTTTCCGAATGTATTGGTCAGCTTATTCCCATTGGTGAGCTTAAATCATAGTATAATTTTTGGGTGTAGAAACGTTTGTATCCTAGCACCTAGCACCTCTAAGTTCTCTTTATAAATTATTGTACGAACACTTCTTTTTTAAGGACTGCATGAACGCACGTACAAGAGGCCAGTTTTCCTTTTAAATGTACCGTCGCTACTGTTTTGTGGGACTGCACGGACCAATTAAGAGTTTAAGTCGGAAACAAATTCTTTTTTAATATAATGGGCGACAGACTTTACTGTGTGTCATACTGGACCTTGGTTTATGGATGGTCGTGTCAAACGTAACCGCACCAAACGAATATGAGCATGTACGTAAAATAAATAGCTTAGCATACTAGCCTTTTATTTTAAATCTAACTGTCCAAATAATTCAGTTGATACGGCTCAACGTGGTGACTCTATTTCCGTATATTGCAGCAGTGGCAAAAATGTTATCTTAGTGCTTAAATAGTACTAGAAGGCCAAATAAAGAACTAATAAAACTTTATGTGTTATGAAAGGAAGAAAAAATTTACCAGGAGCAAAAAAGAAAGAAAAACTTCAAACAGGGCCAAATAAGGAATTCTCTCGTAAACTTGTCCCTCGCATAGTCCTAGGTCTCCTCGTCCTTTTCTACAACCTCGCCGGCGCCGTTCTTTGCCTCCTCGCTGCGCCATCACCATGTCAATCTGCACGCCCGGGAGCTCTAAGGATGGACTCTGTTCGTCATCTCCGTCAATCCACGCCTCTCCGAGCCAACTCTTCATTTCCACGAGGTGTGCCGTTGTTGACTACACCCTAGAGACGCAAGGACCCTGACTGGGACACCAAGGTGCGCCACCAGCGAGCTCGTCGTCCTCGACGCTGTCCGACCGCGGGAGCACCAAGGCTGCCGTCTTCCTTCTCACGTCCCCGGCTCTTCGGTCTTCCTCAAGACGAGCCACGAGCTGAGATGGAACCGCCGCCTAGTCACCGTCTTCCACGCTGCAGAAGCAAAACAGGAGCCACCTCAGATGCGCCGCCATGATCGTCGTCGACCACGACCTTATGTGTGCACGTCCACTGTCACCGCGTCCGTTCGACGACATCAAGAAACCCAGGGTGAGCAACTATCCCCACATACATCTCGCCTGTTCTCCCCTGTGCTCTGTAACTTGCCACCATGCGAAAGTTCCGCCTGTCGTCTCCCTGTCCACCATGGACGTCGAGGATGGAGCTCCGGGTTCGTGCCGTTGAGTGCTTGCTCGCATCCCAAAATCACACACCCGCACACAACACCCTTCTGTGCCCAGATGCACGTCGCGGACACACGCTTAGCGCCACCGATTCTGGGTCATCACCGGATTGTTGCCCCGCTGTCGCACCCGGACTTCTAGAGGATACTCACCGTACGAACTGAACAGTATTCTGATGGGATTACAGGGCTTACCGGCACCCGCGTCCTCTTACGAGTAGGCCAACACTTATGTGTGACAACCCATCGCTACTGTTCACCGTCGATGTAAACTATCCCGTAGAAATCAGGACACTACCATTGACGTACTTCATACCATACACACATGGTACGTCAACGGCTTTGAACAAGATGATAACACAACATATCTCTAAGACACAAAAGATTGAAATAAGTTGCAACTGGCCCTCACTAGGGCAGAGAATAGCAAATACAATCATCCAGAGGACACATGTCCCAACATAACATCATTACATCTCAGCGGAAGCATTCAAAGGGTCTGAGTACAGACAAAGTCAAATAGGCTTAAGAAGCCGGGAAACTGAAATAAAGACGGAGCCCATCCACGATGTCTCGGATCCTGCCCGGGTCCGCTAACTACTCGTCAGCAGCCTCGTCAAACTCCACGTAGTAGCCGTCACCTGGATCCTCTTAAGCGTAGTCTGCGGAAACCACAGCCCCAAAGGGGTCAGTACATAGACGTACTGGCAAGCAAGACTCACAGTTCACCAAAGTGTAACCCGTCAACACCAAGTACAGATGCCTTGGGTTCAACGGAAGGAAGGGGATATAAAAGATGCTGCAACTGGCTGCACTAACCAACTACAGAGATTCTACCACTTCCGGCTAACAGAAAGGAGATAAGATCGCGTATCGTAACCAACTATAGCTAACTCCAAACAAAACCCATCCTGGATCTCGCCCCTTATCCAAAGAAGCAATCCGAGGATAACTCACACAGTTGGATTAATGATGGTTCAGATTATTGTGTCAATAAGCATATTACTAGTCAAGTTGTTAATCATTGGGTGTGAGATTGTGAGTCATTAGGTTTAAGTTGTCTTGAGTACTTGTTAGCCAGTACTTTCACCAAGTTAACCATAACCGCGGAAAACACGGCTTCTCGAGAAGATTATCCCTGCAGGGTTGCACCAATTTGGCCGTACACGTATGAATAACCCGCCAGATGGGATGCCTCCCACCAAGCGGGGCACTCAATACAACTCAACTCTTCTTCGCATCAAGCCCAAAGCACCTTGGGCGCACGGCTAATCAAGCCCCGAAGAAAAGGGACCCTCATAGCACTCTAAGACCGTGTCCCCCTATATGCCGACTACAAAAGTTCCACCCTGCGCTGGGCTCGCAAAAACATGCATGCGGCAAATGGAAAACACGAACTAAATGAGATGATTTGGACGAGATGCGAATCGAATCAAATTGAGGGGGGCGCCCATACTCGCTTCCCACATGCGGGTAGTGCGCTCATCATGGATCAGTAGACAAGACCCTTTTCCTATTAGGGTCGACACTAGCAGGCCTCAAAACCACACAGGGCCTCCTGCCGGTGCCTTATCATCAAATTATTATTTAACAATAATATTAGCATGATTGATTGATTAAACATCGAGCCCCCATAACATAATAAAATATAGTAACTGAAAAGTAACGGGTAACAGACTCGAGCAAAACAACCTAAGCATGCTAGTAAGACACTGGCTCAAACAATAGGGTTGTAGGAGTGGAGGTGAGGCAATATCAGGGTTAAGGGATTCATGTGATAGGTTCGTAACAGAAACAATTACACATAGGGCTTGCAAAATAGACAACGGAAAGTATCGGTAACCAATGTTGAAAGGAACACAGTGGTTCATGTGAGTGATAACTTGCCTGCAAACTCAGCAGCCGGGTACTGAGCTAGATCCTCAGAAGGGGTGCTGTAAAGATCGTCTGTCTCAACGTCGTCGTCTATTCGAGAAGAAGCAAACAAACAAGACAGAAATATAAACAATCAATATCATGGCATAGTGCACAATCATGGGATGATGCATGTCAATTTAATAGATGCATCAAAACAAACTAAGTGACATGGTAACACAATTTAAATGGACCCATATGCAATGAGATTGCATATGGAAAAGGTCCATGGATTAAGGTGGAAACAAATGATCTACAATTTAATTACCATGTGAGAATTTATTACCATGATGCATGCATGATGATAACAACAAAATAACAACAAAAGATGCAAGTGGAAAAAGAATTTAACAAGTTTGGAAATTATTTATTAAGTTGGAAATTTTTGGTTACTTAAACATGTCACACAAGCATTTGTTGTTTTCATCAATTTAAAGTGTTCAAAACAAATAAAAAAAATTATATTTGAAAAGAACACCAAATTTTAGTTGGATTACATGTTTCAAATTTTGAAATAGGAGTTAGGATGAATTTATTATGACTGAAACAATATTAAACAAGTTTTAAATGAATTTAAAACAAGCATGAATTTTGATTGAATTTTATTTGTTCAAAACATAAATTCAAATTCACATTTGAAAAGTTCATATTTTTCTAGATTGAAAACATATTTTGCATGTTCAAAAATAATTTATTTTGAGCAAGTTATGATTTTACCAAAATTTAAATGAATTAAACATGGATTAAATTATTTAGGCAATTCAAATTATTCAAAACATGAAAAAAAAATTATATTTGAAAAGGTTATTTGAAATAGCATGGAAAACATATTTTATTTGCATTTATTGGATTAAGAATGAATTAGTTATGAATTTTTGCAAATTGCAATTGAATTATTTGAATTCAAATTTGAATTGCATTTTGAAATTTCAAAACAGGAACAAATGGTACCAACAGGTAGACAATTTAATTTAGACCAGCACACATATTTTATTTTTGTAATTTGGAATTATAAAACTAAAGTTATTGTCAAAATACTTTCAGGGACCAAACTGTTAAAATAAAGGGTTGGTTTTGAAAAACAGAAAGTTTAAAAAACTTTTTATACGCACTGGGGGGTCTACCCTGCCACTGCCAGTGGGCCACAGGGCCTCGCTGTGCTCACGTGGCCTCAGAGTGGCTGACAGGGGGCCCTCCCTGTCAGCGTGGCGGTGGAAAAAGTGGGATTTTATCCCAGGGGAGCCAGGGATCGAACCCGCGATCTCCCCCGCTGCGCGCAAAGCCTGAACCAGTGTGATGTGTGCTCGTTTGTTGTCAGATACAGATGCGCAACCAAGGTGTGCTTCAGATCGCGAATCTGAATTTTGACTGACGGAAGATGACGCAGCACTGAACCTGACGGACACGCGCGGTGGCCGGCAGCGAGCTACGCGCGGTGGATGCTGTGCGATGCTTGCTGGTGGACTGTGGACGTGCACGGATGTGCAAGAAGAGAGGGATGAGGAAGGACACGGTGGCTCACCACCCGCTGTAGACGTTGCAGAGGGTCGACGGAGCACGGCGGCCGGAGATGTTGCTGTCAGTGGCGAGGATGGCGGCGTGGCTCCAGAAGGTCCCCGTGCTCGAGGCGGTGTCGAATAGCACGAGGAAAGCACGGCGAGATGGTTTCTGTGACTAGCTAGGGTGGAGGTGGAGCTGCAGCGACGGGGGCATCTCGGGTTCAGAGATGATCTCGCCGGTGAGAGGCAGAGGTGGCTGCGGGCGGAGATGGAGGAGATGGCGGCGGCGATACCGAGGGCAACAGGAAGCCTAGGGCTAGGGTTGGTGGCGCGCTGCCCTAGGGGGATATATAGGGGGTGCGGAGCTCAGCTGGCCGTCGGCGTCGTCCCCTGTCGCCGTGGCATGCTCGGATGAGCAGCCGTACTGCGGGACGACGGTGGCGGCTAACTGAACCGGTACGCGGGCCGGATTAGGTGGGCTGGGCCGCGTAGGGAGGTAAGCTGCTGCGCGCGCGTTTCTTTTTCTTATTTTTCATTTTTCTGTTTTTTTGTAGCAATTAGAAAATGGAAGCATTTGATAGGGTTTTGAGTTTTAAAAAATTTAGGGGAAAATCATGTGGGATTGTTAGCTCAATATCTACCAGTTGGCAACTTAGGTTTTTTGAAAATTCAAATTTTATTTAATGTTTGTTAATTAAACCAATTTAGATGATTTTGAATATTTAAAATGATTATTAAAACCAACACTTTAATAGAGTGACCCAAATCATTTAATTGGAAACAAAGAGTATAAAATGTTTTGGTTATTATTTTTATAATTTCAAATTGGGTTCTGTTTGAATGTTTTGGTTTGAATTTGAATAAGTTGATATTTAATTGATTAATATTGCAAACAATGTTTTTATTAGGGTGACCCTATTGATAGAATAGAACAAATGGGATTAGAATTTGTTTGGTATTTTATAATTTTCAAATGAGGTGTTGTTGATGATTTGCTTTGAATTTGAAACCAATTTGGAATTAATTAGTGAAAATAAAAAGCACCATTTTATTAGTTGATCAATATGGAATCATATGAAAACAAATGGGTTGTTTTTATTTGAGATTTCTATTTAAAATGTTGTAACAGAGCAAGTATGAAATAAAGTTTGGAAATAAGTTGAATTTCAAATGTGAAAACAATTGAGAACACATTGCAAAACAAATAGTAAACAAGGCAAACAATGAAATAAACATGATGACATGATGCAATGATTTGATTAAACAGGAAATCAAACATTCTAAGGGATATTTTCATACTTGGGATGTTACAAAAGGCCCCCCCTTGAAGGAATCGCGCCCCGAGATTCCTTACTGAGACACGAAAAGGTCCGGATACTTCTTGCGAAGATCCTCTTCGGTCTCCCACGTTGCCTCTTTATCGGAATGATGAGACCACTGCACTTTCAAGAACTTGGTGCTCTTGTTGCGAGTCTTACGTTCGATCTCATCGAGAATACGAACAGGGTGCTCCTCATAAGATAGATCATCTTGCAGTTCAATGGACTCATGATCAACTGCACGATCTGGATCTTTGAAACACTTCTTGAGTTGTGACACGTGGAACACATCGTGCACCTTGGATAGCTTTTCTGGAAGTTCAAGACGATAAGCATTTTCTGCCCGCCTTGAGAGAATGTTGAAAGGACCAATGTATCTTGGTGCAAGCTTTCCTTTCACACCAAAACGATGAGTGCCTCTGAGGGGAGTTACACGGAGATATGCTTTGTCACCAGGTGCATAGATCATATCCCTGTGCTTGCTGTCATAGTAGCTCTTCTGGCGAGACTGAGCAATCTTGAGATTGTCACGAATGATACGAACTTTCTCCTCGGCTTCCTTAACAATGTCAGGGCCTAAGAGTGAACGTTCACCAGCTCCAGACCAATTGATTGGACTCCTGCATCTGCGGCCATAGAGTGCTTCAAATGGTGCCATGCCTAGGCTTGCCTGGAAACTGTTGTTGTAGGAGAATTCAGCATATGGAAGGCAATCCTCCCATTTCATGCCAAAGGAGAGACCACATGCTCTGAGCATATCCTCGAGAATCTGATTGACTCTTTCGACTTGCCCCTGAGACTTAGGGTGATAAGCTGTGCTGAACAGAAGTTTGGTGCCCAATGCATCTTGAAAACTCTTCCAGAAATGAGAAGTGAAGATACTTCCACGGTCTAAGCTTATTTCCAATGGAACACCATGAAGAAGAACAACCTTGGCTGTGTAGAGCTCTGCTAACTGACTAGCTGAGATAGTTTCCTTGACAGCAAAGAAGTGAGCTACCTTAGTGAGATGATCAATAACAACGAAGATTGCATCGTTGCCCTTCTTGGACTTTGGAAACCCAGTAACGAAGTCCATTTCAATCATGTCCCACTTCCACTCAGGAATTTTCAGAGGTTGGAGTAGACCTGCTGTTTTCTGATGGACTGCCTTAACACGTTGACAAACGTCGCATTCAGAAACGTATTGAGCAATTTCACGTTTCATGCCAGGCCACCAATACAGAGTCTTGAGATCCTGGTACATCTTTGTACTTCCAGGGTGGATGGAGAGAGGAGTTTCATGAGCCTCCTTGAGAATGATATCTTTGAGACTTTGAATCTGAGGAACTGCAATGCGTCCTTCGAAGAACACAGTTCCCTTGTCATCAATTGAGAAGGACTTGAATTTATCATTGCCTTCTTTGATGTGCTCTACAATCTTCTTGATTTCAGTATCACGAAGTTGTTCAGAACGAATCTTGTCCTCGAGAGTTGGACTAGCTGTCAAGCTAGCAAGGTAACCTTGAGGGACAAGACCAAGGTTCAGCTTCTGGAATTCTTCATGAAGTGGAGGTTGGCTTTCCATGATCATGAGATTATTGCAATATGACTTGCGACTGAGAGCATCGGCCATAACATTAGCCTTGCCTGGAGTGTAAGAAATGGTGAGATCAAAGTCTTTAATCTTTTCAATCCATCTCCTTTGCCTGAGGTTTAGATCTGGCTGAGTGAAGATGTATTTCAAACTCTTATGATCGGAAAAGATTTCAGTTTTGTTACCCAAGAAGTATTGTCTCCATTTCTTGAGGGCAAACACAACTGTTGCGAGTTCTAGGTCATGTGTGGGATAGTTTTGCTCATGTGGGTTCAACTGACGTGAAGCATATGCCACAACTTGACGTTCTTGCATAAGAACTGCACCTAGACCTTGGAGAGATGCATCGCAGAATATCTGGAAAGGTTTGGTAGTATCTGGGCCAACCAGAACTGGGGTGGAAGTGAGTTTAGTCTTCAAGAGATTGAAACTTTCATCACACTGTGGAGTCCAGACGAACTTCTTGTCCTTCTTTGTGAGATCAGTGAGAGGTTTGGCAATCTTGGAGAAGTTTTGGACGAAACGACGGCAATAGCTAGCCAAGCCAAGAAAACTTCTGACTTGCTTCACTGTCTTAGGAGGTTTCCAATCAACAATTTCCTTAACCTTTTCCGGGTCAATGGCTATGCCTTTGGCAGAGATGATATGACCAAGGTAAGCAACTTCTGGAATCCAGAACTCACATTTGGAAAACTTGGCATACAGACGATGCTCGCGAAGTTTCATGAGAGTGAGACGAAGGTGTTCTCCATGCTCTTCCTTGGATTTTGAGTAGACCAGAATGTCATCGAGATATACCACAACGAACTTGTCGAGGTATTCATGGAAGACAGAATTCATGAGTCTTGAGAAGGTCGCCGGTGCATTGGTGAGACCAAAGGACATGACGGTGTATTCATATAGACCGTAGCGAGTGGTGAAAGCTGTCTTAGGAATATCTTCCTTTCTGATCTTTATCTGATGGTAACCCATCCTCAAGTCCAACTTTGAGAATATTGAGGCTCCAGCAAGTTGATCAAAAAGATCATCGATACGAGGAATTGGATACTTTTTTTGATGGTTTTCTCGTTGAGAGGACGATAGTCCACCACGAGTCTTTTTGTTTGATCCTTCTTGGCAACAAACAGAGTTGGGAAACCCCAAGCGGAGGAACTAGGCTGAATGTAATCTTTCTCCATGTACATATCGATTTGCTCCTTCAACAATTTCAGTTCAGGAGGAGCTATCTTGTATGGATGCTTAGAGATTGGAGCAGTACCTGGTTCAAGCTCGATCACGAACTCAACTGCTCTGTCCGGAGGCATCCCTGGTAACTCTTCTGGAAAGACGTCAGGGAATTCACAAACCACCGGAACATTCTCAATTGCAGGAAGGGGTTTTGCATCTAGGTTGAACAGCTGAACAGAACTTGATCCATATGGAGAATAGACTATCTGGCCCGAAGGGTGAGAGAGAGTTATTGACTTTTGAGCACAGTCAATTTTAGCTTTGTGGGTCTTCAACCAATCCATACCCAGAATGACATCAATGTCAGAATTTCCCAGCAACATGAGTGAAGCAAGGAATATGCGACCTCCAATTAGGATTTGATTGTCCATGCTTATCTTGGAAGTAATCATTTTAGTTCCCGGAGAGTGAACATAGATTTGATTGCTTAGTGGAACCAGAGCTAGGTTGTACGTTGTAGCAAAGATCTTTGACACAAAAGAATGCGATTCTCCGGTATCAAACAACACTTTAGCTGGAAAAGAGTTTATGGGGAATATACCGAGAACGACGCCAGCAGCTTCCTCAGCTTTGTCGGCCTTGATATGATTCACCCTCGCGGTCCTCCCGACAGGCCTGTTGTTGGAGTTGAAGGCTTTAGCCGGGGGAGCACGAACCATTGCCTGGTTGGTGTTGGGGCGAGGAGGTGGAGGTAGCTGCCTCTGAGTGCACTTATCAGCGTAGTGTCCAGTCTCCTTGCATTTGTAGCAAGTGATGACACGAGGAGAACCTGGCCTTGGCTGCCCCATTGGAACCCTCTGACCCTGCATCTGAGATGGGTTGGGTGGGCGGGGAGCAAAGCCTGGAGAAGCTTGGGCATATGGAGCCCGAGTGACAGCAACATTTGGCACCCAGATGCGGCGCTTCTGCGGAGGGGTGGTCATGTTGGAGGAGGAACCACCCTCACGTGAGTGCTTGCGGGACTCCTCGAACGCCTTGCGCCCATTTTCCTCATTGAGCGCGGTGTTCACAAGCTCCTCGAAGTCCTTGCACTTGATGTTGGTGAGAGCGTACTTCAGTTCCGGGTTAAAACCTCGGCGGAACCTTGCCATCTTCTTAGCTTCAGTGGACACCTCATCACCAGCGTATCGAGCGAGACGATTGAACTCGTTCTGGTAGCCAATGACGTCCAGCTTGCCCTGCTTAAGAGAGCAAAACTCCTCACGCATCCTTTCCATGAGACCATCTGGGATGTGGTGCTTCAGGAAGGCATCCTTGAAACAACCCCAGGTGATAGGATAGCCAACTCTCATGGTCTGGTAGTTCTCCCACCAGGTAGCTGCCTGACCCTTCAGTAGGTAGGTGGCATACTTGACTTTATCTTCCTCAGCAACGTGAGCAATGTCCAGAGCCCTGGCCATCTCCCGGATCCAGTCATCAGCATCCAGAGGCTCGCGTGTTGCCACGAAAGCTCTCGGACCCATACTGAGGAACTCCTTGATACTGACTCGCGGAGCATTCTGGTTGTTGTGCTGGTTAGCCTGGATCTGGGCCATCTGAGCCACGACCTGAGTCATCTGAGTCAATAGCTCCGTGAGCGGAGGTGGTTCAGGCGGGTTGCTCCTTGTTGGCGGCATCCTGAATAGACATGCATTTTAGCACAACAACAGAAAAGGATAGACTTGGTAACCGAAAGATAGATTATTCCGACGCATGAATAGATAACCAACAGGTACATCATCACATGTTCAAATACATCAGAATATCCAACACACCAATACATGGTTCGAAAGCCAAAGGATAACTAAACATAGCTAGGAATGGATACATCGGTACTCCCATGCTCATCACGCAGGACGGCGGTGAGTAGTACGACGAGAGATACGGTGAGGAGGAATCCCACGGAAGTAGGTAGAGCGACGATCCACGTAGATCGGGACTGCTCTGAGAGCAACTCTCGGTGTGGTGAAGTAGAAAGCGTCGTCTCCGTGTGCTCCAAAGCGTGGAATCCCAGTGTAACCAGCTCCGAGGTTGAGGAGTGGACCTCTGATCGGCTCGTAACCTCCAGCATCTGGCAAACTACGTCCAACTGTCTGATGGAAACGTGCAAAGCGCTCATCTCCAACAAAGTCTGTGGTGTATGTAGCCAGACGAGTCAAAGCAAGGTAGAGTTGCTCCCTGACTGAGGCCAACTCCTGAGAAAGTGTGGTGGCAACAGCGTCACTGTGCCTCACAAACTGAGCGGTGGTGTGCAGCCTGGTGTTATCATGCTCGTAGACATCCAGGTTGTCGTAAAGGGTGAAGTGAGCTCCCGCTGAAGTGATGTAACCACGAGGGATGTGGCGATAGATAGAATCGTCAAATCCCCAGTAGTCAGCACGAAGGACGGTGAGACTCACATAAGCTGTCTGCTGCACGGCCATATCCACTGTGGAACCTACTGCCTCGTAGCGGTGGACAACGCTCATGCCATCATCTGACAGAATGTAGACGATAGCCTGGTAGTAGGTCTGGTCAAACTCTCGCTGCTGCTCGTAGACCTGGTACTCTGGTGCCCAACGGAACCCCAGATAAGTGACCATGTCTCTCAGCATCTCCGGATAACCGGCGGTGCTCTCACAACGAGTCATCCGAACCACCTGCGGGTAAAACCTGAGATCCATCTGCAGATGATCGGGGAAGTTTTGATTAGACGCCGGTAGAGAACTGATGTGGAAAGCAACAACAAGGTTCAACGGACGATAAGGATGTTGAAAAGAACAGATATTGAAGCAACATCGGGAAACACGAGACCAAAAACTCCTGAGGTACTATGGAGAACCCAAAACACGTGAAATCCTAACTTGAAAGGTTAGGTGAGAACAGAAAACAACGTTGCACTTCCTTACCAGAAAAGGGTGGGTGGGTGGGGAAAGAAGAAAAATGGCAGAATTCCTACTCTCACGTTTCATTTTTCCTATATAGCTACAAAATAGTTTCTAGACTCAACTGCGACCAGTAAAAGGGATCCTATAGGCAGACAGGCTCTGATACCATTTGTCGCACCCGGACTTCTAGAGGATACTCACCGTACGAACTGAACAGTATTCTGATGGGATTACGGGGCTTACCGGCACCCGCGTCCTCTTACGAGTAGGCCAACACTTATGTGTGACAACCCATCGCTACTGTTCACCGTCGATGTAAACTATCCCGTAGAAATCAGGACACTACCATTGACGTACTTCATACCATACACACATGGTACGTCAACGGATTTGAACAAGATGATAACACAACATATCTCTAAGACACAGAAGATTGAAATAAGTTGCAACTGGCCCTCACTAGGGCAGAGAATAGCAAATACAATCATCCAGAGGACACATGTCCCAACATAACATCATTACATCTCAGCGGAAGCATTCAAAGGGTCTGAGTACAGACAAAGTCAAATAGGCTTAAGAAGCCGGGAAACTGAAATAAAGACGGAGCCCATCCACGATGTCTCGGATCCTGCCCGGGTCCGCTAACTACTCGTCAGCAGCCTCGTCAAACTCCACGTAGTAGCCGTCACCTGGATCCTCGTAAGCGTAGTCTGCGGAAACCACAGCCCCAAAGGGGTCAGTACATAGACGTACTGGCAAGCAAGACTCACAGTTCACCAAAGTGTAACCCGTCAACACCAAGTACAGATGCCTTGGGTTCAACGGAAGGAAGGGGATATAAAAGATGCTGCAACTGGCTGCACTAACCAACTACAGAGATTCTACCACTTCCGGCTAACAGAAAGGAGATAAGATCGCGTATCGTAACCAACTATAGCTAACTCCAAACAAAACCCATCCTGGATCTCGCCCCTTATCCAAAGAAGCAATCCGAGGATAACTCACACAGTTGGATTAATGATGGTTCAGATTATTGTGTCAATAAGCATATTACTAGTCAAGTTGTTAATCATTGGGTGTGAGATTGTGAGTCATTAGGTTTAAGTTGTCCTGAGTACTTGTTAGCCAGTACTTTCACCAAGTTAACCATAACCGCGGAAAACACGGCTTCTCGAGAAGATTATCCCTGCAGGGTTGCACCAATTTGGCCGTACACGTATGAATAACCCACCAGATGGGATGCCTCCCACCAAGCGGGGCACTCAACACAACTCAACTCTTCTTCGCATCAAGCCCAAAGCACCTTGGGCGCACGGCTAATCAAGCCCCGAAGAAAAGGGACCCTCATAGCACTCTAAGACCGTGTCCCCCTATATGCCGACTACAAAAGTTTCACCCTGCGCTGGGCTCGCAAAAACATGCATGCGGCAAATGGAAAACACGAACTAAATGAGATGATTTGGACGAGATGCGAATCGAATCAAATTGAGGGGGGCGCCCATACTCGCTTCCCACATGCGGGTAGTGCGCTCATCATGGATCAGTAGACAAGACCCTTTTCCTATTAGGGTCGACACTAGCAGGCCTCAAAACCACACAGGGCCTCCTGCCGGTGCCTTATCATCAAATTATTATTTAACAATAATATTAGCATGATTGATTGATTAAACATCGAGCCCCCAGAACATAATAAAATATAGTAACTGAAAAGTAACGGGTAACAGACTCGAGCAAAACAACCTAAGCATGCTAGTAAGACACTGGCTCAAACAATAGGGTTGTAGGAGTGGAGGTGAGGCAATATCAGGGTTAAGGGATTCATGTGATAGGTTCGTAACAGAAACAATTACACATAGGGCTTGCAAAATAGACAACGGAAAGTATCGGTAACCAATGTTGAAAGGAACACAGTGGTTCATGTGAGTGATAACTTGCCTGCAAACTCAGCAGCCGGGTACTGAGCTAGATCCTCAGAAGGGGTGCTGTAAAGATCGTCTGTCTCAACGTCGTCGTCTATTCGAGAAGAAGAAAACAAACAAGACAGAAATATAAACAATCAATATCATGGCATAGTGCACAATCATGGGATGATGCATGTCAATTTAATACATGCAATAAAACAAACTAAGTGACATGGTAACACAATTTAAATGGACCCATATGCAATGAGATTGCATATGGAAAAGGTCCATGGATTAAGGTGGAAACAAATGATCTACAATTTAATTACCATGTGAGAATTTATTACCATGATGCATGCATGATGATAACAACAAAATAACAACAAAAGATGCAAGTGGAAAAAGAATTTAACAAGTTTGGAAATTATTTATTAAGTTGGAACTTTTTGGTTACTTAAACATGTCACACAAGCATTTGTTGTTTTCATCAATTTAAAGTGTTCAAAACAAATAACAAAATTTATATTTGAAAAGAACACCAAATTTTAGTTGGATTACATGTTTCAAATTTTGAAATAGGAGTTAGGATGAATTTATTATGACTGAAACAATATTAAACAAGTTTTAAATGAATTTAAAACAAGCATGAATTTTGATTGAATTTTATTTGTTCAAAACATAAATTCAAATTCACATTTGAAAAGTTCATATTTTTCTAGTTTGAAAACTTATTTTGCATGTTCAAAAATAATTTATTTTGAGCAAGTTATGATTTTAGCAAAATTTAAATGAATTAAACAGGGATTAAATTATTTAGGCAATTTAAATTATTCAAAACATGAAACAAAATTTATATTTGAAAAGGTTATTTGAAATAGCATGGAAAACATATTTTATTTGCATTTATTGGATTAAGAATGAATTAGTTATGAATTTTTGCAAATTGCAATTGAATTATTTGAATTCAAATTTGAATTGCATTTTGAAATTTCAAAACAGGAAACAAATGGTACCAACAGGTAGACAATTTAATTTAGACCAGCACACATATTTTATTTTTGTAATTTGGAATTATAAAACTAAAGTTATTGTCAAAATACTTTCAGGGACCAAACTGTTAAAATAAAGGGCTGGTTTTGAAAAACAGAAAGTTTAAAAAACTTTTTATACGCACTGGGGGGTCTACCCTGCCACTGCCAGTGGGCCACAGGGCCTCGCTGTGCTCACGTGGCCTCAGAGTGGCTGACAGGGGGCCCTCCCTGTCAGCGTGGCGGTGGAAAAAGTGGGATTTTATCCCAGGGGAGCCAGGGATCGAACCCGCGATCTCCCCCGCTGCGTGCAAAGCCTGAACCAGTGTGCTGTGTGCTCGTTTGTTGTCAGATACAGATGCGCAACCAAGGTGTGCTTCAGATCGCGAATCTGAATTTTGACTGACGGAAGATGACGCAGCACTGAACCTGACGGACACGCGCGGTGGCCGGCGGCGAGCTACGCGCGGTGGATGCTGTGCGATGCTTGCTGGTGGACTGTGGACGTGCACGGATGCGCAAGCAGAGAGGGATGAGGAAGGACACGGTGGCTCACCACCCGCTGTAGACGTTGCAGAGGGTCGACGGAGCGCGGCGGCCGGAGATGTTGCTGTCAGTGGCGAGGATGGCGGCGTGGCTCCAGAAGGTCCCCGTGCTCGAGGCGGTGTCGAACAACACGAGGAAAGCACGGCGAGATGGTTTCTGTGACTAGCTAGGGTGGAGGCGGAGCTGCAGCGACGGGGGAATCTCGGGTTCAGAGATGATCTCGCCGGTGAGAGGCAGAGGTGGTTGCGGGCGGAGATGGAGGAGATGGCGGCGGCGATACCGAGGGCAACAGGAAGCCTAGGGCTAGGGTTGGTGGCGCGCTGCCCTAGGGGGATATATAGGGGGTGCGGAGCTCAGCTGGCCGTCGGCGTCGTCCCCTGCCGCCGTGGCATGCTCGGATGAGTAGCCGTACTGCGGGACGACGGTGGCGGCTAACTGAACCGGTACGCGGGCCGGATTAGGTGGGCTGGGCCGCGTAGGGAGGTAAGCTGCTGCGCGCGCGTTTCTTTTTCTTATTTTTCATTTTTCTGTTTTTTTTGTAGCAATTAGAAAATGGAAGCATTTGATAGGGTTTTGAGTTTTAAAAAATTTAGGGAAAAATCATGTGGGATTGTTAGCTCAATATCTACCAGTTGGCAACTTAGGTTTTTTGAAAATTCAAATTTTATTTGCTGTTTGTTAATTAAACCAATTTAGATGATTTTGAATATTTAAAATGATTATTAAAACCAACACTTTAATAGAGTGACCCAAATGATTTAATTGGAAACAAAGAGTATAAAATGTTTTGGTTATTATTTTTATAATTTCAAATTGGGTTCTGTTTGAATGTTTTGGTTTGAATTTGAATAAGTTGATATTTAATTGATTAATATTGCAAACAATGTTTTTATTAGGGTGACCCCTATTGATAGAATAGAACAAATGGGATTAGAATTTGTTTGGTATTTTATAATTTTCAAATGAGGTGCTGTTGATGATTTGCTTTGAATTTGAAACCAATTTGGAATTAATTAGTGAAAATAAAAAGCACCATTTTATTAGTTGATCAATATGGAATAATATGAAAACAAATGGGTTGTTTTTATTTGAGATTTCTATTTAAAATGTTGTAACAGAGCAAGTATGAAATAAAGTTTGGAAATAAGTTGAATTTCAAATGTGAAAACAATTGAGAACACATTGCAAAACAAATAGTAAACAAGGCAAACAATGAAATAAACATGATGACATGATGCAATGCTTTGATTAAACAGGAAATCAAACATTCTAAGGGATATTTTCATGCTTGGGATGTTACACCCGCCGTCCTCTGATCTATGTCCTGGAGCTTTTGGATTTCAGTTTCATCAGTAACACTCGTCGTGCACACTAAATCAAAAACCTTGGTCCTTGTCTGTCACGAACACGTATACAGTCTAGTGGTTATGAACCTGATCTGTTTCGCATGAGCTCTCGCGTTCAATCCGCATCGAAAGTCTCCAATTTTTTTATCATGTTCCATCTGAAGAAATCTGAACCTTAGCATGTTGGTTGGTTCAGGTTCGGTGAGCGTCAGATTCAATCACAATGCCTATGCTAGCCCAGTGGTTATGCTCCTCTGCCCCTTTCTTATTTTTGTCAATCTTGTTAATCCTATAACTTTTATTTTCCAACTCCGAATAACACAAAATTTATGTCTATTTTTATCACAAAAATGCATAGAACCTTAATTTGTCATCCATGCTCATGTTTGCATCCTTCATCTTGCATTTGAGTAGTGTTATGCATGTGCACCTAATTAATAAATATGTACTAAGTTGGGTATTTAAATTACCCGTTCCATTTAATTTTTCGTAGCTCACCCAATGCCTTGTGATCATGTTAATCAACATTTAATTTGATGGTTAACTAAATAACTTGAACTCATAAATATTCCTTTGCATCCCGCATGCCATGCATCCATATTTTCATGAGGCTGCATCTTTTGCCATTGTTGTAAGTGTTGCATTTCGTTGTTTCTTTTGGTGCTTTGCTTCTTCGCTGATAGGACATTGAGATGATGTGAGCAAAGACAGGTTCTGCTTCCTCTACCGCTGGATTCCATCCAAGTTTTACTCACTTGCTACGTATGGCTACCGTTTCTCACTTGCTACCGATGCTTTTCGTTGTATTTATTCTAGCCTTATGATTCCATTCTCATGTCTTGATCCTATCATATGTTTACCTTGTAGACATGGTATAGACTTATCTCCACATCCTATTTAACATGTTGCTTGTTTACTTGTTGGCCCTCGTGTCGTAGTTGCATGCTTAGTTTTGTTGTCTCTTGAGTCTTGTTGTCCTTTGTCCTGTCACCTATTTAGTATGATAGTTGGGTTTCAACTTAATCAACATCCTGTTAATGTTTGGGGTAATAATAATCTAACGATAAGACATCGGCAGGAGGCCCGACGTGGTTTTGAGGCCGGCTAGTGTCGACATTAGGGAAGAGTCTTGTCCACTGATCCATGATGAGTGCTCTAACCGCATCCGGGAGGTAGTATGAGACCCCCTCGATTTAGACATGATCTGTAGCTTGTCCGAAGATCCACACGTAGTTCGGGAATTCCATTTGCTCATACGCAATGCGCATGAACGGGTTGGTACCCCGTGGGCGATGATGATGATGACAAAGCATACATATAGGGCAAGGCTTGACGGTGTTGGGGTGTATATTATACACTTGCGTGGAGTATTCTTCTACGTGGATGGGATCCTTATAGCTCCATGGCTCCTAGGATGCATTGTAGAGACGGTTTGGGTTGTGTCGAGCCAACCTGAGTTTTAGTTGGTGGCCCGAGTGTGTACGGGTACTGTAGCGCATCCTTCAGGGATAAATATTCTCGAGAAGTCATGTTGTCCGTGGTTATGTGGAAACCTGGTGAAAGTGCTGGCTAACAAGTACTTAGACAATTTACACTTAACGACGATAACTTGACTAGTAATATAGCGTACCTTCACCATAAAAATGAATGTCATCTTAACCAACATGTGTGAGTTTTCCTCGGGTTACTTCCTAGCACTTTGTGGAGGGGGTTTAACCTGGATTTGTATTGTTTTTGGTGAGTAGTTGTAGTTGGTTTCTTCGCGCTCTTTCATCCCTTTCTAATAGATGGGGGTTGTAGCGTGTCTCTGTAGACTGCTTAGTGCTGCCCGCCGCCGCTTCATTACAACAACTTCTTCATTTGTACCCAAAGTATTTGTATCTTATGATGACTGGTTGCACTGGTATCCGGTGAGTATTGCTTTCCGCTTGTTGGTACATTCAAAGTACTGACTCCATGATTCGGGGTTGTATTCACAATGCAACCAACAAGTTTGAAGTATGACGACGTTAGCTTGGGAATCCCTTCGGCGTGGCCTGGGCAGGGATTGGAAGCCATCGGTTATCTTCAGGAATCTTAGTCCAATTTGTATCTTGCCTGTAGTCGGATATTCTCCTTTTCCGCTATTAGTTGGATCTTTGTATTGTCTCAGTTGTATCCTTGACTCGTTTGAGTCATGTTGTATATATCTCTTCTATTGTTGTTGCAGATTACTCGTGAACCGTTGTAATGTTATCAGAAATGACAACTTCTGTTCGATACTATGGGATTTTGGCGGGAACGGTCAAATCTAGATAGTACCCGATTCAGGGGCGTCACAAATTTGGACTTAGCTCCGTGAGAGTTTCTCGATTTTCCTCGCATGGCGAGTTGTGTCTGCGGATGTCCTCGCGATGGCCCCTTGCTGAGATGCTCCGCATTTCCTTTGCGGATGGTTCCGCCCGGTTGCTTCACGAGACAGGCAGTTGCTTCTGCAGTAAGCAGGAGTGTGTGTTTGCAACTCTTCACGTGGGTACCTCGAGAGGAAGTCAGGACCAAGGAATTAGGTGAGGTGTCATGCACAGTAGCGACCCGTTTCTACAAAGCTCTACCACTTGGATTTAATCTTATTGGGTCTCATTCGTGCACGGGTACCGATCTCAGCCCCCGCTCGCGAGGTGTCCTCGAGAGGAAGTATCAGATGCGCGCCCCTGAGGAAAAGATGCTTGTCGTCAGCAAAAAGGGTCTTTACTGCTAGGGTGAGACTTCTCATTACAATGCTTGGGGATGTTGTGACCTTTTGGTCCCCCAAGAGGCACTTGACGTCACCGTGCAGACACGGGACTCCCATCGTGATGGGGCTGATACTCGCGCGAGTTCAGACGCATTGCTCGAGGATGTAGTGGCCTTGTGGCGCCCTCGATGAAAAAAGTTTGCCCCGCCGGAACGGGGTCCCACTTGTGTGGGTAGAAGCTCTCGCGGCCAGGTGGCTCGCCTGGTGAGAGAGGTCCTGGCGTCATTTTTACCGTGGCGTCACGGTCTCCCCTCGAGGGTGCGTCACCACGGCCTCGTGGAGGCACATGGAGCGAGCAAGTGTCATGGGTAGAACTTCCGTAGTTGTTGTATGTTCCATGGGTTTGGCACATGCATGCCGTCTATAGTCTCCAGGCGTGTCGCTCCTAGGCGCGTGATGTGCGCCACCTGGTACGGTCCCTCCCACATGGGAGAGAGCTTATGAAAGCCTTCCCTAGAGTGAATCCTCCTCATGACCAGGTCGCCCACCTCAGGTGTGTGTGCCATTGTGTTGTTGTTGTGGTAGCGGTGGATTCATTGCTGGTATCGCCCCGCATGGACGAAAGCGCGATTCCTTGCCTCCTTAAGGAGCAGCAAGTCTCGGTGTGGAGCTCTCCCTACATATCCTCGTCGAAGGTAAGGGCCCGGGGTGACCCGTTCTTGAGTTCAATAGGGAGAAGATCCCGGGACCCATATTCTAGGGAGGAAGGCATTTCCCCTGTGGGCTCGGGTGCGGTGGTGCGGATGGACCACAGGACCAACGGGAGTTCGTCGATCCACTTCTTCCCGTGGGCCTTGAGATTGTTGAAGCTTCTCATCTTGAGGACCTTGTCGTTGGCGCACTCCGCCTGGCCGTTGCTGCGCGGGTGGGCGACAGAGGCGTAGCAGATCTTGATGCCGAGGTTGGGACAGTAATACTTGAAGAGACCGCTCGTGAAATGCGCGCCGTTGTCGGTGATGATTTGGTTGGGTACGCCAAAGTGGAAGACCAACCCCTTGATGAATTTAACTGCCGCCCTTGTCAAGATGTCCTGGAAGGGCTCTACCTCTGCCCACTTGGTGAATTTGTCGATGCCGACGTAGAGGTAGCGATAGACCCTGAGTGCTCGCGGGAATGGTCCGAGGATATCCAGCCCCCAGACCGCGAACAACCATTAGAGAGGGATGGTCTGCAATCCTTGCGCGGGTTGGTGTGTCTGCTTGGTGTGGAATTGGCACGCTTCGCAGGTCTTGACTAGCCCAGTGGCGTCCTTGAGGGCCGTGGGCCAATAGAAGCCATAGTAGAAGGCCTTGCCGACGAGCGTGCGCGACGAGAAATGGTGGCCACAGTCACCCTGGTGGATGTCCTTGAGGATATCCATGTCGTCGTCCGGGGGGCGCATAGCAGTGCCATGCCGTTGGGGCGCCTTTGGTAGAGCCTGTGGTCGATGAAGCAGTACATCATGGCTCGGCGAGCGACGCGCTCTTCTTTTGCTTTGTCCTCGGGGAGATCCCCTTTGAGGATGTAGTCGATGAGGCTCTTGTTCCAGCATGCTTTCTCATGAGTGAATGCTAGCACCAATCAGTATCCCGGGGGAATTCTGCAGTCCGGTGCGCCTTGGACATGAGCTAGCAGGAGCTCTTCCTTGATGTGATGGTATCCTTGTACTTTGTCGTCGTCGACGGGTGGGACAATGGACGGCTTCTCGATCCTCGCCTCAAAGACGCCTTGGGCCTGTGCCTAGTTCCTTGATGCTCGTTTGGCAATGTCGTCCGCCTCTTTGTCTGCCGCTCGGAGGACGTGTTGAAGCTCCATGCCGAGGAAGCGCTTCTCGAATTTGCGAACCTCCTCGACGTACAAGGCAATGTGCTTGTCTTTGGCCGTGTATCTTTTGTTGGAGAAGTTCACCAGGAGCTGGGAGTCTCCTTTGATGATGAGGTGCTTGACGCCTAGGGCTATGGCAGCCTTCATGCCGGCGAAGAGGCCCTCGTACTCGGTGATGTTGTTGGATACTTTGGCCTTGTGGCTTAAGTGGAGCTGGACGGCGTAGTAGAGCTTGTCACCGGTTGGTGATGTCAGCACACTGCCAGCCCCCGAGCCCTTGGGAGAGAAGGTGCCGTCACAGTGCATGGTCCAATCTCCTGGAGCCAGCTTGCCGGGGATGGCCGTCTCCTCCCCAGGATCTTCTTCTGGTGGTGGGTTGGTCCACTCCGCGTTGAACTCTGCCAGGGCTCCTCCTTTGATTGTCTTGGTGGTGAGGAATTGGATCTCAATGTGTTGGAGCTCGACAACCCACTCAGCGCGCTGTAACATCCCAAAGTTTGCTACATTAGGGTGTGTGGTGTGTGTTCATCTCATACATGCATTAAACAAAAATTTAAATCATGTTTGAACCAATTTAAACTATGAAATTAAATGGTTTCAGAAAATCTCACAAAAAGTACTTAATTCGGGTTCCAAAATTTTGTACTGAAAAGTAATTCAATTTCACCAAAAATATATATGGTGTGGTTGGAAATTTTGTGAGCTTTTCAAAATATATTTTCGCCAATTTTTATCTTCACAAAAAGGCCCTCAAATTTTAGTTTTCTGTTCTGTTTTGTAATGGAAAAGGACTAGGCTGTAAAACTCAAAACAATTAGGGGGTTTTTGCAAAATCGTCATCTTCAACCTTTGCCAGTCGGAGCACCTGCGTGTGCGGCCCTCCATCGTCGATGCCACCTCAAGCTTCCTCGTTTGCCTGCGTGGAAAGGGCGCAAAGGAGCCCCACGACCTCCTCCTTCCTCCCTTTCCCCTCGTTGCCCTCTCTCTGGTATTCTGGCTCCCGAGAGCTAACCCTAGCCGGAGAAAACTCCGCCGTTCATCGCCGCCTCCGGCAGCCCCGCAGGGAGATGAGGCCACCTTTGGCTCCGCCTTGTCCTCCTCGTGTTTCTAAGCTAGGTGCCATGAGCTGGGACGGCCGGAGTTAGCCGCGCCGCCATCGTCTTCCTCGCGGCCGGTGAGAGATGCGGTCGTCGATTCGCCGCCACCGCTCCGCCCCTGCCCCCTCCGACCACCCCTCTAGCTTCCCCACGCCGTGGTGAGCTCTCCGGTTCCCTCCCCGTGCTCCCTCTCTCTCTGTATTGACTGGTCGTCGTCCGCCGCCGTCCGCCGCCGCGAATCCTCGTCGCCGGCGAGGATTCCGGTGACCATTTGGTCACCGGCTGGCACCCCTCGGCTCCCCTTGTTCTCCTCCATCTCGTGGTGTAGTTTGATTCCTCAATCGCACACAATTTTGGTCGATTTCGTATGCATCTGTGAAGATCAGAGGAGTGTGATGTCAGCATTGCGTCACAGTGACGTCATAATACAATTTTCCTATTTAATTACAGAAAATGATTAATATTTGTAAAATCAATAATTATTGTTTTATAACTCAGAAAAATAAAAGAAAGGTATCAAAATGTTCAGAAAAATATAATCTACCTGTTTATGTCATTTTCAATCATGTTTGAGAAAGTTGAAAAATGACCTTTATTTTAATGTTGTTTAATCATTTAAAAATAGAAAAATAAGTTTTTATTCACTAAAATTAGAAAATTAAAAGTTATATACCAAATTGTTCAAAATGACAAATGCAATCTAGTTATGATGTTTTGAACCTCATTTGAGCAACTAAAATGGTACTCACTTCCATAATCGCCCGAAACCCCCTCCGGGGTCTATTTCAGGACTTTTTCACTAAAACTGCATTTCTTCCATATGAACCCTAGCAACCCATGGAACCTGTTTAGGGCTTTATTTCAGTGCATTAACCTGCTCATTCATACATATTGCGCATTGCATCGATGCCATGTGTTGATTGTTATTTCTCTTTCGGTGTTGTTTCCCCCTCGGTAGAACGTGACTCCGAAGAGAAGGCCAACAATCCAATGGCGAATACTTGATCTTAACCGACAAGTCAAGCACTTATTCCTGAAGACTTTATCTGGTTTTCTTATAACCAAGGCAAGCATAACCTCTTATCTGCTCATATATGATTTCAACGTGTTTTGAATCTCGTACTTTGCATTCGGTTCCAAACTATTTGATGTCAGTAGATAGAGTTCCCCTATATACTGCATAACCAAGATATCCTGATCCACTGCTCCTAGCAGCTATAGGTTTGTTTGTGCGCGCTCCGCTAAACGCTGTGAGTCTTGCTTAGCCATGCCTAGTTGTGATCTGATCCATACGGTTGATGAATCTGGTCAAATGCGTGAATCTATTGTGTCAGGTTGTTGTGATTTGTATTACCTTTAATAACTTGACTAAATAACGACATGGATGTGAGGCCACAATGGGTTGTGGCGTTTTGTCCTGTTCATGCCCCTAGGAGCGAGTTCTCGCCTTCGAAGCCAAGACTGAGCGTGCAACCACACGAGCGAGCCAATGAACCTCGCCTGACTAACTAACTTGTTTAGCCACATCCGTGAGTCACGTAGTTTGATCTTTCCATCTACGTGTGAGTCAGAAAACGATTTGGAGAAAACTTAGGGCGTGACCGGGACAAGTGATGGACGTACACGGATCTTGATCCCGACTCACAGAACAGGTGCCTTCAGGAGGTGGCCAACTCCCTGTTGACGGGGTGGCCCTGTTTGGGTTGACTCATGGATAGGGTCGAGCAAGGTAAAGGTCGGAGCCATCCACCCTCTGCCGCGCTCCATGGAAGAGCGTACATGTGGTGCTAACAGTCGGAGGGTACGTGTGGGTAAAGTGTACCACCCTGCAGGGATAAATCTTTCGGAAAGCCGTGTCCACGGTTATGGACGACTTGGTGAAAGTCACGAGGTCATAGATAACTTGAAAGTGGCGTAAAAGATGTTGGCAATGAATGAAGGGTGCCTCCCCGGAGATGCCGGGAGGGGTGATCCTTGTAGCATGTGAGGTGCTGGGAAATGATGTTGGTGAATGAAAAGATGATGATTTCAGTAGTTGAGTAGCTTTCTCATCTGTTTTGAAAAACATTCTATGAGACGTGCTATTCTTCCTCAATTTGGAAAATAAAGATTTCTTTACGCAAATCAGCCTTCATAAAACCCTTTCTGAAGATAGCAGATATATAATAGGTTAACTAAGTCTTGTTGAGTACCTCCTGTACTCAGGTTTGCTTAATTTGGTTCAGGAGAAGATCTCCATCGGTGGTGATTCAACGTGGACATCGACGAGTAGTTTGGGGTTCCCAGGTAGCAGCCTGGAATCTATGGGCTGGGACGTCGCCTTATGTTGCGGCCTCTTAGGCCTTTTTGGTTCTTGTTGATTAGCAACATAATTTGCCTTCCGTTGTCTGATGTAATGTTGGGTCATGTGACCTCTGCTTGTAAGCTATACTCTAGTATCACCTGTTAATAAAGTTTCTTTGTCTAGAGTGTTGCTTTGATCGGTTGTTGGTTTCGAGCTCATTGTTATACAGTTTTGGCTATGCCTGCATAGTTGTCGCAGTCGAGGGGTTGTGGAGCCGATGATCCATGTCCGAGCCCGCCTGTCGATGTGATCGGCCTGGGGCGAGGTAACCCCAGTAACCCTCGATTGTTGTTGCACTTTCTGGACACATAGCAGCTTTGTATAGCTTTGGTCCCGTTCCTTCAGTTTCATCCGACTCGTGGACGCTTGGGTATGCATAATTGGTTATGACTAGCATGGATACAAGGAGTAGTAGACCGGAGATCCGGACTACGTGCCAATGAATCCGGTCTGCCTGCCATTGTTTGTTGCGGCCGGGGCTGGTAACCCTGAAGCCCTTGTGAGTCCATGGCTAGGAGCACATAATAGTATGTATATCTCTGGGTCCGGGGTCGTGACAAGTCTTGGTATCAGAGCAGGACTGCCTGTAGGAAAACCTTACTGCTTGGTCGATGTTGAGTCTAGTGATTGTGAAAACTATTTTGAAACTTCAAATGATTGTGAAAAACCTTCTTAGGATTCTTTTTACTTCGTATCTGGTATCGCTCTAACTCTGGGTCTCCTTACCTGTTTTGGTGTGAAAAGGTTTTGCTATCTCTTCTAGTCATTCAAAACCTAGGTGCCTTCTTTGGCAAGGACGTCTTTTACCTAAGTTGACCTAGTGTTCAGTTTCTAGAGTCGTGTGTGTTCCATGTTCCGTTATCTCTCGTTTCAAATGGGAGATTTCCTTCCATTCATAATCTCTCAAAGTTGTGTGGGTTCTACATACTTATGTTCTAGAGTTTCAAATTCTGAACCTCGAGATTTCCTTTTCATCTCGAATGTATCCGTTATCCTCTGCTCAAGTTCTTCTGGAGGTATGTTTGTCTTTTGAAAGATACCTCGTGATTGCTACCCATAGTGTCCTTGAAGTCACTAAGAGAGTAGTTACCCCTTTCTCTTGGTTTTTAACCTTGGACTTGAACCGAAGGTCCCGGAATGTGCTGAATTGCGGTGAGTTGAGTCATGTGGTTTCATAACCATGTGATGCTCACGCTATCAGTACAGGATGCTGACCTTTAACCCAAGTTCCGTTTCTTTGGATCCTGAGAAATCTGTTCTACCTCAGGATGGCTAGGCAATTCCAACTCTCATAGCCATAGGCTCTCTACCGGAACCAAAAGGGATCACAACAAGAGTGATCATCCAGAAATTCACATCTTTGCTCTTGACTCAGCTATACCTCTCTTTTAGCATGGGTTTTACAAATGCGTATTACACTGTGCATTCACCGTGATCTCTGGATTTTCCGGAGCACGATCTTAATCTTTAGTTGCTTTCCTACCGTTGTCCATGGTTTGGACACCAAGCTGCATATGTGTGTTGGAGTCTTCCAATGCATTTGCTCTTGTTTTCCGTGAGAACATTCCACCTTGGAATGTTAGGAGAAACAAACTCCAGTACCTCGTTCATCTCTAGGACAGGTCAAAGTTTTGTAATTCACAGATTAAAGAAGTTTCATTAGCTTCTGTTCTGTTCCACCTTCGAGAATCACACTCGTGCATATCAAGAGGTTGTGTTAAGCTTCATGGCCTTATTGATGAAGTGATGCCCTACACATCTTTACCCACCTTTCCTCCAAGTTTGGATGCTCAAGAATGTTGGGTGTTCATCGACATGTGTATCTGCTATTCCTAGCAATTTTTATTGCTTTGAAAATCTAAGAAAACATCTGTATCCTTCTTAGCACTACTGGTCACCCAGCCTCTTTTTGAAGTTGAAGGTGTTCCAAATCCGTTTATGCCGGTGCACATCCTCGGTCAGAGATTTAGGTTCATGCCAAAGTTCTCCAGACCATATCGGTTGCTTTGAAAAGCATGCCTCCTTTCGATTTCTAAGACATACCGGTAGGTTGTGATATTCTAGTTGTCTCTCTAGAAGTATCACCAGGTTGTTACCTGACCGTAATGTCTAAGCAAGGGGTAATTTGAATTGCTCCTTACTCCAAGAAACTTCCTGGATATCCTGGACTAGTTGGTTGAGCTTAAACAACAACTTGGAGAGTTGAAAGACAAAAGCTCTGCCTAACTTGATCCTTTGATAAGGGATATCTAGTTTTCCTCGTGTTGAAGCATGATAGTATCTCCTTTGCGGAAATGCTGTCATTATACCTTGATTTGATTTGGGCTATCGTCAAATCGAGAAAAGATCCAAGGACTATCTTTATGGTGTTTTGCCCGAGTACACCTTCATGTCCTCTGGTCTAACCAATATTTTGCCTTGCTCATGTACTATATGAATCCCTCTTCTTGGAGTGTCTTGATAAAGATGTTGAGCCCATCGATGACATTCCTATTTTCTCCAAGTTGCGAGAGGCTCATGTTGAACAATTGGCATTTAAGTTGGAAACTTTTGAGAACCACCTTGGTGTCATAACGAAGTTGTGTTCTGGATGTTCGAAGTAACTTACCCCGGTTCATGTGCTTATGGTGAAAGTTGTCGCCGTGGATTCGAGTAAAGTTTTCTTGTTCCTTCAGGAATAATCCCAAGTCGGTTATGCATGTGTGGACTATTCTTGAGATGGTTGGTTGTTACCTCCATTCTTTGAAGAAGTTTGCATCCACGCCAAGCCACTGACTGATTGTTCGTAAAAGAGAGGAAGTTTAAGAACTTCGTTATCTCGGTAATCATCCTCCCAACAAGGACTCCGATGTGTTCCATTGCAAGTAGTTCATGTAGGTGCAACCGTATTTTGCAAGTTGCTAATACATGAGTTCTGCAATCTCGCTCATCTTTTTGAGTGTGACATTGTAGTACATACCTTGAGAATCTAGTAAATGTATTCCGTTGATAACCGGAGCAATCTCTTCGTTCAAACATACCGAGTCTTGTTTTTAAACCGACTAACCAGAGTTGAATCAAACATCAACGATGGTTGGTGTTTCCTCAAGGGTGTTGAACTAGGTCCATTTGAAAATACGTCATGGTTGATGTTGTGGTTGACACAATTATCCCTAAGACCTAATGTCATATCTCTTTGAATCCGTAAGAACAACCACTCTCCGTGAGAATTCTTGTCTGCCCTATTCTAACAAGTTTCCTCCCCGTTTTTCCAAACTTCGGTTTTACTTTCACTTGATGACCTATTGAAGGCTTGTTAAGAGCCTGCTGACGGTATCTAAAACATCAAGGAAAACCTGGAAGTTGATATTTCCAATATCTCTCCGTTGAACCTCCAAAATCTTTGTCCCAGTGGAAGCAAGTTCATCGGGAGAACCTCTCTTGGTGTTTTGTAACCACCATTGATCAGCTTCCTTTTTCAAGTTGTTTGTACTTGAAGTTCTGTTCATCTCACACATTGTGTGAATTTGTCAGTTACTTCAGCCATGGAGTCTTAACCATGTGGTAGATGTATTGCTACGTCTAAACCGCAACAGGAAAAAAAATTCCCTATCCTCTTCCGGTGTTTCAATCCTCGTTGGTTAACCAGCCTTATGGTGTGACCAAGAGTTCCTCCTCCATTACGGTGTTCCAACGTCCTTTGGTTACTCATCTTCTGTGAGGAAGTAACATCATGATCTTTGACAAAGTTTTCGACAAACTTTAACGGAATGAAAGTTCCTTCATCTTTCGTGTCCACTCCGAAGAGTGAACATGATCCTGTATCAAATTTTCTCCGACGCACGAATTACAGTGTTTTCTCGTGTTTTCCCTCGTCTACGGATATTACTTTGTGGTATCCAAGACCATTCCCTCCATCTTGGTATTCTGTTTGAAGAAACCTCGATGTCATCAGTTGTCCAACCTTCTTTTCCAAAAGGATTTAAAGTCTCGTGCAAAGCTCATATTCTAAATCCTTTCAAGAACCATCGTCCGTAAACTTGAAACCTTCATCTGTTCCCTCTGTTACCTTGATGTGTTTCATGCCTGATAACTCAAAAGTCCTCTACGAACATTCTTGTCATGAGTTAGCCATGAGATACTCGATCTTCGTAAAGATCAATTCCTAAGAGTTTTCCCTCTTACCTAGGTGTATCCGTTCAATACTTCAAGATGCTACGGATAAACCTCTTCAGAAGAGAACCGTAAGGTTCGAGAAGATCGTTCAAAACCGGTGTTCCTTCTTTCTTCTCCTTCGGGAATCTCGGGACGAGATTCTCGTAAGGGGGGTAGATTTGTAACATCCCAAAGTTTGCTACATTAGGGTGTGTGGTGTGTGTTCATCTCATACATGCATCAAACAAAAATTTAAATCATGTTTGAACCAATTTAAACTATGAAATTAAATGGTTTCAGAAAATCTCACAAAAAGTACTTAATTCGGGTTCCAAAATTTTGTACTGAAAAGTAATTCAATTTCACCAAAAATATATATGGTGTGGTTGGAAATTTTGTGAGCTTTTCAAAATATATTTTCGCCAATTTTTATCTTCACAAAAAGGCCCTCAAATTTTAGTTTTCTGTTCTGTTTTGTAATGGAAAAGGACTAGGCTGTAAAACTCAAAACAATTAGGGGGTTTTTGCAAAATCGTCATCTTCAACCTTTGCCAGTCGGAGCACCTGCGTGTGCAGCCCTCCATCGTCGACGCCACCTCAAGCTTCCTCGTTTGCCTGCGTGGAGAGGGCGCAAAGGAGCCCCACGACCTCCTCCTTCCTCCCTTTCCCCTCGTTGCCCTCTCTCTCTGGTATTCTGGCTCCCGAGAGCTAACCCTAGCCGGAGAAAACACCGCCGTTCATCGCCGCCTCCGGCAGCCCCGCAGGGAGATGAGGCCACCTTTGGCTCCGCCTTGTCCTCCTCGTGTTTCTAAGCTAGGTGCCATGAGCTGGGACGGCCGGAGTTAGCCGCGCCTCCATCGTCTTCCTCGCGGCCGGTGAGAGATGCGGCCGTCGATTCGCCGCCACCGCTCCGCCCCTGCCCCCTCCGACCACCCCTCTAGCTTCCCCACGCCGTGGTGAGCTCTCCGGTGCCCTCCCCGTGCTCCCTCTCTCTCTGTATCGACCGGTCGTCGTCCGCCGCCGCGAATCCTCGTCGCCGGCGAGGATTCCGGTGACCATTTGGTCACCGGCTGGCACCCCTCGGCTCCCCTTGTTCTCCTCCATCTCGTGGTGAAGATCAGAGGAGTGTGATGTCAGCATTGCATCACAGTGACGTCATAATACAGTTTTCCTATTTAATTACAGAAAATGATTAATATTTATAAAATCAATAATTATTGTTTTATAACTCAGAAAAATAAAAGAAAGGTATCAAAATGTTCAGAAAATTATAATCTACCTGTTTATGTCATTTTCAATCATGTTTGAGAAAGTTGAAAAATGACCTTTATTTAATGTTGTTTAATCATTTAAAAATAGAAAAATAAGTTTTTATTCACTAAAATTAGAAAATTAAAAGTTATATACCAAATTGTTCAAAATGACAAATGCAATCTAGTTATGATGTTTTCAACCTCATTTGAGCAACTAAAATGGTACTCACTTCCATAATCGCCCGAAACCCCCTCCGGGGTCTATTTCGGGACTTTTTCACTAAAACTGCATTTCTTCCATATGAACCCTAGCAACCCATTGAACCTGTTTAGGGCTTTACTTCAGTGCATTAACCTGCTCATTCATACATATTGCGCATTGCATCGATGCCATGTGTTGATTGTTATTTCTCTTTCGGTGTTGTTTCCCCCTCGGTAGAACGTGACTCCGAAGAGAAGGCCAGCAATCCAATGGCGAATACTTGATCTTAACCGACAAGTCAAGCACTTATTCCTGAAGACTTTATCTGGTTTTCTTATAACCAAGGCAAGCATAACCTCTTATCTGCTCATATATGATTTCAACGTGTTTTGAATCTCGTACTTTGCATTCGGTTCCAAACTATTTGATGTCAGTAGATAGAGTTCCACTATATACTGCATAACCTAGATATCCTGATCCACTGCTCCTAGCAGCTATAGGTTTGTTTGTGCACGCTCCGCTAAACCCTGTGAGTCTTGCTTAGCCATGCCTAGTTGTGATCTGATCCATACGGTTGATGAATCTGGTCAAATGCGTGAATCTATTGTGTCAGGTTGTTGTGATTTGTATTACCTTTAATAACTTGACTAAATAATGACATGGATGTGAGGCCACAATGGGTTGTGGCGTTTTGTCCTGTTCATGCCCCTAGGAGCGAGTTCTCGCCTTCGAAGCCAAGACTGAGCGTGCAACCACACGAGCGAGCCAATGAACCTCGCCTGACTAACTAACTTGTTTAGCCACATCCATGAGTCACGTAGTTTGATCTTTCCATCTAGGTGTGAGTCAGAAAACGATTTGGAGAAAACTTAGGGCGTGACCGGTACAAGTGATGGACGTACACGGATCTTGATCCCGACTCACAGAACAGGTGCCGTCAGGAGGTGGCCAACTCCCTGTTGACGGGGTGGCCCTGTATGGGTTGACTCATGGATAGGTTCGAGCAAGGTAAAGGTAGGAGCCATCCACCCTCTGCCGCGCTCCATGGAAGAGCGTACATGTGGTGCTAACAGTCGGAGGGTACGTGTGGGTAAAGTGTACCACCCTGCAGGGATAAATCTTTCGGAAAGCCGTGTCCACGGTTATGGACGACTTGGTGAAAGTCACGAGGTCATAGATAACTTGAAAGTGGCGTAAAAGATGTTGGCAATGAATGAAGGGTGCCTCCCCGGAGATGCCGGGAGGGGTGATCCTTGTAGCATGTGAGGTGCTGGGAAATGATGTTGGTGAATGAAAAGATGATGATTTCAGTAGTTGAGTAGCTTTCTCATCTGTTTTGAAAAACATTTTATGAGACGTGCTATTCTTCCTCAATTTGGAAAATAAAGATTGCTTTACGCAAATCAGCCTTCATAAAACCCTTTCTGAAGATAGCAGATATATAATAGGTTAACTAAGTCTTGTTGAGTACCTCCCGTACTCAGGTTTGATTAATTTGGTTCAGGAGAAGATCTCCATCGGTGGTGATTCAACGTGGACATCGACGAGTAGTTTGGGGTTCCCAGGTAGCAGCCTGGAATCTATGGGCTGGAACGTCGCCTTATGTTGCGGCCTCTTAGGACTTTTTGGTTCTTGTTGATTAGCAACATAATTTGCCTTCCGTTGTCTGATGTAATGTTGGGTCATGTGACCTCTGCTTGTAAGCTATACTCTAGTATCACCTGTTAATAAAGTTTCTTTGTCTAGAGTGTTGCTTTGATCGGTTGTTGGTTTCGAGCTCATTGTTATACAGTTTTGGCTATGCCTGCATAGTTGACGCAGTCGAGGGGTTGTGGAGCCGATGATCCATGTCCGAGCCCGCCTGTCGATGTGATCGGCCTGGGGCGAGGTAACCCCAGTAACCCTCGATTGTTGTTGCACTTTCTGGACACATAGCAGCTTTGTATAACTTTGGTCCCGTTCCTTCAGTTTCATCCGACTCGTGGACGCTTGGGTATGCATAATTGGTTATGACTAGCATGGATACAAGGAGTAGTAGACCGGAGATCCGGACTACGTGCCGATGAATCCGGTCTGCCTGCCGTTGTTTGTTGCGGCCGGGGCTGGTAACCCTGAAGCCCTTGTGAGTCCATGGCTAGGAGCACATAAAAGTATGTATATCTCTGGGTCCGGGGTCGTGACAGACGCACCCTGTGGCGTTGGAATTGCGCAGAATCTGCTCGAGAAGGAACACACATACCACCATGATGGGGCATCCCTCAAAGTAGTGATGAAGCTTCCTCAAATCCACAAGGAGCACGTACAGAAGCTTCTCCGGCACGGAGTACCTCTCGCGGGCATCTCGAAGCATGGTGCTAACAAAGTAGATAGGGTGGTCGATGAGAGCGACTATAGAGGTACTGGTAGTGAGTGCTTCTAACGCATTGGGGCTCTCCTGCAGCCTGAGTGGGTCCTCCTTGTGGAGGTCTTTCCATGCAACGGTGCCCTCTCAGTGAGTGATGGAGTGTGGACACAAGCTTGTTGGGAGACCCCAAGCGCAATGTGTGAAGAGTGCAGCAGCAAGTTTTCCCTTAGAAAAAAAACCGAGGTTGAATCGACCAGTAGGAGGACAAGCAATCTCTGAAGGTCGATGCAGCTAAGGTGGCAGGGCGCACTACCAGTTCAGCAGCAACGTGGAACCTACACAACACAATAAAATCACTTTGCCCCAACGAAGCAGTGAGGTTTTCAGTCTCACTGGTTTTGCTGAACACAAAGATGTTAAATGTATAGTGTGGAAAACAGTAGGAAAATAGTAGGAAAAATATGAAAGCAGTAGGTGTTTTATCAGTATGAGGAAAATGGACCGGGGTTCACAGTTGACTAGTGGTGTCTCTCCGTGAAAGACAAATAACATGTGTGGTGAACAAATTACAGCTGGGCAATTAACAGAAATGAAGACTGCACCGTAGTGCATATGCAAGATATATAGATTACTATGTGATTCACGCGGGCATTACAAAAAAAAATACATAGACTGTCGTCCAACTGCATCTATGTCTAACAATCCACCCTCTGAATATCATCCTAACAAACGTTGCGTATTGAGTTACTAGAAACAGATTATCGCCGTAAGCAAAGTGTGTAATATAAACAATGTAAACTAGGTAAACACAGTTGTTTTCCCCCTAATGGCAACATTAGATCCTCCATCCGTCACGTTTCTGTCACTCGAGCACGGATGCAAAGGAGGCATGAACCCACTATCGAGCATAAATACTCCCTCTTGGAGTTACTAGCATCTACTTGGCCAGAGCATCTACTAATAACGTAGAGCATGCAAGATCATAAATAACATATGCATGAAGATAACATGATAGACTGATAATCAGAAGACATAACATTCAACATTCATCAGATCCCAGCAAACACAACATGTAGTATTACATAAAGATGATCTTGATCATGTGAGGCAGCTCACGAGATCTAAATATGAGGTACAAAGTGGAGAGAACAACCATCTAGCTACTGATATGGACCCGTAGTCCAGAGATGAACTACTCACGCATCACTTAGGAGGAGGGCATGGTGGTGTAGACCCCTCCGGTGATGAATTCCCCTCCCGGCAGGGTGCCGGGGAGAGCTCCAGAACCCTCCTGATCTCGGTATGACGATGACGGCGGCCTCAGGTGTTTTTCGCGATGATGTGGTATATATTTAGGGTTTACGTCTCGGGGGGTATAAATAGGCGAAAGGGCAAAGGCGGTGGAGGACGGGGGCCCCCACACCACCCCATGGCGCGGACAGGGGGCGCCGCCCTATGGTGTGGGCCCCCTGTGGTCCCCCTCCGGGACTCCGTGGAACCTTCGGGAATTCTAAGACTTACGGGCTTCAAATTTTCCAATTTCGAGAATATTTCCAGAACAACTTTTCTGAAACTAAAAACATCAGAAAACATGGAACTGGCTCTGTGGCATCTTGTCAATAGGTTGTCCCGGAAAATCGATAAAAATGACATAAAGTGTGTATAGCAAACATGTGGGAAACAACATGAAAACAACATGGAACATCATAAATTAAGGATACATTTATGAAGTATCAACAGCCCCAAGCTTAGTTTCTACTCGTCCTCGAGTAGGTAAACGATAAAAACACATAATTTCTGAGGTGACATGCTACCAACATAAACTTGATCATCAATAATATAAAAGTATATGTAAGCTGAGATCATAGAACTTAAACACAAGCATGATAACTATAATTTTAATAATAAAACATAGCAATCACCTTGCATCATGAGAAGTAACACAAATAAAAGGTCATGAATAACAATGCAACAAAAGATATATTTTTGTTTCAAGTATAGAGAAAACATGTCAAAGTGATATTTCCCTAGTCCTTAAGAGTGGGGCAAAACATAAATGCTAGGACACCTTCAAAGTTCATGAGGACGACTAGAACAAATAATTAGAGAACAAGCAATAACACATCATGAATCAATTAATAATGTTTCTGGGACAAATGCACATAAAACTCAGAATGGGAACTATGCTCTCTCAACCATGCATAAAGTTAGAAGATGGAGACTCAACATAAAAGTAAAAGAAAGGCCCTTCACAAAGGGAAGCAGGGATCAACTCATGTGCTAGAGATTTTATTTTATTTTATTAAAGAGAGGTATAAAAACCTTTTTAAAGAAAGGTGTATTCTTATGTCAACGAATGGTAAACAGAAAAAACTGTACGTCACAAGCCAACTAGACTTCACAAGAGCGGCTCCCATAGAAGGACACATCTGGGTAGAAGGTCATCCCTCTTTATCTTTTGTTTACACAATTATGCTTTGACTGATAAATCAGGGGCAAAAATAGTGAAGAGAATTTGTGTTATTAATTTGGGGCTGGGCACCCCGCTGCCAGCTCTTCTATCATTGGATAAGCGGATGGAGCCACTAGTCCTGGGTGTGAAAGTCCAATCAACAAGTGAGATAAAGATTCTCTATTTACGTCCTCATGAGCTAAAATAGGAGCACAAAACATGAGTAATTTTGAAAGTTTTAAAGGTAACACATGAGCAATTTACTTTGGAGTGGCGGTTAATTACCACAGTTAGGTAGGTATGGTGGACACAATGGGAAAACTTTGGTTTTTGGGAGTTGGATGCACGAGTAGAGCTCATACTTAGTGCAGGTGGAGGCTAGCAAAAGACTAGGAGCGACAAATCAAGAGAGCATAAGAGCCATAATCATGCATAGCGACATAAACATCATTAATCAAAGAATAAGTGGTACCACAAGTTCAAAAACTAATGATCATGGATGCTATTAGTGACTTGTTCATAGTCATAAACATGGTGTGAGCATGCGCCAAGTCAACCAAATAAAACATTCAAAGGAGAACACCACAAATTTATGCTTCAATATGACAAGAACAACTCATGATTCTTTCAATGACACATTAAACACTTTCAGATATTTGAGGCTAATCATGCTACTAAATAACCACAAGGCTTTAGAAATAAAATAACATCTAGCATGATATGAAAAATTCTAGCCACAGTCTACACAAGCTTCTACTTGCACCGTTAAAACATCTACCTCAAGCAGCAGTTTCTTTTCCCAACAAGCACCATACAAAACATGATTTAACAAAAACTCTCTAAATTCTACAGAAATAAAACATGAGAGGACCCACATAACACTACTAAAACTAACAACTCTAAATAAGAGATGCAATTAAAACAAGAGCTAAACAGGAATTATTGCAGCAACTAGAAGTAAAACTAAAATACTAGCATAGCAAGTATTCAAACGAAAAAGCGGAGCGTGTCTCTCTCCCAAAAAAAGAATGCTAGGTTTCAACTATATTATTGCAGCAAGGAAAACAAAAGAAAAACAAATAGACGCTCCAAGTAAACTTCATATGGTGTGACCGAATAAAAATATAGTTTCACTAGAAGTGGCCTGATAGATAGTTGATGAAGAAGGGGTTGTCTTGGGAATCCCCAAGCTTTGATGCTTGAGTCTTCTAAAAACATGTTTGGATTAACCACGGGGGCATCCCCAAGCTTTGACCTTGCACTATTCTTGATCACATATATCACCCTCTTCTCTTGACCCTTGAAAATTTCCTTCACACCACACTCATACAGTAATTCGCATTAGAGGGTTAGTGAAACAATTAAAAATCAATTGGTTCTGTATGACACCAGTGATATTGATACTTTTAAACATTAGCTACAGCCACTGATGTTTCATGAATCAAGGAAATCCACTTGACATCGCACAAGAGCAAATGCAAGAAAAATAGCAGGATCTGTCAAAACCAGAACAGTCTGTAAAGACGAATTTTTTCGAGGCACTTACGTAAAACTTAAAGAACGAAAAAGTTGTGTAATTAGCAGAGGAATAAGCACAAGAGATTTCAGGTCATTCTGATTTTTCTATGATTTATACGATTGTTTACGGTGGACAACAGAAATCTGTTTCCTGCGCAGAAATCCAAAAACCAACTCCAACTCTCGTCAGAAACCTTACTTGACAGTACTAAAACATGAAAATAAAGATACAAAGGAGTTGCTACATAAGTATACAACCCCTTGACTCAAAGAAAACATAGAAAACAAGCAAAAATAAACCATGGGTTATCTTCCAAGAAGTGCTTTTCTTTAATGCCTTTTAGCTAGGCCTAGAAAAGTGGAATCAAGTATTTTCAAGTGAAGAAGAATCCAAATTGTAACTTGTTCAAATAATGGAATCAAAAGGCAACTTAATTATCTTTCTAGGAAAGTGTTCCATACCTTTCTTGAGTGGGAACTGAAATTTAATATTCCCCTCTTTCATATCAATAACAGAACCAACAATTCTAAGAAAAGGTCTTCCCAAAACAATTGGACAAGAAGCATTGTATTCAATATTCAAGACAAACAAAATCAACGGGGACAAGATTATTATTAACCATGATAATAACATCATCAAATATCCCCAAAGGTTTCTTTCTAACATTTCAATAAGACGAATATCCAAATAACAAGGTTCCAATGGTGGTAAATCAAGAATATCATAGAGATAACAAGGTTCTAATGGTGGTAAATCAAGAATATAATAGAGTTTCTTGGGCATAACAGAGATACTAGCACCAATATCACATAGATAATTACAATAAAAAACATTCACTTTCATTTTAATAATAGGTTCCCAACCATCATCTATCTTCCTAGGGATAGAGGCTTCACATCTTAATTCATCCTCTCTAATTTGCATGATAGCATTTGTAATATGTTTTGTGAAAGACATATTCATAACACTAGCATTAGGATAACTAGCAAGCTTTTGTAAGAACTTAGTAACTTCAGATATGTTGCAATCATAAAAATCATGATCATTTTCATCAAATATAATGGGACCATTCTCTCCCATGTTTCAAAAAAATTCAGCACTTCTATCAGGAGCATTTTTAGCAGTTTCAGGCAATTTTGCATTTTTAATAGCAGAAGTGGGAGTATTTACAACACCAATTACTTTACCATTGATAGTAGAAGGTTTCCTAGCATGAGAAGCTTCAGTTTTGCTAGTGGTGGTAATGGTGCAAACATTAGCTATATTATTCTTTCTAGCTATTTCATCTTCTTTTCCCATCTAGCATGCAATTCAGCTAACATCCTAACATTATCATCAATTCAAATTTGAATAGCATTAAAAGTTTTAGTTTCTTTAACATCATGAGGCGTAACCGTTAGTTTCATCAAATCAACATTTAGAGCAAGGCTATCAACTTTAGAAGCAAGAACATCAATTTTGCCAAATTTGTCCTCAACAGATTTATTGAAAGCAGTTTGTGTACTAATAATTTTTTTAAGAATGTTCTCAAGATCAGAGGGTACACATTTATTGTTGTTGTAGGAATTACCATAAGAATTGCTATTATTGGGAGGATATGACCTATAATTGTTGCTACCAAAATTATTCCAATAAGCATTGGTGTTGAAATTATTATTTTTGATGAAGTTCACATCAACGTGCTCTTATTGAGCAACCAAAGAGGCTAAAGGAACATTATTTGGATCAATAGGAGCATGGCCATTCACAAGCATAGACATAATATCATCAAGTCTTTCGTTCAAAGAAGAGGTTTCTTCGACATAATTTACCTTCTTACTAGCTGTAGCTCTCTCAGTGTGCCACTAAGAATAATTTGCCATCATATCATCAAGAAGCATTGTTGCTGCCCCCAAGGTCATGGAGATAAAGGTTCCTCCAACAGCTGAATCTAGAAGGTTTCTTGAAGAAAAACTCAGACCTGGATACAAGGTGTGGATGATCATCCAAGTAGTCAGTCCATGAGTGGGACAATTCTTACTAAAGATTTCATTCTTTCCCAAGCTTTAGCAACATGCTCATTATTAAGTTGATTAAAATTCATATTGTTAGTTCTTAAAGTTATAATCTTACCAGGAGGATAATATTTTTCCAATGAAAGCATCTTTACACTTAGTCCAAGAATCAATACTATTTCTAGGCAAAGACAAAAACCATTCTTTATCTCTTCCTCTCAAAGAGAAAGGAAACAATTTTAGTTTAGTAATATCTCCATCTACATCTTTATATTTTTGCATCTCACATAGTTCAACAAAATTATTAAGATGGGCAGCAACATCATCAGTACTAACACCAGAAAATTGCTCTCTCATAACAATGTTTATCAGGGCATGTTTATCTCATAATAATCAGCAGTAGGAGCAGGTGGAGTAGGTGTGCTAATGAAATCATTGTTGTTGGTGCTAGTAAAGTCACACAACTTAGTGTTCAGAGGAGTAGTCATTTTAACAAGGCTAAAACAGGAATAAAAATACAGCTAGAATAAGAACTAATTTTTTTGTGTTTTTGATAAAGAGAAGCAAACAAGAAAAAATAAAATGAACTAAGCAAAACAAAAACAAAGTAAAGAGATTGGGAGTGAGAGACTCCCCTTGCAGAAATTATTTTCCTCCCCGGCAACGGCGCTAGAAAAGCTTGATGGAGTGTGGACACACGATCGTTGGGAGACCGCAAGCGCAAGGTGTGAAGTGTGTAGCAGCAAGTTTCCCTCAGAAAAGAAACCAAGGTTGAATCGACTAGTAGGAGGACAAGCAATCTCTGAAGGTTGATGCAGCCGAGGTGGCAGGGCGCACTACCGGTTCAGCAGCGACGTGGAACCTACACAACACAATAAAATCACTTTGCCCCAATGAAGGAGTGAGGTTGTCAATCTCACCGGTTTTGCTGAACACAAAGAGGTTAAACGTATGGTGTGGAAAACAGTAGGAAAAAAGTAGGAACAATATGAAAGCAGTAGGTGTTTTATCAGTATGAGGAAAACGTTGCGGGGTCCACAGTTATGGACCCGTAGTCCAGGGATGAACTACTCACGCATCACTTCGGAGGAGGGAATGGTGGTGTAGACCCCTCCGGGCCCTCCCGGCAGGGTGCCAGGGAGAGCTCCAGAACCCTCCTGATCTGGGGATGACGATGACAGAGTCCTCGGGTGTTTTTCGGGATGAAGTGGTATATATTTAGGGTTTACGTCTCGGGAGGGGGGGTATAAATAGGCGAAATGGCAAATGCGGTGGAGGCCGGGGGATGGGGGGCCCACACCATCCCATGGCGCGGCCTGGGGGCGTCGCCCTGTGGTGTGGGCCCCCTGTGGCCCCCCTCCGGGTCTCTTCCGGACTCCGTGGAACCTTCGGGAATTCTAAGACTTCCGGGCTTCGAATTTTCCAATTTCGAGAATATTTCCAGAACAACTTTTCTGAAACTAAAAACAGCAGAAAATAGGGAACTGGCTCTGTGGCATCTTGTCAATAGGTTAGTTCAGAAAATCGATAAAAATGACATAAAGTGTATAGGAAACATGTGTGAAACAACATGAAAACAACATGGAACATCAGAAATTATGGATACATTTATGACGTATCAAGGAGAAACGGGTGTGGGCTCCATGTCGGGCAGGGCCTCTCTTTTCTTGCCAGTTGGCCTTTCCGCGATGAGAACGACACTGTCTGAGGGGTGGCTGCAAGGTACAGGCGCAGTGGCTCCCATGGTTGCGGATCGACCATGATGGGAGGGCTTGCCAGATACTTCTTGGGGTCCTCAAATGCAGCATCTGCCACGTTAGTCCTTTTGAAAGGACCTGTTCGCTTCAGGAGCTTAAAGAATGACAGAGCCTTGTCGCCGAATCTGGAGATGAAATGTACAAGCGCCGCCACACATCCCGTGAGGCGCTGCATGTCCTTGAGCCGCCGTGGGGGCTGCATTTCTTCTATGGCTCGTATGTTGTCGGGGTTGGCCTCGATGCCGCGATGGGACACGATGTTGACCCTCTGGAGATTCTGGAAGGTCCCTTCACGGGTCTTCACGACGATGTCATCGACATATGCCTCAGCATTCTTTCCTATCTGTGACCCTACGGTGATGCGCATTAACCGCTGGAAGGTTGCCCCCGACATTCTTAAAGCCGAAGGGCATGCACACATAGCAGAATACCCCGCATGGCGTCATGAAGGCGGTCTTCTCTTCATCTTCTTTCGCCATCTTGATCTGGAGGTATCCTTAGAAAGCTTCCAGAAAGAAGAGTAGATCACACCCGGTGTTGGAGTCCACTATGGTCGATCCTCGGGAGAGGGTACGGGTCCTTGGGACAGGCCTTGTTGAGGTCGGTGAAGTCGACGCACAGTCGTCCCCCACCCGTGTGCTTGGCGACTACGACAAGGTTGGAGATCCACTCGGCGTGGATGATTTCGCGGATGATCTTGGCATCTAGAAGCTTCTCCACCTCTCGGACGATGAACTCTTGCTTCTCAGGGCCCTAGCGACGGGCCTTCTGCTTGACGGGACGTGCGCCTGGGCACACGGGTAAGTGGTGCTCGATCACCTCCCTCGGCACGCCGGGCATATCAGCCGCTGTTCGCGCGAACATTTCTATGTTTGCCTGAAGGAAGGCGACGAGCGCTTTCCTATTTAGGAGGCAAACCGGCCCCGTTGGTGAGGGTAGGTCCCGTGCCGTCAGGATTCATGGAGACTTTCTTTGTGGCGGCCTTCTCTTGAGAGAATAGACGCTTCTTCTTTGGAGGCTCGACGAGGTCTTCGAGGCTGTCCTCGACGATGGGGTGTGAGGCCGCTGCCTCCTTGTAGGCGTCCTCCATAGAGTGCACCGCGTACATGACGTCACCGTGGATAGTGAGCGGGCCACTGCTTCCAGGCATCTAGACGAGGTTGTACGCGTGGTGCGTGACGACTATGAACTTGGCCAAGGCAGGGTAGCCGACGATGGCGTTGTAGGGGAGCCAGATGTCGGCGACGTCGAAGTCGATGTTCTCAGTGCGATAGTTCTGGCGTGTGTCGCTGGTGGCGCCGATGAAGGTTCTGGTGGCCTTCAGGCGATCGCGTGAGACTCGCAACTTCTCAAAGGTCTCGAGAGAGATCACGTTGAGGCTCGCGCCTCCATCCACGAGCGTCTTGGAGACGGCGACGCTATTGATCGTGGGGGTGTCGACCAGGGGGATGGCGCACACCGAACCTGTGGTCCTGGGGTGGTCTACAATGTCGAAGAGATTTCTTGCTGTGACCACTTGAGGGGTCGCGAGAGCGGCCTGTCCGCCTGACGGAGAACGTCGACCTCTTGTGAGGCCTTCTTGAGGTGGCGGCTGCAGAGTGGGGCTTGCGAGCCACCGAGAATGCACGCCATGTGGCCGGTCGATGAACCGGTATGGTTTCCCTCCGTGGGTTTGGGGCTGGCGTCCCTCAAGGCAAAGCGCCAAAGGGTCACGCCACACCTAGGCTCGTCGAGGGGGAGCAGTTGCAACACTGGAAACACTGAAGGAACTGCGTGCACAACGCCTCCCACGTGCTCACAGAGCTATCGGGGAGGTTCAGCAACCATGCGAGGGGAGCGCCACAGAGCGCCAGGGGGAAGTACCTCATGAGGAACCTGTCGCACCCCCCGGCCGCTCGGTACCTCCGCACGAAGCCGGAAGGGAGCATCGCCGGTGTAGTGAGGTGGAAGGCGAGGACGAAATGCCGATGGCCATCTAGCTTCCTAGAGGTTCCTGGAGAACGTGTAGCAGCAACCTGCCCTTCCGCTTGCTTGCCCCTCACGGTAGCTGGGATGTTCCGGGCTCGCCCGTGGGTTAGCCACGGGACCCGGTGGTGCTGCGCCATGTGCTGGGTGATGTCGAGTCTCGTGCACACGAGACTCCATGGTGTTGCGTACGACGTAGCTTCCAGGGGGAGTTCCCAGGTGGGAGATACACCTAGTGCCGCGGTCGTATCTCCGACGAATCTGGCGGAGGATGCCGACCGAGAATCACGAAGAGCAGCATTGGAGGACAGCGTGGCGACCCCTGTGCTCTGGGCAGGATCACTGCAAGCGCAGTCGACCATGCTCGTGCGCGTCCGATTGCTGCAGAACGAGTGTCGCCCGCACAGGGGACTGCAGGGACATGTCGGGCCCATATGGAGCTCACCGACGGGCGTCGTGTCACGTCCGCAGCACAACACGGGAGAGAGGGAGCAGCGAAGAAACGCCGCTAGAGAGGCTAGAGGCGAGGCCACCGAGGGTGGTCCGCTTCTCGGACCGGGCCTTGTGGTCGGCGCGGTTGGTGCGGGAGGCGACCATGACGGCGAAGATGCGAAATAACGCCTTAGCCCCTAACTGGTGCGCCAAATGTCGGAGAGGTGGTTGTGTCAAAGACAGGGTCACCTCAAAAGGTTAGAACACTAGGGGCTAACCATGTTCTCACGCACCTCGCGAGGCTTCAAGAGGAAAAGTCGGTGAATAAACAATGGAGACACGGTGGGTTTACCTAGGTTCAGGCCACCATTGCGGTGTAAAACCTACTCCTGCTTGTCTGTGGATTGCACTGCGATGAGTTACAGTACAAGGTGTGAGCCTATTCTCAAGAGTAGCTATGATCGCCTCTTGAGGAGATGGGTTCTTGTCTTGTTCTTCTGTATCCGTCCCTTTCTACAGAGGCCAAGAGGCACTACTTATACTGGAGTTTTCGGGCCTCCTTCCCGCTTATACTTGTCGGGAAGGGGCTACCACAAAGTGGAAAAGTGGAGGACAGCTGCGCTTTGTGCTGTCCCCTTGGTTGTGGTAGTCGAGGACTGTGCCACCGTCCATGGAAGAGAAGTGGGGGCTTCGATGACGTTCCGTCTGTCTTGTAGCGTCAGGGCAGGTCTTCTTGCACTGAAGAGGAAAGCTTTGGGAAGGGCTTTGGCGCGTGCAACTGCAGTGCGCGCTTTATACATGAGAGTGGCAACTGTGCCCAAAGCGTATCTATCGCCCTGCGGCGCCTTCGGCGCCTTCTGCACGGCGCAGGGAGCAGGACGTCAGCCCCACATGGGCTGTCCCCTAGCAAACGTTGGTTCCTCTGGAGAAGAGCGGGGGTGAGTTAGAGATCCTCTCCAGGGGCTTAGCGATGGTCTGCCAAAGGGGGTTCCTTCGTCTGGAGGCCTTCTTGGTTGCGAGGCACTTGGGTGGCTGCCTCTGGAAGGGATCCAAGGCGGATCATTGCCACGCGGAAGGTAGACTGGGGCCGCAATAGACGGCCCAGGAAACCCTTGTATCCATGGGTCCGACAGGTGCACGGGCCAAGCGCAAGGGAATCTGTAGGAGGGATTGAGCATGAGCATAAAGACGCTGAGACTTACCTAGATTCAGAGCCCTCCATGAGGTAAAACCCCTAGTCCTAACTAAGAGAAGCATAAGCTTACAGAGTGCTCTCGTTGAGCGTGGACTAGTTTCCTATCAAGTGAATCTTAGCCCTTCTATGGGCTGCCGGCCTGCCTTATATAGAGGTTGTCAGTCTGGTTTACATGTGGGGTCATGTGCGTACCGCAGCCAGCTGGGGCCTGCCCACTATTGTTCTACAACGTATTTCCTTCAATGACCTCATCTACATGGTGAGACGTGTGGGCGCCCGACTACTATGCATGACGACGACAACCGAAAGTGTCTGGTACGGTCGCCTGGTCCACGTCTGGCGGCCTAATTGACTTCGTGTGTGCTATCCCATCACACATTAGCCCATGCTTTCTTGTCGAGATGAGCCGGACCAAGAAGATGGCTGCCTGATCGGATAGCTCCCGGGTGCCGGAGGAGTCGGCCTATATAGCATCCGGCAAGGCTAGCACCCAGCCGCCTGCATGGACCTGGCCTTCCCCTAGAGATGTTCTATGATTCTTTGGACACAGGGGTTATCCACCCAACACCCACATATCCAACATAATTTAGAGCCTAACCTAGCGGATGCCCACTTACCATTTTATGTGGGCTCGTGTAGTAGGCGTCGTGGGCAGCCCACTCCCACCTATACCCTGAAATAAGGGACTTTCCTAAGATGTTTTAAAACATCGTTTGGATGCATTGGAAATAGAAAATTTGCCCATACAATATGAATGTCATGTTGGAGTGTGAAGCATTGTACTTGAAGTTGTGATGGATTATGAGATTTGGTATATCTTTTTTGCATGTCAAGATCTGACAATGATACAACATGTTCCAACACTCCCCAAATTTTGCAAGAGCTGTTGTGTGCAACTATGAGATCAATGACCACCAATACACCACGCGAAACAATTTTGCTAATTGCATCTATCATCACTAGGCGACATTTGTGAAGACAATCACCTAAGGTAATGCACGATCTTTCTTTGTGACGCAGCAAAAGTGTTATAGGAAGTATGTGCAAGAAACATTTGGTCCATTCCAATCTTGTTGGCTATTGTAGTATTGTCCATCATCTTTGATGGAACATCAAACGTGGGATGCTATAACTATTTGTGTCACCCGAAAAACCAAAATAAGTTCGTTAATTCCTTCCAAATATTTTGTTATGAAACTGTTCATTGATAACTGGGCACTCTCAAAGGAAACCTAATAATTTGATTGCCATATGTCAGACTAAACTTTCTCAGAACTCTCTAAATACAAAATTTAAATTAAATTATCATGTGAACTACATTATTTTGATGTTCGACTGTGCTAATGAGGGCATGTGCCCTCGATTAGCTTTCCGTGTGCACAGGAATAATATGGTAACACTGGTAGAAAAAAGGCCTTCCATACGCCCCCATTAGTCCCCAAACTTCGCGCCCCGTGACTAAAGGGGTTTTAGTCCCGAGTCGCGAGGAGACCCGCGACCGAGGGTCATCCCTCGTGGGTTGGGAAACGCGTGGAGGCGCGTGGAGGGCTTTAATTCCGGTTGGCGTCGCCACCCGCGACTAATGGTTCCCGGCCGCTGGCCTCCCTGCCTTTAGTCCCGGTTGGCCTGGCCACCCGGGACTAAAGATACAAACTGCTCGCCTCCCGCGCGGCGGTTTATTTCGCGAGCGAGAGGCAGAAGGGCGCCATTGCTGCAGTGCGCACCCGAGTCTCTGTTTCTTCTTCTCTCTTCTCTTCTCTTCCCTCTCTTCGATCTTCCTCCACCAAGCACCATGGCTGAAGTTTGGAATAGATATGATGTGCCCACACCATGCGGCAAAAGTCTGGACGTGTGCTACACCAAAAATTGCGAGAGGCTCCCCGGTTGTCTTGCGCATTTGACCGAACTCTATTTCTCCTCTCCCGATGAACACCGGTTCTTCGGGCTTGATCTAGAGTATACGGCGGATCAACGGGATGTTGCCGTCATCCAGATTGCGTTCAAGGAGGCCGTATTGGTCTTCCAATGGTCAAGGTAACGCACACGTACAATCTTGCATCTTCGATTTGTTTGTTGCATCTGAAGAATACATGTGTTGCAACATATCTAACACGTATCAAATTTTTGTTGTTGAAGTAGTTCAAAGTATTCTCCGGCACTTGTTGATTTTCTTGTCAACAAGGGGTATGACTTCTGCAGCGTTGACATCACGCAAGACCGTCAGAAGTTGATGCGCTTGGGTATTGTGATACCTGAAGATCACTCCATTGATCTTCAGGACCTTATCCATTTTGATGATTTGAACGGGCCCAAGACCGGGATGGCTCCCATGGCAACTGCCTTCATCCACGAGGGCTACGATACCATGAAGTCTCGTTTCCCCTCCAGGAATCATAGGTATTGGGGGAAGACCCCACTAGACTGGACCAACGTCAAGTATGCAGCCATAGATGCATACGTTTCGTACGAGTTGTTCCGCATCTACTCGACGGAGCTATAGATGTATGCGTTCGATATATGCATGTAATGGATATCTTAGTATGTAATGGATATCTTAATTAGTATGTAGCTCTTGAAGCATAGCTTGTATTGTGAGACTTATGTTTGTGTTATGTGTGATCGTAAGACTCTATGTTTTGAATGTGATATGATTGTGTTCTATTCACTTGTCTTTTGTTGTTCATAAAACTATTTTTGCAAAGTTAAATGACTTGGAAAATTTTGCAAAGTGTTGCAAATTGTAATGGATATTATTTCTATATTAATTCCTAGCTATACTATTTCTATATTATGTCAAACACACATTTCAAAACAAACAAACAAAAACACATGAAGAAAACAAAACAAAAAAACTACAGTTTCTATATATCTGTTCACCAAAAATTAATCTAAGCCAGGAAAACATATATCTAGTCAATACTAGAACTAAGACCCATGATCTAAAAATGAAAATCTACAGTAGCATCATGAATAGATTCTACAGTAAAATCCTCATTAGTGATAGAGGGAGTTAAACATTCATAATTTTCATTGCAATCATCATATATAGGAGGCATAGTATCATCAAAGTGAATTCGTGTGGTTGTCACAATTAGTGAAGCACATGTTTTAGTCTTAGTTGTTTCTTCTAGGAAGGAGCCATGAATAGGTATAGTCAAGTAAATGACTGCACAAGATTGATTAAGACATAAAGTAATTAATTAGTTTTATTTTCTGAATTTTTTGATATATTTTTTGTATTTTTAAGATTTTAAAATGAATTAGTATTATTTTTCTTAATTTTTTGATATATTATTTGTATTTTTAAGATTTTAAAATGAATTAGTATTATTTTTCTTAATTTTTTGATATTTTATTTTTACTTTTAAGATTTTAAAATGAATTAGTATTATTTTTCTTAATTTTTTGATATATTATTTGTATTTTTAAGATTTTAAAATGAACTAGTATTATTTTTCTTAATTTTTTGATATATTATATGTATTTTTTAAGATTTAAAAATGAATTAGTTTTATTTTCTGAATATTTTGATATATTAATAGTATTTTTAGAAATAATACAAATTAAAAAGTTAATGTTTATTTATTTGTTCAAAATTATTTAATTCAAACAATAAAGAAATGTGGCAATCGACCAACATGTTAATAAGATTGATATGATACTACTATCACATACATGCGTGCGAAACACTTGGATGCGGGACGGGATGGAACTCGGAAGTTAAGCGTGCTAGTGCTAGAGTAGTGGGAGGATGGGTGACCGAGCGGGAAGTTTGACCACGAGTAAGTAATTTGACTAGAGATAATTGTAGTTAGACACTAAGTAAATAATACAAATTCTGAAAAAAAAGGAAGTGAAAAAAAGGGAAAGAAAAAAAGGGAGAGAAAAATTGGTGTGAAAAATAATTAGAAACCCAAATGAATTAAGGAAATAAACGAAATAAAGTTTAGTCCCGGTTCATGTGGCCAAACGGGACTAAAGGTCCTCCAACCCCCGGCTCCGCCACCCGCCCATGTGGCCGGGCCTTTAGCCGCGGTTCGTAAGCGGCGCGACTATAGGGGAGGGGGGTCTTTAGTCGCGCCGAGCTAGTCCCGGTTGCGCGGCCGGGACTACTGGCCCTTGCGAACCGGGACTATATGCCTATTTTCTACCAGTGTAACGAAGCCATGATACATATCAGCCAAATGTAGATTTGTTTTGCTTTTCAAACTTAAAAATGTTTTATCTCTTAAACCATAAGTCAACATTTAAATCTGTATTGACGGTTAGCTTAGCTGCGATGAGATCTTCAAAAATAGATCCCATGCTGATGTCTTTGACAATTTTTTCGACCATAGTTGCCAGATTATAGTCACTTGGTTACCGGATATAGTCAAGTTGCTTACCAGGTAAAATCGAATGATTGGTAGGTTTTTGAACTTCGCTCCTCACCAATGTCATGGTAATGATAGATTTTTCGTGTTTAGTATTGACCAAATACTCACTCTTTATACAACTAGATCATTGCTATGACAATAGAACATGTAAAGATTACCGGCTAACTATGAATTATTAATGTGGTAAGTGTTAATCGTAAATGCAGCTACGGCAGTAGAACCTGGCAATGGGAACAGAAAAAAAAGTTCGTCAAAATATATTAAGATGGGATCTTGTTTTAAAGTACTCGTCGAGACAAAACCAATGATAAAACCGAATCGTCGATTGGATTAACAATTTAAAATATAATTTATTTTGAATTTTCAGCTCGTGAAAAGATTCCGTGCGTGCATGACACATTGTTCACTCTCGTGCTTATAGAGACGGATGCATCCGACAAAATGATATTTTTTTTTTAGATAAAAGGCCTTTCGCCCAACTTTAAATTAACAAAGCCAAACAGGTTCGTAGAATCCGATACAAAGAGCTGGGCATACAGCTTAGCCGAAATAGAACAAACTGAGCCAACCACCAGAGTAGGTTGGGTAGAAGCTAAGCCTAAGTACAGAACACTAGGCAGAATAAGGGACAACATGCTGGGCATACAGCTTGCGCCAAATAAGAAACAGCAACACGAAAGCAATAAGATAACGATGGCAGAGGAGGAGGCTTCTGGCGGCTAGGCGCGAAACAGCAAACAGGAGCGGTGGATCCTCTTCAACTCTGCGGTGATAAGTCTAGCATCCTCCTGGTCCTCCCCCCGAAGCGTAGGTGTCCACAGCTGTAAGAATAATGATGTTTTAAACACAATGTCAGCAGGGTGATTAATGATTTTTCCCTCGATCGCATGCTTATTACGAATGTTCCACATCGCCCAGGATTGGGCGAGGAAAAGTAGCCAGCCGCGTCTGATTTCTCTAGGTTGCGACGCGGAAATTAAGTGAAGCCAATGCTGTCTAGAGTTTGGGTTCCAGGCCCTCCCTAGGGCCTGTTGCGCGACGCTCCAAGCGAACGAAGCAAGCGAACAAGCGAAGAAGATGTGGTCGGCATTTTCCGGTGCCGCGCATACCTTACAGAGGCCGTTAGAGGGGCCCTGACGCGTCGCAATTTGTTCGCCAGAGGGCAGTCTGTCTAACATCAGCTGCCAAGCAAAAACTTTAATTTTAAGAGGGAACCTAGCTTCCCAAATATCCTTGTGAAAAGGAATCGGAGTGCCCTGGGAGAGGGCAGCATACATGGACCGGACAGAGAAAATGCCGGTGCTCTCTAATCGCCAGGAAATCCTGTCTGGCCCCTGGGAGATGAGAGTCTCTTGAGAAATAGCCATCAGCTCCGCCCATTGAGCGAGGCCTCTAAGGTCCAGAGAGCGGCGTAGTCGAATCCCCCCTAGGATCGCCTGTTCCACCGAAATGTCCTTGTTGTCACAAATACTGAAGAGGAGGGGAAATTTGGTCGAAAGCGGCCCCTCCTCTAACCACCAGTCTGTCCAAAAAAGAGTTCGACGTCCGTTGTTGATGTGGTGTCTAGCTCCTACCTTAAAAAGTTGTTTGATCTTTTGTAGGCTTTTCCAAAACTGCGAGCCCCCCCTGGGATTGCTAGCGAAAATGTCACCCTCCGGCGCGTATTTATTACGGATAATGACTGCCCACAGATCATCATCTGCCTGGTAGAGTTTCCAGATCCACTTAAGCATCAAAGCTTTGTTCATAATTAGCGAGTTAATCAATCCGAGGCCGCCAACCTCTTTCGGACGGCAGACCGAAGGCCAGTTGATCATATGATATTTTCTATGGGGTCCCGAACCCTCCCAGAAGAATCTTGCGCGATGAGAATCCATTTTCTCGTGCACCCCTTTCTGCAATAGGAATAGACCCATAGCGTAGGTAATAAGATTGTCTAGGCAGGAGTTAGACAGAACTAATCTTCCTCCTGACGACAGAAACCTACCAATCCAGGGTTCTACCCTGCCTGCTAATTTCTGGACTAGGAACTCCCATTGTTCTTTTGTTAGTTTCCTATCAGATATTGGGAGACCGAGGTAAGTCATTGGGAATTTTCCTGTTTTACAATTAAGTTGGCGTGCTACCCTTAGCTGCACCTCCTCTGGTTGGTTCATGACTATAACCTCACTCTTGTGATAGTTGATCTTTAGTCCCGACATGTTCTCGAAGCACATGAGGAGAAATTTAAGATTAGCAACCTCGTGATCGACACATTGTATCAAGATGATCGTATCATCCGCGTATTGAAGGTGAGTTACCCCCCCAGGGTATAAATGTGGGACCACCCCGTGGATGTGTCCGGCTGCATTAGCCTTGTTGAGAATCGCCGAGAGCCCCTCGGCAACGAAGTTGAAAAGCAAGGGCGATAGAGGATCGCCCTGTCTCACTCCTCTTTTATTACGAAAGAAGGGGCCCATCTCCCCGTTAATGGAGATGGCCGTTTGTCCTCCTTGGACAAGCTGTGAGATCCTATGAATGTATCCCGCGTCGAAACCCTTTCGACGAAGGATGTCAGTGAGAAAGTCCCAGTTAACTCGATCATAGGCTTTTTCGAAGTCCAGCTTTAGCAAAATCCCCCCTAGGTTTTTGGACTTTAGTTCGTGGACAATCTCCTGAAGGGCCAGAGCCCCGTCTAGAATGAATCTCCCTTTGATGAAGGCCGTCTGATTGTGGCTAATTACTTTGTTGGCAATTGGGTCTAATCTGCTAGCGTAGGCTTTTGCAATGATCTTGAAGATCACATTGATGAGCGCAATAGGGCGGAACTGCCCAATAGTGTCCGCGCCTGGGCACTTGGGAATCAGGGATAGCACTCCGAAATTAAGTCTCGAGATGTCTATTCTGCCCAAAATGAAGTCGTTAAGTATGTGAAGCACCCCGTTCTTCACAAGATGCCAATTTTTTTTAAAGAAAATAACCGGGAACCCGTCCGGTCCGGGGGCGGTATCTGTTTTCATTTCTTTAACTAAGGCCTCGAGCTCCTCCTCTGAGAACGTGCGGCAGAGAGCCTCGTTGTCGTGATCCCCGACCCTCGGGGATCCGGCCCAAATAGAAGGAGCTAAATTGCAGTGTCTGGGAGTAGTCGACCCGAGGAGCTCTCTATAGAAGTCGTAAATATGTTTCTGGAGCGCGGTTTTCTCCGAGATCACCTCGTCCCCCTTGGTGAGCGAGGCGATAGTGCACTTTCGTCTTTTGCCGTTAGCAATGGCATGGAAATAAGCGGTGTTAGCGTCCCCCTGGAGGGCCCACCTAATCCTGCCTCTTTGTCTCCAGTACTCCTCCTCTGTCCTATACAGATGTAGGAGTTGATCCTCTAAGTGAAAGCGTAGGGCCCATTCATCGTCCTCTAGACCAAGGGAGTCCGCTAGGGTATCGAGTTGTTTGATGGACCTGAGAAGAGCGTCTTTCTTCTCTCTATGATTCTTTCCGAGGTTACGACTCCACCCTCGGAGCCATTGTCTGGTTCCCCCACTCATAAAGGACCACCAGTCTAAGATGTCCCTTCCTCCAACTAGGTGGGATAAAGAATCCCACTTAGCCGCAAGGAGCTCGGGAAAATCGGGTAGCTCCAGCCAGCCAGATTCAAAGAAGAATCGGTTACTACGAATTATAGTCCCTTCGCCGGTGTCCAGTATGAGGGGGGTATGATCAGAGCCCAAGCTGGTTTCCACGATCAGAGAGAGAAGAGGGAATTGGATGTCAAGATCAGGAGAAATGAATACTCTATCTAGGACGCATCTGATAGGATTCAGGCGTTTATTCGTCCAGGTGTAACGGGCCCCAGCACGTTCTACCTCGCGAAGACCCCAGTTGGCGATGTGTAAGTTGAACATGGCCACTCTTTCCCAATTAATGTTGTCATTGTTTTTATCCTGACCCCCCCTGATCAGGTTGAAGTCCCCTCCCATGACAATCGGGAGTTGAGTGTTATCGATCTTTGCTGAGATCTCCTCTAAGAATTGGGTTGAGATCGAGTGATCTGCTGGACCATACACATTGATGGATAGGAACTTCTTTCTGGACGGGCGGTGGCACACCTCGAGGCTAAGGAAGTGAGCACCCCTGTCCATACTTCCAACGTCGAACAAACTGTCACGTACTCCAATGAGCATCCCACCCGATTGGCCAGAGGCCGGGAGCCAGTTCCAGAAGAAAAGTTCGTTAGCCTCTATGCTACGGAGTTCCCTGTCCGAAAAGTCCTGTTTAATTGTTTCTTGAAGACAAACTATATCTATTTTATGGTTCCGGAGTAGATCTTTTAGCAGAGTTCGGCACCCCGGTGCGGCGAACCCGCGGATATTTAGAAAGAGCCATCGCATTAGGACACCGCAGGTGTATCCCGTGCTAGGCGGGTGTTCGGCCGAGTAGAGACTGGTTCCCTCGTAGTGTCAGCATTGCTTATAGAATAAGCATACGACTAGTCCCAGGGCGCCCTGAGATTGCCTCTATTTTTAGGTCGTGGACACGCAGAGTGGGAAGAAAAAAGTCGTTGCGACAACGATTTCCCCGAGTGGCGAGAACTATGTTCCATGCTCAAAGTTTTCTCGCGACAATGCCGGCAAAACGTGACTACCCCGATCAAATTGGTACCACAAAATAGGACCACAAAAAATACAGCTCCTCTCGCAAGAAAAGACTAGCCCTTGTTCACAAAAAGAAAATCAGAAAAGAAAATCAGATCGGGGGCTGCTACCTACCCCCAACCCCTGCTACATACCACAACACCTGCGATACCTATGCTCTCATCTTCTCCCACTGATCCCTTCATCTCTTCCAGATCCAAATCTCCATGGAAACTCCAGCTCAACCCACAACTTCAGCCCTGAAAAGAAAACAGATGACAGATGGGAAGACTAGTACAGATCAGAGAGCATAGTACATAGGCATCTCTCTTTGAGTTTTCCAACCAAATGAGCTCATATTAGGAGATGTAGCAGGAGAACTTGTACTGTGCGCACAAAAAATTAAAACAATTCTTTTGTTGCTATGGAAGAAATTGGCACAATGAAAACAATCCGAGTGTTGAGTGATTGGTGCGAGTTTTGGGAAGATTTATCTGCCTAAAACATGATGGTGCCCATAGGGAATCTAAAATTCTGCTTATATGTAGATGCTATATATGTATGAAACTCTATTTTTTGTTCTCACTACATGCATGTGTTGAATATCTGCATCTTGAACTGAACTTCTGTCCAACATGCATGTGCAAAAAAAAGTGGATAGGAAATTGGTATTATTTGATATTGCATAAAAATGCAAAATGAGTTAATACTAACAAACAATTTTATTTGTACTTTTATAACAATGCAATACAGTTACCAATCTTAGCAAACTAAACTTACGGAAAATAGATGTTTATAGTTACCATGTGATATGTACTCAAGTTATCTCCTAAAAATTACTAAAGTTACCACATGTTGTGAGTAAGAGTTATCACCCTTGTATGTACTTTAACTTAATTACAAACCACTCATGTAAGTTACTTTGAAATTTGCAAACTCACGAAAATGCAGTGACAAAACGGGTGTTTTTAAAATTTTGGTATGTACATGGTCACTTCGAAACGACACTGACGATTTTGTATAGTTTTACAACTGGGAGAGCAAATTTTGATGTTTATAAACATAGAAGTTATTGAAATCGATGATGATATATCACACATGGACCTACCTAAAAACCTATCAAGGATGTTATCAAGCGTGATGACTCAGGCGACTCCACCCCCCTGACCTAGCCGCCGGCGATCTCCTATTCCCGGCGTCCACTTCCCTTCTCCAGCCTGCTACTTCACTCCTCCGCCGTCCTCCTCTCGGATGGCTCCCCCACGACCCCCTGCATGGATCTGGAAGGTAACATATTCTACCTCCAAAGATCTGGATCGGGGACGTGTCAAGTCTTATGATGGATCACTCCATCTCTGGATCAAAAAACCTTACCGTGACTGGATCTGCCTTAAGGATGCTAAGGGCAAAGCTTTGGTTGGGAGACACGTGATTATTGATGAAAATATTGATCTGGGGTTTAAGGTACGATTTCCAACCCACTGTGTCCTAGTTGGCGTATGCATGGTTTCTCCTACTACTCAGGTACCTGTCGGGATTCCTAAGTCTTTGGATCTAGTCAAGGAGTCAACCACACCTGGGGTTTCGATTACTCCAGACACTATTATTGCGGATAATGACTCCGACGAAATATCCGCCTCACAAAATTGTGCTTCGGCGGTTTTTGATTCAATCTCTATGGGACTGGATTTTTCCCACGGATTTAAATTTGCTAAAGAGGTTGATCGTCTATTTTCATCAACGGTTCATCCAACTTATTATACGGGGCACTTTATTATGGTGGTATCTTTTGCACGTTCTTGCTTCCGTCTTAATAATGATTCAGTTGCTATCGCCCTAGAGGATGTTATTGGAGGTTTTTGTGGCAGCCTAAAAGTTTCTCATCTTAATGATAGAACTTATTCTTTCAATGTCTCCAATAAGCTGGTTGGTTTTCATATTTACAAGCTTAAGACATTTTCTTGTGATAAATTCAAGTGTGTGTTTAATCTCTGGGGTAGAGGAGGACCTCATTGGTTAAGTGAATTCAAATATTGGCAAGAGGAATGTAATAAGGAATGGACTCTTGTTAGTCCGAGCAAGAAGAAAATTCAACTTGGTTTGGATGCACTAAAGTTGCCAATGCCTCGATCTATTATCAAGACCAAAAGTTCTATTAGCAAGAAGCTGGTTTTCTCGGAATCTCTTAGCTATGATGCTTGCAAGGGATATTCTGAATCGTCTAATTCTTCGAGTATCACTTTTGGTTCTTTTACTTCTTTGGATTCATCTACTCCAATTTCCTCCGTTTCATCAGAACCTGAGGTTGTGGAAGACACTGGTCAATTAGGGCTGGCTTCTGTTATTGATGACATGGCTTTCCGGTTCTGGAAATGTGCTAGATGTTTATCCATGCAGCACGGCAAATCTAATTGTCACAGTAATATCAGATGTCGTAAATGCTTTCATTATGGACATGTTGAAAAGAATTGTTTAAGCAGCAAAGCCCAAGTTTGGGTTCCAAAAAATAAGTTGTCTTCGTGTCCGTCTGGGAGTACTCAAGCGTCGCCCGTGGCCGTTACGCATTCCACTCCTCCACTCCCTGACATAGCCTCCACCTCTGTTCTTGGCGAAAACTCCACGAAAACCCCAATGGCGAACTTCGAGCTCAATCCGGGGAGGTGGGTTCCTCAGGGATTCCAGGTCGTCGACGGCGGGCCTACACGGCTGCCCCGTTCCTTCTACACGCCTGCTGTTCCCCCTTCCAGAACTCATGAAGCTTTCTGCGTCGCCATTATCGAACCAGAGCAGTTGCCAGAGGAAGAGCAGTTCTGGAGGCTTCAGGTTCGTAACTACATCGAGCAAACTCTTCAGAGAGTTGTAGAGGATACACAGCCATGTCTTTTTGGTACTGGACTTTTTAAGATGCATAGCGCTGCTGCGCGTACTGCCTTGGTTCAGAATGGACCGTATGAGTTGCAGGAGAACATCTTTGTGCGGTTTGTTAACCATGACAACCGCACGCAATTGCACAGATCTGCTTTTGGTACTCGTACCGGATGGATTATGCTGTTGGGAGTACCTTATGACTTCCGCAATGAGAGGGATCTTGCCAATGCAGTTGCTCCTTTTGGAAGATTTCATCATTGGCATCACCTCGACGGTGTCCTGGACAGGACCCTTGTTTATGTCACCTTCATCTCACCACAGCTCGTTCCAAGAGACATTGTCTTTGGAAATTTCAGTTCTTTGGGCGCTGCCAGGGAGTCATGGACTGCACCCTGTTATATTTTATCTGCTGAATTTAATGAAGTGATGCCTCCTGATGAGGATCAGATGCCTTTGGATGGGAATCCCCATCCTATGCCTGGACACATGCATGAGGACCATGGCAATTTTGGATTGCCACAGTTTCCAGAACTTGGCTGGAATGATCATCCACCTGCTGCTTGGCAAGTTTTTCCAGAGCAGCAGCCACAAGATGATGTTATGGAGGACCAAGCCCCTGCTTGGCAAGTTGGAGGCTGGGACCACCTCCTACCCCAGCATGAGTCCAACTCTACAATGAGCTCTGATTCTGACAATTCTGTCAATCAGAATGTTTTGATGGTCAACATGCTGCAGGTTCACACTGCCACTGCTGCACCCAATGCCCCTGGTCTCTTTGCCTGGCCATGGGTTCAGTCAAATGCCCACTTGTATGGGCCTACCTTGCCCCCTTCGATGCAGTGGGATAAGCTGTTGTCCAAATTGGTTCCCTTTTTGTGCTTGTCTTCTACCAGGCCCAGTGGGCTCTCCCCTAGCCCATTCACTATGATATCAGATGCTTCTGTTCCTTTTAAGGGGAAAATTTTTCAGTTCAATGCCAAGAGAAGATTCTTCAAGGCACAGAGGACTGACAGAAATCTATACCTGGAGGATTCCTCTAGTACATCTGGACCACTGCCCTCTGCTACTATTGAGGAAATTGATTCCTCCACTCCAACTGCTTCTGCTGTCACCGCAAGGAAAAGAAGGAGGTGCAAATTAAGCACCCCATCTGTGGAATCTTCTGTCAGGCGTAGTACTCGACAGGCTGCACTGAGTAATGGCTTCAGGTTGGTGGCCATGCAGGAAAACCCACAGCCCAGGAAGAAGCCAAGGTCTGCTAGACCTCAAGCTGACAGTAGTTCTGTCACTCCCCACACTCCTATTGTGACTCTCCAGCAGGTGGGGAGAGCTCTTGAGATTGCAGAGGAAGAGCTCACTAAGGACAAGCTTGATGCTGACCCTGATTCTCCAAAAGACCAAGGAAATTAATGTTAGACAAAATTTTATGTATTGTCTTTTGGTCTGGATTTCTAATGTTTTATCTTATCACCCCCTGGAATTATAGTTATGTAATGGATCTATTTCCCAAGTGTTTATCTCTGAACCTGATAGGCCCCTATTATTGTTACTCTGCTTTGATGAATGGTGTTCGTTTGGTAGCTGGCTGGTCTAGCTATTTTGTTCCTTTTATTATCTTTGTCAATGGATAATACACCACAATTTTTATTGGATTGGAGAGTGATGGATTGGAATATCAGAGGCTTAAATGATAAAAATAAGAGAATTCTGGTTTATAACAAAATTGAAGAGAGCCAATGTGCAGTTATCTGCCTGCAAGAAACTAAGTGTGAAAGTTTTGATCACAGTTTTATTAGATCCTTTTGTCCAAAAAGGTTTGACAAATTTGTCTTCTCTCCTTCTATGGGAGCTTCTGGTGGAATTATTGTTCTATGGAATAGTTCCATTTTTGATGGAGAATTGATTGATTGTTTCAAGTCTGCCATTCAGATTAATTTTACCTCAAAACATAATCTCTCTACATGGACTTTGGTTACTGTTTATGGTCCCTGTAATGGCCCTGACAGGGACTTCTTTGTTCAATGGCTTTTTGATTTATCAATTCCTACTTATGAAAATTGGTTGATAGTGGGAGATTTTAATTTTATTAGATCAGTGGAGAACAGGAACAAACCTGGAGCTGATATGAATGATATATTCATTTTCAATGAAATTATTAGTCATCTAGGCCTGATTGAATTGCCTTTAAAAGGTAGATCCTTTACTTGGTCTAATATGCAAGATCAACCTCTGCTTGAGCAACTTGATTGGTTCTTTACTAGCACTTGGTGGACTTTGAACTTTCCTAACACTTTGGTTATGCCCTTGGCTAAGTCAACATCTGATCATGTGCCATGTGTTATTTCCATATCCACCAACATTCCTAAAGCTCAGATTTTTCGATTTGAAAATCACTGGATACATCAACCTGGTTTTATGGATCTTATTGCTAGTGTCTGGAAGTGGCCTGTTAGGAAGAATAACATAGCGGCCACTATTACTGCTAAATTAAAAAACATCAGACATGAGCTCAAGAGATGGGGTAGAAATCTTTCAAACTTGAAGCTATTAATTGCTAAATGCAATAAGGTGATTTTAATCTTGGATACTCTGGAGGAGGAGAGAAACCTCAGTAGACCTGAATTCAATTTCAGAAACATTGTTAAAGCTCACTTGCAAAAGTTGCTGTTATCTCAGTCTGCATATTGGAAGAATAGATGCACTATCCGTTGGGTGCAACTTGGTGGTGAAAATACTAAATTTTTCCATGCTAAAGCTACAGAGCGTTATAGATTTAACACTATAGCTGAAATTAAAACCGAGGAAGGTGTATCTTTAATAGATCATCATCACAAGGCAGCTGCTTTTTGGACTTGTTTCAAGAACAGAATGGGAGTCTCCTCTGTCACTTCACAACTTTTAGATCTCTCCAATATCCTACATCCAACTGTTAGTTTACAATGCTTGGTTGAGCCTTTTACTACAGAAGAGATTACTTCAGTTATGAAATCCCTTAAGACTGATAGAGCACCAGGCCCTGATGGTTTCAATGGACTCTTTGTTAAAAAATGCTGGGAGGTGTTAAAGGAAGATTTCACAAAGCTCTGCCATGATTTCCATTCAGGGAATTTATCTTTACAAAGTATTAATGACTCATATATCACTCTTATCCCAAAATCAAACTCTCCTGAAACTGTCAATGATTTCAGACCTATATCCTTGACTAATACTTGTCTCAAATTTGTCACCAAGCTTATTGCTAATAGGTTGCAAAATGTGATTTGTGATACAATTCATGATAACCAATATGGTTTTATTAAGGGAAGAACCATCCAGGATTGCCTTGCTTGGTCTTTTGAGTTTCTGCATCAGTGTCAACAGTCCAAAAGAAAAATTGTGGTTCTCAAGATTGACTTTGAAAAAGCCTTTGACACTTTGGACCATGATGCCATTATACAAGTCCTAAAATTTAAGGGGTTTCCAGATTTATTCCTCAATTGGGTAAGAGAAATTTTAGCATCAAGTTTTTCTTCTGTTCTACTCAATGGAATACCTGGGAAGAAATTTCATTGCAAAAGAGGAGTTAGACAGGGAGATCCTTTGTCTCCACTTCTTTTTGTTGAAGGAGCTGATTTATTACAGAGTTTAGTAAACAAAGCGTACTCTGATGGTCTACTTTCCTCTCCTATCCCAGTCCGTAAAGATTTTCCTATAATTCAGTATGCTGATGATACTATTGTGGTGCTTCCAGCATGTGCCAAAGACCTGGATGTTTTCAAGGATATTCTCAACACTTATGCTGCTTTTACAGGCCTGAAAATCAATTTTCATAAATCATCTATAATTCCTATCAACTTAACTGCTGAGGAAGCTAATGCTCTGGCTGAACTTTTCCAATGCAAAACTGGGTCTATGCCTTTCACTTATCTAGGCTTGCCTATGGGTACCACTAAACCCACTATCAAGGATTTCTCTCCTTTGATTGATAGAGTTGAAAGGAGACTTTCTGCCACCTCCTCTTTTTTGTCATATGGAGATAGACTGGTGCTAGTGAATTCTGTGTTATCATCCTTGCCAACCTATTATATGCTTTCTCTTGTTATTCCTACTGGTGTCATTGAGGTTATTGACAGAGCAAGAAGGCATTGCTTGTGGAGTAAAAGAGGAAAGGAAAAAGCTCAATCACTTGCAGCTTGGCATATGGTGTGCAAACCAAAGAAAAAGGGAGGGCTGGGAGTAATTAACTTGAAAATCCAGAACTCTGCCCTTTTATTAAAACATCTTGATAAACTTTATAATCAGGAAGCCTTGCCTTGGGTGCAACTTGTTACTGATGCTTACTATTATAAGGCTGTTCCTCATGCTGTGGTTGAGTCTGGTTCTTTTTGGTGGAAAAATATATTGGCATTATCTGGGAGTTACAGGAACTACACTACATGCTGTGTGGGCAATGGTTTCACAATATTGTTTTGGGAAGACAAATGGCAGCCTCAACCTCTTAAGATAACCTTCCCAAGACTTTTTTCTTTTGCCAAAGACAAATTTCAGTCTGTAAATGATTTCCTGCTTGGCACAGATTGTCTCCAGAACTTTGCTTTACCCCTGTCAGTTCAAGCAAATGAAGAACTTAGGTTATTGAAAGGCATGATTGGTCATTTTACATTGCAACTTGATATTACAGATCAATGGAAGAGCCCACATTCTAGTGGCAGATTACGTCCTAGCTCATTTTATAAACACCATTTTTCTGATGTCCCTGATGATCCAATTTCTTTTGCAATTTGGAGGAGCAAGTGTCAATCTAAGCATAGATTTTTTGCTTGGCTTATCCTGCATGATAGAATTAATACCAGGGACATGTTAATTCGACGACATTGGACCATTAATTCATCATCTGATTGTGTCCTGTGCCCTGACCATGTTCTTGAGGATTGGAGACACTTATTTTTCAATTGTACATTCAGTACAAGGATTTGGAACTACTTGCAGATTCCTTGGATACCTGGCACACCATCTTATGCTATCATGTATGCCAGAAAGCATTTTGCTGGTTCTTGTTTTGTGGAGATTGTGATCCTGGCTTGCTGGTGCATCTGGAAGCAAAGGAATGGATGGATCTTCAAGAACATCAAGCCAACTTTCAGAGGTTGGAAGGCCCTGTTTACACAGGAAGTCACTCTGCTTAAGTACAGGGTGAAGAGTGCAGACTCTGTTTTTTTGACATCATGGATTAATTCACTCCCATAATCTTCTTGTACATATTGTACATTTGTAAATAACTTTTTATTTATTTAATAAATGGGGGGCTGTGGGGGTTTCCCCCACAGTAATGGTGTCAAAAAAAAATAAAAAATATATCACACATGTCGTGGTATCGATCACGGCAGCACCAGAAGGTGTTCCTAATGGTGTTTAAAGAGGGGACACACTAGCAGACGGTGGCGTTGGCGTGGGATTGGGTAGCAAGCGTGTAGACACACGAAGTACCCAGGTTCAGGGCCCTGGCGTTGAGGTAAAACCCCTCCTCGTGCTTATCTCTCTTTGCTATCAATGCACAAGTTACAAAGCTGCTCCTTGAGCTGTCTTCGAGTGGAAAGGTGGAGAAATGGATAATGAGTCTGTCCTCTACTACTGATGCTGGACCAATCCTTATATACTGTCGGACTGGCCAACTTACCGGTGGGGGCCGGCGGGTACAAGACCAGCCGGAGAGATTCTCGGACAAACGTCCCTCGTCCTTGCCCCTCCAAATCCGGGAGGCGCCGTACTCGGCACCGTACTGCAGCAGAGCCAAGTCCATCCCTGTGTACCCGGCAGCCACTCCCGGCTGCCCCAGCGCCCATGCGGCCGTAACCGAGCCGTACGCCGGGTACCCCGAGCCCACGCGGCGGGTATTGGAGGGGGTAGGCTGGTACCGGCTAGCTCGAATAGAAGTACCGCCGGCCGTGCGCGGGTACGGCCGAGCCCATTCCTGATTACCCCGAGCAACCCGGGAGTAGGTGTACTGTGCGGTGTAGAGAGGCATTGTGGCTTCCGTGAGCCTAGGGAGTTGGCGTGCTTCGCCATACCTCCCCCATGCTGGTCGACTTGGCGCCCAGCTAGTTGGGACCTTCGGCCGGCTGGTTAGCCGGCAGAAGGGCGCCATTTCCCATCTGGCAGGCGGATGGCGGCTTGAGACTTGCCCGTACGCGCCTAGCCACGTGTTCGTACGAAGCTCGATCCTCTGGTTACTTCTTTCCGCCTGCTTGAGGCACCCGGGGATCATCCCCCCGACACTAGCCCCCGAACAGGTGGGAGTTAAGGAGCTGGTGCGCCGGGTGCGAAGCTTCCGTCTGTTCGGTTGGCCTTTGCCGGCTCCTCTAGCCGGCTGGTCGTGCGACGCCTCGGTTTTTCCGCGAGGACGGCTGGTGGTGACGTCATGATCCACCCGGTGACGTCGGTGATGACGCGAGCTGTCACGTGGGCATGCGACCGCAGTCAAGTCGGTGTCGTCGCTTTGTTTCTTGCGCTGGGATCCTTTATGGCCCAGGGTGCCGTTATAGATCCTTTGTGGCGCACTACCCACGACCCCTCATTTCTCGCGCCACATGGGAGGATCGTGGGGGGGGGAGGGGGGTGGCGCTGCCACGCGTCGTGCATCGGGTGTCCCTCCCCCGCTATAAGTAGGGGCGGAGGGCCCTCTTCTAGTCTTCTCCGCACTCCTCCATACGAACCGCCACTGGTACACCCACTCGCCTCAATACTCTTTTCACCGCGTGCGCCGTCGGCCGTGACAAAGAACATCTTCTCTCCAACTTGCTCACCGCACCACCGCCACGAGAGCCTCTCCTTCTGTCGCCGTTCCCTCCCCACCGACGAACCAATGGCAGGTTCGAGGAGGGCCGCTGCTGCTGCCGCCGATGACGCGCCCAAGAAAGGTGCTTGGGCGGGCTCAACCGTGATGCAGGAGGACCTGCGGTACTACCGTGGCACATGCTACTTTGGCCCGGCCTCGACGGTGGCGGTGACCTCCCACGTCCGATCCTCGCACACCGAGATGGCGGAGGGGCTGCGCACCTCCTGCGTGCGCCGCTGGAGTTCGAGATCGTTCCGCACCCGCAGCCCAACTAGCATGTCTTCTTCCTCTCCCACCTCGACCACGGCCTCGTGCCCCACGTAAGCTTCTTCATCACCTCCTTCCTTGCGTACTTTGGGCTCCAGATCCACCATCTGGGGCCGAACGCCATGACGTACTTGGCTTACTTTGTAAGCCGCTGCAAAAACTACCTCGGCCTCTGGCCCAACCTCGACCTCTTCGTCCGGATGTTCTTCCTGAAAGGGGAACGGAGGTGGCGCAGGGGTCGCTGGTGAAGTGCGGATGCACCATCATCGTGGCCTGGCAGGGCATCCACCTGCCCCGGCTGGTCTTGGTGGAATCGGCGAGGATGTGGCAGTAGACGTATTTTTACATGGAAGACCTGCTGGGCAGTGACCAAATCAGCCTCGACCCTTTCGTCAACCTGCTGCCGGGTACCCAGAACAACTGGACAGACCGGTCCACGGGCAACACGAGGCTGTGCGAGGCTCTGCTGGCCCGGGTGAGGGAGCTGGTCAATAGCGGTCTGACCAGCCGGGATCTGTTGCTCGCGTGGATGGCACCCCCGGTTGATCCCGCTGCGGCATCGATCGCACAAGATGTGTTTCACCTCGAGGGTGAACGACCCCAACCGGCTGGCCCAGACGGATGCCGACTTGGCAGAGCTGAAGGGCTTGATGCGCATCCTGGCGCCCAAGGAGGTGGCGACGGAGCTATGGCAGTACGGGCTGCCGACGTACACTCGACAGCGTCGCCCTCCTCAGGTAAACGCTTACTCTGCTTCAGTTGATGCTTTATTGCTTCTGTCGGCTGATCTCTGACATCATCCGGTTAATGCAGCTCTTCACCAACCAGGCGGTGGAGGATGGGCCAGATGGTCCGGAGTTCCTTGTGGACCTGCCACCGTTGCTGCCGCCGAGGCAACCGGTCGAAGGTGACGTAGAGGGGCGGAGGAAAACCCTGCGTCGGCTCGCGACGGTAAGCTTCAAGGCCCGGGTGATGAGGTGATTGATGTCGATGACGATTCTAATGTAGACTCGCCGGCTTCTTCGCCAGCATCGACCATGCGACGCCTGGCGTCCGGCTCGTCCAACCTGCAGGCCGTGGAGGGCGAACCGGGAGCAAAACGCGGGCGTGGCACGTCGCCTCCGGACGGAGGCGGCCGGCGACAGAGGAGGGCTCCTCCTCCCATGGTATCCGGGTAAGTTCCTCCATCTTCTTGATTTTATCTGAAGTGGTGGATTCTTTTCTTAGTCTTGTTTCCTCTTTGTTTTATAGGGACGTCGTTCCGTCTAGCCCAATGCCGAAGCCGGCTCCCTCGCCGGATCGAGAGGTGGCTCCTCCCTCCGTTGAGGCCTTGGGCATGGCCGAAGGGCAGGCGGACATGGCGACATCGGCTCTAGAAGTCCAGCCGCAGCCGGCTGTGAATCCCCAGACGGAATCGGCCGTGGAGCCCCAGGTCGTTGCGCCCGCGCCGGTCGAGGCCACATCCTTGCTTGCTGCTGCGTCTTCGCCTGCTGCTACGCCTCCTCCCCCCGCCAACGATGACTTGCACCGCCCTGGCGGTGGTGACGAGCTCTGCCGGTTCATACCAGGGGTTGGGCATGCCCCCTCCTTCTTGGTGCCGTCTGGGACAAGCCAGCCGACAACCGGGCCTTTCTGTTGGCCTCCACGCCCGGCTCGGAGACACCGGCTGCTCGCTCCTGCTCCTGGAACCGTCCGGATTCCCATCAAACTGCTCAACACCGGGCGGTCACTTAAGAGGGACTTGGAGGCTACGGCGGCGACAATGGCAACACTGGTGAGGAACTTGGCATTGGCAGTGGCGGCCAGCGAGGTGACGAACGGGCTGATGCTGGTATGGTGCTTTCCCCGTCTTGGTATCGTGGCAATTGTGGGTAGTTCTGAGTTCCTCGTTTCTGTACTTTCTTGTAGGACGCCAGCCACCAGGAGAATCGAGTCCGGGCAGCCGGCAAGAAGCTGCTGAGTAAGCGACCTTTTCCTAGCTGGGTAGTTTGTCCTTTGGAGCATGAGTGACGTGTTTGTCTTTTCCCTATAGATGAGCTCGCCGAGCTGAAGGAGGCGGCGAAGAACACCATTCCCGCCGCCCAGGCGGACCGGATGCTAGACGAGCACGACAAGGCGCACTCCGAGGCCACCATGGACCTTCACAGACATGTCGAGCAGTCAGATGCCCACCGGGCGGAGACGGAGCGCTTGGCCACCACCCTCGAAACCACAAAGACGGAGCACGCCGCCGCCATGGACAACCAGCGGGAGGCGTTTCGGCTGCTCGAGGCGGAGCTGGTGAAGGCGCGGAAGGACAAGGAGGATGTAGTGCAGCCGCTCCAGGACCAGCTCTACCTGATCAGCAGCGCCGCCACTGGTATGCTGATGCTTTCTTACCGGATGCGAGGCGGAGCGGACCTCCCTCCTGAACTCTGACCTTCTGTGGCAGGTTTCTACCCGGAGGTGGATGACGTCCTTCGCCGTGACCATGCGCTTGAACTGAAGGTGGCCGCTGACTCCGAAGCGATGGCCGACTCGGAGCCCATCGCAGAGGACCGGGTCGCCACTCTTGGAAAGGAGGCCAAGGCTCTGCGAGAAGCCGGACAGACCGTATTCTCCGCGACCTGAGAGGACGAGGCGGCACCGGATAGTATGGAGGAGCTCGCGGCGTGCCTGCAGGAAGTGCCCGACGCCATCAACCGCGAGCTAGAGTCGGCCGCGTGCTCTGGCGCCGAGATGGCGCTGACCATGATTATGTCATGGTTCACCCGTGGCATCGACGAGGCGGGCCTCAAGTGTATGACCCACGGCTTCCGATAGGGGACAAGCTTTAAGGAGCTCCGGGCTCTTCCGGGCATTCTGTCAAGCCGCCAGCCGGCTGAGTGGCTATGCGGACCTTGATGCCTTCTTCCCCGAGGAGCCGGAGGAGAGCGTGGAGGAGGCGGATGGAGCGCGCGTCGAGGAGGCGGCTGGAGCGCGCGTCGAGGAGGAGGCCGCGATGATGCCCCCTCCTGCTGCAGCGACGAAACATGTGGCTGATGAAGGGGCGCCAGGAACCAACTAAGTCCCCGGGATGCCGGGCGTATTTGTCCTCGTATGAACTTGATCTTTATCGCTTGTCCCCGATATGCCGGGCAAAACTGTAGTACTTGGATACTTTTGTTTTTTAAATGTTGAAGTAGTCCCTCGTAGGATTGCCATTATTGCCGCCTGTTATTTGCCAACGTTTTCCGTTTTACCCAGTGATAGCGTTCTAGCTAGCCCACCAGGTGTAGCCCCTGAGATTGGGGCCGGCTTCCCTCGTTAGGCGGGCCGAATCTCAAATATCTTTGGAAAAAGGTTGGCTGGTTGCACACCGTGGCCGGGTAGGTGCTGCATGACAGTATTGAGGAGTCTAGTTAAATCGTTAGTACCTATAAAGGAAAATCCTTATGCGTTTTTACTTTATTGAGCGGTGGTCGCCTTAGTCCGACTGGCGAGGTTTGCGTTTGTGTTCCTTGCCGCCTGGTCCTTACTCTTGCCAACGTGTCAGCCGGGTTGCGGTCTGTAGTCGGAACCAAAGAGGGGACCGTCTAGCCAGAGACACGATTGCAAACTTTTGCGTGGGCGGACTTAGGTGGTCAACGCACAAGGTTGTTAGGTAGCTAGCCGTTTCTCAGGTCTTAGTCTTTTTTCGCGTGTGGTTCTCTGGCTTTCACTCTGGCCGGCAGAACTGCCGGGTTGCGGTCTGCAGCCGGATCCGCAGAGTGGGCCTTTAGTGTCTAAAACGTTACTTGTCCGGCTAACATTTGAGGTATAAGCTGGCTACTTTTTCCAATGGTAAAGTACAGATAGATGTTTTGAAGGCGGACATCCGAATGCTGTGCTCGGGGATGCCGGCGAATCTTATTGATAGCTCAGGGGTACAGGGGTGTCACACTTAGGTGTGGAACGGGCATATTAGCTCCGCATTCCATGGGCGCTCCGTCTCGTCGTAGGAGGTGTCCTCCTTGTTCTTGCGCGGCTCGCGCATGTCGATGAGGTAGTAGGTCTTGTTGCTCAGTGCCCGGCTGATAATGAATGGGCCCTCCCATGGGAGGACAGCTTGTGGAGGCCCTTGGTGTCCTGGATCAGCCGGAGCACGAGGTCTCCCTCTCTGAAGGCGAGCGGCTGGATCCGTCGGCCAGCGAAGGTCTTGTTGGTAGATGGCCGATCTGGACAAGGCCAGATCGCGTGGTTCCTCGAGCAGGTCCACCCCGTCTTGGTTTGCCTGCCGTGCGTCCTCCTCGGTGTACAGGATGGCTCGGGGTGAGTCGAAGTGTATGTCGGCCGGGAGGACGGCTTCCGCGCCATAGATGAGGAAGAAAGGCGTGTAGTGTGTGGAGCAGTTGGGCGTTGTCCTTAGGCTCCATAGGACGGAGAAGAGTTCTTCTATCCAGCAGCAGGGCGCCCGCTCGAGCGGGTCCACCAGCCGGGGCTTGATGCTGGCTAGGATCAGGCCGTTTACCCTCTCGACCTGGACGTTTGACTGGCGGTGCACAATGGACGCCAAATCCAGCCGGATCCCCTTGTCCCCGCAGAATTGCACGAAAACGACTTTGGCAACGTTCCTGCCATTGTTGGTGATGATGCTGTTTGGGTAGCCGTAGCGGTAGATGATATCCTTGAAGAAGTGATGAAGGTTCGTCCATCTAGCTTCTTGATTGGCTTGGCCTCGATCCACTTGGTGAACTTATCCACATCGACCATTAGGTGGGTCATGCCGCTTCGGGCTGTCTTGAATGGGCCCACTAACGTGGGGATGACTCCTGGACCTATCGGGTGAGCCTACCCGGTCCAAGGCCCAAGACTTAGGCCCAAAGAGAGGTGGTGTCCTGCGGTACTAGAAGGCCCAACGAAGGCCCACCCGCAAGACTTGCGGGTCAAGAAGGAAACTCCTACTAACCTAGAACTAGGGTTTGTAACCCCCCGGACACGGTTTGAGACCTAGCCACCTATAAAAGGCTAGGAGAACCACCGGGGGGGGGTCCATTCTACTTTTCACCACCACAGCCTTGAGCTCGAGATCATACTCTCGACTTGAGCAGCCCTCATTGTAACCGATCTACTATTAATACAGATTGAAAGAGCAGGAGTAAGGGTTTTACCTCTACGAGGGGCCCGAACCTGGGTAAATCGTGTCCCCTATTAGCCGACGATCGTTACTAGCGCCTTTATGTTCTCTTAATCGAAATCCTACCGGATCACCCGAGGGACTTGTTGAGATGACTAATGATAATTGGCGCCATCTGTGGGAACGGAGGGCGCTGGATCTATGACATCTTCGGCTTCATCATCACCAACTTTCAGCTGGAGCTCCGGAACATCGACTCCGGCGGAACCGATCCACTTCAGGTTGCTCATCTGCGCGTCCCACTCGCCGGAATCACTCTTGACGTTCAGCGGGTTGGAAAAGAGCATCAGCCTGATGTTCGGCAGCTTCCACTTCCACGCCAACAAGGCGGGAATCCTACGCTTCTTCGAGCAGATCGATCTCGGCGAATCGGACTCCGAGTCTGTCTCGAGCCCAGCGATCCTCGACTCGCCATCTGATGACGCTGGTCGCGACCTAGCACCCAGTGGCAGCTCCATCCGTTGCAACACTCGCGACTTCCACACCATCGCGACCGAGGAACCCTCCAGAGTCGGTGAAAGTTGTCGACCCACGGCTAGGACCCATGAGCCATATCTGCCCCAAGTCTGCATGGCAGGATCAGCTGAACCACCCGAGGAAGCAGAGGAAAGTCGAAAGGAGCGAGAGCGCATCTAAGGCCACACGGGCCGCTTGGCTCAAAGCAAAAGCGGCGGTACACTCTGGCCAGCCGGTTGAAGAAGGAGCTTCCCGAGATGATCTAACCGCATACCACTACCACTAGATGCGGGCGGGTCGGCTGATCGCTGAAGCCCGCAAGAATCTGGACGCACGACAGGAAGCAACGGAGGCTTCGAGTGCGCGTCGCGCAGCGCTCTCGAAGACTCACTCGACGGGGAACCAACCCCCAAAGAAAAGGTGCGTCTCGAAGACTGCTGGCTTGGATCGGGAATATCTCAGTGGAATCAGCAGGTCACTCGATACTTCCCTTATGCATGTCGATGAGGAAGGCAACGTACACCCAATGACCCCCGCTGCGGCACTCCTAGCAGCCGCCACATACTTACAGGCGAACCAGCCACCCGAAAACGACCCCGCGCGGAACAACATCGACAGGTTCAAAAGGGGCTAGCATGGCAGCCGCAAGAGTCATGGCTCAGAACCGCAGACACGCGAGAACGCCGGAAGCTGAAAAAAACTCCTTGAGCGGACAAAACAGCTCGCAGACGCGGGAGCACGTCCCCTAGGAGGGGAGACAAGGATTCACCGCGTCGCCCCTGAGGAAAAGAAGACTTGCGCCGCGGGGACAGCCCGCATAGCGAGGACGATAGCCTGCGAGATCGCAACCACAACCCATGGCACCATGGAAGCCGACCGCGACACCGCAGCAGAGAACCGCGGAAGGAGGATAATCGCGACCGGCCTGAATACGACGCGCGTGGTGACATCGCGCAAAGCAAGGTCGACAGGGCTCGAGCAATCAGGAACCGCGCACGATCGATGTCCACCTCCTCCGACGAGGAAGCCTACGGCGCATTGTGCTTCACCCGCGACATCCGCGAGGCACCTATGCCCAAGAGATTCAAGCTTACCACGGAAGTCCCGAAGGGCGACGGGTCGATAGAGCCCAGGTCATGACTATCAGATTACCTCACGGCAGTAAAATGCCAACGTGGGAACAAGACAACGGCCATGCAGTACCTAAACCTACACCTCGTATGCGCTTTCTCGTAGCTGGCTCGAAGGAAGTCCGCGCGCACACTACTGATCATGGGAGGATCTGAGCTACGACTTATGGAAGAACTTCCAGGCGACATATAAGCGGCCCGCATCTATCGAGGAGCTGCGAGCTTGCAAGCAGAAGACCGGCGAGTCCACCCGCGAGTATATCCAGTGGTGGACCACGCTCAGAAACACGACAGGAAACATGTCGGAAGAGGTCGCAGTCGAGGATTTCACCAAGGGTGCTCGACGCCCTGCATTCCGAGAGGAACTAGGACGAGCGGCGCCCAAAACTATCGGGGAGCTGATGGCAATAGCCGACAGATGGGCTAACAGAGAAGAATCCCTATGCAACGAGAAGGCATCTTCACCCGCGCCTGAGGAGGATCGCAACGTCCGAAAAAAGAAAAGGAAACACTACGACCATGACGACCGAGAGGAACTGTTGGCAGCGGAGTTCACAAGAAATCGCGACAGTGGGCCCCGCGGAAATCGCGAATGGAAACCAAATTCAGATGATAAAACTCCCGAGGAAGACCTTGACGGATACTGCATGCTACATCTATTCACAGATTAGCGCACGGGCAAACCCAAGGCAACTCATCTCCTCAAGGACTGCCGAAAGTTCCAGGACATCCACGAGGCTTACACGAAGAAGCACAGGGCCGCCGTTAATCAGGGATACCCGCAACTCCCTGGAGGATTCCAGCCACCACCCCTGCCTCCACCAGGACACCAGAACGTGGCGCTAGCCGCGCTACCAGCGCCACCCGCCGCAAACCAGGGAGCCAATGTATACACAAACTCACAGGGGCTCCTAGGCATGATACAAAAAGTCTTCCCGTCCTGAAGAGTCCAGAAGACAAACACACGCCTAGTTAACATGGCAGTACAAGCTCCACCATCCGCACCCGAATACCTGAAGATGTCAGAGCAGTCAATAACTTTCTCCAGAGAGGATCATCCCCCACGGGTATATCGACCAGGGCACGCCGCGCTTGTCATTCAGGCGCAAATAGGCAACTACGACCTCGCTCGGGTGTTCATGGACGGTGGCAGTGGAATCAACATCATATACGCGGACACACTCCGCAAGATGAACAAGAACCTGGATGGACTCGCAGAATTGGAAACATCCTTCCATGGGATAGTACCAGGGAAAGCCGTCCAGCCACTCGGAACAATCAACCTGGAAGTGGTACTAGGGACCCCGAAGAATTACAGGAGAGAATTTCTTGACTTTGAGGTAGTCGACTGGCCATCACAGTACCACGCCATTCTCGGCCGAACAGCATTCGCGAGATTCATGGCAGTACCCCACTACGCCTACCTGAAGCTCAAGCTTCCAGGGGAATATGGCACGATCACCATAAGCGGCGACTTCCAAAAGTCAGACAACTGCGATACTGAGTTCAACGAGATCGCGAAATCTTTCAGGATGCAAGATGAGCTAGAAGAGTTGAAAAAACCACGGATCACTCCGTGATGCCACTCACCAAAAAGAACGCCCCAGAACTCGAGTTCAGCCCAAACAACGACACTCGAAAGCATCAAGTGCACCCGACAGAATCCGCGAAGACGGCGATGCTGTCCACCACCTTGTCAACCGCATAGGAAGGCGCGCTCGTCGAACTCCTCCGTGAGTACTGGGAAATTTTCGCCTGGAAGCCCTCAGATATGCCAGGAATACCCAGGGAGTTCGCCGAGCACTCACTTGAAGTGTTTAAAGACGCAAAGCCAGTCAAGCAAACCACCCGACGTTTTTCCGAGCCAAAACAAAGAGCACTCGGAGAAGAGGTGAACAGATTCTTAGCCGCTAAGTTCATAAGAGAAATCAAGATTTCCACCTGGTTAGCAAACCCGGTGTTAGTCCCGAAGAAAAATACTGACATCCTTCGCGTGTGCATCGACTATACGTCGTTGAACAAATACTGCCCCAAGGATAACTTCCCATTACCACAAATCGACCAGATCGTGAACTCTACAGCAGGCTGTCAGCGCCTCTCCTTCCTGGACGCCTACTCGGGCTATAATCAAATCAGGATGAAGCAAGAGGACAAGGAGAAAACAACATTCATCACGCCACACGGCGTATACTGCTACACGACAATGCCCTTCGGGCTAAAAAACGCAGGCGCAACGTATCAGCGCTGCATGCAAAAATGCCTCGCCAAGCTCATTGGCAAGAACGTACAAGTTTACGTTGACGGCATTGTCATCAAGACTCGAGTGGAGGGCACACTCCTCGAGGATATCAGGGAGACATTTGACGCCCTCAACTCATACAAAATCAAACTCAACCCGACAAAATGCGTCTTCGGAGTCCCCACGGGACAACTCCTCGGCTATCTGGTCTCCGCCCTAGGAATTGAGGCCAACCTGAAGAAAATACAGGCAATCATGACGATGAAGGAACCAACGAATCTTCGCAGCGTACATCAGCTCGCAGGGCGAATGGCCGCGCTGAGCAGATTCATCGCAAGATTAGGCGAGCAGGCGCTCCCTTTCTATAAGCTGCTGAAGAAAACAGATAAGTTCGAGTGGACGCCAGAAGCAAAAAAGGCGTTCATCGACCTGAAAAGAGTGCTGCAGAGCAGACGCGTATTGGCAACGCCGCAGGAAAGGGAACCCTTCTACCTTTACCTAGCCGCAACAAACCAAGTCGTTAGCACAGTAATTGTCGTCGAGAGGCTAGAGGACGGAAAAGCATACGACGTTCAGAGGCCAATATACTACATCAGTGAGGTGCTTTCGCCGTGCAAACAGCGATACCCCCACTACCAGAAGCTCGCGTATGGAGTGGTCCTTACAGCCCGCAAGCTCAAACACTACTTCCAGGAGCATACCGTTATGTTGCTAAATGACGCATCACTCGGTACTATCATGAACAACCCCATGGCATCCGGAAGAATCGAAAAATGGAGCATCGAGCTAGGAGCCTGGGACATCATATATGCAAGGCGCAACGCTGTAAAATCCCAGGTCGTCGTGGAGTTCCTGAGCGAGTGGATGGAGCTGCAAACCCAGGACCTCCAGAATACACGAGCAACTGGATCATGTACTTCGACAGGTCGAAAAGAAACGAGGGATCTGGAGCCGGAGTAATCCTCATATCGCCAAGGCGTGATAAGCTACAGTACGTCCTGCGACTCGACTTCCCTCCTGATGACCCAACGTCCAACAACGATGCAGAATACGAGGCCCTCCTGCACGACATGAAGATGGTGATTGCCTGTGGAGCCACTCGATTGATTATATACGCGGATTCAAACCTTATCATGCAGCAGACGATCAAGGAGTGCGACGCTGTTGCGGACAACATGGTCGCCTATCACGACATGTACAACCTACTCGAAGGAAGTTTCAAAGGGTGCGAGCTGAAGCACATCGCACGATCAAGAAACGAGGAGGCAGACAAACTGGTGAAAATAGGGTCCACAAACGCCCCTGTTCCACCAGGAATCTACCTCGAGAGAATTAGCAAACGATCAGTCAAGGTCAAGAAGCAAGCATTGACACCCGCAGCAACAGAAACGGTGGCCAATCAGCTAATCACCCTCATAGAGCTCACACATCACATCTCAAGGCAAGTCTTTTTGGTCGAGCCAATCTGGATGCAGAAATACCTCGACTACTTGTCCAATAAACAGCTCTCAGCAGACATTCGCGAGGCTAGACAGATAGTACGGCATAGTAAATCTTGTCGGGTGATCCAAGGAGAGCTGTACAAGCAAAGCATATCTGGAGTACTCCAAAGATGCATTGCACCCGAGGATGGCAAGGAGCTGCTATGTGACATACACCAAGGAGACTATGGCCACCACGCAAGCTAGAGAGCAATAGTGGGAAAAGCTTTCGTGCAGGATTCTACTGGCTCACGACGGCCAGAGACGCTAAAGATCTCGTCGACAGATGCAATGCCTGCCAAAGGTTCGCGCCCAAGCCACACGCACCGGCCACGGAACTCCACATGATCCCTATCGCCTGGCCCTTTGCTCAATGGGGGCTAGACATGGTGGGACCGCTGCGGAAGTCAACACCCGGAGGATACACCCACCTGCTAGTAGCAGTCGACAAATTCACGAATGGATAGAGGCTACGCTAGTCACTTCACAGCACGCCGAGTGTGCCGTGAGATTCCTCAACTCCATCGTGTGCAGGTTCGGTGTCCCGCACAACATCATCACAGATAATGGGAGCAACTTCACAGCCAAAGACACTCCAGGACTTCTGCGAGGAAAAAGGGATAACTCTCAGCTTCGCCTCGGTAGCTCACCCGAAAACTAACGGACAAGTCGAACGATCCAACGGATTAGTTTCAGCCGGCCTAAAGAAGCGGCTACTCAGTCGGCTGCACCCAGCAGCAGGGCACTGGGCCGAAGAATTACCATCAGTGTTATGGAGCCTGCGAACAACACCAAATCGGTCGACAAACTACACACCATTCTTCATGGTATACGGAGCTGAAGCCGTGCTACCCTAGGATGTCAAATTCACCGCCCCACGAGTCGTTGCATACAGCAAAGAAACCTCAAACAAGGCACTCACAGATGACATGGATGCACTGGATGAGATCAGGGACATCGCACTCGCAAGATCTGCGGTCTATCAGCAGTCGCTGCGTAATTACCACAGTCACCGCATACGCCACAGATCCTTCGTAGTAGGAGACCTGGTGCTGCGACTGAAGCAAAAGGAGGGGCACAAGCTAGAGCCACCATGGGAAGGACCCTTCATTATACACGAAGTTATCCCAGGAGGCGCCTATCGCTTGAAGAACCCAAAGACAGGCGGCATCTACTCCAACCCATGGAACGTGGCGCACCTCTGCAAGTTCTATCCTTAGAGTTTAATCTTCTACTCGCAAGAAATAAGATTGTACCAGTCACTTTGTAACTCGAGCAATTACATGGCTTCTCAGCCATAGCAATAAAAACATGGTTTCTCAACCATTGCTACAAAGACTATCCAGTCGCAATTTTTACTGTTTATTTTTCTTTCTACATGCTAAACGACAGGTCACACCCCAAACACACGGGGGCTACGCCTAACTAGCATCATCAACGACATCGAGCACTTACACTCGATAAAAATTATACAGTGTACAACAAGGTCCACACCTTATAAACACCTTAAATTAATCGATTAAGACATACAAGGTCACAAGGTATACACCTTAGCACACCTTAAAAAGTTACAACACACAAGGTACATACACCTTGGGGACCTACAGCTACTGTCGAGCAGCCGCCTCTTGAAGCAACCGCTCGGTCTCCACCGCGTCAATTGAATAATCCGCTCAGCAGAAGGACGCACAACCTCATAATAAGGGATAAAATCTACACGTTGACCTTGGGTGTCAGGGAGTCGCGCCACAGAGTTGAAGTTAACCTCAGGATGCCACAAATGCACGAAGGCGAGCCACCTGAGCTCCACAGATGAGTTGTTGGCGCACACACTCGCGAACTTCTCCCACCTGACGAAACATTCTCAGCAAGCCACTCAAGCTATCTGGGACAACTCCAAAAGGGTAAAACGCCCGATGGACAGAAGAGAGAGCCTCTCGACAAGACTCAATGAGTATTTGCGCCTGACTCACCCGGTACTTCAGGGTAGCCAAGATAAAACCTCGGCTCCGTCAGACCAGAAGTTGCTCACGTGAGGCTTAGAGCTGCTCGACTCGTGAACAATATGGTTGTCCACCCAATGACCCTCGTAGACTCCATCAGGCTCAACAACTGCACAGATAGCAAGCATGTCAAAACAAAAACAACAATCATCGACAAGTACTCAGGGGCTCACAAAACTTACAGAGCATGTTCTTTGCAACACTCGACAGCTCCTCCATTACAAATTGCTCGCGCTCCGCCGCAAGTTTCTGCTTTGACTTGGCAACATCATCCATGCCTCGCAGAGCCTTCAGCTTACGATCGCCATCCGCGACACGGTCACAGAGCGACGCAAACGTACTGGCAGCAGCAACCAACGGATCAACCAAAGAAGCATCTCCACTCGACGAACCTCTGCTGGAATCAATCACCTGGAAAGAACAACAAAGATTCAGGGACAGTACAATACCCCACTCGAGAATATACCACCCAAGATTTTCGGGTCCTCGGGGGCTACTCCCATCGGGAGAATACAAAGTAAGGCGCAAATATAAAACGCTGACACTTTTTGAAAACATGTCGATTGGACAAAATAGAGTACGGGAATACATCCCAAGGTTCATTACATATGAAGGCATACAGAAACACGAACTATTCTACGGAGCTGTAGAGGTAGTTCCACTCGCAGCAGGCTGTCCTTTACGCCCGGCGCGGGAAAGTACCCCGGAAAGAATCTTCGAAAGCTCCTCAGTATGGTCGCCAAATGGACGGAGTGCTACCTTTTTTCCTAGGGAGTCGCATGGAACCTCCGAGTACACCTTCTCCAGGTCACCCAAGACACCATGCGCCAGGGAAAACTGGATAGCTATCTTGGCATCACACTCCGTATGCGTAAGCGAGTACTCATGGAGATCTTCATCGCCTAGAAAAACTTGCAGGAGACCACTCAGAGTAGGCGGAACCGCCACATCCACGAGCAGGCGCTCATGGAACCGCGTCAGCACTCAGGTAGCGTCATGGACGAGGGAGCAGACCCGGTTCGCATGCTCCTGAAGCTGAACACACGAGTCGGAGAGAGCATCGAGCCGCATTTGTCCGGGCAGCTCCAACCCAACTCCAATGGTGTCTAAGACAAAGGCAAAACAAGTATCAGAAAAGGAAAAGGACAAGCCACAGTCGAAGGAAGATAAAACACAACTCACCAGCAAGTTTCTGAGCCAAGGGACGGATGATGCCGACAAGATCATTGTCGTGCTTCAAGCTCGCCTCCTCCAGCTGCTTCAGAGCTTCCTGGGCCTCCGCGAGACTGTCAGCCGAGCACTTGCGTGTGGTTTCCAACTCCTTTCGAGTGGACTCCAGCTCCGTCTCAAGGTTTTTCACCCGCGAAAGAGCCTCCGCCTTCTCAGCCTTCAAGCGGGTAACTTCATCTGCAGTTAGAAAAGACGCGATTGGAACAACAATTGCAACCAGGAAGAAATGGTGAAGGAAAAAGTACATGCCAGCTTACCTTGCATGGAGCGGCTGTCCTGGACGAGCTGGCCGCGAACCCCCCGAAGAGAAATGCAATCCGCTTCAGCCGAAAGAACTCGGCGCCCGAAAGCATCAAGGGAATCAAGAAGGGCCTGCAAAAACTCCGAGTCAAAATTAGAGAGAAAGCACTTGAGCCTATACACGATTGTACATAATCAAGTATAGCCTCGGGGGCTACTCCCATCAGGAGCACTGCCGTGCACCCGATGAAAAGCAAAATCAAGAAGCAGACCAAGAAAGAAAAACTTCGACTTGAGTCTATGGCCAACTGCAAGCAATTAACCATACACTCGGGGGCTACTCCCATCGGGAGCACTGTCGTGCACCTGATAAAGGAAAACATGCAAGACAGGTCGCCAGAAAGGAGAAGAAACTTTACCTTGCCCTCAGCAGTGGACAAGGGATCCGCCGAGCTACCCAAGACCTCCCGGCTAGCAGACGCTCCAGCATCTGCAGGTTGTCCACCCGGGAAGCTGGGCATCCCATACTCCGGAGCTTCGGTCGCCTTTGCTAGGCTAGGAGATCTTCGAGTAAGACCTGCAGCAGGAGCGGGGTCCACGCGACCTCCTTCCTCTTCACAGATGGAACCGAGGAAGTGAATTGGCCCGCGCTAATGGTCTCTAGACTGCTACAAAAGATAAAATTAGACAAAGAAATGACGGAAGAAGATTCGCGACTAAGAATAGGGTGCACAGGACTTACTCATCCTCGTCATCATTGTCAAGAACATCCGGGTTCCAGGCGGTTGAGATCTTCGACTGGCGACCCACAGGAGGGAGCATGTTGAGAGGAGTCACCCGAAGGGGCTCAACCTCCTTGAAGGGATCGTCACCCAAGGAGCTACCCTTCGAAGTGACTTCTTCTTCCTCCTGCCTGTGGTGCTTGTGGTGGTGGAGCTGTTCGGTACCCGACTCCTCCTCCCCATCCACCTCGTCGCGTTCGGAGCTTGAATCAGCATCCGCGACGCTGGTTTCGTGGGGGGCTTCAATGTTACTCGCCAGAAGATCTGAGACATCGTCTGCAGAAACTGGTGGATAGCTCATCGCCACGTCCCGATTCTACAGATGTAAATAAAAAGAAGAAGCATTACAATCGACAAAAACCCAGGGAGGAGAGAACAAAGGCAAAGAAGAAAAATAGGACACTCACCTCAGTCGGAGGGTTCCCAGCCTTGAATGGGTTGAGAGGGCACGTCGAGTGGCCCTCTCCCTTCTTCAAATTGGTGATAGCCGCGATTTTCTTGTCGAACTCAGCCTTCGAGAGGATATCGTCGTATACACGGCTCGGGTCGTTGGCGCCTGTGTACTCCCACATGGCGGTTGGCCTCTCTTGAAGGGGATGGATCCTCTGACGCAGGAACACACCCGACAGATGTATCCCGTTCAGCGGGGTCCCCAGGTCCTTGTCCCGGAAGCGCGCCACCTTTGCGAGTAGAGGGGCGACAACTTTACCTTCTTCGGTTGTAAGCGAGTGCAGCCAAGACTTCTGTCGCTTCAGGACGGCGAATGGCTAAAATTCGGGGACGCCACCCGCGCTGTCGTCGACGACGTAGAACCATTTTTGGCGCCATCCCTGCGCCGAATCGACGAAATACATCTCCATGTAAGGGGTGCCTTTGTTCGCCTGGATACCGAAGCCTCCAGTCCGCAGCGGCTCCCCCACCTTCTCTCCTGGCTGCGCCCTCTCCCGAAAGTTTGAAGATGGCTTTCCAAAGACCCTAGTGCGGACGGATCCCTAGTAAACACTCGCAAAACACGATAAAGCACGATATGTGTTGAATCAAATTTGGAGGGAGGTCGTGCAGCTGTACGCCATAGACTTACAGCAGCCCGAGGAGGAATGGGTGGAGGGGGAGAGATAGACCTCGGGAGACATGCTCTGAGAAGATGACGCGCTCAGTGGCGAGAGGGTTGGGAGTCTCGTCCTTCTTGGACAGGCACACGCGTATGGAAGCTTCCGGCGGGAGTAATCCCTCCCGCTTCATCTTGGTGGTGGTGTTCGTGGCACGCCAGTCGCCCGTCCTCTTCATGGGAGGCGCCGCAGAAGCGCTCACCACATCCTTGGAAGACGTCGCGGCAGCGCCACGTTTCTTCACTCCCTCCATTGGAGGATGCTCGGTGCTCACGGAGAAGGAAGCGTGCGCAAGGAAGGAGAAAGTGATTAGGAGCCGGGAAATTTACCCCTCTCCTAAGGCACAATACTTATACCCGATGTCAAGCTAATCCGAGCCGTAGATCTGAAACATGGCATCCATCGCAGTTGCCACGCGTGAAGCGGAAACGAGGCGGCGGGGGACAGTTACCCCTGCACGATCTTTACGAAAAGATCGTGCGTATTTACAGAGCGCGGCCAGCGGGAAAACCGGGACACGAACGATCGTTTCCAGTCAAAAAGCCGACAAGGTGGGCCCGCGCGCTCTGCCCCACTTCGTCACGTCCCATCGGAAGCAGTCAGAGCGATCGAGTGCATAGTGACGTCATTGCACACCTCACGACACGCGTAATCTCTTTCGTATAAGCATCAAGACGCGAAATTTCTTTCGCATAGACATCCTAACAAGAAATCTCTTTCGTATGGGCACATCAAAACGCGAAATTTCTTTCGCATAGGCACCCTGACACGAAATCTCTTTCGTATGGGCACATCAAGACGAAATTTCTTGCGTATAAACTTCATAACATGAAATCTCTTTCGCACAAGAAAAAGGAAGATTTCTTCACCCGAAGAATTGCAGGAACATGATTGAGGTAATATCACGAGTTTGTGGCTCCCGCAACTCTATCGCACGATGTACTTACATGTCCTTATCCTGGATCGTTCGGACGACTAGGCACATCTGGATGCCGTATTCTTTCGAGTACGAAGGTAAGACCCAAGGATCTCTCCTGTGTGCCTGGACTTGCACTCAAGCTGCGGCCTCCAGTAAATTTTCCGTGTCAGCAACACGAAGAAAAATACTAGCGGACACGCCGGGTACCCCTTTAGGTTAAGTTTGACTCAGTAAGACCTCCACGGCCCAGTCGCAACAATCACCTCACCGGATTCGAGTCGGAGGTCTCGAATTCGTGTAGGCCAGAACCGTTTTTGCCCTAGATTCAATTAATTGTCCCTGATCTTTCGGGAGAGCCAAGCGACTGAGCCACATCCTTATGCGAAAACAGCCAACACAAGGCACATTTATCACTCGATGCTCGAGTACATGAGTGCTTCGCACACAGGGTATACACCCTCAAAACCAGGCGATTGAATGACCAATCGAAGAAATCAAGAACGAACTTTGAGTGCTTACTAGACTATTCACAGTCGAATAAACACTCGGGGGCTATTGACGTGGGGATGACTCCTGGATCTATTGGGCGAGCCTACCCGGTCCAAGGCCCAAGAATTAGGACCAAAGAGAGGTGGTGTCCTGCGTTACTAGAAGGCCCAACGAAGGCCCACCCGCAAGACTTGCGGGTCAAGAAGGAAAGTCCTACTGACGTAGAACTAGGGTTTGTAGCCCCCCAGACATGGTTTGAGACCTAGCCATCTATAAAAGGCTAGGAGAACCACCGAGGGGGGATCCAATCTACGTTTCGCCACCATAGCCTTGAGCTTGAAATCATACTCTCGACTTGAGCTCCCCCATTGTAACCGATCTACTGATAATATAGATCGAAAGAGCATGAGTAAGGGTTTTACCTCTACGAGGGCCCCAAACCTGGGTAAATCGTGCCCCCTGTTAGCCGACGATCGTCACCAGCGCCTTTACGTTCTCTTAATCGAAACCCTACGGGATCACCAGAGGGACTTGTTGAGATGACTAATCGACATCCCCCATGTCAGTCCCCACAGGACGAATGGCCATGTAATGGAGATGGTTCTGAGCGTCATGCTTGGCGTGTGTTTTTGCGTTCAAAAATTTTGGTAGTCGTTGCAGGCCTTGATCATTTTCTCGGTGTTGTCCTCCATGGTTGGCCAACAGAATCCGTATCGGATGGGCTTCAATCATGTTGCTTTTGTTGATGCATGGTGGCTGCATTCGCCCTTGTGTTTGTCCTCCAGGAGGCGGGCGCCTAGTTCCGGCTCAACACAGCGCATATATATGTTGCATGTGCTTTGCCTGTGCAGGCGGTTGTTGATGATGGTGTACGCTTTTGCGCGGCGCTGGATTTTTCGGGAGAGCACCTCTCCCGGCGGGAGTGTGTCCCCGGTGAGGAAGTCGAGGTAGGGTTGTGCCCATCCCGGGGTCGGGTATTTGGCGAACGCGTCGTGTTGGTGCACTTGCAAGCGTGCCTCCTCTGTCTTGCCTGCCCCGGGGGCTGGTTGAATGGTTAGTGGGCCCGGCTGGCAAGACCTCGCGGTTTGGACGGCGATCCTCCAGGTCCGGCTGGCGATCTGGCTGGCGAGCCCCTTGGTCCGGCTTGCAATCTGGTTGGCGAGCCCCTTGGTCCGGCTGGCGATCCTCCGGGTCTAGCTGGCGGTCCTACGGGTCCGGCTGGCGAGCCCCCGGTTCCGGTGGGCGATCCTCCGGGTCCGCTTCGAGAGCCCGTGGGACTGGCTGGCGATTTGGTTGGCGGGGCCCCCGGTTCCGGCAGGCGATCCGGCTGGCAAGCCCCCGGGTCCGGCTAGCGATCCCCTAGGTCCGGCTAGCGAGCCCCCGGGTCCGGCAGGCGATCCGGCTGGCGATCCCTCAGGTCCGGCTGGCCGGCCAGCGTAATGACAGCTATGGGCATAGGTCCGGAGCCGGATGAAATTGTCTTGCCGGTTGGTGGTGTCGGGGGGCTAGCGGGTTCCGGGTCCTTTGGGCCGGTTGGGTCGGCGGGCAAGATGATGGAGTCGGAGCCTGGTGATAGAGTGATGGACAGCTTGTGAAGGTGCTCGAGGGAGATGCCGTGCAGTATTAATTGCCTGGTGGAGGCGAGCTTGGCGAGCGTATCGGCTGTCTCGTTGAGTGCATGTGGCATGTGGTGGAACTCGCATGCTTCGAAGCAGGCGCAGAGCTGCTGCACGAAGAACCGGTAGGCGGCCATGTTGTCTTCCTTGGCGTCCCAGTTGCCAGAGGTTTGCTGGACGACGAGGTCGAAGTCGCCGAAGCAGGGGATGCACTGAATGTTCATCTCCTTGGCCAACCGGAGGCCGTGCACAAGTGCCTCATACTCAGCCACGTTGTTCGAGGCCTTGATGTGTATCTGCAGGGCGTACTCCAGGCGGTCGCCCTTGGGTGAAGTGATGAGGACCCAGGCTCCCAAGCCCCCACGCATTTTGGAGCCGTCGAAGTGCATCCGCTAGTAGGCGGAGTCGAGAACCGGGGGGAGGTATTGTGTCTCCGCCCAGTCAACGATGAAGTCCGCCAGTATTTGCAACTTGATGGCGGTGCGAGGTTGGTAGAGCATCGTGTGTGGGGCGAGGTCAACGGCCCACTTGGCCACGCGGCTGGTGGCATCATAGTTTCCAATGATCTCCCCAAGCGGCGCCATGCACACCACGGTGATGGGGTGCTCCTGGAAGTAGTGGCGTAGCTTCTTGGCGGCGAAGTACACGCCGTAGGCCAGCTTCTGGTAGTGGGAGTAGCTCTTCTTGGATTCCGATAATACCTCGCTGAGGTAATATACCGGTCCTTGGACCGGTTGATCCTTCCCCTCTTCTGAACGCTCTACAACCAGGACAGCGCTGACGACCCGGTTGGTGGCGGCGATGTAGAGCAGCATGGCCTCCCTTGGGGTTGGTGGAGCTAGTACAGGCGCCTGAGTGAGTGTCCGCTTGAGGTCGCGGAACTTGGCGTCCACCTCGTGGGTCCACTTGAACTTTTCCGCCTTCTTTAGGAGGCCGTATAATGGCAGGGTTTCTCGCCCAGCCGGCTATTGAGCCGGCTGAGGGACGCCAGGCAGCCGGCAAACTTCTGTATCTCCCGGAGGACGGTTGGTCATTCCATCCTCTCGATGGCGGAGATCTTCTCTGGGTTCGTCTTGATTCCTCGTTTTGACACGAGGAAACCAAGGAGCTGGCCGGCTGGTATGCCGAATACGCACTTGGTGGGGTTGAGCTTCTTCTTGTAGCGTCTCAGGTTTGCGAAGGTTTCCTTGAGGTCATCATGGAGAGTCGACTTATCTTTGTCTTCACGACGATGTCATCCATGTAGGAGTGGACGTTGCGGCTGATTTGCTCATGCAGACACATCTGCATGTACCTTTGGTAGGTGGCGCCGGTGTTCTTGAGCCCGAAGGGTATGGTTATGTCGTAGTAGAACCCGTATGGGGTGATGAATGCTATCCGGATTTGGTCATCCGGATTAAGTTGGATCTGGTTGTAGCCGGAGTAGGCATCGAGAAAAGACAGGAGGTTGCAGCCGGCGGTGGAGTCGATGACCTGATCAATCCGGGGTAGTGCGAACGGGTCCTTCGGGCATGCCTTGTTTAGGCTAGTGTAGTCGATGCACATACGCCATGTGCCGTTCTTCTTCACGACCAGGACTGGGTTTGCCAGCCAGTCCGGGTGGTAGACTTCGGTGATGAAGCCGACTGCTAGCAGCCGGGCAATTTTCTCCCCAATTATTCTTCTTCTTTCTTCTCTAAATCTTCGGAGTGGCTGCCTCACCAGCTTGGTGTCTGGCTTGATGCGGAGAGAGTGCTCAACCAGCTCCCTTGGTACACCCGGCAAGTCCCTTGGTTCCCATGCGAAAATGTTCCGATTCTCACGGAGGAGCCTGGTGAGCTCGTCTTCTTATTTCCGGCTGAGGGCTCCCCCAAGTGTGAGGAACTTGCCGTCTAGCTGGTTGGGATTTAGCGGAATATGCTTGGTGTCGCAGGCCGCCTGGAATTGTGCCTCGCCCATGGGCCTTTTTCCCTCTGGGATCTCCGGTTGTTCGGCTGCTATTTGCCGCTTGATCTCCTTCAACTGCTATGCCACCATTAGAGCTAGCGCCATGCGCGAGCCAACTGCAGCGCAGTCGATCGAAAGCCGGTAATCGCCCGTGGCCGTGATGGTGCCGAAGGGTCCTGACATATTCATCTTGAGGTAGCCATAGTGCGGTACCGCCATAAACTTGGCGAAAGCCGGGCGCCCTAGGATTGCGTGGTACGCGCTGGTGTGGTCCACCACCTCGAAGGTGATGGTCTCCCAGTGGTAGTTGGTGACGTCGCCGAATACGATGTCGAGCCAGATCGTTCCGAGGGGAACACAGCTTAGGCCGGGGATGATGCCGTGAAACATCGTCCGGCTCGGCTCGAGCTGGTGCTCGGTGATGTTGAGTTTCTCAGCCGTATCCTTATACAGGATATTGATGCAGCTTCCCCCGTCGATCAGTACCCGGGAGAAGGTGCAAGCCATCGTTTCGGTGATGATGATGGTGTCGAGGAGGAGGGCGTACGAGCCCGGGGACGGTAGCACGTCCGGCTGGTCAGCCGGGCCCCATGTTACGCAGGTCATGGACCAGTCCATGGGTTGGCGGACCATTGGCGCGGTCGCGTTTACCTTGGCGTACCGGCGGCGTTCACTGTTCCTGTCAAATTTCTCGATGACGTTGATCACGCAGGTCGCATGGTTACGCGGGAAGTTGTCATGTGATCCTCCGGCTACATCAGCCGGAGGCGGTCGAGGTCGCTCTGGGCGATTGTTGTTGGCTGCAGCGTTAGACGGTGCGCCGGCTGGTGGTGGGGGTGGAAGTGGAGCTCCCCTAGGAGGCAGTCCCTCGCCCTTCGCTAGCCGGATGGTCCAGCTGCACTCGGCTGTTGTGTGCATGGATAGCTTGCGGGAAGTGGAATGGTACTTGCATGGCTGACTCAGCATGGCCTCCAGCGTGTATTTGGGTTTGTCATCCCACTGGCCGTCATCTTGTCTGGGGCAAGGGTATCGTCCTTCGCCAGCCGGAGCCGGCTGGTTTGTCTCCGCAGCGTTCATGGCATGCGCCGCACCGTACCACTCCTCCGCTATTGCTCCACTCCTCTTCAGGGTGTCTCGGTTGTCATGGTATGGGCGGTCACGTCCGACGCGGCCGTTGGGTCTGCCGGATGGGTGGCTCGGGCCAGCTCCTTCTGCCCTATCCGGGTCGCTTGCGACTAACACGCCGTTTGCGTCCAGCCGGATTGGGATCGTCATGAACGAGTCTGCCTTGGCGTACTTGTCCGCGACGAGCATAAGATGCTCCATAGATTTAGGCTTTGCCCGGAAGAGCTTGTGCTTGAGCATGGTGCCGTCAAGGAGTCCCAAGAAGACCATTACCATACATGGAAATCGAGACATAGCAGCTAAATGCGATGAAGGAGACGCAGCAATGGCCGAGCAAGCCTGTAGAAAAGAAGAACTCAAGCACTACCGGTCTCAAGCAGACCCGGAGGACAGAACCACATCAAAAAGGCCGAGTACTGAAGGTGAAAGAGCAAAGTCCAAGGTAGCACAAGATACTAAAACGGTGGCTTTTATCGAGGATGACTCCCCCAAACAATCCGCTATAAGAGAAGAAACTGCACGGCCGCTCACAACCAGCCACGTTATGGAAACACCTCACCCGGGTTGGCTAGTAAACCCGGTACTCATCATGAAAAAGTCCAACATGTGGAGAATGTGTATCGGTCACGCCAGCCCGGGACCGGTGCCCAAGAAGAACTAAACAATGTAACGGGCAGCAGGTTTCAGACGCGCTCTTTTCCTACCCAGGGTACCTAAGGGGACTGGAAGGTTTTTAATGAGGCGGCCTGCTGATCCAAACTTTCTCGCATCAATAAAGAGATGGTTAGCAAGTCCTATCTTGTTACAGCCTTTACTCCGATTACAAGTAAGTAGTATCCATGTGACATCAATACATCAGTATCATTAAGAATGTTGAGTATATATAGGTCTCGGGGGCTGGTTGCTCAAGTAGCGCAGCCACAAACCCAAAGACCCGACCTTGATGCCTATAAGTTATAAGGGCCGATTATTCGCAAACGAGTACGGCTGCAATCTTATAACTGGACAAAGGAGCCAAATTTTCTTGACTTTTCTTACTTAAGCTCGATGTGACTCGCACTAAAGTGGCATGATTTGCTCGCTTACGATTACAATCAGCCATGAAGCCCAATGGGACTTGTCTGACCCTGTTTTCGTATAGATGTAACAACATGGTATCCACGCGAAAGCCGGCTTATAGTACAAGATAGTCAAAAGGGTCATCTAAACCACAAGTTATGCAGAGTACAAGGCTAATAGCTGGAAACTCAACGATTATCAGGCATAACTTCATTATCTACATGAAACAATTCCGGGTTTCGACTTAGCGACAACAAGTTTGTTCTCTTCGAAAAAGCCACACACCACAGACTCGGATATTCGGGCCTTGGGGACTGTGGGTTTCGAAACAGAATCAAGCTGTTTCGTTGCTAAGCTCGAAAGACCCCAACGTCCGAGTCGTGGGGACTTGGGGACTTAAAGAAAAGTCCACCTGTCAAAACCCACGACACTTGGAAATAAAGAAGGAAATAAAAAAGTCGGATATCAAGAATAAGTCCAAAAATAGACAAGTATCAAGTTCATCAAAAGGCCTAGAAAGGCACGAGGTGTATCACAGAATTAAAGTGCGTTACAAGTTGCGACACTAGTATCAAGGGTGCACAGGCGCACCGTCAAAAGAATACTTGTTTTGAGTAAAGACATCAAATGATTGAAGTATTTTTATGGCGTTTTGCTCATTCGGCTTCCTGAGTAGAGTCCACATCTTTGCCCTTACCCTCCGGGTCTTGCTCCTGGACTTGCTTTTTTCCGGCATCATCACTCGGATTCCTTGCGGCAGGACGGACTGGTGGAGGAACGGCTGGGGTAGAGGTGGCTGGACCTGATAACTCGGCCTCCCTCTTCGCAGTTGCTTCCCTCTTCCTAGCCGAATCAGCAGCCCATTTCTCCAAAATATCAAAAGGCGGGGGTGCTTCCTCTGTAACAATTTTGCCTTCAGCGTCGTATGAACTCATAATCGTGTTCAGATCCATACTATCGGCCAAAGTGGTGGCCGAATGACGCACTGCAGACTGTACGGCCTTGAAGTCCTTGGGTGTAAACTTGGAGCCATCCGCTTTAAATTCTGGAAACCCGGATATTATTTTTGCCGGGTCAAGCTTTGGAAAGTAAGCCTTAGCCAGGGTAAAGGCCCGGGTCATACCAATCCGGCATGACGAGTGTTTCCATATTTCAATCCAGCCAGGCACGGTGGAGCAGGCTTTGATGAGATTTTCTTCACCCGGGTATACTTCAGTAGGCCACTTCACGGCGTCCAATATAAATTTCGTGCCGGCAAAGAACGTCCGGAGCACAGTCTTTAAAGTTTTAGCCTTTGCAAGGGCATCCTCCTCTGGGGCCGCAAGGTTGGCACCTGCGGTTGAAGCAAAGGAAGGACGTATTAGTGATCCCGAGTATCAGACAATAAAGTAAAGGCACGAAGACAGTCGGCAGCAAAAACTTACTAAGCAAGATCTGTTAGGTATCGGTGACCTGGTCCGATAGTTTCTTCAGTGCGGTTTGAGCGGTATTGCACTTCTTCTGGTATTTAGAAACATCCTTCTTCAAGTTTTCCACGTCATCCTCGAGGGTTTCTCTCCGCTTTACCTCGGCAAGAAGAAGTTGCTCGGTCTTGAGCAAAATTTCATCAGACCGAGTAATCTGCGCCTTTAAGTAGCAAGGAGCACAAGTATCAGTCGGATATTATGGCAAGCTGAGTATTGCGTAAAGTACCAAGCACAACTTCAGCAAGTCATGCTCGGAACTTGGGGACTAGGCGTGCACTACGAGATATCAAGTATTATTACCTGGTGCGCTGCGGCCATGCGCTCCAGAATACTGCTCTCTGAAGTCTTCATAGTGAGGAGAGTGTCCATCAGTTGATCAAAAGTGTCATTACCCGTATCAGAGGACCCGGGGCCTTGGAAATTCCGGGAAAGAGTTTTCTTCTTAGTGGGAGGCGGCACCGGGGTCATTCGAATGTCGGACTCCGATGCTCCTTCTCCTGCACCCAAGGTTGCAGCTCTTTTCTTCTTGCTTGTGTGGGAGGCGATCGGATACTCGGCTTCTTGTGTGCCCGGGTTTATTGGTGACGCTTGCTCTTCGCCGCTAGACTCGGCTGTTGTTTTATCAGCTGGGTTTCCCTTACCCAGGTTATCGGTTGCCATATCCTCTTGGTCACTAATAACGACAGTGTCCCTACAGATAGTGAGAGTGAGCAGTCAGTGTGCAATCAGGAAAGGGTGATGAAAATGCGATAGAACGTCAGAAAAGGAACTTTACCCGGGATTCACCGCAAAGTCTGAAGGGAATTCGTTGCCAGACCCGGGCGAATCTGAATAATATCAAGTGAGATTTCGTAAGAGAATGGTTCAGAAAGATTGTTTCTACCGACAAAGGATAAGGTAAATACCGGTGCGCCGAGCCGGAGACGACGGAGTACCCGGGTTAAGAGCGTCATCGCCCGGGTAATTCCGAGTCGCTCTGCGCTTGGTCATATGCGACTCCTTCAAATACGGCCAGTGGAATAATGCCAAGTTAGCTCATGTATATCACCAAAGGAATACGAATTGAATACAAGGAGGCGACATGAAACCTTGAAGACGACCCCTCGGGGTTTTCTCTTAGATCCGACTTTAATTGTCGGCTCCACTTCGTCTTCATCGCTGGCGGATTCCACTTTGCCGTCAGTTTCTTCTTCCTCGTCGTCCTCCTCTTGTTCTGGATATCATCAAAGTTAGTTAGAAAGTGAAGGAGTTGCGACGAACTTAAAGGAACCAAGTAAAATCCGGAGAGCACCTTCGTCCGAGTTAACGGCCTCTTCTTGCTCCTCTGGACTCTCGGAGCTAGGAGAAGTGTTGATCTTCCAAAAATCATCATCAGCCTGAAATAAAAGTATTAGTACAAGGGTTATCAACTGTATCAAGTGGAAAGAGCAAGGGTAAAGACGTCAAAATTGGATCCTCACCTTGGGGTCTGGGTTCTCGAGTGTGAAGGGCTCTAACCCGGCTATGTTCCGGATTACCTCAAGTTTTTCTGTCAGAAAACCCTTGATAGTTTTATGGGTGTCACCAGCCGCGAAGCTGTTGTCAGAGTACCGGAGCGGGTCCGTGGTTTGCCCTGAATACTCGCACATTAACTTTGTGCGGATGGAATTGGGTTGAATCCGGAAGTCGACCCAAGTTTTCACCAGGTTGAGCCTGATGAGACCTTGGGCCGCGAGAGTGGTGATTTTGGCTAGCAGAGGTTGAATTGCCTCCCTGTCCGAGTCAGGGGCAAAGGCATTAAATTTCTCAGAGATGTCAAGAAGGCCCTCTGAGTAACCCGGCAGTTTCTTTTGGCCGGGTGGGGAAGTGTCTTGGCAGTAAAAGTACGAGAGCTGCCAGTGCTTGACGTGGGAGTTAAGGGTAAGAGGTGGCATCAGAGAATTCTTGCGGCGCTGGATAGAAACCCCGCCGCAAGCGAGAAGTGCCCCGTCACCGCTTTCGCGGCACGGTTTGCACTGGAAAAGCTCAACGAAAAGAGCCAGACTTGGCGGAGTGCACAATTATGACTCGGAAAGGACGATAAAGTGGGAGATATTTAACACAGAATTAGGACCTATGTCAAATACATGAAGGCCATAGTGGCTCAGGACGTCGCGGAAGAAGGGGTGACCCGGAGGACGAAAGCCCCAAGTCACGTGCTCTACAAAGCATATTACCTCATCCTTTGCCGGTGTAGGCCGGGTCTCCTTACCCGGCACCCTCCACTGGATATCCTCTTGAGGGGGAAGAATTCCTAGCTCGACCAGTTCTTCTAATTTGGCCTTGGTGACCGTAGATCGCGCCCAGTTGGCGGATATGGAGTTGGTGGTCTTGGCCTTGGTCGGTGTTTTTCCCTGCTTCTTGGGAGCCATGTGGTTGACCTGCAAAGCACGAGGTAGAAGGATACAAGGAATAAGACACGGAAACTGTGAGCTGGCCGAGTATCGGTGGGTGATGTCGAGACACAGAAATTGCATACTATCCGGGTGTCAATCTGCATAGTGAGGTTCGAATTATCCGGGTATCGAGCATCGTAATAAAGGTTATGGAGGTCTATGCATTGGAAGAGCTTTTGAGGACGATGAATGGTTGCACAGGCACGTATTGCGAATAAAAAGAACCGGAAAGGGGAGGATTTTCCGGGTGACAGAGATAAGGGCGGAAACTCTGAGTGGCCCAGGCCCAGATTGGAGACTCTGTTTTCAGATTTGCGGTAAAATTAACAAATGTGGGCGGTAGGAAAACGCAACAAAGTCTATATCCCACGTATTGGATGAACTAGAATGAATACAAGCGATCTAATTCGCCATGACCGGGAAAATGACCGGCGGGTTGACCTAGATCTAATTTGAGGAAAATCAAGAAATTGCGGAGGCCAATTAATGGGTATGAGAATCTTACTAGAGGAGATTGAAGTGAAGCTCGACGGAGGCAAATCGCGCAAGATTGGTGTCCCTTTGCGATTCCCGACGGACCGGTTGGGGGTTTGGCGGCGGATCTTGGCGGCGGTGCAGAGTGAGCTGTGGTGGAACGCAGCCGCTGGCCAATAGGCTCCGGAGATGCGCGTGGGATTTCCGTGGCGGCACTCTGTGAGATTGAGCGTGGAGGAAGAAAGGAAGAGGAATGGGGGGAAGTGAGCCGTTGGGGTTAGGGTTACCCCTACGGACATATTTATAATGGTTCATGTGGATAAGTTTGGTTCCGCGAGCGGGAGCCGGGGATTGCGGAGTAACGGCTATTCGTTTGAATTTTGCGAAATATGCTTTAAGTGTTGAACGTGATATCTGGGCAGAAATAAGAAGGAGTTATTCTTCATAATATCAAGGTCAATTATCGAGTAAAGTGCAGAATCTTGACACTTTTATCAGGGCTTAGACCCGGAAAGCTAAGCCGGGTATTTGGAGAAGAGCCGGGTTACCATATGGCCACCATGGAGTTGGGCCTAGCTATTTATCAAAGCATCTTAACCCGGCCTCCATATATTTGTGAGATTGGTATTTTTGCAGGGAATAGCGAGCACTTCAAGGAAGAATCCGTGAAGCCCAAGCTATTCTGGGGACTACTGATGGAGGGATAATAACCCGGTAGGCCAACTCCAAGGCGTAATCCGGCCCAAAGGACTCTGTGCAGGATCCGGCTAAGGATAAAGAAACTTCCGGAAGGCCCAAGTTTGTAGGCCTAGTAACCCGGATTGTGGGTTACGGTAAAGGAAGGTTAGGGTTTGTATGCCGTGTCCGGGTAGGGTCCAGGGTGTGTCTTGGAGGACAAGCCGGGGGGTGCGGGTGCTTTATAAACCGACCCCTAGGTCTAGTTGAGAGAGCCAAGAACCCTAGTAGTACCGCTTGATATCGAGCATCCAGTGTATACAAGAGATCGAGTTAATATATTGAGATCGGAGACTCGGCGACTTGATTTCCGGCTACCAGATCGAGTTCCACCATGTTTTCCTCCGAGCTAAACCCTCTCCCAAACGCCTGTGTCGTCTTGCCCCAAGATCAGTTACCCTCGGTAACGTCTGCCGTGATAATCCCACGACATGATGGCTTGGTGCTCTTGCACCCCTTCGCACGTGGTTGCGCAGGTTGGACCACCGCGTCAGGTAGTCGCGGTCCTTTTCGCCCTTGCGATGGACACAGCTGGCCAGGTGCTATGGCTGGCCAGGCCGCTTGTAGGTGCTGGCGAAGTTGGTGAGGAAGACTTTCTTGAAATCCAGCTAGCAGTGGATGCTCGTGGCGGCAGGCTGTTCACCCACGTGCGTGCCGCTTCCTTCATTATGAGCGGTGCGTAGCGTACCGCCACTCTCCGGTTGCCGCCGGCTATGCCCACCCGGGTGACAAAGTCGACGAGCCAGTTCTCTGGCTTAGTAGTGCCGTCGTATTTGGGCGTGTCCTCGGGAGCTAGAAACCCCTCGGGAAAGGTTCCGTCGTGATGCGCGGCCCAAGGCACTGGTGGCCGGCCATGTCATCCTCCTCGAGGATTCTGGACATTTCTAGGGTGTTAATGCGCTGTCGGGTGTCGATGCCGGTTGCTGGGCCGAATGCGCCCAGGCGATCGCGAACTTTGGTGAGGGGGACATGGGCATCCGGATCCTCCTGCGGGAAACATGCGTGGGAGGCGGTGCGCGCCGGTTGATGCTCACCGATGTCGGAAAGTGCCCGCCTCGAGTAGCCGGATGGTAGCCTCCCGGGGTAGGCGGTTGGCAGTAGCGACCTGCCGAGGCGGCTGGTTGCAGGCTGTAATAGCCCGGATGCCTGTTGTCGTTTCCGCAGTACCGGCTAGGTTCGGTGTGATGTCTCGATTGGTAGCCGGAGTTGACGCTGCCATCGCCTCGCGGCGGCACGTGGTCTAGGTTTGGTGATGACACCTGTCAGCCGGCGTACGTTGCCCCGGCTGCCCGCTGATCGGGGTCGCGCGCATCCGGCTGGGTGACGCCCCCTGGCTTGGCTGCGGCTGCCTGGCTGGGAGTGTTCGACGCGGCATGGCGACTTTGTGTCGCCTGCTGCTGGTTGGCGGAGATGAGGAGGTCCTGCAGGCGCTGCTAGCATAGCAGGTCTTTGCCCTGGAGGCCGTGTAGTTCGGCCGCAGCGGCTTTCGTGGCCCTCAAGTTGTTGGCGGGGGTGCTATATACCGTCTGGCGGGAGCCGGGCGGAACGGTCGGGTCGGCTGTGATCCCCAGCTCGTGCACGAGGTTGCCCCCGTGCCGGCGCACCGCTCCCATGCGGCTGGGCTCAACCGGTACAGGAGTGAAGTTGTACACGGCATTGAACTCGCGTACCTAGGACTCTACTCGGCGTTGGGTACAGTCCACGTTCTTGGCGCTGTCGATGAGACGCTGGCGCATCTGCCCGAGCGCAACGGCCAGTTCCTCGGGGTCCTCGTCCGAGCTGACGGGCGCGGCGAGGTTCTCGAGGACGTCCTCGACGGAGCCGCGCACGGCAGCGCTTCGGCTTCCCTCCGGAACCATGTCCAGGTGATGGGTAACCATGCACTCTGCATGGTCCCAAGACTTGCCGCCTTCTTTGTTGACCACCTCCCTGCAGAGGCGGTCGGTGCAGGCTTTTACCTTAGCGGGAAACTCGGGGACGACGGCGACGAAGATGCGATTCTCGCCGAACTAGACAACGGAGCGGTTGTCCGGGAGAGTGGGGCCCTCGATGGCTCCGGTGTTGTTGATCACGCAATCAAGAGTGCCGAAAGTCACCACGAGGTCGGTAACAATGCGTCCCCCGGTCTCGGACAAAGGTGGTCCCACGCAGAACACAAACCCATCCGTCGTCATATGCCCCACGGTGGGCGCCAGCTTACCGGTGGGGGCCGGTGGGTACAAGACCAACCGGAGAGTTCTCGGACAAACGTCCCTCGTCCTTGCGCCCTCCGAATCCGGGCAGCGCCGTACTCGGCGTCGTACTGCTGCAGAGCCAAGTCCATCCCTGTGTACCAGACATCCACTCACGGCTGCCTCAGCGCCCATGCGGCCGTACCCGAGCCGTACGGCGGGTACCCCGATCCCGCGCGGCGGGTACTGGAGGGGGTAGGCTGATACCGGCTAGCTCGAATAGAAGTACCGCCGCCGTGCGCGGTACGGCCGAGCCCATTCTTGAGTACTCTGAGCAACCTGGGAGTAGGTGTATTGCGCGGTGTAGAGAAGCATTGTGGCTTGCGCGAGCCTAGGGAGTTGGCGTGCTTCGCCATACGTCTCCTAGGCTAGTCGATTTGGCGCCCAGCCGGTTGGGACCTTCGGCCAGCTGGTCAACCAGCAGACGGGTGGCAGTTCCCATCCGGCAGGCGGATGGCGGCTCGAGACTTGCTAGTACGCACCTAGCCACGTGTTCGTACGAAGCTCGATCCTCCGGTTACTTGTTTCCACCTTCTTGAGGCACCCGGGGATCATCCCCCGACAACACACCAATAATTTTGTGGACAAAACACCTCCAGGTATAAGGATGCAAAACAACAGTGCATGCTTTTTGAAGCATACATGGCAAATAAAAAAGAAATTAAATTATTCATGTCATGCAAATGTAGTTACCAACTAGTATGAATTAGAGTCACCACATGCTATAAAATGAAGTTACCAACTACTATGAACTAAAGTTATTCATGGCATATAACTGCACTTACCAACTAGTAAGAACTAGAGTTATATACTAAAATTACCACTGGTAAAAAATAAAAGCTGCCACCTGCTATAATATTGAAGTTAACAACCCATTGATTTTGATTTTATTTCTTGAAGTTGCAAAACAAAACAACAATTGCGAACTAGAAACTAAACTAAATTACTTCATTCAAAAGTTTACTGAAGTTACCGTCCTAAAATATTTCTTGAAGCAATCGATGCACTATATAAAATTGAAGTTACCACTTATTGTAAACTAAAGTTACCACATAATTTGAGCTAAGATTACCAACTAGTTTGAAATAGAGTTACCAACCAACTAATTTTGATTTTATTTCTTGAACATTGCAAAACTGAAAACATGTTCATTGTTTTTCAAAGCAAGTCCCGTTGATCATGGTGTAGATGTTGGGGATGAATGCATGGAACTCCTGTCAACCGATAAAGAGAAAGCAACAACACACACTACAAATACAATAGAAGAACCTACACATGTCACTTTTGTCTCAGACGAGTAGGTTGGGGAGATGTAGCAAATAATGTTTCCTCATCACCACAGCCCCCAACTTTGCATATGAGTTACGACACTTTTAAAACTAGAAATCAACACTACTTTAAGTATTACCTAAAGAAAGGGTTTGGTATTAGAATTGATTGGTCAAAAAGGGAAAAGACCAGTGACAAGGAGTATCTGAAGGCATATCTTGTGTGTACAAAAGCTGGAAAAAGCAATAATAAGAAAGAGGACACCCGAAATAAGGAGTACAAGGTCACAAACTAGATACCAGGCACACGTACTCATCAAGAAGGTTGGAGACTGGTGTAACATCCCATGTTTTCAAAATTCAAAATAACGTCATGCATACATAAGCATCATGGCATTATTGCATGTTTTCACCTTGTTTCCATCTTTTCCAAAACCCTAAACCCATTTTTATCCATAATAAGGAATAAAATGACATTTTGAAATCACCATGTTACCCCATGTGAAACTATTTTACTTTTGGAAAAGAACTGTACCAAAAGACTCCTTACCTCTTAAGCTTTTCAAAACATATTTTTATGATTTTTTCTGTCAAGTTTTGAGTGGTTTTTGAATTTGTTTGTTCATCATTTAAAAAAACAACAGAGAAAAATAGAGAGCAAAAAAAGAAGAGAAAACCTAATCTACCGTGCGTGCAACAGCCCAGCCGAGCAAGCCCATGCTAGTCAGCGACGCAGCGCAGCAACATCACAGCCCAAGGGCCAGCCCGAGGAGACCCGCTCGCACTCTCTCTTCCCTCGCTTTTCTCTCTGCCGGTGGACCCATGGTCCCACACGTCAGTGCCAACGTAACATCTTCTTCAAACCCTCGCTGCCCCGAGCTGAAACAGAAGAAAACACCAGTTTGAATGTCGATTTCAATCTGGCGATTAAATCCACTGTTTCTCCTCTTTCTCTTCTCTACTCTAGCCCCCTTCCTCTTCTTTTCGCCCCACACCATGCAGAAAAAGAGCCACTGGGCTATGCACACTCGAGCTCGAATTCCCATCCTCGCCGTCGTCTAGGTCTGTCGATTCCAGCGAGTACCGGCCATCCCAGACCCTCTCTCCACCTCCATTCGTTCTGTTTCGCCGCTGCGTACCATTCTGACAACTTGCACACCATTCTTATCCCTCAGGTTGACGAGGCAATCAACGACTTGAGCTCACCAGCGCCTCGAGCAACTGCGGCGAGGGATTTCGCGAAGAGGAGACCACCCCGATGACTTATGCTTCTCCATCGAGCCCTCCTCGACGTGAAGAACACCGTGGTATGTCCCGTCGTCCCTTTAGGCCTGTAGGATAGCGGCGTCATTCCTTCCCATGTTTATGCGGCCACGTGACAGCTCGAGATAGATCTCCACCATAGGATTAAATCCTAGGGTTAAGATTAGATCATTTATGTCGCACCCGGACTTCTAGAGGATACACACAGCCCGCTAAACAGTAGATAATTGGCTTACGGGGCCTACCTGCACCCGCATCTCAATATGAGTAGGCCAACACGTAAACGTGTGACAACCATCCTTTACTATTCATCGTCTGTGAAACCATCCAATAGGAATCCGAATACTTCCATTGACGTACTTCATAACATACACACATGGTACGTCAACGGCATTTGAACAAGTGATATCACAACAAATCTCTAAGACACAAAGAAATCGAAATAAGTGGCAAAAGCTCTCACTAGAGCATAGATAGCAAATACAGTCATGCAGAGGATACATGTCCCAACAAGTCATCATTACATAACAGAGGAAGCATCCAAAGTGTCTGAGTACAGACAAGATCCAAATAGGCCTAAGAGGACGGAAACGAAAAGAACGGAGCCCATCCATGAAGTCTCGGATCCTGCCCGGGTCCGCTATCTACTCGTCAGCAGTCTCGTCATACTCCACGTAGTAGCCACCATGGGGATCCTCGGAAACGTAGTCTGCAGAACCAGCAGCCCCAAAGGGGTCAGTACGGACGAGTACTGGCAAGCAAGACGCACAAGATACCAAAGTGTACCCGACAACACCAAGTACAAATGCTTTGGGTTCAACGGAAGATAGGTCATACAAAGGTGCGGCAGCGGGCTGCACTAACCAACTACAGAGACACGCTACAACATCCGGCTAAAAGAAAGGGATAAGATAGCGCATCGGAGCCAACTACCACTAACCTCAAACAAACCCATCCTGGATCTCGCCCCTTATCCAAAGAAGCAATCCGAGGATAACCCACACAGTTGGATTAATGAAGGTTCAGGTTATTGTGTCAATATGCCTATTACTAGTCAAATTGTTATTAATTAGGTGTAAGTTGTCTAATCCTTGTTAGCCAGCCCTATCACCAAGTCATCCATAACCGCGGACAACACGGCTTCTCGAGAAGATTTAACCCTGCAGGGATGCACCAATTTGGTCGTACACGTAAGAATAACCCGCCAGGCGGGGATCAAACCCACCAAGCAGGCCACTCAACACAACCCAACTCTTCTTCGCATCAAGCCCAAAGAACCACGTGATGTGCGTGTGCGGCTAATTGAGCCCCCACGAAGAAAAGGGGGACCCTCATAGCACTGGAAGACCACGCCGCCCTAAATGCCGACTACAAAAGTTCCACCCTGGCGCCAAGGGTTCGTACCTGCATATGCGTGCATCAAATGGAAAACCCGAACTAAGTGTGGCGATTTGGACGAGATGCGAATCGAATCAGAGTTGCGGGGGGCGCCCATACACGCTTCCCACATGCGGTTAGCGCGCTCATCATGGATCTAGAGGACAAGAACTTTTCCTGAGTTCGACACTAGCAGGCCTCAAAACCATACCCGGCCTCCTTCCGGTGCCTTATCATCAAATTATTATTACCTCAAACGTTAACAAGTTGTTGTTTAAAGATCGAGCCCCCATAACATAATGAATATGGTAAAAGAAATAACAGACATCAGACTCGAGCACAACAACCCTAAGCATGCTAGTAAGACACAGGCCACAGGCAACAGGGTTATAGGTGTGGAGGTGAGGCTATTTCAGGGTTACAGGATAACATGTGATAGGATCGGAACACTAGCAACGAATCATAAGGCTAGCAGATTAGACAACGGAAAGTAGCGGTATCAAGTGTGGAAAGGACACAATGGTTCAGGTGAGTGAAAACTTGCCTGCAAACTCAGTAGCCTGGTACTGGGTTAACTCCTCTGAAGTGGTGTCGTAAACCTCGTCTGTCTCACCGTCGTCGTCTAATCGAGAAGAAGCAAGCAAGCAACAAAGAGAGACGGACAATCAATAACATGGCATAATGCACAAACATGGGATGATGCATGACAATTTAATTGATGCATCAAATTAAAACAAGGAGTAAGCAAGCAATATTAAATGGGCCCAATGGCAATTTAAATGGCAATTGGAAATTACCCATATGTTATGTTAGTGCATGTTATTGGTAAGGCAAGTGGCAGCAATGTGAGTTGAATTAAAATGCATGGGAATGCATTAAACAGGAAGAGTGCAAGAATAGCTTCAGTTTGGTATATTACTTGTGAAAATTCGAATTATATTTATTTAGTTATGAATTTCACAATTTAAATGGGTTATTTAAGGCATTAATAAGTGGCAGCAATTTTAATTATGCAAAACAGGAATTTTATTTTATAAACTGATAGAACAGTTCATTTTGGATGGAAAACATATTTTGTTTGTTGAATTTGGAATTTTTATGCCCAAGTTATGAATTTTGCAATATTAAATGAATTAAACAAGGATTTAATTATTTCACCAATTTAAAAATACTCAAAACAGGAAACAAATTGCATATTTGAAATCTACAGGAAATTTTGGATGGAATACATATTTTTTTTGCCCAAATTAGATTTGAAATGAGTGACTTATGTGTGTTTGAAATACAGGGACCAATCTGTAATTTCCAGGGACTTGGTTTTGATAAAAAGTTCCAGATCTGGATCTGAGATCCAGATCCACCTCGCAGTGACCCAGCCAGAGTCTCTGACAAGGGGGGCCCTAGGCCACGGTGGCGCATGCGTGGCAAGGGTGCGAGTTGAGGTGGCCGCCGGGGTGGATGACAGCAGGGTCCCACCCGCGCGCGTGGCAAAGGAAAAAATTGGGGTTTTAATCCGCGCGAGGGGGACTCGAACCCTGGACGTGCGCGCGGTGCGGAAAGGAACCGAACCACTGGGCTGTTGCTCTGCTTGTGACAGATATTGGGGGTGTGGGCTTTTGAGGTGAACTTGATCGCGAAACTGAAACTGAACCGTAAGTTCAGAACTGAACTTGACGAGGACGACGGAACGGACGACGGCGTCGCTGGCGACTGCAGCACTGCTGCCGCTCGTGCGTGTGCGCCGTGCTGCGTGCGTGAGCTTGCTCGCGGATGCAGAGGGAGAAGAAAAAGGGGGAACAGAGGGTGCTCACCGAGGGCTGGCGTAGCAGGGGGTGGCGACGGGGAGCAGAGGAAGAACACCGGCGGCCAAGGGCTTCACGGAGGCGAGGCAAGCTCCAGGGGCCTCCCCGAGCCCGGCCGTGGTGACGAGGAGGTAGCAGAAGGTGGGGCGTCTCCGTTCCCGCGGTTTCCCGGCCCCGTCGACGAGCAGAACGACGGCGAGGAAGTCTTCATGAACCGGCCATGGCTGCGATCGTCAGAAAGTTCAGAGAGGGATCGACCAGGTGGGAGAGGATGGCGGCGGCGGTAGGAGAACGGAGAGGGAGAAGAAACCCTAGGGCACGGCTCGGCCTCGGGTAGAAATAGGAGGAGGGGGAGCAGGTGGGGGAGCTGCCTGGTGGGGGAGGGTCTCCCCTTCTCTGTCTCCGTACAGAGGAGGAAGACGACAACGATGGGGGCGCTTGGGCCTGGGGTAGTAGGTGGGCTCAGCCCACTTGGGCTGGCCTGCCTACCCCATTTTTTTTCTTTCCTTTTCTTTTTGTTCCTTTTTTGTAGAGAATAGAAAAGAGAGGAATAGATAGAAAAGAGAGGTGAGATTTGGGATTTTATTTTGCAAATATTTTTAATGGATTAAGTAACTCAAAAGCCCAGTTGCATGATGTTTTGTTTTCAATTTTTTTTAAATATTTGTGGATGTTTGAATTTTAAATGAATTTGCTTGAGCTTTGCAATAATTGCATTATTTGAAAAAATTAACCAAGTCACTCATTTGGAAATCAAGTTTATGGGAAGCAATTAAACTATTTGATTTGAATATTTTATTTGAAAAGTTGTAACAGACCAAGTGTGAAACACATTGATTTGAAATTATTTTGAATTTGTCATTTGAACTTTCAAATATGGTTACAAAAGAATGAATTTTTGAAATAACAAATAATATTGAATAATTCCAACCAATTAATGGATTGCTTTTTGAATTGATTTGTTTGCAAAATTTTAATTGTGATTCACAATTGGAACATGCCAAGTATGAATGAAATTGATTTGAATTTGAATTGAATTTCAAATTGATACACATGCCACATGCAATGCTTATGATGACATGATGTGTTAACATAAATTAACAAGAAGCAAAACATTCTAAGGTTGTTTTCATACTTGGGATGTTACAAAACGTCCCCCCTTGAAGGAATCGCGCCCCGAGATTCCTACTGAGAAGACAAAAGGTCCGGATACTTCTTGCGAAGATCCTCTTCGGTCTCCCACGTCGCCTCTTTATCGGAATGAAGAGACCACTGCACTTTTAAGAACTTCGTGCTCTTGTTGCGAGTTTTGCGCTCGGTCTCATCGAGAATGCGAATAGGGTGCTCCTCATAAGAGAGGTCTTCTTGCAGTTCAATGGAATCATGATCAACTGCACGACCTGGATCTTTGAAGCACTTCTTGAGCTGTGACACGTGAAACACATCGTGCACCTTGGATAGCTTTTCTGGAAGTTCAAGGCGATAGGCATTTTCTGCACGCCTTGAGAGAATGTTGAAGGGACCAATATATCTTGGTGCAAGCTTTCCTTTGACACCAAAATGACGAGTGCCTCTAAGGGGAGTAACACGGAGATATGCTTTGTCTCCAGCTGCATAGACCATGTCCCTGTGTTTGCTATCATAGTAGCTTTTCTGACGAGACTGAGCAATCTTCAGATTGTCATGAATGATGCGAACTTTCTCTTTGGCCTCCTTAACAATGTCAGGGCCTAAGAGTGAACGTTCACCAGCTCCAGACCAATTGATTGGACTCCTGCATCTGCGGCCATAGAGAGCCTCGAATGGTGCCATGCCTAGACTTGCCTGGAAGCTGTTGTTGTAGGAGAATTCAGTATATGGAAGACATTCCTCCCATTTCATGCCAAAAGAGAGACCACATGCTCTGAGCATATCCTCGAGAATCTGATTGACTATTTCGACTTGCCCTTGAGACTGAGGATGATAGGCTGTGCTGAACAGAAGCTTGGTGCCCAAAGCTTCTTGAAAGCTTTTCCAGAAATGAGAGGTGAAGATGCTTCCACGGTCCGAGCTAATTTCTAGCGGAACACCATGAAGAGGAACAATCTTTGTTGTATAGAGCTCTGCTAACTGACTAGCTGAGATTGTCTCTTTGACAGGAAAGAAGTGAGCGACTTTAGTGAGTTGATCAATGACAACGAAGATTGCATCGTTGCCCCTCTTGGACTTTGGGAAACCAGTGACGAAGTCCATTTCAATCATGTCCCACTTCCATTCAGGGATTTTCAGAGGTTGGAGAAGACCGGTTGTTTTCTGATGAACTGCCTTGACACGTTGACAGACGTCGCATTCAGAAACGTATTGAGCAATTTCACGTTTCATGCTAGGCCACCAATACACTGTCTTGAGATCCTGGTACATCTTTGTACTTCCAGGGTGTATGGAGAGAGGAGTTTCATGAGCCTCCTTGAGAATGACATCTTTGAGACTTTGAATTTGAGGAACTGCAATGCGTCCTTCGAAGAACACAGTTCCCTTGTCATCAATTGAGAAGCACTCAAATTTCTCATTGCCTGCTTTGATGTGCTCTACAATCTTCTTGATTTCAGCATCACGAAGTTGTTCAGAACAAATCTTGTCCTCGAGAGTTGGACTGGCTGTCAAGTTTGCAAGATAGCCTTGAGGAACAAGACCAAGATTCAGTTTTTGGAATTCTTCATGAAGAGGAGGTTGGCTTTCCATGATCATGAGATTATTGCAATACGACTTGCGACTGAGAGCATCGGCCATAACATTAGCCTTGCCTGGAGTGTAATAAATGGTAAGATCAAAGTCTTTGATCTTTTCAATCCATCTCCTTTGTCTGAGGTTTAGATCTGGTTGAGTGAAGATGTACGTCAGACTCTTATGATCAGAAAAGATTTCAGTGCGATTACCCACCAAGTATTATCTCCATTTCTTGAGGGCAAACACAACTGCAGCGAGTTCAAGGTCATGAGTGGGATAATTGAGCTCATGTGTGTTCAACTGACGTGAAGCATAAGCCACAACTTGGCGTTCTTGCATGAGAACTGCACCTAGACCTTGGAGAGAAGCATCACATAATATTTGGAAAGGTTTGGAAGGATCTGGGCCAACCAGAACTGGTGTAGAAGTGAGTTTAGTCTTCAGCAGATTGAAGCTTTCATCACATTGTGGAGACCAGACGAACTTGTTGTCCTTCTTTGTGAGGTCAGTGAGAGGTTTGGCAATCTTGGAGAAGTTTGGGACGAAGCGACGGCAATAGCTAGCCAAGCCAAGAAAACTTCTTACTTGCTTCACCGTCTTTGGAGGTTTCCAATCAACAATTGCTTTAACCTTTTCTGGATCAATGGCTATGCCCTTGGCAGAGATGACATGACCAAGATAAACGACTTCGGAAATCCAAAAATCACATTTGGAGAACTTGGCATAGAGACGATGCTCGCGAAGCTTCATGAGAGTGAGACGAAGATGTTCTTCATGCTCTTCCTCGGATTTTGAGTAGACCAGAATGTCATCAAGATATACCACAACGAACTTGTCTAGGTATTCATGGAAGACAGAATTCATGAGTCGAGAGAAGGTCGCCGGTGCATTGGTGAGACCAAAGGACATGACGGTGAATTCATATAGACCGTAGCGAGTGGTGAAGGTTGTCTTTGGAATATCCTCTTTTCTGATCTTTATTTGATGGTACCCCATTCTCAAGTCCAACTTGGAGAATATATAGGCTCCAGCAAGTTGATCAAAAAGATCATCGATGCGAGGAATTGGATACTTATTTTTGATGTTCTTCTCGTTAAGAGGACGATAGTCAACAACGAGTCTCTTTGTTTTATCCTTCTTCTCAACGAACAGAGTTGGGCATCCCCAAGCCGAGGAACTAGGTTGAATGTAACCTTTTTCCATGTACATATCAATTTGTTCCTTCAACAACTTCAGCTCGGGAGTTCCTATCTTGTAGGGATGCTTAGAGATTGGAGCAGTACCTGGTTCAAGTTCGATCACGAACTCAACAGCTCTGTCCGGAGGCATTCCTGGCAACTCTTCTGGAAAGACGTCAGGGAAGTCGCAAACCACCGGTACATTTTCAAGTGAAGGTAGAGGATTTGCATTGAGGGTGTATAGCTGAATGGAACTTGATTCATGTGGAGAATAGATTATCTGGCCAGAAGGGTGGAACAGAGTTATTGACTTTTGAGCACAGTCAATTCTTGCTTTATTGGCCTTCAGCCAATCCATACCAAGAATGACATCAATGTCAGAACTGCCAAGCAGCATGAGAGAAGCAAGGAATATGTGGCCTCCAATTAGAATTTGATTTTTGTGACTGATCTTGGAAGTTTGCATAGTTGCTCCAGGGGAGCTGACCACTAGCGGGGAACCCAAACCAACAAAAGGGAGTTTAATTGCTGTCGCAAAGATCTTTGAAACGAAAGAATGTGATGCTCCGGTATCAAACAACACTTTAGCTGGAATAGAGTTTACGGGAAATGTACCGAGAACGACGTCAGGAGCTTCCTCAGCTTTGTCGATCTTGACATGGTTCACCCTTGCGGTCCTCCCGACAGGCCTGTTGTTGGAGTTGAAGGCCTTAGGCGGGGGAGCGCGCACCATTGCCAGGTTTGTGTTAGGACGAGGTGGTGGTGGAGGTAGCTGCCTCTGCGTGCACTTGTCGGCGTAGTGTCCCGTCTGCTTGCACTTGTAGCATGTGACGACACGAGGAGGCCCTGGCCTTGGCTGCCCCATCGAAGCCCTTGGATCATGCCCCTGAGCAGGGTTGGGTGGGCGGGGAGCGAAGCCTGGAGAAGTTTGGGCATATGGAGCCCGAGTGACAGCACCATTTGGTACCCAGATGCGGCGCTTCTGCGGAGGGGTGGTCATGTTGGAGGAGGAACCACCCTCACGCGAGTGCTTGCGAGACTCCTCGAACGCCTTACGCCCATTTTCTTCATTGAGCGCGGTGTTAACGAGATCCTCGAAGCTGTCGGCCTTGACATTGGTGAGGGCATACTTGAGTTCCGGGTTAAAGCCTCTGCGGAACCTTGCCATCTTTTTAGCTTCAGTGGACACCTCATCTCCAGCGTATCGAGCGAGGCGATTGAACTCACTCTGATACCCGATGACGTCCAACTTGCCCTGCTTGAGAGAGCAAAACTCTTCACACATTCTTTCCATGAGACCATCTGGAATGTGGTGTTTCAGGAAGGCTTCCTTGAAACGATCCCACGTGACTGGCATGCCAGTTCTCATGGCTTGGAAGTTTTCCCACCAAGAAGCTGCCTGACCCTTCAGCAGATAGGAGGCATACTTGACCTTGTCTTCTTCAGCTACGTGTGCAATATCCAGAGCCTTGGCTATCTCACGGATCCAGTCATCAGCGTCTAGAGGCTCGCGTGTGGCCACGAAAGCTCTCGGACCCAGACTGAGAAACTCCTTGATGCTCACTCGTGGAGCTGTCTGGTTGATGTGCTCATTAGCCTGAAACTGAGCCATCTGCGTCATGACTTGGGTCATCTGAGTCAACAGCTCCGTGATTGGCGGTGGTTCATGCGTGGTGTTCCTTGTGGCGGCATCCTGAATGGAAATGCATTTTAGCACAACAATAGAAAAGGATAGACTTGGCAACCGAAAGTGAGATTACTCTGACGCATGAATAGATAACCAAAAGGTACACCATCACATGTTCAAGTACAACAGAATATCCAACACACCATAAATGGTTCGAATACCAAAGGATAACTAAACATAGCTAAGAATGGATATATCGGTACTCCCATGCTCATCACGCAGGACGGCGGCGAGGAGTACGGCGAGAGGTACGGTGAGGAGCACGCCCACGAAAGTAGGTGGACCGACGATCCACGTAGATCTGACGTGGTCTGAGACCGACTCTAGGCGTGGTGAAGTACATAGCGTCGACTCCTTGTGCTCCAAAGCGGGGAATCCCAGTGTAACCAGCACCAAGGTTAAGGAGTGGACCTCTGATCGGCTCGTAACCTCCAGCATCTGGCAGACGACGCACAACTGGCTGATCGAAACGTGCAAAGCGCTCGTCTCCAACAAAGTCTGTGGTGTAAGTCGCCAGACGAGTGAAAGCAAGGTAAAGCTGCTCTCTGACTGAAGCCAACTCCTGAGATAGTGTGCGGGCAACTACGTCACTGTGTCTCACAAACTGAGCGGTGGTGTGCAGCCTGGAGTTATCATGCTCGTAAACATCCAAGTTGTCGTAGAGAGTGAAGTGAGCTCCCTCCAAAGTGATGTAACCATGGGGAATGTGGCGATAAATAGAATCGTCGAATCCCCAGTAGTCAGCACGAAGGACGGTGAGGCTCACATAAGCTGCCTGCTGCACAGCCATATCCACTATGGAACCCACTGCCTCGTAGCGGTGGACTACGCTCATGTCATCATTTGACAGAATGTAGACGATAGCCTGGTAGTAGGTCTACTCAAACTCTCGCTGCTGCTCGTAGACCTGGTACTCTGGTGCCCAACGGAACCCCAGAAAAGTGACCATGTCTCTCACCATCTCCGGATAACCGGTAGTGCTCTCACAACAAGTCATACGAACCACCTGCGGGTAGAACCTGAGATCCATCTGCAGATGATCGGGGAAGCTTTGATTAGACGCCGGTAGAAAAACTGAAGTGGCAAGCAACAACAAGGTTCCAACGGACGAAAATGATCTTGAGAAGAACAGGATATCGAAGCAACATTTGGGAAACACGAGACCAAACACTCCTGAGGTACTACGGAAAAACCCATCCGGGCTTCTAGAGGATCAATATCTACTGCTTAAGGAATAGAGGATCTGCTTCCGGGGCTTATGTGCCTCCGTTCTCAATCGTGAGTAGGCAACATGAAAATCATGTCACAACCACCTCCATTCCTATGGTCTAGTAGATATAACCATCCTAGAGAAACCAGGATACGTGAAATCCTAACTTGAAAGTTTAGATGAGAAGAGAAAACAACGTTGCACTTCCTTACCAGAAAAGGGAGGGTGGGTGGGGAAAGAAATAAAAGAACAGAATTCCTACTCTCACGTTTCATTTTTCCTATATAGCTACAAAATAGTTTCTAGACTCAACTGCGACCAGTAAAAGGGATCCTACAGGCAGACATGCTCTGATACCATTTGTCGCACCCGGACTTCTAGAGGATACACACAACCCGCTAAACAGTAGATAATTGGCTTACGGGGCCTACCTGCACCAACATCTCAATATGAGTAGGCCAACACGTAAACGTGTGACAACCATCCTCTACTATTCAGCGTCTGTGAAACCATCCAATAGGAATCCGAATACTTCCATTGATGTACTTCATAACATACACACATGGTACGTCAACGGCATTTGAACAAGTGATATCACAACAAATCTCTAAGACACAAAGAAATCGAAATAAGTGGCAAAAGCTCTCACTAGAGCAGAGATAGCAAATAGAGTCATGCAGAGGATACATGTCCCAACAAGTCATCATTACATCACAGCGGAAGCATCCAAAGTGTCTGAGTACAGACAAGATCCAAATAGGCCTAAGAGGCCGGAAACGAAAAGAACGGAGCCCATCCACGAAGTCTCGGATCCTGCCCGGGTCCGCTATCTACTCGTCAGCAGTCTCGTCATACTCCACGTAGTAGCCACCATGGGGATCCTCGGAAACGTAGTCTGCAGAACCAGCAGCCCCAAAGGGGTCAGTACGGACGAGTACTGGCAAGCAAGACGCACAAGATACCAAAGTGTACCCTACAACACCAAGTACAGATGCTTTGGGTTCAACGGAAGATAGGTGATACAAAGGTGCGGCAGCGGGCTGCACTAACCAACTACAAAGACACGCTACAACATCCGGCTAAAAGAAAGGGATAAGATAGCGCATCGGAGCCAACTACCACTAACCTCAAACAAACCCATCCTGGATCTCGCCCCTTATCCAAAGAAGCAATCCGAGGATAACCCACACAGTTGGATTAATGAAGGTTCAGGTTATTGTGTCAATATGCCTATTACTAGTCAAATTGTTATTAATTAGGTGTAAGTTGTCTAATCCTTGTTAGCCAGCCCTATCACCAAGTCATCCATAACCGCAGACAACACGGCTTCTCGAGAAGATTTAACCCTGCAGGGATGCACCAATTTGGCCGTACACGTAAGAATAACCCGCCAGGCGGGGATCAAACCCACCAAGCAGGCCACTCAACACAACTCAACTCTTCTTCGCATCAAGCCCAAAGAATCACGTGCTGTGCGTGCGCGGCTAATCGAGCCCCCACAAAGAAAAGGGGGACCCTCATAGCACTGGAAGACCACGCCGCCCTAAATGCCGACTACAAAAGTTCCACCCTGGCGCCAAGGGTTCGTACCTGCATATGCGTGCATCAAATGGAAAACCCGAACTAAGTGTGGCGATTTGGACGAGATGCGAATCGAATCAGAGTTGCGGGGGGCGCCCATACACGCTTCCCACATGCGGTTAGCGCGCTCATCATGGATCTAGAGGACAATAACTTTTCCTGAGTTCGACACTAGCAGGCCTCAAAACCATACCCGGCCTCCTGCCGGTGCCTTATCATCAAATTATTATTACCTCAAACATTAACAAGTTGTTGTTTAAAGATCGAGCCCCCAGAACATAATGAATATGGTAAAAGAAATAACAGACATCAGACTCGAGCACAACAACCCTAAGCATGCTAGTAATACACAGGCCACAGGCAACAGGGTTATAGGTGTGGAGGTGAGGCTATTTCAGGGTTACAGGATAACATGTGATAGGATCGGAACACAAGCAACGAATCATAAGGCTAGCAGATTAGACAACGGAAAGTATCGATATTTAGTGTGGAAAGGACACAATGGTTCAGGTGAGTGAAACTTGCCTGCAAACTCAGTAGCCTGGTACTGGGCTAACTCCTCTGATGTGGTGTCGTAAACCTCGTCTGTCTCACCGTCGTCGTCTAATCAAGAAGAAGCAAGCAAGCAACAAAGAGAGACGGACAATCAATAACATGGCATAATGCACAAACATGGGATGATGCATGACAATTTAATTGATGCATCAAATTAAAACAAGGAGTAAGCAAGCAATATTAAATGGGCCCAATGGCAATTTAAATGGCAATTGGAAATTACCCATATGTTATGTTAGTGCATGTAATTGGTAAGGCAAGTGGCAGCAATGTGAGTTGAATTAAAATGCATGGGAATGCATTAAACAGGAAGAGTGCAAGAATAGCTTCAGTTTGGTATATTACTTGTGAAAATTGGAATTATATTTATTTAGTTATGAATTTCACAATTTAAATGGGTTATTTAAGGCATTAATAAGTGGCAGCAATTTTAATTATGAAAAACAGGAACTTTATTTTATAAACAGATAGAACAGTTCGTTTTGGATGGAAAACATATTTTGTTTGTTGAATTTGGAATTTTTATGCCCAAGTTATGAATTTTGCAATATTAAATGAATTAAACAAGGATTTAATTATTTCACCAATTTAAAAATACTCAAAACAGGAAAAAATTGCATATTTGAAATCTACAGGAAATTTTGGATGGAATACATATTTTGTTTGCCCAAATTGGATTTGAAATGAGTGACTTATGTGTGTTTGAAATACAGGGACCAATCTGTAATTTCCAGGGACTTGGTTTTGATAAAAAGTTCCAGATCTGGATCTGAGATCCAGATCCACCTCGCAGTGACCCAGCTAGAGTCTCTGACAAGGGGGGCCCTAGGACACGGTGGCGCATGCGTGGCAAGGGTGCGAGTTGAGGTGGCCGCCGGGGTGGATGACAGCAGGGTCCCACCCGCGCGCGTGGCAAAGGAAAAAAATTGGGGTTTTAATCCGCGCGAGGGGGACTCGAACCCTGGACGTGAGTGCGGTGCGGAATGGAACCGAACCACTGGGTTGTTGCTCTGCTTGTGACAGATACAGGGGGCGTGGGATTTTGAGGTGAACTTGATCGCGAAACTGAAACTGAACCGTAAGTTCAGAACTGAACTTGACGAGGACGACGGAACGGACGACGGCGTCGCTGGCGACTGCAGCGCTGCTGCCGCTCGTGCGTGTGCGCCGTGCTGCGTGTGTGAGCTTGCTCGCAGATGCAGAGGGAGAAGAAAAAGGGGAACAGAGGGTGCTCACCGAGGGCTGGCGTAGCAGGGGGTGGCGACGGGGAGCAGAGGAAGAACGCCGGCGGCCGAGGGCTTCACGGAGGCGAGGCGAGTTCCAGGGGCCTCCCCGAGCCCGGCCGTGGTGACGAGGAGGTAGCAGAAGGTGGGGCGTCTCCGTTCCCGCGGTTTCCCGGCCCCGTCGACGAGCAGAACGACGGCGAGGAAGGCTTCATGAACCGGCCATGGCTGCGATCGTCAGAAAGTTTAGAGAGGGATCGACGAGGTGGGAGAGGATGGCGGCGGCGGCAGGAGAACGGAGAGGGAGAAGAAACCCTAGGGCACGACTCGGCCTTGGGTAGAAATAGGAGGAGGGGGAGCAGGTGGGGGAGCTGCCTGGTGGGGGAGGGTCTCCCCTTCTCTGTCTCCGTACAGAGGAGGAAGACGACAGCTATGGGGGCGCTTGGGCCTGGGGTAGTAGGTGGGCTCAGCCCACTTGGGCTGGCCTGCCTCACCCATTTTTTTCTTTCCTTTTCTTTTTGTTCCTTTTTTTGTAGAGAATAGAAAAGAGAGGAATAGATAAAAAAGAGAGGTGAGATTTGGGATTTTATTTTGCAAATATTTTTAATGGATTAAGTAACTCAAAAGCCCAGTTGCATGATGTTTTGTTTTCAAAAAAATTTAAATATTTGTGGATGTTTGAATTTTAAATGAATTTGCTTGAGCTTTGCAATAATTGCATTATTTGAAAAAATTAACCAAGGCACTCATTTGGAAATCAAGTTTATGGGAAGCAATTAAACTATTTGATTTGAATATTTTATTTGAAAAGTTGTAACAGACCAAGTGTGAAACACATTGATTTGAAATTATTTTGAATTTGTCATTTGAACTTTCAAATATGGTTACAAAAGAATGAATTTTTGAAATAACAAATAATATTGAATAATTACAACCAATTAATGGATTGCTTTTTGAATTGATTTGTTTGCAAAATTTTAATTGTGATTCACAATTGGAACATGCCAAGTATGAATGAAATTGATTTGAATTTGAATTGAATTTCAAATTGAAACACATGCCACATGCAATGCTTATGATGACATGATGTATTAACATAAATTAACAATAAGCAAAACATTCTAAGGTTGTTTTCATACTTGGGATGTTACAATTTAGCCGAAAAATTGGGACTTAGATCCAGCGGCCCTCGTTAGCGGTCCGCGTGAAAAGGTATGGACCAATCAGAGGGCTCCATTTAGTCTCCCCCAGATCGAGCTAATTCTTGTAAAAACAGAAATGTGTGCAAACTTGTAAATTCAATAACTTTTGCCCTGTCCCCCCCTCCCAAATTCAATAATTTTGTACTTTTTGAAATCGGCAAGATTAGTAGAATAGAATGGAGCAGTAAAATTTAAATTTTAACACGTGCACAAACTTGTTATTTATAGATCTTTATATTACTTATTTTGCTCATAACTTTAGTTTTATAACTCCTTTTTGAATAAATCCAATTGCCCTAGTTTTGTATTTTGTACTCTATCCAGAGAGTGGAAAATAACAACATCTAGTTTCAGAAACATATTTTTATCTGAATTTAGAAAATATACAAGTGGCTGAAAACAAGACTGAAACAGGTGAGGTTTTCTGTTTTCATTGTTTTTTTTCTTTTTCCTATTTTTCAACTAGGCAGAAAAACACTCAAGAAAACATGGTTCTCACTTGCTCAAAAATATTTCTTTGGACATGGTGAGCAAGTCCATACCATAAGCATGGATGACATCCAAAGAAAACTAGTCCAGTCAGCAGCCACGCAGCAACCAGTCGGCATCTTCGACCAATCAGAAACAGCCACGTGGCCAGTCTTTAATTCAAATTCCCTCCCCCCGCTGGATTTAGTTAACATTTTTGCAGAAAAGCCCCTGTAACTTCAAATCATCATAACTTTTCAACCACAACTCAAAATTTAGCAAACTTGGACTCTTAGAAATCCCCTGGATCTGTAGAATCATTTAGCACGGTTCAAAATACAAATTTGACAAACTTAAATTGGTTCAAATTTAAATATGCTTGTTTGATGAATTTTTGCATAATTCAAATTCTACAAACCCAAAAATTGCAAATAAAATATATTTGGAAACCTTAGGATGTGTACTTTCATACCCTCTGCCCCAAAATAATTTTTTAACAAATTAAATTTGAATTTAGAATTAAGTGGTATATTTGAGTATTTTTGACATAGATTTAATTCTATAAATAATTTCGATATAATTCCCTTTTGCAAGGTTGCTCCATTTGATAACCTTGAACCAGAAACAGCCTTGCCCAACCATTTTGGACACCCTTGGACCATGACCATGTGTCTTTGACCAAAAACCCAACTTAGTGATACATCCATTTTCACCATGTCATAGAAATTATTTCCGTCATTTATTCTTTGATGTTGTGACAAATTAGAGCCAATCCAAGACCAAGTCCGTAGTATGTAAACCATATAAGAGACCAAGTAGTGAACCTCAAACACTAGTACCATAGTTTTCTATCTACTTCTCCATTCCCCTATTCTTGCTTCAAGAACCCATCTAGTAAGCAAAATGGAAGACAAGACTCAATCACAAGAAGAAACTCCATCTTCAACTTGATGGAAACATGAAGAGCTACAAGGAATATAAATGAATAAGTTTTGAAGAAAAGACTTGGACTCCTGTCGGGGGGTTACCCCCGAGTAGGGTAAAGGCAAGTGCTAAATGGAGGGTTAGAAGAGAAGTTTGGTCGAGTAGCCGCCTACCCGTTACACGCTACCCGGTCGACTGCTACTCGGTCTTACACAAAAGATGATCAGAAAGATGAATCAAGGAAGTTATGCTCCTCCGAATAGAAGAGCAGGTCCGAGTAAAACTGGCGGGAACCTACTCGGGCCAGGAGTCAAAGGAGCCGTTCTGACAACGGATCCCGCATATCCCGGGTCCGTACTTGGCACTGTTCACAGCACTGTTCATCTGGGGACGGCGTGCCTGACAGCGACAGTGTGTCAGCAGGGCGTTGCAGGATAGGGGGGACCTACTCTGTGTTCGCACAGTGATAACAGACTGGTTACTTGGTTTTGCCCAACGACTTTCTGCATCAGGACAAGCTTAGAAGCCAAAGCTGTCAGCGGGAGCTCGGAAGAAGGACGGTGTGCACACAATGTCGACACTTGTTTGTATTTGGCTGTATCTGGCTGGGCATCGGGTATATAAGGTGCCCCGCCGCCTCCTGCGCGAGGGACGAGACTTGGGCTGGATCATACGTAGAGATTCTTGACCTAATTCTACCCGGAGAGAGAAGAGTGGCTACTCGGTAGCAAGAACCATTGTACTGTGGCTACTCGGTGAGACACCAGAATACATAAAGAAAGGCAGGAGTAGGGGTTTTACCTCCTCACGAGGGCCCTGAACCTGGGTAGATTGTGTTGTTTGCAGTGCTAGTTTCATCCTTCACGCGTCTACTCGTCGCGTGATCCCTCCCCGAGCGCCTCCAGCGTCCTTCGTCCCCACATCTTTAGCCATCCTATGGCATCTGCCGTGACACCACCACGACAGTTGGCGCCCACCGTGGGGCAACCAGCGGCGCTGGCTGGAGTTTCCGTTCGGACGGGATCGATTTCTGCTACCGGAGAGCGCGTGGTCTGTGGCCTTGTCCACAGATTCGGCTCCTTCGACTTCGTCACCGACAACGCCGGCGACTTCGGCGGCAAGGCCATGCTGGAGGGCGGCTCGGTGATCTCCTTCGGCGCGCACCTCGTCTACGTCGCCACCGTCGTCGACTGCGAGTACCCTGAGCTGGTGCATGACGCGGAGGATCCACCAGCCGTTATCGCCGCACGCGGGAGGCCGCTGGGCCGCTCCGCGGACGTCGCGGAGGTGATGGTAGCTGGCCTGGCTGCAGACGCCGGGAAGGGCGCGGTTGCTACCGCTGCGGTCGTCATCGAGGATCTCGCTGGCTCTAGTGCCGGCGGGAAGACGCGCAAGCCTTACGAGAAGGAGTGCAACCTCCCGCTCTCCACTACTCCGACGATCCCTGCGTCTGCTGCGCGGACGGGCATGCCGCCTCCCACCGACCTCGAGCTCCTGACAATGAAGGCGCAGCTCGACCGGCAGCGCCAAGAGCTGCTCGCTGAGCAGGCGGAGTTGGACAAGATCAGGCTAGAGCTTAGCTTAGATCAGCTAGAGTACAACAAGGCTCACGGTTTCACACCAGTGGTTAGGAGAGCTAGCAAAGTAGGCGCTACGCGTCGTAACCTAGGTGCCGAGATGGCAACTGTTGTAGAGGCTCCCAGTCAGTCCGCCACCGCAAACACCTCCACCCGACCCAGATATAGCACACCCGCCAAAACACTTAGAGCTACTGAGGCTGTAGCTGCCAAGTTGCCGCGTCTAGCTGGAGACGCGCGCGTTAGGCAGCAGGAGAGGCTGAACGAGTTAGTGCTAGAGGCGGCTAGGCAGAATGAGGAGTTCCGAAAAGCCAACCCGGGTGCCGGAGCTTCTCAGGTGGTGCACTCGCACGCAGCTAGATCTAACGATCAAGCCTCATCTCCGCATCCCAGCCGCGAGAAGAGCCGTAGCGGTCGTTCTGGCAAGGACAGACAAATGCAGGTGTACGAGCCGGCTGTCGCCGCGAAACAGCTCGTTGTGCCGCGACAGTCCGGTCAGAAACACAACGCTGCAGGAGCAGGCTCTCAAGCCCATAAAGCTCAAAGCCAGGTCCGAGCTGGAGAGCGCCCAGGTCCTTCTCAGCATCCCGCCGCTCAGCCTACCCGGCAGAGGCAGCAGCCGCGCGCAGTGGCGCCAGTCACCAACCCGGTGGAGCAGCCTGCAGCTGTGCAGGTGGATAGATATGATGACGGCTACTCGGCCATGGAGATGGCTGGCTATGATATTCTAGATCGTGTTGGCGAGCGCGTGTTGGCGCCTGGAGATGCAAGGCACCAGCTGGACCGGATCAGCTTGTCGGCACGGCTTGAGAACACGGGTCCTCCTGGCCCCGAATGCTTCGGCCCGCGCATCATGAACGAGCCGTCCGTGAAGAATTTCCAGCTTGCAAGAGGCACCAAGAGTTACAACGGCAGCACCAAGCCGGAGGATTGGCTCAATGACTATGTCACCGCGGTTCATATCGCGAACGGCAACCGGAGATGCGCGGTGCGGTACGTCCCGCAGATGCTAGAGGGTCCTGCTCGCACTTGGCTCAACAACTTGCCCAAGAACAGCATCAATTGCTGGCTGGATTTCTCGGACGCCTTCATCAACAACTTCACAAGCACTTACAAGAGGCCGAATAGGCCACAACAGCTGTCCGCTTGCAGGCAGCGAGAAGACGAGACGGACCGCGAGTACCTTACTCGGTGGAGCACATTGAGGAACACCTGTGAAGGTGTGAATGAAGCCCAGGCCATTACTTGGTTCGCGCAGGGTTGCAGACATGGCAGTATGCTGTGGCAAAGGTTGCAGAGGGAGATGCCAAACACTCTGGCGGAGACCATCAAGATTGCGGATCAGTACGCACTCGGTGACCCTACTCAGCCCCTGATGGATTCATCTGAGCCGAGAAGAAACTTCAGCAACAGCAAGCGCAACGAGTTCCGCAACAAGCGCAGGGGTGACCGAATAGATACTCGGTACGACCCTGAAGAGGTGAATGTAGTGGCTGTTGGAGCTGGGGGTAGCCAAATGCAGAAACCTGCTGGAGCCTACGCGCAGAACCAGAACCAGGGCCAAGGCAACAAGAAACCATTCCGTGCTCCTCAGTCGGGTAGCGGCAACTCCGAGCAGCCGAGGAAGTTCGTCTTTGACGACATGAAGGATGGCCCATGCAGTTTTCACACTCAGCACCCCTCAAGGCCAGCTAATCATACTACCCGGCAGTGCGACTGGTGGGATCTGATCAAGAATGAAGGCTTGCCTCCTCCTCCTCCTCTGCCAGCGACCAATGCTAATGTGCAGCCTGTTCGCGCACCCGCAGCTCGGCCGCCAGTGTTTCCGAGAAGGGAAAATGTGAACCAAGTGGCTTTAGGAGCCAACCGTCACTTCAACAATGAGAGCTACCGCAACAACAACAACAGCTACAACCGCAACAACAACAGAGGCAACAACAACTACCAAGGCAACAACAACGGCAACAATGAGGGCGGAGGCCGCAACCAGTACCAAGAGCACCACGAGAGCTACATGATCTTCACTTCCGAGCCTGTCGACAAGCAATCACAGCACAGGCGTGCCATGGAGGTCAATGCAGTGATTCCTGTTGTCCCTCACTACATGTATTGGTGTGACCAAGAGATCAGGTGGTCCCGAGTAGATCATCCCAAGGTGATGCCCAACCCGGGTAGCTACGCCTTGGTGTTGGATCCTACTTTCCTGGGTCCCGAGAAGAATGTGAGGTTCAGCAAGGTGCTAATCGACCACGGCAGCAGCATCAACATCGTGTACAAAGACACACTTGAGAAGCTTGGTCTGGCTGAGAACATGCTGCTGCCTAGCAAGACCACCTTCCATGGCATTGTGCCGGGAGTCTCGTGCAACCCGATTGGCCGAGTGTGGATAGATGTGCTGTTCGGTACAAGGGAGAACTGCCGTACAGAGCGCCTGCAGTTCGAGGTGGTTGATCATCAGAGCCCTTATCACGCTCTACTTGGCAGGCCTGCTCTGAGCAAGTTCATGGCTTCTACCCACACGGCGTATCTGAAGATGAAGATCCCTGGCCCCAACGGTGTGATTACCATCGCTGGTGATTACAAGAAGTCCATGGAGTGTGCCTCTGCTGGTTCCCAGTTGGCGGAGTCAATGGTGATCGCTGCCGAGAAGAAGAAGATGTACGAGGTGGTGGCCATGGCGCAATCCGCGCAAGCTGGCGCGCAGGGCGTACCGAGTACGCAACACGGGACCGCGTTCCAGGCATCTCAAGAAACCAAGAAGGTCCAGGTCGACCCCGAGTTCCCAGACCGTGTAGCCATCATTGGCTCCGGGTTGGCGGAGAAATAGGAAAGCGAGCTCATCCACTTCCTCCGTGAGAATCGGGATGTATTCGCCTGGTCCAATGAAGATCTACCAGGAGTCCCGAGGGAGTTGGTTGAGCACTCATTACATGTGCGTCCTGACGCCAAGCCAGTGAAGCAGGCTATGCGCCGCTTCGGAGATGAGAGAAGGAAGGCCATTGGTGACCAGATCACCAAGTTGCTGATAAGCAATTTCATCATGGAGGTGCTGCATCCGGATTGGCTAGCCAACCCGGTCATGGTCGAGAAGAAGAAGGAGGATCCCAAGGCTGCTACTGCATGGCGCATGTGTGTCGACTACACCGACTTGAACAAGGCGTGCCCCAAGGATCCCTTCCCGCTACCTCGCATCGATCAAGTGATCGATTCCACTGCTGGTTGTGAACTGCTGTCTTTCATAGATGCCTACTCTGGTTTCCATCAGATTGCACTCAATCCTGCTGATCAAATAAAGACTGCTTTCATTACCCCGTACGGGGCTTATTGCTATCGTGTCATGTGTTTTGGCTTGAGGAATGCGGGTGCAACCTATCAGAGATGCATGCAGAAATGCTTGCATGATCAGCTCGGCAAGAACGTGCAGGTGTACGTAGATGACATTGTCATCAAAACGAATAAAACACATACTCTGCTTGCCGATCTTGAGGAAACCTTTGCTAACCTACGCAAGTATAAAATGAAACTCAATCCGAGTAAATGCACTTTCGGCGTCCCGACTGGCAAGCTACTCGGCTTCCTGGTCTCTAGTCGGGGCATTGAAGTTAATCCTTCAAAGATAAAAGCTATTGAGAGCATGTCTTTGCCGAGATCCCTGAAGGATGTACAGAAGTTCACTAGTTGCTTGGCATCTCTGAGCCGTTTTCTGGGCCGAATGGGCGAGAAGGCCCTGCCTCTGTACCAGCTGATGAAGAAAAGTGACAAGTTTGTCTGGACTCCCTAAGCAGATGTGGCATTCAACGAGCTGAAGGCAATGCTGGCTAGCGCTCCCATCTTGGCTAGTCCGCTACCCAAGGAGCTGATGCTATTATACATTGCTGCCACTAACCGAGTAGTCAGTGTGGTGATTGTGGTGGAGCGAGAAGAAGAAGGCAAGAGTGTGCAGCGCCCAGTGTACTATCTCAGTGAAGTGTTGTCTAGCTCCAAGCAAAACTACCCGCACTACCAGAAGATGACCTATGGCGTGTACCTGGGCGCCAAGAAGCTAAAGCATTACTTCCAAGAGCATTCTATCACGGTTGTGAGCTCTGCGCCCATCTCGGATATCATGGGCAACAAGGAGGCGAGTGGCAGAGTAGCCAAGTGGGCAATCGAACTGGCCGCGTATGCACCCGCGTATGCGAGAAGAGAAGCTATCAATTCACAGATTCTGGCAGAGTTTCTGGTGGATTGGGCCGAGGTGCAGTATGAACCTCCTGCTCCAGTTTCTAATTACTGGAAGATGCACTTTGATGGCTCGAAGGTGAAGGAAGGCCTTGGTGCTGGCGTAGTGCTTACGTCACCCAAGCGAGATCAACTCAAGTATGTGCTGCAGATTCATTTCAAGGCGTCCAACACCGTAGCAGAGTACGAGGCAGTGGTGCATGGCTTGCGAGTAGCCAAGGAGGTTGGCGTGCAGCGCATTATATGCTATGGCGATTCAGATCTGGTGGTGCAGCAAGTCTCTGGCACTTGGGATGCTCTAGATGCCAACATGGCATCATATCGCTTCCTGGTACAGTCTATGACTGGATTCTTCGAAGGCTGCGAGTTCCAGCACATTCACCGAGCAGAGAACGAAGCGGCAGACGAGCTGTCCAAGTTGGGATCTTCTCGGCAATCCATCCCGGCGGGGGTTGCCTTGGAGCACTTGAGGAAGCCATCCATCAAGCCCTCTCCCAACTCGGAATCCATATTTGTCCCTTCTCTGCCAAGCGAGGAATCTGATCCAATGGAGATTGACTGGGAGAATGCTACAGGAAACCCGGGGACTGCTGCTCCCAACTCGGGGACTGCCGTTCTCTACTCGGGGACTGCCACTCCCTACTCGGGGACTGCCACTCCCTACTCGAGGACTGCCACTCCATACTCGGGGACTGCTGTCCTTAACCCGGGGACTGTCGCATTCATTGAGGAAGTCCTTGCCAATCGATCAGCGCTCCAGAGAAGTGCTCCCAACCCTAAAGAGCAACCAGAGGTGTCTGTCCCAATGGAAGTGGACGAACCGGTGTTTCCCACACAGGAGACACCGAGTTGGGCCATGCCCATAATATCCTTTCTAAGGGACGGTACTCTGCCAGAAGATGAGGTGGCCGCAAGACAGATTCAGAGAAGATCCAAGGGCTACACTATATTTCGAGATGTGCTGCACAAAAGAAGTGCCACCGGCGTGCTGCAACGTTGTGTGGAACCAGAAGAAGGAGGAGAAATTCTGCTGGAATGTAACATCCCAAATCTTATATTTGGAATGTTTTGCATTTAGAGCATATGCATAGCATGGCATGTTTTAAAAATTTGCATTTGTTTGTTACATTAGAAACCCTAAATTTAAATCATGTTTAAAGAGAATCATCTTCCCTCTATAAGGCCATATAGGCCAATGTATTTTATTATTTTTATCTATCCTAAAAAAACCCCTCTAAATACCCTAGATAGATAGAGTTTCAAATTACAAATTTTTCAAAATTTGTTTCATCATTTTTGGAATTATATTTTAAAAGTTATTAAGGTTTTGGTTTTGGTTTAAAAAAAAAAAAAAAAAAAAAAAAAAAAAAAAAAACAAAACAGCCGAGCGGACCGACCGGCCCAGCGCGCGCGCGCGGCGCGCAGCACAATGGGCCAGCCGGCCCAGCCAGCCCGCCTGGCTGTGGAAGCGTTCGAACAAAAAAAAAAAAAAAATCTACGCAGCCGCTGACGCGTGGGCCCCGCCCACGACGTCAGCGATGACGTCATCGCTCGCCGGAATCCGTTCCGGATTCGCAGCCGGCAACCGCCGCCGCGGATTCCGCGGCCGAATCGGCCGCGCCCTAGCTCCTCGCCCACGCCACGCCCCCTATATAAGCCGCCGCCCCCCCACCTCGACGTCCGCACCAAGCCCCGCCGCCATCTCCTCGAAAACCACAGCGCCGCCACCGCCAGCGAGCTCGCGCCGAGGAGGCGAGCACGCCGGAGCACTCGCCGTCGCCGGAAACCCCGCCGTTCGCCGCCGCCGTCCACGTCTGCCCCGCCGGCCGCCCATCTCCGGTGAGCGCGGAAGGATTTGGTCGTGGGCCGTCGGATCTCGATCCAACGGCTCCGATCCAGATCTGACCGACCGGTCAACGCGGCTGACGTCACGCTGACGTCATGCCTGCGTCAGCCGGTCAAATTTCAGTCAATTCCGTTTATTTCCGTATTAAAAATTCCAGATTTTGCTTAAATTTTTTAAAATCAATAACTTTAGTTCTGTAACTCCGTTTTGCGCGTTTAATATACCAAATGAAAGAGAAAAATGAGATCTATCTATCTACGCAATCAAATCTGTATTTAGATCTATATTTATTTTCTGTTTTCAATTATACTTTCTGGGCTATTTAAATCATATAAAATCAACCGTAACTCGAAATTCATCGATTCTTCTTTGTATGATCTTGTTTTGATTTGATCTATTCAGGAAAAATATCATCAACTTGTGTAGATGCATAATTCAATTTAGATCTCACAAGATCTTAATCTAGCCCTATTAATGCATTATAATTGCTTTAATTATTTTTAATACAACAAAAACACTTTCAATGCATCAGGCATGTCAATAATAATCAGAGAACATTAATAGATCTATTCATGCATCATTAAGATTTCATGCATACATGTGTTGCATCTTGTTGCTCTGTTGCTTATGATTGTCGATTGCCACGTGTAGATTACAACGACTACAACGATTGTGGTTGCGAGGAGTGTTTGAGCAACTGCACGTGTTGCCAAGGCAAGTGACACACATGATCCCATTATTTTACTATATGCATTAGAGCTTTTATAGTAGTTATGCATGTGTAGGAGTTGATTGTACCGCTATGCTAGTTGTTATTAGGGATTGTTCCACTAACACCCAAGTGGAGTAATCACATGATACCCTAGATTGTAGCATCCATGTGATAGACAACATCGTAGTGGTAGATTGCTTAGCCATGCTCTAGCTATTCGTGGTTGGGTTTATTATCATGTTATGTTGAAAATTGTTATTTTAATTGCTTATGAATACAACATGATAATTAACTAACCACTGGGCGGATTGCTAGAGAGTCATCAGAGTACAAAGTTTGGTGGGGACCGCCGCCCAGTATCTTGAGATCATGTTTACTTTCTTTATGTAGTTGTTATTTTCGTGCAACCATGTTTCATATTAGTATGGGCTAGACATAGATTGTAGGTTGTGGTGACTCGAACCCAACGTGTCCAGAGATGTAGATTAGTGGTAGGTTGGTCCGGCTCGTGGTGGGTTTGGGGAGCTACTCCTTATGATTTATGGCTTGATCTTCTTTCCTTCTGTGGTACTACTTGGTGTATCATGGTGTTTGGGGTCGATCAGGCAACATGGGTAAAGGGCACAAACCTCGCGAGGGTTAAAACTAAGATCTTAGCCGTGTTCCATTGGTTAGGAACAATTCAACAACTAGATGGGAAACATGACATATCTCGTTCATCTTGTTTTGTTAATTATTAATAATTTGACTATGGGTTATTTGGAGAAGTGCCTGATGGTTTTTCAGCGTGCTAATCCAAAGGGTAGGAGCACTTTGCTATCAACCAAAGTGTCCAATTATGTGAAAAATCTAAATTCTAATAAATGATAGGTCAAATGCTGTTATGCAAAATAGCCTAGAAACTCCACAAGCCAAATATGCATGTAGAATAGCACTTGCCATTATTATACCACCATAGTGTCACTTGCCATCATTGCTCAGAATGATCTGACCTCCTTTTTGGGGGCTGCATATTCCAACGTGCAGGTTATTCGGATTCGGAATAGCTTTTCGTAGGTTTTCGAGGCTTCACATCAACCTTTGTTCGCCTGTGGCTTACAAACAAGAAGATGGAGGTCTACCGCTGCTTTGCTGTTTGATTAATATTTATTTGAGCTAGCACTTCGCTATGCAGTTTGTAATAAATTACTTTACTCTGGATAATTTCGATAGTTTTCAATACATTTGTTTACTTTGAATACTATCTATGCTGTGTGTGCTGGTGAACGGTCCAGGGGCCAGTACTACACACAAAAGTATAGCTCGTGTTGGGTTGTACTACTACAGATGGTATCAGAGCAAATGTTGATTGTAGGCTCGAAAACCTATGTTTGGAATAGGAAGCCATAGGATGAAAAACTTTACTTTACTTTCCATCTATACATTCATTACCTTTCACCTCATACCACTTGTCTTTACTAATTTTCACTCTTACCTTTCTATAGATGAGTACCGAAAAAGAAGTCTACCATGTGGAGGATAACTCGGACGTGGAATTCGAGACCGAGCTTGCATACTTAACCAAGATGCTGGGGTTCTTCCTGCCAAAGATTGAGGGCTACAAGATGGATAGCAACGTACCCGGAGGCAAGCGGTGGAACCTCACAACCACCATTGTGGTGAGTATTGTGAATGGTATCGCCAACGTCCTCATCTACAAGGACAAGTACTCCAGCTGGGAAGAAGGACTAGTCGGCTCCATGAAGTATGCTCTGGCGCGGCTGAACTATGACTACCGCGACCAGATCTCTGAAGATTCCATCTATAGGGACTTTGGGAAGAGGAATGAAGATGGGAAGGTCATGGTGAGCCACGATCCGGACAAGACCAGAATGCAGAAGCACATGGAGGATATGGAGTCTTATAGTGTGGGAATGGAGAATCTTGCTCGCAAGAACTTGACAGAGAGTGAGGAGGCAAGGGCCACTATCTACCACCAAGCAAATGAGATCGCCACACTCAAGGCCCAGATGGATGCTCTCAACGCCCAGATGGACGGCCTCAAGATCCAGGTTGAGAAGCTCAAGTCTAGTGACACTAGACTCACCATGGAGCTAGTGGAGAAGGATCACCTGCTCACAAGGCATGGGATCAGCGTGGACATACCTGAGGAGCTCCTTCAACCACCTCCACTGCCGCAACCCCCTAGTCGAGAGGTTAGAGAGAAGAGCTGTGATGAAGTGATCAAGGTGGAAGGCCCTGAAGAAGAGGAAGAGGACCCAGAGGAGGTGGAGTATGAGAAGGATGAAGATGACACGGATGATGAGGACTATGACGTGAATGAGGATCGTAAGAGGAAGAAGGGAGGAAAGTCCCCAAGTGGCAAGCGCTCCCGGAAGTAGATAGATAGTCCACCATTAGCCTTCGTTAGGAATTAAATCGTGATAGGTTTGACCATACCAAAAGTTGTGGTATGGCAATATTAGCTCGAATATTTTCAATAAGTTTTGTAAACATTAAGTGCTTCAATTTTCGCAGGAATTTTAGGCCTAATTTCTAAAAGCTATATAAAGTGTTTGATTGGTTTGATTGATGGTTACAAAGTGTTGTTTGGTTCATATATAGTATGGGTAGTTATTCTCCTTAGTCCTATCTGTCTAAACTCGTCTATGCTAACATTTAGATGGCTCCCCGACGCGACACTAGCCGCAACAACGAGGAAGAGGAGAACAACAACAACAACAACAATATGGAGAATGCAGTGACCCAGCTAGCCCAACTGATGGCCCAGTACATCACCCACAACAACAACAATCCTCCACCACCACCACCACAGGTGGACATGCTCACTCGTTTCCTGAGGTTAAGGCCAGAGAAGTTCTCCAGTGCATCTGAGCCCATGCTTGCTCTTGATTGGTTGCGATCTGTGAGCAAGGACCTAGTGACCATTGGATGCAGTGAAGAGGAGAAAGTGAGGTTTGCCGCTCACCTACTGGAGGGACAAGCTGCTTCCTGGTGGGATAACTATCAGATTTCCCACCCCATTGAGGAAGTCACCTGGGATATGTTTCAAGAGGGATTCCGCAATGCCCATGTCTCGTCTGGAGTGATGAGTCTCAAGAGGAGGGAATTCCGCAACCTGCGACAGTACCATCGCTCAGTTACGGAGTACATAGATGAGTTTAGCAACTTAGCTCGCTATGCACCAGAGGATGTGGACACCGATGCTAAGAGGCGTGAGAAGTTCCTCGATGGACTCAATGATGAGCTGGCCATTCAACTGTCAGTGGTTCACATCACTAACTTCCAATCACTCATTGACAAGGCCATCATACTGGAGGGCAAGCATAAGCAGGCGGAGAAGCGCAAGAGGAAACACATGGGAGGAAACCACAGCTCAGGCCCACATCAGAGGGTACGCACTCACCATGACAACGGTGGAAACTCTGGGCAGCACCGGACTGGAGGAAATGGGCACAACCATCGTGGAGGTCATCAGCACAATGGAGGAAATGGTCACAACAATGGAGGCTATAGAAGCAACAGCCAGCACCAGGGAGGCAACGGACAGAACCGCAACTACAACCACAGCCACAACCACCCCTACAAGAAGGACCTCAGCCAGGTGCAATGCTTCAAATGCAAGAAGACGGGACACTTCGCCGACAGGTGTACGGAGGAGAAGGCCGTAGATGGAACCAAGGCCAACATATCCCAGAAGGCAACAATCAACCACGTGAGTGTGGAGGAGGTGCAAGCTGAACCAGACCTCGTGCTCGGTAAGTTCTTGGTTAATACTTACCTTGCACTCGTACTATTTGATACCGGAGCATCGCATTCATTCATATCAAAGGCATTTGTGGTTAGAAATAAGCTAGCTACTGAGGTTCTTAAGAGATCCATTAGGATTAGCTCTCCAGGTGGGGAAATGCTATCAACCCAGGGGTGTCGCCTACTAGCCTTATCTATAGGAACACACACTTTCCCCACAGACCTCATAGTGTTGGATTCACAAGGTTTAGATGTGATTATTGGAATGGATTGGATGGCGAAATATGAGGGTCAGATAGACTGTGCCAAGAGAACAATCACACTCACGACACCTGAAGGTAAAAGAATCAGATATAGGTCCACCCACGACCTTAAGGATATCAAGCTGAATTCTCTTAAGGGGGTTAGCCTAGAGGAGGTACCTATAGTGAAGGAATACCCCGACGTGTTTCCGGAGGAACTACCAGGAATGCCACCTGATAGGGACATCGAGTTTGTCATAGACTTGATACCGGGAACATGACCTATAGCTAAAAGGCCATATAAGATGGATGTAGATGAACTGAAGGAACTCAAGAAACAACTTAAGGAGCAGTTGGATAAAGGATTCATTCAACGGAGTTCTTCGTCATGGGGAGCACCAGTTTTGTTTGTGGAAAAGAAGGATAAGACACAGCGTCTAGTTATGGACTATCGCTCACTGAATGAGGTGACGATAAAGAACAAATATCCACTCCCCAACATCACTGACTTGTTTGATCAGCTGAAGGGAGCTAGTGTGTTCTCTAAGATCGATTTGCGATCTGGATATCACCAGCTGAAGATTAGGAAGGAGGATATTCCAAAGACCGCCTTTACAACAAGGTATGGTCTCTATGAATACACCGTCATGTCTTTTGGATTGACCAATGCCCCGGCATACTTTATGAGCATGATGAACAATGTATTCATGGAGTTCTTGGATAAGTTTGTAGTGGTATTCATAGATGATATTCTAGTATACTCCAAGAATGAGGAGGAACATGGAGGACACTTACGTTTGATTCTTGGAAAGCTAAGGGAACATAAGTTATATGCTAAGTTTGGTAAGTGTGAGTTTTGGTTGAATACAGTGGGATTCTTAGGACACGTGGTGTCAGGAGATGGTATTGCAGTAGACCAAGCCAAGGTATCAGCTGTAACTGAGTGGGAATCACCAAAGAATGCGAAGGATATCCGGAGTTTCTTAGGACTTGCGGGATATTACCGTAGGTTCATTGAGAATTTCTCCAAGATTGCTAAGCCTATGACAGAATTGTTGAAGAAGGAAAAGAGGTTCTTATGGAGTGAGGACTGTGAGGCTAGTTTCCAAGATCTGAAGCAACGATTAGTAACAGCACCAGTTCTATGCCTGCCGGATCTCCAGAAGGATTTCCAAGTGTACTGCGACGCTTCACGTCGAGGACTAGGTAGCGTATTGATGCAGGATGGAAGAGTAGTTGCATACGCATCACGACAGCTCAAAAATCACGAGAAGAACTATCCGACTCATGATTTAGAGCTAGCTTCAGTTGTACATGCCCTTAGGACATGGAGACATTATCTCATGGGCAAGAGATGTGACATCTTTACGGATCACAAGAGTTTGAAGTACATCTTCACTCAAAAGGAGCTGAATATGAGGCAGAGGAGATGGTTGGAGTTGATAAAGGACTACAATTTGAATCTCCAATATCACCCAGGGAAGGCTAATGTCGTAGCAGACGCACTGAGCCGCAAGGGGTGTGTGAATGGACTGACTGCAGGGGAGTTACCAGATGAATTGTGTGAACAATTCAAGTCTCTCCGTTTGGAATTAGTGAATGAAGGGTATTTGGCAGCCATGGAGGTAACGCCAACACTGATGGACAGGATCAAGGGAGCCCAGAAGGATGATGAAGGGGTAAAGGAAATAAAGGAGAAAATGAGTAAAGGAAAGATGAAGGAGTTTCATGAAGATGCCGATGGTACATTATGGTTCGGGAAGCGTGTTTGTGTACCGCAGGATCCCGACATTAGAAAGCTGATATTACAAGAAGCTCATGACTCACCATATTCCATTCACCCAGGGAACACCAAGATGTACATGGATCTGAAGGAAAGATTTTGGTGGAATAATCTGAAGAAGGACATCGCAGAGTACATTGCATTGTGTGATGTGTGCAGTAGAGTAAAATCTGAGCATCAGAAGCCGGCAGGATTATTGCAGCCATTACCCATACCAGACTGGAAATGGGATAAGATTGGGATGGATTTTATCACCGGATTGCCTAGAACTAGGTCTGGTTATGATTCAATTTGGGTAGTGGTCGATCACTTGACAAAGGTGGCTCATTTCATACCAGTAAAGACCACCTACACTAGCGCCAAATTGGCTAAGCTATACATGAGTAGAATAGTCTGTGCACATGGGGTGCCAAAAGGAATTGTGTCTGATAGAGGAACACAGTTCACATCACATTTCTGGCGACAGTTGCACGAGACATTGGGGACAAGGCTAGAGTTTAGCACAGCGTTTCACCCTCACACGGATGGTCAGACTGAGAGAGTGAATCAGATTCTAGAGGATATGTTGAGAGCTTGCGCTCTAGATTATGGCTCTAGCTGGGATGAGAGTTTGCCTTACGCGGAGTTTTCCTACAACAATAGCTACCAGTCTAGCATAGAGATGGCTCCATTTGAAGCACTATATGGAAAGAAGTGCAGGACTCCTTTGTTATGGGATGGGGTAGGAGAACGTAGTTTCTTTGGTCCTGACCTTATTAAGGATGCTGAGGAGAAGGTTAGACTGATTCGCGATAGGTTGAAGATAGCACAGTCAAGGCAGAAGAGTTATGCTGATTCAAAGCGTAGGGAAGTGACCTACGAGATTGGTGATAGGGCATATCTAAGAGTATCGCCGCTGCGCGGAGTTAAGCGCTTTGGAATTAAGGGAAAGCTAGCACCGCGTTTCGTTGGACCGTATAAAGTTCTGTCACGCAAGGGAGAAGTAGCCTATCAGTTGGAATTGCCAGAAGGGTTGTCTAACGTCCATGACGTGTTCCATGTGTCTCAATTGAAGAAGTGTCACCCAGGAATGACAGATACACCATTGAGAGACACCATTCCGCTAGAAGAGGTCCAATTGGAGAGTGATCTCACGTATGAGGAGAAGCCTATAAGGATTTTGGATACAGCTGAGAGAATGACACGGACTAAAACGATCAAATTCTGCAAGGTTCAGTGGAGTCATCACACTGAAGAGGAAGCTACGTGGGAACGAGAGGAGGATCTTCGAGAAGACCACCCACACCTATTTGCTAGCCACTCCGAAGCTCGAGGGCGAGCTTCATCTTAAGGGGGTTAGTCTGTAACATCCCAAATCTTATATTTGGAATGTTTTGCATTTAGAGCATATGCATAGCATGGCATGTTTTAAAAATTTGCATTTGTTTGTTACATTAGAAACCCTAAATTTAAATCATGTTTAAAGAGAATCATCTTCCCTCTATAAGGCCATATAGGCCAATGTATTTTATTATTTTTATCTATCCTAAAAAAACCCCTCTAAATACCCTAGATAGATAGAGTTTCAAATTACAAATTTTTCAAAATTTGTTTCATCATTTTTGGAATTATATTTTAAAAGTTATTAAGGTTTTGGTTTTGGTTTAAAAAAAAAAAAAAAAAAAAAAAAAAAACAGCCGAGCGGACCGACCGGCCCAGCGCGCGCGCGCGGCGCGCAGCACAATGGGCCAGCCGGCCCAGCCAGCCCGCCTGGCTGCGGAAGCGTTCGAACAAAAAAAAAAAAAATCTACGCAGCCGCTGACGCGTGGGCCCCGCCCACGACGTCAGCGATGACGTCATCGCTCGCCGGAATCCGTTCCGGATTCGCAGCCGGCAACCGCCGCCGCGGATTCCGCGGCCGAATCGGCCGCGCCCTAGCTCCTCGCCCACGCCACGCCCCCTATATAAGCCGCCGCCCCCCCACCTCGACGTCCGCACCAAGCCCCGCCGCCATCTCCTCGAAAACCACAGCGCCGCCGCCGCCACCCGCCGCCACCGCCAGCGAGCTCGCGCCGAGGAGGCGAGCACGTCGGAGCACTCGCCGTCGCCGGAAACCCCGCCGTTCGCCGCCGCCGTCCACGTCTGCCCCGCCGGCCGCCCATCTCCGGTGAGCGCGGAAGGATTTGGTCGTGGGCCGTCGGATCTCGATCCAACGGCTCCGATCCAGTTCTGACCGACCGGTCAACGCGGCTGACGTCACGCTGACGTCATGCCTGCGTCAGCCGGTCAAATTTCAGTCAATTCCGTTTATTTCCGTATTAAAAATTCCAGATTTTGCTTAAATTTTGTAAAATCAATAACTTTAGTTCTGTAACTCCGTTTTGCGCGTTTAATATACCAAATGAAAGAGAAAAATGAGATCTATCTATCTACGCAATCAAATCTGTATTTAGATCTATATTTATTTTCTGTTTTCAATTATACTTTCTGGGCTATTTAAATCATATAAAATCAACCGTAACTCGAAATTCATCGATTCTTCTTTGTATGATCTTGTTTTGATTTGATCTATTCAGGAAAAATATCATCAACTTGTGTAGATGCATAATTCAATTTAGATCTCACAAGATCTTAATCTAGCCCTATTAATGCATTATAATTGCTTTAATTATTTTTAATACAACAAAAACACTTTCAATGCATCAGGCATGTCAATAATAATCAGAGAACATTAATAGATCTATTCATGCATCATTAAGATTTCATGCATACATGTGTTGCATCTTGTTGCTCTGTTGCTTATGATTGTCGATTGCCACGTGTAGATTACAACGACTACAACGATTGTGGTTGCGAGGAGTGTTTGAGCAACTGCACGTGTTGCCAAGGCAAGTGACACACATGATCCCATTATTTTACTATATGCATTAGAGCTTTTATAGTAGTTATGCATGTGTAGGAGTTGATTGTACCGCTATGCTAGTTGTTATTAGGGATTGTTCCACTAACACCCAAGTGGAGTAATCACATGATACCCTAGATTGTAGCATCCATGTGATAGACAACATCGTAGTGGTAGATTGCTTAGCCATGCTCTAGCTATTCGTGGTTGGGTTTATTATCATGTTATGTTGAAAATTGTTATTTTAATTGCTTATGAATACAACATGATAATTAACTAACCACTGGGCGGATTGCTAGAGAGTCATCAGAGTACAAAGTTTGGTGGGGACCGCCGCCCAGTATCTTGAGATCATGTTTACTTTCTTTATGTAGTTGTTATTTTCGTGCAACCATGTTTCATATTAGTATGGGCTAGACATAGATTGTAGGTTGTGGTGACTCGAACCCAACGTGTCCAGAGATGTAGATTAGTGGTAGGTTGGTCCGGCTCGTGGTGGGTTTGGGGAGCTACTCCTTATGATTTATGGCTTGATCTTCTTTCCTTCTGTGGTACTACTTGGTGTATCATGGTGTTTGGGGTCGATCAGGCAACATGGGTAAAGGGCACAAACCTCGCGAGGGTTAAAACTAAGATCTTAGCCGTGTTCCATTGGTTAGGAACAATTCAACAACTAGATGGGAAACATGACATATCTCGTTCATCTTGTTTTGTTAATTATTAATAATTTGACTATGGGTTATTTGGAGAAGTGCCTGATGGTTTTTCAGCGTGCTAATCCAAAGGGTAGGAGCACTTTGCTATCAACCAAAGTGTCCAATTATGTGAAAAATCTAAATTCTAATAAATGATAGGTCAAATGCTGTTATGCAAAATAGCCTAGAAACTCCACAAGCCAAATATGCATGTAGAATAGCACTTGCCATTATTATACCACCATAGTGTCACTTGCCATCATTGCTCAGAATGATCTGACCTCCTTTTTGGGGGCTGCATATTCCAACGTGCAGGTTATTCGGATTCGGAATAGCTTTTCGTAGGTTTTCGAGGCTTCACATCAACCTTTGTTCGCCTGTGGCTTACAAACAAGAAGATGGAGGTCTACCGCTGCTTTGCTGTTTGATTAATATTTATTTGAGCTAGCACTTCGCTATGCAGTTTGTAATAAATTACTTTACTCTGGATAATTTCGATAGTTTTCAATACATTTGTTTACTTTGAATACTATCTATGCTGTGTGTGCTGGTGAACGGTCCAGGGGCCAGTACTACACACAAAAGTATAGCTCGTGTTGGGTTGTACTACTACATGGAAATACACCAAGGAGAATGCGGGCACCACGCCTCTTCTCGGGCATTGGTCAAGAAAGCTTTTCGGCATGGCTTCTACTGGCTCACAGCTCTGCAGCAAGCTGAAGATATCGTGAGGAAGTGTAATGGCTGCCAGATGTTCGCGAGTAAGATTCACATGCCTGCGTCCGAGTTGAAGACAATTCCTATCACATGGCCGTTTGCCGTATGGTGCCTGGATATGGTTGGCCCCTTCAAGCCGGCTAAAGGCAACATGACACACATCTTGGTCATGGTGGACAAGTTCACCAAGTGGATTGAAGTGAAGCCTATTCGGAAGTGCGATGGGGCTAAAGCTGTGAAATTCTTGAAGGATGTGATCCTGAGATACGGCTACCCGCACAGCATCATCACCGACAACGGCACAAACTTCGCAGAGGGAGCAATGGTGCGGTTCTGCAGAGATAAGCACATTCGGCTAGATGTTGCATCTGTTGCACATCCCGCTTCCAATGGGCAAGTGGAAAGAGCAAACGGAATGGTACTGGCAGGCATAAAGCCAAGGCTGATCGAGCCGCTGCTGAAAACACCTGGGTGTTGGCTAGACGAGTTGCCAGCGGTGTTGTGGAGTCTAAGGACTACCCCTAACCGGTCAACCGGCTACACGCCATTCTTCTTGGTATACGGGGCTGAGGCCGTGTTGTCAATAGACTTAGAGCATGACTCTCCTCGAGTAACCCTCTACACTGAGGTGGAGGCGAAAGAAGCTCGAGAAGACGACGTTGACCTGCTCGAAGAAGCAAGAGAGCTCACTCTGTCACGTTTGGCTATCTACCAGCAAAACCTGCGGCGTTATCATAGCCGAAAGGTGAACCCAAGGGTTTTCCGAGAAGGAGATATGGTCCTCAGGCTCGTGCAACGCACAGCCGGGATGCACAAATTGTCTCCTCCATGGGAAGGGCCCTTCATTGTGAGCAAAGCGCTGCACAATGATGCCTACTATCTTGTAGATGTGCGTCCATCACAGGCGAACAGGGCAGATAAAGCTGGAGAGGAGTCCAAGCGCCCTTGGAATGTAGCCCTACTTCGTCGCTTTCATTCATGAGCAAAGATGTGTATGTACTCTCTTATCCGAGTTAAAATTCTACCCTACAATCTGAGATTCAGCTCGGGGACTGCCCTCGCCTAAGACTTGCTCTGTGTGTTTCTACCCGGCTTTACTTTTTCCACTCGGTTGCTCTGCTTAAAAATTTCACGAGTACATCTAGTATTGTGTTTAAACCTACATGCCAACTCTTCGACTCTGCTGCTGTCCGAAACCCGGCTTCATGGCAAGCAAGAGAACAAGCAAAAGGTCAATGAGCACAAGAAAAATTACTAAGGAAAGAAAAGGCGCAGGAACCGAGTAGGATGCCTTTTACTGTTGTTTCTTGTTAACTCCTTCTCGGCTAAGTGGTGGGCTGCGTTACTATGAGTATTTCTAAGTGGCTAAGTATTTGCAACTCCAACTTTGAATTCTTGTGACTTGAATACCAAAAAAGCAACAAGTTGCGGGTAAGAGCTGAGATAAAAAGAAAGAGCGAATAAGAAATGCAACTCGGGGACTCGCATCATAACGCAACCCGACATTCGAGCCAAAGTTGCTCAAATTGATTAAGTTAAAATATCAAACATGAATAAAACTGAGTAGCAAACGACAAGGGTAATTGTTTCGATACATCTGCACCCGGCATCCCGGGGATCTGATAAGTGTTTGAAGGATAAGATTGCAGGAGAAAATCAGGTCGAGCTAGCAACGTTCTCGGTGTTGGCTTTGGCCGCTTCATCTTCAGTACTGGCCTTGGTAGCATCTGCTTCCGAGCTGGCGACATCGTTCTTCGTGGTGTCTGCATCTGTCTCAGTGGCAGCCTGATCTGAGGTGGCTGTGGCCACCGAGATGGGCCCCGTCGCCGAGGTGGAGGCAGTCGCTTGGGCGCAGAGGCTAACTGTGTCGTCGAGGGCAGCTCCTGACGAGGTGCCGAACTCGAGCGCGGCGATGTCGATCGACATCTTCTCGCCCTCGTCTTCCTCATCTCTACCCGCGACGAATGCGGCCTTCCCCTTCCCGGTGTCGTCGGCGGGTCGGTCGAAGAAACTCAAGTCCGTCTCCTCCTCGTCCGTCTCTTCGTCTTCGCCCTCCTCCTCGCCTTCGTCCACTTCGGTGTCGGGCTCGGTGAGGCCGTCGATGAAGGTCGCGGTGTCCGCGTACTGGGCGACCTCGTGTGCCACGAGCTGGCGGATAGCCACGGAGTCGGAATCCGTCTCCCACTTGGAGTCTTCACGCATCTCGCGGACAACCTGCAAGTTAAGGTTCTCGTACCAGCTGGTGATGAAGAGCAGCATCATATCAGCGCCTGCCCGAGCTCGAGACGCCCTCCACTTTTTCAGCTCGGCCTTCACGCCGTTCAGCTTCAAGGCGAGTCCATGGATTGTTGTTGGCGCGGAATCCTGAGGCCAGAAGAGGTCATGGAGCTTGAAGGCAATGCGCACCAGCTCGGTGCCCACTCCTCCTAGACGTTAAAGCTGACCTTGCATGACGAGGAGGCATTCTTCAATTTCTGCCTTGGTGTCTGTGGGCTCGCCCTTCTCGGCGCGAGCTGCTCGGGCCTTTGCCAAAGCAGGCTTGCACGAAGACTCAAGGCCGGGGAAGACTTCTATAAGAGCTATTGAGAAGATCAGAGACGGAAGCAGAGTAGAAAATGAACCGAGTAACAGAGACGCAGAAAAGAGGGCACGTACTGTTCAGATCGTAGAGTAGCCCCTGAAGCTTGCTCTTCCACAATTCCTCGTCGGCTAGGTGCCTTTCTTCAATCAAGCGGAGCCCATCCAGCTGAGCGAAGAGGTTAGCATTGGTCTTCTTCAGCACCTCGCATTCCTGCTCAAGGGCTCTCCCCTTGGCCTTAGCTGCTGCTTCGTTTTTCTCCTTCTCGGCAATCAAACTCTTCTTCTCGGCTGCTAAGTTGAGGGCATCTTGGAGCGCAGTCTGCAGCTGGGTCTGGAGAGCTTCCATCTCGGTAGCATGTTCTTTCATTAGCTCGACAGCTTGGCTGGACAGTTGCTGCTGCACCTCAGCAGGCTTGAGACAGTCAAGATGCTCCTCGACGAACTTCTTATGATCTTCTGCGGAGAGCAAAGCATGGTTAGCAGAGTAGCGAAGAAAGAAACGTAAAAACAAGCTGAGAAGAAGGCACATACCTTCCAGTCTCTTGATCGTGGCTTGGCCACTCTCAACGAAGGCACGGCAGTTCGAGTGCTCCTCGGCCAGGGCCTTTAACTTCCCTGCACAGTAGAAGTGGTTAGCGCAAAAAGCAAAAGTGGGCGTAAACACCAAACGCAAGAACCGCGTAGCTAAAAGCGTACCTTCAACTTCAGAAAGCCTAAGGGTGCTGTTCATGACATCCTTCTCGGCTGCCTCGTCGGCTATGCGCTCCTTTTCTAGGGCGGCAATGCGCCTCCTAGCAATGCAATGGTTCCAAAGCAGCCGACGATACAGGCCAGTCCTCTTCAATAAGCTATTCTGAGAAGCAAAAGAAAAAAGAATCAGACAAAGTAATGAAGATTCAACCCGAGAAGGCGGCAACTCGGTTGAGTATCCGCCTACCCGGCCAGAATCTCGGGGACTGGGTGATGGGTAAGGAAAAGAAGAAGAGTAGAGGAAAAGGAAAAGGCAACTCGGGAAGGATGAGTAAGACTTACTGCGTAAGATTGCTCAAGGTCCTCTGCAACCTTGCGGTGGACGAACATCTTGGCGGCGAGAGTGCTGGTGTTGGATGAGATGGTCATGGGCTTGTAACCCATGTCCGCCTTGTTCCAATCGACGCGCATGTGATCCAAGTCGCCCAACTCCATCTCGTCCCAGTTCGGGTTGCCAAGGACCTTGCTGTCCCACTTGGCGTCGATAAATCCGACCAGATCAATTATTTGCTCAAGGCCCGTGGACGTCACCGCCTTGTCCTGGACCTCGCGCGAAGAAATGGAGATAGACTTGTCCTGGTTTTTGGCTGGGGGTCTGGAGTCCACTGCCGCGGCCTGCTTCCCCTTCTTGAGAGCAAGTTTCCTCTCCTCAGGGGTTAAGCCAACCTGGTACTGCTGGCTGACCTTCACCATGTAAGGTGGGAAGCTGGGCGGATCCGAGATGCGGGACGCTGCAGCAGCATCACCAGCCGCGCCGGGCTCGCGGATAACCAGCTGACCAGGCTTGGAGGTTGGTTTTTGGCGGCGGCATCACGGCTACATCTTGCGCGCCACCACGCGGCGGGTTCCGGCGAACAACGCCCTCTGGCGGGCCAGATGGCTTCTCGGCAGCCCGCTTCTTGGAAGTCTCCTTCTTGGCGGCTATCTTCTCGGCGGCCTTCTCTGCTGCAGCTTCCTGGGTTATCTTCTTCGCAACCGGCTTGGCCGGAGGGCTGGCTGCAGCTTTAGTCTTCTGCACCAATGAAGAGCTTGGCGCAGTGGAGGAGGTACTCTGCTGAGTAGGCGGCGCCAAGGGCGCGCTACTCGGCGCGGCATCCGGCTGAGCGCTACCCTGCGCGGCGCCTGGTTGCGCGTCGCTCAGAGGGTATTGCTCCGCCTCGTTGACTACTTCAACCCGCTGCTCGGCAGCGGGATCCTGCTGTGAGGCGTCTGGAACTTCTACCCGCGCCTGGGCCGCGGGGTCTTCTTGTTCAGCAGCTCCTGTTGCTGGCTGCTCTTGTTCTTCTTTCTGCCGCTCAAGGGCGGCTTCGTCGTGCATCTCGTGGTCTTGATCTTGGTTCTCCTCGGCTGTGTTGGCTGGAGGAGAAGGAGGCTTCTCGTGGCGAGAAGCGTCCTGCGCCTCCTGTTCTGCGCTGCGGGACTGCTGCTCCTGCTCGATGTCATGAGCGTCGGTATCCCTGTACCGAGCCTCGTCGGAGTCTTCTCCTCGTGCAGGAGAGGACGCGCCCGCTCTGTCCTGCGCTGCGGGCTCGCTCTCATCGTCGAGGTCGATAAGATTATCGACGTCGATGGCCGTTTTCTTCTTGGTCTTGGTGGGCGCGAGAGCAGCGTCAGCATCCAAGGGGGCTCTGAAGAGAGAAATATGTTCAGAAAAGAGAAAAGGGCAGAAGAAACCGAGAAGAGATAACAAAGTAAAAGAATTGGGAGTTTGCAGCAATAGAGGAGCATAACTGAGGAGAAAGTACTTACCCTTTACGGGTAGGGATCGCCCGTGCTCGTTTCGTCGCGATCTTCGTGGTCGTCTTCCCGGCTGCAGTCTTCTTCTTCTTGGCGGGGGGCTCCTGAGCACCGCTACCCGTCCGTTTGCGGGTAAGAGGAGCAGCGACCGAGAGCGGCTTGACGACAAGGGCTTCCTCGCCCTCATCGTCGCCCTCCTCTTCAGCGTCAGCATCATCTGTGAAATTGGGAAAAAGAGAGAACAACTCAGAAGCAGGAGGCAATTGGTTTGTACTACTTGCGACCAATCCGAATGAGCTCAATAACCTTCGTCTTCGTCCTCAGTCCAATCACGGACAGACGCATCTACACGGTGCTTCTCCGTCTGGGCGTGAGGAAGATTCAGCTTGTCCGCGTTCTCAAAGGAGACCTCGTCGTCTTCTTTCCGGTCATCCGACCAGTTGTCCTCAAAGCGTTCTTGGCTCTCAGCAAGCTGGCGGGCAAGGACCTGAAGAATAGCAAAGCATCACAAGTTAGTCGAGTAGCATGGAGGTATCCTACTCGGAAAGGCGTGCAAACCTAAAAGCACATTAAGCCTAAGCAGTCCTACTCGGCAAGGCGTGCAAACACCAAGCACATTAAGCCTAAGCAATTCTGCTAAGTGCCTTACTCGGGAAGGCGTGCAAACATTAAGCACGTCAAGCCTAAGCAGTTCTACTCAGTGCAGAGTGCAAGTGATAATCGCAGCAAGATAAGAAGGCCAGCTACTCGGAACATACATGCAAAAAGCAAGATAAGGAGTACGTACCCGCTCGATTGGCTTCGTACGGTTGTATGGAATGAAGCCATACTGCCAATTGTCTCTGAGCCCGGTGGTCAGGATGGATCGCGCGTGAGCGGCGACATCCGCGTTGCTGAGCTCGAACGTGGTCGTCCGAGTACAATCGCGGGGGCCGCCCATGTAGCACATGGGGTGGGCGCGTTGCTGGAGTGGCAGCACCCGCCTGGCGATCCAGCAGGCGACTGGATCGTCGCTCTTGAGCCCTTCTTCGATCAGATAGCCGAGGCGCTCCTCCATCTGCGTCAAATTGCTGTCGACGGACGGCTTGGACTTCCAGTTCTGCCTGGTAGGAGCACGGTTGCTCCACGGGGGCAGATTGACCCTGTCCTCCACCTTGGCTCCCTTCTTGGCCGGGATGTTCTTCACGTACAGAAAAGACCTCTGCCACTTACGGACAGAATCCAAGCCCTTGATGCGGGGATGGTTGGTTCCAGGGCGTTGCACCATCATGGCGCTGCCGGTTTCGGTTATCCGGCTGCTGGTGTCCGCCCCGTCTTTCTTGCCTTTGCTCAGCTGGCGGAAGAAAAAATACCTTGACCACGTTTCCGTCGTGGGGCGAACGCCGAGGAAGGCTTCGCACACCACAGCGTGGTAGGAGAGGAAGACAACAGCATTGGGAGGAAGGTGGTGCATCTGGAGACCATAGTGGTCGAGGAAGGAACGAAGAAAACCTGATGCGGGAAGCCCAAATCCTCGCGCGAAGTGCGCAAGGAAGACGACGTGCTCTCCCTCTTCCGGAGCCGGAACGAGCTCGTCGCCAGGTTGCCAGCAACGAACACCGGGAGGAACCCTCCGGGTGTTCACCAGCCATTGGCAGTCCTCGGCGGTGACCTCGGACCCCGCCCAGCCGGCGCGAGCGTTGTCGTCGCGGGCCATGGCGGAGAAGAAGAAATTGGAGAGAAAAGATTGAGGCTTTGGGGGAATGGAAGAACTCGCGGCAGCGCAGTAAGTTGCGCGGCAGCGAGGAGCTCTGCAGCAGCGGAGAAACGGGAAGGCAGAGGGGATTTGTGAGCGGAAGGAGAAGAAGGAGTTACCGAGGGGGTATTTATACCTCTCCTCGAGTTACCGTTACGAGTTGAGGAAGTGGGATCAATCGTGGCAGTAATCGTGCGGCGTGGGGTCTGTGGGCCGGTTAGAAACGCACACAGCGCGGAACGCGCGCGGAACGCGCGCGTAACGGCCGCATTAGATCCCACGACGAGATCGTGGGCGATTACTGCGCGTGATGGGACGTTACGAGCTAGTGGGCCCACCCCGTGAAAACGGGGCGCGTGGCCTGTCAGTTACCGGGCACCGAGGCGTCGCGGTCGTGGATGCGTGACACGTGCCCAGTTGCGATGCGAAAAGCCGGATTGTGCTCTGCGCCGCAGAGATTCTGTTTGGGAAAATTCTCTAAGTCTTTTTACTCGGTTACAGAGAAGAGAAGTAGCTCTATTCGCAGGGGGAGAAACTCAAGGTATTTTCCAGAATGCTACTCGGAAGTTTTACTCGGCATCGCGAAGTTCAAGGGCAATGTTGCCAAGATGGGGTTAAAGCTGGCAGGGCCCAGTGAACGAGTTCGCAGGACTCTACCAGCTTCGGGGACTGCTGTCGGGGGGTTACCCCCGAGTAGGGTAAAGGCAAGTGCTAAATGGAGGGTCAGAAGAGAAGTTTGCTCGAGTAGCCGCCTACCCGTTACACGCTACCCGGTCGACTGCTACTCGGTCTTACACAAAAGATGATCAGAAAGATGAATCAAGGAAGTTATGCTCCTCCGAATAGAAGAGCAGGTCCGAGTAAAACTGGCGGGAACCTACTCGGGCCAGGAGTCAAAGGAGCCGTTCTGACAACGGATCCCGCGTATCCCGGGTCCGTACTTGGCACTGTTCACAGCACTGTTCATCTGGGGACGGCGTGCCTGACAGCGACAGTGTGTCAGCAGGGCGTCGCAGGATAGGGGGGACCTACTCTGTGTTCGCACAGTGATAACAGACTGGTTACTTGGTTTTGCCCAACGACTTTCTGCATCAGGACAAGCTTAGAAGCCAAAGCTGTTAGCGGGAGCTCGGAAGAAGGACGGTGTGCACACAATGTCGACACTTGTTTGTATTTGGCTGTATCCGGCTGGGCATCGGGTATATAAGGTGCCCCGCCGCCTCCTGCGCGAGGGACGAGACTTGGGCTGGATCATACGTAGAGATTCTTGACTAATTCTACCCGGAGAGAGAAGAGTGGCTACTCGGTAGCAAGAACCATTGTACTGTGGCTACTCGGTGAGACACCAGAATACATAAATAAAGGCAGGAGTAGGGGTTTTACCTCCTCACGAGGGCCCTGAACCTGGGTAGATTGTGTTGTTTGCAGTGCTAGTTTCACCCTTCACGCGTCTACTCGTCGCGTGATCCCTCCTGGAGCGCCTCCAGCGTCCTTCGTCCCCACATCTTTAGCCATCCTATGGCATCTGCCGTGACACCACCACGACAACTCCACAACTAGAAGCAACTCAAGGAAGTACAAGTGTATGAAGAAAATCAAGGAGAAGACAATCTACCCCCCTCTTTCTATCCTTTCTATTTCTTTATTTTCTATTTGACTTAGTGACATTTGTGCCCATCCCATACCAAACCAATTAGTGAAGCCATGAAGAATTTATCAAGACCATGAGAAGAATTCATCCAAGGGACAAGACTACAATAGAAGCATGAAGATGATCTTCAAGAAGACAAACATGTGAAGACTTGGAGCAATCCACACAAGTTGAAGATTAACAAATTGTTTTTGTCCAACCATTAACCCAAATGGAAAATCCCAATACTTTAACTTGTTATCTCCATTGATATGAAGTTAGTTGAACCTAGACCTACCTTAACGCAAAATGGAATATACTAACTTAGAGTACTCAAATGTTTTGATGAAAACAACTAAGTGCTACACTTTATGATGTGATACTTTAGTTGAAATAGTGAGATCACCTTGGTAAACTCTTGGAACTTCTTAGATAAATATGTTTCCAATAAAGTTTGATCACTACAAACTCAACCTAGACATCCTTGGTGAACTCTTGGAACTTACTCGACAAGTATGGCTAAAATAAAGTTTGTTTTCTACAAAACTCAACCTAGTCCATCTCAAGTAAAACACTTGGAAACCCCTTAACAATGTATTGAACCATTAGAGAATGAATCTTTTCAAAATCAAACCTTGACCTTGTCCTAACCAACTTTGTTAAACCCCTTTTGTCATGATTGTTGCTTTGTATGATTTCTTCAATTGTATGTTTCCTTGATAGCATGTTTGTTTATTTTTTTATTGTGTTTTCAATGTATAGATTGTACGGAGAGCAACGATCTTTTGTGAAGAGTGTTATTTCTTCACCAACTTTAACAAGGCAAGTAACACACCATCAACTACCCATTATTTTCTATATGCATTAGTTGATTTTTGAGTAGTATGCATGATAGGAAATTTTACTAAGTTATATTATGCTATGCTATATCCTAGTAGTGTGTAGCCATCCTTATACCTTGTTATTTTGATACCTTGGTACTTAGTAGATGCTTAGCCATGCTACAAAAATTGTTTTACTTGATGTTGAGGAAAAATACTAAGTATACACTTCAATGAACCACCTAGTCAGTTTGGTTGTTTGGCTGATGAGAGTTGAGTGTCACCCCAAGGGGTGTTCACTTGAAGGAATGCCACCCAGGAACAAACTGATTATGATGTTCCCCAAGTTTAGATTGCTTCGAGTGCAGCCTTTAGTCATATGGGCTCTGTCTTGATTAACTAAGTTGCAAGGATTCAGCCTGGGCTTGACAAGCAGATGTAGCATAATTATAGGTGGAATAGGTCTTGCCATTATGTTGAATTCTTGCTTCTGAAAGATCTCGTCTCAATCTTCTCCTTTCCTTAATGCACTCAGAGTGTATAGGATGTTTGGGCTGATTTGAGTCTGAAGGTGAAAGTGCACAAACTCTGCAGAGTCAACAAACTAAGATCTTAGCCGTGTCCCCGGTTATGGACAACTATGAGCAGCTGGACAAGGATAGACAGAAGAATCACATCACCATTTTCAATAAGTAAAATTTTGACCAAGAGAACAGTAGTTGTGGTGCTTGGATTTCAGTCCAATGATGCCACCCCTTGAAAATTAAAGTTTCTTCTACAAAAGAGATAGGAGAAAACTTGCTTTATGCAAAACTTAGCCAAAACTCCACTCAGCCAAATAAGCATGTAGTATTAGTCTTGTCGTCTATATCCACCATAGTGTTACTTGCCAATACATTAAATTGTATTGAACCCCTTTGTGGCTTCATATTCCATATTGCATATGTTTCTGAAGACGAGTGAGGATTTCGTTTAGGATCTCGAGACTATCGCCAACATGTTTTGACTGTGGCACATGAAGAAGATGTGCTCAATATTGTACTTTTTTCCGCTGTATTTCCTTGTTTTATGCTAGTCTTCTAAGACTATGCAAGTTGTAATACTATTTTGTATGGACTGATCAGGCGATGTAATAGAATTTGATACATTTGCATGAGATTTCATCTTGTACTGTGGTGCTAGCAATTGATCAAAGGACTAGCACACTAACAAAGGTATTCCATCTTTATTAAAAGTTGGGATGCTACAAAGTCACCTTCTTTGAAAGAGCGATGTTTGATTTTTCGACTATGATAACATTGTAATCCTTGCTGATAAATGGCGGATCTTTGTAGCACAATCCCTCGTTCTTCTTCTAAGAGATCGATGGCATCCTTTCATGTGTTTTTCGGCATCCGATTCTTCGTATGCTAGCACTCTTGGGCTATCATGGAGCATGTCCGTGGGAATCACTGCTTATGCACCATAAACCAAGAAAAACAGTGTTTGCCCTATTGATCTATTTGGCGTCGTTTGAATACTCCAAAGCACAGAAGGTAATTCTTCTACCCATGCTCCAGCTGCTCTATGAAGAGGAGATTCGAGTCTTGGGCGCATTCCCTGCAGAATTAAACTATTCATTCGTACAACTTGTCCATTGGATTGTGGGTGTGCCACAGATGCAAGATCTAGGAGAATTCCCGTTTGTCGGCAATATTTTGCCAACTCTCCAATAGATAAATTTGTCCCCTTATCCGTGATTATTCTGTGTGGGACGCCGTATCTCATGACTATGTCAATGAGATATTTTTTGGGAGTCACACCGTCAAGGTTTTTGATGGGTTTCGCCTCCACCAACTTGTGTACTTATCTACTGCAACGAGTAGATGTGTAAGTCCGCCCCTTGCAGTTTTGAATGGTCCCATCATATCTAGCCCCCAGACCGCAAATGGCCATGTGATGGGGATAGTTTTGAGTGCTTGCGCTGGCATATTCTTCTGCTTAGCATAATACTGACATCCGGCACATGTATTCACTATGTGTTTTGCGTCTGCCTTGGCTGTAAGCTAGAAAAACCCTACACGAAATGCTTTTTTAACTATGTTTTTTGACTAAGCATGATGTCCGCAATCTCCTGCATGGATTTCCTGCAGAATTTCTCGTCTTTCTTCTGGCGAAATACATCGCTGGAAAATTCCGATAGTACTGCGTTTATACAAGCAACCATTGATTACCGTGTATCCTTTGCATCGACGTTGTATCTGCCTTTGCAAGACTTCGTATGCTCCATCCGGGAACTTCTGATCAACTAAAAAAATTAAATATGGAATTTTCCAATCTGGGTTAACAAGCAGAACTTCAATAGACTCGGAAACTAGAGAATAAAAGACATCTCCGCCGTTTATTGATGGTTCGTGCAAATGTTGGACAAACACACCAGGTGGTAGGGGTTTCACTCTTTCCGAGCCCACGCGGGCTAAAGCATCCGCGTTCCAATTTTCTTCCCTTTTTACGTGTAGTACCTCAAATCCTAGGAAGCAAATGGCAAACTCGTCCACTGTTCTCCGATATTCAGCCATAATGGGGCTTTTTGCATCCCATGTTTGGTTCAGCTTATGTTGCACCAAATCCGAGTCACCATAACAAAGTATACGCTTGACGCCTATCTCCTTTGCAATATGCAAGCCATGAAGTAAAGCTTCGTATTCTGCCACATTGTTGCTGGCGTTGAAATGTATTTGCAATACATATTCCATTATGTCGCCTTTTGGAGATTTAAGAACTACACAAGCTCCAACACCTTCTTTCATTTTGGATCCGTCAAAATGCATGGTCCAATATTGCGACTTCGTCATTGCTGTGTTTTCCATTGCTTCTGTCCAATCAGCGATGAAATCTGCCAACACTTGGGATTTAAATGCCGTCCGGGGTTGGTACTTAATATCGAACGCGGCGAGCTCAATGCCCCATTTGGCGACTCGGACAGTTGCGTCTGCATTGTTGATGATATCCCCTAGTGGTGGTTTTCTTACCACTGTTATGGAATGTCCTTGGAAATAATGATGGAGTTTTCGAGATGCAAAAAACACGCCATATGCCAGTTTTTAATAATGTGGATACCTTTTCTTTTACTCATAGAATACCTCACTGACATAATACACCGGATGTTGATCTGGTACATTGTGTTCATCTTTTCGTCTTTCTACTATTATCACTTCACGAATAACCCTATTTGTTGCTGTAAGATACAGTAACATGGGTTCTTCGTCTTTTGGGGATGCCAAAATCGGAGCTTTCATCAATGTTTGTTTTAACTGGGTTAATGCTTTGTCCGCCTCTTCTGTCCATTCAAATTTGTCGGATTTCTTCAACAATTTGTATAATGGAAGAGCTTTGTCACCTAGCCGGCTTATAAACCTGCTAATAGCGGCTGCAGAACCCGTCAGTCTTTGGACATCTTTTAGCACGTAGGCCTTGTGATGTTCAAGATTGCCTTGATCTTTTCCGGGTTTACTTCTATTCCTCTGTGAGGAACAATAAAACCCAAAATCTTTCCTGAGGGAACCCCGAATATGCACTTTAATGGAGTCAACTTCATTTTATAAGTGCACAAGTTTTTGAAGGTTTCTCGTAGATTTTCAAGGAGTGTATCCTTTTCCTTGGAAACTATGGCAATGTCATCCACATAAGCATGGACGTTTTTTCCAATTTGACTATGCAAGCATCTTTGCATGCAACGCTGGTAAGTTGCACCGGTGTTCTTCAGGCCAAAAGGCATGGTTATGTAATAGTATGTTCCATGCGGGGTTATGAAGGAAGTTTTTATTTGGTCCTCCTCCTTCATACGTATTTGATGGTACCCGGAATAAGCATCCAAAAAGCATAAAAGCTCAGAGCCAGCAGTGGCATCTATTATTTGATCGATTCGTGGTAACGCGAACCTATCCTTTGGACACAATTTGTTCAAGCCGGTGTAATATATACACATCCTAAGAACAATATTATCTTTCTTCGGGAGTAATACTGGGTTCGCAGACCAATCAGTATGTATACCTTCCCGGATGAAACCAGCTGCTAAAAGCCGGACAATTTCCTTGCCAATAGCCTTCCGTCTTCTTCCATCGAAACGACGAAGACCTTGTTTGACGGGTTTTGATCCTGGGATTACTTTGAGTTGGTGCTCAGCAAGTCCCCTGGATACACCTGGCATATCAGCAGGACACCGGGCAAAAATGTCCCAGTTCTCACGAAGGAACTTGATGAGTGCGCTTTCCTATTTGTCGGTCATCCCAGTCCCCACTATGACAAACTTTGTGGGATCTTTGGGATCTAAGATAATCTGTCTTGTATTCTCCGAGGCTTTAAAACTATCTGTCGGCTTCCGACTTTCTTTTCCTGCTGGCATTTCTATCGGCGATACTTCTTTAGCTAGCTCCTTTAATTCTTCCTTCTGGATCACCTGTTCGACGCAAAGGGTGCTTCCTTTCTCCAGCTTGTTCGCCAATTTGTAGTCTCCAGTTATGGTGATTACTCCTCCTTTTTGCCCTGGCATCTTCAGCTTGTTATAAATATAACATGATCTTGCCATGAATTTGGTGAAAGCCGTACGCCCGAGTATTGTGTGATAAACACTCTCGAACGGCACCACTTCGAATGAGATCTTTTCCTGGCGTAAGTGTTCTCTTTTTCCAAAGATTACGTCTAGGGAAATTTCTCCTAGGGATTGTGCTTGTCTGCCAGGAGCAATACCATGAAAACATATGTTACTGTGCCTGAGCTGGGTCTCGAAAATGTGTAGCTGCTTCAATGTAGTCAAGTACATGATTTTGATACTGGATCCTCCATCCATCAGCACACTTTTGAGCCTGGTGTTTTGAACAATAGGTCTTACAACCAAAGCATGCGTGCTGGGTTCTGGGATGTTTCCGGGATGATCTGACTGATCCCAGGTAATTGGCGTATTTGAATACTTCAAGTACTTTGGTGTTGGAGGAACAACCGTGTTGATTCCTCATAGTGTTCTTTTCGCCTGTTTTGCTGATGGAGTTGCCAGGAAAGTTAGGTTACATTCTCCTTCAACTCTCGGGAGTTTTGGCTCCCCTTTCCGCTGTTGTTCCTGGATTTTATCATCAGTGTCCGATTCACTTTCTTCTTTTTCAGCTTCTGGTTTCTGCTTGTTGAGTTTCCTCTTGGAATTCTTTCCCTTATTCTCGAATCCTGCAGTGCCCTTCATGTGTTTGTTGAGGCGGCACTGCGCGTTGGTATGGGTAGGCTTCCCAAAATGCGAATGGTTTACACAGTTTTCCGACTTTATCTTTTCCCACTCTTCTTTAGAATAGGAGATTGGCTCTGTGCTTCTTCCTTTCCATTTGCTTCCATTATCCTTCCCAAAGGTTAAGTTTACTTCTTTGGGTTTTGGCTGTGCTTCTGGAGTAGCCTTCTTTTCAGAACGAGGTGTCTTTTTGGCCTGAGCCAAAGCATCAATATTTCCACATCTCGCTCTGATATCATCTTCAGTCGCTGCGTGCTCATTGGCAGTGGTAAGCATAGATCCAAGATCTTTGTTCTCCTTCAAACCAACCATGAACGGTACAAGGCCGGGTTTCATGCCATTGATGAAAGCATGCATTTCTTGTACATCACTTACTCTAGAGCAACTATTCTTCATTGTTGTCCATCTTGAGATAAAGTCGACGTACGACTCATCCTCATACTAGACGCAACGGTTCAGCTGGTTTATACTCTTAGGACGTTTGTACGTGCCCCGAAAGTGCTGAGCGAATACTTTCGCCATGTCTTCCCAGCTGTCGACTATTCTTGACGGTAATCCATTGATCCAGTCTATGGATCCATCCAATAACATCAGCGAAAGAAACTTCACAACCTCCAAATCTGTCCCTTTGTTAATCTGGACAGCAGTATAGTAATCCAAAAGCCACGTATCTGGGTTTGTACTTCCGGTATACTTTTGATAAGTTGGACCAACTTTGGCGAAGCCAGAATGTAGACTGGTTCTTCGGATCTTGTCAGTGAAGCACTTAGGTCCAAATTATAAATCGTCTCTTTCCGCCTTATCGGCGTGCGCGGAATATCTGCTGGCTGAATGGACAGAAGGGGATCGGCTCTTTTCTGGCCCATTGTTGCGCGAGTGCGCTCTTCCGGGATTATCCCTGTTTCTTTCGTTGGCATGTCCTTTGGAATAAGGTGGAGTTCTACTCCTTGGACTTTCTTTGTTCCTAGGAGGAGTAAGGGATCTCTCACGCCTATGAGGATTATCATATCTTCCAGCTTTATCAGATAGGCGTCTCGGAGGCGGCATTACTTTTCCATCTTTCCGGTTTTGCTCCTCCCGTTCTTTGTAATCACAGGGATTATTTCCACCTTTCGGCAGATGGGATCTGTCTTGGACGCTGCATCCTATCATCGCTGCTTACTTAAGATTCTATTTTTGCGCATTAACTGAAGTTCAAGACATAAGGTGCACGTTCGGACGGAACTGAACGACAGACTGCACGGCAGTGCCGGCGACGACCAATATCGGGCATCCGGCGGCGACTCCAGCGTGCAAACAAGCAGGGAAAAGGAGGAATCGGACCAGTATCTCACCCTCGATGCGTGGGAACGACCGACGTGGAAGGAGACGGTCGGAGGCGGTGGCAATGGCACGGCGAAAGCTCGTTGGCCGGTCGGAGAAGACGGCGTAGATCTCCCCAACGGTGGCATCCCGGCTCTATTCCTTCTGCGGACAGGTAGAAGACGACGAGACGGAGCTAATGTTGGTCTTCAATCTGTTTGGCTCTGCTCCAATCGCCGGCAGCAAGCTCGGCCATGGCGGTGGTGGTTCGGTTGCGGGAGGAACAGAGGGAGGGAGAGCGGCGAGGGTTAGGGTTGGCTTCAGGAGAGAAGGGAGGTGCGGCGTCGGTGGTCTTATCCTCCTCGGAGCGCGTCGAAGCTTCACGTGGAGGGCGGCCATCGTGCGGATCAGCTCCTCCCTGCCATGGTCATACATGACGGTACAGGAAGAAGAAGGACAGGAGATTTGCAGAAAACCCCCTGGCCCATTTTCTCTATTTTCTTCTCTGCTGCTTATTTAAAACATTTAGTTGAGACCCTTAAACAATTCTAAATGTTATGAAAATTTGCAAAAAAAATCTTATTTTTTAATAGGCACCACTGATAAAATTTGCACGACATTTTGAGAATATTTCTATAACAAACATGTTTTCATTTTATTTCTGCAATTTTCTTCCAACCATTAATTGAGGCACTTAATTAGTTCAAACCTTATGATATTTGGTGGAAAATTGTTATTTACCACAAGGCGGCACTGGTACAAATTTTATATCACTTTGAAAAACTTTGTAGAACAAGATTAAATAAATTTCATTTCTTCCTGAAATGAAATTGATTTTCTAAAAATATTTAAACACTTCTATTTTTTATGGGAATTTTTCAGGCATTCCTTATTTGGCATCAAGGGCCTGTGATAAAATTTTCAAAGCAATTGGATAAAGTTTGTAGAACAAACTTGTTTTAATTTTGAATTACTCCTATGAAGAAAATTTATATTTTCAGGGTCTTAATCGATTCAAAATTTGGTTCCCTATTTTGTGTGACCCTTATTTAACATAAGAAAGATTTGGTAAAGTTTTGACCTCAGTTGGAGAAAGTTTCCATAAGTAACTTCTTTGAGTTTTCAGTTTCTAGCAATGTCAAATAAATAATAAAATGTGGCATTTGTTTTTCTTCAACCAAGGCTTGCCAAAATATAAATGGAGGATTATACAACAAAGTAAAACATCTATACATTATGTTTTGAAGTTTGGAAAACACTTGAAGTCAAATTGGGTAAGCAGTTTTGAATGCCTTTTCTTTTGTAAACTTTAGGCAATGTTTCTTATGTTTTCACAACCTTCATAAATTAAATCTTAGAAGTTTCTTGACAAGTATGGAAGATCAAGAATGGTTTTCTTGGTGAGTGGATTTGTTTTCTCTTAAGGTTTTGTAGTATTCTTGATTTATTTTTAGCACTTTAATATAGATGCCATGATGCACGAAGAAAAGAAAAGTGAAAATTTTACCCAAAGTTTGTAGTAACTTCTGTAGCAGCCTAGGGCTGTTACAAACTACCCCACTTACAAGAATCTCGTCCTGATATTCCTCAAGTAGAAAAGAGCGAGAGAGAGGACAAAAATCTACCCCACTTACATGAAGCTTTCTTCTACTCCAAGGATTTGTATAAGAACTTTGCACAAGAACATAAGAATTTGGAAATATGAACTTTGCACAAGACCATAAGACTTGGAAATATGAGCTTTGCATAATACCATAAGAATTGAAATATGAGTTCTGAACAAGTCCATAAGAATTGAAATATGAACTTTTCACAATCCCATAAGCATTGAGGAAGAAAGTGGAACTACTTTGACATTGAGGGTTCAAGATGAAGACCTAAATCGATAAGCTTGAAGAATACCCACCGTCGTTTCCGCTCGAGATTCAGCTCTGGTTAGGAGAGAGATTACTTCATACATAGAGGGTGTGAGCAGAGGGTTTTGAACGGTGATCAATGAAGGAATACTTCTAGATTCTCAAGGTACGGACTATTATGTCAGACCCTCAAAAGAGGAGCGAGACTAATGAACTCATGTAGTTGCAGTTTGTTTGAAGACATCTGTACCTACACGAATTGCGTGAAACACGACACAATTGAGTCCTTGGAATTCCAAGCAATAAGAATTGCTAAGAATAACAGATCGCTACATCACTGCATTAGGGAGGCCATGAAACACAACACGACCTCATGATAATTGAGAGTGATATTCCAAGGCAGAACAAAACATAAGCTAACAAGGCATCTAACTTTGTGGATGTACAAAACTTTGACCTGGTACTAAAGATGGACAAGATACTGGAGTTTGTTTTTCCTCGCATCCCAAAGTAATGACTTGACGGACCACCCGAGCAACATGCGTCGGTAAAAACCAATGCACAACGTAGTTGGGCTGCCCACCAGCGGACGAGGGTCGGAAAACAACTTAAGGAAGAAACATTCTCAAGAGAACCCTGAGATGTAGAGACATAAGTTAACATTCTTCCGAATGGTTCAATTAACTCAGGAGTCAAAGGAATGGTCTTGGGTTAAAGGTCAGCTTCATGTACTGAGAATAATGAATCAAGGAAGGATCACACATTAAAATCGACATGGTTGAACACTCTAGAATTCTCACACAATTTGTGACCTTCGATATTTGTCCTTGGTCACCACATTCAGTGGCCGGTAGAGATATCCAAATGGTGCAACATTAAACTCCATCAACGGAAAGGTCTTGAACTGAACGTTTAGGAGTGAGAGAAAGGAGTAACTACTTAGATGTAAAACATCCAAGCAATGAAAAAGGACTGTGTTTTCAAACACAGAAATTTCTCCGGATCATGTAGAAGGAAAATGACCTGGCATGTATACTAAAGGAAGAACCCACCCTCGTGAACCTAACTATTTGAAGTAACAGATAAGCGAGAAAACATTTTAATCAAATAAGGTATGATGACTCAGAGATAGAGCGATACCAGATAAGGAGTAAAAAGAATCCTAAGAGGGTTTTCGTAACTCATTCGTAGGTTAGAAATAGTTTTCACAAACACTAGACTCAACATCGACCAACGGAAGGGTTTCCTACAGGCAGTCCTGCTCTGATACGAACTTGTAGCGCCCCGACCTCGGAACTACGCAAAGTGCTGGGTGACACCGGTTACGATACCCCGAGTGAAGGTTACTGGGGTTACCACTCCCAGGCTGAATCACATCAGCAGGCGCGGCTCGGTCATGGATCATCGGCCCACAACCCCTCAGTCATGACAAAACGTCGGGCCCAACCAAGTTGCATAATAAAGAGATCAAGACTCGGAACAATCTAGCACATCACAGTTTCTATGACACAAATCATATATATTTCAACTCTTAACAGAGAAAATATACCAAGTACAATCAGAGGTCACGGACCCAACATTACAACAAGCGGAATCAGGTATAGTTGTTCTAAACAGCAAGAACCAAAATATGGCCTAAGAGGCATGTAGGTAAACAAGTCAGCGCCAGCTTTCTCCTAACCACCATAGGCTACCACCTGGAAAACCCATTCTACTCGTCGACGTCCACGAAGAACCCACCTTCAACTTTAGAGAAGTCCTCCACTTTAATAAAGAAAAGATTCAACAAAGCAACGGTGAGTACAAGAGGTACTCGCAAGTTTACTAGAGCTACTAGCTCGAATGAGGCTTTAGCAAGGCTATTTGGTAGTTGTTTTGCAGAAATCTAGCTTTCATTTTAAAAGACCCGACTGGTCAACGTCTATAAGAAGATTTTGAAATGAGATAGAAATTGTAACTCTTCTTCAGCTTTTGATCATTGCATCTACCAATCCTGCATTGCACCTGTCTCCTCAATTTTTATTGTTCAAATTCTCTATGATCTCAAATGTTGTTCCCATGGATGTCCACAGCCGTGGACACGGCTTTTCAAAAAGATTTACCCTGCAGGGGTGTACTATTTTAACCACCAGTACAGTCCGGCTCCTTGCCTAATCATATCTAATCATATCCTCTTCCTGGGAGGCCGGCAGAGCGGGCGCGGTTACAACCTTTACCTTGCATGAATCTATCCCCGGGATCATTGGTGAAGAAGAAGTATAGGTTCAGTGCCTCCAACACCCGGGACCGCGGCCACCTCCTAAACACCACCGCCCTTGTTCGCATCTCGTCCATCGTCTTCACGCACACGCATATGGAAAGCTCAAACTAAAGGAACCCGGGCTACACCCTCGCAAGTTATTTGGTCGTTAGGGAGTCCATATGTCCCACCGATGGAAGAACGCTCGGCCTTGGTTCTAGTCAAAGAGAATTCGCTCCTAGGGGAATGAGTGAGGCAAAACACCACCATTCATCGATGGCAACTCATCCATGCCAGTTAGCATTTTAATTGGAGACAAGCGGTCTCCAACACATCCGGACATGACATAATATCTTCCAACCACGATCCATCATCGGACACAAAGTATTCAACTAAGCATGGCTAATCAATTAAGTAGCACATAGCAGTATATCAGGCCACACATAAACTATGGATATTAGGAAGGGAAAATGTATTGGCGTCCGGAACAAAATGCAACTACTAGGAGAGTATAGCCAAAACATTTGAATCGAACATAATATTATGGTGGATAAAATACTTGAGGGAAAACATGGGATCAGAGGATGCTCAAGAAGGGGATTTACGCTTGCCTTGTTGAATTGACAGAGGTAGAAATCGTCGAAGAAGTTTTGTTGCACTTCAACTCCTCGGCCTACCGAAGCACAAACAACCTCGGAAAGGAAACAACATAAAGAACAATTAAAGCAGGTGCAATGCACACTCATGATGACATGACATTTTAATGCAACTAAAAGACCATGGACATGATCTTCATGTTAAATGTTTGTCCCTAAATAATTATGCATTATTTGGCAACACTCATATTTACCTTAGTGGCATACTAATTTTTACTAACAAGACCGGTACCTAAATAAGTTGTCAACATGCATGAAAATGATGTTCTCTGTTATTAATTGAAGTGCTTTTCAATTTGGTATATTTTCCATAATTTTCTTGAGGAAGAAACAATAAATAGGAATTATTCTTTCTTGCCTTCATTTCTGCCATTTTTTGGAAAGCAACTTAAATAGAGATACTTTATGATGAGGACATCCCTAGCTCTTCACCTATTGTTACACATGAGGATGTTCCTATACAAGCTAATGAAGTAAGGATTGGTCCAATGACAAGATCAAGAACCAAGCTATTACAACAACAGGTGAATTCACTCCTACTTGAGTATAATGTTTATAATTGTGAGAGCTTTATACTACCTAAATCCTTGCATTTGTGTATTCTTAGGTTTGTTGATAACACAAGCATGAATGGAGATCATGGAGAGGAGATACACAAGGATGAGCATGGACTACAAGGGGAGATGGAAAACAAGTGCTAGCATGGTGAAAACAACAAATAACAAATGTTATGATGACAAGGGGATGGTGCCTCCACAAGGTCAAATGCACTAAGTGTGGAAAACAATGCCATATTGTTATTTCACACTCATGGATGGACAAGGCAAGAGGAGGGCGCCCACAAGGAAGCATCAATGCGCCATATGGAGTTCTAGTAGTAGTAGGATTGGTTTCCATACCAATATGGCCGCACCCCTTGTGTGTGGGGTCGGTTTGTATCTATTTGTGTCCTAGTAGGAGTCCTAGTCCAAGTAGAATAGGTTGCTTGCACAAGGGAGAGACTTGTGGCCGCACCCCCTCTCATATATACCCCTTGGGGCGCATAGGAGAGGTTAGACTACGTTAAACCCAAAAACCCTAGACCTCTAGATTGAAACTGCTTGTAAGACTTTCATCTGGAAGTTCATCTGCAAACTTTACGTGTTACCTGCTGTTCCACTGGGAATAAGACGGTACAGGACCACTTGTACTCGGAGGATTACTTGTGCAAGAGTGTGGAGTTGAGAATATCCTTGGGGTTGCTATCTTTTGCATTGGCATCAGGGATCAGCCGGGAGAGTTCTTAGTGGCGCACTAGTTATCATACTGGAGTTGTCTGTGAGTTCACTGAGAAGATTGGGCCACCCCTTATCAAATTTTCCTTTAGTTTGAGTGTTTTTATTTCCTATCCAGGAAATTGCCCCACAAAAATAGTGTTAGTCATTGCCATAGCCTAGATATCACCTTAGTTTTAATCACTAGTGCTGTTTTTGTGTTAGATTTGTGTTACTTTTTCTCTTTTTAGTTTTCCTTTATTTCGGCTAGATCTAGGGTTCTTGTTCATCTTGCCGAAAACCTACCCAAAAAACCACAAAAATATTCGCTGCCTACCTCTATATCCACTCCCAATCCGAGTACACCAAGGGATCCTACCGTGGCAGCGTTTTGATCCTTTTCCTGCCGTACCGCACACACGCGCCCACCCCTAGTCGAACTCGGATTCCGAGCGTAACATCGTTACAAAACCCCCCCCACGCGCCCGCAGCACCCCTTAAGAAATCCCACCGCGCGCGCTCCCACCCACGACACCAAATCTCTGCCGCCGCTGCCGCGCCCACGTTACACCCACGCCCCTCGATTTTCACCGCAGCGCCCTTACCAATCGCCGTTTCGCGCGCGCCCGCTCTGCCGCGGTACGAGAACTAGCTGTTTCGCTGCTGTAAGTCTGCCGTGGCACAGTTTTCAGTCGTTTTTGCTGCCGTACGGTACCAAATTGTGCTGTTTTGCTGCCGTGAAGGGTAAGTGCTGCCGTGAGCTGTTTTGGAGCTAATTTTTACCTAGAATTTTTCTGTTTTTCCTTGTTTTTCCCTGTTTTCTCACTAGGACCATTTCATCCATATCTTGTGAACCTTAGCCACAGCCTTTCTACAGCATTTTAATAGGAACTTGACCACAAGTATAGCTATTTTTGTGCTCTGACAGGCTGCTCATTTTCATCACCACCATTGTGTTCACTCGTTTATTGGTTCATATTGCTCCTAGCTTAGTGTAAGGCCATTGGAAAAATACAAAAAAATATAGAAAAAGCAAAAGTATAAAAAAAAGAGAAAAAGAGCAAAGTGCAAAGAGGCCATATCATTGCTATTGTTTACTAGTTGAGCTTGCCATTGTGACACTTGGTTTTTCATTGAGCAATCTTGTGCCTGTCAATTAAGAGCCTAGCTAGTGACTTTCTAGTGCATTGCAAAAATTCATCCATATATTTGCTTTGCCACATTTGTCTCCATTATTGTGTAAGTTTCCTTGGGTATTTTTTATATCTTCACAAAGACAGCAAATAGGATTGTTACTTTGGTGATTGTTAGGTATCCATACCAAGCCCCACTAAATAACCTTGTTTGCTATTGTGAGAGTTAAAAACCTGGGTATTCTCTCCTTCACACCAAAGTACTTTAATTGCCTCTACTTGTGGTAAGTATCTCTATTCACTTTGGAGTGGTAAGATATCCTATTGTCTTGCTAGATTTTTGAGTGAGTTGTGAGAGGCACCACAACCTATACTTGTTTCTATTACACTAACCTACTAATGGATCTTTCTAGTGGTGATCTTGTGCAGAAAAAGAAGGACCATAAGGAGTGAGTTAATTGGAGGGAGTATGAGGCTCTTAGGGATGTTTTGGCAAAGGAGATATTGGACAACCATAATGGACTCAAGCAATTTGTACAAGATGCATGTGATCCCTTATATGAGGCTCTCCAAGCTATGGAGACCAAGATGGAGGCCACTCACAAATTGGCCGAGACTAATAGAGGGGAAGTGAGATCAATCAATGATTCAATTGCTCAAATGACTACTACCCTTGTTGGACTTCAAACCATGATTCAAGAAAGATTGCCTCTTGTGGATGATGACAATGCTAGTGTCCATAGTGATGCTAATAATGGTTTGGAAGCTTTTGGTGCAAGGAATATTAATCATGGCCGAGCTAGAGGAGAAAGGGGCCATGATGGACTTCAAGGCCGAGCCCCTAATTTTGATCCAAGGAGAGTGCCCAATAATTTGGTTCAAGACAATCCGAGAGAGGATGGGTTGGGTAAACCAAAATTCTCAATTCCTTCTTTCAGCTTTGATACTATGGAAGTGGAAGAATACTTGCTATGGGAATTAAAGATTGAGAAGCTATGGAGAATGCATGAGTACAATGAGGATAGAAAAATCAAGTTGGCATCTTCTGAGTTTGATGGATATGCTCTTAGATGGTGGGATAATCTTGTGAGAAAGAGGCAAGAAGATGGAGAATTACCCATTGTCACTTGGAACACCATGAAGAGAGTCATGAGGGATAGATTTGTTCCACCAAATTACATAAGGCAACAATTTGATAAATTACAACAATTGAGGCAAGGTACTATGAGTGTTGATGCTTATTATCAAGAGATAAGGCTAATCATGCAAAGGGCACGTGTGAGAGAGAAATTGGAGCAAACAATGCAAAGGTTCCTTTCGGGTTTGCATTATAAAATCAAGGGAATTGTTAGGCATCATCAATACAATGATATACATGAGTTGCTACATCATGCAAGGGAGGCCGAAGCACATCTTATGGAGGAAGCCAAAATTGCTACAAAGACAAGGGCTAGATTTCCCATTAGATCATCATCTATGCCTAGTGCACCTCCTCCACCACCCCCATCATCTAGTTTTAGAGGTGCTACATCCTCTAAACCCGAGCCTAGTGCTTCTATTTCCAAGAAATCACCACAACCAACAACAAGTGCCTCGGGTTCTAGTGCTCCTACTACAAGGAATAGAGATATTACATGTCACACATGTGGAGGAAAAGGGCACTTCAAGAGGGATTGTCCAAATACAAAGGTGATGGTTATCAATGAGAACAATGAGTATGAGACAGGTGATGATGTTGATCCTAATGATATTGATGATGATGATGGATATTTGAGTTATACTCCATTGGATGCATATGCTACTACAATGCCCACTATTATTTGCACCCAAAATTCATTGAGTGTGATGCCTAGTCCTGAAAATCAAAGGTGCAATTTGTTTCAAACTAAGGCTATCATTGGTCCTAATATGGCTTGCAAAGTCATTATTGATGGAGGGAGTTGTAGGAATTTGTCTAGCAAAGATCTATGTGCCAAGCTCAACTTGAAATATTTGCCACATCCTTCTCCTTATAATATACAATGGTTGAGTAGCACGGGACAAATGAAGGTTTCTTATATGGTGAGAGTGGAGTTTCAAATTGGACCTTACAAGGATACTATTGAGTTTGATGTGGTGCCCATGACAGTTTGCCATTTATTATTGGGAAGACCTTGGCAATTTGATAGAAGTGTGAAGCATGAAGGAAGAGCAAACACTTATGAGTTACATCATCATGGGAAGACCATTATTTTGAGACCTATGACTCCACAACAAATTGTAAATGAGTCCCAATCCAAAATTAATATGAGAGTGGAAAAAGAAAGAGAGAGGGATGAGGGAACACCAAAGATACAAGCCATGGGGAGTGATAGTACAACCAATTCGAGTGGTAAAAAGAGAGAGAACCTATTATGCATGTTAGCCACTAAAGAGGATTTGAGGGAATTTAGGGATGATCCTTCACTAGTCCCTATTGTGCTTATTCACAAGGGAGAGATTTTGGTTTCTAATGACATGACCCCTATTCCTCTTGGTGTTTCTAATGTTTTGCGGGATTTTGAGGATGTTTTTCCACAAGATGTGCCTTCGGGATTGCCACCTTTAAGAGGCATTGAGCATCAAATTGATTTAATCCCCGGAGCATCTCTCCCAAACCGAGCTCCTTATAGAACCAATCCACAAGAAACCAAGGAGATACAAAGGCAAGTACAAGAACTACTAGATAAAGGTTATATTCGAGTTAGTCTTTCTCCTTGTGCCGTTCCCGTTATTTTGGTTCCTAAGAAAGATGGTACTTGGCGCATGTGTGTAGATTGTAGAGCAATTAATAACATCACTATTCGTTATCGTCATCCTATACCACGTTTAGATGACATGTTAGATGAATTAAGTGGTGCTACTCTTTTCTCTAAAATTGATTTGCGTAGTGGATACCATCAAATAAGAATGAAAGAGGGAGATGAATGGAAATTTGCTTTTAAGACAAAATTTGGTTTATATGAGTGGTTAGTAATGCCTTTTGGTTTAACTAATGCACCTAGTACTTTCATGAGATTAATGAACCATATTTTGAGAGACTTTATTGGTAGATTTGTGGTAGTTTATTTTGATGATATTCTCATATATAGACACAATGAACATGAACAAATTGATCATATTAGACAAGTTTTGCAAGTGCTAAGAAATAATAAATTATATGGTAATCTTGAGAAGTGCACTTTTTGCAAAGATAAGGTCATATTTCTTGGTTATGTTGTTTCTAAGCATGGTATTGAAGTTGATACATCAAAAATTGAAGCTATTCGAAATTGGCCAATTCCAACTAATGTGATTCAAGTTAGAAGTTTTATTGGGCTTGCTAGTTTCTATAGAAGATTTGTGCCTAATTTTAGTACAATTGCTGCCCCTTTGAATGATCTAACTAAAAACGGTGTTAATTTCGAATGGGGTGTTGCTCAAGATATTGCTTTTCATACATTAAAAGAGAAGTTGATTTCGGCCCCACTACTTATGCTTCCAAATTTTGATAAACAATTTGAGATTGAGTGTGATGCTAGTGGCATAGGTATTGGAGGTGTGCTCATGCAAGAAAAGAAACCTATTGCCTATTTTTCTGAAAAATTAAATGGTGCACAATTGAATTATTCTGTTTATGATAAGGAATTATATGCACTTGTGAGAGTTTTAGAGGTGTGGAAACATTATTTGTGGCCTAAAGAATTTATTATACATAGTGATCATGAAGCATTGAAATTTTTAAAGTGCCAAAATAATTTGAATAAGAGACATGCTAAATGGGTTGAGTTTATTGAATCTTTTCCATACATCATAAAACATAAAAAGGGATTGGATAATGTAGTTGCTGATGCTTTGTCAAGGAAAAATATGTTACTCTCAAATTTAGAAATTAAGGTTTCGGGTTTGGAGGGTATTAGAGATTTATATGATGAAGATAATGAGTTTTCTATGCCATTTAATAAATGTACTAATGTTAAGGCATGGGAAAAATTTCATATACATGATGGGTACTTGTTTAGAGCTAACAAATTATGTATTCCCGAGTGTTCTTTGCGTTTGTTTTTGATACAGGAATCTCATAGTGGAGGTTTGATGGGACACTTTGGAAGAGAGAAGACATTGCTTATGTTGGCTGAAAATTTCTATTGGGCACATATGAGGAGAGCTGTGTATAGATTGGTGCAAAGGTGCATTACTTGCAACAAGTCCAAATCCAAGCTCAAACCCCACGGATTGTACACCCCATTGCCATCACCTAGTACACCATGGGAGGACATAAGTATGGATTTTGTTTTGGGCTTGCCAAGGACAAAAAGAGGACATGATTCTATCTTTGTGGTTGTGGACAGATTTTCAAAGATGGCTCACTTCATTGCTTGCCACAAGAGTGATGATGCTTCTCACATTGCAAATTTATTCTTTAGAGAAATTGTGAGATTACATGGAGTGCCAAGGACCATTGTTTCAGATAGAGATGTCAAGTTCATGAGTTACTTTTGGAAGACACTTTGGGGTAAGCTTGGCACTAAGTTATTATTTTCTACTACTTGCCACCCCCAAACTGATGGACAAACCGAGGTGGTTAATAGAATATTGTCCACATTGCTAAGAGGTATGATCAAGAAAAATTTGAAGGAGTGGGAGGAGTGTTTGCCCCATGTGGAATTTGCATACAATAGAGTTGTGCATTCAACTACTCAACTATGTCCTTTTGAGGTGGTTTATGGTTTCAAGCCTATTACTCCTCTTGATTTGTTACCACTTCCTTTACATGAGATAATTAATATGGAGGCATCAAAGAGGGCTGATTTTGTTAAGAGGATACATGAGAAAACAAAAGAGGCTATATAAAAGAGAGGAAAGCATGTGGCCGAGAGGGTGAACAAGAAGAGGAAAGAAGTGATTTTTTGGCCAGGAGATATGGTGTGGGTGCACTTTAGAAAAGATAGATTTCCCACATTGAGAAAATCAAAGTTGATGCCTAGAGGAGCTGGTCCTTACAAAGTTATTTCAAGGATCAATGATAATGCATACAAGATTGACCTCCCAATTGATGAGTTTGGTGTTAGTAATTCTTTTAATGTGGCTGATTTGACACCTTACCATGGAGATGATTTAGCATCGAGGTCGATGCCTTTTCAAGAGGGGGAGGATGATGAGGACATCCCTAGCTCTTCACCTATTGTTACACATGAGGATGTTCCTATACAAGCTAATGAAGTAAGGATTGGTCCAATGACAAGATCAAGAACCAAGCTATTACAACAACAGGTGAATTCACTCCTACTTGAGTATAATGTTTATAATTGTGAGAGCTTTATACTACCTAAATCCTTGCATTTGTGTATTCTTAGGTTTGTTGATAACACAAGCATGAATGGAGATCATGGAGAGGAGATACACAAGGATGAGCATGGACTACAAGGGGAGATGGAAAACAAGTGCTAGCATGGTGAAAACAACAAATAACAAATGTTATGATGACAAGGGGATGGTGCCTCCACAAGGTCAAATGCACTAAGTGTGGAAAACAATGCCATATTGTTATTTCACACTCATGGATGGACAAGGCAAGAGGAGGGTGCCCACAAGGAAGCATCAATGCGCCATATGGAGTTCTAGTAGTAGTAGGATTGGTTTCCATACCAATATGGCCGCACCCCTTGTGTGTGGGGTCGGTTTGTATCTATTTGTGTCCTAGTAGGAGTCCTAGTCCAAGTAGAATAGGTTTCTTGCGCAAGGGAGAGCCTTGTGGCCGCACCCCCTCTCATATATACCCATTGGGGCGCATAGGAGAGGTTAGACTACGTTAAACCCAAAAACCCTAGACCTCTAGATTGAAACTGCTTGTAAGACTTTCATCTGGAAGTTCATCTGCAAACTTTACGTGTTACCTGCTGTTCCACTGGGAATAAGACGGTACAGGACCACTTGTAGTCGGAGGATTACTTGTGCAAGAGTGTGGAGTTGAGAATATCCTTGGGGTTGCTATCTTTTGCATTGGCATCAGGGATCAGCCGGGAGAGTTCTTAGTGGCGCACTAGTTATCATACTGGAGTTGTCTGTGAGTTCACTGAGAAGATTGGGCCACCCCTTATCACTTTAAGTTTCAAATTGCATGGATATGCTTGAAAACATGTGGCAAAAGTTCCACTAAACATTTTGAGGTAAAATACATAATTTTTGGATCTTTATTGAATTTATTATGCATTTTTCTTTAATCATTTCTTTTCTACACTTTTTAGACAACAGAGTAAAACATGATAAATTTTAGTTCAAATGTGCCCAAATAAACTACTAGTGTGTAGAGTTTGTTAAGAAAAAATTTAGAAACCAAGTTTGCTTAATTTGGATTAATAGAATAGCAGTTATGAATTTCCAAAGTTTAACTTTTTAATAGTCATTTCTGTAATTATTTAATAAGTGGAAAATTAATTATTCAAATTTGTGTAAACATAATTCCAACAGATAGACATTTTCGAGATGAATTCTTAGAAATTTGAATCAACACATTTGGATGATTTTTTTATTTGTTATTGAATTTACAAATAATTAATTGAATCTGTCTATCCGAATTCCAGCACAAAATGAAAAAGGTCCAAACGTTTTATACCGGGGTCGGGCCATACCCGCATCTTTCTTCCACTGGCAGATGGGTCCCAGCGCCACATGGCGCTCACGAGGCGCGATGGAAGCCACCGAAGCTCCATGGCCGATGACAGGTAGGACCGCTGTGCGGGGATTAAATCCCAAAAAGTTTGGAGTGAAATGCTACGAGGCAATAGCCACTGGGTTGTGCATGTGTTTGGTAATACTATCATCTCTTCTTACTTAAGATTCTACTTTTGTATGTTAACTGAAGTTCAAGACAGAAGGTGCATGCTCAGACGGAACTGAACGATAGAGTGCAAGGTAGTGCCGGCGACGACCAATACCGGGAATCCGGCGGCGACTCCGGCGTGCAATCAAGTAGAGAAAAGGAGGGAATCGGACCGGTATCTCACCCTTGACGCGTGGGAACAACCGGCGTGGACGGAGACGGTCGGAGGCGGCGGCAATGGCGCGGCGAAAGCTCGTCGCCGGTCGGAGAAGACGGCGTCGATCTCCCCAACGGTGGCGTCCCGGCTCTATTCCTTCTGCGGACAGATAGAGGACGACGAGACGGAGCTAATGGTGGTCTTCAATCTGTTTGGCGCTGCTCCAATCGCCCACGGCAAGCTCGGCCATGGCGGTGGTGGTTCGGTTGCGGGAGGAACGGAGGGAGAGAGTGCGGCTAGGGTTAGGGTTGGCTTCAGGAGAGAAGGGAGGTCCGGCGTTGGTTGTCTTATCCTCCTTGGAGCGCGTCGATGCTTCACGTGTGTAGGGTGGCCATCGTGCGGCTCAGCTCCTCCCTTCCATGGTCGTACATGAGGGTACAGGAAGAAGAAGGACAGGAGATTTGCATAAAACCCCCTGGCCCATTTTCTCTATTTTCTTCTTTGCTGCTTATTTAAAACATTTAGTTGAGACCCTTAAACAATTCTAAATGTTATGAAAATTTTCACAAAATTCTTATTTGTTATTAGGCACCATTGATAAAATTTGCAAGACATTTTGAGAATATTTCTAAAACAAACTTGTTTTCATTTCGTTTTTGCAATTCTCTTCCAACCATTAATTGAGGCACTTAATTAGTTCAAAACCTTATGATATTTGGTGGAAAATTATTATTTACCACAAGGAGGCACTGGTAGATATTTGATATCAATTTGAAATTTTTTGTAGAACAAGCTTGAATTAATTTCATTTCTGCCCGAAATGAAATTGATTTGCTAAAAATAGTTAAACACTTCCAATTTTCATGGGAATTTGCAGGAATTCCTTATTTAGGATTTTGATAAATTTTTCAAAGCAATTGGATAAAGTTTATAGAACAAACTTGTTTTAATTTTGAATTACTGCTGTGAAGAAAATTTATATTTTCAGGGCCTTAATCAATTCAAATTTTGGTGCCCTCTTTTGTGTGACCCTTATTTAACATAAAAAAATCTTTGGTAAAGTTTTTAGCTCAATTGGAGAAAGTTTCCAGAAGTAAATCGTTTGAGTTTTCAGTTTCTAGCAATGTCAAATAAATAATAAAATGTGGCATTTGTTTTTCTTCGACCAAGGCTTGCCAAAGTATAAATGGAGGCTTATAAAACAAAGTAAAACACCCACTTATGTTTTGAAGTTTGGAAAACATTTGAAGTCAAATTGGGTAAGCAATTTTGAATGCCTTTTCTTTTGTAAACTTTAGGCAATGTTTCTTATGTTTTCATAACCTTCATAGATTAAATCTTAGAACTTTCTTGACAAGTATGGAAGCTCAAGAAATGGTTTTCTTGGTGAGTGGATTTTTATTCTCTTAAGTTTTTGTAGTTTGCTTGATTTATTTTTAGCACTTTAATATGGATGCCATGATGCACGAAGAAAAGAAAAGTGAAAATTTCATCCAAATTTTGTAGTAACTTTCTGTAGGCTGCTACATCCCTCTCTCCAGAGAGGCGCGCGATGGCCTTTTTCCTCTCGAAAGCATCCCGCGAGCGGGGGCTGGAACAGTGTATGTGAGCGGGTTGCTACCGCACACAAACACTTCGCCAAGTCCCTGCAGGGCCGAGAAGCTTGGCGATGTGAGCGCATCTCTTCATACACCTCGTCGTGGATGATGATGGTCCCTGTAGGGCCGAGAAGCTTGGCGATGTTGTACATGTGGTGCGTCACGGCCATGAACTTGGCGAGGGCTGGGTAGCCAAAGATGGTGTTGTAGGGGAGGGCGATGTGTGCCACGTCGAAGGGTCTCGGTGCAGTAGTTCTGACGGGTGCCGAGCGTAACGGTGAGGCGCACCTGTCCTAGGGGAACCGTAGTTCCGTTGGTGACGCCGGGGAGCGGCCTCGTGGGAGCCAGTCTCTCGTAGGGAACTTGCAGCTTCTCGAATGTTTGCACCGAGATGACATTGAGGCTTGCTCCTTCATAGAGGAGTGTCTTGGTGATGGCGAATTTGTTGATGGTGGGGGTGCAAACTAGGGGGATGGTGCCCACGGTCCTTGTGGACTTGGGGTGGTCGCGGGCGTCGAAGGAGACCTTGTAGCCCTCTACTCCTGGAAGGACGGCGTTAATCTCGCGCGAGATCTTCTTGAAGTGGCGGTTGGAGAGAGGAGCTTGTGCTCCGCCAAGGATGCAGACGATGTAACCCTTGGTCTCTTGGTAGCCCCCGTAGTGTTCCTCCCTGAGACCCGGCTTTCCCTCGGGATGGTGTTGCGTGGCAACGTTCAACCGAGGAGGGATGGGTTGGGGCGTTGCAGCCGCGGGTGCTGCTGTTGTTGTTGCTGCTGAGGAAACTGCTGGTAGTAGTTGTTGTTGTAGCCACTAGTGTTGGTGTTATAGTTCGGGCAACGTTCTTCCCAGCGACCGCTGCCGTGGCCGCCTCCTCGTCCGGGATTGTGCCAACCGCGACCTCGAGAATATCCCTCCTGGCCACCCCTCATGAGACGGTCGCCTCGCATCTTCTCCAGCTGGAAGCAGTCCTCCGGGGAGTGGGAGTGCATTCAGTAGAACACAGGAAGGGGAGGTTGTCCGCCACTGGAGCGGCGTTGTTGCGGCTGTGCTTGCGCTCAGGCTCTACTGCCAGAATGGCCGGAGCCTAGCGCTTGGCGTTCGCATCGTCGCTCCATGTCTTGGTTTTCGCCTTGGAAGCCACTAGCTTGGATTCGCCGGGTGGGGCGTTGGGCCTGAAGAGGTGTCCTTCCTCGATCTTGGCGCACCTATCCGTCATGTCCACGAGCTCGATGGCGGAGGTGAGGCCGTCCTTGATGCCAAGCTCTTCAAGCATATGCTCGTTGGTGACCCCCTCGCGGAAGGCGGAGATGACGTTCACATTGGCGATGAGGCTGATCTTGTTGCGCGTCTGGCGGAAACGCTGCAGGTACTGGCATAGTGTTTCGCCGGGGCACTGGCGGATGGCGCGGAGGTCGTTGTAGGTGAGGGGGCGTTCTTAAGATCCCTTGAAGTTGGCGACGAAATGGAGGCACAACTCTCATATGACCCGATGGACCCCTCTGGTAGGTTCATCAGCTAGACGAGAGCTGCTCCCTTGAGAGCCATGGGCAGCCAGTTCGCCATATATAATGGGCGAGGGTTTTTCTCCAGTAAAATTGTGTTGCTTGTTTTTCTTTTGCATCGCATGGCATAATGCATCATCGTGCATTTAAAACTTGCAAACTATATAAATTGCAACTTTATTTTCTAAATTATCTAAAATTATTTTGCTGCCTCAACTTTTGCTAAAAATTGTGCTTAGTATTTCTAAAAGTTAACAAAAGAAAAGAAAAATGTTTTGGGGGCAGCAAGGCCACCACGGCCCAAATACCTCGACCAACTAGCCAGCCAGCTGGAAACCCTAGGCCTACACATACACACGCACACACATGAGGAGAACCCAATCCCTTCGCTCTCTCCGTCCGAAGCCACCGCCGCCACACGCCCTTCCAACGCTCTCTTCTCCACATCAACAGCCGCCACTCTCATGGCTTCCCGCGTTGCTCTCTCTCTCTCTTTGGTATGGTAGTCCCCACCACCAACCACGCCATCAGCTACAGATCAACTCCTTTGCGTTGAGCTTCCCCGCCCTCATTTTTCTTCCACGAAGAGCAGGCCTGAGCGCCACTTTCTCTGGCTGCCGACAACCAGCTCGTTCCGCCTCCGTTCTTTCCGAGATTGGCCAGCAAGTGGACATTGACCAGCCTTTTGACATCTCTCGTGAGAGCATCTCCAGCCGTTCGCCCTCCCCCCGAGCCATTTTTGGACGCCAAATAGCGCCTCCTGGGGCCCGCTATTTTTTGCCCTATGGGGGCGACAGTTCCTAGCCGTGCCCCCAGCCCAACCAGACGAAATTTTACAAAATTCAAACAAATTTGGTCAAACATAGGCGATTTGATAAGTTTTGGACAAATATAGGTTGTTACATAGCCGATTTAAACAAAGAAAATAAATCTAAACTAGTTGATGCCGAGGAGGTGATAGAAGTTGGTGTAGTCTTCATTGTCGTCGTCGCTTGGCGGCCGATTCAGGGCGGCGTAGCTGCAGCTCGGCCCTGGGTCGCTGCCACTGGGCGACGGCGCCACCTCCCTGTCGCTACCGTCGGGCAGGATCACGCCTCACTCCTCGTCTACGTGGCGCTGCTGGACGGCGCGCTGCTCGACGATCTCCTCTAGGGCGCGCCACTGTTGTGCCATCTCCTCTTCCAAGAAATGCGCCTTGGACTCGGCGAGCATGGACTCCATGTCGTCGGTGGCCATGGCGGCGCGTTCTTCCCTCCATGTCGTTGGCTTCTTCTGCCTGGCGAAAGTCTCCTTCTTCGGACTGACGAGGCTAAGATGACAGTGAGGAGGCGACGGTATGCGGCCACCCTTGTTGATGACGAGGTTGCGGCCGCGGGTGCGTCCTCGGAGCGGCGAATCCTCTGGCTCGGGCTTGACGGGGGAGACGGGACTCCTCGACACCGAGCCCAGCGAACGGGAGAGGGGAGTCATTGGCGCCGAGCCCGACGAATGGAAGGTCCCCCCCCCCCCCCCCCGCTGAGGACGACGAGGACCCGGTGACCATGCCCCTTGGCATCCACGACGTTCCTCGATGCCGAGAAATAGACGGCCGAGGCCACTCAAGCGGCGGAGAGTTGTTGGCCTGGATGTGGGCGAGGACGACCTCGATTGTCCGCCCGGGCTCACCCCACCAGGAGCGCCGCCTGACGGAGTTCATGCGCCCCTCCCCCTCCCCCCCCCCCCCCACACACACGATAGGCGTACCGTTCGTGGAGGCCAGGCGCTGCTGGCGGCGCTGGTGGAAGTACGCCATCCAGATGGCATGGTTGTCTGCCGCCCAACAGGGGTCCAACTGGGTGTCCAACGGCGCGGATCTCTACGATCTCCGCCATGCGGTCCGCGCCGGTGGGAATTGGCGCCACGGAGACACCTCCGTTGCTCATATGCCAGGTGTCGGGCACGCGGACGTCAGGTAGCATGGGATAGTCTACCAACTAGAGAAGGTGAGCTTACCTGTCGTGCAAGTGGCGTCGGCCAAAGCCATTTGCCGCCGCATCGTCGTTGGGGAAGCACTCAGCCATGAACGTAGAGGAGAGGAGATGGCGAGAAGAGAGGAGTGCGCGGGGATGGTAGACAGGGGATGTGGTGGCCGACGGCGAAGTGGCGGGGGGCAGGAGCGGTGTAGACGCGTGGGCGGGAAACTCGGTGGTGGAGCGTCATTATGCCGCCGCATGGGCGATTGCACGGCTCGGCCAGTCTGAAAAGCTGTCGGCGTGCATTGAACCACGCGGGGAATGAAGCGATGAGTACGAGATAGTCAGTGACTCGCTGACTCGACGGGCCCGCGGGTGAGGGAAACATTTTTTGCGCCATTTCTCTTCATCTGGTGCCCCCAACTGCGCCCTGGCGCGCTGGGTTTGACCTAGGTTTGTCGGGCGCTAATTTGGCACAATCCAGCGCTATTTGGGCTCGTGGGTGCGCGACTGGGCAAAAAAGGCATACCGACGCAAATAAAGTGGCTCAGGGGCTCCCGTGGGGCGTCTGGAGATGCTCTGAGCAGCAACACAGCATTGTCGTTTTTCTTCTTTGTTTGCTTGGTCGCAAGTAGCAACAGCAACACGGACAGATCGGACCCCCTTGGCTCACCAGCCTGCCTCCAGCATCGGGCAGCGAGCCTTTCAGTGCATGCTCGCACGCAGGTCCATCCAGCTGCTCATGTTCCTTTCGTGTGTGCCTATTGACCAACCGCAAGTAGCAGCCATTTACAAGAGCAGTGATATTCTTTTATTGCAGTTTGGCCACCGAGGACCTTGTGTTACACGCAATACAAAACAACGATGAAATTAAGTAAGATCTAACCAACGGGGACACGCGATTTTAACGTGCAAAACCCTTCCAACAAGGAAGAGAAAAAATCACGGGCGCCAGCCAACAATACTTCACTATTTCGAATGAGTTTACAAACGCGCCGAAATTTACGATGTGTGGCTTATCCCGTGCGGCGGCTTACAAGATATATATATAAAGGCGGTCCTGACCTAACTAACTCGGTAACGGTGAATCCAACTCCAACTCGGTAACAACTCGGTTACGGGCCTCGCGTAGCGGAGCCGAACTTTTGTTTATCTTTATACAAATTTGGATCACCATAAAATAACACTCTTTCTTGAGACAAATTCCTTTCATGTAGCATAAACGAAACCTTCACTCTGAAACAAATAAAGAAAAAACTTCGGCGCCAAATAGCCTCTTCGGCTAAACAGTGATACCAACTAAGCTTGAGCAAAGCTCAAACTTAGCAATAGAAACTGACTTTGTCATTATATCAGCAGGATTATCATGAGTACTAATCTTGCATACCTTCAGCTGACCTTGTGCAACAACATCACGCACATAATGATACTTGACATCAATGTGTTTTGTTCTGTCATGGAACATCTGATCCTTAGTAAGGTAAATAGCACTCTGACTGTCACAAAATAGGTTAATGCAAGTATCATCTCCACAAAGCTCAGCAAACAGACCTTTCAACCAAACTGACTCTTTGCATACTTCAGCAATAGCCATGTACTTAGGCTTAGTAGTCGATTGTGCAACAACACCCTGCAAGGTAGGCTTCTAGCTAACAGCACATCCACTAACAGTAAACACATAACATGTGAGGGACCTCCTCTTATCCAAGTCGGCAGCAAAATCTGAATCCACATAGCCTGCGAGTCCCTCACCAGTCTTGCCAAACTTCAAGCAAGCTTTGGATGTGCCGCGGAGGTACCTAAAAATCCACTTAACAGCTTTCCAATGTTCTTTACCAGGATTAGCCATGTATCGACTGACCAAACTCATAGCATAAGCCAAATCAGGTCAAGAACACACCATGGCATACACTAAGGAACCAACAACACTAGAATAGGGAACTCGTGAAATATACTCAATATCTTTATCAGTAGTAGGACCTTGCAATGCTGACAACTTGAAGTGTGAAGCAATATGAGTACTAACAGACTTTGCCTCATGCATATCAAAACGATGAAGAATTTTCTTAATGTAATTCTCCTGACTAAGAAATAGCGTTCTAGATTTTTCTGTCTCTTGAAATTTCTATACTTATAATTTTCTTAGCAGTACTAAGATCCTTCATCTCAAACTCACTACTCAATTGTTTCTTCAATGTAGTGATTTATTTCATGCTTTTGGATGCAATTAACATATAGCAACAGGTATATAGGCGATTCATCAACAAATTTAATGTACACACAGCTATCATATTCAGACCTCTTAAAGCCATGTGACATCATAAAAGAATCAAACCTTTTATACCACTGTCGAGGAGACTGTTTCAAACCGTAAAGTGACTTCTTTAGTTTGCACACGAAATCCTCTTTACCAGGCACTATGAACCCTTCAAGTCGGCTCTAAGCCTCCGGCGACGGGCCTCGTGTAGCGGAGGCCAAACTTTTCTTTATCTTTATACGAATTTGGATCACCATAAAATAGCACCTTGTGCCATCATTCCTTGCTATCTAACACTTGCCGTCCATTCACTTGCTTCTAGTTATTACCTCCATTCTGAAAAATAAGGCGTATTTCTGTTCGTTTGACCAAGACTTTGATCAAAGATTACGTATTTAGTATGCGACATATGTGACAGAACTCATAATCACAATGAAGTACTTTTGAATAGAAATACAATAATATTAATTATATGTCAAAAAATTATATATAAATAGATTAATTATTGTTCAAAACATTGGTCAAAGCAAACAAAATATGCCTTCTTTTATGGAACGGAGGTAGTATGTACGTACAACATCAAAATACATCCAACTTCTTATTTGTTATAGTGGCTAGCTCTAACCATTCTTTTTGTGGTATATGTGTGCGAGTTCTGGCCGTCCGACTCGTTGGTCTTCTATCCGGCGCCGATCTGCTCAAACAGAGTTCGTTTTGTGTTGGTCGTCTTCGAGCGCGCCATGAAGACATGAACCGCCAAGATCTCCTACATGGATGCGACGAGTACCGCGACCACGACTACTCCTCCTGCTTCTGTGACGATAACCTGAAAACGACTATGTCCTCTACCACCCGAAGGCACCGGCTTCGACTACTACGACTATGGAACACGAACGGCTACTTCCATTACTTTCTCGACTTCGTCTACTTCCTCTACGCCCGAAGACACCGACGTTACCTGAATCCTCTTTACAACGTGCGAACCCGAACCCTACCCCCCCCCCCATATACCCTATATGCCCTATTTTCCATAAAATGGCATCTATTTTATTCATATTAAATCATTCATCATGTCGCGTTGCATTTTGTGGGTTGTGGGTAATTAGCAATCAATTAATAATTAAATAAGGAATGTGTCGGGATGTTTCTTTCTGTTGTCCCGGTTCCATTTCAAATTGTATAGCTCATCTTTATCTTATCTTGCCATGTTAACTCAACATTAAATATTGATGTGTAGATAAAATAACTTGAACCGTCTAATTAATTGTTGGGATTCCGATTACACTTAAATTGATAAAGTTGCATCTTTCTCTGCATCTCGCTTGTCACGCATATAAAATTAGGACCATGCTGAATCTTTTGGCTTGGTAGTAAGTGTTGCATCTTCTGCTTCTTTTAGTGTTTTCCTTCTTCGCGGATAGGACGTTGAGATAATGTGAGCAACGCCAAGTTCTGCTACCTCTATAAGCTGGATTCTAGGAAAGCTTTACTCAGTTGCTATCGATGTTTGAAGATTCCTCATTGCTACCTACACTTGTTGTTGTCTATTATGATATCCTTGTATTACGATTCTTGGTTGCGATCCCATCTATATATTTATCTTGCGGACACGATATAGCCTTTCCTCCACATCCTATTAACTTATTGTTTGTTTATCTTGTTGGCCTTGCGAGTCGTGGTGCATGCTTAGCTTCTTTGGCGAGTTTGGTTAATTGTCACTGACTAGTATGATATGTTGGTTCAATTTAATTAAATGATCTTAATATTTGGGATGATAATAATATTTAATTCGAGATAAGGCATCGGCCAGAGGCCCCTAAAGATTTTTGGTCCCTCTCGTGTCGACTTAGGAAAATGTTCTTGTCCGCTGATCCAAGAATTAGCACGCTAACCACGTCGTGGGAGGTATGGGACTCCTCTCAACCTATTAGCCTTGTTGCACTCTTGTCCATGATGCCACAACGTAGTTCCGGATTTCCATTTTGCGTACGCACATCACCAATTCTGCAGGTACGATGGCAACGATGTTGATGATGGTGATGGTACGTTACCGATGTGCGCACAATTATATAGATTTTGCGGTATGACGTGAAGCGGACAGTTCCGGTTTATTTTGATCCATTCGCACGTAGACGCAAACGGATGGGTCCGCGTCGAAGCATCGGCCGGACTCTCGATGCGGTTCCAACCTAGCTAGGTGGCTACCTGGACTTGTTTATGGTGAGGTGAAGTATTGTGCCGACAGTTTCGCGATAGTCTTGGTGCGTGTGGCTACAGTAGTGCACCTTTGCAGGGTAAATCTTTTCGAAAAGGCGTATCGTCCGCGCTTATGTGATGATCTGGGAGAAAGTGTTGGCTAACAAGAGTCAGATAACTTACATATAATAACATTTGTTAACCTGTGCAGTAGCGAGATTACAATTTCAACTGTTTCAACATGTGTGAGTTTTCCTCGAGTTTCTGGCACTTTGTTGAGGGGGGTTAATTCTGGATGGGTTTTGTTCTTCGTGAGTAGTTGCAGTTGGTTTTGTCGCACTTTCTCATCCCTTTCTAGTAGACGGAAGTTGGCGTGTCTCTATAAGTTGTTAGTGCTGCTTGCCGCTTCAACCACTAACCCCGTTTCCTGGAATTCAAAGCATTGATAGCTTGTGAAGTGTTTGGCATACTTACTAGTACTGCGTATCTTGCCAATACTTACCGTACTGATCCCTTCGGGGCTGCAATTCCAATGCAGTCAACGGGTTTGAAGTCTGATGCTGTTAGCTTGGGAATCCCTCCGGCTTCGCCTGGGAAGGGATTGGACGCCATCATTTTCTCTTCAGGACTCTTAGTCCAATTTGTATCTTATCCGTAGTGGGATACTATTTCATTTTCCGCTGTTGTTTGGATCTTTATATTGTATAAGTTTTATTCTTAACTCGTTAGAGGCGTGTTGTATATCTATCTTCTGTTGTTGTTGCGGATTATTCGTGAACTCTTGTAATGATTACCAAAAGTTAACAACCGGGGATCGGCATTATGTTGATTCTGGCGGGAACACTGAAATCCCATAGTACCCAATCCAGGGGCATCACAGATGGTATCAGAGCATGGTTTTGATTCCCAAGGTTGTTTCGATACGAATAGTTATCGAAGAAACTGGTCCATAAAGCCTATAGGATAACCTCGCTAACGGTCGTGTATCTAGAGTGTCAAAACCATTTTGCTAAACATATTTCCAAAGATCTGAATAGGACTCTTGTTTATTCCTTACCTCTATTTTCTCTTCTTTCTTATATTTGTTTTGGAGTCTTCTTTCTTATCTATCTTTCAAGTCATAGGATTCTACGTGGGTGGACGTTCTCTTAACCTTATAACCTAATGTGTTTGGTCATCAGAAGACTCGGAAGAACATCGTCATCTACGTGAGCCAGACTGGAGCCAAAAGATTTGACAGTGGTGCTGATCCTCATTTGATCGGTCGACCAATTCCTTTTGTTCTCATGTTTTCCTTCATTTGTTTTTATGGGATCCTTTCCTCTCAGAGTTACACCCTCCTTGTTTCCAGTGTACCTTAACGGATATCCATGCTATTTGGAAAAGAAAATGAGAAGACCAAGCATTGGGGAAGTGGGAAGGCCTCATGAGCACGTGTTGTTCACAACACCGTTGCAAAGTCTTATCATCATGCCTTTTCTTGTTCTCAGTGGTTCCATCTTTCCACCTATCATATTGGATGTTATTTGATCATAGCGTTGACCACTGATACCTTTCCCCATGTCTTTCCGGTGTGTCATAATGATCGAAGACGACGACATCCTTCTATCTAAAAATCCGTGAGTGGGTTTGGCGATTCATTTATTCATGTCCCGAGGAATGCTTTGGGTGCGGGATGGAGTAGCTAACATACCGTCTACTGTAATCATTCACTCTAGTAACAGTGAATATGTGGATCAATGTGTGAGTCTCACTCCTTTCTGTGAACTTAGAGGCGAGTTTCTTTTGATATCTCTACTTCACTTCTTTTTTTATCCGGAGCAAGATCCTGTTGTTAGTGGTGTCGACATGATCAACAAGGTGCCCGACGACTTGATAGCTCCACATTTTTCCTCTCTCTTGGCGTTGGGCAGATTGCGAGGGCGCAATCCCTTGTTACTGGTGTCGTCTGTAACGGCCGAAGATTTTTCTCCATTAAAATTTTGTTGCTTGTTTTTCTTTTGCATGGCATGGCATGGCATAATGTATCATCGTGCATTTAAAACTTGCAAACTATATAAATTGCATAAAACTTTATTTTCTAAATTATCTGAAATTATTTTGCTGCCTCAACTTTTGTTAAAAATTGTGCTAACTATTTCTAAAAGTTAATAAAAGAAAAAAAAACGTTTTGGGAGGCAGCCAGACCACCACGGCCCAGCTACCTCGACCCACCAGCCAGCCAGCTGGAAACCCTAGGCCTACACATACACACGCACACCCACGAGGAGAACCCAAACCCCCTTCGCTCTCTCCGTCCGAAGCTCCCGCCGCCTCACGCCCTTGTATCGCTCTCTTCTCTCTTCTCCGGATCAACCGCCGCCACTCTCATGGCTTCCCGCATTGCTCTCTCTCTCTCTTTGGTAGTCCCCGCCACCAACCACTCCACCAGCCGCACATCAACTCCTTTGTGTTGAGCTTCCCCGCCCTCGTTTTTCTTCCGCGAAGGGCAGCCCGGAGCGCCACTTTCTCTGCCTGCCGACAGCCGTCTTGGTCGGTGTGCCACAACCAGCTCGTTTCGCCTCCATTCTTTTCGAGATTGGCCAAAAAGTGGACGTTGACCAGCCTTTTGACATCTCCCGTGAGCAGCAGCAGCTTGCAACGCTGCCGTTTTTCTTCTTTGTTTGCTTGGTCGCAAGTAGCAACAGCAACACCGACCGATCGCTCACCAGCCTGCCTCCAGCATCGGGCAGTGAGCCCTTCAGTGCATGCTCACACGCAGGCCCATCTAAATGCTCCTGTTCCTTTCGTGTGTGCCTATTGACCAACCGCAAGCAGCAGCCATTTACAAGAGCAGCGTTATTCTTTTATTAAAGCTTGGCCAGCAAGGACCTTGTGCCATCATTCCTTGCTATCTAGCACTTGCCGTCCATCCACTCGCTTCTACTACCTCTATTCCATAAAAGAAGACGTATTTTGTTTGGTTTGACCAATAATTAGTCTATATATATATTTTTTGACATATAATTAATATCATTGTATTTCTATTTAAAATTATGTTACTACGATTATAAGTTATATCACATATGTCGCATATTAAATATGTAATCCTTGATCAAAGTCTCGGTCAAAAGGAACGAAATACGCTCTTTTTTTTGGAACGGAGGTAGTATTTATGTACGTACAACATCAAAATACATCCAACTCCTTATGTGCTATAGTGGCTAGCTCTAACCATTCTTTTTTTTACATATGTGCGAGTTCTGGCCGTCCGACTCGTTAGTCTTCTATCCGACGCCGATCTGCTCAAACAAAGTTCGTTTTGTGTTGGCCGCCTTTGTGCGCGCGATGAAGACCGGAACCGCCAAGATCTCCTACACGGATGCGACGAGTACCACGACTACTCCGCACGCTTCCGTGATGATGACCCAAAAACGACTACTTCCTCTACCATCCGAAGACACCGACTTCGACTACTTTGACTACTGAACGAGAATGACTACTTCCACTACTTCCTTGACTTCGTCTACTTTCTCTATGCCCGAAGACACCGATGTTACCTGAATCCTCTTTCCAACGTGTGAACCCGAACCCTACCCCCTATAGCCTATATGCCCTATTTTCTATAAAATGCCATCTCTTTTATTCATATTAAATCATTCATCATGTCGCATTGTATTCCGTGGGTTGTGGGTAATTAGCAATCACTTAACAATTAAATATGGAATGTGTTGGGATGTTTCTATTTGTTGTCCCGTTTCCGTTTAAAATTGTATAACTCATCTTTATATTCTCTCGCCATGTTAACTCAACGTCTAATATTGATGGGTAGATAAAATAACTTGAACCGCCTAATTAATTGTTGAGTTTCTGACCACTTCAATTGATTAATTTGCATCTTGCTCTGCATCTCGCATGTCATGCATATAAAATTAGGACCATGCTGGATCTTTTACCTTAGTAATAAGTGTTGCATCTTATGCTTATTTTAGTGCTTTGCTTCTTCGTAGATAGGACGTTAAGATGATGTGAGCAACACCAAGTTCTACTATCTCTATAAGCTGGATTCCATGCAATCTTTACTCACTTGCTATCGATGTTTGAAGATTCCTCATTGCTACCTACGCTTGTCGTTGTCAATTATGCTAGACTTGTATTACGATTCTTGGTTGCGATCCCATCCCCATATTTATCTTGTAGCCACGATATAACCTTCCCTCAACATCCTATTAACTTATTGTTTGTTTATCTTGTTGGCCTTGCGTTGCGAGTCATAGTGCATGCTTAGCTTCTTTGGCGACTTTGGTTCCTTGTCACCTTACTAGTATGATAGGTTGGTTCAATTTAATTAAATGATCTTAATGCTTGGGGTAATAATAATATTGAATTCGAGATAAGGCATCGGCGGGAGGTCCCTAAAGGTTTTTGGTCCCTCCGGTGTCGACTTAGGAAAATGTTCTTGTCCGCTTATCCAGGAATGAGTGAGCTAACCTCATCGGGGGAGGTATGGGACTCCTCGCAACCTATTAGCCGCGCCGCACTCTTGTCGAGGATGCCACAACGTAGTTCAGGCTTTCCATTTGGCGTACGCACATCACCAGTTCTGCAGGTACGATGGCAACAATGTTGTTGATGATGATGGTATGTTACCGATGTGCGTAAAATTATATAGGTTTTGCGGTATGACGTGAACATGTGTGAGTTTTCCTTATGTGTGAGTTTTCCTCGGGTTACTTTCTGGCACTTTGTTGAGGGCGGTTAAACCTGCATGGGTTTTGTTCTTGGTGAGTAGTTGTCGTTGGTTTTGTCGTGCTCTCTCATTCCTTTCTAGTAGAAGGAAGCTCCCGGAATTCAAAGCATTGATAGCTTCTTAAGTGTTTGGCGTACTTATTAGTACTGCGTATCTTGCCAGTACTTATTGTATTGATCCCTTCGGGGCTGCAATTCCAATGCAGTCAACAGTTTTGAAGTCAAACGTTGTTAGCTTGGGAATCCCTCTGTCTTAGCCTGGGCAGGGATTGGACGCCATCATTTTTTGTTCAGAACTCTAGTCCAATTTGTATCTTATCTGTAGTCGGATACTATTTCGTTTTCCGCTGTTATTTGGATCTTTGCATTGTATAAGTTGTATTCTTCACTCGTTGGAGTCGTGTTGTATATGTATCTTCTATTGTTATTGCGGGTTATTCATGAACTCTTGTAATGATTACCAAAAGTTGACAACCCGGGATCGGTATTATGTGGATTCCGGTGGGAACGCTGAAATCTCCATAGTACCCAATCCAGGGGCATCACACCATGCACTTGTCGTCCCCCTTTGTAGCGCACATGCTGAGACTGTACAGCCGCAGGAAGTCGAGGGGAGGGGTAGTGCGTCGTAGCGAGATGGTAGCGTCGGGTTGAATTTCGGCGGCCATGCGACCATGCGGAGTTGCTTGGTGAACGCGAAGGAGGTCCCGACATAGACCGTGGCACGAGCGGCGAGGTCCGCTGGACGGTTGGCACGGCCGACCCTAGCGAGGTCGCGGATGGTCCGCCGCTCGCGCTCGTGGTTGTGCTCGATCTGTACGCGCGCGTCTGGTAGAGTGCACAAGATCTGACAGCGGTTGCTGCTTTTGTCGGGCACCTTGGTGGTGGGTGTCTTGTCAGGGAGCCTTGTGCAGGGATCGCCTTGCACCGGCGAAGTTACACCTTGAGAAGGGGTTGGTGCGTCATGAGCTGCCGCACTCCTAGGCTGGCCAGTGCCGCCTCCCCGCGAATGCCGCGGGGGACATTTGCGGCGGTGACGGTCTCCCACAGTCGGGTGAGCCATGAGGCGTGCCTTTATCGTGCGGGCGGGTGCACGAGCAGCTTCCGAGCCAGCAGTAGGGTTGCGGCAGGGGTCGGCTGCTCCTGGCGTCCCTACGCTCCTGACGGCGGTGGTGGCGGATGCTGAGACACAGGTGTGTCTTGCTGCGACGGGTGGGAGGAGGCTTCGTCCTCGACATCGGGTGCGCCATCAGCACCGGTGGGGTCGCGGCGTTGCGTCACTACTAGGGAAACCCCTACCGTCGGCGCTCTAGATTGGCCTACCGCCGGCGCCTAGGCACGCGCCTAGCGATGGCCATGCCGGTGGTAAGCAACTACCGCCGGCGCCTAGGCACGCGCCGGCGATGGCGATGCCGGTGGTAAGCAACTACCGCCGGCGCGCAAGTTTGGGGCGCCGGGGGTACTGCACTTAGCGCCGGCGCGCAGGTTTGGAGCGCCGGGGGTAACGCTAGCACGGGCGCATCCACCATCCGCGCTGGGGGTATGGCTAGGTTTGCCCCGCCGCAGCTTCTGCGCCGGTGATACATCCACTTTGCGCCCAGCGGTATTATTTGCTGGTCAAAAAAAATTATACAAAATGTATTTATACAGGTTTATACTGTTAGAGAAATATGTAGACATACAGTTATTAGATCGATAGATTCCAGAAAGGAATATACAAAGAATATAGAAAGTATCGAACACGAATATATACACTCAAAAACACCAATATAGAAAGATTCGAACACAAATATAGAAAGTCTCGAACACAAATACAAAGTATCGAACACGAAGTGCTAAGATACCGATCACCCGCGAATACAAAGTGTCGGATACAAACTATCATCAGATATCCAGCTAAGCAGACATCGATCTAAACTAGACGATAGAATAGAAACGCCGACACGATGAGCATCATCGTGACGAAGATGGACTTCATCCGCTTACTTCTCCTCTCCCCCGCTCGATACGTATCTCCCGCTAGATAGCTCGCGTATCGAGCTTGTGCATCCACCAGAGTGGTGTACCCTTTGTAGCTGTTGCCACTGAACCGGTGCACCTGTCTCGGCATGTCTCGCACTCGTCGTAGACTCCGGGAACATGTCCCCGGTACACGACATACCACGTCATCTATTTGGACAAGACAAAATATACATCAGTAGTAAATTCATATATGCAACAAGTATATGTAACGAGGAGTTTAGGAATGCCATATCGGTTGAGAAATAATTTTTCTTACTCTAAGGTTTCGGCTTTGGCGGTAAGGGCGGTAGCCGTCTAGCGAGTTGAATGGCTGCCTGTCACCGTATGCCTCTAGGCGGGCTTCTGTCTCGGCATTCACTGGTGGTACGTGTCCAGCGAAGAAAAGGCCACCCCTAGTGACGACATAGTGATGGATTATTGTGGCAATCTATCGCTGGATGTGACGAAACTCATTTCTCACCGTCTCGCTAGGGGTGTTCGCCACGTTGATGCCCCGTTTATGGAGACTAGATGGCAACAAGAGGTCGTTTTCATCCTTCATGAACTCCCTCATATGAAGGATGGTGTACCAGGCGTCCATCCCACTATCTGGGTGCAACTGCTTCATGCCGGCATACTTGGTTGTGTGGGTGCACGAGAGGCATCGTCGGCTGGTTTCTTTCTTTACCGCGAGGGGGGGCTGCCTTGGCGGCAAATCCGGTGAGAGCTACGTCGAGAACATTCTTGAGGTTGGTGTAGTTCTTCGGCTTTGCACTCCCCGAGTCGAGATAAATAACGTGTGAATGTCGCGGGAACATGACCAAGAGGACGTAGTACATGTCTCTACGCAAAAAATTCCATGCATCATCCTTAGATTAATCTACACATGCAAAAGAGTGATGAAAATATACTAAAGAATGCAACGATGGCTAGCGGTTGATTGAGAACTTACTCGGGAAAGTAAGGCATGCGGAAGTTTTCCTTAGTATGATTCACCACCAAGAAATCTTCGATATTCTTCATGGCAATCACTCGCTCCCGTGGGTTAGCCAAGACGCTTTCACGCATGTAGTAGGGGTCCATTAGGGCTACACCCGGGGTTCTCTCTTGCATGATATCGTGCGCCATTTTGAGAGCTACTAGGCGCACGAAGGTTAGGGAAGAGTCGTTTCAAATGGAAGACGTTGAATATGTCACAAACCGAAGGAAGAACAGCTCTGCGTAGTATTTCTCCACAAAGCCCACGCCGAGGGGCACCTTTACCACGTGGAGCGGGTAGGACGGAGAACGCGATTGCATAAGTTCCTTCTCCTTCTGCAGAAAACCGTCATGCACGCTCCTCATGTCCCATGTCAAGAGTTTGACAAGGTCCGGCGGTAGCATCGGCTCGCCCAGAATATGGTGCTGGCGCCACTGGTCAGGTAACTTGTCCAAAACCCGAGGCGACGTGCTGGCGGAGGCCGTCGGCTGGCTCGCGGAGGCGGTGTCCGCATTTCTCTTCTACTTCTTGGGCCTTTTCCCGATGGTCTTCTTCCGCGTCTTAAAGCGTGTGGGAGTGTCGCCGCCTGCTCTTATCGCGTCAAGTGTCGCACCACGACACGTGTTTGGGCTAAGCAAAGCTTTCACATGAGCGGTCAAGGAGTCAGCTTCCGGAGGAGTTTCTTGAGAACTGAACAACTTCTTCTTCAAGCAATTAGATGGGATCCTCGCAGGGAGATCACGGTGGTCGGGTGAATCACGAGGAGGTTGTTCTGTATTGAAATCATAGACTTGATCCATATCGAGATCAGCGATAGGCTGATGCAAATCGAGATCATCGATAGGCTGATCCATATCGAGATTAGGGATAAAGGCAACGATTGGATCCTCGTTGCGATGTTGTGTGGCGGGCTCGGCAGACGATGGAGTGGCATTGTCTTGGCTTGCCGTCGTCCTTGATTTTGCGTTCAATCGAATCAGTCCCTTCGGCCATACCAATATTATCTTGAGTCCTATTATCGTCAGCTCGCTTTCGGCTTCCGGTGGTTGATAAGGAGGATACATATCTCCGCATCCTGGTAAAGCCCTATCCACGCAAACCCGATGTACGTCATCGGACATTTGCTAGCAATGGAACCTGTGGTTTTGTGGCCAAATGATTATTTCCTTCGCCACATCCTTCAACTTGTTGTTGACTTTCAATAGCAAGGTGCATGGAACTTCGGGGTCCAATAAGAAAATATGTAGGTTAGAGAGGGCGGTGACGAAGTAATTGAGTAACGAGTTCATGCTTAAGACGTCGGATTAATTACCGTGAGGGAGTCAAGCTCGGCGCGTGTCGAAGGACCGGGGACGGGCATGGGAGTGACAAAGGGAAGCTCGGCGTGTGTCGACGGACCGGGGGCGGGCATGCGAGTGACAGAGGGATTGGGTAGTTTCGACGGACCGGGGGAGGGAGGGGGCGTGCAGGGTGACAGAGGGGCTGCTAGCCGGTAGTGACGGCGACTCCTGCCTAGCACCTTCTTTTACCGCGCCAGGAGTCACCAATATAACAGGTCAAGGTTCACCTGCATCCCGCGGTGCCCTGTTGTGAGAGTTGCTTCCGCGTAAACTTATCAAAGGGAGCGGCCCTTGCCCACCCTCTCTAACATAGTTCGCAAATGACTACATCACGGTAGGCATGATTTCATTTAACGTTTCCGTCACCCTGTCATTGACCTTCGTTTCCATCATGGCTTCCAATTCAACAATTTTCCCTTAGCTCCACCGTATCTTCCCTTAGCTCCGTCGTCTTCTCCGTCAATTGGCTAGTGTCTTGGCTCCTCTTCTACACTCGCGCCGCCATTCGCTCCTCTTTAGTAGTTGCCAGAACCAAGCCATGGTTATCATGCTTGCGACCTACTCCGTGTGCGATCGTACGACCCATATGCGTCCTTGTCAACGGTGGCAGCTCCTTCACCTTGTTCAACGCTCTGATAAGGGGAATGTCCCAAGGAACCTTGCCCGCCGACGCTGTCGCTTGAGACGAGGATGCATCTTCTGACGTTTGTTCTGCTATCCGCATAATTAACGTGAAGCATTAAGAAAAGCTAATACTAGAATTTAATCGAGAGTAGAATCTAACTAAGCTAAGGCCAGTAAAATTCTTACTAGGTGTGTCTCAAGATCAAGCACCTTCTGATCCGTGACCAACTTGAGACCGACCACCTTCTTGGCGTCCGTGAAGACATCCCCAGTACCGTCTTCTTTATGGTACCGGGACCTCAGAAATCTTTGCGTCTCTGGGTGGGGGTACTTGTGCCACGGGTTCTCGATGTCGGCTTCTACATAGGCCTGGTCCTCCTTCGCCCATTTCTCCTCCTTGCCGGTGTAACCATTGCAACCTAGACGGTGGACTCCAATTTTCTTGTTTCTCATGTCCACTCCCACTTACGTTTATTTTTGGTGTGCTCTAGCTCTTCATTGGCCACGAAAGAATGCAAGTACTCTAGCTTAATCTTTGGAAACTGGATGTGGATCTTCTCGAAATCGTTACCCCGAGCAAGCATATCCCTCACCAGATATTTATAACCGCTCACTGCTTTGGTGAACCTGGTGATAGCATGGGTGTTCACCACATTACCTTCGAGATTCTGGTTATTGTACTTGGCAGGAAACTCGTATCGTGCGTGCAGCCTAGAAATGAGTTGAGTGCGCAAATGCTTCTTGTCCTTATATTAGAGGTTAGTCTCGTTGAGATTTACGACTTCCCGAAGGATTTCCGCCAATTGGAGGCGGTAACCCTGTCGTGGGATAATCACGGCAGACGTTACCAGGGGTAACTTACTTTGGGGCAAATCGACTCTGGTGTTTGGGAGAGGGTTTAGCTCAGGGGAAATCATGTTATCTGGTGATCTGGTAGCTCGGGCTGCAATGTCGCCGAGACTCCGATCTAGGGTTACAAATATCGATTCACGCACTACTAGAACACTCGAATATCTAAAATAAACTCTTGGTCTCTCTGTCCCAGGAACCGGTTTATATATTACCCGGCTCTCTGGCTTCTTATACAAGACATACCCGGGATCCTACCCGGAATACTTACATAACCCTAGCTTTCCTAATCTTGGCTCCCAAGGTTCGGATTACAAGATCCACGCTCTCTCTTGGGCCTTCTAGAAACTCCTCCACCTTGGGTCGGGTCTTGCATGATTTCCTTCGGGCCGGGTTTCACCTAGACATGAGACTGCCGGGTTATCATCCCCCCAACAGTAGTCCCCAGAATAGCTTGGGCAACTTGGGATCAACCATGATGCGCACGCTATTCCCTGCAAAACAATAAACATTCAAATTCACAATACACCGAGTTAGAGTGCTTTAACTATAGCCAGGCATGTTCTTTGGGCGGTCCATATAATAACCCGATTTTCCCCGAGCCAAGGCATCATTTCCCGGGTTAACACTCCAAGGAAACATGACATGACCCGGCATTCATATCTCTATCGGCCAATCCGAGTAATACACCTTAAATCCGATTCAATCTTATCCGTATATCTCACAATAATTATCTTGATCCTTATCACCAAATTTCCGGGCCGGATCAATCTTTCCCGAAATTTGCTCAACTTACCGCCCAAACCCTAGGGTTTCCCCACACCTATAAATTGGCCCCAGGGGGTCAACCGTAAAATTCCCAACGGCCATTTCCCCTTCATCTTCTTCCTCTCTCTGCTCCCGCACCCACAAACCCGAGACTGAGCGCTTAACCGCCAAGGCCGCGCCAACGCCACCGAGCTCGCCGCCGGTCGCCGCCCGCGTCTCCGCCAGCGAACCGCCGCCGCAACGCACACCACCGTCCGCGAATCGCCGCCGCCGCGCACACCACCGTCCGCGAATCGCCGCCGCCGCGCACATCTCCGTTTGCGAATCGCCCCCGCTGCGCACATCTCCGTCCACGAATCACCGCCGCCGCGCACATCTCCGTCCGCGAATCACCTCGGTAAGTTCTATTGACCATTAGATCTAGATTTCTCTCCTCCCAATCTTGCGCAGACACTTTGGCCTGAATCTCATCTGCATTTATCGACCATTGCTCCACTAGCAGTTTCCAATCTCATGTCTTTCGCAATCGCCTTTATCTAGATCTATTTTTGCGTTCCTTGAAAGCGCTTTAGCTATTATCTCGCTTTCCTTGCTGCATCACTAGACGCCTTACCCTTAATTTTTGGATCTATACTCACTTGCATTTAACTTCGTCTAGATTTACACTCTATGGCACCCAAATCTAGCGCCAAGTCCAAGGGGAAAAACCCGGCTTCTAAGCAAAAGTCGGGTCAGTCGATTTCTGCCAACTGGGCAAAATCGACTGTTACCAAGGCCAAACTGGACGAGCTGGCCGAGTCTGGGGTCCTGCCCGCAGAGTCGGACATCCACTGGAGGATGCCGGGCGAGGAGACCCGGCCTTCACCAGGTCCGGATGAGGTAGTTATCTTTCTTGAGCACGTGATCCGGGGTTTCCGCCCCCCGGGTCACCCTTTTTTCCGAGATCTTTTAGATCACTACAAGCTCCGGGTTTTTGATATTGGCCCGAACTCCATGCTAAACATTTGCCACTTCATAGTCCTTTGCGAAGCCTATCTCTGTATTCCCCCAAATCTTGCTTTATTCTTAGAGTTGTTCCAATGCAAACCCTGCCGGGAGAGCACGGACGGGCCCCTCCTAGTTTGTGTGTGTGTGTGGGGGGGGTATCCATTCAGAGACACAAAAATTCTCTGATGCCAACTCTCAGCCTTCACAGTCATGTGAAGCACTGGCAGAAAACCTATTTCTACTGCCGAGACACCTCCACACCCAGCCAAAAGCCTTTGCCGGGTTTCTCAGTTGGAGATCTAGCCCTTTCCGACAATCTCAATTCCTTTGCATCTGAAACCGACAGACAGTCAATCCAGCCCCTCCTTCACAAACTCGTCGTGTTAGCAGCCCAGGGTCTCATTGGGCTAAACTTAATCAAAACCTGGATCAGCTGCCGGATCCAGCCGAACAGCATACGCCCAAAGCTCATCTGCGAGTACTCTGGCCACCTTACCGATTCTCTCCGATACTCGGAGAAATCATACCCGGCGCTGGATGTGAATAAGGCCATGAAGAACTTCTTGGCCGAGAAAGTTGATGTCATCAAAAGCATCTCCGGACTCGGCCCCTTTACGCGCTCTAACCCGGCTCCTCCAGTAAGAACCGACTATCACCTTCTATACCGACTGATCTTTCTTATTTATACGTACTAACTTTTGTCTTGTTATTTCTCACCTAGGAAACCGATGCATTCTGGAAGATTGTCACCCCTCCCCCTTCTGAAAACTCGGAGGAGGAGGAGGAGGAGGAGCCGACTGACAGCGATGAAGGTACTTCCGGGTCTCAACTCAATAAGTACTTTGTTAGCCTATTAGACAAAAACTCTTCCCCTTCCGTCAATGCCCCCCCATCACCAGCGCTGGATGATAAAGACGACTCTCAATCGGAGGAGAGCGAGGCAGAGCCGGAGATTGAGGTTGGCCAGAAGAGGAAACCCAGGAAAGTTGTTTTCAAGGTGCCGTACTCTTCCATGACCTCAGAGCCGTACTCCTATGCCAATATGTGCAAACTCAACAGGTATCTAACCACTACATCATCTCTGAAGCACACGGTCCCAGCCAAGCGACGGGCAAACCGGACCTCTCCGGGTGATGATCCTCTCCATCCCGGGATCCCTATGTCGCCCGCTCGCCGAGCCGGTACTCCTTCCACTTACTCTACCTATATTCCTCGAAAATGTCCATCTCCAAATCATCCATTAGCCGGACAACTCCGGGTCTCACTTTCCGACTCTTTATCAGTGTCCTCCGGGTCTAGCAACGATCTCCCAACCGACTTTGTCGTGAATACTGGGTAATCCGCTTACCTTGGCCAATATATCTGTATTTTCCATATCTTCCGTTTATTACTTATTAACTTTTTCCTTTTCTTTTTCTTTCCTCAGAGCCAAGGTCACACTTAGTGACCAGGAGGACATGCTCGTTGATAACCCGGCCATGGAAGATCCGGGTAGCGCCACTAAGCCCACAGCTGTAGAAGAAGAAGAAGAGCTCGATGATACAGTGATTCCAAGAGCCGAGTTTCCCTTGCTCACGCATCAGTCGGCTGACCCCGACTACAAGTATCTTGGGACGCATAAGGCAGCTCCTGCTCCTAACACCCAGGCAACCAGAGCCTATCGACTCAAGAAGGAAGCGACCCCTCCGTCGGGTGATCAGAAACCTAGCTCTTCCAGACCGGCTCTCAGCGGCCTTAGTTGTGAAAAGATGCTGGAGGATTACTATTCTCTAAAGGCAACTGAAAGAGATATCGTCGAGTCTCTTTCAGCTGAGCACCCGGTAACTTAACTGATACTATATACAAACTCATCCTAGTCCCCAAGTTCCGGGTGAACTGCCAATAGTTTACTCGGTACTTCCATGGTCATAGGACTTTCCGTATGCCACTTTTACCTTGCTGCCGCCTAATATTTCCTTGTCTGTTTTTCAGGCTTATGTGACCCGGACGGTGGAGGTGTTGGCGAAAACCAACGAGCTCCTGCAGATTGAGACCAAACTTCGAGAAGAGCTAGAGACTGAGGTCAAGGAGCTTACCAAGGATTGCAAGAAATACAAGAAAAAACTCCATAACGCTGAGGGGCTTTTCAAGAAATTGTCAACCTTTATTGCCGATACTTACAGCTCCATCATTGGTAAGGCACATTTAGCCTTCTGATTATCATTCGGGTTTCTCACTTTATAGGGTCTTTAACCCAAATTTCGCCACTTTGCTTTGTCTTTTTATTCTGCAGGTCCGGGTGAAGATGTTGATAATCAGGATGATATGGAGAAGCTGAAGACCCTTAATGCTGTTATTCGGCAGTTTTCGGTAGGGACCAAGTGGACCCTTGAAGCCGTGAAGTGGACCGGTACTTATAGTGGCGTATCCCAGATGCTCGATGCCTGCTCAACGATCCCGGCCTGGATCGATCTGTGGAAGCGCTCGGCGTGCCGGGTCGGGGTAATCCGTGGCCTTTCATTGGCCAAGGCCTATTATCCTAGGCTTGAGCAGGCAACGCTTGTGAGCGGATTCCCCGAATTCAATACTGACGGCTCTCGATTCTCGGCAAAGGACTTCAAAGCTCTCCACACGCAGATTCGTCACTCGGCCAGCTTGATTGCCGAGAAACTTGATGTGAACAAGCTTACCCCTCCGTACAAAGCTGAAGATAAGCCGGTACCCTCTGATCTCCCTGTCCCTTTTGATATGCTAGCTCGATATAAGGAGGAAGTTTCCAAGAAGAAGGCCGAGGCCGACTCTGTGCCAAAAACGTCCACTCCAGTTGTCCCTCCTCTAGCTCAGGCTGATACCGTAGTTGACCCGAACGCAGAGGCAGGGAAGGACACAGAGGGGAACCCTGAAGACCCGGCTGCCAAGACTACTGCTGATGACTCGGCTATGGATGCCGAGTAAAGTTTATCATTTTTCGCCCAGAAACACTTCATTCAGCCAATAGGCGGTTTGTAATATGCCTGATACAATTATTTATTTGATAGTGCGCATGTGCACTTGTGATACTACTCCCTTTGTTTGTAACACACTTAAACTTTTATGGCTTTGATGGCCCTTTTGGCCATCCACCTTGATATGCACTTTCCAGCCTTAAGCTTCCCTATTTTCGCTTTTCTACCTTGGTTGCAATACTACCGATTTTTGGGTTTTTGGTGTAAGGCCAAGTTTCTTTCCAAGTCCCCAAGACTCGATTTCCGGGTCTTGGGATTTTTCAATTGGATGAACTTTGCTTCTTAAGTCCCCAAGTCCCCAAGACTCGGATTTTTAGATTTTTTGGGTTTATTAACTGGGTAACTTGTTGCTTTCTTGAGTCCCCAAGACTCGGATTTTGGCGTCTAGGGATTTGTGGCTCGAGAAAACTCCATATACGGCTAATTCCCCTACTACGAGATTGTTTGAAGTTATGCCTATTGCACCGTGAGTTTCCGGCTGTTTGCTTTTTACTCCGCATAACTTGTGGTTTAGATGACCCTTTTGATCCCCTTTGCTGTAAGGCGGCTTTCGCGTGGATACTCAATGTTGCTTATAACTCTATAAAAACAGGGTCAGGCAAGTCCCCATGGGCATCATGACTGATTGGATTTATAGGCTAGCAATCACGCCACTTTGTTGCGAGTCACATCAAGCTTAAGCAAGAAAGGCCAAGAAAATTTTGGCTCTATTGTCCGGGTTATGAGATTGCGACTGTACTTATTACAAGTAATCAACCCTCATACCTTGATGGCATCGTGGCCGGGTCTGAGTTTGCAACTGTGCTATTCAAGCAATCAACCCCCAAGACCTGAGTATATACTATGCAATAGATGACTTAGAAAGAAACGAGAAAGGGGATGCCGCGATAAATGATTAAATGTAACGTACTTACCTGATGTAAATCATAATTAGATATAGAAAAGACATGCAAAAGAAAAAATGCAAGAAAAACAAGAACCATAATGATTTAACCATCTCTTTATTGATATAGAAAGGTTAGGTCAGCAGGCCGCCTCATTAAAAACCCTCCAGTCCCCTTAGGTACCCTGGATAGAAAAAGAGTGCGTCTGAAACCCACTGCCTGTTACATCGTGTAATTCATCTTGCAAATTGAGTCTATGCTAAGTGTAGTAGGGACGCAGCTGAGCCACGTTCCATGGTCTTTCCCGTTCTTGCATAGATGAAGTGGTGTGGGCGGTGTCATTGACAGTATCCGACTCTTCCCTCGCATCTATCAAGTAGTATGATCCGTTGTGCAAATTCTGGCTTACGATGAACGGGCCCTCCCATGGTGGGGATAACTTATGCTTCCCTACCTTTGCTTGTACTAAGCGCAATACCAGGTCACCTTCCTAGAAGACCCGGGTTTTGACTCGGCGACTGTGATACCGCCTCAAATCCTATTGATATATAGCTGATCGCTCCAAAGCTTGCTCCCTGTGCTCTTCTAACATGTCCACAACGTCTTGCCGGGTCTTCTCGTTCTCCACCTCAACATAAGCTGCTACTCGGGGCGAGTCATGGATAATGTCACTTGGAAGAACTGCCTCTGCACCATAAACCATGAAAAATGGAGTCATCTGAGTAGATCTGTTAGGTGTAGTGTTAATTCCCCAAAGCACTGATGCTAACTCCTCTACCCATGGTCCGGCAGCTCTGAGGCATGGGACTCGTAGTCGTGGTTTCAACCCACGAAGTAACTCCTGGTTTGCCCTCTCCACTTGTCCATTAGCTTGTGGATGGGCTACTGAGGCTACGTCAAGGCGGATGCCATTGTTTCCACAAAACTTTTCCATCTCACCTAAGGACATGTTGGTTCCATTATCTGTTATTATGCTGTGAGGATATCCAAACATATAGATGATCTTTTTCAAGAACTTGACAGCTGTAGCCGCTTCACAATTTGTAACTGGCATGACCTCGACCCATTTAGTAAACTTATCAATAGCCACCAAAAGATGAGTCTTTTTGCAAGGATACATGTGAAAGGGACCCATCATATCCATGCCCCAAACCTGAAACGGCCAAGTCAGTGGGATTGTTCGCAACTACATAGCCCGCACATGGGTTTGGCGAGCGTACCTTTGACATCCATCGCATCTTGCTACCAATCGTTCCGCATCCGCCAAAGCCGTGAGCCAGAAGAAACCGTGTCGATATGCTTTAGCCACAAGGGACCTTGTGGAGGCATGGTGCCCACAATCACCTTCGTGAATCTCCCTCAGAATCTGTCGGCCTTCCTCTGGGGTTACACAGCGCAAAAAGACGCCTGCGGCGCTTCTCTTATAAAGTTCACCGTCAATGATAGAATAGCCCTTCGCTCGTCTTAGGATTTGCCTGGCCAAAACCTCCTGTGATGGTAACTCGCCCCGTGACAGGTAAGCCAAGTACGGCTCCGTCCACTCGGGAATAGCACGCACTGCGGCCACAAACTCCAAATCCGGGTCTCGGTTAGCCACCTCTTCTTCAGATTCGGTTTTGACTGAGGGCCCCATAACTCGTCCAGAAAGACATTGGGCGGAACCGGCTCTCGACGCGAGCCGAGTCTTGCACTAGTAGGGAAAGGGCTACCAGTGACGAACAAATATCAGCTACCGCTGGCGAACTCTTGTTCGCCAGCGGTACAACGCCAGTGGTAGCAGGTTACCGCTGGCGAACAAGGGTTCGCCAGCGGTAGTGCAGGTTACCGCTGGCGAACAAGGCCTTGTTCGCCAGCGCTATGTTCGCCAGCGGTAGTGCAGCTGTTCGCCAGCGCTACTGGTTCGCCAGCGGTAGTCAGGGTGTTCGCCAGCGGTTCAGTTCGCCAGGGGTAGGTACTGTGTTCGCCAGTGGTAAGTTTCACAGGTTTGTATTTTTTCTTTTTTTTTGTATAACAGTTTATATATTCTGATTCTGTATATATTCCCAGGTCCAAATACATTCAAATTCTATAATTTATAAACTTTCACACATATAAATCACTGATAGCACATCGATAAATCATAGATACATATGCATCCATCCATAACGAATTTAACACATCGATAACGATATTAACACATCTATACATATGCATCCATATCCAATTCTCATAAGTACAAATACAACACATTGATCTCAATAATATGTCGGAAGATTTCGAACCCAAAATATAGCCATCTAATTAGTTCAACGATTACAAAGGTATGACTACTACATATCTATGCAACGTACGCGCGATATAGAGATCAATCGCAAAGAAGACTAGCTAGATATACGGTCCGCCTCCGCTTTAGCTTCCGCCTCCGCTTGCGATCTTTCGCTAGGGCTAGCGCGCCGTCCACTTCTTCATCTCTCTGTAGACCAAGATAAAAGCATTAGACCGGCAAAGGAAATCACAAGTTCTTATTAGGAGCAATTCGTAACGAATCGAATACATACCGTCGATCATTTCTTCCTCGATGTTGTGATCTTCTGTTTCTTCTCCGGCGGGAACGGAAGAGCACCTTCTAACGAGTTGAATGGTCTCTCGTCAGTCTGCTCTAGCACATATTGTCGCAACTCTTTGTTAGATGGTGGGGTACCGTTCCAGTGGAAGCTAGATCCTGAAGTTACTACATCCTTATAGATGATTGTGCAGATCTTGCGCTGGATGCGACCAAAGTTTTGTCTGTACTCAGCATCAGACCATTCCACGATGCTGCGAGACCATTTGTCCACAGCAGACATGTATTGCAGACTATGTTGGTCCTTCACGATCTCCGTCATGTGTTGGATGAGGTACCATGCCTCCATTTGGCCGCCTGGCGCCTGCTTGGGGCAGGGAAACTCTGTTCTGTGTCTGAACACATATTTTCCTTTAATTTGTTTCTTCCTGTCGCAGAATCCTTCCCCCCTGATGTAGCCATCCATAGCATCATTGAGAACAGACTTGATGAGGGTGTAGTTCTTCTCCTTCATCGTACTCCCGGAGTCGAGATATACTGCGTGCGCGTCTCTCGGGTAGAGCATGATGAGGGTGCCGTATTTGTTTCTGCGCAAAACAGGAGAGTCCATATATATAATCCTCAAAAATTGTATATGCGCGAACTTATGTAAAGATGGGAAATATAACTTACTCAGGAAAGTAGGGCACGAGGGTGATCCTCTTGTTCATATGGTTAGTGAGCAACACTTGTTCGAGGTACTTTGTCGCTTTTGCCCTACCCTTGGGGTTGTTCAAGTACATGTCGTGCATGTAGTAGGGGTCTGCTAGCCCGATGTTTCTGACATTCTCTACGGATAGCTGATGCGCCAAGCTGAGCGTAAACAGACGGACGATTGACGAGTGGAGTGCTTTCATGTGGAACATCCGGAAAATGTCGTCAAATCTAATGATGATCTTGTTTGCGTTGCCTTCAGTGACAAATCCCGCCGTAGATGGCACCTTTGCGACCAAAACCGGCAGCGTTGGATTTTTCTCTTTGAGAAGCACCTCCTCCATATATAGTACACCGTCATGGACGCTACGCATATCACCTGTCAGCAAGGCGACCAACCTCGGCGGAAGCATCGGTTTCCCCATCTCATGGATCTGATGCCAGTCGGTTATGGGTATCCTATCCAATACACGTCCTGTCTGCGGCTTAGACTTGGTCCCCTCCACCGGTTGGCTCATCGATGCAACGGCAGGAGCCTTCTTAGTTCTTTTCCGTGCATACTTGATGTTAGGCTGAGTCTTATGAAATACATCAGCTACCGCCTCTTTGAGGGCATCCTGGCTGATGACTTCTTGCTCGGGGACTGCCGGCTCTTGAGAAGAGAAAAGACGCTTTGTGCATCGATATTTATCCGCCTCCTCCGCTGGCAAGAGAAGTTGATCAAGATCATCCAGGCCGGGCGCCCCCTCGTAAGGATCGTCGACGAGGTAGTCATTCGGGTTCTCATCTTCGTCGCCGTCGTGCTGCACGGACTTTGCAGGTGAGAAATCCTTGTGTTGGCTCGGGTGCCCCGACCCCTGGACCGGTGTTGGAGTGTTGGCAGGAGTACTTTCCAAACGAATTAGTGATTTCGGCCAGGTCAATGGCCAAACCAAGCATTGCTCCAGGTTCAACTCGCTGTCGGCTGCGGGTGGTTGGTTCGGAGGATCGAGAGCACCGCAACCAGGGAGCACCCGACTTAATGTCACTCTGAACACGTCCTCGGGCATACGAACGCCGTGGGATACGCGGTTCAGAGGTGTGATGATTTTTCCTTTGGCGACGTCCTTTAACTCGCCGTTCACATTAAGGAGCAATGTGCATCCCGTCTCGTCGGCCTGCGAAACGTCGCGCGATCGTTGTTAGAGACTGATGCCGTCACGAATCAAGTCATAATATATAATTAAGCAGTGCACGTTGAATTACCGTGAGGGCATTGAGCTCGGACAAGGGGGATGGACCGCTAAGTGTCGGCGGCGGCGTTGATGAGATGTGGCGGGGCGGCGACGGATCTTTGCGACCTTCCGGCTGAGGGTTGGGGGTCGGCTCGTTCCGCGCAGCAGACGCCACGACGGGGGCCGCGTTCTGCGGCGCCACGACGGGGGCCGGGTTCTGCGGCGCCACGACGGGGGCCGCGTTCTGCGGCGCTGGCTGCACAATTTGGGCTACGTTTATCTGCGGGAGCGGCCCTTGTCCTCCACCTAGCATCCACGGCGCTAAGGACTGAGCGACGGTCGAACAGATGGTAGGGAGGAGCTCATTGAGCCTCTCGTTCACAAGCTCGTCGACCGTCTTCTCCGGGCCCTTGTTCCGCTCCTTGCGCTTTTCCCTGGTGTCGGGGTAGTATTGCGCATGCCGATGACCCTTTCCGAGGCCATGCACATGGCTACGATTCGGCTTCTTGTCAAGGGGCACTCCCTTCATCGCGTTAAGCGCCCTAATGAAAGGGGTGTCATACGGGTCCTTGTTCGTCGTCGCCGAGGACCCCGCGTCAGATTGAGATAGGCGTTCTTTTTCTTGTTCCTCGATATACTTATCCTCGAGCAGCTTGACCTTCTCGTTCAACTCAAGATCGCCGGGCTTTTTGGGATCTTCCCTGTAATGGGCCCTGACAAAATTTCTCACCTGCGGGTCGGTGATCTTGTCAAACGGGTTCGGCCCTTCTCTCTTCGAATCCTCCTTGGCCCATACTTTCTGCTTCCCAAGGTAACCCCGGCTTCCGAGATTGTGAGGGCCAATGTTCTTTTTTCGCTGTTCTTTCCCCCATTTAGTCAGCGCAATCCTTTCCGGTTTGAGTTCGTCGATCTTGAATTGGGCCAAGTCTTCCTCGGAAATGGAGGGCCACATCTTATGGATCTCATCAAAATCCTTACCCTTCGCAAGCATCTGCCGCAAACTGGATCTCCAAGTCGTAAACGCTTTGGCGAACTTGTTCAGTGCTAAGGAGTTGACCAGATTCTTCTTCAGGTCCTGGTTGTCGTAAGGATCCGGGAATTTATACCTTGTGTGCAGCTTCTCAATCAGCAGGGCGGCATGAGCCGTGTTTTCTTTAGCTTTGATGTGCTCCATGTTAACGTTGCCGAAGTCTCGAGCTATGCAGCCTATCTGGTTTCCATAGCCCTTGGCATAACTCTCCGGCTCGATGGGAGCACCGCTGGGGTCCACTTCCGTGAACTCTTCCCGCATGGTGGCGAGCATGTTGTGTCGCCTCTCTTTGCGCCTAGCCGCCGCCTCGCTACCGGAGGCGGTATCCCCGGTGCCACTACCGGTTTGATCACCTTCTGCGCCCGATGTATCGTTGTGTCGCTCTAGCTCCTGGCGAACGGTTTCGTCCATCTCGTCGTCTGCATCGTCGCCCTCCATCTCTAGATCCGGGTGCGGATCTACGGGTCCGCCTCCGGCGCTTAGCATAGAAAGCCACGCATCGTCGTTGTCTCCGCCGTGTCCGAGACCAGAACCACCCGCCTCGTCGTTGTGAGCCATATCTAAGGAAGGAGAGAAAACCCGAAATAAGTTCAACAAATCCTACAATTTAGACGATGTACCCCATATGAGTCCAAATTTCTCGGGCACTCTAAGTTGTGATATTTTTAGCAAAGATCATGCCAAAATTCACGGAAAATTTCGGCATGACCTTTGCTAAAAATATCACAAATGGAGTACCCAAATTTGCCGGAACGGAAATTAATCAACATTCCAGCAAAATTGGGACTCACGTGGGGTACCTGCACATAAAATCCCACCCCTCATATAATAGATCCCACCCCTCATATTATCATCGTCATCCACACGAAGGTGGGCACATATCCACACGACCACACACCATCTCCACCATCCATACACCACCATCCATCACCACCACCATCCATCACCACCATCCATACACACCATCCATCACCACCAACCATCACCAACCACCAAAAACAATTGTGACATAACATGGGCACAAAACTATGATTTATGTTAAGATATATAAGCACATGGGCACAAAACAGAATGAATTAGCTACAGGTTCAGTTGTAAATCAGTAGCAAACAAATAATAGCTACAGGTTCAGTTGTAAATCAGCATGTGTTTCACATTATAAATTAGCATTCTAAATTAGCATATAAACTTCTTATGCATTCTGTTTGAAATTAGCATCCTATGACCTAATTAACAACTCATTGAAGATGATAATGTAGGAAGAGCAAAGCTAAAAAAAAGGAGAGGATTAGTTTGGTGGGCTGCAGGGAGAGCAAAGATAATGATAATGCATCCTATGAACTAATTAACAACTCATTGAAATTTCTGTTAACTCTCTGTATAAAATTTCTGGGTACACACAAGATCAAATCAAAATGAATAAAAAAATGTTTCCGTAACATGTCATTAGACAAACAGATGAACAAGCAACAGCAACAATTCCAGTAAATTAACAAGTGTTTTTTATGGCATACTACTGATGTTGTCATTACCTTGTTTTAGTTAATCAGGGGAGATAGCTTAGCCTAGCATGCTTAACTAATAATTCAGACACGGGAAGACTAGTTGTAACAAGTGCCTACCAATTAATGGCTGTAATTTCTTTCTCTTAAGCTTTTGTAGGTGCTGCATTGATTATTGAGGCAACCATTTCGTTGGTTCAACTGTGTGACAGGATCAGTAGTAGTAAAACCCACAAGGAACCAAAAGGAGATCAAAGACAGTGCTGTTGTAGCACATGGATTCAAACACAAGGAAGATCACCAAACCGAAAAGTAAAACCTTTACTCCTTAATTTGGTTCCTCTCTACATTGTCATGCCTGCCACTTCAACTTGCCTTCCTAGGCCGCTCTCAGAATTCAGAAACTACCACTGCTTCCTTTCTATAGCCAGGGCATGCAACCAGGAGTTGATCACACAACCCCTATCCAAACGCAAAAAGATACACACCCAGTAACCACACTATATATGACTGGACATGGGGCAGCTAATTTCTTATCAGAACACGGAAAAAAGCACACAACCAACAGATCAAGCGCATTATCGAAATTCAGTTTCGTCAGTTAAAGTCTTAGGGAAATTCAGTTTCGTCAGTTAAAGTCCTAGCTACATGGATCCAAATAACTAACTAAGCATATGGATATGCAAACCAAAAATAGAAAAATTTAGCAACAGAGAACTCGTTACCTCGTTCAGGATTTCTGTCGAACACCTTCGAGGCAGCGGAGGGGGCAGTGCTCGGGGCAGCAGCGAGGCCGAGGAGGTGGAGGGGAGGGCAGAGAGGGAAGGGGAGAGGGATCGATGGCGTGGCCGGAGAGGGAGGGAGGGGCGCGTGCGCGGTGGCCGGAGAGGGAGGGGCGCGTGCGCGCGGTGGCCGGGCAGAGAGGGAAGGGGAGAGGGATGGAGTGGCAGTGGGCGGGGGAGAGTGGGGCAGTGGGGGTGGGAGAGAGGGAGGGCGTCGCCGGTGAGAGTGGAGAGGGCGCTGCTGCTGCAAGGTGGTCGCCGGAGACGAAGAGGGCGTCGCCGGAGAGTGGAGAGGGCGCGCGCGTGTGTGTCTGTGTACTCTCGCTCGATCGAGAAAAACGGCTAAGTCCCGCGCGGCCCTGTGTAGCCAACTGTGGGGATCACCGCTGGCGAACTTTTCTGCTGGTTCGCCAGCGCTAAAACACCGCTGGCGAACATGGCTTCGTTCGCCAGCGCTATGCCCATACCGCTGGCGAACTATTATTTGTTCGCCAGCGCTACCTTTTTTTTTGAATTTATTTATTGTATTATTTTTTATTAGTTTTTCTTTGACAAACATTACTGTTTTTAAGTTATTCAAAGACATTTAATTTATAATAATTCAAACACATTTATGTGTTCTATTGTTTTTCGTTGTTTCCTTCTTGTTTAATTTCTATTTGGTTTCCTTTATGTTTCAAATAATATAATTCCACACATTTGAAATAAAGAACAAGGTACATTAAATTTATAATAAGTGCACATCGATATCAGACTAGTTGATCCATGCATATACATAGTTTCGTCGCATACAATTGGCAGAAAAATATATACATAGTTTCTCATCAGTGTTTGATTTTTTTGCCTTTTTTGGTCGAAGTTGCATAATTTAACCCCACATTATGACTTCTTCTTCTGAATGGAAGACCATGCCTAGGTAGCGTAGTTCTGCTTCTTCTTGTTGTGTATGTTGCATGACTATCATCATCATCTTCTTGATCATCGTCAATATTTGGGTCGCCGAACGTGTCGAACTCGTCCTCGTCAACGACTCCATCCATTCCGATGATATTTCTTTTCCCTCTCCTCACGACAACACGGCTAGGCCTTGCGGGGTCTGTTATGAAGAAGCATTGTGACACATGCTTAGCCAATACCCATGGCTCATTTTGCGCTGTGACATTCGCGCTTGATGAGGTTCCAGCTTCGGGAATAACCATGGTTGTAAAGTATTGGTCTTCTTTCCTGACGGTCGACATCCTAGCCCATCTGACGCGGAACATAGGCACCTTCTCTCCAGAGTAGTTAAGCTCCCATATCTCCTCGATCCTTCCGTAGTATCTTAACTTTTTGTCACCGGTGTAGGATTCCATCGTTACCCCTGAGTTTTGATAATCGGAAGTTTTGTCTTTCTCCTCTGTGTAGAAAGTGAACCCGTTGATATCATATGCTTGAAACGTCGCTAGGTTGGGAGCTGGGCCATGTGCCAAGGCGTACAAAAGTTTATTTTTCGCACAATCCCTTGGCGGTGGATTAGCGACGATCACATCTTTAAACCAACGCAAGAAAGTGGAGTTATGCTCTCTGATTATTTCTCCTTCGGTCCTCCGCTTGCCTTGTTCACTGTACTTTTTCATAATCGAGCTCTTGTGTTTTTCCACCCAAGTATCGACCATGTCAATGTGTTGGAGAGCTACTAAGTTTGCCCTGTTAAAGTCGGTGCGTCGACAAGCCCGATCCACATGCACTTCTCTACGTCCATTTTTGTGACCTACTCCATCGAGCTTGCCAATGTGCTTGTTTCTGGGCAGACCAACTGGGTCCTCCACGTCCATATGATTCGTGCAGAAAGAGATGCACTCTTCGGTGAGAAAGCCCTGAACGATGCTTCCGTCCGGACGAGCTCTGTTGCGAACATATCCTTTGATGACCCCATTCATCCTTTCAAACGGCATCATGTTGTGCAGGAACAACGGCCCGAGATGGATGATATCGTCCACGATATGGACCAACAGATGAACACATATGTCAAAGAATGATGGTGGAAAGTACATCTCAAGCTCGCATAGTATCACGACAATCTCTTCCTGCAGCCTTGAGATCTGCTTCCCCGTGATCGACTTTCGAGATATAACGTCGAAGAAGTTACAGAGGCCAAACAGGGTTTCCCGGACGTGTTTGTCCATTATTCCGCGGATCGCAACCGGAAGTATCTGCGTCATCATCACGTAACAGTCATGAGACTTCATCCCGCTAAACTTTTGTTTCTGCGCGTCGAGGAATCTGCTTATTAGCCCTGAGTAACCGCTAGGGACTTTGACTCCGAGAAGGCACATCATCAATTTTGTGATCTCGTCCGGACTAAGAGTGAAGCAGGAGGGGGGGCAGTAATAGTCATTCCTCTTAATAACCCTTTTGGCCTTGCGACCATCCGTCTCCTCATCACACGATTGATCGCCGTCGTCATCATCCGGGCGTCCCCCCTGAAGATCTACCCTAATACCAAAATATTTCAGGTCGTTTCTTGCTTTCACCCCGTCTTTGGTCCTCTCCGGCATGTTGAGCAGCGTGCCAAACAAACTTTCAAACACATTCTTCGTGATATGCATCAGATCAAGGCAGTGAGGCGTATCGAGAATGGGCCAGTATGGCAAGTCCCAAAACACCGACCTCGTCTTCCATACATCCAGAAGCGGTTTTGGCGCCTTTTGCTTCTTTCCCGGCTCTGGGCATTCCTTCCAATCATTCAGCAAATTGTAGATTTCTTCGCCGCACCTCTTACGTGGAGGTCCACGGAGCTCATCCTCACCGTTAAAAAGGTCTCCTCGTCTTCTCCACGGGTCTTTGTTGGGTAGCCACCTTCGATGGCCAACGAAAACTGTTTTCGAAGACCCAGGATCTTTCGGAAGTTGCATAAACGTGGGGTCATCCATGCACCTCACGCAACCGTTATGTCCGTGGCACACCTGGCCCGCCACATATCCGTAGCCTAGTAGGTCGTGAACCGTACAGAGTAAGACAGCTCTCATTGGGAAATATTGTTCACCGAAGGCGTCCCATGTGTTCACCCCTTCCTCGGCCCATAGCGTTTCCAGCTCATCTTTAAGCAGCTTCAGGTATAGATTTATGTCGTTGCCTGGTTGTTTCGGCCCTTGAATTAGCATACTCATGTGAATATACTTCCTCTTCATGCACAACCAGGGAGGGATGTTGTACATCCATACAAACACGGGCCAGGTGCTATGGGTGCTGCTCTGGTTGCCAAACGGATTGAGTCCGTCGGTGCTCACACCCAACCTGATGTTCCTTGCCTCCGCCCCGAACGTTGGATATTCACAGTCAATTGCTTTCCATTGACTTGCATCTGAAGGATGTGTCAGAATTACTTTTTCACTTCGATTTGGATCTTTCAAAACTTTATTCCTCCTTTTCGCGTGCCAGCGCATGAGCTCTGCTTCCTTGCGGTCCGCGAAATACCGTTGCAGACGGGGAATGAGCGGAAAGTACCACACAACTTTCCGAGGAGCTTTCTTCTTCCCTTTCTTGTATCGAGCGGCGCTGCAAACTGGACAAATGGTTTTGTTCGCGTCCTCTTTCCGATAAATGTAGCAATCGTTGATGCACACATGGTATTTTTCGTGAGGTAAATCAAAGGGGCACACGACTTTCTTGGCCTCGTCGCAACTTTTAGGACAAGTGTTGCCCTCTGGAAGGACATCGTGCCAGTATTGCAGGCTTGCATCGACGCTTATGTCGCTCCATTTGTATCTCGCCTTCATCTGCAGAACATCGAGGGCCACTCTCAGGCGGGACTCTCCCGGACCGCAGCCTGCATACAACGGTGTCTTCGAGTCTATCTCTAGTTGCGCCAGCTTCGATTGCTCTCTAGCAGCAGATATCGAGTTAGTCGTCTTTCTCAAGAGCAGTTCTTTCAGATGAGGGTCACGCACAACTTCCGTTAGGGGTGTCCCTGTGTCCTCGTGATCTTCTTCCACGTCTTGTTCAACATCTTCTCCATGATCATGTGCTGGGTCATAAGGCTGATCTTGGTCCTGCTGTAGTTGGTCCTGCTGTAGTTCTATTCGATCGTTGCTATTGTCCTGTTGCACATCATTTCCTACCGCCGCCGCCCCATGGACTTCATCATCTTCATCATCACTTACCCACTGACTGTTATACCCATCCATGAAACCATACCTTAGGAGGTGACTGAGCAAGTCTCCGGTAAAGGGATTGAGCAAGCCCCCTAGTTTGCACTTTCGACATGGACATCGTATCTCCTTGCGGCCATTTTGTAACATGTCTTCTGTCGCGTGTCTCAAGTAACTATTCACGACACGTTCACTCTTAACGACCACCATTATATGTCGCCTGCACGAGAGCGCGCGCCGATATAATTAATATTAGAACCAAACATAATATATATATATATTGCGATATTCACGGAAAAAAATCGGCATGACCTTCCTACAAATTGGAGGTTAGAGGAGTGCCAAACTATGCCGAGACGGAAATGAATCAACATTCCGGCGATAGTTGGCTACTCAATTTCATTCCACAACAAATTGCGCACACATGCATTTATCGTCTCCATCACACGACCATTGTTGAATCCGGTGAAATTTCACACATATTGCATATCGCGTGTATCCGGACAAAATTTATATACAAACTCATTTAATTATATATTATCATTCATCACACCTCAAATGAATAGATGCCCACACGATGATATCCGGAGAAATTTGGAGCTTTGGAGAGAAAGGGGTTAATTCTAGATCTAGATGGCTAGGGAGGGAAAATTTGGGGTAGAAATGATGTTAGGAGGGAGATAAACATATATATACCAACTAAAATAAATTTAGTTGGTTCAAAATAAGGTAGGAGGGTGAAGAAATTGGCATAATTTCGAGCTAGAGAGAGAAGAGGGAACAAGGTGAAGAAGAGAGAGTGGAGGGGAAAGTGGGTAGGTGGGGGGGTGCCACTTTGTGGCAATATCTGCGGACTACCGCTGGCGAACAGATGCTTCTGTTCGCCAGCGCTAAGATGCGTGCTGGGCCCACATCTTAGCGCTGGCGAACAGAAGCATCTGTTCGCCAGCGGTTGTGGGAGTAGCGCTGGCGAACAATACAGGCCGTTCGCCAGCGGTAAAATAAGGCAGCGGCGCTACCATTTCAAACCGCGCGCAGGTGGGGCCCAGGCATACCGCTGGCGAACAAGGGTGGTTGTTCGCCAGCGGTAGTGCTGGCGAACAGGCATAGTTGTTCGCCAGCACTATTAGCGCTGGGCAACAGCCATTCTGGTTCGCCAGCGGTATGGTGGTGGCTATAAGCCATTCCCTACTAGTGTTGCGAGTGCATCTGCTGCCTCGTTCTTTTGCCTATCAATGTGTTCCACCTGATACCCGGAAAAAGATCCGGCTACCCTGTCTACCTCTCTGCGATATGCTGCCATTGTTGCATCCTTTCTATCCCAAGTTCCTGAGACCTGCTGTACTACAAGATCCGAGTCTCCATAGCACCTTATTTGCCTGATATTCATCTCCTTTGCTACTCGCAGTCCGTGTAATAGAGCCTCATACTCGGCCACATTGTTAGAGCAATCGAAGTGAATTTGCAACACATAACTCAACTTATCTCCTTTTGGTGATGTGAGTACCACACCGGCTCCTGATCCCTCGTATTGCTTGGAACCATCAAAGTGCATCACCCAAGACTCGGAACTTGGAATCATTATGGGCATGCTTGTGTGAGTCCAATCATTGATAAAATCAGCTAAGGCCTGGGACTTGATTGCAGACCGAGGCTCGTAGTTGATGTGATAATCTCCTATCTCAATGGCCCACTTGGCTATTCTGCCTGTCGCATCTGAATTTCTGATTATATCTTCCATTGGTATAGAGCTGACCACCGTTATGGGGTGTTCCTGGAAGTACGGCTTCAATTTCCGGCTGGCCATGAAGACCCCAAAAACTAGCTTTTGCCAATGCGGGTAACGCTGCTTTGCTTCCGATAAGACCTCACTCACATAGTAAACCGGCCTTTGTACCAGATGATCCTTTCCATCCTCCTTGTGCTCAACTACAACCACTGCGCTGACCGCCCGTGGCCCGACCGCAACGTATAGCAACATGGGCTCTTTAGGACCCGGCGCTGCCAGAATCGGTGCCTCAGATAACTGCTTCTTCAGAGCCTCAAATGCCTCGTCCGCCTCTTGGTACCATACGAATTTGTCGGTTTTCTTCAAGAGTCGGTATAGGGTTATTGCTTTTTCTCCAAGCCTAGATATGAACCGGCTCAATGCTGCTACACATCCTGTGAGCTTCTGGACGTGCTTCAGGCCTTCCGGCTTTTTCAAGCTCTGGATGGCCTTGATCTTTTCCGGGTTTGCCTCAATTCCTCTTTCAGAAACAATAAAATCGAGTAACTTTCCTGCTGGGACCCCGAATACGCACTTTGTGGGGTTAAGCTTCATCTGATATCTTCTCAGGTTCTTGAATGTCTCCTTTAGGTCATCGATGAACGTTTCTGATTTCCTTGTTTTAATCACCACATCATCAACATAGGCGTGGACGTTGCGTCAAATCTGATCCTCGAAGCACTTCTGAATGCACCGTTGGTATGTCACGCCAGCGTTCTTCAACCCAAAGGTCATAGTTTTGTAACAAAAAGCTCCAAAGGGGGTTATGAACGATGTTTTCTCCCAATCCTCCTTTTTGAGCTTTATTTGGTGATACCCGGAATAAGCGTCCAGGAAACATAATAAGTCACAACCTGCAACCGCATCTATGATCTGATCTATCCTTGGGAGGGCAAATGGATCCTTTGGGCAATGCTTGTTGAGACTCGTGTAGTCTATGCACATCCTCCACTCATTGTTCTTTTTCAGCACTAGAACCGGATTTGCCAACCATTCCGGGTGAAAAAATTCCATAATAAAGCCGGCTGCCAGAAGCCGAGCTATCTCTGCTCCTATAGCCTTTCTCCTTTCCTCATTCATTTTCTTAGGCCCTGCTTCACAGGCCGGGACTTGGGATCGACGTGCAAACTGTGCTCAGCCAACTCGGTTGGAATACCCGGCATATCACTCGGCGTCCAAGCGAACACGTCTTGGTTCTCGCGAATAAACTTTATGAGTGCCTCTTCCTCCTCGTTACCCAGGTTAGATCCTATAGCAAACTGCTTGGAAGAATCGCCCTCGATGAAGGCCACCATCTTTGTATCTTGGGCTGCTTTAAACTTAGCTCTCTCGTCTTCCGGTTTTGGTTTCTTCAAAGCCGTTCTATCCTCCGGGTCTACCTGAGACCGGTAATACTTGAGCTCTTCCTTCCTGCAAGCATGTTCTGCCATTACCGCATCTCCTTCATCACACTCTGCTGCCACAACCCGGTTCCCATGTATAGTGATGGTCTGCTTAGGACCCGGGATTTTTAGTTGTAGGTATACGTAACACGGCCTGACCATGAATTTGGCGTAAGCCGGCCTTCCAAACAGTGCGTGATAAGGACTGCGCAACTTCACCACCTCAAACGTGAGCCATTCCACTCGGAAATTATCCTTGGATTCCCCAAAAGCAACTTCAAGCGTTATTTTTTCCTCAGGGCACGCCAAGTGTCCTGGCACGATTCCGTGGAAAACTGTGGAACTTTTCTGCAGCTGAGACTCCTTGAGCCCCATACGCAAAAAGGTTTCCCAATATAAGATATTGATGCTACTCCCTCCATCCATCAAAACCTTTTTCAGCTCGTACCCGTTAACTTGTGGGGCCACCACCAAGGCCAGCACACCCGGATGTTCTATCGATTCCGGGTGATCTCTTCTGCTCCATGTTATTTCTTGATCTGACGCTCTCAAATACCTCGGCACCCCTGAAGAAACCAAGTTTACGAACCTTTTGAGTATATTTCTTTCTTTGTTGGAAGTTTCGGTAGTGTGGACGTGGTATTGCCCTAGCTGCTTAGGGTCCTCCTCCCCTGCCTGCACCTCGCAAGGCCTTCTGTATTTCCTCGTTTTTCCATCTCTGTAAGTCCATGCATTGCTCTAATGAGTGATTAGCCGGCTTGCCATTCCTACTGTGACGCGGACAGGGCATCCTGAAGGCCTCTATATGGTTAGCCGGCCTCGGTGGCCCTTGGTAATTTCCTCCGTTGAAGTTCCCTCGGTTGAAGTTTCCTTCTGCCCTGTCTTGGAAACCCGGCCTTGGTATTAGCAACAAACTCGGAGTTTCCTTCATACAGGCGTTTGTGCTGGTTATTTCCATTACTCCCTCCGTTATTACCCGGTGCAGCCCCGCTACCGGGTCTTCCATTATTGTTTGCGTTGGCCTTCGCTTTTTTGTCCTCAATCTCCTCTTCTGTGGTGTCAGCGGCGGCATGTTTGTTGCATGCGTCCATCAACTCTCCCATCGTAATTTCCGAGGCATGCCGACTGGATTTCATGCGCGTCATTTTTTGCACCAGAGGTATGTATTTGCACGTTTTTGCCATAGCCTGTAACACATCTTTTGGCTGAATATCAGTGGAAGAGTGGAGAATCTCCATAACCCGGCGCACCCAGCTGCACGCCGACTCTCCCTTCCTCTGGACACATCTTTCCAAATCATCAATCGTGAATAACTTCCGGCATGTTCCATGAAAGTGCTTAATGAAAGTTGTTTTCGACTCGCTCCATGAATTGATGGATCTGTCCGGCAGGTTGTTGAACCACAATTTTGCTGCTCCCTCGGACATCATGAGATACATGAACTTGGCTTGAAGCTTTTCTGATGCATTGCGAATAGACATTGCCATCTCATAACTGCTCAACCAGGTCTCAGGATCCATGGTTGGCTCATAGTTTACAACTTTACCCGGTTCCTTGAATTTATCCGGGTATGGTTCTTGTAACATCCCAAGTATGAAAAACCACCCCTAGCATGTTTGTTTACTGTTTTATTAAAGTTTTGCATCATGTCATCATACTCATTATTTTGTTGGCATTTGTTGCATTTGTTTTCCTTTTGTTTGCATTTGTTTTTCTCTATTTTCACAATTGAAATTCAAACAGTATTCAAACCTTTGTTTCATACTTGTTATGTCACAATTTTTCAAATAAAAGTTCAACTCAAAACCTCAATTGTTTCCATTTAATACAGAAGGTTCAACTAATTAACTTGTGGCTTTTAATCATTCATTTAACTCAAATTCCATTCAACATTCAAATTCAAATTCAATTACAAACAGCAACCAATTTGAAATCATGAAAATTACAACACATTTATAATCATTTGTTTCCATTTTAAACTAAAGGTTCAAACTAATTAAATCTTGTTTCCAATAAATCACTTAATAATCAAATCCATCCAAATTTGAATTAAATTACAAACAACATTTTTATTTTGAACTTTTTGTAAAACAAAAACTTGCAATTTGTTGCTATTACATAAATAAGTAATATAAAATTTTTCCCTAAATTTTTCTACCCCAAAACCCTTTCTATTTCTTCCTATTTCTATTTCTGCAAAAAAAAAAAACAGAATAAAAAATTAAAAAGAAAAACGGCTGGGGGAGAAGCAGACTGGGCCAATGCCCAGCCCACCACCCCAGCACACCCACGCGCGCGAAGGCCCGCTGGCCTGTCTTCCTCCTCCGTACGGCTGGCGTCAGCAGACGCCAGCGCGCACGCAGCAGGGAGCTCCACCTGCTCCCTCCCTTGCCTATATCTACCCCCTCGTCCACCAAACCCTAGCCCTAGGTCCCTGTTTCCTCCCTGCCGCCGCCAGCCATCATCTCCTTCCTTTCTTCCTCTCCAATTTCTGCCGGAGTTGTCGGGGGTGGAAGAACTGCAGAGGAGCTCGCCGTCGACGGGCCGCCATGGAGCGCCTCCGTCCACGCTAGGGGCACCTACGCCACCGCCTGAACGCCTACTTCCTCTACAGCAACAGCAGCAGGGCCCAGGGACCGTTGATCGACGACGACGATCTCGACGCCGCCGCAGCTGTTCTGAACTTCTTCACCGCGCCGTCGCCTCCGTCTGCCTCCCGTCTCCCTCTCGCCTCCGACAACCTCACGGTGAGCTACCGCAACGCTCCAGACCTCTGTAACGCTTGTTCGCTTCCTGTACGCGCGCGTCCATGTCTGAATATCCGGCAGCGTCCGCCACCGCGCCGCCATGGTTGCAGTTGGGATCGTCTCTGTGCGTTCATGAGCCCTCCAAGCACACGATCATGTTCACCTAGCTACTGCACGCACACCCATCTGCTCAGCGCCGCCAGATCGTGGTCACAACGCCGGCAGCCCATCGTTTCCCTCCGCCGTTGTCAGTTGCAGTCGCAAGACTGAAACTTTCTTCAGTTTCGTCAGAGAACGCTAACTGAACCTCATCCTGTTTGCGTATCCTATACTGATTAGAACGATTCGCTACCGCAGCGGTAACGCACCACTGCGCGCAGCAACGCGGCCAGGGTTCGAGCCCTGCGCTCGCGATTATTTCCCCACCTTTTTTGCGAAGGGCACTGACAGGGTGGCCCCCCCTGTCAGCTGCTGTGCACGCACGCGTGCCACCGTGGCTTAGGGGCCCTCTGTCAGTGGCTAGGGCTAGCCACTGCAGAGTAGAACTAGTTTTTCAGCTTTTCTTTTTTTCAAAACAAGTCCAATTCTTTTACAGTTTGGTCCCTGAAATGAAAATGCTAATAACTTTTATTTTATAAATCCAAGTAATAAAAGTAAAATATGTTTGTTGAACCAAATTTAATTATCTATCCATTTAAACCATTTGTATTCTGTTTTGATTAATTCAAATGCATTCAAATTTCAAATTCAAACAATTCATTTGAAATTTAATTAAATGCATAAGTAATTCATACTTAATCCAAATAACATAAATAAAATATGTTTTCCATGCTATTTTGAACCATCTTTTCAAATATAAATTTTGTTTCATGTTTTGAAGAATTAAAATTGCTTAAATAATTTAAACCTTGTTTAAATCATTTAAATTTGCTAAATTCATAACTTGCTCAAATTAAATTATTTTTGAACTTATAAAATATGTTTTCAAACCAGAAAAACATAACCTTTTCAAACATGAATTTGAATTTATGTTTTGAACAAATAAAATTCAAATAATATTCATGCTTGAATTAAATTCAATTAAATCTTGTTTAACTTGTTTAATTCATAAATAATTCAAGTAAACCTTATTTAAATTGTTTCTATTGTTGTTATTTTTCTGTTTTCCTCATCGATGCATCATACTAATCCACTTTCATCTGTTGATTAGTTGTAAAACAATTGTTTCAACCATAATTCATGGGCTTGTCATATGCAACTCAAATTGCATATGGGTCCATTTAAACATGTTGTGTTACATGCCAACTAGGTTATTTCTATGCATCAATTAAATGGTCATGCATCATCCTATGATTGTGCATTATGCCATGTTATTGATTGTTTATCTTTCTGCGTTGTTTGTTTGCTTCTTCTCGGATAGACGACGACGTTGAGACAGACGATACTTACGACACCCCTTCTGAGGATCTAGCTCAGTACCAGGCTGCTGAGTTTGCAGGCAAGTATTCACTCACACGAACCATTGTGTTCCTTTCAACATGGGATACCGATACTTTCCGTTGTCTATTCTGCTAGCCCTATGAATCGTTGCTTCTGTTTGATCCTATCACATGTTATCCTTTAACCCTGATATAGCCTCACCTCCACACCTATAACCCTGTTGCTTGTTGCCCGTGTCCTACTAGCATGCTTAGGGTTGTTTTGCTCGAGTCTGTTACCCGTTACTTTCTGTTAATATATTTCTATTATGTTCTGGGGCTCGATGTTAAACAATCAACCGGTTAATGTTTGAGGTAATAATAATTTGATGATAAGGCACCGGCAGGAGGCCCGGCGTGGTTTTGAGGCCTGCTAGTGTCGACCCTAATTAGGAAAAGGGTCTTGTCTACTGATCCATGATGAGCGCACTATCCGCATGTGGGAAGCGTGTATGGGCGCCCCCCTCAATTCGATTCGATTCGCATCTCGTTCAAATCGCCTCATTTAGTTCGGGTTTTCCATTTGCCGCATGCATGTGCAGGTGCGAACCCTTGGTACCAGGGTGGAACTTTTGTAGTCGGCATTTAGGGAGACACGTTCTTAGAGTGCTATGAGGGTCCCCTTTTCTTCGTGGGGCTTGATTAGCCGTGCGCTCACTGCACGGGGTTCTTTGGGCTTGATGCGAAGAAGAGTTGAGTTGTGTTGAGTGCCCCGCTTGGTGGGAGGCATTCCATCTGGCGGGTTATTCTTACGTGTACGGCCAAATTGGTGCACCCCTGCAGGGATAAATCTTCTCGAGAAGCCGTGTTTTCCGCGGTTATGGTTGACTTGGTGAAAGTACTGGCTAACAAGTACTCAGAACAACTTACACCTAACTAATGATAACTTGACTAGTAATAGTCTTATTGACACAATAACTTGAACCATCATTAATCCAACTGTGTGAGTTATCCTCGGATTGCTTCTTTGGATAAGGGGCGAGATCCAGGATGGGTTTGTTTGGTGGTTAGTTATAGTTGGTTACGATACGCTATCTTATCTCCTTTATGTTAACCGGAAGTTGTAGTATGTTCTGTAGTTGGTTAGTGCAGCCAGCTGCCGTATCTTTTGTATCACCCTTTCTTCCGTTGAACCCAAAGCATCTGTGCTTGATGTTGTTGGGGTACACTTTGGTGAACTGTGAGTCTTGCTTGCCAGTACGTTTATGTACTGACCCCTTTGGGGCTGTGGTTTCCGCAGACTACACTTACGAGGATCCCCGTGACGGCTACTACGTGGAGTTTGACGAGGCTGCTGACGAGTAGATAGCGGACCCGGGCAGGATCCGAGACATCGTGGATAGGCTCCGTCTTTTCGTTTCCGTCTTCTTAAGCCTATTTGGATTTGTCTGTACTCAGACCCTTTGAATGCTTCCGCTGAGATGTAATGATGTTATGTTGGGACATGTGTCCTCTGGATGATTGTATTTGCTATCTCTGCTCTAGTGAGAGCTATTTGCAACTTATTTCCATCTTTGTGTCCTAGAGATATGTTGTGTTATCATTCTGTTAAACGCCGTTGACGTACCATGTGTGTATGGTATGAAGTACGTCAATGGTAGTATCCTGATTTCTATGGGATGGTTTACGTAGACGATGAACAGTAGGGGTTGGTTGTCACACATACGTGTGTTGGCCTACTCGTAAGAGATGCGGGTGCCGGTAAGCACCGTAATCCAATCAACTACTGTTCAACGGAACTGCGAGTATCCTCTAGAAGTCCGGGTGCGACAAATGGTATCAGAGCCTGTCTGCCCGTAGGATCCCTTTTACTGGTCGCAGTTGAGTCTAGAAACTATTTTGTAGCTATATAGGAAAAATGAAACGTGAGAGTAGGAATTCTGCCATTTTATTTCTTTCCCCACCCACCCTCCCTTTTCTGGTAAGGAAGTGCAACGTTGTTTTCCCTTCTCATCTAAACTTTCAAGTTAGGATTTCTCGCATCCTGGTTTCTCTAGGATAGTTATATCTACTAGACCATAGGAATGGAGGTGGTTGTGACATGATTTATCATGTTGCCTACTCACGATTGAGAACGGAGGCGTGTAAGCCCCGGAAGCAAATCCTCTATTCCTTAAGCAGTAGATATTGATCCTTTAGAAGCCCGGATGGGTTTTCTGTAGTACCTCAGGAGTTTTTGGTCTCGTGTTTCCCGATGTTGCTTCGATATCCTGTTCTTCTCAACATCCTTATCGTCCGTTCAAACCTTGTTGTTGCTTTCCACTTCAGTTCTATACCGGCGTCTAATCAAAACTTCCCCGATCATCTGCAGATGGATCTCAGGTTCTACCCGCAGGTGGTTCGGATGACTCGTTGCAAGAGCACTGCCGGTTATCCGGAGATGCTGAGAGACATGGTCACTTATCTGGGGTTCCGTTGGGCACCAGAGTACCAGGTCTACGAGCAGCAGCGAGAGTTTGACCAGACCTACTACCAGGCTATCGTCTACATTCTGTCAGATGATGGCATGAGCGTTCTCCACCGCTACGAGGCAGTAGGTTCCACAGTGGATATGCCTGTGCATCCGGCAGCTTATGTGAGTCTCACCGTCCTTGTGCTGACTACTGGGGATTGGACGATTCTATCTATCGCCACATCCCCCGTGGTTACATCACTTCGGATGGAGCTCACTTCACTCTCTATGACAACTTGGATGTTTATGAGCATGATAACTCCAGGCTGCACACCACCGCTCAGTTTGTGAGGCACAGTGACGCAGTTGCCAGCACACTATCTCAGGAGTTGGCTTCAGTCAGAGAGCAGCTGTACCTTGCTTTGACTCGTCTGGCGACGTACACCACAGACTTTGTTGGAGACGAGCGCTTTGCACGTTTCGATCAGCCAGTTGGTCGTCGTCTGCCAGATGCTGGAGGTTACGAGCCGATCAGAGGTCCACTTCTCAACCTTGGTGCTGGTTACACTGGGATTCCACGCTTTGGAGCACAGGGAGTCGACGCTATGTACTTCACCACACCTAGAGTCGCTCTCAGACCCCGTCAGATCTATGTGGATCGTTGTTCTACCTACTTTCGGGGGCGTGCTCCTCACCGTACCTCTCGTCGTACTACTCACCGCCGTCCTGCGTGATGAGCATGGGAGTACCGATGTATCCATTCTTAGCTATGTTTAGTTATCCTTTGGCATTGGAACCATTTGTGGTGTGTTGGATATTCTGATGTATTTGAACATGTGATGATGTACCTGTTGGTTATCTATTCATGCGTCGGAATAATCTCTCTTTCGGTTTCCAAGTCTATCCTTTTTCTGTTGTTGTGCTAAAATGCATGTCTATTTAGGATGCCGCCAACAAGGAACAACCCGCCTGAGCCACCGCCAATCACGGAGCTGTTGACTCAGATGACCCAAGTCATGGCACAGATGGCCTAGTTTTAGACTAACCAGCACAACAACTGTCGCACCCGGACTTCTAGAGGATACTCGCAGTTCCGTTGAACAGTAGTTGATTGGATTATGGGGCTTACCGGCACCCGCATCTCTTACGAGTAGGCCAACACACGTATGTGTGACAACCAACCCCTACTGTTCATCGTCTACGTAAACCATCCCATAGAAATCAGGACACTACCATTGACGTACTTCATACCATACACACATGGTACGTCAACGGCGTTTAACAGAATGATAGCACAACATATCTCTAAGACACAAATAAATAGAAATAAGTTGCAAATAGCTCTCACTAGAGCAGAGATAGCAAATACAATCATCCAGAGGACACATGTCCCAACATAACATCATTACATCTCAGCGGAAGCATTCAAAAGGTCTGAGTACAGACAAATCCAAATAGGCTTAAGAAGCCGGGAATGAAAAGGAAAACGGAGCCCATCCACGATGTCTCGGATCCTGCCCGGGTCCGCTATCTACTCGTCAGCAGCCTCGTCAAACTCCACGTAGTAGCCGTCACGGGGATCCTCGTAAGCGTAGTCTGCGGAAACCACAGCCCCAAAGGGGTCAGTACATAAACGTACTGGCAAGCAAGACTCACAGTTCACCAAAGTGTAACCCGTCAACACCAAGCACAGATGCCTTGGGTTCAACGGAAGAAAAGGGGATACAAAAGATGCGGCAGCTGGCTGCACTAACCAACTACAGAACATGATACACTTCCGGCTAACAGAAAGAAGATAAGATAGCGTATCGTAACCAACTATAGCTAACCACCAAAAACAAACCCATCCTGGATCTCGCCCCTTATCCAAAGAAGCAATCCGAGGATAACTCACACCGTTGGATTAGTGATGGTTCAAGTTATTGTGTCAATAAGCTATTACTAGTCAAGTTATCATTAGTTAGGTGTAAGTTGTTCTGAGTACTTGTTAGCCAGTACTTTCACCAAGTTAACCATAACCGCGGAAAACACGGCTTCTCGAGAAGATTTATCCCTGCAGGGGTACACCAATTTGGCCGTACACGTAAGAATATCCCGCCAGACGGGAATCAAACCCACCAAGCGAGGCACTCTACACAACTCAACTCTTCTTCGCATCAAGCCCAAAGCACCACGTGCTGTGCGTGCGCGGCTAATCGAGCCCCACGAAGAAAAGGGGACCCTCATAGCACTCTAAGACCACGCCGCCCTAAATGCCGACTACAAAAGTTCCACCCTGGCCTCGGGTTCGTACCTGCATATGAGTGCATCAAATGGAAAGCCCGAACTAAGTGTGGCGATTTGGACGAGATGCGAATCGAATCAAATTGAGGGGGGCGCCCATACACGCTTCCCACATGCGGTTAGTGCGCTCATCATGGATCAGTAGACAAGACCCTTTTCCTAATTAGGGTCGACACTAGCAGGCCTCAAAACCACGCCGGGCCTCCTGCCGGTGCCTTATCAGCAAGTTATTATTACCCAAAATTAACAGGTTGTTGTTTAACATCGAGCCCCAGAACATAATGAAAATATAGTAACAGAAAGTAACGGGTAACAGACTCGAGCAAAAACAACCCTAAGCATGCTAGTAAGACACGGGCAACAATCAATGGGGCTATAGGTGTGGAGGTGAGGCTATATCAGGTTTTAAAGGATAACATGTGATAGGATCGAACAGAAGCAACGATTCATAGGGCTAGCAGAATAGACAACGGAAAGTATCGGTATCCAATGTTGAAAGGAACACAATGGTTCATGTGAGTGAATACTTGCCTGCAAACTCAGTAGCCTGGTACTGGGCTAACTCCTCAGAAGGGGTGTCGTAAAGCTCGTCTGTCTCAACGTCGTCGTCTATTCGAGAAGAAGCAAACAAACAACGCAAAGAGATAAACAATCAATAACATGGCATAGTGCACAATCATGGGATGATGCATGACCATTTAATTGATGCATAAAAATAAACTAATTGGTATGGTAACAACATGATTAAATGGACCCACATGCAATTTGAGTTGCATATGAAAAGCCCATGAATTATGGTTGAAACAATTGTTTTACAACTAACCAACAGGTGAAAGTGGATTAGTATGATGCATGGATGAGGAAAACAACAAAATAACAACAATAGAATCAATTGGAAATAAGGTTTACCAATTTTAGAAATTTATTTATTTAGTTAGGGAATTTTGGTTACTTAAAGGTGTTACACAAGCATTTGTTGTTTTCACCAATTTAAATTGTGCAAAATAGATAACAAAGTTTATATTTGTAAAGTGCACAAAATTTTAGGTGGATTACATGTTTCAATTATTGAAAAAGGAATTACAATGATTTAATTATGAATTAAACAAGTTTAAACAAGATTTAATTGAATTTAATTCAAGTATGAATATTATTTGAATTTTATTTGTTCAAAACATAAATTCAAATTCATATTTGAAAAGTTTATCCTTTTCTAGTTTGAAAACATATTTTATATGTTCAAAATTATTTTAATTTGAGCAAGTTATGAATTTAGCAAATTTAAATCATTTAAACAAGGTTTAAATTATTTAAGCAATTTTAATTATTTAAAACATGAAACAAAATTTATATTTGAAAAGGTGGTTCAAAATAGCATGGAAAACATATTTTATTTGCATTATTTGCATTAAGTATGAATTACTTATGCAATTAATTAAATTTCAAATGAATTGTATGACTTTGAAATTTGAATGCATTTGGATTATTCAAAACAGATTACAAATGGTTTAAATAGATAGATAATTGAATTTGGTTCAACAAACATATTTTACTTTTATTATTTGGATTTATAAAATAAAAGTTATTAGCAATTTAGTTTCAGGGACCAATCTGTAAAAGGAATAAGATTTAATTTAAAACAGAAAAGCTGAAAAACAAAATGTCACTCCGCAGTGGCTAGCCAATGCCACTGACAGAGGGCCCCAGGCGCCAACGTGGCAGCAGAGCGCACACAGCAGCTGACAGGGGGGGCCACCCTGTCAGTGCGCTGCGCAAAATGTTGGGAAAAATCCCGCGGGCGCTAGGGCTCGAACCCTGGGCTCGGGCGTGCGCGCGTTGCACTGCTACCAGTACGGTGTGCGTTTCGATCTTGTCAGTATACGCTGCGCAGTGTGGTTATTATTCAGTTAGTGAAACTGAATTTTTAACTGAAAACGTTTTCTGAACTTTCGTCAGAAGGTGGACGGCCGCCGGCGACGATCAACGCTGCTGTTGTGCTCGTTGCCGTGCTGGTGGGTGTGCTGTGGTGTGCGCGTGCGTGCTGGTGTGCACGATAGAGAACAGAGAGGAGGAGAAGGGCACGGTGGCGTGCTCACCGTCGAGGTAGGGGAAGCAGCGGCGCGGTGCAGAACAGCGTCGTCGACATCGAGGACGGCGGCGTGGCTACAGGCCGTCCTGGGCGTCGTGGAGGTGTCGATGCTGTCGAGGAAGGTGAGGGGGGCTCGTTCCCGTGGTCAGCGGGGAAGGTGGGGCACGGGAACGGCGGCGGCCATGGTGGATTCAGACGAGGGCGACGGTGTGGTTGCAGAGAGAGGTGGAGGGTGGCAGAGAGAGGGTGAGCGACGGCGGCGCGAGGGAGGGAGAAGGTGGTAGGGGCTAGGGCTGCTCGGGGATCTAGGGTAGGCTTTATATAGGCAGCTACAGGCGCTCCTGGCCGTCCTCGCGCGACGGCGCCGACGTGGCGGTGCCCGATGCTCGGCCGTACGCGGGGAAGAAAAGGGGAGAGGGGTGAAGGGGTACCGGGCCAGGGAGTTGGGCTGGGCTCGCGTGGGGCAGAGCCCACTGCCTCTCTCCCCCTCGTTTTTCTTTTTAAATTTTTTTGTTTTGTTACTTTTTTTTTGCAGAAATAGAAATAGGGAGAAAAGAAAGAGTTTTGGGTTAGGAAAAATTATAGGAAAAATTGTGTGAGTTGATTAGGTCAATAGCAACCACTTGCCAAGTTTTGATTTTCAAAAAGTTCAAAAACTTGCTGTTTGCAAATTTGTTCAAATTTGGATGAATTTGATTAATAATTGAAATATTTGAAACAAGATTTAAATAGGGTGAACCCTAAGGTTTAAATGGAACAAAAGGTTAGAAATGTTTTGGTAAATTTCAATAATTTGAAATTGGGTGCTGTTTGTGATTTGATTTGAATTTGGAATGCAATTTGAATTAAGTGGATTATTTAAGAACAAATAAATAGTTTGAGCTTTTTATTATTTTTCATGGAAACAAAATGGATGTTTTTGGTTGAACCTTTTAATTGGAAAGTTGTAACATAACAAGTATGAAACAAAGCATTTGAAAGTTGTTTGAATTTGAATTGTGAAAACAAAGAAAAACAGATGCAAATCAAATGAAAACAAATGCAAACCAGAAATGAGTATGATGACATGATGCAAAACTTTAATAAAACAAGAAACAAACATTCTAGGGATGGTTTTTCATACTTGGGATGTTACAAAACGCCCCCCCTTGAAGGAATCGCGCCCCGAGATTCCTTACGGAGAAGAGAAAAGGTCCGGATACTTCTTGCGAAGATCCTCTTCGGTCTCCCACGTTGCCTCTTTATCGGAATGATGCGACCACTACACTTTCAAGAACTTGGTGCTCTTGTTGCGAGTCTTACGCTCGGTCTCATCGAGAATTCGAATGGGGTTCTCCTCATAAGAGAGATCATCTTGCAGTTCAATGGAATCATGATCAACCGCACGATCTGGATCTTTGAAACACCTCTGGAGCTGTGACACGTGAAACACATCGTGCACCTTGGATAGTTTTTCTGGAAGTTCAAGACGATAGGCATTTTCCGCACGCCTTGAGAGAATGTTGAAAGGACCAATGTATCTTGGTGCAAGTTTTTCCTTTCACACCAAAACGATGAGTGCCTCTGATGGGAGTTACACGGAGATATGCCTTGTCACCAGGTGCATAGATCATATCCCTGTGCTTGCTGTCATAGTAGCTTTTCTGACGAGACTGAGCAATCTTGAGATTGTCACGAATGATGCGAACTTTCTCTTCGGCTTCCTTAACAATGTCAGGGCCTAAGAGTGAACGTTCACCAGCTCCAGACCAATTGATTGGACTCCTGCATCTGCGGCCATAGAGAGCTTGAAATGGTGCCATGCCTAGGCTTGCCTGGAAGCTGTTGTTGTAGGAGAATTCAGCATATGGAAGGCATTCCTCCCATTTCATGCCAAAGGAGAGACCACATGCTCTGAGCATATCCTCGAGAATCTGATTTACTCGTTCGACTTGCCCCTGAGACTGAGGGTGATAGGCTGTGCTGAACAGAAGTTTGGTGCCCAATGCTTCTTGAAAGCTTTTCCAGAAATGAGAAGTGAATATGCTTCCACGATCTGAGCTTATTTCCAATGGAACACCATGAAGAGGAACAATCTTTGCTGTGTAGAGCTCTGCTAACTGGCTAGCTGAGATTGTTTCTTTGACAGCAAAGAAGTGAGCTAGCTTAGTGAGACGATCAATAACAACGAAGATTGCATCGTGCCCCTCTTGGACTTTGGAAAACCAGTGACGAAGTCCATTTCAATCATGTCCCACTTCCACTCAGGAATTTTCAGAGGTTGGAGAAGACCGGCTGTTTTCTGATGGACTGCCTTAACACGTTGACATACGTCGCATTCAGAAATGTATTGCGCAATTTCACGTTTCATGCCAGGCCACCAATACAGTGTCTTAAGATCCTGGTACATCTTTGTACTTCCAGGGTGGATGGAGAGAGGAGTTTCATGAGCCTCCTTGAGAATGATATCTTTGAGACTTTGAACTTGAGGAACTGCAATGCGTCCTTCGAAGAACACAGTTCCCTTGTCATCAATTGAGAAGGACTTGAATTTCTCCTTGCCTTCTTTGATGTGTTCTACCATATTCTTGATTTGAGCATCACGAAGTTGTTCAGAACAAATCTTGTCCTCGAGAGTTGGACTGGCTGTCAAGCTAGCAAGATAACCTTGAGCAACAAGACCAAGGTTTAGCTTCTGAAATTCTTCATGAAGTGGAGGTTGGCTTTCCATGATCATGAGATTATTGCAATATGACTTGCGACTGAGAGCATCGGCCATAACATTAGCCTTGCCTGGAGTGTAAGAAATGGTGAGATCAAAGTCTTTAATCTTTTCAATCCATCTCCTTTGCCTGAGGTTTAGATCTGGTTGAGTGAAGATGTATTTCAGACTCTTATGATCGGAAAAGATTTCAGTGCGATTACCCAACAAGTATTGCCTCCATTTCTTCAGGGCAAACACAACTGCTGCAAGTTCTAGGTCATGTGTGGGATAGTTTTGCTCATGTGCATTCAACTGACGTGAAGCATAAGCCACAACTTGACGTTCTTGCATAAGAACTGCACCTAGACCTTGGAGAGATGCATCGCAGAATATCTGGAAAGGTTTGGTAGTATCTGGGCCAACCAGAACTGGTGTAGAAGTGAGTTTAGTCTTCAGGAGATTGAAACTTTCATCACATTGTGGAGACCAAACGAACTTCTTGTCCTTCTTTGTGAGATCAGTGAGAGGTTTGGCAATCTTGGAGAAGTTTTGGACGAAACGATGGCAATAGCTAGCCAAGCCAAGAAAACTTCTTACTTGCTTTACCGTCTTAGGAGGTTTCCAATCAACAATTGCTTTAACCTTTTCTGGATCAATGGCTATGCCCTTGGCTGAGATGACATGACCAAGGTAAGCAACTTCTGGAATCCAGAACTCACATTTGGAGAACTTGGCATATAGACGATGCTCGCGAAGTTTCATTAGAGTGAGACGAAGATGTTCTTCATGCTCTTCCTCGGATTTGGAGTAGACAAGAATATCATCAAGATATACCACAACGAACTTGTCGAGGTATTCATGGAAGACAGAATTCATTAGTCGAGAGAATGTCGCCGGTGCATTGGTGAGACCAAAGGACATGACGGTGTATTCATATAGACCGTACCGAGTGGTGAAAGCTGTTTTTGGAATATCTTCCTTTCTGATCTTTATTTGATGGTAACCCATCCTCAAGTCCAACTTTGAGAATATTGAGGCTCCAGCAAGTTGATCAAAAAGATCATCGATACGAGGAATTGGATACTTGTTTTTGATGGTTTTCTCGTTAAGAGGACGATAGTCAACCACGAGTCTCTTTGTTTGATCCTTCTTCGCAACGAACAGAGTTGGGCAACCCCAAGCGGAGGAACTAGGTTGAGTGTAACCTTTTTCCATGTACATATCGATTTGCTCCTTCAACAATTTCAGTTCAGGAGGAGCTATCTTGTATGGATGCTTAGAGATTGGAGAAATACCTGGTTCAAGCTCGATCACGAACTCAACTACTCTGTCCGGAGGCATCCCTGGCAACTCTTCTGGAAAGACGTCAGGGAATTCACAAACCACCGGAACATTTTCGAGTAGAGGTAGAGGTTTAGCATCGAGGGTGTACAGCTGAACAGAACTTGATTCACTTGGAGAATAGACTATCTGGACAGAAGGGTGGAACAGAGTTATTGACTTCTGAGCACAGTCAATCGTAGCCTTATTGGCTTTCAACCAATCCATGCCAAGAATGACATCAATGTAGAGGTAGAGGTTTAGCATCGAGTAGAGGTAGAGGTTTAGCATCGAGGGTGTACAGCTGAACAGAACTTGATTCACTTGGAGAATAGACTATCTGGACAGAAGGGTGGAACAGAGTTATTGACTTCTGAGCACAGTCAATCGTAGCCTTATTGGCTTTCAACCAATCCATGCCAAGAATGACATCAATGTCAGAATTGCCAAGCAGAATGAGAGAAGCAAGGAATATGTGACCTCCAATTAGAATCTGATTTTCATGACTGATCTTGGAAGTTTGCATAGTTGCTCCAGGGGAGTTTACTACTAGCGGAGAACCCAAACCAACAAAAGGGAGTTTAATTGCTATCGCAAAGATCTTTGACACGAAAGAATGCGATGCTCCGGTATCAAACAACACTTTAGCTGGAAAAGAGTTTACGGGGAATGTACCGAGAACGACGTCGGGAGCTTCCTCAGCTTTGTCGATATTGACATGATTCACCCTTGCGGTCCTCCCGACAGGCCTGTTGTTGGAGTTGAAGGCTTTAGGCGGGGGAGCACGCACCATTGCCTGGTTTGTGTTGGGACGAGGTGGTGGTGGAGGTAGCTGCCTCTGCGTGCACTTGTCAGCGTAGTGCCCCGTCTGCTTGCATTTGTAGCAAGTGACGACACGAGGAGTATCTGGCCTTGGCTGCCCCATTGAAAACCTCTGACCTTGCATGTGAGCTGGGTTGGGTGGGCGGGGAGCAAAGCCTGGAGAAGCTTGGGCATATGGAGCCCGAGTGACAACACCATTTGGCACCCAGATGCGGCGCTTCTGCGGAGGGGTGGTCATGTTGGAGGAGGAACCACCCTCACGCGAGTGCTTTCGAGACTCCTCGAACGTCTTGCGCCCATTTTCTTCATTGAGCGCGGTGTTAACGAGCTCCTCGAAGTCTTTGTCCTTGATGTTGGTGAGGGCGTACTTGAGTTCCGGGTTAAAACCTCGGCGGAACCTTGCCATCTTCTTAGCCTCAGTGGACACCTCATCACCAGCGTAACGAGCGAGGCGATTGAACTCACTCTGATAGCCAATGACGTCCAGCTTGCCCTGCTTGAGAGAGCAAAACTCTTCACGCATCCTTTCCATGAGACCATCTGGTATGTGGTGCTTCAGGAAAGCTTCCTTGAAACAACCTGTCGTGGGATAATCACGGCAGACGTTACCGGGGGTAACTGATCTTGGGGCAAGACGACACAGGTGTTTGGGAGAGGGTTTAGCTCAGAGGAAAACATGGTGCGATTCAATATGGTAGCCGGCAATCAAAGTCGCCGAGTCTCCAATCTCAATATAACAACTCAACTCTAGGATTACACTGGATGCTCGATACCAAGTGCTATATCTAGGGTTCTTAGATCTCTTGTCTAAAACTAGACCTGGGGGTCGGTTTATAAAGCACCTGTACCCCCTGGCTTATTCCCCAAGGTGCACCCTGAATCCTACCCGGACACGGCGCACAAACCCTAGCTTTCCTTTACAATAACCCTCAACCCGGGTTGCTGGGCCTACAAACTTGGGCCTCCACAAGCTTCCTTATCCTTAGCCGGATCCTGCGCACCGTCCTTTGGGCCGGGTTACTCCTTGGAGTTTGGCCTACCGGGTTATCATCCCCCCGTCAGTAGTCCCCAGAATAGCCTGGTCTTCATGGATCCTCCTTGAAGCGCTTGCTATTCCCTGCAAAGATATCAAACATACAGGCATATGGAGGCCGGGTTAAGTTGCTCTGATATTCAGCTAGGCCTTACTCCGCGGCGGCCATGTGGTAACCCGGGTTTTTCCTCCAAACACCTATAATTTTCCAGGCCTAAACCCTAATAAAAATGCCAAAATTCCATACTCGATAATCGACCCTGATATCACGGGATGGATTTCCTTCTCTCTTTTATCCAGATGCCTTGCTCAATATTTGGCGCATATCTTGCGGAATCCACGTGAATAACCATCACCCCACGATTTCCGGCTTCTGGCCGTTAGGATTGGCTCACCCCTACTTTATAAATAGCACCCAGGGGATAACCCTAAACTCATCACTGCGCCTCAGTTTCCACTTTCCTTCCTTGCTCCTTTCACCCTCGCGGCACCACCGCAAGAAACTCGCACTTGTCATCGTAGCAAGACCGCCGCCGGCCACGCCCGCTCTCGAGCCATCCCGCGCCGCCGTCAAGTGTCGCCGTCACGCCTTTGCTCCTTTCGCCAAGAATCGCGGAGGGGCATTCGAGCCACACCGCTTGCCGCTGCCGCGCTAGACTCCAATCCCTCCAGTAAGCCTCTCGCAGCCGTTTAATCTAGCCCCATAATTTTTCAATTTATCCAAGATCGGATCTAGGTCAACCCGTGAATCATTTTTCCGATTTCATCAAATTAGATCGATTCGATGCTCGCCAACTCCTTTAACCGTCTGCTAGATAGTTGCAACTCATCCTCCTACCCTCACTAACCACCAAATCTCCTGAAAAACCGCTCGCAAACTTCCCATCTAGATCCACTTCTCCTCGATTTTCCGCTTATTGCGTTAACACCCGGAAAACCTTTCTGTTCCAGCTATCTTGCTTGCAGTAGACACATGGGCAACCACCCATCTTCCCCAAATGCTTTTCCATACGTAAGTGACCAATAATTTTCATGATTGTATTTAACACCCGGATACCTTGCAATCTCCACCTCATAGCGTGATACCCGGATAATTCTTAGCTCTATACTTTCTTGATATCTTATACTCGGATAATTCAACACTTCCGAGTCTTATTTCCTGAGCCTCTTTTTCTTACGTTTTCGCAGGTTGATCCCATGGCTCCCAAACGACAAGGAAAACAGCCGACTCAAGCGAGGAATACCCAAACCATTTCCGCCAACTGGGGGCGTTCCACAGCCACAAAAGCCAAATTGGACGAGCTAGCCGAATTAGGGATCCTTCCTTCTCAGAAGGACATTCACTGGAGGGTGCCGGGTAACGAGACCCGGCCCACACCTGCCGATAACGAGGTAATCTGCTTCATAGAGCACGTGACCCGGGGATTCCGTCCTCCGGGTCACCCTTTCTTCCGGGAGGTCTTAAGCCATTATGGCCTCCGGGTATTCGACATAGGGCCTAACTCTATGTTGAATATTACCCACTTCATCGTTCTATCCGAGTCGTACTTGTGCATGCCGCCTAGTCTGACTCTCTTCATCGAACTATTCCAATGTAAGCCGTGCCGTGAAAGTGGTGACGGTGCACTCCTTACTTGTGGCGGGGTATCCATTCAACGCCGCAAGAATTCACCAATGCCAACCCTCAATTTGAACTCCCACGTCAAACATTGGCAGCTGTCTTTCTTTTACTGCCACGATACCTCCCCAGACGGCGAAAAGAAACTGCCGAGTTACTCGGAAAACCTTCTCGAACCTTCCGAGTCTTTCAATGCCTTTGCACCAGACTCAGACAGGGAGGCGATCCTTCCTTCATTAGCCAAGATAGCCATCCTCTTAGCTCAAGGCCTCCTTGGGCTAAATTTAGTAAAAACATGGGTGGACTTTCGGATCCAACCCAACTCCATCCGCACCAAACTGATGTGCGAGTATTCAGGGCATACCACGGATGCACTCCGATACTCCACCAAAAGCTTCGCAACCGGCGATACTAACAAGACCATCAAAGGCTTCCTGACAGAGAAGCTGGAGGTGATAAAGGGTATCACCGGGTTACCCCCGTTTACTCGGGAAAACCCGGCTCCAGCGGTAATATCCGGTATTCATAGCTTATTTCCACATTTTGGCTTGATATAGCTTCTAACCCTTAATCTCATTCTTTTTTCTTAGGCTGATGACCCTTTCTGGAGGGTTGAACCTTCTCCCCCTTCCAGAGACCCGGAAGAAGAGGACGAGCCAGCTGATGATAGTGAAGGTATTTGCACAGCATTTGTATATCTTTACTTGCATCACTTCCTCCCGTTCACCTTTTTTCCAACGAACACACACCCGATTCACAGGACTGGAGGACGAAGGTGAGGCCAATGAGGATGACCCGGAGGCAACCGAGTCTGACCAAGAGGCAACAGTGGGTGCCAAGAGGAAGACCAGGGGGGCAGTGTCCAAGGTTCCTTTTTCCTCATTATCCTCTGAACCTTACTCCTTTGACGCCATGCGACAACTTAACCATCAATTATCAAATTCGTCGTGCTTGAAGGATTCCTTCCCAGCCAAACGCAGAGTAACTCGGAGCTCCCCGGGTGAAGATCCCCTTAACCCGGGCATCTCTACGCCCTCGGTCCCTCGTGGCGGCGCTCCTCCGCCTCGTCCTTCCGACTCTCCTCAACGCCACCCTTCTCCTAACCACCCACGTGCCGGGCAATTCCGGGTCCCGTTAGTGGTCCCCGTGGCGACCTCATCTGCTTCCAGCGGCGAGCTCCCGCCTGATTACACCGTGAATGCCGGGTAAGTTTGTGCTACATGATTTCCTTTTACACCTAACAAATTTCCACTCAAGCCATCGTCATCACTAATAACTGCCTTTTCTCATCTTTCTTTTAGCGCTCAAGCCGTCGTCAGTGACCCGGAAAACATAGAAGCGGATAACCGTCAGGCGGAGAAGCCGACTAACAATGCAGACGCCGCGACTGGCGGTGACACGGCGAATAACCAGGGACAAGGCCCTCTGAGCAATCCACTTCCCCGTGCTGCCGGATCTCCTTCCTCATCGGAACCAGTAGACGAGGAGATCGAAGTTCTAGATACAAGGATGAGTTCCCCCAACCCGGCCACCCAAACTGTCCGGGTCTCAACTCCAAGGGCGGGGAGAGCCCCCCCACCAAGCGACCAAGCTGCCGGCTCTTCCGGTACTCGATCCGAGGAACTGACATTCGCCCAGATGCTGGAAACCCTTCGCACTTTAAGGGCTAATGAAGAAAACATCTTGGGAGCTTTGATAGCCAAACACGAGGTAACTCCGACTAATGTTGCTTATGCCTTTGTCCAGTCCCCAAGTTCCGAGTGAATTGATTCATAATTTACTTGGGACTTTATTATACAAGCGACTGATCACTTGCTCCTCTGCCCGACTGATCCTTGTTTGCATGCATGCAGGCCTTCGTGACTCAATCTGAGGAGAAACTGGCGGACGCCACCAAGCTCGTTGAAAAGGAGGTAGCTTTACGTGAAGCAGCCGAAGCCGAGGCCAGGAGGAATAGGTTGATAATGAGGAAATATAGGAAAAGGGCTCACCGAGCAGAAGATGACCTGACGAGCCTTTCCGTCCAAATATCGGACACATATCGTGCTTTACTTGGTACGTTTCCTCCTCCGGGTTTATCTTTTTGATAGATAGCAACAGTTTCCCGACTTACGTCTCCATTTCTTCAGGCCCGGACGAAACCATGCCGGAAGAGGATGACATGGCCAGGCTGAAAACCATGAAGAGCGTTATCCGGCAGCTATGTGCCGGAACCAAATGGATCCTAGAGGAATTGCGGTGGCCGGGTAGAGGACATGTTGATCTGAAGAGGATGCTGGATGCCTTCTCCACTATTCCCGAGTGGATTTGGCACTGGAAGCGCTCGTCTTGCAGGGTTGGAGTGACCCGGGGGCTTGCACTTGCCAAGGCTTATCTCCCCAAGCTCGAGCTAGTGAAGCTTATGGGCGGCTTCCCAGAGTTCAAGCTTGACGGATCCAAGTTCTCGGTGAAGGATTTTCAGGCCGTCCAGAAGGAGGTCCGTTACCCGGCCAGCGTGATTGCTGATGAACTGGATGTTAATATACTTGTTCCAGCGTATGATGCTGCCGGTGAAGCAATTAAGTCAGATCTTCCTGAGCCGTATGATATGCTGGCTCGGTGGAAGGAGGAAGCTGCTGCGATAAGGGCGGAGGCTGCCAAGAAGCAAGCTGAAGCCGGCTCTGCCCCTGCTACCTCAACACCAGTCGTTCCACCTCCTGCAGGGACTGGTACTGCTGATCCGGGTGCTGCTGCTACCACCAATGATGGCAAGGGCAAGGCCAAGATGAATGCCGAGTGATATATGATTTCTCATGCCTCTTCTTATGCACCGGTCGTCAACATACTTTTTAAAACAGTTATATTTTGGGTGGTGCGCCTGTGCACCTTTGATATCTTTTCACCAGGATGTTGTAATGCACGCTAAGGTCTTGATATACTCGATGCCTGTTCCGGCCTTTTTAAGTTTATCCATTATTGAGCTCATCTGTTCTCGATATCTGGCTTTCTTTATTGTTCCTTTTGTGAAAACTCAATTTCCGGGTCTCATGGGTATTGACAAACGGATTTTGCTTCTAAGTCCCCAAGTCCCCAAGACTCGGATATTTGGGTTTTTGGAATTATACAAGTAAGACATTTTTCTCTTTTCAAGGTTTCAAGCCACCCGGACCCGGATCGCCGAGTCTAGGACACTTGATCTTGAAAGGGGAACGAACTGCCTACTGCTAATTTTACAAAGATCCCTGAGTTGTTTCACATAGGTTTTGAAGTTACGCTTAATAGTCGTTGAGTTTCCAGCTGTTCAGCCTTGTACTCTGCATAACTTGTGGTTTAGATGACCCTTTTGACTATCTTGTACTGTAAGCCGGCTTTCGCGTGGATACCATGTTGTTACATCCATACGAAAACGTAGCCAGCCAAGCCCCGTCGGGTTTCATGACTGACTGCAATCGTAAGCGAACAAATCATGCCACTTTAATGCGAGTCACATCGAGCTTAAGTAAGAATAGCCAAGGAATTTGGACTTCTTTGTCCGGTTATAAGATTGTAGCCGTACTCGTTTGCAAGTAATCGGCCCTTATAACTCATAGGCATCATGGCCGGGTCTTTGAGTTTGTAACTGTGCTATTCAAGCGACCAGCCCCCAAGACCTAGATATACGCATCATACTGAGAGTACATAACCTGATAATAACCATCTCTTTTCTTGATAACCATCTCTTTACTTGATATGAAAAATCTAGGTCAGCAAGCCGCCTCATTAAAAACCCGTCCAGTCCCCAAAGGTACCCTGGATAGGAAAAGAGTACGTCTGAAAACCTGCTGCCTATTACATCGTGCAATTCCGCTTGCCAATATAGTCTTTACTAAGTATAATATGGACGTAGCTGAGCCACGTTCCATGGTCTATCTCTTTCTTGCATAGATGAAGTGGTGTGTGCGGTGTCGTTGACTGTAGCCGACTCTTCCCTTTCATCTATCAAGTAATATGATCCATTATGCAGATTCCGGCTTATGATAAATGGTCCTTCCCATGGTGGTGATAATTTGTGTTTTCCTTCGTTTGACTGTACCAGGCGCAGAACCAAGTCTCCTTCCTGGAATACCCGGGTTTTCACGCGCCGGCTATGATACCTCCGCAGATCTTGCTGATATATGGCTGATCTTTCCAGGGTTTGTTCTCTTTGCTCTTCTAACATATCTACGGCGTCCTGCCGGGTTTTTTCGTTCTCCACTTCGACGTAAGCTGATACTCGTGGTGAATCGTGAATAATGTCACTCGGTAACACTGCCTCCGCACCATAGACCATGAAGAAGGGTGTCATCTGAGTGGATCTGTTAGGTGTAGTGTTGATACCCCAAACCACAGAAGGAAGTTCTTCGACCCATGCACCAGCAGCCCTGACACAGGGGACTCGCAATCGTGGTTTTAATCCGCGAAGCAATTCTTGGTTTGCCCTCTCCACTTGTCCATTGGCCTGCGGATGAGCCACCGATGCAACATCGAGCCGGATTCCATTGTTGCCACAGAACTTCTCCATCTCACCAAGGGACATGTTGGTTCCATTGTCGGTAATTATGCTGTGGGGATACCCGAACCGGTAGATAATCCTTTTCAGGAACTTGACTGCTGTAGCTGCTTCGCAATTAGTAACTGGCATAACCTCAACCCACTTGGTAAACTTATCAATAGCCGGCACATGGGTTTGGCGAGCGTACCTTTGACATCCGTCACATCTTGCTACCAATCGTTCCGCATCTGCTAGAGCCGTGAGCCAGAAAAATCCGTGTCGATAAGCTTTAGCCACAAGAGACCTTGTGGATGCATGATGTCCACAGTCGCCTTCGTGGATTTCCTTGAGAATCTGTCGGCCTTCTTCTGGCGCTACGCAGCGCAAAAAGACTCCTGCTGCGCTTCTCTTGTATAATTCTCCATTGATAATAGAATATCCCTTTGCTCGCCTCAAAATTTGCCTTGCTAACACCTCCTGCTGTGGTAACTCGCCCCGCGACAGGTAGGCCAAAAACGGTTCTGTCCATTCGGGAATAGTACGTACTGTAGCCACAAGTCCTGAATCCGGGTCTTCGTTTGCCAATTCCTCCTCTGACTCGGTTTTAACCGATGGTCGCCATAATTCATCCAGGAAAACGTTAGGTGGAACCAGCTCTCTGTGCGAGCCGAGTCTAGCGAGCGCGTCGGCTGCCTCGTTCTTTCTTCTGTCTATATGCTCCACCTCATACCCGGAAAAACATCCTGCAACCCTATCAACTTCCCTGCGGTATGCTGCCATAGTTGCGTCCTTTCTATCCCAAGTTCCTGACACCTGCTGTACCACAAGATCCGAATCTCCGAAACACCGTATCCTTTTGATGTTCATCTCCTTAGCTACCCTTAGGCCATGCAATAGGGCCTCATACTCGGCCACGTTATTGGAACAGTCAAAGTGGATTTGTAGTACGTAACTTAGTTTATCTCCTTTGGGTAACGTCAGCACCACCCCAGCTCCCGATCCCTCGTATTGCTTAGATCCATCGAAGTACATGATCCATGACTCGGAATTTGGAACCGTTGTAGTCATGCCTGTATGTGTCCAGTCGTTAACGAAATCAATTAAAGCTTGAGATTTGATTGCTGACCTGGGTTCGTAGTTGATGTGATAATCCCCCATCTCTATCGCCCATTTGGCTATTCTTCCCGTCGCGTCCGAGTTTCTGATGATATCCGACATTGGTATTGAACTAACCACTGTTATGGGGTGTTCTTGGAAGTACGGCTTCAATTTCCGGCTAGCCATAAAGACCCCAAACACCAGCTTTTGCCAATGTGGATAGCGCTGCTTTGCTTCTGATAATACCTCGCCGACATAATAAACCGGCCTCTGGACCGGGTAACCTTTCCCGTCCTCTTTACGCTCCACAACAACTACTGCGCTGACGGCTCGGGGGCCAGCTGCCACGTACAGCAACATAGGCTCTTTAGGACCCGGCGCCGCTAGCACTGGTGGTTCGGATAACTGCTTCTTTAGTGCCTCGAATGCCTCATCCGCCTCTTGATCCCACACGAATTTGTCTGATTTCCGCAAGAGCCGGTACAAGGGTATTGCCTTTTCTCCGAGTCTGGATATGAATCGGCTCAAGGCTGCTACGCAGCCCGTGAGCTTTTGAACATGCTTCAAATTTTCTGGTTTTTTCAGACCCTGGATGGCCTTGATTTTATCCGGGTTTGCCTCGATCCCTCTTTCGGAAACTATAAAGCCGAGTAATTTCCCGGCTGGAACTCCGAACACGCACTTTGTCGGGTTGAGCTTCATCTGATACCTCCTCATGTTTTTGAACGTCTCCTTTAGATCATCGATAAACGTCTCCGCCTTCCTGGTCTTGATGACCACATCATCCACATAGGCGTGGACGTTGCGTCCGATTTGGTCTTCGAAGCACTTTTGAATACATCGTTGGTAAGTTGCGCCGGCGTTCTTCAATCCAAACGTCATGGTTTTATAACAGAAGGCCCCAAAAGGGGTTATGAATGACGTTTTCTCCCAATCCTCCCTCTTGAGCTTAATCTGGTGATACCCGGAATATGCGTCCAGGAAGCATAATAAATCGCTTCCAGCTACTGCATCTATAATCTGATCTATCCTAGGTAGTGCGAACGGATCCTTTGGGCAATGTTTGTTGAGACTCGTAAAATCAATGCACATCCTCCACTCATTGGTCTTTTTCATCACTAGAACCGGGTTTGCCAGCCAATCCGGGTGAAATACTTCCATGATAAAGCCGGCTGCCAATAGCCGAGCGATCTCTTCGCCTATAGCCTTCCTTCTTTCCTCATTCATTTTCCTCAAGCCCTGCTTCACGGGCCTGGACTTGGGATCTACATGCAAACTGTGCTCGGCCAGCTCTGTAGGGATACCCGGCATATCGCTAGGTGTCCAGGCGAACACATCTGCATTTGAACGAATAAACTCCACGAGTGCTTCCTCCTGCTCTTTTCCCAAGTTAGACCCTATGGTAAACTGCTTAGTGGAATCGCCTTCAACAAAATCTATCTTCTTGGTGTCTTGTGCTGCCTTGAATTTTGCTCTCTCGTCCTCGGTATTCGGCTTGTTCAAGGCTGTTCTATCATCCGGGTTCACTTGAGACCGGTAATATTCGAGTTCTTCCTTTCTGCATGCTTGCTCAGCCATAACCGAATCTCCTTCGTCGCACTCGGCCGCTATATCCCGGTTCCCATGTATGGTGATGGTCCGTTTAGGACCCGGAATCTTTAGCTGCAAGTACACGTAGCACGGCCTAGCCATGAATTTGGCGTAAGCCGGTCTTCCAAACAGCGCGTGATAAGGACTGCGCAGTTTGACCACCTCGAACGTGAGCCACTCAACTCGATAATTATCCGTCGATTCTCCAAAAGCAACCTCCAAGGTGATCTTTCCCTCGGGGCTCGCCGAGTGACCCGGTACGATCCCATGAAAGATTGTCGAACTTTTCTGCAACTGGGACTCTTTGAGACTCATCCGTAAGAAGGTATCCCAATAAAGGATGTTGATGCTACTTCCACCGTCCATCAGGACCCTCTTCAGTTCGTAACCATTAACCTGTGGGGCAACCACCAACACCAAGACTCCTGGACGCTCTACTTTTTCCGGGTGATCTCTTCTACTCCACGTTATCTCTTGTTCTGCCCATCTAAGATATCCCGGCGCGGCCGATGAAATCGAGTTCGCCGCTTGCTTTGACGTCTCCTTGTTCCTGCTAGAAGTTCCTGTATTATGCACGTGATATTGTCCTTTTAAATTAGTCGTTCGTACCGTACCGACGAAGATGTTGATCCGGCCGATCGTCACGACGGATCCGGATTCGAGGTGATCCGACTCTGGCCCCCAGCCGGAATCGTCCACCATCTTTTTTCCTCTGCGGTCGATGTAGATTTCGCCGACGACGAGATTCTCCATATTCTTCCAAGCTTCTCCCGTGATGTAAACACCTTTGGACGCAGGCCCCACGGTGGGCGCCAACTGTCGTGGGATAATCACGGCAGACGTTACCGGGGGTAACTGTTCTTGGGGCAAGACGACACAGGTGTTTGGGAGAGGGTTTAGCTCAGAGGAAAACATGGTGCGATTCAATCTGGTAGCCGGCAATCAAAGTCGCCGAGTCTCCAATCTCAATATAACAACTCAACTCTAGGATTACACTGGATGCTCGATACCAAGTGCTATATCTAGGGTTCTTAGATCTCTTGTCTAAAACTAGACCTGGGGGTCGGTTTATAAAGCACCCGTACCCCCTGGCTTATTCCCCAAGGTGCACCCTGAATCCTACCCGGACACGGCGCACAAACCCTAGCTTTCCTTTACAATAACCCTCAACCCGGGTTGCTGGGCCTACAAACTTGGGCCTCCACAAGCTTCCTTATCCTTAGACGGATCCTGCGCACCGTCCTTTGGGCCGGGTTACTCCTTGGAGTTTGGCCTACCGGGTTATCATCCCCCCGTCACAACCCCAGGTGATTGGATAGCCAGCTCTCATGGTCTGGTAGTTCTCCCACCAAGTAGCTGCCTGACCCTTCAGGAGATAGGAGGCATACTTGACCTTGTCTTCCTCAGCAACGTGAGCAATCTCCAGAGCCCTAGCTATCTCACGGATCCAGTCATCAGCATCCAGAGGCTCGCTTGTTGCCACGAAAGCTCTCGGGCCCAGACTCAGAAACTCCTTGATACTGACTCGTGGAGCGTTCTGGTTGTTGTGCTGATTAGCCTGGAACTGGGCCATCTGCATCACGACCTGAGTCATCTGAGTCAACAGCTCCGTGATTGGCAGTGGCTCAGGCTGGTTGTTCCTTGTTGGCGGCATCCTGAATAGACATGCATTTTAGCACAACAACAGAAAAAGGATATACTTGGAAACCGAAAGAGAGATTATTCCGACGCATGAATAGATAACCAATAGGTACATCATCACATGTTCAAATACATCAGAATATCCAACACACTACAAATGGTTCAAATGCCACAGGATAACTAATCATAGCTAAGAATGGATACATTGGTACTCCCATGCTCATCACGCAGGACGGCGGTGAGTAGTACGACGAGAGGTACGGTGAGGAGCACGCCCACGAAAGTAGGTAGAACGACGATCCACATAGACCTGACGTGGTCTGAGAGCGACTCTAGGTGTGGTGAAGTACATAGCGTCGACTCCCTATGCTCCAAAGCGTGGAATCCCAGTGTAACCAGCACCGAGGTTGAGGAGTGGATCTCTGATCGGCTCGTAACCTCCAGCATTTGGCAGACGACGACCAACTGGCTGATCGAAACGTGCAAAGCGCTCATCTCCAACAAAGTCTGTGGTGTACGTCGCCAGACGAGTCAAAGCAAGGTAGAGCTGCTCTCTGACTGAAGCCAACTCCTGAGATAGTGTGCTGGCAACTGCGTCACTGTGCCTCACAAACTGAGCGGTGGTGTGCAGCCTGGAGTTATCATGCTCATAAACATCCAAGTTGTCGTAGAGAGTGAAGTGAGCTCCCTCCGAAGTGATGTAACCACGGGGGATGTGGCGATAGATAGAATCGTCAAATCCCCAGTAGTCAGCACGAAGGACGGTGAGACTCACATAAGCTGCCTGCTGCAAAGCCATATCCACTGTGGAACCTACTCCCTCGTAGCGGTGGACAACGCTCATGCCATCATCTGAAGAATGTAGACGATAGCCTGGTAGTAGGTCTGGTCAAACTCTCGCAGCTGCTCGTAGACCTGGTACTCTGGTGCCCAACGGAACCCCAGATAAGTGACCATGTCTCTCAGCATCTCCGGATAACCGGCAGTGCTCTCACAACGAGTCATACGGACCACCTGCGGGTAGAACCTGAGATCCATCTGCAGATGATCGGGGAAGTTTTGATTAGACGCCGGTAGAGAACTGAAGTGGAAAGCAACAACAAGGTTTCAACGGACGAAAAGGATGTTGAGAAGAACAGGATATCGAAGCAACAACGGGAAACACGAGACCAAAAACTCCTGAGGTACTACGGAAAACCCATCCGGGCTTCTAAAGGATCAATATCTACTGCTTAAGGAATAGAGGATTTGCTTCCGGGGCTTACACGGCCTCCGTTCTCAATCATGAGTAGGCAACATGATAAATCATGTCACAACACCTCCATTCCTATGGTCTAGTAGATATAACTATCCTAGAGAAACCAGGATTCGTGAAAACCTAACTTGAAAGTTTAGGTGAGAAGAGAAAACAACGTTGCACTTCCTTACCAGAAAAGGGAGGGTGGGTGGGGAAAGAAATAAAATGGCAGAATTCCTACTCTCACGTTTCATTTTTCCTATATAGCTACAAAATAGTTTCTAGACTCAATTGCGACCAGTAAAAGGGATCCTACAGGCAGACAGGCTCTGATACCATTTGTCACACCCGGACTTCTAGAGGATACTCGCAGTTCCGTTGAACAGTAGTTGATTGGATTACGGGGCTTACCGGCACCCGCATCTCTTACGAGTAGGCCACACACGTATGTGTGACAACCAACCCCTATGTTCATCGTCTACGTAACCATCCCATAGAAATCAGGACACTACCATTGACGTACTTCATACCATACACACATGGTACGTCAACGGCGTTTAACAGAATGATAGCACAACATATCTCTAAGACACAAATAAATAGAAATAAGTTGCAATAGCTCTCACAAGAACAGAGATAGCAAATACAATCATCCAGAGGACACATGTCCCAACATAACATCATTACATCTCAGCGGAAGCATTCAAAAGGTCTGAGTACAGACAATCCAAATAGGCTTAAGAAGCCGGGAAATGAAAAGGAAAACGGAGCCCATCCACGATGTCTCCGGATCCTGCCCGGGTCCGCTATCTACTCGTCAGCAGCCTCGTCAAACTCCACGTAGTAGCCGTCACGGGGATCCTCGTAAGCGTAGTCTGCGGAAACCACAGCCCCAAAGGGGTCAGTACATAAACGAACTGGCAAGCAAGACTCACAGTTCACCAAAGTGTAACCCCGTCAACACCAAGCACAAATGCCTTGGTTCAACGGAAGAAAAGGGGATACAAAGATGCGGCAGCTGGCTGCACTAACCAACTACAGAACATGATACACTTCCGGCTAACAGAAAGAAGATAGATAAGCGTATCGTAACCAACTATAGCTAACCACCAAAACAAACCCATCCTAGATCTCGCCCCCTTATCCAAAGAAGCAATCCGAGGATAACTCACACCGTTGGATTAGTGATGGTTCAAGTTATTGTGTCAATAAGCAATTACTAGTCAAGTTATCATTAGTTAGGTGTAAGTTGTTCTGAGTACTTGTTAGCCAGTACTTTCACCAAGTTAACCATAACCGCGGAAAACACGGCTTCTCGAGAAGATTTATCCCTGCAGGGGTGCACCAATTTGGCCGTACACGTAAGAATATCCCGCCAGACGGGAATCAAACCCACCAAGCCAGGCACTCTACACAACTCAACTCTTCTTCGCATCAAGCCCAAAGCACCACGTGCTGTGCGTGCGCGGCTAATCGAGCCCCACGAAGAAAAGGGGACCCGCATAGCACTCTAAGACCACGCCGCCCTAAATGCCGACTACAAAAGTTCCACCCTGGCCTCGGGTTCGTACCTGCATATGAGTGCATCAAATGGAAAGCCCGAACTAAGTGTGGCGATTTGGACGAGATGCGAATCGAATCAAATTGAGGGGGGCGCCCATACACGCTTCCCACATGCGGTTAGTGCGCTCATCATGGATCAGTAGACAAGACCCTTTTCCTAATTAGGGTCGACACTAGCAGGCCTCAAAACCACGCCGGGCCTCCTGCCGGTGCCTTATCAGCAAGTTATTATTACCCAAAATTAACAGGTTGTTGTTTAACATCGAGCCCCAGAACATAATGAAAATATAGTAACAGAAAGTAACGGGTAACAGACTCGAGCAAAAACAACCCTAAGAATGCTAGTAAGACACGGGCAACAATCAATGGGGCTATAGGTGTGGAGGTGAGGCTATATCAGGTTTTAAAGGATAACATGTGATAGGATCGAACAGAAGCAACGATTCATAGGGCTAGCAGAATAGACAACGGAAAGTATCGGTATCCAATGTTGAAAGGAACACAATGGTTCGTGTGAGTGAATACTTGCCTGCAAACTCAGTAGCCTGGTACTGGGCTAACTCCTCAGAAGGGGTGTCGTAAAGCTCGTCTGTCTCAACGTCGTCGTCTATTCGAGAAGAAGCAAACAAACAACGCAAAGAGATAAACAATCAATAACATGGCATAGTGCACAATCATGGGATGATGCATGACCATTTAATTGATGCATAAAAATAAACTAATTGGTATGGTAACAACATGATTAAATGGACCCACATGCAATTTGAGTTGCATATGAAAAGCCCATGAATTATGGTTGAAACAATTGTTTTACAACTAACAAACAGGTGAAAGTGGATTAGTATGATGCATGGATGAGGAAAACAACAAAATAACAACAATAGAATCAATTGGAAATAAGGTTTACCAATTTTAGAAATTTATTTATTAAGTTAGGGAATTTTGGTTACTTAAAGGTGTTACACAAGCATTTGTTGTTTTCACCAATTTAAATTGTCCAAAATAGATAACAAAGTTTATATTTGGAAAGTGCACAAAATTTTAGGTGGATTACATGTTTCAATTATTGAAAAAGGAATTACAATGATTTAATTATGAATTAAACAAGTTTAAACAATATTTAATTGAATTTAATTCAAGTATGAATATTATTTGTTCAAAACATAAATTCAAATTCATATTTGAAAAGTTTATACTTTTCTAGTTTGAAAACATATTTTATATGTTCAAAATTATTTTAATTTGAGCAAGTTATGAATTTAGCAAATTTAAATCATTTAACCAAGGTTTAAATTATTTAAGCAATTTTAATTATTTAAAACATGAAACAAAATTTATATTTGAAAAGGTGGTTCAAAATAGCATGGAAAACATATTTTATTTGCATTATTTGGATTAAGTATGAATTACTTATGCAATTAATTAAATTTCAAATGAATTGTTTGACTTTGAAATTTGAATGCATTTGGATTGTTCAAAACAGATTACAAATGGTTTAAATAGATAGATAATTGAATTTGGTTCAACAAACATATTTTACTTTTATTATTTGGATTTATAAAATAAAAGTTATTAGCAATTTAGTTTCAGGGACCAATCTGTAAAAGGAATAAGATTTAATTTAAAACAGAAAAGCTGAAAAACAAAATGTTACTCTGCAGTGGCTAGCCAATGCCACTGACAGAGGGCCCCAGGCGCCAACGTGGCAGCAGAGCGCACACATCAGCTGACAGGGGGGGCCACCCTGTCAGTGCGCTGCGCAAAATGTTGGGATAAATCCCGCTGGCGCCAGGGCTCGAACCCTGGGCTCGGGCGTGCGCGCGCTGCACTGCTACCAGTACGGTGTGCGTTTCGATCTTGTCAGTATACGCTGCGCAGTGTGGTTATTATTTAGTTAGCGAAACTGAATTTTTAACTGAAAACGTTTTCTGAACTTTCGTCAGAAGGTGGACGGCGGCCGGCGGCGATCAACGCTGCTGTTGTGCTCGTTGCCGTGCTGGTGGGTGTGCTGTGGTGTGCGCGTGCGTGCTGGTGTGCACGAGAGAGAACAGAGAGGAGGAGAAGGGCACGGTGGCGTGCTCACCGTCGAGGTAGGGGAAGCAGCGGCGCGGTGCAGAACAGCGTCATCGACGTCGAGGACGGCGGCGTGGCTACAGGCCTTCCCGGGCGTCGTGGAGGTGTCGATGCTGTCGAGGAAGGTGAGGGGGGCTTGTTCCCGTGGTCAGCGGGGAAGGTGGGGCACGGGAACGGCGGCGGCCATGGTGGATTCAGAAGACGGCGACGGTGTGGTTGCAGAGAGAGGTGGAGGGTGGCAGAGAGAGGGTGAGCGACGGCGGCGCGAGGGAGGGAGAAGGTGGTAGGGGCTAGGGCTGCTCGGGGATCTAGGGTAGGCTTTATATAGGCAGCTACAGGCGCTCCTGGCCGTCCTCGCGCGACGGCTCCGACGTGGCGGTGCCGGATGCTCGGCCGTACGCGGGGAAGAAAAGGGGAGAGGGGTGAAGGGGTACCGGGCCAGGGAGTTGGGCTGGGCTCGCGTGGGGCAGAGCCCACTGCCTCTCTCCCCCTCGTTTTTCTTTTTAATTTTTTTTGTTTTGTTACTTTTTTTTGCAGAAATAGAAATAGGGAGAAAAGAAAGAGTTTTGGGTTAGGAAAAATTATAGGAAAAATTGTGTGAATTGATTAGGTCAATAGCAACCACTTGCCAAGTTTTGATTTTCAAAAAGTTCAAAAACTTGCTGTTTGGAAATTTGTTCAAATTTGGATGAATTTGATTAATAATTGAAATATTTGAAACAAGATTTAAATAGGGTGAACCCTAAGGTTTAAATGGAACAAAAGGTTAGAAATGTTTTGGTAAGTTTCAATAATTTGAAATTGGGTGCTGTTTGTGATTTGATTTGAATTTGGAATGCAATTTGAATTAAGTGGATTATTTAAGAACAAATAAATAGTTTGAGCTTTTTATTATTTTTCATGGAAACAAAATGGATGTTTTTGGTTGAACCTTTTAATTGGAAAATTGTAACATAACAAGTATGAAACAAAGCATTTGAAAGTTTTTTGAATTTGAATTGTGAAAACAAAGAAAAACAGATGCAAATCAAATGAAAACAAATGCAAACCAGAAATGAGTATGATGACATGATGCAAAACTTTAATAAAACAAGAAACAAACATTCTAGGGATGGTTTTTCATACTTGGGATGTTACAACAACCAGAATGCTCCACGAGTCAGTATCAAGGAGTTTCTGAGTCTGGGCCCAAGAGCTTTCGTGGCAACACGCGAGCCTATGGATGCTGATGACTGGATCCGTGAGATAGCTAGGGCTCTGGAGATTGCTCACGTCGCTGAGGAAGACAAGGTCAAGTATGCCTCCTACCTACTGAAGGGTCAGGCAGCTACTTGGTGGGAAAACTACCAGACCATGAGAGCTGGCTACCCAATCACCTGGGGTTGTTTCAAGGAAGCCTTCCTGAAGCACCACATTCCAAATGGTCTCATGGAAAGGATGCGTGAAGAGTTTTGCTCTCTCAAGCAAGGCAAGCTGGACGTCATTGGCTATCAGAGTGAGTTCAATCACCTAGCTCGTTACGCTGGTGATGAGGTGTCCACTGAGGCTAAGAAGATGGCAAGGTTCCGCAGAGGTTTTAACCCGGAGCTCAAGTACGCCCTCACGAATGTCAAGACCAAAGATTTCGAGGAGCTCGTTAACACCACGCTCAATGAAGAAAATGGGCGCAAGGCGTTCGAGGAGTCTCGAAAGCACTCGTGTGAGGGTGGTTCCTCCTCCAACATGACCACCCCTCCGCAGAAGCGCCGCATCTGGGTGCCAAATGGTGCTGTCACTAGGGCTCCATATGCCCAAGCTTCTCCAGGCTTTGCTCCCCGCCCACCCAACCCAGCTCACATGCAAGGTCAGAGGTTTTCAATGGGGCAGCCAAGGCCAGATACTCCTCGTGTCGTCACTTGCTACAAATGCAAGCAGACGGGGCACTACGCTGACAAGTGCACTCAGAGGCAGCTACCTCCACCACCACCTCGTCCCAACACAAACCAGGCAATGGTGCGTGCTCCCCCGCCTAAAGCCTTCAACTCCAACAACAGGCCTGTCGGGAGGACCGCGAGGGTGAATCATATCAAGGCCGACAAAGCTGAGGAAGCTGCTGACGTCGTTCTCGGTATATTACCCGTAAACTCTTTTTCAGCTAAAGTGTTGTTTGATACCGGAGCATCGCATTCTTTTGTGTCAAAGATTTTTGCCGCAACAAACAACCTAATGGTGGTTCCACTAAGCAATCAAATCACTGTTCACTCCCCGGGATCTCAAATGTTGACTTCCAAGATAAGTAAGGATAATCAAATCCTAATTGGAGGCCACATTTTCCTTGCTTCACTCATGTTGCTGGGAAGTTCTGACATTGATGTCATTCTTGGTATCGATTGGTTGAAGGCCAATAAAGCTGAAATTGACTGTGCTCAAAAGTCAATAACTCTGTTCCACCCCTCTGGCCAGATAGTCTATTCTCCAAATGAATCAAGTTCTGTTCAGCTGTACACCCTCGATGCAAAACCTCTACCTCTACTTGAAAATGTTCCGGTGGTTTGTGAATTCCCTGATGTCTTTCCAGAAGAGTTGCCAGGGATGCCTCCGGACAGAGCAGTGGAGTTCGTGATCGAGCTTGAACCAGATAGCTCCAATCTCTAAGCATCCATACAAGATAGCTCCTCCTGAACTGAAATTGTTGACTATCTTCCTCTTAACGAGAAAACCATCAAAAACAAGTATCCAATTCCTCGTATCGATGATCTTCTTGATCAACTTGCTGGAGCCTCAATATTCTCAAAGTTGGACTTGAGAATGGGTTACCATCAAATAAAGATCAGAAAGGAAGATATTCCAAAAACAGCTTTCACCACTCGGTACGGTCTATATGTATACACCGTCATGTCCTTTGGTCTCACCAATGCACCGGCGACATTCTCTCGACTCATGAATTCTGTCTTCCATGAATACCTCGACAAGTTCGTTGTGGTATATCTTGATGACATTCTGGTCTACTCAAAATCTGAGGAAGAGCATGAAGAACATCTTCGTCTAACTCTCATGAAACTTCGCGAGCATCGTCTATATGCCAAGTTCTCCAAATGTGAGTTCTGGATTCCAGAAGTTGCTTCCCTTGGTCATGCCATCTCAGCCAAGGGCATAGCCATTGATCCAGAAAAGGTTAAAGCAATTGTTGATTGGAAACCTCCTAAGACGGTGAAGCAAGTAAGAAGTTTTCTTGGCTTGGCTAGCTATTGCCGTCGTTTCGTCCAAAACTTTTCCAAGATTGCCAAACCTCTCACTGATCTCACAAAGAAGGACAAGAAGTTCGTTTGGTCTCCACAATGTGATGAGAGTTTCAGTCTCCTGAAGACTAAACTCACTTCTACACCAGTTCTGGTTGGCCTAGATACTACCAAACCTTTCCAGATATTCTGCGATGCATCTCTCCATGGTCTAGGTGCAGTTCTTATGCAAGAACGTCAAGTTGTGGCTTATGCTTCACGTCAGTTGAATGCACATGAGCAAAATTATCCCACACATGACCTTGAACTTGCAGCAGTTGTGTTTGCCCTCAAGAAATGGAGGCAATACTTGTTGGGTAATCGCACTGAAATCTTTTCCGATCATAAGAGTCTGAAATACATCTTCACTCAACCAGATCTAAACCTCAGGCAAAGGAGATGGATTGAAAAGATTAAAGACTTTGATCTCACCATTTCTTACACTCCAGGCAAGGCTAATGTTATGGCTAATGCTCTCAGTCGCAAGTCGTATTGCAATAATCTCATGATCATGGAAAGCCAACCTCCACTTCATGAAGAATTCCAGAAGCTGAACCTAGGTCTTGTTCCTCAAGGTTACCTTGCAAACTTGACAGCCAGTCCAACTCTCGAGGACAAGATTCGTTCTGAACAACTTCGTGATGCTGAAATCAAGAAGATGGTAGAACACATCAAAGAAGGCAAGGAGAAATTTAAGTCCTTCTCAATTGATGACAAAGGAACTGTGTTCTTCGAAGGACGCATTGCAGTTCCTCAAGTTCAAAGTATCAAAGATGTCATTCTCAAGGAGGCTCATGAAACTCCTCTCTCCATACACCCTGGAAGTACAAAGATGTACCAGGATCTTAAGGCACTGTATTGGTGGCCTGGCATGAAACGTGAAATTGCTCAATACGTTTCTGAATGCGACGTTTGTCAACGTGTTAAGGCAGTCCATCAGAAAACAGCCGGTCTACTCCAACCTCTGAAAATTCCTGAGTGGAAGTGGTACATGATTGAAATGGAATTCGTCACTGGTTTTCCAAAGTCCAAGAAGGGCAACGATGCAATCTTCGTTGTCATTGATCGTCTCACTAAAGTAGCTCACTTCTTTGCTGTCAAAGAAACAATCTCAGCTAGCCAGTTAGCAGAACTCTACACAACAAAGATTGTTCCTCTTCATGGTGTTCCATTGGAAATAAGCTCAGATCGTGGAAGCATATTCACTTCTCATTTCTGGAAAAGCTTTCAAGAAGCATTGGGCACCAAACTTCTGTTCAGCACAGCCTATCACCCTCAGTCTCAGGGGCAAGTCGAAAGAGTCAATCAGATTCTCGAAGATATGCTCAGAGCATGTGGTCTCTCATTTGGCATGAAATGGGAGGATTGCCTTCCATATGCTGAATTCTCCTACAACAACAGCTTCCAGGCAAGCCTAGGCATGGCACCATTTGAACCTCTCTATGGCCGCAGATGCAGGAGTCCAATCAACTGGTCTGGAGCCGGTGAACGTTCACTCTTAGGCCCTGACATTGTTAAGGAAGCCGAAGAGAAAGTTTGCATCATTCGTGACAATCTCAAGATTGCTCAGTCTCGTCAGAAAAGCTACTATGACAGCAAGCACAGGGATATGATCTATGCACCTGGTGACAAGGCATATCTCCGTGTAACTCCCCTCAGAGGCACTCATCGTTTTGGTGTGAAAGGAAAGCTTGCACCAAGATACATTGGTCCTTTCAACATTCTCTCAAGGCGTGCGGAAAATGCCTATCGTCTTGAACTTCCAGAAAAACTATCCAAGGTGCACGATGTGTTTCACGTGTCACGGCTCAAGAGGTGTTTCAAAGATCCAGATCGTGCAGTTGATCATGATTCCATTGAACTGCAAGATGATCTATCTTATGAGGAGCACCCTGTTTGTATTCTCGATGAGACCGAGCGTAAGACTCGCAACAAGAGCACCAAGTTCTTGAAAGTGCAATGGTCTCATCATTCCGATAAAGAGGCAACGTGGGAAACCGAAGAGGATCTTCGCAAGAAGTATCCGTACCTTTTCTCTTCTCAGTAGGAATCTCGGGGCGCGATTCCTTCAAGGGGGGGGGGGGGGCGTTTTGTAAGATCCCAAGTATGAAAAAACACCCCTAGCATGTTTGTTTACTGTTTTATTAAAGTTTTGCATCATGTCATCATACTCATTACTTTGTTGGCATTTGTTGCATTTGTTTTCCTTTTGTTTGCATCTGTTTTCTCTGTTTTCACAATTGAAATTCAAACAGTATTCAAACCTTTATTTCATACTTGTTATGTCACAATTTTTCAAATAAAAGTTCAACTCAAAACCTCAATTGTTTCCATTTAATCCAGAAGGTTCAACTAATTAACTTGTGGCTTTTAATCATTCATTTAACTCAAATTCCATTCAACATTCAAATTCAAATTCAATTACAAACAACAACCAATTTGAAATCATGAAAATTACAACACATTTATAATCATTTGTTTCCATTTTAAACTAAAGGTTCAAACTAATTAATTCTTGTTTCCAATAAATCACTTAATAATCAAATCCATCCAAATTTGAATTAAATTACAAACAACATTTTTATTTTGAACTTTTTGTAAAACAAAAACTTGCAATTTGTTGCTATTACATAAATAAGTAATATAAAATTTTTCCCTAAATTTTTCTACCCCAAAACCCTTTCTATTTCTTCCTATTTCTATTTCTGCAAAAAAAACAAAATAAACAGAATCAAAAATTAAAAAGAAAAACGGCTGGGGGAGAAGCAGACTGGGCCAATGCCCAGCCCACCACCCCAGCACACCCACGCGCGCGAAGGCCCGCTGGCCTGTCTTCCTCCTCCGTATGGCTGGCGTCAGCAGACGCCAGCGCGCACGCAGCAGGGAGCTCCACCTGCTCCCTCCCTTGCCTATATCTACCCCCTCGTCCACCAAACCCTAGCCCTAGGTCCCTGTTTCCTCCGTGCCGCCGCCAGCCATCATCTCCTTCCTTTCTTCCTCTCCAATTTCTGCCGGAGTTGTCGGGGGTGGAAAAACTGCAGAGGAGCTCGCCGTCGACAGGCCGCCATGGAGCGCCTCCGTCCACGCTAGGGGCACCTACGCCACCGCCTGAACGCCTACTTCCTCTACAGCAACAGCAGCAGGGCCCAGGGACCGTTGATTGACGACGACGAGCTCGACGCCGCCGCAGCTGTTCTGAACTTCTTCACCGCGCCGTCATCTCCGTCTGCCTCCCGTATCATTCTCGCCTCCGACAACCTCACGGTGAGCTACCGCAGCGCTCCAGACCTCTGTAACGCTTGTTCGCTTCCTGTACGCGCGCGTCCATGTCTGAATCTCCGGCAGCGTCCGCCACCGCGCCGCCATGGTTGCAGTTGGGCACGTCTCTGTGCGTTCACGAGCCCTCCAAGCACACGATCATGTTCACCTAGCTACTGCACGCACACCCATCTGCTCAGCGCCGCCACATCGTGGTCACAACGCCGGCAGCCCATCGTTTCCCTCCGCCGTTGTCAGTTGCAGTCGCAAGACTGAAACTTTCTTCAGTTTCGTCAGAGAACGCTAACCGAACCTCATCCTGTTTGCGTATCCTATACTGATAAGAACGATTCGCTACCGCAGCGGTAACGCACCACTGCGCGCAGCAACGCGGCCAGGGTTCGAGTCCTGCGCTCGCGATTATTTCCCCACCTTTTTGCGAAGGGCACTGACAGGGTGGCCCCCCCTGTCAGCTGCTGTGCACGCACGCGTGCCACCGTGGCTTAGGGGCCCTCTGTCAGTGGCTAGGGCTAGCCACTGCAGAGTAGAACTAGTTTTTCAGCTTTTCTTTTTTTCAAAACAAGTCCAATTCTTTTACAGTTTGGTCCCTGAAATGAAAATGCTAATAACTTTTATTTTATAAATCCAATTAATAAAAGTAAAATATGTTTGTTGAACCAAATTTAATTATCTATCCATTTAAACCATTTGTATTCTGTTTTGATTAATTCAAATGCATTCAAATTTCAAATTTAAACAATTCATTTGAAATTTAATTAAATGCATAAGTAATTCATACTTAATCCAAATAACATAAATAAAATATGTTTTCCATGCTATTTTGAACCATCTTTTCAAATATAAATTTTGTTTCATGTTTTGAAGAATTAAAATTGCTTAAATAATTTAAACCTTGTTTAAATCATTTAAATTTGCTAAATTCATAACTTGCTCAAATTAAATTATTTTTGAACTTATAAAATATGTTTTCAAACCAGAAAAACATAACCTTTTCAAACATGAATTTGAATTTATGTTTTGAACAAATAAAATTCAAATAATATTCATACTTGAATTAAATTCAATTAAATCTTGTTTAACTTGTTTAATTCATAAATAATTCATCTTAATTCCTTTTTCAATAATTGAAACATGTAATCCACCTAAAATTTTGTGCTCTTTTCATATTTGAACTTTGTTATCTGTTTTAAACAATTTAAATTGGTGAAAACAACAAATGCTTGTGTAACACCTTTAAGGAACCAAAATTTTCCTAACTTAATAAATAAATTTCTAAACTTGGTAAACCTTATTTAAATTGTTTCTATTGTTGTTATTTTTCTGTTTTCCTCATCCATGCATCATACTAATCCACTTTCATCTGTTGATTAGTTGTAAAACAATTGTATCAACCATAATTCATGGGCTTGTCATATGCAACTCAAATTGCATATGGGTCCATTTAAACATGTTGTGTTACATGCCAACTAGGTTATTTCTATGCATCAATTAAATGGTCATGCATCATCCCATGATTGTGAATTATGCCATGTTATTGATTGTTTATCTTTCTGTGTTGTTTGTTTGCTTCTTCTCGGATAGACGACGACGTTGAGACATACGATACTTACGACACCCCTTCTGAGGATCTAGCTCAGTACCAGGCTGCTGAGTTTGCAGGCAAGTATTCACTCACACGAACCATTGTGTTCCTTTCAACATGGGATACCGATACTTTCCGTTGTCTATTCTGCTAGCCCTATGAATCGTTGCTTCTGTTTGATCCTATCACATGTTATCCTTTAACTCTGATATAGCCTCACCTCCACACCTATAACCCTGTTGCTTGTTGCCCGTGTCCTACTAGCATGCTTAGGGTTGTTTTGCTCAAGTCTGTTACCCGTTACTTTCTGTTACTATATTTCTATTATGTTCTGGGGCTCGATGTTAAACAATCAACCGGTTAATGTTTGAGGTAATAATAATTTGATGATAAGACACCGGCAGGAGGCCCGACGTGGTTTTGAGGCCTGCTAGTGTCGACCCTAATTAGGAAAAGGGTCTTGTCTACTGATCCATGATGAGCGCACTATCCGCATGTGGGAAGCGTGTATGGGCGCCCCCCTCAATTCGATTCGATTCGCATCTCGTCCAAATCGCCTCATTTAGTTCGGGTTTTCCATTTGCCGCATGCATGTGCAGGTGCGAACCCTTGGTACCAGGGTGGAACTTTTGTAGTCGGCATTTAGGGAGACACGTTCTTAGAGTGCTATGAGGGTCCCCTTTTCTTCGTGGGGCTTGATTAGCCGTGCGCTCACTGCACGGGGTTCTTTGGGCTTGATGCGAAGAAGAGTTGAGTTGTGTTGAGTGCCCCGCTTGGTGGGAGGCATTCCATCTGGCGGGTTATTCTTACATGTACGGCCAAATTGGTGCACCCCTGCAGGGATAAATCTTCCCGAGAAGCCGTGTTTTCCGCGGTTATGGTTGACTTGGTGAAAGTACTGGCTAACAAGTACTCAGAACAACTTACACCTAACTAATGATAACTTGACTAGTAATAGTCTTATTGACACAATAACTTGAATCATCATTAATCCAACTGTGTGAGTTATCCTCCGATTGCTTCTTTGGATAAGGGGCGAGATCCAGGATGGGTTTGTTTGGTGGTTAGTTATAGTTGGTTACGATACACTATCTTATCTCCTTTCTGTTAGCCGGAAGTTGTAGTATGTTCTGTAGTTGGTTAGTGCAGCCAGCTGCCGTATCTTTTGTATCACTCTTTCTTCCGTTGAACCCAAAGCATCTGTGCTTGATGTTGTTGGGGTACACTTTGGTGAACTGTGAGTCTTGCTTGCCAGTACGTTTATGTACTGACCCCTTTGGGGCTGTGGTTTCCGCAGACTACGCTTACGAGGATCCCCGTGACGGCTACTACGTGGAGTTTGACGAGGCTGCTGACGAGTAGATAGCGGACCCGGGCAGGATCCGAGACATCGTGGATGGGCTCCGTCTTTTTGTTTCCGGCTTCTTAAGCCTATTTGGATTTGTCTGTACTCAGACCCTTTGAATGCTTCCGCTGAGATGTAATGATGTTATGTTGGGACATGTGTCCTCTGGATGATTGTATTTGCTATCTCTGCTCTAGTGAGAGCTATTTGCAACTTATTTCCATCTTTGTGTCCTAGAGATATGTTGTGTTATCATTCTGTTAAACGCCGTTGACGTACCATGTGTGTATGGTATGAAGTACGTCAATGGTAGTATCCTGATTTCTATGGGATGGTTTACGTAGACGATGAACAGTAGGGGTTGGTTGTCACACATACGTGTGTTGGCCTACTCGTAAGAGATGCGGGTGCCGGTAAGCACCGTAATCCAATCAACTACTGTTCAACGGAACTGCGAGTATCCTCTAGAAGTCCGGGTGCGACAGTTCTGCTCTGATGGCGTCCAACAGACATTTAGGGCCGGCCAGGTTGGTCAATACCGGCCTTACGCGCGATACATGAGACTCGGCTGGCGCGGCTGGAGGTGTGCCACCTACTGCCCCTTGTACTGCTGACCCGGCCATGCGCCTCGCACGGGAACTGTCGACTATCGCCTGCGCTGCCGAGACTGCGGGAGCCGCTGGCCTACAAGGAGGAGGCGGCATTTGCTGCTGCTCTGCCCTCCGCTATGCCGAGCTTGACTGAATATTCCTCGTGTTTCCGGGTTGCCGGCTGACATACGGCGTCCCATGCAAACCACTTCTATGGTCTGGGTAATTTGCCTGCTGAGCCACTGCGGTGCGTAGCATCTCTATGGCCTGCCGAGTTTCGATTTCTCGAGGCGTCTCTCCCAGTGGAATACGGTCGAGCGCTAGGGTCGCGGCGTACACGTTATCCATGGGGTTATTGAAGTGACACGGAGGGGGTGTGAAATCGTGACGGTGGTAGCGCCGTATCGCCCCCAAGAGTCCCAGCGGGTAACCCGGGTGGTGACCCCCGAGCGTCGCTCCCTGAAACCCGGTTCCCTGATTCACAACCGGGATTGGCTGATCTTGGGGAGTAATAAACAGTGTGGCCGGCTGTAGATTTCCACCCGCTGCCGGTAACCTCGTCTGATGCCTTTGATTGTATATCCTTGTTGTTTGAGCCTGAATTCGATCCTCCAATTCTTCCAACTCACGCTGGCGCTCAGCCACCCCTTGCCTCTCAGCTTCTACTTCCCTTCTCTGTTGCTCCAATGCCCGACGGGCTACATCTTGGTCTCGAGCACGCGCCGCTGCGTTTTCTGGGGTTATCACTGTTGCCAATACGGTGGGATCCAAGATCAAATTGTTGCTGAACAGAGCCGGATTTTGTAAACGTGAAGTTCCTGCTCCCGTTGCTCTTTTTGCCATGAACCCAAACATATTCCTATTCCGCTCACTTTCCCCTGTTCCACTAGTGACAGAGGCCGGGTCTCCATCGACCCGGGCTATGACCAGATTTCCATTAGCCGGTGTTTGTTGTTGGGCCAGCGCTCGCGCTGCTCCAGCCGCGGCCACAGACACGTCGCCCTGATTAAGATTAATTGCAGGGGCTGTGTAGACCGCGACTCGGCGCGCGATGCCTGGCGACGATTCGTATTCTTCCTCTTCGTCATTATCTTCTTCGTACCGATCCTCAAGCAAGTGCAAGATAGACTCGGTATCATCTTCTCCCATAACCCGGCCACGCGGGGTCCATATCGGCTCCTCCGGCTGTTCCCTCTTCGTGGTGGGATCCTTCTCCGGATCTACCATCCCGATCAGTTCTTCTTCGTCCGATTGAACACAGGTATCGTCCCCTGACACAGAATCACATTCATTATGGTCAGAAACAAAACCAGATGCACGTACCACATCGACGAACACGTTGACCCGGCCGATCGTGACGACAGATCCGGTTTCCAGCAGATCCGACTCTGGCCCCCAGCCAAAGTCGTCCACGATCTTCTCTCCTTCTGGGTTGGTGATGATCTCGCTGATGACGAAGTCCTTCATGCTTTCCCGAGCTTCTCCCGTGATGTAAACACCTTTGAACGTAGGCCCCACGGTGGGTGCCAACTGTCGTGGGATAATCACGGCAGACGTTACCAGGGGTAACTTACTTTGAGGCAAATCGACTCTGGTGTTTGGGAGAGGGTTTAGCTCAGCGGAAATCATGTTATCTGGTGATCTGGTAGCTCGGGCTGCAATGTCGCCGAGACTCCGATCTAGGGTTACAAATATCGATTCACGCACTACTAGAACACTCGAATATCTAAAATAAACTCTTGGTCTCTCTGTCCCAGGAACCGGTTTATATATTACCCGGCTCTCTGGCTTCTTATACAAGACATACCCGGTATCCTACCCGGAATACTTACATAACCCTAGCTTTCATAATCTTGGCTCCCAAGGTTCGGATTACAAGATCCACGCTCTCTCTTGGGCCTTCTAGAAACTCCTCCACCTTGGGCGGGGTCTTGCGTGATTTCCTTCGGGCCGGGTTCCACCTAGACATGAGCCTGCCGGGTTATCATCCCCCTACAAACCCCTCGTGCTAGTTTTAGGCTCCTTAGGCACACCATCGCTGTCGACCACCGTGAATGGTTCTCGGACGGCGCCGACCTGGTTTGGGCACCGCTCCGGACGCCTTTTCTTAGCTTGGGGAATGGTCTTAGAGCCACCGCCCGCGCCACTATCAGTTGTTTCTCCTCCTCTCCCCTATTTCTCCTTGGCATACTCCCTTTCCTCATCCTTGGTAGGGTTATAATCAGGACCATCGCCAGCAATGTTGCCCCTTTGTTCATTCTGCTTCTCTAAGAACATCATATGGTAATGCGCCCCCAAGTCTTGTTCAGAATTACCGGCGTCGGTGTCCTCGTTTTGGTTTTCGGGAGACGACGTTGCTACCGTGTTTCAAGGGGTTCACACTGTTCTTTCAAAGAAGTCGTAATATTAATTTTATTATTTTAGACATATCTAACAAAGGGGCCACAAATGGCTGGAAATCAACCAATAATGATGACTCTCGGGGCGGCACTCGATGGTTGTCTCTCAGGGCGGTGCAGGTGTGTCTAACAACTATAGGACAAGCGGGAGGGCGGCATGTAACATCCCTACTTTTGTGTAATAAAGAGAGGTGTTGTGTACATGGCATGATGCATGAAAAATGGACCAAAAATTTTCTTTTAAAAATTAATCAGTGAAACAACATAAATCACTTATTCTAACCTTACACAAACTTGTTATATAAAGTTCTTCAAAATGAACCAAGCTTATGATAGAAATATCACATTTTTGGAGATCTTTCCAACGAATTTTCTAGTGCAATTTTTGGTTTCCAAAAAGGCCCTCAAAACCTCTTTTTCCTTCTGTTTTTAGCCCTAGAAGGACCTTTCTGTGATTTCTCAAAACTTCACAGGGGGTTTTCTAGGAAATTATTTTTCCCTTTTCGTTTTCTTCCTTGTCGCCGGCCATAAGGAGGAGAACGCTGACGCGCGCCACCTCCTGCTTCCCCCTCGCGACGTGGACGACCAGAAGAACCCCCAGGGTGCCGTCCGGATCGAGCAGACCCCCGCAGAACCCCCCGATCGCCCTCCTCTTTCTCTCTGTTTCTCCTCTCGCCACAGAACCGTCCCCTCGCCGTCGATCTGCCGCCGACATCGTTCCACCGCCTCCTCGCCCTCCCCGAGCAGCTCATCAGGACCGTGCCGCCCTCCTCTTCATCCTCGAGCACGCAGGGACGCCGGGATGGCTTACGCGCGGCAAATCGCGCCGTCTTCCTCCCCTCCGGCCGCCGGGCTTTTATCCAACATGCCGTCAATTCCGTCCTCTCCCGGCCCCGCTGAACGCTCCGGCAATCTTCTGGTGAGCTCACCCTCCTCCCTGACCCCTCCGTTTCCCTCCTCCCGTTCGAATTCGTCGAAACCGCCGACGGCCGAGGCCCTCCGCCGCAGAACCTCCACGCCGGCTCGCCACCGTTGCTTCCCAGCAAGCGAGGCCGCCCCGTTAGACTCCCCTTGGCGAGAGGAAGCCAACGGGCCAAACGGCACGCCCGGGAACCGCCGGAATCGTCGCCGGCGAGCACACCCGTCCCCAGCCAGCCACCGTGTGGCGTCACGGTGACGTCATCGTGACGTCACCCACCCACGTGTCGCGCCAGGGTTTTCCCTGTTTTCTTTTATTTGTTTTCAACTGATAAGTGGGCCCCACAGAAAATGGAAAATAATAGAAAATAACTAAAACTTATAAAATAAATAACTTTCAACTTATAACTCCAAAAATTATGAAAAAATATGCAAACTGTTCAGAAAAATATGAGCTATCTGTTTATACCATTTCCATCCATGTTTGACAAAGTTCAAAATGAGGTCATATTTGGAGTTTGAATTAAATTCATTTAAATATTGAAAATAAAGTTTTAATTCAATAAAATTAGAAAATTAAGTGTAATATAACAAAATGATCAGTGAAACAAATGAAACCTATCTATGGGGTTCCTCAAGTATTTTGAGCAAGTAATCTTGGACACACCCCTAAACTATGGTTTTCTCCCCCTCCGGTGATTATCGTTTACGACGTAGAACCCTAGATTTCTGTTCTTTCTTTCAACCTTTAAATCAGTTGCATTATTTTGATCATGCATACATATTATGCATTGCACAGTTACCATGTATTGATTGTTTGCCTTCTTTCCGGTGTTGCTCGTTATCGGTAGACCGAGACCTAGAGGTTGATCCGGCCTTCTACGACAACCCCAGTTCCACCTTCGACGAGCAAGGCAAGCACAACCTCATGGCTCCACCCATGTTTTGAGTCTTTCAACCTCTTACTCACGCATGCGATTCAACTTAGTTTTGAGTCTGTTAGAGTTAACCTATCCACTGCATGACTGACTTTATATGTCACCTTCATACCTGTTTACCCTCCTAGTATGACTAGGGTTGTTTGAGTAACGTAGAGCCTTGTGTGTTCAATGCTTAGACATGCTTAGTCTTATGATCTGCTTCATCCGGCTGATGAATGCTGATAATGCGTGAGTCTAGTCTGAAAGGTGTTTATGCTTTGATGTGGTTGAATAACATGATTAACATGGCATGGATGTTGAGGCCACTTTGGGTTGTGGTTTTTGTCACGTTCATGCCCCTAGGTGCGAGTTCTCGCCTTCGAAGCCAAGACTGAACGTGCAGCCACACACGGGCCAATGAACCCCGCTCGGCTAACTAACTTGTTTATTCACTTCCATGGGTCACATAGATTGAGGTTTCCATTTGCGGGTGTGTCATAAAACGTTTTGGAGAAAACTAGGGCGTGACCGGGACCAGTGATGGACGTACACGGATCTTGTCCCGACTCATAGAACAGGTGCCGTCAGGAGGTGGCCAACTCCTTGTTGACGGGGTGGCCATGTTTGGGTTGTGTAACATCCCAAGTATGAAAAAATAGCCATTAGAATGTTTTGCTCTCTGTTATTTTATGTTTTGCATCATGACATCATGTTGATTGCATTTGTTTTGCTTGTTTTCCTTTTGTTTTCCTCTGTTTTCATTTGTTTTCCAACTGTTTTCATTTGTTTTCCTTTGTTTTCTATTTGAATTTCAACTCAAATTTCAAACCTTTTGTTTCATCCTTGTGATGTTACAATTTCCAAAATGATATTTCAAATCAAAACAATTATTTGCCTCCATTAAAGTTGTGATTCCAAACTGTTGTTTTGTTTCTATCAAAAATTCATTTAATATCAAACCCTTTTCAAATTCAATTAATTTCCAAAACAACAACCCTTTTGAAAGTTATGAAAATTGCAAAACAAATCAATCATTTGTTTCCATTAATCCATAAGGTTCAACCATTAAAATTATGGCTTTTAATAATTTAATTAATCAAAACTTAATTCAATTGTTATTTCAAATTCAAATCAAAAACATCAAACAACACCTAATTTCAAATTATGAAAATCACCAAAACAACTTTGATCATTTGTTCTAAGTTAAGCAATAGGGTTCACCCTATTAAAAATTTTGTTTTTAATAATAATCACTTAATAAGCTAATTCTTTCCAATTTGATTTAAATCACAAACAACATTTAAAATTTGAAACCTTTGGAAAACTAAGTTGACCATTGGTTGTTTTTGACCTGATCAGCCCACACAATTTTTCTCAAAATTTTCCCTAACTCCAAACCCTCATCCTCTTCCTATTTCATTTCAGCAAAAAAAAATGGAACAAAAAGAATAAAACCAGAGAGAGAGAGGGGCAAGCCCATCTCTCCCCCTTGGCCCAAATCCCTCTCAGCCCAAATACCCCTTCGATCTCTGTCCTTCTTCCTCCTCCTGTACGGCTCACCATCCACCATGTCCACGTATGTTCAGAGGTATAGGCAACGGCCATCCTTCTCCCCCTCCTCCTATATCTATGCCCTAGGGCTCCTGCCAACCCTAACCCTAATCTCCTTCTCCCTCCTTCCTCTCTCCCCCGCCTCCAACTTCCCTTCTTCTCTCTTCCTCCCCTTCTCTGAACTTCTCTGAACCTTCCACCCGAAAATCCCCTCCCTTTTTGGCTCCGGCGATCACCGGCGTTAAGCCCCCCTCCGGACGCGGCGAGGGCGGGAATGGATAGCCCCCACCGCGGGCTCCCTCTCCACCCCCTAGGTGGGCACCGGGAGACAGCACGGCGCCGCCGCCGTCCGCTCCAAGCCGCCAGTCGCCACCCCTGCTCCGCCCGACTTCCTGCCCCGACCGCCCCCTCCTGACGCTCGGTGAGCCCTTCCTCTCGCCTCTCCCCCTCGTCCCTCCTTCCGCAGCACAAGCACCGCACACACCCACAGCGCCCGCGCGCACGGCGCCCTCCCGCAGTGGACGGCGAGCATCGCTGCCCTTCTTCCCCGTCGCGTGCAGATTCAGGTACAGGAAAGGCACAGCGACCCATCTTCAGTTTCAGAGAAAAATCGCGCCCACCTGCACCTTATACCCCCCACTTCCCCCTTCCCATCACCAAGCGCATCTCACCCCACTGGTAGCAGCACCCTTTGCGCAGCAAGAGGTGAGGGGTTCAAATCCCCCCTCCCTCAATAAAACCAACTTTTTATTTCCATTTGTTTTCATACCGAAACTTCCAGAAATCACAGATGGGTCCCTGCAGTTCTTTTCTAGCCCCTGTAAAATTATTTCCAAGTCCCTAATGAATTAAAAATGGCAGATTTGCACCAAATCTTGTAAAATGCATAACTAATTCATCTTAACTCCAATTTTAACTTTTTATATATGTTTTCTGTCCCAAATTAAATGCTCTATCCAAATATAAAATTTGTTTACTGTTTTGAATATTTTAAATTGGTGAAATATTTAAAAACTTGCTTAATTCACTTAATCTTGCAAAATTCATAACTTGGGCATAAAATTTCCAAATTCAACAAACTTAATATGTTTTCCAATCAACTTTTCATGTACTTTCCAAATATAAATTTTGTTTGCTGTTTTGAATAATTTAAATTGCTGAAAACAACTGTTTCTTGTTTATTGCATTTAAAATTGCCAAAATAATAACTTGCTCATTTTAATTCCAATTTCAACAAATGAAATATGTTTTCCATGCAAAATTAAACCACCTTTTCAAATATACAATTTGTTTCATGTTTTGAATAATTAAAATTGGTTAAATGATTTAAACCTTGTTTAAATCATTTAATATTGCTAAATTTATAACTTGATCAAGACAAATTCTGTTGGGACATATAAAATATGTTTTCAAACCACAAAAGTATAAGATTTTCAAATATGAATCTCACTTAATGTTTTGAACAAATAAAAATTCAAATAAGTTCATGTTTGAATTAAATTCATTTAATTCTTGCTTAAACTTGTTTAATTCATAAGTAATTTATTTGAAATCCTTTTTCAACAAGTGAAACATGTATTCCACCTAAAATTGTGTGTTCTTATCAAATATGAACTTTGTTATCTATTTTGAACAATTAAAATTGGTGAAAACAACAAATGCTTGTGTGACACCTTTAAGTAACCAAAATTTCTTAACTTAATAAACAAATTTCCAAAATTGGTAAACCTTATTTCCAATTGATTCAATTGTTGTTATTTTGTTGTTTTCCTCATCCATGCATCATGCTAATCCACTTTCACGTGTTGCTTAGTTGGAAAACAATTGTTTCACCCTTAATTCATGGGCTTTCCATATGCAATCCAATTGTGGTGGGTCCATTTAATCATGTTATGTTATCTTGTCAACTAGTTTATTTTGATGCATCAATTAAATGGTCATGCATCATCCCATGTTTGTGCACTATGCCATGTTATTGATTGTTTGTTATCTGTGTTGTTTGTTTGCTTCTTCTCGGATACACGACGACGTTGAGACCGACGATACTTACGACACCCCTTCTAAGGAGTTAGCTCAGTACCAGGCTACTGGTTTTGCAGGCAAGTATTCACTCACATGAACCATCGTGTTCCTTTCAACATTGGTTACCGATACTTTCCGTTGTCTATTCTGCTAGCCCTATGAAAAGTTGCTTCTGTTACGAACCTATCACATGTATCCTTTAACCCTGATATTGCCTCACCTCCATACCTATAACCTTTTGCTTGTTGCCCGTGTCTTACTAGCATGCTTAGGGTTGTTTTGCTTGAGTCTGTTACCCGTTACTTTCTGTTACTATTTCTATTATGTTCTGGGGGCTCGATGTTTAATCAATCAATCATGCTAATGTTATTAATAATAATAATTTGATGATAAGGCACCGGTAGGAGGCCCTGTGTGGTTTTGAGGCCTGCTAGTGTCGACCCTAATAGGAAAAGGGTCTTGTCTACTGATCCATGATGAGCGCACTAACCGCATGTGGGAAGCGAGTATGGGCGCCCCCCTCAATTTTATTCGATTCGCATCTCGTCCAAATCGCCTCATTTAGTTCGTGTTTTCCATTTGCCGCATGCATGTTTTTGCGAGCCCAGCGCAGGGTGGAACTTTTGTAGTCGGCATATAGGGGGACACGGTCTTAGAGTGCTATGAGGGTCCCTTTTCTTCGGGGCTCGATTAGCCGTGCGCCCAAGGTGCTTTGGGCTTGATGCGGAGAAGAGTTGAGTTGTGTTGAGTACCTCGCTTGGTGGGTTGATCCCCCGTCTGGCGGGTTATTCTTACGTGTACGGCCAAATTGGTGCACCCCTGCAGGGTTAAATCTTCTCGAGAAGCCGTGTTTTCCGCGGTTATGGACTACTTGGTGAAAGTACTGGCTAACAAGTACTCAGGACAACTTAAACCTAATGATTAACAACCTTACACCCAATGATTAACAACTTGACTAGTAATAGGCTTATTGACACAATAATCTGAACCATCATTAACTCAACTGTGTGAGTTATCCTCGGATTACTTCTTTGGATAAGGGGCGAGATCCAGGATGGGTTTGTTTTGGAGTTAGTTATAGATGGTAACGATACACGATCTTATCTCCTTTCTGATAGCCGGAAGTGGTAGTAACTCTGTAGTTGTTTAGGGCAGCCAGTTACAACATCCTTTATATCCCCTTTCTTCCGTTGAACCCAAAGCATCTGTGCTTGGTGTTGACGGGTTACACTTTGGTGAACTGTGAGTCTTGCTTGCCAGTACGTTTATGTACTGACCCCTTTGGGGCTGTGGTTTCCGCAGACTACGTTTCCGAGGATCTACATGGTGGCTACTACGTGGAGTATGACGAGACTGCTGACGAGTAGATAGCGGACCCGGGCAGGATCCGAGACTTCGTGGATGGGCTCCGTCTTTTCGTTTCCGGCCTCTTAGGCCTATTTGGTTCTTGTCTGTACTCAGACATGTTGAATGCTTCCGCTGTGATGTAATGATGATATGTTGGGACATGTGTCCTCTGAATGATTGTATTTGCTATCTCTGCTCTAATGAGAGCTACTTGCAACTTATTTTCATCTTTTGTGTCGTAGAGATCTGTTGTGATATCACTTGTTCCAATGCCGTTGACGTACCATGTGTGTATTGTAACACCTGGGGTGTTACCCTAATAGAGAGTTGTTTGTTTTCTTTTTTGCTTGCATCATATGCATCATATTGCATTGCACCATGTTTGCATCACAACAAATCAAAACAATTTAAAATTTCACACATGACAAAAATTTCCAATTTAACAATTGCAAACTACAACAACTCCTTTGTTTTCAAATAGTTTGCAGTTGTTCTAAATCAAATTGCTTGTTAATACAAATTTCCATGTTATTAAAACCCTGATGGCAAATTAAATTTCAAATAAAATCATAGTTGATATGATCCAAATTGAGGTTTACAAATTAAATCCTTGCAAAACAAATTTTCCAATAATGTTTGCATAATGGTTTGAACTTATTAAATGGAATTTGCTTATTTCCCAAAATTCCCAAATCAAACATTGTTTGTAATTCAACTAAAACCTTTAAACCAAATTAAATTTTCAAAATTGTGAAACAATTTTAACTCTTGATTTAATTGTTGTTTTGGAAAATTAACACAAATAATTTATAAAAGAAGACCCTAGACCCCCCCAAATTCTATTCCTATTTTCCTCTTTAATCCTTTACAAAAAAAAATGTTCATAAGGAAAATCAAAAGCAAAAAAAAAGGAGGAGAGAGGGCAGCCCACCCCTTCCCCTTATTTCTCCCCGGCCCACCAAACTTTCTGGCCCACCCCCACTCTGTTGTCGTCTTCTTCCACGGTACGATCATCATCAGAACCACCCGATTCCTCCCCCCCCCCACGTCGATGTGCAGCCGTACTAGGTTAAGCTCACCATAAAACCCCACCCTACCCTCTGCTGCTAGCCCTAACCACGCACTACCCCTCTCCTCTCCCCTAGCGTCGTCGTCTCGCCTCTCCCTTCCCCCCGAGCCGTTCTGTTCTTCTGAACCTCAACAGAGCCGAACACCAACGCCTCCCCTAGCTCCGATCGCCGCATCCGTCTCGAGGAGCAACGGGGTACGGGAATGGAACCGGGGCGTTCCCCTGAAGCTCCTCGTGCCCTCGCCGCTTGCTGGGAGACCCTGTGGAGTCCGCGCCGTCGCCGGACTTCCCCTCCGGTTCTGCTTCTTCTTCTGATCGTCGACGACCAGCAGCAGGTGCTCGCTCCCTGCCTATCCTCCCTTCCCCTCTCTCCTGTTTCCCCTCCAACTGCACACGCCAAGCACCCACACATCCCCACCGCACGCGCACCGCGAGCCGTCATCACCCCGTCGTGCGCCTCCTTGTTCAGTCGCCGGCGATCGTGCTCTGAACCGTCAGGTTCAGATAGCTGCATGTTCTAATTCAGTTAACCTCCCTCAGCAGCTACAACTCGGCGCGCACCCCGTACCTGACAGCAACGAGCGAGTAGCGCACTGGCTTGGTTCCCTTGTGCGCTGCGAGAGGTCCTGGGTTCGAAACCCAGCGGCCGCACCCCTTTTTTTCGATTATTTCCCATCGCGCGCAGCCAGGCCCACCAGTCATACTCCCTGATGCCCCGTCAGCTGCACACCCACGCGCAGTCAGCGCCACCCTGGCGTGGCCCCACTGGTCAGCCAGTGTGGGTAGCCCAGCCGCGGTGCAAAGGGTTTAATTCCCTATTTTCTTTTTCCAGAAATGATTAATAACCCTAGAATTCAAATGGATGTAATTTCTAATTTATAAATCCAAATCACACAAACTTTATATGTATCCCACTCCAAATTTCCTGTACTTTTCAAATATGCAATTTGTTTTCTGTTTTGAATTTTCAAAATGCAATTCAAATTTGAATTCAAATAATTCAATTGTAATTTGCAACAATTCATAAATAATTCATACTAATTCCAAATAAGGCAAATAAAATATGTTTTCCATACCATTTTGAATAACCTTTTCAAATATAAATTTTGTTTCATGGTTTGAATAATTTAAATTGCCTAAATAATTTAATACTTGTTTAATTCATTTAAATTTGATAAAATCATAACTTGCTCAAAATAAAATAATTTTGAACATGCCAAATATGTTTTCAAACCATCAAAGTGTGAACTTTTCAAATGTGAGTTTGAATTTATGTTTTGAACAATTAAAAATTCAATTAAATTCAAACTTGTTTTAAATTCATTTAAAACTTGTTTAATATTGTTTAATTCATAATTAAACTATCCTAACTCCAATTTCAATATTTGAAACATGTAATCCAACTAAAATTTGATGTTCTTTTCAAATATAAATTTTGTTATTGTTTTGAACACTTTAACTTGATGAAAACAACAATTTTTTATGTGACACCCTTAAGGAACCAAAATTTTCTAACTTAATAAGTAAATTTCTAAAATTGGCAAACCTTATTTCCAACTGGTTCTATTGTTGTATTTTGTTGTTTTCCTCATCCATGCATCATACTAAACCACTTTCACCTGATGATTAGTTGGAAAACAAATAATCTAACCAAAATTCATGGGCTTTTCATATGCAACTCAAATTGCATATGGGTCCCTTTGAATCTGTTTATCCTGTCAACTAGTTTATTTCTATGCATCAATTAAATTGTCATGCATCCATATCTTGATCATGCTGGATCTTTTGCCGTAGTAGTAATTGTTGCATCCGGTGTTTGTTTGAGGTTCATTGCTTCTTCCCGGATAGGACGTTGAGATGATGTGAGCAACGACAAGTTCTGCTACCTTGCGGGATCTCAGGCAAGTATACTCACTTGCTGCCAAATGGCTGCCTTTCATCACTTGTTACCGATACTTTCCGTTGTTCTTTTCTGCTAGCCTTAGTAGTAGTTGTTTCTGTTACGAACCTATCACATGAATCCTTTAACCCTGATAGTGCCTCACCTCCACACCTATAACCATTGCTTGTGCCCGTGTCTTACTAGTATGCTTAGGTTGTTTTGCTCGAGTCTGTTACCCGTTACCTTCTGTTATTATTTCATTATGTTCTGGGGGCTCGATGTTTAATCAATCAATCAATCATGCTACTGTTATTTTTAAATAATAATTTGATGATAAGGCACCGGCAGGAGGCCCTTTGTGGTTTTGAGGCCTGCTAGTGTCGACCCTAATAGGAAAAGGGTCGTGTCTACTGATCCATGATGAGCGCACTACCCGCATGTGGGAAGCGATTATGGGCGCCCCCCTCAATTTGACTCGATTCGCATCTCGTCCAAATCGCCTCATTTAGTTCGGGTTTTCCATTTGCTGCATGCATGATCTTGCGAGCCCTTGGATCCCGGGTGGAACTTTCGTAGTCGGCATATAGGGGGACACGGTCTTAGAGTGCTATGAGGGTCCATTTTCTTCTGGGCTCGATTAGCCGTGCGCCCAAGGTTCTTTGGGCTTGATGCGAAGAAGAGTTGAGTTGTGTAGAGTACCTCGCTTGGTGGGTTTGATCCCCGTCTGGCGGGATATTCTTGCGTGTACGGCCAAATTGGTGCAACCCTGCAGGGATAATCTTCTCGAGAAGCCGTGTTTTCCGCGGTTATGGATTACTTGGTGAAAGTACTGGCTATCAAGTACTCAGGACAACTTAAACCTAATGATTAACAACCTTTCACCCCATGATCAACAACTTGACTAGTAATAGGCTTATTGACACAATAATCTGAACCATCATTAATTCAACTGTGTGAGTTATCCTCGGATTGCTTCTTTGGATAAAGGGGCGAGATCCAGGATGGGTTTGTTTGAAGTTATCTTTCAGTTGGTTACAATACTCGATCTTACCTTCTTTCTGTTAGCCGGAAGTTGTAGTATCTCTCTGTAGTTGGTTCGTGCAGCCTGATGTCGCTTATTTGCAATAACCCCTTCCTTTTCGTTGATCCCAAAGTATTTGTATCTTGTGATGACTGGCTACGCCGGTATCTTGTGAGTATGGGTTTATCCACTTGCCAGTACTTAACCGTACTGACCCACGAATCCTTTTTCGTGGCTGCATATTCAACATTGCAGTCAACATGTTTGAAGTCTGACGATGTTAGCTTGGGAATCCCTCCGGCTTGGCCTGGGCAGGGATTGGACGCTCTCGGTTATCTTCAGGACTCTTAGTCCAAATTGGATCTTGTCCGTAGACGGACGATATGTTGTTTCTTCCGCTGTTATTTTGGATCTTTGTAATGTATCAGTTGTAACCCTGGCTCGTTTGAGTCATCTTGTATCTATCTGTTTCTGTTGTAATTGTGGAATATTCGTGAACTATTGTAATGTTATCACAAGTGGCAACCTGGAATCGGTTATTATGTGGATTTTGGCGGGAATGCTGAAATCTGCATAGTGCCCGAGCACGGGGCGTCACATGTATGTTTTGAAGTACGTCAATGGAAGTATCTGGATTTCTATGGGATGGTTTGCGCAGACGATGAATAGTAAGAGAATGGTTGTCACACGTTTACGTGTTGGCCTGCTCATATTGAGATGCGGGTGCCGGTATGCCCCGTAAGCCATTTCTCTATTGTTTAGCGGACTGTGAGTATCCCCTAGAAGTCCGGGTGCGACAGGTTGACTCATGGATAGGGCTAAGCAAGGTAAAGGCCGTGGTCGACCACACTCTGCCGTGCTCTTAGAGAGGAGTGTTACCGTGTGGCGTTAAGAGTCGGTTGACATGTTTGGGTAAAGTGTACCCCCTGCAGGGATAAATTTCCTCGAGAAGTCGTGTCCACGATTATGGACGACTTGGCAACGGATTCTGTGATCATAGACAACTCTAACGGAATGACTAAAACTTGTGGACAACGAATGAAGGATGCCTCCTCAACTACGTCGAGAGGGGTGATTCTTGTAGCATAAGGTAGTCTGGAAATGAGAAAGTACTGGTGGACAAAAGAACATGATGATCTCAGTAGTTGAGTAGATTCATCTTCTGTTTTAGAAATGCTCTATTACACGTGCTACTTCTTCCTCGACTTCGGAAAACAAAGATAGCTTTACGCAAAAGAACTTAGAAGTCAAGTATTGCTGAGTACCTTTTGTACTCAACCTTGCCTCATTGTTGTTTTGTTTCAGACTTCGGTGATGCAGCTGAAGAAGGGTTCTAACTCAATGTCGATGAGTAGTTACGGGTTCCCAGGTGGCAGCCCCCGTCATTTTGTTGCTTATCTGTTCCCAGGTGGCAGCCTGGTAACATATTTGCTTTCGCTGCTTGTTGTAATGTTGGGTTGCTTGACCTATGTTGGTCGTGTAACCTCTGCATGTAAACTACTCTAGTATGACTTGTTTAATACAACTTTCATGTCTAGAGTGCTGCTTTGATCGGTTGTTGGTTTCGAGCCCGTTGTTATACAGTTTGGCTTTGCCTGCATAGTTGTCGCAGTCAAAGGGTTGTGGAGCCGATGATCCATGTCCGAGCCCGCCTGCCGATGTGATTCGGCCTGGGGGAGGTAACCCTAGTAACCCTCGATTGTGTTGCACTTTTCGGGACACATAGCAGCTCTGTATAACTTTGGTCCCGTTCCTTCAGTTTCATCTGACTCGTGGACGCTTGGGTATGCATAATTGGTTATGACTAGCATGGATACAAGGAGTAGTATAATGTGTTGATCTGGCCTACGTACCGATGAATCCGGTCTGCATGCCGTTGTTTGTTGCGGCCGGGGCTGGTAACCCTGAAGCCCTTGTGAGTCCATGGCTAGGAGCACATAACAGTATGTATATCTCTGGGTCCGAGGTCTGACAAGTAATGGTATCAGAGCAAGACTGCCTGTAGGAAACCCTCGCCTTTGGTCGATGTTGAGTCTAGAACTTGTGAAAACTATTTTGCAAAGACAAAAGAGTTATGAAAACCTTCTTAGGATTCTTTTTACTCCTTTCCTGGTATCGCTCTAACTCTGAGTCACCGTACCTCATTTGTTTTAATGTGTGTGGTTTCCCTTGTGTTGTCTCAAAAGTTAGAAGAAAAATCGTTGGGTGTTTTCTTCTGAGTACTTTGTTTCAGGTTGTTATGGTTCCAAATCCAAATCATTTCTTCTTGTCTTTTGACATCTTGCAAATGTGTTTGTTTCAGATGACCTCTGGACAGGTTGTTCGACACACTCTTTGCCTTGGAGTTCCAGGTTTTCCCTATCTTTTAGCCTCAGCCTCTGCAAACCTAGGAGCCCATTGGTATCCTGTGTACACTGTGTATGAGCAGTACCGTGACTTTAATCAGTCCAGGTACCTATGTGTTGTCCGTCTCCCACAGTTAGATGGTAACATCAATCTTGCTATGCACTACTCTGAGGGTCTTGGTTTCACCGTTGAGATGGTTGTGCAGGATGCAACACGACACTGTCTTAACATGCTTCGTCACTACTATCCAGACCATGATAATAGCCCTTTCCGTTATTGTCCTGGTTCTGAACCTACTCTTGATGGGTGTTTCACCCATACCTTTGTTGATTCCTCCCAGGAGGAAGATCCTAGACTTAGGTGCACCGCTGATCTCCTTGTTGCTTATGCTCGTCGTGAGCGTGAGCTTAGTGCACTACTCAACACCCTTGCAGCTAGTCTCAGGACTATGACAGATAGAGTGAGGCCATTTGTTGAGAGTGGTCTTGTTCCAACCTCTGAGATAGAGCTTCCATCTGTACTTGTGCCTTCTTCGGTCGCGTCTCCAGATGTTGGAGGTGATGTTCCCCCTCGTGGACGCATGAGGAGGCCTAGGATGGTGCGTGGTGTACCACAGTCTCATCATGGACCGCATGATGAGTCCGTTCGTCTCTACTATGGTGCTCCGGTTCCACTTCCTTTCGACTTCGGAGGATACTGAGACCGCTGTCGGTTCCAGCTAGAGTAATTTTTGCTTTTGTGCACTCGAAACCCGAAGTTGTAGAAAAATAATGTATAGGAGCAGAACTTCGGTGATGTGTATCTACCGTACTCCCTTCAGTGTTGTATGTACCTAAGCTTGTATGCTTGTACCGCCACTACGTATGGTTTGTACTTTGACTGGTTTCAATAAACAGTTGTATGATGTTGTCTCCATGTTGATGAAACGATACACTTCATGTTTATTCGTTCTGTTCTACTACATTTCGGCATGTATCTTGATTCCGTTGAAACTATCACATATAAATCCATTGTATCTCTTTCCATGAATGTGTTATTCATGATTCTTCTTCCTTTTACTCAGGATGTCGGGTGGTACTCGTGGCCATAACAATCCTCCTCCTAAGCCAACACCTCCGCCGCCACCCTCAATGGCGCAGGTGCTGCAGAGCATTGAGAACAATCGTCTGAGGAACGAACATCTTCTAAAGCGTGTGGCCCAGAACACTGAACGTCGTACTGCCGGTGTTACACTTGTGGACTTCCTCAAGGCTCAGCCACCATACTTTGCTGAATCTACTAAGCCTCTCGGTGCTGACTATTGGCTTCTCACAATGGAGCGCAAGTTCCTAGCTCTTCGTGTCCAGGACTGTGACCGCATGAACTTCACCACCTACAAGCTTGAGGGTGCTGCTGGTGCTTGGTGGGAAGGCTTCTTGGCGTTGCAGGCGCCATATCATGAGGTCACCTGGCCAGAGTTCCGTACTGCTTTCCGTGAGGCTTATATCCAGAAGGCAGTGATGGACGGTAAAAGAAAGGAGTTCCTTGATCTTACTCAGGGAAGTATGGGCATTGATGCCTATGGTCGTGTTTTCACCCGTCTGGCTCGCTATGCTCCTCGTGATGTCACTAATGACAAGGACAAGCAGGATATGTTCCGTAAGGGCCTGAATCCAACTGTTTGTTATGAGCAGTTGCCCTTCAAGTTCCAGAACTTTCAGGCACTATAAAATCACGCCATCACTCTTGAGCGTGGCAAAAAGGAGACGGACACTTCTATGAAGAAGAGTGTTGGAGATTCCCGTGCATCACCCTCTGGTCTGAAGAGGAAGCGTCGTGTGTTCATCCCATACAGCGTTGTTCCTAGGGCCCCGTTTCAGCCAAGGCCATCTGGATATGCTCCTCGTGCGCCTGCAACAGCTGCTACATAAACCTATGGTGGTGGACAAGGTTCTCGTCCTCCAGTTTCCACTCCCCCCAGCAATGTCTGCTATCGCTGTGACTAGCCTGGTCACTTCTCGAGAGAGTGCCCTCAGAATCATGCTGGACGTGCAACTCCTCCTCCTAAGAAAACAGCGAAGCCTGCTGGTGTTGGACGTGGTCGTCTTTACCACGCGACTATTGAAGATGCTCAGGAAGATCCAAGCGTTTTACTAGGTACGATTTATGTCAACTCAATTTCGGCTTTAGCCTTATTTGACTCTGGAGCATCGCATACATTCATATCAGAAGGGTTTGCTAAAATGCATGGGATACCTTTTGAAAAGTTGTCAAAACCGTTGATGGTAAACTCCCCTGGTTGAAACTGAAAAACCACCATGGTTACGCCAGAACTCATGGTTGAAGTGGGATACTGGAAATTCCCCACAACCTTCATTGCACTAAAGTGCACTAACCTTGATGTCATACTGGGCATGGATTGGCTCTCGAAATATGGAGCTAAGCTGGATTGTGCAACAAAATCCCTCACATTGAAACATCCTTCCAGAGTTTCCATTGAGTATTGGTCAGAGTTCACCATTCCGCCATCAGCCTGCACACAACTTTCCCGTGAACTGCAGCTATACTTCATGCAAGGTGATTATCCTCCTGAACTTCATGAGTTGCCTGTCGTCAGTGATTTCCCTGATGTGTTTCCTGAAGAGTTACCTGGCATGCCACCTGATCAAAGTGTGGAATTTGTCATTGAGTTAGTCCCTGGTACAGCTCCTATGTCTAAAAGACCTTATCGTATGGCCCTAGAGGAGTTGGTTGAATTGAAACTCCAAATAGAGGAGTTGGAAGAAAAAGGTTTCATCCAACCTAGCACATCTTCTTGGGGTTGTCCCACTATCTTTGTCAAGAAGCGGGATACCAATGTTCCACGTGTGGTTGTTGATTATCGGCCGCTGAATGCAGTGACCATCAAAAACAAATACCTCTTCCAAAAATCAACGACCTATTTGATTAATTAGCCGGTGCAACTGTCTTTTCCAAGATGGACCTGCGATCAGGATACCATCAAATAAAGATCAGAAAGGAGGACATTCCCAAAACGGCGTTTACTACTCGTTATGGTCTTTACGAGTACACCGCTATGTCTTCCGGTCTTACCAATGCTCCAGCTACCTTCATGAGGCTTATGGACTCGGTATTCATGGAGTATCTTGATAAGTTCGTCGTGGTCTATATCGACGATATCCTGGTCTATTCCAAAACTGAAGATGAACATTCCGAACACCTGCGTTTGGTGTTTTCCAAACTCCGTGAGCACAAGTTGTATGCCAAGTTCTCTAAGTGTGAGTTCTGGTTAAAATAGCTCATTTATATCGGACACGTAGTGTCTGCTGAAGGTGTTGCCGTCATTCCAGACAAGGTCCAAACCATTCTGGACTAGGAAACACCTAAGTCAGTCAAGGATGTTCGGAGTTTTCTTGGACTGGCAGGTTACTACCGTCATTTCATCGAGAACTTCTCCAAAATTGCTAAACCTATGACTGAACTTCTTAAGAAAGGCAAAAAGTTGAGTGGTCAGAAAAGGCAGAGGAAAGTTTCCAAACTCTGAAAACCAAACTGACTACCGCTCCTGTGCTTGTTCTTCCTGATACGCGCAAGGATTTTGTCATCTTCTGTGATGCCTCTCTACAAGGACTCGGCTGTGTGTTAATGCAAGAAGGTCATGTGGTGGCCTATGGTTCCCGTCAACTGAAGCCACATGAGGGCAACTATCCAACCCATGATCTTGAGCTAGCAGCCGTGGTCCACGCTCTCAAGCAATGGCGTCACTATCTTCTTGGTAATCGTTGCGAGTTATACTCAGATCATCAGAGTCTGAAATATCTGTTCACCCAACCGGATATGAACCTTAGATAGAGAAGATGGTTGGAAATAATCAAGGAATTTGATTTGGGTCTCAACTATCAACCCGACAAAGCAAATGTCGTCGCTGACACGCTAAGTCAGAAGTCTTATTGTAACAACTTGATGATACAATAGGCCCAACCTTCTCTTCATAAGGAGTTCTCCAAACTCAACCTTGAAATCGTTCCTTCTGGTTATTTGGCCAACCTTGAGGTGAAACCTTCCCTTGAGGACCAGATCAAGAAAGCTCAAAAGCGGGATCTGGGAATTGCCAATATTAAGAAGAATATTGCTAGTGGAGCAGCTAAATGTTTCTCCGTCGATGATCAATGTACCGTTTATTTTGGCAACCATCTGGTTGTGACGAAGATACGGAACCTGAGAAGGCTAATTGTCCAAGAGGCTCATGACACACCTCTTTCTATTCATCCTGGTAGCACCAAAATGTATCAAGATTTACGTCAAAGGTTCTGGTGGTCCGGAATCAAGCGAGAAATCGCTCGGTATGTTGCTGAATGTGATGTCTGTCGTCGTGTGAAAGCAGAACCTCAAAGAATAGCCTATGTTCTTCAGCCCCTGCACATTCCTGAATGGAAGTGGGATGAAGTGGGTATGGATTTCATCACCGGTCTCCCCAAAAAAAAGGCCATGATGCTATCTGGGTGGTGGTTGACCGCCTATCTAAAGTTGCTCATTTCCTTCCTATCCGAGAAGATATCACCGCTATCCAACTGGCAGATCTGTATGTATCCAGGATAGTCAGCCTTCATGGTATTCCAAAGAGGATCATCTCTAATCCTGGAAGTTTGTTTACCTCCAAATTCTGGGCCAGTTTCTAGCAAGCTATGGGAACCCATCTATCTTTCAGCACTGCTTTTCATCCACAAACCGGTGTCCAAACTGAGAGAGTTAATCAAATTCTTCAGGACATGCTTCGAGCTTGTGTTATATCGTTCGGTAAGCACTCGGAGAAGTTTCTTCCTTTTGTTGAGTTCATTTATAACAACAGTTATCAATCTACCTTGGGCAAAGCTCCTTTTGAAGTTCTATATGGTCGTAAATGCCGAACTCCGCTGAATTGGTCTGACACCGGTGAAAGATCATTCTTTAGTCCGGATACAATCAAGGAAGCAGAGGAAATCATTCGCATAATTCGTGAACGACTGAAAACAGCTCAGTCTCGCCAGAAGAGTTATTATGATCGTCATCATCAAGATGTTCATTACGAAACTGGCGAGAAATCTTACCTTCAAGTCACACCTCTGAAAGGTGGAAAACGTTTTGGAATCAAAGGCAAACTGGCTCCTCGTTACATCGGTCATTTCCCTATCATTGGAAAACTAGGTCAAGTTTCATATCAGCTGCAGTTGCCTCCAGGATTTCTGGATGTTCATGATGTATTCCATGTCTCCCAAATCAAATGTTATTTCAAAGATCCTGTCCGTGGTGTGGAGCACGAGACTATCAAGCTCAAGGATGATCTCTCTTACAAAGAGGTTCATGTCCGTATTCTCGATGAGGCTGAACGAAGAACTCGCAGTCAAACCATCAAGTTCCTCAAAGTTCAATGGTCACATCATTCAGAGAACGAAGCAAACTAGGAACTAGAAGATCGTTTGCGATCTAAGTACCCCGATTTCTTTTCTAAAACCTAGGAATCTCGGGACAAGATTCTTGTAAGGGAGGTAGACTTCTAACATCCCTACTTTTGTGCAATAAAGAGAGATGTTGTGTACATGGCATGCATGCATGAAAAATGGACCAAAAATTTGCTTTTAAACAGCAGAAATCACTTAATCTAACCTTACACAAACTTGTTATATAAAGTTCTTCAAAATGAACCAAGCTTATGATAGAAATGCCACATTATTGGAGAGCTTTCCAACGAAATTTTTTGTGCAATTTCTGGTTTCCAAAAAGGCCCTCAAAACCTCTTTTTCCTTCTGTTTTTAGCCCAGAAGGACCTTTATGTGATTTCTCCAAACTTCACAGGGGGTTTTCTAGGAAATTCTTTTTCCCTTTTCGTTTTCTTCCTTGTCGTCGTCCAGAAGGACGAGAACGCCGGCGCGCACCACCTCATGCTTCCCCCTCGCGACGTGGACGACCAGAAGAACCCCCAGGGTGTCGTCCGGATCGAGCAGACCCCCGTAGAACCCCCCGGTCGCCCTCCTCTTTCTCTTTGTTTATCCTCTCGCCACCGAACCCTCCCTCGATGTCGATCCACCGCCTCCCCGCCTTCCCCGAGCTTTTTCCACCACGCCGTCGATTCCGTCCTCCCCCGGCCCCGCTGACCGCTCTGACGAGCTCCTGGTGAGCTCACCCTCCTCCCTGACCCCTCTGTTTCCCTCCTCTCGTTCGAATTCGTCGAAACCGTCGGCAGTCGAGGCCCTCCGCCGTAGAACCTCCATGCCGGCACGCCGCCGTTGCTTCCAAGCAAGCGATGCCGCCCCCGTTAGACTCCCCTCGGCGAGAGGAAGCCAACGGGCCAAACGGCACGCCCGGGAACCGCCGGAATCGGCGTCGGCGAGCACACCCGTCCCCGGCCGGCCACCGTGTGGCGTCACGGTGACGTCCTCGCAACGTCACCCGCCCACGTGTCGCGCTAGGGTTTTCCCTGTTTTCTTGTATTTTTTTAAACTGATAAGTGGTGCCCGCATAAAATGGAAAATAACAGAAAATAATTAAAACTTGTAAAATAAATAACTTTCAATTTATAACACCAAAAAATACGAAAAAATGGAAATTGTTCAGAAAAATATGAGCTATCTGTTTATACCATTTCCATCCATGTTTGACAAAGTTCAAAGTGAGGTCATATTTGGAGTTTGAATTAAATTCATTTAAATATTGCAAATAAAGTTTTAATTCAATAAAATTAGAAAATTAAGTGTAATATACCAAAATGATCAGTGAAACAAATGCAACCTATCTATGGGGTTCCTCAAGTATTTTGAGCAAGTAATCTTGGACACACCCCTAAACTAGGGTTTTCTCCCCCTCCGATGATTATCGTTTACGACGTATGTAACATCCCAAGTATGAAAAACCACCCCTAGCATGTTTGATTTCGTGTTTATTAAAGTATTGCATCATGTCATCATATTCATTGAATTGTTTGCATCTGTTTTACCTTGTTTTCCATTGGTTGCTTCTGTTTTACTCTGTTTTCACAATTCAAATTCAAACATTATGCAAACATTTATTTCATACTTGCTCTGTTACAACCTTTCAAATAAAAGCAACCAATTTGTTTTCATTTTATTCCATAATGGTTAACTATTAAAATGGTGGCCCTTAATCAATCAATTAATTCCCATGTTATTTCAAAAATTCAAATACATTTTACAAACAGCACCCAAGTTGAAAATATGAAAATTACCAAACAATTATAATCATTTAATTAAATTAAACATAGGGTTCACCCTATTAAAAAGTTTGTTTTCATTAATGTTCACTTAATATAAAAATCATCCAAATTTGAATTAAATACAAACATCAAGTTATTTTGAGAATTTTGAAAAATCAAAGTTGCAAAGTGGTTGTTGTTGATCTATTTAACCCACCCAAAATTTCCCAAAATTTTCCCAATTCAAAATCCCATCTATTTCTTCCATTTCCTTTTTCTGCAAAAAAAAAAACCAGGAGGAGAGAAATTTTAAAAATGAAAAAAATGGCGCCAGGGGGCAGTGGGCTGCGCCCAGCCCACCTTTCTTTTCTCCCGCGCGCAGCCCGGCCCTTTCTTCTCCTCCCCAGCCCGCGTACCGGTTCGTTTTTCTTTTCATCGTCGTCCTCGCGTACGGCGGGGCATCCAACCGTGCCACGTCGCCGCCGCGGCACCCCGACGGCCAGGAGAGCTCCTGGAGCCCTATATAAGCACCCTAGGTCCCTGCGCGCAGCCCTAGACCTAGCCTACCCCCTATCCCCTCGAGACCGCCGCCAAAATTCCCTCTCCCTCGCCGCGATCTCCTCTCTCTGCTTCTCACCGGAGTTTTTCTCTGAACTTCCGATGTGCGCCGCCGCTTCCGTTCACCACCTACCCACCTAGCCACAGAAACTAGACCACCTCGTCTCCCTCTTCCGTTTGGACACCGCAGCCACCCCGGAGAGCCGCCACAACGACGCCGCCGTCCACGACCCCGCCGCTGTCGCCGTCGAGCTCGTCGACCCCGAGCCTCTGCTCGACTACATCCGCGGTGAGCAGCCGCTGTTCCCCTCCGTTTCCCTCCTCCTCCACAGCGCACACATCCAGCATCCACCAGCAGCAGCGCAAGCACCGCTAGCACGAGCAACCGCGGTGATCGCCGCCGGCCCCGCTCCGTTTCTGTCAGGGTTCAGTTAGACGCGCGCGCAAAAGTTCAGTTAAGCGCAGATCAACTATAACCTCACAGCGTCGCGGTATCTGTCAAAACTGAACGAGCACTGCAGTGGTTACAGTGCTAGCGCGCGCTCGGGCAGGTCACGAGTTCGATCTCTCGCTCCGCGGAATAAACCAAATTTTTACGCGCAGGGCTGACAGGCAGGCCCCACTCGTCAGTGGCCCTCGCTGCCACGCGCGCGCACGCTGTCCACGCTGGCCCTAGGGCCCACGGGCAGTGCCCTAGGTTAGCCAGCTGCGCGGTAGAAAAGGTTTTAACCTTTTCTATTTTAAAAACCAGTCCTTTCTTTTTACAGATTGGCCCCTGGAACAAAAATGCAAATAACTTTTGTTTTATAAACTCAAATAATAAAAATAAATTATGTGCACTGCCCCAAATTTAATTCTCTATCTAATGGTAGCATTTGTTTTCTGTTTTGAATTTTCCAAATGCATTTCAAATTTGAATTCAAATAATTCAATTGAAATTTGATAAAATCCATAATTAATTCATACTTAATCCAAATAATGCAAATAAAATATGTTTTCCATGCTATTTCAAATAACCTTTTCAAATATAATTTTTTTTTCATGTTTTGAATAATTTAAATTGCTTAAATAATTTAAACCTTGTTTAAATCATTTAAATTTGATAAAATCATAACTTGCTCAAATTAAATTATTTTTGAACATGCAAAATATGTTTTCAAACTAGAAAAGTATAAACTTTTCAAATATGAATTTGAATTTATTTTTTGAACAAATAAAATTCAAGTAAAATTCATGCTTGTTTTAAATTCATTTAAAACTTGTTTAATCTTGTTTAAGTCATAATAAATTCATCCTAATTCCTTTTTCAATATTTGAAACAGGTAATCCAACTAAAATTTTGTGTTGTTTTCAAATCTGAATTTTGTTATTTATTTTGCACAATTTAAAATGGTGAAAACAACAACTATTTGTGTAATCCCTTTAAGGAACCAAAAATTCCCTAAATTAATAAATAAATTTCTAAACTTGGCAAACCCTATTTTGACTTGGTTCTATTGTTGTTATTTTGTTGTTTTCCTCATCCATGCATCATACTAATCCACTTTCACCTGTTGGTTAATTGGAAAACAATTGTTTCAACCAAAATGCATGGGCTTTTCATATGCAACTCAAAATTGCATATGTGTCCATTTAATTTGTGTTACCATGCCAACTAGTTTATGTTGATGCATCCATTAACTTGACATGCATCATCCCATGATTGTGCACTATGCCATGATATTGATTGTTTATCTTCCTGTATTGTTTGTTTTCTTCTTCTCGGATAGACGACGACGTTGAGACCGACGATCCTTACGACACCCCTTCTGAGGATCTAGCCCAGTACCAGGCTACTGAGTTTGCAGGCAAGTTATCACTCGCATGAACCACTGTGTTCCTTTCAACATTGGTTACCGATACTTTTAGTTGTCTATTTCTGCTAGCCATATGTATCGTTGCTTCTGTTACGAACCTATCACATGATACCCTGAACCCTGATATTGCCTCACCTCCAGTCCTAAAACCCCGTTGCTTGGGCCCGTGTCTTACTAGCATGCTTAGGGTTGTTTTTGCTCGAGTCTGTTATCAGTTACTTTCTGTTATCATATTTGATTATATTCTGGGGCTCGATGTTAAACAACAACCTGTTAATTTGAGGTAATAATAAATTGCTGATAAGGCACCGGCAGGAGGCCCGGCGTGGTTTTGAGGCCTGCTAGTGTCGACCCTAATAGGAAAAGGGTCTTGTCTACTGATCCATGATGAGCGCACTATCCGCATGTGGGAAGCATGTATGGGCGCCCCCCTCAATCTGATTCGATTCGCATCTCGTCCAAATCACCACACTTAGTTCGGGCTTTCCATTTGATGCACGCATATGCAGGTACGAACCCGAGGCCAGGGTGGAACTTTTGTAGTCGGCATTTAGGGCGGCGTGGTCTTCCAGTGCTATGAGGGTCCCCTTTTCTTCGTGGGGCTCGATTAGCCGCGCACGCACAGCACGTGGTGCTTTGGGCTTGATGCGAAGAAGAGTTGAGTTGTGTAGAGTGCCTCGCTTGGTGGAAGTGCATTTCCATCCTGGCGGGATATTCTTACGTGTACGGCCAAATTGGTGCACCCCTGCAGGGATAAATCTTCTCGAGAAGCTTTGTTTTCCGCGGTTATGGTTGACTTGGTGAAAGTACTGGCTAACAAGTACTCAGAACAACTTACACCTAACTAATGATAACTTGACTAGTAATAGTCTTATTGACACAACAATTTGATCCATCATTGATCCAACTGTGTGAGTTATCCTCGGATTGCTTCTTTGGATAAGGGGCGAGATCCTGGATGGGTTTGTGTGGTGGTTAGTTGTAGTTGGTTACGATACGCTATCTTATCCCCTTTCTGATAGCCGGAAGTTGTGGTATGTTCTGTAGTGGTTAGTGCAGCCAGTTGCAGCATCTTTTATATCCCTTTCTTCCGTTGAACCCAAGGCATCTGTGCTTGGTGTTGACGGGCTACACTTTGGTGAACTGTGAGTCTTGCTTGCCAGTACGTTTATGTACTGACCCCTTTGGGGCTGTGGTTTCCGCAGACTACGCTTACGAGGATCCCCGTGACGGCTACTACGTGGAGTTTGACGAGGCTGCTGACGAGTAGGTAGCGGACCCGGGCAGGATCCGAGACATCGTGGATGGGCTCCGTCTTCTATTCATTTCTGGCTTCTTAAGCCTATTTGGATTTGTCTGTACTCAGACCCTTTGAATGCTTCTGCTGAGATGTAATGATGTTATGTTGGGACATGTGTCCTCTGGATGATTGTATTTGCTATCTCTGCTCTAGTGAGAGCTATTTGCAACTTATTTCCATCTTTTGTGTCTTAGAGATCTGTTGTGTTATCATTTTGTTCAACGCCGTTGACGTACCATGTGTGTATGGTATGAAGTACGTCAAAGGTAGTGTCCTGATTTCTATGGGATGGTTTACGTAGACGCTGAACAGATAGGGGTTGGTTGTCACACATACGTGTGTTGGCCTACTCGTAAGAGATGCGGGTGCCGGTAAGCCCCGTAATCCAATCCACTACTGTTCAACGGAACTGCGAGTATCCTCTAGAAGTCCGGGTGCGACAAATGGTATCAGAGCCTGTCTGCCTGTAGGATCCCTTTTACTGGTCGCAGTTGAGTCTAGAAACTATTTTGTAGCTATATAGGAAAAATGAAACGTGAGGGTAGGAATTCTGCCATTTTTCTTCTTTCCCCACCCACCCACCCTTTTCTGGTAAGGAAGTGCAACGTTGTTTTCCTTTCTCACCTAAACTTTCAAGTTAGGTTTTCACGAATCCTGGTTTCTCTAGGAGAGTTATATCTACTAGTCCATAGGAATGGAGGTGGTTGTGACATGATTTATCATGTTGCCTACTCATGATTGAGAACGGAGGCGTGTAAGCCCCGGAAGCAAATCCTCTATCCCTTAAGCAGTAGATATTGATCCTTTAGAAGCCGGATGGGTTTTTCCGTAGTACCTCAGGAGTTTTTGGTCTCGTGTTTCCCGTTGTTGCTTCGATATCCTGTTCTTCTCAACATCCTTTTCGTCCGTTGAAACCTTGTTGTTGCTTTCCATGTCTGTTCTTCTACCGGCGTCTAATCAAAACTTCCCCGATCATCTGCAGATGGATCTCAGGTTCTTCCCGCAGGTGGTTCGGATGACTCGTTGCGAGAGCACCGCCGGTTATCCGGAGATGCTGAGAGACATGGTCACTTATCTGGGGTTCCGTTGGGCACCAGAGTACCAGGTCTACGAGCAGCAGCGAGAGTTTGACCAGACCTACTACCAGGCTATCGTCTACATTCTGTCAGATGATGGCATGAGCGTTGTCCACCGCTACGAGGCAGTAGGTTCCACAGTGGATATGGCTATGCAGCACGTAGCTTATGTGAGTCTCACCGTCCTTCGTGCTGACTACTGGGGATTTGACGATTCTATCTATCGCCACATCCCCCGTGGTTACATCACTTCGGAGGGAGCTCACTTCACTCTCTACGACAACCTGGATGTCTACGAGCATGATAACACCAGGCTGCACACCACCGCTCAGTTTGTGAGGCACAGTGACGCAGTTGCCACCACACTTTCTCAGGAGTTGGCCCCAGTCAGAGAGCAACTCTACCTTGCTTTGACTCGTCTGGCGACGTACACCACAGACTTTGTTGGAGATGAGCGCTTTGCACGTTTCGATCAGCCAGTTGGTCGTCGTCTGCCAGATGCTGGAGGTTACGAGTCGATCAGAGGTCCACTCCTCAACCTCGGTGCTGGTTACACTGGGATTCCACGCTTTGGAGCACAGGGAGCTGACGCTATGTACTTCACCACACCTAGAGTCGCTCTCAGACCACGTCAGATCTACGTGGATCGTCGTTCTACCTACTTTCGTGGGCATCCTCCTCACCGTACCCCTCGTCTTACTACTCACCGCCGTCCTGCGTGATGAGCATGAGAGTATCGATGTATCCATTCTTAGCTATGTTTAGTTATCCTGTGGCACTTGAACCATTTATGGTGTGTTGGATATTCTGATGTATTTGAACATGTGATGATGTACCTGTTGGTTATCTATTCATGCGTCGGAATAATCTCTCTTTCGGTTTCCAAGTCTATCTGTTTCTGTTGTTGTGCTAAAATGCATGTCTATTCAGGATGCCGCCAACAAGGAACAACCCGCCTGAGCCACCGCCAATCACGGAGCTGTTGACTCAGATGACTCAGGTCGTGACGCAGATGGCCCAGATCCAAGCTAACCAGCACAACAACCAGAATGCTCCACGAGTCAGCATCAAGGAGTTTCTGAGTCTGGGGCCGAGAGCTTTCGTGGCAACACAGGAGCCCCTGGATGCTGATGACTGGATCCGGGAGATGGCCAGGGCTCTGGACATTGCTCACGTTGCTGAGGAAGACAAAGTCAAGTATGCCACCTACCTACTGAAGGGTCAGGCAGCTACCTGGTGGGAGAACTACCAGACCATGAGAGCTGGATACCCAATCACCTGGGGTTGTTTCGAGGATGCCTTCCTGAAGCACCACATCCCAGATGGTCTCATGGAAAGGATGCGTGAGGAATTTTGCTCCCTCAAGCAGGGCAAGCTGGACGTCATTGGCTATCAGAATGAGTTCAATCGCCTCGCTCGTTACGCTGGTTATGAGGTGTCCACTGAGGCTAAGAAGATGGCAAGGTTCCGCCGAGGTTTTAACCCGGAACTCAAGTACGCACTCACCAACATCAAGTGCAAAGATTTCGAGGAGCTCATGAACACCGCGCTCAATGAGGAAAATGGGCGCAAGGCGTTCGAGGAGTCTCGCAAGCACTCGCGTGAGGGTGGTTCCTCCTCCAACATGACCACCCCTCCGCAGAAGCGCCGCATCTGGGTGCCAAATGGTGCTGTCACTAGGGCTCCATATGCCCAAGCTTCTCCAGGCTTCGCTTCCCGCCCACCCAACCCATCTCAAATGCAGGCTCAGAGGTTCTCAATGGGGCATCCAAGGCCAGATGCACCTCGTGTCGTCACTTGCTACAAATGCAAGCAGACAGGGCACTATGCTGACAAGTGCACTCAGAGGCAGCTACCTCCACCACCACCTCGCCCCAACACCAACCAGGCAATGGTGCGTGCTCCCCCGGCTAAAGCCTTCAACTCCAACAACAGGCCTGTCGGGAGGACCGCGAGGGTGAATCATGTCAGGGTCGACAAAGCTGAGGAAGCTGCTGACGTCGTTCTCGGTACATTCCCCGTAAACTCTAACCCAGCTAAAGTGTTGTTTGATACCGGAGCATCACATTCTTTCGTGTCAAAGATCTTTGCGACAACAGTTAAACTACCTTTTGTTGGTTTGGGTTCCCCGCTAGTAGTAAACTCCCCTGGAGCAACTATGCAAACTTCCAAGATCAGTCACGAGAATCAGATCCTAATTGGAGGTCACATATTCCTTGCTTCCCACATTCTGCTTGGCAATTCTGACATTGATGTCATTCTTGGCATGGATTGGTTGAAGGCCAATAAAGCTACGATTGATTGTGCTCAGAAGTCAATAACTCTGTTCCACCCTTCTGGCCAGATAGTCTATTCTCCAAATGAATCAAGTTCTGTTCAGCTGTACACCCTCGATGCTAAACCTCTACCTCTACTTGAAAATGTTCCGGTGGTTTGTGAATTCCCTGACGTCTTTCCAGAAGAGTTGCCAGGGATGCCTCCGGACAGAGCAGTTGAGTTCGTGATCGAGCTTGAACCAGGTACTGCTCCAATCTCTAAGCATCCATACAAGATAGCTCCTCCTGAACTGAAATTGTTGAAGGAGCAAATCGATATGTACATGGAGAAAGGTTACATTCAACCTAGTTCCTTCGCTTGGGGTTGCCCAACTCTGTTCGTTGCCAAGAAGGATCAAACAAAGAGACTCGTTGTTGACTATCGTCCTCTCAACGAGAAAACCATCAAAAACAAGTATCCAATTCCTCGTATCGATGATCTTTTTGATAAACTTGCTGGAGCCTCAATATTCTCAAAGTTGGACTTGAGGATGGGTTACCATCAAATAAAGATCAGAAAGGAAGATATTCCAAAAACAGCTTTCACCACTCGGTACGGTCTATATTAATACACCGTCATGTCCTTTGGTCTCACCAATGCACCGGCGACATTCTCTAGACTCATGAATTCTGTCTTCCATGAATACCTCGACAAGTTCGTTGTGGTATATCTCGATGACATTCTGGTCTACTCAAAATCTGAGGAAGAGCATGGAGAACACCTTCGTCTCACTCTCATGAAACTTCGCGAGCATCGTCTATATGCCAAGTTCTCCAAATGTGAGTTCTGGATTCCAGAAGTTGCTTACCTTGGTCATGTCATCTCTGCCAAGGGCATAGCCATTGATCCAGAAAAGGTTAAAGCAATTATTGATTGGAAACCTCCTAAGACGGTAAAACAAGTTAGAAGCTTTCTAGGCTTGGCTAGCTATTGCCGTCGTTTCGTCCAAAACTTTTCCAAGATTGCCAAACCTCTCACTGATCTCACAAAGAAGGACAAGAAGTTCGTTTGGTCTCCACAATGTGATGAAAGTTTCAATCTCCTGAAGACTAAACTCACTTCTACCCCAGTTCTGGTTGGCCCAGATACTACCAAACCTTTCCAGATATTCTGCGATGCATCTCTCCAAGGTCTAGGTGCAGTTCTTATGCAAGAACGTCAAGTTGTGGCTTATGCTTCACGTCAGTTGAATGCCCATGAGCAAAACTATCCCACACATGACCTAGAACTTGCAGCAGTGGTGTTTGCCCTCAAGAAATGGAGACAATACTTGTTGGGTAATCGCACTGAAATCTTTTCCGATCACAAGAGTCTGAAATACATCTTCACTCAACCAGATCTAAACCTCAGGCAAAGGAGATGGATTGAAAAGATTAAAGACTTTGATCTCACCATTTCTTACACTCCAGGCAAGGCTAATGTTATGGCCGATGCTCTCAGTCGCAAGTCATATTGCAATAATCTCATGATCATGGAAAGCCAACCTCCACTTCATGAAGAATTTCAGAAGCTAAACCTTGGTCTTGTTCTTCAAGGTTATCTTGCTAGCTTGACAGCCAGTCCAACTCTCGAGGACAAGATTCGTTCTGAACAATTTCATGATGCTGAAATCAAGAAGATGGTAGAGCACATCAAAGAAGGCATGGAGAAATTTAAGTCCTTCTCAATTGATGACAATGGAACTGTGTTCTTCGAAGGACGCATTGCAGTTCCTCAAGTTCAAAGTCTCAAAGATATCATTCTCAAGGAGGCTCATGAAACTCCTCTTTCCATTCACCCTGGAAGTACAAAGATGTACCAGGATCTTAAGACACTGTATTGGTGGCCTGGCATGAAACGTGAAATTGCTCAATACGTTTCTGAATGCGACGTTTGTCAACGTGTTAAGGCAGTCCATCAGAAAACAGCCGATCTACTCCAACCTCTGAAAATCCCTGAGTGGAAGTGGGACATGATTGAAATGGACTTCGTCACTGGTTTTCCAAAGTCCAAGAAGGGAAACGATGCAATCTTCGTTGTTATTGATCGTCTCACTAAAGTAGCTCACTTCTTTGCTGTCAAAGAAACAGGTAGCCAGTTAGCAGAGCTCTACACAGCAAAGATCGTTCCTCTTCATGGTGTTCCATTGGAAATAAGCTCAAACCGTGGAAGCATATTCACTTCTCATTTCTGGAAAAGCTTTCAAGAAGCATTGGGCACCAAACTTCTGTTCAGCACAGCTTATCACCCTCAGTCTCAAGGGCAAGTTGAAAGAGTCAATCAGATTCTCGAGGATATGCTCAGAGCATGTGGTATCTCCTTTGGCATGAAATGGGAGGATTGCCTTCCATATGCTGAATTCTCCTACAACAACAGCTACCAGGCAAGCCTAGGCATGGCACCATTTGAAGCACTCTATGGCCGCAGATGCAGGAGTCCAATCAATTGGTCTGGAGCTGGTGAATGTTCACTCTTAGGCCCTGACATTGTTAAGGAAGCCGAGGAGAAAGTTCGTATCATTCGTGACAATCTCAAGATTGCTCAGTCTCGTCAGAAAAGCTACTATGACAGCAAACACAGGGATATGATCTATGCACCTGGTGACAAGGCATATCTCCGTGTAACTCCCCTCAGAGGCACTCATCGTTTCGGTGTGAAAGGAAAGCTTGCACCAAGATACATTGGTCCTTTCAACATTTTCTCAAGGCGTGCGGAAAAGCCTATCGTCTTGAACTTCCAGAAAAACTATCCAAGGTGCACGATGTGTTCCATGTGTCACAGCTCAAGAGGTGTTTCAAAGATCCAGATCGTGCAGTTGATTATGATTCCATTGAACTGCAAGATGATCTATCTTACGAGGAGCACCCTGTTCGTATTCTCGATGAGACCGAGCGTAAGACTCGCAACAAGAGCACCAAGTTCTTGAAAGTGCAGTGGTCGCATCATTCCGATAAAGAGGCAACGTGGGAGACCGAAGAGGATCTTCGCAAGAAGTATTCGGACCTTTTCCTTTCTCAGTAGGAATCTCGGGGCGCGATTCCTTCAAGGGGGGGGGCGTTTTGTAACATCCCAAGTATGAAAAACCACCCCTAGCATGTTTGATTTCTTGTTTATTAAAGTATTGTATCATGTCATCATATTCATTGAATTGTTTGCATCTGTTTTACCTTGTTTTCCATTGGTTGCTTCTGTTTTACTCTGTTTTCACAATTCAAATTCAAACATTATCCAAACATTTATTTCATACTTGCTCTGTTACAACCTTTCAAATAAAAACAACCAATTTGTTTTCATTTTATTCCATAATGGTTAACTATTAAAATGGTGGCCTTTAATCAATCAATTAATTCCCATGTTATTTCAAAAATGCAAATACATTTTACAAACAGCACCCAAGTTGAAAATATGAAAATTACCAAACAATTATAATCATTTAATTAAATTAAACATAGGGTTCACCCTATTAAAAAGTTTGTTTTCATTAATGTTCACTTAATATAAAAATCATCCAAATTTGAATTAAATACAAACATCAAGTTATTTTGAGAATTTTGAAAAATCAAAGTTGCAAAGTGGTTGCTGTTGATCTATTTAACCCACCCAAATTTTCCCAAAATTTTCCTAATTCAAAATCCCATCTATTTCTTCCATTTCCTTTTTCTGCAAAAGAAAAAAACCAGGAGGAGAGAAATTTTAAAAATGAAAAAAATGGCGCCAGGGGGAAGTGGGCTGCGCCCAGCCCACCTTTCTTTTCTCCCGCGCGCAGCCCGGCCCTTTCTTCTCCTCCCCAGCCCGCGTACCGGTTCGTTTTTCTTTTCATCGTCGTCCTCGCGTACGGCGGGGCATCCAGCCGTGCCACGTCGCCGCCGCGGCACCCCGACGGCCAGGAGAGCTCCTGGAGCCCTATATAAGCACCCTAGGTCCCTGCGCGCAGCCCTAGAACTAGCCTACCCCCTATCCCCTCGAGACCGCCGCCAAAATTCCCTCTCCCTCGCCGCGATCTCCTCTCTCTGCTTCTCACCGGAGTTTTTCTCTGAACTTCCGATGTCCGCCGCGGCTTCCGTTCACCACCTACCCACCTAGCCACAGAAACTAGACCACCTCGTCTCCCTCTTCCGTTTGGACACCGCAACCACCCCGGAGAGCCGCCACAACGACGCCGCCGTCCACGACCCCGCCGCTGTCGCCGTCGAGCTCGTCGACCCCGAGCCTCTGATCGACTACATCCGCGGTGAGCAGCCGCTGTTCCCCTCCGTTTCCCTCCTCCTCCACAGCGCACACATCCAGCATCCACCAGCAGCAGCGCAAGCACCGCTAGCACGAGCAACCGCGGTGATCGCCGCCGGCCCCGCTCTGTTTCTGTCAGGGTTCAGTTAGACGCGCGCGCAAAAGTTCAGTTAAGCGCAGATCAACTATAACCTCACAGCGTCGCGGTATCTGTCAAAACTGAACGAGCACTGCTGTGGTTACAGTGCTAGCGCGCGCTCGGGCAGGTCACGAGTTCGATCTCTCGCTCCGCGGAATAAACCAAATTTTTACGCGCAGGGCTGACAGGCAGGCCCCACTCGTCAGTGGCCCTCGCTGCCACGCGCGCGCACGCTGTCCACGCTGGCCCTAGGGCCCACGGGCAGTGCCCTAGGTTAGCCAGCTGCGCGGTAGAAAAGGTTTTAACCTTTTCTGTTTTAAAAACCAGTCCTTTCTTTTTACAGATTGGCCCCTGGAACAAAAATGCAAATAACTTTTGTTTTATAAACTCAAATAATAAAAATAAATTATGTGCACTGCCCCAAATTTAATTCTCTATCTAATGGTAGCATTTGTTTTCTGTTTTGAATTTTCCAAATGCATTTCAAATTTGAATTCAAATAATTCAATTGAAATTTGATAAAATCCATAACTAATTCATACTTAATCCAAATAATGCAAATAAAATATGTTTTCCATGCTATTTCAAATAACCTTTTCAAATATAAATTTTGTTTCATGTTTTGAATAATTTAAATTGCTTAAATAATTTAAACCTTGTTTAAATCATTTAAATTTGATAAAATCATAACTTGATCAAATTAAATTATTTTTGAACATGCAAAATATGTTTGCAAATTAGAAAAGTATAAACTTTTCAAATATGAATTTGAATTTATGTTTTGAACAAATAAAATTCAAGTAAAATTCATGCTTGTTTTAAATTCATTTAAAACTTGTTTAATCTTGTTTAAGTCATAATAAATTCATCCTAATTCCTTTTTCAATATTTGAAACAGGTAATCCAACTAAAATTTTGTGTTCTTTTCAAATCTGAATTTTTTTATTTATTTTGCACAATTTAAAATGGTTTCTTTTCAAATCCAACTATGTGTGTAATCCCTTTAAGGAACCAAAAATTCCCTAAATTAATAAATAAATTTCTAAACTTGGCAAACCCTATTTTGACTTGGTTCTATTGTTGTTATTTTGTTGTTTTCCTCATCCATGCATCATACTAATCCACTTTCACCTGTTGGTTAATTGGAAAACAATTGTTTCAACCAAAATGCATGGGCTTTTCATATGCAACTCAAAATTGCATATGTGTCCATTTAATTTGTGTTACCATGCCAACTAGTTTATGTTGATGCATCCATTAACTTGACATGCATCATCCCATGATTGTGCACTATGCCATGATATTGATTGTTTATCTTCCTGTATTGTTTGTTTGCTTCTTCTCGGATAGACGACGACGTTGAGACCGACGATCCTTACGACACCCCTTCTGAGGATCTAGCCCAGTACCAGTCTACTGAGTTTGCAGGCAAGTTATCACTCACATGAACCACTGTGTTCCTTTCAACATTGGTTACCGATACTTTCAGTTGTCTATTTCTGCTAGCCATATGTATCGTTGCTTCTGTTACGAACCTATCACATGATACCCTGAACCCTGATATTGCCTCATCTCCAGTCCTAAAACCCCGTTGCTTGGGCCCGTGTCTTACTAGAATGCTTAGGGTTGTTTTTGCTCGAGTCTGTTATCAGTTACTTTCTGTTATCATATTTGATTATATTCTGGTGCTCGATGTTAAACAACAACCTGTTAATTTGAGGTAATAATAAATTGCTGATAAGGCACCGGCAGGAGGCCCGGCGTGGTTTTGAGGCCTGCTAGTGTCGACCCTAATAGGAAAAGGGTCGTGTTTACTGAACCATGATGAGCGCACTATCCGCATGTGGGAAGCATGTATGGGCGCCCCCCTCAATCTGATTCGATTCGCATCTCGTCCAAATCACCACACTTAGTTCGGGCTTTCCATTTGATGCACGCATATGCAGGTACGAACCCGAGGCCAGGGTGGAACTTTTGTAGTCGGCATTTAGGGCGGCGTGGTCTTCCAGTGCTACGAGGGTCCCCTTTTCTTCGTGGGTCTCGATTAGCCGCGCACGCACAACACGTGGTGCTTTGGGCTTGATGCGAAGAAGAATTGAGTTGTGTAGAGTGCCTCGCTTGGTGGAAGTGCATTTCCATCCTGGCGGGATATTCTTACGTGTACGGCCAAATTGGTGCACCCCTGCAGGGATAAATCTTCTCGAGAAGCCGTGTTTTCCGCGGTTATGGTTGACTTGGTGAAAGTACTGGTTAACAAGTACTCAGAACAACTTACACCTAACTAATGATAACTTGACTAGTAATAGTCTTATTGACACAACAATTTGATCCATCATTAATCCAACTGTGTGAGTTATCCTCGGATTGCTTCTTTGGATAAGGGGCGAGATCCAGGATGGGTTTGTGTGGTGGTTAGTTGTAGTTGGTTACGATACGCTATCTTATCCCCTTTCTGATAGCCGGAAGTTGTGGTATGTTCTGTAGTGGTTAGTGCAGCCAGTTGCAGCATCTTTTATATCCCTTTCTCCCGTTGAACCCAAGGCATCTGTGCTTGGTGTTGACGGGCTACACTTTGGTGAACTGTGAGTCTTGCTTGCCAGTACGTTTATGTACTGACCCCTTTGGGGCTGTGGTTTCCGCAGACTACGCTTACGAGGATCCCCGTGACGGCTACTACGTGGAGTTTGACGAGGCTGCTGACGAGTAGGTAGCGGACCCGGGCAGGATCCGAGACATCGTGGATGGGCTCCGTCTTCTTTTCATTTCCGGCTTCTTAAGCCTATTTGGATTTGTCTGTACTCAGACCCTTTGAATGCTTCCGCTGAGATGTAATGATGTTATGTTGGGACATGTGTCCTCTGGATGATTGTATTTGCTATCTCTGCTCTAGTGAGAGCTATTTGCAACTTATTTCCATCTTTTGTGTCTTAGAGATCTGTTGTGTTATCATTTTGTTCAACGCCGTTGACGTACCATGTGTGTATGGTATGAAGTACGTCAAAGGTAGTGTCCTGATTTCTATGGGATGGTTTACGTAGACGCTGAACAGATAGGGGTTGGTTGTCACACATACGTGTGTTGGCCTACTCGTAAGAGATGCGGGTGCCGGTAAGCCCCGTAATTCGATCCACTACTGTTCAACGGAACTGCGAGTATCCTCTAGAAGTCCGGGTGCGACAATGTAGAACCCTAGCTTTCTGTTCTTTCTTTCAAGCCTTAAATCAGTTGCATTGTTTTGATCATGCATACATATTGTGCATTGCACGGTTACCATGTATTGATTGTTTGCCTTCTTTCCGGTGTTGCTCGTTATCGGTAGACCGAGACCCGGAGGTTGATCCGGCCTTCTACGACAACCCCAGCTCCACCTTCGACGAGCAAGACAAGCACAACCTCATGGCTCCACCCATGTTTTGAGTCTTTAAACCTCTTACTCATGCATGCAATTCAACTTAGTTTTGAGTCTGTTAGAGTTAACCTATCCACTACATGACCCACTTTATATGTCACTTTCATACTTGTTTACCCTCCTAGTATGACTAGGGTTGTTTGAGTAACGTAGATCCTTGTGTGTTCAATGCTTAGACATCCTTAGTCTTATGATCTACTTCATCCGGCTGATGAATGCTGACAATGCGTGAATCTAGTATGAAAGGTGTTTATGCTTTGATGTGGTTGAATAACATGATTAACATGGCATGGATGTTGAGGCCACTGTGGGTTGTGGTTTTTGTCTCGTTCATGCCCTTAGGTGCGAGTTCTAGCCTTCGAAGACAAGACTGAACGTGCAGCCACACGCGGGCCAATGAACCCCGCTCGGCTAACTAACTTGTTTATGCACTTCCATGGGTCACATAGATTGAGGTTCCATTTGCGGGTGTGTCATAAAACGTTTTGGAGAAAACTAGGACGTGACCGGGACGAGTGATGGACGTACACGGATCTTGTCCCAACTCACAGAACAGGTGCCGTCAGGAGGTGGCCAACTCCCTGTTAACGGGGTGGCCCTGTTTGGGATGACTCATGGATAGGGCTAAGCAAGGTAAAGGTCATGGTCGACCACACTCTGCCGCGCTCTTTGAGAGGAGCGTTACCGTGTGGCGTTAAGAGTCGGTTGACACGTGTGGGTAAAGTGTACCCCCTGCAGGGATAAATCTCCTCGAGAAGCCATGTCCACGTTTATGGACGACTTGGCAACGGATTCTGTGATCATAGACAACTCTAACGGAATGACTAAAACTTGTTGACAACGAATGAAGGATGACTCCTCGACTACGTCGAGAGGGGTGATTCTTGTAGCATAAGGTAGTCTGGGAATGAGAAAGTACTGGTGGACAAAAGAACATGATGATCTTAGTACTTGAGTAGATTCCTCTTCTATTTTAGAAATGCTCTATTACACGTGCTACTTCTTCCTCGACTTCAAAAAACAAAGATGGCTTTACGCAAAACAACTTAGAAGCCAAGTCTTGCTGAGTACCTTTTGTACTCAACCTTGCCTCGTTGTTGTTTTGTTTCAGACTTCGGTGATGCGGCTGAAGAAGGGTTCTACCTCGACGTCGATGAGTAGTTAGGGGTTCCCAGGTGGAAGCCTGGTATCTGTAGTATGGGTTTGGCTACGTTGCTTATGTTTTTTACTCTCAGTCCTTTTGCTATCTTGTTGTATAGCAACATATTTGCTTTCGCTGCTTGTTGTTATGTTGGGTTGTTTGACCTATGTTGGTCGTGTAACCTCTGCGTGTAAACTACTCTAGTATGACTTGTTTAATACAACTTTCATGTCTAGAGTGATGCTTTGACCGGTTGTTGGTTTCGAGCCCGTTGTTATACAGTTTTGACTATGCCTGCGTAGTTGTCACAGTCGAGGGGTTGTGGAGCCGATGATCCATGTCCGAGCCCACCTATAGATGTGATTCGGCCTGGGGCGAGGTAACCCCAGTAACCCTTGATTGTTGTTGCACTTTCTGGACACATAGCAGCTCTGTATAACTTTGGTCCCGTTCGTTCAGTTTCATCTGACTCGTGGACGCTTGGGTATGCATAATTGGTTATGACTAGCATGGATAAAAGTATTAGTAGACTGGGGTGATCCGGCCTACGTGCCGATGAATCCGGTCTGCCTGCCGTTGTTTGTTGCGGCCGGGGCTGGTAACCCTGAAGCCCTTGTGAGTCAATGGCTAGGAGCACATAACAGTATGTATATCTCTGGGTTCGGGGTCTGACACGGCAGAACGGATGCAAGCCTCACCTACCACTACAGCACACGCGAGACCAATGAACACATTTTTCCTCCCCTACGCACTAATATCACCTATGAACTAATATGTTGTTCTTCCATCCTATAGCCTTCATTTGCATGTTCTCTTACGCAGATTTGAACGAAAGACGATGTGTATTTTCAGTTAGTATTCAGTATAGAATAAATTATTTATGTGCGCTCTCTATTTAATTTTAATAGGAAAAAAACCATCCTAGCGCTTAGCCCAACTTTTCCACCTATATTTTTTTGCTCTCTGTTGAGTTTCAGCTATTCAATCTTGTTCCATCAGTGAGCTATGCAAATTCGTTGGACTTAGAATTTGACCTACGTGTGTTGTGTGTTAAGAATAATCTGGGCATACTTTGTTGGTGTACATGAATAGATATAAGTGTACATCGAACACAAAATGATGTGTTGGACATAGGTAAAAGAAACCCGGAGAAAGTTGATGATAAGATATAGAGCTGGAACAGAAGTTTATATTGCCTGCTACTGCTAGCTCGAACAGTCACACGTATAAATATCTAAAGCATGTAGGGAATATCAAAGTAGTGATCCTTGTAACTAGTAACACCTGATAATTCGTTCGTTTGCAAAGAGAAACCGATGGTGATTGTTGGGCCTCTGGATACCAGGGTACCCCGAGGCGACAGCTGCGGCCCAGACCAGTGTGCAACTTCAAGATCAAGGTCTACGTCTGCGGTGATGGGGCCACCTTTGGGCCCGCCCACAAGGTGGGCCAAACTAAAAGAGACTTGTACACGCCGGGGACTCGTGCCTGGAGAGGGGCTCTACTCCGCCCTTGCTCCTTTCCTTGGACATATCCCTTCAAGAGGCGACATCCCATGTGCCTCTGACGACCGCTCCTCTGAGCAGTGACGGAGGCGCCGCAGAGCCTCTTTGGCCACATTTTCTATTCTTGTGTATAAAGCGAGGGCAGGCACTGTGGGCGCCAAAGAGGCCCCCAAAGATTGCCCCTTTGGTGTAAGAAAACCGAGTCCGCGCTACAAGACGGAGACGGCGTCACAGGGCTCCCCCACCGTGATGCTATGGACGGTGGAGCTGTCCCCCAGCGACCAGGATCGCGCAGGAGGCGCAGAAGTATGGGATGCTCCTCCCTTTGGCACCTTGTAGGAACCCTTTCCCGCCAAATGAGCGGGAAGGTGGTCCAAATTCCATTATAAGAAGTACACCCCGACCCTTGGAGAAAGGGAGCTCAATCCATCTTAGAGCCCAAGTAGTCTGTTCCGAGCACAAGCTAGCATTTGTACTTAATCATCAAAGTGAAATCCATCAGACAAGCAGGAGTAAGGTTTTACACCACAATGGTGGCCTGAACCTGGGTAAACTCTCCGTGTCTCCATTGTTGTCGTGCTCAAGATTCCCTCTCGAAGCCTTCTCTAGAGGCGAAGGAAATGTGTCCCACATTAGACGCGCCAGGTAGGGGGCTAAGGCACTCCTTCGTTTCTTCATCGCCATGGTCCCACCGTCGGGACCAGCCCACGTCTCAGCCGCTCCGAGCATGCTCGCCACCGGGGGCAGGTCAAGCCAACCGACAAGGACAACGACGCGCCACGGCGCAACACCACTTGGCATGGAGGGCGAACACGACGCCAAGGAAGAAGCTTCCTCCCACACGCCGCAGAGAGACGTGCATGCGTCTCAGCAACCGTCCCCACCGCTGTCAGGAATGCAGGGGTGCTGGAGCAACCTACTTCCGCAGCAGCCCTGCTGCTGGTACGGGAGTTGCTTACGCACCCGCCCGCACCTGAAGAACATGCCACATGGCTCGCCTGCCTCCAGGAGCTCGCCACCATCTCAAACGTTCCCTCGTAGGAGCCGCGGGGAGGCGACATCGGCCATCGTAGGAGCGTGGTAGCCCATGATGTGCCACCCCCTTCTCACGGTGTAACCTCGCCAGTGCAAGGCGACCCCTGATACGTCGAAAATGTATATCCTTTTCCGAACACTTTTCTTATTGTTTTCCTCTAAACTTGTGAGTTTTGGATACCACTAATACGGACTAACGCTGTTTTTAGCAGAATTACCTTGGTGTCTCGTTTTTGTGCAGAAAAATCAACTTTCGGGAAAAGGCTCAGAAAAGACACCATTGGTCTTAAAACACTAGAAGACCCCGGGAGCTAGAAGGGGGTCAGGAGAGGGGCTAGAGGGGGGCCACACCACCCCCTGGCGCGCCTCCCCTAGGCCGCGCCACCTGGTGGTGTGGGCCACCCAAGCATCCCCTCGGACTCCCGTTTCGACTACATATTGCCTTCAACCCTAAAACGCGAGGGGGTTCGTCATATTCCATGGAAACACAACAGAGCGCTGCCGCCACCCCGAACCTCGATTCGGGGATCAGAAGTTCCTATTCTGGCGCCCTGCCAGGACGGGGATTCGAAGGAGATCGTCGCCATCGACACTGCCACCTCTTCTCCATCATCCATCCATGTTTCCCCCGTCCATGTGTGAGTAAACACCGCTGTAGGATGAGAGGGATTGTATGAGATCGATCATGTAATAATGCTAGATTGTTAGGACATAGTGCCTAGTATCCATTGTTAGTGTATCTACCGTTGTTGCAACTTGTTATGATTAATGCTTGTCACTAGGGCCCATGTGCCATGATCTTAGATCTGAACATGTTATTGTTTCATGAGTATAATTATGTTTCTTGATCATATCTGCAAGTTGTTTTACACATGTCATTGTCCGGAACCCAAGGCCCAAAAGTGACATAAATGGGGATAACCGGAGGGGATGGTTGTGATGTGAGGATCACGTGTATTAGTGTTAATGATTTGCTCCGGTGCTTTATTAAAAGGAGCACCTTAACTACCAGTAGTTTCCCTAGAGGCCCCGCTGCCACGGGCTGGTAGGACAAAAGATGTTGTGCAAGTTTCTCATTGCGAGCACGTATGACTATATTGGAACACATGCCTATGGGTTGCCTACATGTTTTATGCTTTATTATTATTATCTGCAATGCCCGCGTTATTATTATTATTACATGACCTATGTTATCCATGCAACGCCCATCCATCCATTCCCTCTATGCCTACGGTACTCCCATCCTGTTGTTACTATTTTACTACTGCTGTTATTTTATTTCTACTGCTGCTATAAAAATGTTACCACTATAAAATCTTGTTGCTTTCACAAAGAAAACCCATCTCTCCTTGCATGCCGGCATGCCTGCATTTTGCATCCAACAAGGATCATACGCATTCATCCAAGCATGCATTCTTCCTCTCTCCAGAGAGAAGCGCGAAGGCTTTTTTCCTCTCCAGAGCATCCCACGAGCGGGGGCTAGAACAGTGTATGTGAGCGGGTCGCCACCGCACACAAACACTTCGCCAAGTCCCTCGGCGTTTTCTCCTTGCGAGATGCTCACGAAGGAACAACTAGACACACACCTCTCCAGAGGCACAAATTGTAGGTAGCGGCGATAACCTCACTCCTAAGGAGCAAGTGTGCAGCATGCAACTCCTCACACGGAGCCCAGAAGGATCCTCCACAAGGAGCAACTGGAGGCCCACCACGAAGGGCACAAGCAAGGTGTCTCGAAGGACGTAATCACAAAGCTAAGTATTCTCACACAAAGAGCACCCAGAAGCAGAATAAGAGATAGGGATACAATAAGAAACAAAGTGCAAAATATCTCCTTACAAGAAATTTAAAAAATAGTTCACATGGACCTAAGAGGAGGCACGCAGATACAAAGAAGGACACTAATCAGAAGGACCTTTGTTTCCAGCGCCAAGAGTCGGGACCCCGTCGGTAGGAGGGGTCGGATTGCAGGCCTTCACCAAAGCAGCAACGACATCCTTCACAAGAGAAGAGAGAGGCATCACGTTCGGGAGGAACCTTCCCCGCCAGAGCGCTCAACTTGAAGTACAGTTGGACCATCAAGAGCCTGGAGAACAGGTGTGTCATAGCCTGTGACAGGAGCTGGTGGCTCTCCGCATCAAGAATCGTGTCCATGCTCTGGGCGTCTTCCTGCAGCAAGTCCAGCAGGCCGGTGAAGAAGTGAAGGGCGCATATAGTGTCGTACCTGGCAGAGGGAGAAGGGAGTGCAAGACCTAGTCGCTGGCCAACCACATGAGAGGCCTGAACAGCACGCTGGAACGACTCCTCCAGTTGGCCCTGAAGCTCCAGCGCTGGCCCGGCCAACTCCGCCCGCTCGGGCACCCCCTCTGCGACAGGAGCCAGCCGCTCTCGCAGGGCGAACAAGTCCGACTGGAAATCTACGGGCGCGATGACGGCGCGCTCCCTCGCGTTGCGCTCCTTGGCAAGTTGCGCGCGAAGCCGACCGAGCTCCACTGAGAGCCTATAGACCTCCAAGGGTAGTGCTCGCTCGGTCATGGCCCCCCGGCGGCTGCTTCCCAACCAGGCCTGCCTCGAGCTCCTTGCGGTATGCTTCGCACCCCGCCTGGATCCCTTGCTACACTTGCTGATGTTGTTTCTCCTTTTCCTTGTTCAGGTCACTTTTTAGCTTCTCGAGGCGCTCGCGCTCCTCTCTCACCTCGCCCACAAGGCGGGCGGTCTCCGCCCCGCGTTTCTTGACGTCCTCCCCGAGGCCATGGACCTTGTCCGCTCTGAGGGAGACGGCGGATTCACGGGAAGAGACGCCCGTCTCGCGGCGTACCAGGGCCTCTTCACGGGCGGTGAGGGCCTTCTCCCGTTCCTCGCCACCAAGGTTTCACTTTTCCACCGCCAAGCGGTGCTCCTCCTGCTCCGAACAAAGTTGGGCCTACAGATCCCGGTCAGCGTCCAGCGCGCGCTTGGCCTCCTCGCGAAGTGCCTCCGCTTCACGGGTGGAGGCCTCGAACTTGCGCGTGGCCTCGCTAAACTTCTGACGGCGCACTGCTCGCTCTGCATTCTCCCTCTCGCGGCAGGAGAACGTCGAACTAGGTGCCCAGGTTCTCCAGACGCTTGCTCTTCTTGATGAGGAGGTGGGAGTGTGACCTCGACCTAACCCGGAGCGCCTCCACGACATCCATAGAGATATCGAGCAGAGGGACCTCTGAGTAGAGCTCGTGGGGAGCCGCGGAGCTGATGCGGGCAGACCAACGATCCTCCGCCATCTAGTCACGGAAGAAATTGTCCGGGAGGAACAAGCCATCCAGCCCCTCGGGAGGGGTGTCCCGGAGCCACTTTTCCACCGCGTCATTCAAGTCCTGCCGCGACGTGCCCCGGAAGGGGACGGAAGAAGAGCTCAACACTCCCCTCGCTAGCGAGAAAGAAAGCCATGCACCCACTCCCCGGTCAGTGGGGTGATCTTTCCTTCTCCGGCACCTTCCACAATACGGATCACCCCAACCACATCACTCGGGGGCTGGCCCCGAGCTGGCGGCGCCAAGGGTCGCGGCCAAAGGAGAAGTCGGACGAGCCATAGTGTTGCCCTCGGCCAGGATGTACGGCTCGGACCGTAGGGCATCAGCAGCAGAGGGGCCACTAGGCGGCGCCTCCGTCCCTGCTCCGCCTCCCGTTGAAAGGATGACAGGGTCCACAAGCTCCTCAGTAGCCGGAGAACGCAGAGGGGTCCACCTTTCCTCAGACGCAATGATACGAGCCGTCCCCTCTGAGGATAGAGGGATGGGCGCCTCTGACATCTTCACCCTCTTTGGGGATCTGCAGCAACGAACGGAGTTAACATTGAAACTACCACAAGAATGAAGGACTGCCACAACGAGAGACTTAATCGTCTCGGTATTCCTAGGCTCGGGGGACGTTCCTCCCAGCGTGGGGACATGTCCCACGAGTGCGCGCCGCGAAGGAGCTCCCTGTGCCTACACCGACACCTGCGGGGCGCAATCTCTTCACCTCCATGCCCACGGCAGTACCGGGAGCCGCCGAACATGCGGGAGGCAGGGAAGGAGTGCTCGAATCCGCCGAAGACTCACTTCTGCTTCCCGTTCTTGAGTGGATGTGATCTCCTCAAGCGGGCGCTTCTTCGACACATGCCTGGGAGTTGGGTCGGTTGAAGCGGAGTCCTCCATCTCGGCTGGCTCCGCATCGCTCTCCTCGAGGGGGCACAGGAGAAAGGGATTCTCCTTGCGCAACATCTCGCCCTCGGCCAGGAGACCCCATCGGTCAAATCAAGGCATTGCCCCGATTATGGCATCCCGCTCCGCTTCCCCAAGGTTGTAAAGGGGAATGACCAAAGGAGGAAGAGGGGGCGGAGAATCCTTACCAAGAAGAACCTGCATCATCCCTTTGATCTCCCTGCCCTCGAGGAAGACGCTGCTGAGCCTCATGTTGTCCTCTGTGTTGCCACAGTAGCACGTGAGGCGCTCATGCTCCTGAAAGGGCGCTAGCCACTGGCAAACAAACTCGCGGACGATCATGGACGCCTCGAGCCCACTCTCGCGCTGCTCCTCCATTCGCCGCACAAGGGGAGCCATGTCCAGGCATTCAAGGACCTCATGGGACTAGCCTGTGTGCTTCCTGGGTCTACCGGTAGGCACCTCAAGAAGTATCTTGGAGTCATGGGAGTCCATGAACACCCAGCGACTGACAATGTCGTCCACCTTCTTCTTGTGGTCCAAATGGGGGTACAAGGATCCCCTCCCTAGGAAAATACGTAAGGAGGCGCACCCGACGCAGCAACCTCGGCCCGTCATACGAATACTGAAGAAGGAGCGGAAGAATGCCACAGAGGGCCTGATGCCGAGGAGGGCCTCACACCAGAAGAAAAGATGGCCAGGATCAGAATGGAGTTGGGATGGAGGTGCAGAGCATGGGTCTGGTACCATTCCAAGATGGCCAGAAAGAAGGTAGAGAAGGGGGAATCAGGCCGGCTAAGAGGGTGTAGAAGAAAGCATAGGCGGTTGCCGGGAGGGAGTTGAGCCGCGCCGACCCGGCATGGAGCGAGGTGGCCCCATACTTGTTGGTGGAGGAGGCCACCATAAGGTGCGCCCTCTCAAGCAAAGACCCCGCATGGATGCGGGATGGCTCCAGGATCGAGCGCGACCGCGACAATGAAGGCTTCGCCGCGACAGTCTGCTTGCCCTTCACTGCGGGAGCAGCTTTCTTGCTAGCCATCTTGGGAGTAAGGATCTCGAAGGAAGTGGTGAATCTGGAGGATGAACAGTTTGCAGGCGGCGGAGGGTGAAGAGGAAGAAGGGATTCTCGGTCGCTCTGTGGCCTTTATGAGCGGGGCCCCCAACGTCGCAGGGAGCCGTTGCCTCGGGAAGGTCGTGGGTCGACGCCATGTGCCAAGGTCTGGCCCGCAGTAGTTGGCCTCACGTCTTCTCGCATCCTCCGGACACGTGTACCCCGCGGGCCCGGGGGATACTATTGGGCCTCTGGATACCAGGTTACCCCGAGGCGATAGCTACGGCCCAATCCAGTGTGCAACTTTAAGACCAAGGTCTCCATTCGTGGTGATGGGGCTACCTTTGGGCCCGCCCACCAGGTGGGCCTAACTAAAGGAGACTTCTACGCTCCGGGGACACGTTCCTTGGAGAGGGGCTCTACTCCGCCCTTGCTCCTTTCCTTGGGAATATCCCTTCAAGAGGCGACATCCCATGTGCCTCTGACGACCGCTCCTTTGAGCAGTGACGGAGGCGCCGCAGAGCCTCTTTGGCTACAGTTTCCATTCTCGTATATAAAGCGAGGGCAGGCGTTATGGGCACCAAAGAGGCCCCCAAAGATTGCCCCTTTGGTGCAAGAAGACCGAGTTCGCGCTACAAGACGGAGGCAGCGTCACAGGGCTCCCCCACCGTGACGCATGGACGGTGGAGCTGTCCCCCAGCGACCAGGACCGCGTAGAACGCGCAGAAGTACGGGACGCTTTTCTCTTTGGCACCTTGTGGGAACCCTTTCCCGCCAAATGAGCGGGAAGGAGGTCCAAACACAAGTATAAGAAGGGCAACCCCGGCCCTTGGAGAAAGGGAGCTCGAACCATCGTAGAGCCCAAGTAGTATGTTCCGAGCACAAGCTCACATTTGTACTTTAATCACCGCAGTGCAATCCATCAGATAAGCAGGAGTAGGGTTTTACACCACACTGGTGGCCTAAACCTGGGTAAACTCTCTGTGTCGCCATTGTTTTCATGCTCAAGTTTCCCTCTCGAAGCCTCCTCTAGAGGCGAAGGAAGTGTGTTTGGCCCCTAGTGTTCGAACCTCTGAGAGCTATCCTATCTAGGACAGACCAGCTTTCTCCGACCTTGATATTATAAGGTCGATCGACCAGCTTGTCCGTGCGTGCTATAGCACTGATCGGTTCCGGTTGTTCCTTTGCAGATGTTTTACAAGAAGGCCAAGAAAACCAACTCGTGCTGCACAATCCTCTAATAAAGCGCGGATTCCTACCCTAGGGCAGTGGTTATCGAGCTCAGTAGCGCCAAATGCATGTCATAAACTTCATGTCGGTGTCTATAAAAGTGTTTTAAAAGACCATATTTAACCTTGAACTCATGGATTTCTCAGTGAAGATCATTTGCACAAAATTTCCCGAAGAGGCACCTAGAGGCGACTCAAGACAAACTGAGATCAACACAATGTGAGAGTGGAAATGTACCTTAGATCCAATTCGGATGGCTTCATCATGGCCTAGTTTACGGCCCACCAGGGATCTACCTTTGGCATCCTTCAACACGATCCAAAGAGCGTGAGACCAAAGGTGAATAGATCCATCATACGCCTTGATCCTATCACAATCCAAATCCTTGGAAGTCATGTACGTGATTTTACGGCGCCATGAGGGAGGGATCGTAGGGTCCATGCACGTGAGAGGGGGTAGCCGAGGCTACCAAAGAAGTTGATCGGAGTAGAAAGTGTTTTTGGTGGTGGGAGAGTGGAGATCACTGAGTCTAGGGTTTAGGGGGTGGGAGATCGCTGTCGTCCTACTCGTTAGTTTTCTAGTGTTATTCATGTAGACGGTCTTGCAAGACCTCGGTTCCTTAAGATGTAAATATGGCCTATGTTCCATGCACCTCAAACACGCCTTGTGTCCATGGCACACCTGACATGCAATATATCTGTATCCGAGAAAGTCTTGCACCGTCGTGATCAACGCGGCTCTCATAGGGAAATATTCTTCCACGTAGGCATCCCATGTTTGTACCCCTTCATCCTCCCACAACATTTCTAGCTCCTCCTTCGGTAGCTCGAGATACGTGGTGACCCAATACACCACTGCATGTGTAGTGCGCAAGTCGATGACATAATACTCACAGAAGGACTTGTCCGTGAATATTACATCTCTCAGAGTGGTACAACAAAAACATAGCAGGACCAAGCAAAGCTATAGGATACAAACTTCATTACAAAATCTTGAGAATTTCCTTGAAGAATCAAAGAAGATCTCATGCAGATGAAACATTAGAAGAAGCAATGCGAAGCTCCAAACTGGAGAATAACTCTAGCTCAGAACTAAACCACTATGGCTGATGTCAGCCCTAATCTATGGCTTCTAACAGCTAAGTCCAAGAATGGTCTCCACCTACACCTTGATAGCTTCCCTCCACCAACGTTGTTGTTGATGATTCTTCGTGGGCTAGGTAAGATATGAATCCACTTAGCTTCCTTAGATAGCGATGGCTTCACGATGACGACTTCCATAAGGCTTCATCTCTAAGCAGGGGGTCAATAGCTAACAAATGAGTAATGAGCGTTACTCAGCAAGCTCATGATATACAGTGGTAGTTTGATGCACTATCTACAGCCTAAGACTGAAAAGAGTCATAAGCTAATGCAAGGTTTTGTATAACTTTCTTCAAGAGGTTTCTTTTAATTCTGAAAACTATGCCCGCCAGATCTTCACATGACTAGAACTTCATGGAGTTGCCTTTCCTGCGGCGTTCGCAGCTCCTTTCCGGAACAGGGGGTAACATGCCACATCCTTTTACACTATGTAGAGGTGCGTTACTTTACCCATGGACGACCTAGACCATGTTGCATAACCAGGTGTACATTCCTGTCCACTCCCACTCAGGTGTGGGGCCCGGTTATTGGTCCAAGCCAAACCGTGCTTCTCCGCACAACACATGCCCACCCATTTCCACCAGCAGGTTGAACCCCTGATTCCACCCCTCACGATGGATATCTAGGCGCCCCTGGCAGACACTCATAGACCCTAGAGTCCGCGGGAATTAAGGGATCCCACCCATGTGCATGTAGTCTAAAAAGACCTACATCGTACGTCTCTGGCAGCCCGTTGACATGCGAACGAGAGAAGATCCCAGCTGACTTACTTCCCCCATAGAAGACCCATGGTTAACGCGGTATTTACGATGCAAGCATCCTGACGGCAGTTGTTGTTAATTCCTAGGTAATACTTTCCCATGTAGATGGAACCTTCCTTGGACCTATTCATCTTACCATGGTCCCATCCGCCCACCAAACAGAACCCTACCACTCAGGTAGTCATTCAAATAGTCGTATTATTATAAAAATAGGATCATGCATTCTTTTTGTGGAATAGGTGGTAATACGATAGGTTTTTTGCAAATAGTTCGTTATGAAATATTGCAAAGGATATGAGCAAGTGATGAACTTGCCTGAGATTGAAATAACAATAATAAACCATGTCTTCGGGTTCGAGGGTCGCGTAGAGAAATCCCGAGATCTGAAAGATAGCAAAGTAGTCCCGGTAAGGACTAGTGAAAACACTGGCAAGATGATGTAATGCATAGTAATGAAATGCATCGCATAATACCCTGAAAATACCCAGCTTACAAGTGTAAGCTATGATCGATATGATAACTTAATCACACAGGTTTTAGGTGAATTGTTTCATTACTTGTGGTGTTGTGGTTATTACTTCTTTTTTACTTTCATGGGTTTCACTTTTACTTAACAAATACTTGTTATCATGTTTATTACTTGGTTAGATAACAAAACAACAACACATGGAAAACAACTATTAAGAAGATAACAGACACGTTTTATTTTATGTTCAAAGGTGTAGAATTTATGACAAAGAGTTGAATTGAAAATGATAAACTAATACAACTACTCTATCACCACATAACTTTCTAGTGACATGTGATGATAGGTTTAGTAGGTGTGAAAACATGAGGGTTTTATTAGTAAGGAAAATTATGATGTGGTAGTTATTTCTGGTTATAATGGAATAATATAGAATTCCATTATACCTTGAGAAACAATTTTTATAAGTTGAATAAAATGTTTTATGTTTCACATACTTGAATTGGAAATTCTTTTCTCTTTAATTTAATATAACATTCAATGCTTTCTGAAAATATTTAAATAAGTTACTAATTTATTAATTTAAAATGAACTAAATGACTAGGCAAAATATTGCACACATGAAAACTTGGTCAAATGATCTTGAAAACACCATATATGAATTGCATTCGTAATTTTGAGCAATTTGGTATATGACTTGTATTTTCTGATTCTATGAATTATTAATTATTTTTCTCTATTTTTAATGATTTAATTTAATTTAGAAAATATTTAATTTTACATTTTATTAAACAGTTTTGAAAAGTTCATAAACATTTAGATTATATTTTTCTGATTAATTTGGTATATTATTTATATTTTTCTGAGTTATAGAATTAAAGTTATTGAATTATTAAGTTTAATTATTTTCTATTATTATTTGAATTGACAGGTGGGACCCACCTGTCATATTCGATTTAATTAAACAAAAAGAAAAAGGAAATATCTCCTGACGTCAGCATGATGTCAGGGTGACATCATCATAGGAGAGGATTTCTCCTACTCGGTTGCAATCCGTGGATTAAGCTCGAGTTGGTGCAAATTGTTGATACCAAGACCTAGAGGGGAACTAGGGGAATCGAATGGTACCAGTGCCACTAGTTATTGCCCACCGGAGATGCTCCGGCGAGCACAGCCCGCGGCGGTGGACGACGGTGACCAACGCCGACCACGGAAATGGCTACAATCGATCAAACGGAAAGCACCCCAAGTTGCACAAGCTCACCCTGAGCACGATGGTGTGGTCGGTGAGGCATAGTGAGCTCGCTATCGATGGCGGCATCGAAATCCGTCCGTCGGCCGTAGTTGAGGAAGACAGCTCGATTCTAGTGCTTTCGTCCATCCCATCCCATGTGCTTGTTCGAGTTGAGAGAGAGGATGACGGCAAACTCATAGGTAGTCTCGGGGAGGCGTGGGAGCGACCACAGCATCGGCGACGAGCGGCAGCTGTCCGCGGTTAGGGTTTCTGGTTCGGGTACACGGAGAGGCAACGAGGTGATGAGTGAGAGTGAGGAGAGGCAGAGGGCAAGTAGGAGAAGCTATCATTCCTCTTATCCACACGAGGTCGCAGGGCCCTGGGACCGTTGATCGACGACGACGAGCTCGACGCCGCCGGAGCTGTTCTGAACTTCTTCACCGCGCCGTCGCCTCCGTCTGCCTCCCGTCTCCCTCTCGCCTCCGACAACCTCACGGTGAGCTACCGCAGCGCTCCAGACCTCTGTAACGCTTGTTCGCTTCCTGTACGCGCGCGTCCATGTCTGAATCTCCGGCAGCGTCCGCCACCGCGCCGCCATGGTTGCAGTTGGGCACGTCTCTGTGCGTTCACGAGCCCTCCAAGCACACGATCATGTTCACCTAGCTACTGCACGCACACCCATCTGCTCAGCGCCGCCAGATCGTGGTCACAACGCCGGCAGCCCATCGTTTCCCTCCGCCGTTGTCAGTTGCAGTCGCAAGACTGAAACTTTCTTCAGTTTCGTCAGAGAACGCTAACTGAACCTCATCCTGTTTGCGTATCCTATACTGATAAGAACGATTCGCTACCGCAGCGGTAACGCACCACTGCGCGCAGCAACGCGGCCAGGGTTCGAGCCCTGCGCTCGCGATTATTTCCCCACCTTTTTTGCGAAGGGCACTGACAGGGTGGCCCCCCTGTCAGCTGCTGTGCACGCACGCGTGCCACCGTGGCTTAGGGGCCCTCTGTCAGTGGCTAGGGCTAGCCACTGCAGAGTAGAACTAGTTTTTCAGCTTTTCTTTTTTTCAAAACAAGTCCAATTCTTTTACAGTTTGGTCCCTGAAATGAAAATGCTAATAACTTTTATTTTATAAATCCAAGTAATAAAAGTAAAATATGTTTGTTGAACCAAATTTAATTATCTATCCATTTAAACCATTTGTATTCTGTTTTGATTAATTCAAATGCATTCAAATTTCAAATTCAAACAATTCATTTGAAATTTAATTAAATGCATAAGTAATTCATACTTAATCCAAATAACATAAATAAAATATGTTTTCCATGCTATTTGAACCATCTTTTCAAATATAAATTTTGTTTCATGTTTTGAAGAATTAAAATTGCTTAAATAATTTAAACCTTGTTTAAATCATTTAAATTTGCTAAATTCATAACTTGCTCAAATTAAATTATTTTTGAACTTATAAAATATGTTTTCAAACCAGAAAAACATAACCTTTTCAAACATGAATTTGAATTTATGTTTTGAACAAATAAAATTCAAATAATATTCATACTTGAATTAAATTCAATTAAATCTTGTTTAACTTGTTTAATTCATAAATAATTCATCTTAATTCCTTTTTCAATAATTGAAACATGTAATCCACCTAAACTTTTGTGCTCTTTTCAAATTTGAACTTTGTTATCTGTTTTAAACAATTTAAATTGGTGAAAACAACAAATGCTTGTGTAACACCTTTAAGGAACCAAAAATTTCCTAACTTAATAAATAAATTTCTAAACTTGGTAAACCTTATTTTAAATTGTTTCTATTGTTGTTATTTTTCTGTTTTCCTCATCCATGCATCATACTAATCCACTTTCATCTGTTGATTAGCTGTAAAACAATTGTTTCAACCATAATTCATGGGCTTGTCATATGCAACTCAAATTGCATATGGGTCCATTTAAATATGTTGTCTTACATGCCAACTAGGTTATTTCTATGCATCAATTAAATGGTCATGCATCATCCCATGATTGTGCATTATGCCATGTTATTGATTGTTTATCTTTCTGCGTTGTTTGTTTGCTTCTTCTCGGATAGACGACGACATTGAGACAGACGATACTTACGACACCCCTTCTGAGGATCTAGCTCAGTACCAGGCTGCTGAGTTTGCAGGCAAGTATTCACTCACACGAACCATTGTGTTCCTTTCAACATGGGATACCGATACTTTCCGTTGTCTATTCTGCTAGCCCTATGAATCGTTGCTTCTGTTTGATCCTATCACATGTTATCCTTTAACCCTGATATAGCCTCACCTCCACACCTATAACCCTGTTGCTTGTTGCCCGTGTCCTACTAGCATGCTTAGGGTTGTTTTGCTCGAGTCTGTTACCCGTTACTTTCTGTTACTATATTTCTATTATGTTCTGGGGCTCGATGTTAAACAATCAACCGGTTAATGTTTGAGGTAATAATAATTTGATGATAAGGCACCGGCAGGAGGCCCGGCGTGGTTTTGAGGCCTGCTAGTGTCGACCCTAATTAGGAAAAGAGTCTTGACTACTGATCCATGATGAGCGCACTATCCGCATGTGGGAAGCGTGTATGGGCGCCCCCCTCAATTCGATTCGATTCGCATCTCGTCCAAATCGCCTCATTTAGTTCGGGTTTTCCATTTGCCGCATGCATGTGCAGGTGCGAACCCTTGGTACCAGGGTGGAACTTTTGTAGTCGGCATTTAGGGAGACACGTTCTTAGAGTGCTATGAGGGTCCCCTTTTCTTCGTGGGGCTTGATTAGCCGTGCGCTCACTGCACGGGGTTCTTTGGGCTTGATGCGAAGAAGAGTTGAGTTGTGTTGAGTGCCCCGCTTGGTGGGAGGCATTCCATCTGGCGGGTTATTCTTACGTGTACGGCCAAATTGGTGCACCCCTGCAGGGATAAATCTTCTCGAGAAGCCGTGTTTTCCGCGGTTATGGTTGACTTGGTGAAAGTACTGGCTAACAAGTACTCAGAACAACTTACACCTAACTAATGATAACTTGACTAGTAATAGTCTTATTGACACAATAACTTGAACCATCATTAATCCAACTGTGTGAGTTATCCTCGGATTGCTTCTTTGGATAAGGGGCGAGATCCAGGATGGGTTTGTTTGGTGGTTAGTTATAGTTGGTTACGATACGCTATCTTATCTCCTTTCTGTTAGCCGGAAGTTGTAGTATGTTTTGTAGTTGGTTAGTGCAGCCAGCTGCCGTATCTTTTGTATCACCCTTTCTTCCGTTGTACCCAAAGCATATGTGCTTGATGTTGTTGGGGTACACTTTGGTGAACTGTGAGTCTTGCTTGCCAGTACGTTTATGTACTGACCCCTTTGGGGCTGTGGTTTCCGCAGACTACGCTTACGAGGATCCCCGTGACGGCTACTACGTGGAGTTTGACGAGGCTGCTGACGAGTAGATAGCGGACCCGGGCAGGATCCGAGACATCGTGGATGGGCTCCGTCTTTTCGTTTCCGGCTTCTTAAGCCTATTTGGATTTGTCTGTACTCAGACCCTTTGAATGCTTCCGCTGAGATGTAATGATGTTATGTTGGGACATGTGTCCTCTGGATGATTGTATTTGCTATCTCTGCTCTAGTGAGAGCTATTTGCAACTTATTTCCATCTTTGTGTCCTAGAGATATGTTGTGTTATCATTCTGTTAAACGCCGTTGACGTACCATGTGTGTATGGTATGAAGTACGTCAATGGTAGTTTCCTGATTTCTATGGGATGGTTTATGTAGACGATGAACAGTAGGGGTTGGTTGTCACACATACGTGTGTTGGCCTACTCGTAAGAGATGCGGGTGCCGGTAAGCACCGTAATCCAATCAACTACTGTTCAACGGAACTGCGAGTATCCTCTAGAAGTCCGGGTGCGACAGTTCTGCTCTGATGGCGTCCAATAGACATTTAGGGCCGGCCAGGTTGGTCAATACCGGCCTTGCGCGCGATACATGAGACTCGGCTGGCGCGGCTGGAGGTGTGCCACCTACTGCCCCTTGTACTGCTGACCTGGCCATGCGCCTCGCACGGGAACTGTCGACTATCGCCTGCGCTGCTGAGACTGCGGGAGCCGCTGGCCTACAAGGAGGAGGCGGCATTTGCTGCTGCTCTGCCCTCTGCCGTGCCGAGCTTGACTGAATATTCCTCGTGTTTCCGGGTTGCCGGCTGACATACGGCGTCCCATGCAAACCACTTCTATGGTCTGGGTAATTTGCCTGCTGAGCCACTGCGGTTCGTAGCATCTCTATGGCCTGCCGAGTTTCGATTTCTCGAGGCGTCTCTCCCAGTGGAATACGGTCGAGCGCTAGGGTCGCGGCATACACGTTATCCATGGGGTTATTGAAGTGACACGGAGGGGGTGTGAAATCGTGACAGTGGTAGCGCCGTATTGCCCCCAAGAGTCCCAGCGGGTAACACGGCTGGTGCGTTGGCCGGCTGTCCCCCGAGCGTCGCTCCCTGAAACCCGGTTCCCTGATTCACAAACGGGATTGGCTGATCTTGGGGAGTAATAAACATTGTGGCCGGCTGTAGATTTCCACCCGCTGCCGGTAACCTCGTCTGATGCCTTTGATTGTATATCCTTGTTGTTTGATCTGACGCCCCAAGATCGGGCACTATGCAAATTTCAGCATTCCCGCCAAAATCCACATAATAACCGATTCCAGGTTGCCACTTGTGATAACATTACAACAGTTCACGAATGTTCCGCAACAACAACAGAAAAGAGATATACAAGAGGACTCAAACGAGTCAGGGATACAACTGATACAACACAAGGATCCAAATAACAGCGGAAGAAACAACATAGCGTCCGGCTACGGACAAGATACAAATTGGACTAAGAGTCCTGAAGATAACCGAGAGCGTCCAATCCCTGCCTAGGCCAAGCCGGAGGGATTCCCAAGCTAACGTCGTCAGACTTCAAACCTGTTGACTGCAATATTGAATATGCAGCCACGAAAAAGATTCGTGGGTCAGTACGGTTAAGTACTGGCAAGTGGATAAACCATACTCACAAGATACCGGCATAGCCAGTCATCACAAGATACAAATACTTTGGGTTCAACGGGAAGGAAGGGATTATTGCAAATAAGCGGCAGCGGGCTGCACTAACCAACTACAGAGACTCACTACAACATCCGGCTAAAAGAGGGGGATAAGATAGCGTATCGTAACCAACTACAACTAACCACCAAACAAACCCATCCAATGTTACCCCCTACTAAGGAAGCAACCCAAGGATAACTCACACTGTTGGATTAATGATGGATCAAGTTATTGTGTCAATAAGACTATTACTAGTCAAGTATCATTAGTTTAGGTGTAAGTTGTTCTGAGTACTTGTTAGCCAGTACTTTCACCAAGTTAACCATAACCGCGGAAAACACGGCTTCTCGAGAAGATTTAACCCTGCAGGGGTGCACCAATTTGGCCGTACACGTAAGAATAACCCACCAGACGGGGGATCAACCCACCAAGCGAGGTACTCAACACAACCCAACTCTTCTTCGCATCAAGCCCAAAGCACCACGTGTTGTGCGTGCGCGGCTAATCGAGCCCCACGAAGAAAAGGGGACCCTCATAGCACTGGAAGACCACGCCGCCCTAAATGCCGACTACAAAAGTTCCACCCTGGCGCCAAGGGTTCGTACCTGCATATGCGTGCATCAAATGGAAAGCCCGAACTAAGTGTGGTGATTTGGACGAGATGCGAATCGAATCAAGTCGAGGGGGCGCCCATACTCGCTTCCCACATGCGGTTAGTGCGCTCATCATGGATCAGTAGACAAGACCCTTTTCCTAATTAGGGTCGACACTAGCAGGCTTCAAAACCACGCCGGGCCTCCTGCCGGTGTCTTAACATCAAATTATTATTACCCAAAACATTAACATGTTGTTGATTGAATTGACACCCAGCTATCAACTAAACATGTGATACGAAAGGAACAACAAGACTTGAGCGCAAACAACACTAAGCATGCAACTACGACACGAGGGCCAACAAGGTAAACAAACAACAGTTAATAGGAAGTGGAAGGAAGGCTATATCATGGCTGCAAGGTAAACAATATAATAGGATCGAGACACAAGCATCGAATCAATAGGCTAGAATAAGAACAACGGAAAGAATCGGTAACAAGTGATGAAAAGCAGCCATTTGGCAGCAAGTGAGTATACTTGCCTGAGATCCAGCAAGTAGAGGTACATCCACAGAACTTGTCGTTGCTCACATCATCTCAACGTCCTATCCGGGAAGAAGCAACGAACCTCGAACAAACACCGGATGCAACAATTACTACTACGGCAAAAGATCCAGCATGATCAAGATATGGATGCATGACAAATTAATGGATGCATAGAAATAAACTAGTTGACATGATAAACAGATTTAAATGGACCCATATGCAATTGGATTGCATATGGAAAGCCCATGAATTAAGGGTGAAACAATTGCTTTACAACTAACCAATAGGTGAAAGTGGATTAGCATGATGCATGGATGAGGAAAACAGAAAAATAACAGCAATAGAAACAATTTGAAATAAGGTTTATCAAGTTTGGAATTTTAGTTATTAAGTTAAGAAATTTTTGGTTTCTTAAAGGTGTCACACAAGCATTTGTTGTTTTCACCAATTTTAATGGTTTAAAATAGATAACAAAGTTCATATTTGGAAAGAACACACAATTTTAGGTGGATTACATGTTTCACTTGTTGAAAAAGGATTTCAAATAAATTATTTATGAATTAAACAAGTTTAAGCAGGATTGAAATGAATTTAATTCAAACATGAACTTATTTGAATTTTCATTTGTTCAAAGCATTAAACCAAATTCATATTTGAAAAATTTGTACTTTTATGGTTGGAAAACATATTTTATATGTCCCAAAAGAATTTAATTTGATCAAGTTATGAATTTAGCAATATTAAATGATTTAAACAAGGTTTAAATCATTTAACCAATTTTAATTATTCAAAACATGAAACAAATTTTATATTTGAAAAGGGGGTTTAATTTTGCATGGAAAACATATTTCATTTGTTGAAATTGGAATTAAAATGTGCAAGTTATTATTTTGGCAATTTTAAATGCAATAAATAGGAAACAGTTGTTTTCAGCAATTTAAATTATTCAAAACAGCAAACAAAATTTATATTTGGAAAGTACATGAAAAAATGATTGGAAAACATATTTAGTTTGTTGAATTTGGAATTTTTATGCCCAAGTTATGGATTTTGCAAAATTAAGGGAATTAAACAAGAATTCAAATGTTTCACCAATTTAGAATATTCAAAACAGTAAACAAATTTTATATTTGGATAGAACATTCAATTTGGGACAGAAAACATATTTAAAAAGTTAAAATTGGAGTTAAAATGAATTAGTTATGCATTTTAGAAGGATAGGGTGCAAATCTGCCATTTTTATGAACCAGGGACTTGGAAATAATTTTACAGGGCTAGAAAATAACTGTAGGGACCTAGCTGTGATATCCTGGAAGTTTCTGTACAAAACCAAAAGGAATAAAAAGTTTTGGTTTAATGGGGGAGGGGGGACTCGAACCCCTGCCCTCCTGGGCGCGCAAAGGGACAGGTAACCAGTGCGGCTGTGATGTGTTTGGTGATAGAAAGGGTGGTGGGGGGTGGATAAGGTGCAGAAGCGGCTACTGAACATTTGGAAAAAAGAACCAGGAAAAAGGGGGTGGCGAGGATTCGAACTCGCGATGCAGTGCTAGCGCAAAGGGTGTGCTGCCACTGCGGTGGTGTGCGACTTCTTGTCAGGAAGGGCAGCGGGGTGGGGTTAAGATTCAGCAACGGTGTTTTATTTCCTGAAACTGAAACTGCACACGGGCGCTGACAGAACGGGGATCGCCCGCTGCCGGCGAGGAAACGATCACCGCTGCTGCTGCGATGGACGTGCGTGCGGTGCAACGTGACTACAACGAGGGCAACGGAGAGGGCAAGCTGGAGGGAGAGAGAGGCGAGGGGAGAGGAAAAAGGAGGCGCTCACCTCGGTTGGTCGAGCAGACGATCGGGGGGGTGGCCGTCGGCGTTAACGAACGGCGAGCTCGACGGCGCGTCCTCCCTGGAGTCCCCCGGCTCCCAACGAGGAGACGAGGAAGAAGATGGAACCTCCACGGTCCCATTCCCGTGCTTGGCGCAGCTCGAGGAGGGCCGTGGTGGTCGGGGCGGCGGCGATGTCTGACGGCCAAGGGTGGAGGTGCAGGTTCAGAAATTTCAGAAAGAGGGCAGTGGCTTTTGGAGGGGAAATCGAGGGGGAGAGGAAGGATGGCGGCGATGGGAGAAGGAGGGGCTCTAGGGTTAGCGAGCAGAGGGGGTCGGTGGCTAGGTTTATGGGGGGAGCTTGGTACGGCAAGCATCAGAGGGGGAGGGAGATGGTCGTGTGGTGGTGCTGCAGTCGTACAGAGGTGACATCACGAGGAGGAAGAAAGGCGCCCTCCTCGAAGGGGTATGGGCCAGAGAGGGTGGGCTGGCCTGTTTAGCTCACCCCTCTCTTTTGTTTTGCTTTGTTATTTCCTTTGTCTCCTTTTTTTTGTAAGGGATGAAGGAGAGAGAGGGATAAGAAAAGATTTTTGGGGGGTTTATTTATGAATAATTTTTATTAATTGCAAAACAGTAATTAAAGCAAGGTTAGTTATTGATTTCAAAATTTGAAATATTAGTTTGATTTTAAGTGGTTAGTTGAATTTCAAATAAGGTTTGATTTGGGAATTTTGGAAATAAACAAATTCTATTTAATAAGCTCAAGCAATTTTGCAAACATTATTGAATTTAATAGTTGGCAAGAATTTTAATGTTTAAACCACAATTTGATCATGTCAAATAAGAAGGAATTGATTTGAAATTTAATTTGCCATTAGGGTTTTAATCAAAAGGGAATTTTTTTATTAACAAGCAATTTAAATAAATTTCAATTTCAAACTATTTGAAAACAAGTTGAGTGGTTGAGTTGGCAATTTTTAAATTGGAAAATTTGGACATGTGTGAAAGTTTAAAGTGGTTTTGAATTTTGAGTTGTTTTGAAAACAGAATGCAATGCTCATGTGATGCATGTGATGCAAGCAAAAGAAAAACAACCAACTCTACTAAGGGTAACACCCTAGGTGTTACAGACGACACCACTAACAAGGGATTGCGCACTCGCAATCCACCTGTTAACCCGGGAGGGGAAAGAAGTTCAACTATCGATTCTTCATGCTTCCAGCTGATCTCCTCGACACCACTAACAAGAGATTCTCGACACCACTAACAAGGGAATCTTGCTCGGGCTGATGACGATGTTCTTCCACCAGGAATCTTCCGATGATCGAACCTATTAGGTTAAAGGCTCAGAAAACGTCCACCCACGTAGGATCCTAACACTTTGAAAGATAGACAAGGGGGGAAGACTCCAAAACAAATAAGATGGGAGGGGAAATAGAATAGGGATAAGGAGAAAATAAGAATCCTATTGAGATGTTTTTCCAAAATAGTTTAGCAGAAATAGTTTTTGACACTCTAGAAACAACGACCGTTAGCGAGGTTATCCTACAGGCTTTGCGGACCCGTTGCTTCGATAACCATTCGTATCGAAACAATATCGGGAATCGGAACCAAGGCTCTGATACCATTTTGTGACGCCCCGAGATCGGGCACTATGCAAATTTCAGCATTCCCGCCAAAATCCACATAATAACCGATTCCAGGTTGCCACTTGTGATAACATTACAACAATTCACGAATGTTCCGCAACAACAACAGAAAAGAGATATACAAGAGGACTCAAACGAGTCAGGGATACAACTGATACAACACAAGGATCCAAATAACAGCGGAAGAAACAACATAGCGTCCGGCTACGGACAAGATACAAATTGGACTAAGAGTCCTGAAGATAACCGAGAGCGTCCAATCCCTGCCCAGCCCAAGCCGGAGGGATTCCCAAGCTAATGTCGTCAGACTTCAAACCTGTTGACTGCAATATTGAATATGCAGCCATGAAAAAGATTCGTGGGTCAGTACGGTTAAGTACTGGCAAGTGGATAAACCATACTCACAAGATACCGGCATAGCCAGTCATCACAAGATACAAATACTTTGGGTTCAACGGGAAGGAAGGGATTGTTGCAAATAAGCGGCAGCGGGCTGCACTAACCAACTACAGAGACTCACTACAACATCCGGCTAAAAGAGGGGGATAAGATAGCATATCGTAACCAACTACAACTAACCACCAAACAAACCCATCCAATGTTACCCCCTACTAAGGAAGCAACCCAAGGATAACTCACACTGTTGGATTAATGATGGATCAAGTTATTGTGTCAATAAGACTATTACTAGTCAAGTATCATTAGTTTAGGTGTAAGTTGTTCTGAGTACTTGTTAGCCAGTACTTTCACCAAGTTAACCATAACCGCGGAAAACACGGCTTCTCGAGAAGATTTAACCCTGCAGGGGTGCACCAATTTGGCCGTACACGTAAGAATAACCCGCCAGACGGGGGATCAACCCACCAAGCGAGGTACTCAACACAACCCAACTCTTCTTCGCATCAAGCCCAAAGCACCACGTGCTGTGCGTGCGCGGCTAATCGAGCCCCACGAAGAAAAGGGGACCCTCATAGCACTGGAAGACCACGCCGCCCTAAATGCCGACTACAAAAGTCCACCCTGGCGCCAAGGGTTCGTACCTGCATATGCGTGCATCAAATGGAAAGCCCGAACTAAGTGTGGTGATTTGGACGAGATGCGAATCGAATCAAGTTGAGGGGGGCGCCCATACTCGCTTCCCACATGCGGTTAGTGCGCTCATCATGGATCAGTAGACAAGACCCTTTTCCTAATTAGGGTCGACACTAGCAGGCTTCAAAACCATGCCGGGCCTCCTGCCGGTGTCTTAACATCAAATTATTATTACCCAAAACATTAACATGTTGTTGATTGAATTGACACCCAGCTCTCAACTAAACATGTGATACGAAAGGAACAACAAGACTTGAGCGCAAACAACACTAAGCATGCAACTACGACACGAGGGCCAACAAGGTAAACAAACAACAGTTAATAGGAAGTGGAAGGAAGGCTATATCATGGCTGCAAGGTAAACAATACAATAGGATCGAGACACAAGCATCGAATCAACAGGCTACAATAAGAACAACGGAAAGAATCGGTAACAAGTGATGAAAAGCAGCCATTTGGCAGCAAGTGAGTATACTTGCCTGAGATCCAGCAAGTAGAGGTACATCCACAGAACTTGTCGTTGCTCACATCATCTCAACGTCCTATCCGGGAAGAAGCAACGAACCTCGAACAAACACCGGATGCAACAATTACTACTACGGCAAAAGATCCAGCATGATCAAGATATGGATGCATGACAAATTAATGGATGCATAGAAATAAACTAGTTGACATGATAAACAGATTTAAATGGACCCATATGCAATTGGATTGCATATGGAAAGCCCATGAATTAAGGGTGAAACAATTGCTTTACAACTAACCAATAGGTGAAAGTGGATTAGCATGATGCATGGATGAGGAAAACAGAAAAATAACAGCAATAGAAACAATTTGAAATAAGGTTTATCAAGTTTGGAATTTTAGTTATTAAGTTAAGAAAATTTTGGTTTCTTAAAGGTGTCACACAAGCATTTGTTGTTTTCACCAATTTTAATGGTTCAAAATAGATAACAAAGTTCATATTTGGAAAGAACACACAATTTTAGGTGGATTACATGTTTCACTTGTTGAAAAAGGATTTCAAATAAATTATTTATGAATTAAACAAGTTTAAGCAGGATTGAAATGAATTTAATTCAAACATGAACTTATTTGAATTTTCATTTGTTCAAAGCATTAAACCAAATTCATATTTGAAAATTTTATACTTTTATGGTTGGAAAACATATTTTATATGTCCCAAAAGAATTTAATTTGATCAAGTTATGAATTTAGCAATATTAAATGATTTAAACAAGGTTTAAATCATTTAACCAATTTTAATTATTCAAAACATGAAACAAATTTTATATTTGAAAAGGGGGTTTAATTTTGCATGGAAAACATATTTCATTTGTTGAAATTGGAATTAAAATGAGCAAGTTATTATTTTGGCAATTTTAAATGCAATAAATAGGAAACAGTTGTTTTCAGCAATTTAAATTATTCAAAACAGCAAACAAAATTTATATTTGGAAAGTACATGAAAAATTGATTGGAAAACATATTTAGTTTGTTGAATTTGGAATTTTTATGCCCAAGTTATGGATTTTGCAAAATTAAGGGAATTAAGCAAGAATTCAAATGTTTCACCAATTTAGAATATTCAAAACTGTAAACAAATTTTATATTTGGATAGAACATTCAATTTGGGACAGAAAAAATATTTAAAAAGTTAAAATTGGAGTTAAGATGAATTAGTTATGCATTTTAGAAGGATGGGGTGCAAATCTGCCATTTTTATGAACCAGGGACTTGGAAATAATTTGACAGGGCTAGAAAATAACTGCAGGGACCTAGCTGTGATATCCTGGAAGTTTCTGTACAAAACCAAAAGGAATAAAAAGTTTTGGTTTAATGGGGGAGGGGGGACTCGAACCCCTGCCCTCCTGGGCGCGCAAAGGGACAGGTAACCAGTGCGGGTGTGATGTGTTTGGTGATAGAAAGGGTGGTGGGGGGTGGATAAGGTGCAGAAGCGGCTACTGAACATTTGGAAAAAAGAACCAGGAAAAAGGGGGTGGCGAGGATTCGAACTCGCGATGCAGTGCTAGCGCAAAGGGTGTGCTGCCACTGCGGTGGTGTGCGACTTCTTGTCAGGAAGGGCAGCGGGGTGGGGTTAAGATTCAGCAACGGTGTTTTATTTCCTGAAACTGAAACTGCACACGGGCGCTGACAGAACGGGGATCGCCCGCTGCCGGCGAGGAAACGATCACCGCTGCTGCTGCGATGGACGTGCGTGCGGTGCAACGTGACTACAACGAGGGCAACGGAGAGGGCAAGCTGGAGGGAGAGAGAGGCGAGGGGAGAGGAAAAAGGAGGCGCTCACCTCGGTTGGTCGAGCAGACGATCGGGGGGGTGGCCGTCGGCGTTAACGAACGGCGAGCTCGACGGCGCGTCCTCCCTGGAGTCCCCCGGCTCCCAGCGAGGAGACGAGGAAGAAGATGGAACCTCCACGGTCCCATTCCCGTGCTTGGCGCAGCTCGAGGAGGGCCGTGGTGGTCGGGGCGGCGGCGATGTCTGACGGCCAAGGGTGGAGGTGCAGGTTCAGAAATTTCAGAAAGAGGGCAGTGGCTTTTGGAGGGGAAATCGAGGGGGAGAGGAAGGATGGCGGCGATGGGAGAAGGAGGGGCTCTAGGGTTAGCGAGCAGAGGGGGTCGGTGGCTAGGTTTATGGGGGGAGCTTGGTACGGCAAGCATCAGAGGGGGAGGGAGATGGTCGTGTGGTGGTGCTGCAGTCGTACAGAGGTGACATCACGAGGAGGAAGAAAGGCGCCCTCCTCGAAGGGGTATGGGCCAGAGAGGGTGGGCTGGCCTGTTTAGCTCACCCCTCTCTTTTTTTTTTGCTTTGTTATTTCCTTTGTCTCCTTTTTTTTGTAAGGGATGAAGGAGAGAGAGGGATAAGAAAAGATTTTTGGGGGGTTTATTTATGAATAATTTTTATTAATTGCAAAACAGTAATTAAAGCAAGGTTAGTTATTGATTTCAAAATTTGAAATATTAGTTTGATTTTAAGTGGTTAGTTGAATTTCAAATAAGGTTTGATTTGGGAATTTTGGAAATAAACAAATTCTATTTAATAAGCTCAAGCAATTTTGCAAACATTATTGAATTTAATAGTTGGCAAGAATTTTAATGTTTAAACCACAATTTGATCATGTCAAATAAGAAGGAATTGATTTGAAATTTAATTTGCCATTAGGGTTTTAATCAAAAGGGAATTTTTTTATTAACAGGCAATTTAAATAAATTTCAATTTCAAACTATTTGAAAACAAGTTGAGTGGTTGAGTTGGCAATTTTTAAATTGGAAAATTTGGACATGTGTGAAAGTTTAAAGTGGTTTTGAATTTTGAGTTGTTTTGAAAACAGAATGCAATGCTCATGTGATGCATGTGATGCAAGCAAAAGAAAAACAACCAACTCTACTAAGGGTAACACCCTAGGTGTTACAGACGACACCACTAACAAGGGATTGCGCACTCGCAATCCACCTGTTAACCCGGGAGGGGAAAGAAGTTCAACTATCGATTCTTCATGCTTCCAGCTGATCTCCTCGACACCACTAACAAGAGATTCTCGACACCACTAACAAGGGAATCTTGCTCGGGCTGATGACGATGTTCTTCCACCAGGAATCTTCCGATGATCGAACCTATTAGGTTAAAGGCTCAGAAAACGTCCACCCACGTAGGATCCTAACACTTTGAAAGATAGACAAGGGGGGAAGACTCCAAAACAAATAAGATGGGAGGGGAAATAGAATAGGGATAAGGAGAAAATAAGAATCCTATTGAGATGTTTTTCCAAAATAGTTTAGCAGAAATAGTTTTTGACACTCTAGAAACAACGGCCGTTAGCGAGGTTATCCTACAGGCTTTGCGGACCCGTTGCTTCGATAACCATTCGTATCGAAACAATATCGGGAATCGGAACCAAGGCTCTGATACCATTTTGTGACGCCCCGAGATCGGGCACTATGCAAATTTCAGCATTCCCGCCAAAATCCACATAATAACCGATTCCAGGTTGCCACTTGTGATAACATTACAACAGTTCACGAATGTTCCGCAACAACAACAGAAAAGAGATATACAAGAGGACTCAAACGAGTCAGGGATACAACTGATACAACACAAGGATCCAAATAACAGCGGAAGAAACAACATAGCGTCCGGCTACGGACAAGATACAAATTGGACTAAGAGTCCTGAAGATAACCGAGAGCGTCCAATCCCTGCCCAGCCCAAGCCGGAGGGATTCCCAAGCTAATGTCGTCAGACTTCAAACCTGTTGACTGCAATATTGAATATGCAGCCATGAAAAAGATTCGTGGGTCAGTACGGTTAAGTACTGGCAAGTGGATAAACCATACTCACAAGATACCGGCATAGCCAGTCATCACAAGATACAAATACTTTGGGTTCAACGGGAAGGAAGGGATTGTTGCAAATAAGCGGCAGCGGGCTGCACTAACCAACTACAGAGACTCACTACAACATCCGGCTAAAAGAGGGGGATAAGATAGCATATCGTAACCAACTACAACTAACCACCAAACAAACCCATCCAATGTTACCCCCTACTAAGGAAGCAACCCAAGGATAACTCACACTGTTGGATTAATGATGGATCAAGTTATTGTGTCAATAAGACTATTACTAGTCAAGTATCATTAGTTTAGGTGTAAGTTGTTCTGAGTACTTGTTATCCAGTACTTTCACCAAGTTAACCATAACCGCGGAAAACACGGCTTCTCGAGAAGATTTAACCCTGCAGGGGTGCACCAATTTGGCCGTACACGTAAGAATAACCCGCCAGACGGGGGATCAACCCACCAAGCGAGGTACTCAACACAACCCAACTCTTCTTCGCATCAAGCCCAAAGCACCACGTGCTGTGCGTGCGCGGCTAATCGAGCCCCACGAAGAAAAGGGGACCCTCATAGCACTGGAAGACCACGCCGCCCTAAATGCCGACTACAAAAGTTCCACCCTGGCGCCAAGGGTTCGTACCTGCATATGCGTGCATCAAATGGAAAGCCCGAACTAAGTGTGGTGATTTGGACGAGATGCGAATCGAATCAAGTTGAGGGGGGCGCCCATACTCGCTTCCCACATGCGGTTAGTGCGCTCATCATGGATCAGTAGACAAGACCCTTTTCCTAATTAGGGTCGACACTAGCAGGCTTCAAAACCACGCCGGGCCTCCTGCCGGTGTCTTAACATCAAATTATTATTACCCAAAACATTAACATGTTGTTGATTGAATTGACACCCAGCTCTCAACTAAACATGTGATACGAAAGGAACAACAAGACTTGAGCGCAAACAACACTAAGCATGCAACTACGACACGAGGGCCAACAAGGTAAACAAACAACAGTTAATAGGAAGTGGAAGGAAGGCTATATCATGGCTGCAAGGTAAACAATACAATAGGATCGAGACACAAGCATCGAATCAACAGGCTACAATAAGAACAACGGAAAGAATCGGTAACAAGTGATGAAAAGCAGCCATTTGGCAGCAAGTGAGTATACTTGCCTGAGATCCAGCAAGTAGAGGTACATCCACAGAACTTGTCGTTGCTCACATCATCTCAACGTCCTATCCGGGAAGAAGCAACGAACCTCGAACAAACACCGGATGCAACAATTACTACTACGGCAAAAGATCCAGCATGATCAAGATATGGATGCATGACAAATTAATGGATGCATAGAAATAAACTAGTTGACATGATAAACAGATTTAAATGGACCCATATGCAATTGGATTGCATATGGAAAGCCCATGAATTAAGGGTGAAACAATTGCTTTACAACTAACCAATAGGTGAAAGTGGATTAGCATGATGCATGGATGAGGAAAACAGAAAAATAACAGCAATAGAAACAATTTGAAATAAGGTTTATCAAGTTTGGAATTTTAGTTATTAAGTTAAGAAAATTTTGGTTTCTTAAAGGTGTCACACAAGCATTTGTTGTTTTCACCAATTTTAATGGTTCAAAATAGATAACAAAGTTCATATTTGGAAAGAACACACAATTTTAGGTGGATTACATGTTTCACTTGTTGAAAAAGGATTTCAAATAAATTATTTATGAATTAAACAAGTTTAAGCAGGATTGAAATGAATTTAATTCAAACATGAACTTATTTGAATTTTCATTTGTTCAAAGCATTAAACCAAATTCATATTTGAAAATTTTATACTTTTATGGTTGGAAAACATATTTTATATGTCCCAAAAGAATTTAATTTGATCAAGTTATGAATTTAGCAATATTAAATGATTTAAACAAGGTTTAAATCATTTAACCAATTTTAATTATTCAAAACATGAAACAAATTTTATATTTGAAAAGGGGGTTTAATTTTGCATGGAAAACATATTTCATTTGTTGAAATTGGAATTAAAATGAGCAAGTTATTAGTTTGGCAATTTTAAATGCAATAAATAGGAAACAGTTGTTTTCAGCAATTTAAATTATTCAAAACAGCAAACAAAATTTATATTTGGAAAGTACATGAAAAATTGATTGGAAAACATATTTAGTTTGTTGAATTTGGAATTTTTATGCCCAAGTTATGGATTTTGCAAAATTAAGGGAATTAAGCAAGAATTCAAATGTTTCACCAATTTAGAATATTCAAAACAGTAAACAAATTTTATATTTGGATAGAACATTCAATTTGGGACAGAAAAAATATTTAAAAAGTTAAAATTGGAGTTAAGATGAATGAGTTATGCATGTTAGAAGGATAGGGTGCAAATCTGCCATTTTTATGAACCAGGGACTTGGAAATAATTTGACAGGGCTAGAAAATAACTGCAGGGACCTAGCTGTGATATCCTGGAAGTTTCTGTACAAAACCAAAAGGAATAAAAAGTTTTGGTTTAATGGGGGAGGGGGGACTCGAACCCCTGCCCTCCTGGGCGCGCAAAGGGACAGGTAACCAGTGCGGGTGTGATGTGTTTGGTGATAGAAAGGGTGGTGGGGGGTGGATAAGGTGCAGAAGCGGCTACTGAACATTTGGAAAAAAGAACCAGGAAAAAGGGGGTGGCGAGGATTCGAACTCGCGATGCAGTGCTAGCGCAAAGGGTGTGCTGCCACTGCGGTGGTGTGCGACTTCTTGTCAGGAAGGGCAGCGGGGTGGGGTTAAGATTCAGCAACAGTGTTTTATTTCCTGAAACTGAAACTGCACACGGGCGCTGACAGAACGGGGATCGCCCACTGCCGGCGAGGAAACGATCACCGCTGCTGCTGCTGCGATGGACATGCGTGCGGTGCAACGTGACTACAGCGAGGGCAACGGAGAGGGCAAGCTGGAGGGAGAGAGAGGCGAGGGGAGAGGAAAAAGGAGGCGCTCACCTCGGTTGGTCGAGCAGAAGATCGGGGGGGTGGCCGTCGGCGTTAACGGACGGCGAGCTCGACGGCGCGTCCTCCCTGGAGTCCCCCGGCTCCCAGCGAGGAGACGAGGAAGAAGATGGAACCTCCACGGTCCCATTCCCGTGCTTGGCGCAGCTCGAGGAGGGCCGTGGTGGACGGGGCGGCGGCGATGTCTGACGGCCAAGGGTGGAGGTGCAGGTTCAGAAATTTCAGAAAGAGGGCAGTGGCTTTTGGAGGGGAAATCGAGGGGGAGAGGAAGGATGGCGGCGATGGGAGAAGGAGGGGCTCTAGGGTTAGCGAGCAGAGGGGGTCGGTGGCTAGGTTTATGGGGGGGAGCTTGGTACGGTAAGCATCAGAGGGGGGAGGGAGATGATCGTGTGGTGGTGCTGCAGTCGTATAGAGGTGACATCACGAGGAGGAAGAAAGGTGCCCTCCTCGCAGGGGTATGGGCCAGAGAGGGTGGGCTGGCCTGTTTAGCTCACCCCTCTCTTTCTTTCTTTTTTTTGTTATTTCCTTTGTCTCCTTTTTTTTAAGGGATGAAGGAGAGAGAGGGATAAGAAAAGATTTTTGGGGGGTTTATTTATGAATAATTTTTATTAATTGCAAAACAGTAATTAAAGCAAGGTTAGTTATTGATTTCAAAATTTGAAATATTAGTTTGATTTTAAGTGGTTAGTTGAATTTCAAATAAGGTTTGATTTGGGAATTTTGGAAATAAACAAATTCTATTTAATAAGCTCAAGCAATTTTGCAAACATTATTGAATTTAATAGTTGGCAAGAATTTTAATGTTTAAACCACAATTCGATCATGTCAAATAAGAAGGAATTGATTTGAAATTTAATTTGCCATTAGGGTTTTAATCAATTGGGAAATTTTTTTATTAACAAGCAATTTAAATAAATTTCAATTTCAAACTATTTGAAAACAAGTTGAGTGGTTGAGTTGGCAATTTTTAAATTGGAAAATTTGGACATGTGTGAAAGTTTAAAGTGGTTTTGAATTTTGAGTTGTTTTGAAAACAGAATGCAATGATCATGTGATGCATGTGATGCAAGCAAAAGAAAAACAACCAACTCTACTAAGGGTAACACCCCAGGTGTTACATTTGAGCCTGAATTCGATCCTCCAATTCTTCCAACTCACGCTGGCGCTCAGCCATCCCTTGCCTCTCAGCTTCTACTTCCCTTCTCTGTTGCTCCAATGCCCGGCGGGCTACATCTAGGTCTCGAGCACGCGCCGCTGCGTTTTCTGGGGTTATCACTGTTGCCAATACGGTAGGATCCAAGATCAAATTGTTGCGGAATAGAGCCGGATTTTGTGGACGTGAAGTTCTTTCTCCCGTTGCTCTTTTTGCCATGAACCCAAACATATTCCTATTCCGCTCACTTTCCCCTGTTCCAGTAGTGACAGAGGCCGGGTCTCCATCGACCCGGGCTATGACCGGATTTCCATTAGCCGGTGTTTGTTGTTGGGCCAGCGCTCGCCCTGCTCCAGCCGCGGCCACAGACACGTCGCCCTGATTAAGATTAATTGCAGGGGCTGTGTAGACCGCGACTCGGCGCGCGATGCCTGGCGACGATTCGTATTCTTCCTCTTCGTCACTATCTTCTTCGTACCGATCCTCAAGCAAGTGCAGGATATTCTCGGTATCATCTTCTCCCATAACCCGGCCACGCGGGGTCCATATCGGCTCCTTCGGCTGTTCCCTCTTCGTGGTGGGCTCCTTCTCCGGATCTACCGTCCCGATCAGTTCTTCTTCGTCCGATTGAACACAGGTATCGTCCCCTGACACAGAATCACATTCATTATGGTCAGAAACAAAACCAGATGCACGTACCACACCGACGAACACGTTGACCCGGCCGATCGTGACGACAGATCCGGTTTCCAGCAGATCCGACTCTGGCCCCCAGCCAAAGTCGTCCACGATCTTCTCTCCTTCTGGGTTGGTGATGATCTCGCCGATGACGAGGTCCTTCATGCTTTCCCGAGCTTCTCCCGTGATGTAAACACCTTTGAACGTAGGCCCCACGGTGGGTGCCAACTGTCGTGGGATAATCACGGCAGACGTTACCAGGGGTAACTTACTTTGAGGCAAATCGACTCTGGTGTTTGGGAGAGGGTTTAGCTCAGGGGAAATCATGTTATCTGGTGATCTGGTAGCTCGGGCTGCAATGTCCCCGAGACTCCGATCTAGGGTTACAAATATCGATTCACGCACTACTAGAACACTCGAATATCTAAAATAAACTCTTGGTCTCTCTGTCCCAGGAACCGGTTTATATATTACCCGGCTCTCTGGCTTCTTATACAAGACATACCCGGTATCCTACCCGGAATACTTACATAACCCTAGCTTCCATAATCTTGGCTCCCAAGGTTCGGATTACAAGATCCACGCTCTCTCTTGGGCCTTCTAGAAACTCCTCCACCTTGGGCGGGGTCTTGCGTGATTTCCTTCGGGCCGGGTTCCACCTAGACATGAGCCTGCCGGGTTATCATCCCCCTACAAACCCCTCGTGCTAGTTTTAGGTTCCTTACGCACACCATCGCTGTCGACCACCGTGAATGGTTCTCGGACGGCGCCGACCTGGTTTGGGCACCGCTCCGGACGCCTTTTCTTAGCTTGGGGAATGGTCTTAGAGCCACCGCCCGCGCCACTATCAGTTGTTTCTCCTCCTCTCCCCTATTTCTCCTTGGCATACTCCCTTTCCTCATCCTTGGTAGGGTTATAATCAGGACCATCGCCAGCAATGTTGCCCCTTTGTTCATTCTGCTTCTCTAAGAACATCATATGGTAATGCGCCCCCAAGTCTTGTTCAGAATTACCGGCGTCGGTGTCCTCGTTTCGGTTTTCGGGAGACGACATTGCTACCGTGTTTCAAGGGGTTCACACTGTTCTTTCAAAGAAGTCGTAATATTAATTTTATTATTTTAGACATATCTAACAAAGGGGCCACAAATGGTTGGAAATCAACCAATAATGATGACTCTCGGGGCGGCACTCGATGGTTGTCTCTCAGGGCGGTGCAGGTGTGTCTAACAACTATAGTACAAGCGGGAGGGCGGCATGTAACATCCCTACTTTTGTGTAATAAAGAGAGGTGTTGTGTACATGGCATGATGCATGAAAAATGGACCAAAAATTTTCTTTTAAAAATTAATCAGTGAAACAACAGAAATCACTTATTCTAACCTTACACAAACTTGTTATATAAAGTTCTTCAAAATGAACCAAGCTTATGATAGAAATATCACATTTTTGGAGATCTTTCCAACGAATTTTCTAGTGCAATTTTTGGTTTCCAAAAAGGCCCTCAAAACCTCTTTTTCCTTCTGTTTTTAGCCTTAGAAGGACCTTTCTGTGATTTCTCAAAACTTCACAGGGGGTTTTCTAGGAAATTATTTTTCCCTTTTCGTTTTCTTCCTTGTCGCCGGCCATAAGGAGGAGAACGCCGACGCGCGCCACCTCCTGCTTCCCCCTCGCGACGTGGACGACCAGAAGAACCCCCAGGGTGCCGTCCGGATCGAGTAGACCCCCACGGAACCCCCCGGTCGCCCTCCTCTTTCTCTCTGTTTCTCTTCTCGCCACAGAACCGTCCCCTCGCCGTCGATCCGCCGCCGACATTGTTCCACCGCCTCCTCGCCCTCCCCGAGCAGCTCATCAGGACCGTGCCGCCCTCCTCTTCATCCTCGAGCACGCAGGGACGCCGGGATGGCTTACGCGCGGCGAATCGCGCCGTCTTCCTCCCCTCCGGCCGCCGGGATTTTATCCACCATGCCGTCAATTCCGTCCTCTCCCGGCCCCGCTGAACGCTCCGGCAATCTTCTGGTGAGCTCACCCTCCTCCCTGACCCCTCCGTTTCCCTCCTCCCGTTCGAATTCGTGGAAACCGCCGACGGCCGAGGCCCTCCGCCGCAGAACATCCACGCCGGCTCGCCACCGTTGCTTCCCAGCAAGCGAGGCCGCCCCCGTTAGACTCCCCTTGGCGAGAGGAAGCCAACGGGCCAAACGGCACGCCCGGGAACCGCCGGAATCGTCGCCGGCGAGCACACCCGTCCCCAGCCAGCCACCGTGTGGCGTCACGGTGACGTCATCGTGACGTCACCCACCCACGTGTCGCGCCAGGGTTTTCCCTGTTTTCTTTTATTTGTTTTCAACTGATAAGTGGGCCCCACAGAAAATGGAAAATAATAGAAAATAACTAAAACTTATAAAATAAATAACTTTCAACTTATAACTCCAAAAATTATGAAAAAATATGCAAACTGTTCAGAAAAATATGAGCTATCTGTTTATACCATTTCCATCCATGTTTGAAAAAGTTCAAAATGAGGTCATATTTGGAGTTTGAATTAAATTCATTTAAATATTGAAAATAAAGTTTTAATTCAATAAAATTAGAAAATTAAGTGTAATATAACAAAATGATCAGTGAAACAAATGAAACCTATCTATGGGGTTCCTCAAGTATTTTGAGCAAGTAATCTTGGACACACCCCTAAACTATGGTTTTCTCCCCCTCCGGTGATTATCGTTTACGACGTAGAACCCTAGATTTCTGTTCTTTCTTTCAACCTTTAAATCAGTTGCATTATTTTGATCATGCATACATATTATGCATTGCACAGTTACCATGTACTGATTGTTTGCCTTCTTTCCGGTGTTGCTCGTTATCGGTAGACCGAGACCTAGAGGTTGATCCGGCCTTCTACGACAACCCCAGTTCCACCTTCGACGAGCAAGGCAAGCACAACCTCATGGCTCCACCCATGTTTTGAGTCTTTCAACCTCTTACTCACGCATGCGATTCAACTTAGTTTTGAGTCTGTTAGAGTTAACCTATCCACTGCATGACTGACTTTATATGTCACCTTCATACCTGTTTACCCTCCTAGTATGACTAGGGTTGTTTGAGTAACGTAGAGCCTTGTGTGTTCAATGCTTAGACATGCTTAGTCTTATGATCTGCTTCATCCGGCTGATGAATGCTGATAATGCGTGAGTCTAGTCTGAAAGGTGTTTATGCTTTGATGTGGTTGAATAACATGATTAACATGGCATGGATGTTGAGGCCACTGTGGGTTGTGGTTTTTGTCACGTTCATGCCCCTAGGTGCGAGTTCTCGCCTTCGAAACCAAGACTGAACGTGCAGCCACACACGGGCCAATGAACCCCGCTCGGCTAACTAACTTGTTTATTCACTTCCATGGGTCACATAGATTGAGGTTTCCATTTGCGGGTGTGTCATAAAACGTTTTGGAGAAAACTAGGGCGTGACCGGGACCAGTGATGGACGTACACGGATCTTGTCCCGACTCATAGAACAGGTGCCGTCAGGAGGTGGCCAACTCCTTGTTGACAGGGTGGCCATGTTTGGGTTGACTCATGGATAGGGCTAAGCAAGGTAAAGGCCGTGGTCGACCACACTCTGCCGTGCTCTTAGAGAGGAGTGTTACCGTGTGGCGTTAAGAGTTGGTTGACACGTTTGGGTAAAGTGTACCCCCTGCAGGGATAAATTTCCTCGAGAAGCCGTGTCCACGATTATGGACGACTTGGCAATGGATTCTGTAATCATAGACAACTCTAACGGAATGACTAAAACTTGTGGACAACGAATGAAGGATGCCTCCTCGACTACGTCGAGAGGGGTGATTCTTGTAGCATAAGGTAGTCTGGAAATGAGAAAGTACTGGTGGACAAAAGAACATGATGATCTCAGTAGTTGAGTAGATTCATCTTCAGTTTTAGAAATGCTCTATTACACGTGCTACTTCTTCCTCGACTTCGGAAAACAAAGATAGCTTTACGCAAAAGAACTTAGAAGTCAAGTATTGCTGAGTACCTTTTGTACTCAACCTTGCCTCGTTGTTGTTTTGTTTCAGACTTCGGTGATGCAGCTGAAGAAGGGTTCTAACTCAATGTCGATGAGTAGTTACGGGTTCCCAGGTGGCAGCCTGGTATCTGTAGTATGGGTTTGGCTACGTTGCTTATGTTTCAGACTCTTAGTCATTTTGTTGTCTAGTTGTATAGCAACATATTTTCTTTCGCTGCTTGTTGTAATGTTGGGTTGCTTGACCTATGTTGGTCGTGTAACCTCTGCATGTAAACTACTCTAGTATGACTTGTTTAATACAACTTTCATGTCTAGAGTGCTGCTTTGATCGGTTGTTGGTTTCGAGCCCGTTGTTATACAGTTTGGCTATGCCTGCATAGTTGTCGCAGTCGAGGGGTTGTGGAGCCGATGATCCATGTCCGAGCCCGCCTGCCGATGTGATTCGGCCTGGGGGAGGTAACCCTAGTAACCCTCGATTGTGTTGCACTTTTCGGGACACATAGCAGCTCTGTATAACTTTGGTCCTGTTCCTTCAGTTTCATCTAACTCGTGGACGCTTGGGTATGCATAATTGGTTATGACTAGCATGGATACAAGGAGTAGTAGACTGTGTTGATCTGGCCTACGTACCGATGAATCCGGTCTGCATGCCGTTGTTTGTTGCGGCCGGGGCTGGTAACCCTGAAGCCCTTGTGAGTCCATGGCTAGGAGCACATAACAGTATGTATATCTCTCGGTCCGGGGTCTGACAAGTCATGGTATCAGAGCAGGACTGCTTGTAGGAAACCCTCGCCTTTGGTCGATGTTGAGTCTAGAACTTGTGAAAACTATTTTGCAAAGACAAAAGAGTTATGAAAACCTTCTTAGGATTCTTTTTACTCCTTGCCTGGTATCGCTCTAACTCTGAGTCACCGTACCTCATTTGTTTTAATGTGTGTGGTTTCCCTTGTGTTGTCTCAAAAGTTAGGAGAAAAATCATTGGGTGTTTTCTTCTGAGTACTTTGTTTCAGATTGTTATGGTTCCAAATCCAAATCATTTCTTCTTGTCTTTTGACATCTTGCAAATGTGTTTGTTTCAGATGACCTCTGGACAGGTTGTTCGACACACTCTTTGCCTTGGAGTTCCAGGTTTTCCCTATCTTTTAGCCTCAGCCTCTGCAAACCTAGGAGCCCATTGGTATCCTGTGTACACTGTGTATGAGCAGTACCGTGACTTTAATCAGTCCAGGTACCTATGTGTTGTCCGTCTCCCACAGTTAGATGGTAACATCAATCTTGCTATGCACTACTCTGAGGGTCTTGGTTTCACCGTTGAGATGGTTGTGCAGGATGCAACACGACACTGTCTTAACATGCTTCGTCATTACTATCCAAACCATGATAATAGCCCTTTCCGTTATTGTCCTGGTTCTGAACCTACTCTTGATGGGTGTTTCACCCATACCTTTGTTGATTCCTCCCAGGAGGAAGATCCTAGACTTAGGTGCACCGCTGATCTCCTTGTTGCTTATGCTCGTCGTGAGCGTGAGCTTAGTGCACTAGTCAACACCCTTGCAGCTAGTCTCAGGACTATGACAGATAGAGTGAGGCCATTTGTTGAGAGTGGTCTTGTTCCAACCTCTGAGATAGAGCTTCCATCTGTACTTGTGCCTTCTTCGGTCGCGTCTCCAGATGTTGGAGCTGATGTTCCCCCTCGTGGACGCATGAGGAGGCCTAGGATGGTGCGTGGTGTACCACAGTCTCATCATGGACCGCATGATGAGTCCGTTCGTCGCTACTATGGTGCTCCGGTTCCACTTCCTTTCGACTTTGGAGGATACTGAGACCGATGTCGGTTCCAGCTAGAGTAATCTTTGCTTTTGTGCACTCGAAACCCGAAGTTGTAGAAAAATAATGTATAGGAGCAGAACTTCGGTGATGTGTATCTACCGTACTCCCTTCAGTGTTGTATGTACCTAAGCTTGTATGCTTGTACCGCCACTACGTATGGTTTGTGTAACATCCCAAGTATGAAAACTTACCATTTAGAATGTTTGATTTCTTGTTTATTAAAGTATTGCATCATGTCATCATGCTCATTGCCTTGTTTGCATTTGTTTACTTTGTTTTCCACTTGTTTGCTTCTGTTTTACTCTGTTTTCACATTTGAAATTCAAACTTTGTTCAAACATTTAATTCATACTTGTTATGTTACAACCTCTTAAATAAAAATTTCAAATAAAAACAACCATTGTTTCCATGTAAATCCATAATGTTCAACCATTTAAATTATGGCTTTTCATAATTTAATTATTTCCAAATGGTATTTCAAATTCAAGTCAAATCACCAAACATCACCCCAATTTGAAATCATAAAATTACCAAAACCATGCTACTCATTTGTTCTATTTAATCAATAGGGTTCACCCTATTAAAAACATTGTTTTCAATATTAATCATTTAATTATCAAATTCATTAAAAATGGAATCAATTTACAAACAGCAATTTTAAATTTGAAACTTTGAGAAAACAAAGTTGGCAAGCAGTTGTTTTGGTAATTACTAGCTCACCCTAATTTTTCTAAAAAATTTCACTAACCCCAAAAATCTCTTTTCTTCCTTTTCTATTTGTTGCAAAAAAAAACAGAAGAATAAATTTTTTAAAAAAAATAAAAAACGCGCGCAGCAGAGGCAGGTGGGCTCAGCCCCGCGCGAGCCAGCCCACCACTTACCTCCCGCGCGGCCCGCGTACCGCTTCGCATCGCCTCCTCCTCCTTCTTTTCGTACGGCAGCGCATCCACCACTGCCACGGCGGCAGCAGTGGCGCTCCGACGGCCAGCAGCGCCTCTGGCCCCCTATAAAGCAGCCCTAGGCTCCCCTGGCGCCGCACTGACCTAGCCGCCCACTCCATCCCCTCGCGCCGCCGTCTTCCTCTCTCTCCCCGGCGAATTTTCGCCACCTCTGCCACTGCAACCGAACGCCGCCGTTTCTGAATTCCGATGACCACCGCCGCCATGGACCTCCTCCACCCTAGCTAGCCACCGAAACCGCACCGCCGTTTCATCCTCTTCCCCGACGACACCTCCGTTGAGCTCGAGAGGGCCCGTAGCCACGCCGCCATCCGCGCCGCTGTCGGCAACTCCCACCTCACCGGAGCTCCGTTGACTGAACCCGAGAGGCTCACCGCCGTTGCCATCATCCTCATCCCCGTCTGACCGCGGGAATCGCATCTCCTCCTCTCCCTCGACCGTCTGGACATCCTCGTGGAGCTCGACGCTGTCTGGATCGCCGCCGCCATCCTCACAGCTGCCGCGGCGATCACCTCACCGTCGACCACCTCTGCAACCTCCAGGTGAGCACACCACCGTGCACCTCTCCCTCCTCCCTGCCCTCTCTGACACGCGAGCACACGCACGTTCTGCACACCCGCACGCACACGAGCCAGCGTCCAGCAGAGCAGCGTGATCGCCGCCGGCGAGCGTCGAACTCCGTCAGGTTTCAGAAGCGATTGTTCGTCAGTTAAATTCAGATCCACGAGTTACACCTTAACCTGTTTGCGTCCCTGTTACTGATAAGAATCGATCGCTTACCGCACTGGTGCAGTGCAGTGTGCGCGCACGGGCAGGTCCAGGGTTCGAGTCCCTGGCTCGCGCGATTAAAACCACATTTTTGCACCGAGTGCTGACAGGGTGGCCCCCCCTGTCAGCCACTGCGTTGCCACGCAAGCACACACTGGCCCAGGGCCCATCTGGCAGTGCCTTGGGCTAGCTCTCTGTGCGGTAACAAAAGTTTTAAAGCTTTTCTGTTTAAATCTAAATCCTTTTAAATTAACAGATTGGTCCCTAATTTGGAAATGCAAATAACTTTCATTTTAAAAACTCAAATAATAAAAATAAAATATGTGCACTGCTCTAAATTAAATTATCTATCTATTGGTAATATTTGTTTTCTGTTTTGAATTTTCCAAATGCATTTCAAATTTGAATTCAAACAATTCATTTGTAATTTGATAAAATCCATAACTAATTCATACTTAATCCAAATAATGCAAATAAAATATGTTTTCCATGCTATTTCAAACCACCTATTCAAATATAAATTTTGTTTCATGGTTTGAATAATTAAAATTGTTTAAATAATTTAAACCTTGTTTAAATCATTTAAATTTGTTAAAATCATAACTTGCTCAAATTAAAATATTTTTGAACATGCAAAATATGTTTTCAAACTAGAAAAGTATGAACTTTTCAAATATGAATTTGAAATTTATGTTTGGAACAAATAAAATTCAAATAATATTTAAACTTGTTTAAAATTCATTTAAGACTTGTTTAATCTTGTTTAATTCATGATTAAATCATTGTAATTCCTTTTTCAATATTTGAAACATGTAATCCAACTAAAATTTTGTATTCTTTTCAAATAGGAATTTTGTTAATTATTTTGCACAATTTAAATTGGTGAAAACAACAACTATTTGTTTTTCTCGAGTCTGTTACCCGTTACTTTCTGTTACTATATGCTATTATGTTCTGGGGGCTCGATGTTAATCAATCAACCTGTTAATAATAATATGCTGATAAGGCACCGGCAGGAGGCCCTGTGTGGTTTTGAGGCCTGCTAGTGTCGACCCTAATAGGAAAAGGGTCTTGTCTACTGATCCATGATGAGCGCACTATCCGCATGTGGAAAGCGTGTATGGGCGCCCCCCTCAGTTTGATTAGATTCGCATCTCGTCCAAATCGCCTCATTTAGTTCGTGTTTTCCATTTGCCGCATGCATGTTTTTGCGAGCCCAGCGCAGGGTGGAACTTTTGTAGTCGGCATATAGGGGGACACGTTCTTAGAGTGCTTTGAGGGTCCCCTTTCTTCGGGGCTCGATTAGCCGTATGCCCAAGGTGCTTTGGGCTTGATGCGAAGAAGAGTTGAGTTGTGTTGAGTGCCCCGCTTGGTGGGAGGCATCCCATCTGGCGGGTTATTCTTACGTGTACGGCCAAATTGGTGCACCCCTGCAGGGATAAATCTTCTCGAGAAGCTGTGTTTTCCGCGGTTATGGTTGACTTGGTGAAAGTACTGGCTAACAAGTACTCAGAACAACTTACATCTAATTAATGCTACCTGACTAGTAATAGGCTTATTGACACAACAACTTGATCCATTATTCATTAATCCAACTGTGTGAGTTATCCTCGGATTGCTTCTTTGGATAAGGGGCGAGATCCAGGATGGGTTTGTTTGGTGGTTAGCTATAGTTGGTTACGATACGCTCTCTTATCTTCTTTCTGTTAGCCGGAAGTGGTAGAATCTCTGTAGTTGGTTAGCGCAGCCAGTTGCAGCATCTTTTATATCCCCTTTCTTCCGTTGAACCCAAGGCATCTGTGCTTGGTGTTGACGGGCTACACTTTGGTGAACTGTGAGTCTTGCTTGCCAGTACGTTTATGTACTGACCCCTTTGGGGCTGTGGTTTCCGCAGACTACGCTTACGAGGATCCCAGTGACGGCTACTACGTGGAGTTTGACGAGGCTGCTGACGAGTAGGTAGCGGACCCGGGCAGGATCCGAGACTACGTGGATGGGCTCCGTCTTTCTTTCAGTTCCCGGCTTCTTAAGCCTATTTGGATTTGTCTGTACTCAGACCCTTTGAATGCTTCCGCTGAGATGTAATGATGTTATGTTGGGACATGTGTCCTCTGGATGATTGTATTTGCTATCTCTGCTCTAGTGAGAGCTATTTGCAACTTATTTCCATCTTTTGTGTCTTAGAGATATGTTGTGCTATCATTCTGTTACAAGCCGTTGACGTACCATGTGTGTATGGTATGAAGTACGTCAATGGTAGGGTCCTGATTTCTATGGGATAGTTTACGTCGACGCTGAACAGATAGGGGTTGGTTGTCACACATACGTGTGTTGGCCTACTCGTAAGAGGACGCGGGTGCCGGTAAGCCCCGTAATCCAATCTACTACTGTTCAACGGAACGACGAGTATCCTTTAGAAGTCCGGGTGCGACAAATGGTATCAGAGCCTGTCTGCCTGTAGGATCCCTTTTACTGGTCGCAGTTGAGTCTAGAAACTATTTTGTAGCTATATAGGAAAAATGAAACGTGAGAGTAGGAATTCTGCCATTTTTCTTCTTTCCCCACCCACCCACCCTTTTCTGGTAAGGAAGTGCAACGTTGTTTTTTGTCCTCACCTAAACTTTCAAGTTAGGTTTTCACGTGTTTTGGGTTCTCCGTAGTACCTCAGGATTTTTGGTCTCGTGTTTCCCGATGTTGCTTTAATATCCTGTTCTTTTCAACATCCTTATCGTCTGTTGAAACCTTGTTGTTGCTTTCCACTTCATTTCTCTACCGGCGTCTAATCTAAACTTCCCCAAATCATCTGCAGATGGATCTCAGGTTCTACCCGCAGGTGGTTCGGATGACTCGTTGTGAGAGCACCGCCGGTTATCCGGAGATGCTGAGAGACATGGTCACTTATCTGGGATTCCGTTGGGCACCAGAGTACCAGGTCTACGAGCAGCAGCGAGAGTTTGACCAGACCTACTACCAGGCTATCGTCTACATTCTGTCAGATGATGGCATGAGCGTTGTCCACTGCTACGAGGCAGTAGGTTCCACAGTGGATATGGCCGTGCAGCAGGCAGCTTATGTGAGTCTCACCGTCCTTCGTGCTGACTACTGGGGATTTGACGATTCTATCTATCGCCACATCCCCCGTGGTTATATCACTTCGGAGGGAGCTCACTTCACTCTCTACGACAACTTGGATGTCTACGAGCATGATAACACCAGGCTGCACACCACTGCTCAGTTTGTGAGGCACAGTGACGCAGTTGCCACCACACTTTCTCAGGAGTTGGCCTCAGTCAGAGAGCAGCTCTACCTTGCTTTGACTCGTCTGGCGACGTACACCACAGGCTTTGTTGGAGATGAGCGCTTTGCACGTTTCGATCAGCCAGTTGGTCGTCGTCTGCCAGATGCTGGAGGTTACGAGCCGATCAGAGGTCCACTCCTCAACCTCGGTGCTGGTTACACTGGGATTCCACGCTTTGGAGCACAGGGAGTCGACGCTATGTACTTCACCACACCTAGAGTCGCTCTCAGGCCACGTCAGATCTATGTGGAACGTCGTTCTACCTACTTTCGTGGGCGTTCTCCTCACCGTACCCCTCGTCGTACTGCTCACCGCCGTCCTGCGTGATGAGCATGGGAGTACCGATGTATCCATACCTAGCTATGTTTAGTTATCCTTTGGCTTTTGAACCATTTGTGGTGTGTTGGATATTCTGATGTATTTGAACATGTGATGATGTACCTGTTGGTTATCTATTCATGCGTCGGAATAATCTCGCTTTCGGTTACCAAGTCTACCCTTTTCTGTTGATTGTGCTAAAATGCATGTCTATTCAGGATGCCGCCAACAAGGAACAACCCGCCTGAGCCACCGCCAATCACGGAGCTGTTGACTCAGATGACTCAGGTCGTGACGCAGATGGCCCAGTTCCAGGCAAATCAGCACAACAACCAGAATGCTCCACAGGTCAGCATCAAGGAGTTCCTCAGTCTGGGTCCGAGAGCTTTCGTGGCAACACGCGAGCCTCTGGATGCTGATGACTGGATCCGGGAGATGGCCAGGGCTCTGGACATTGCTCACGTTGCTGAGGAAGACAAAGTCAAGTATGCCACCTACCTACTAAAGGGTCAGGCAGCTACTTGGTGGGAGAACTACCAGACCATGAGAACTGGCTACCCAATCACCTGGGGCTGTTTCAAGGATGCCTTCCTGAAGCACCACATCCCAGATGGTCTCATGGAAAGGATGTGTGAGGAGTTTTGCTCTCTTAAGCAAGGCAAGCTGGACGTCATCGGCTATCAGAACGAGTTCAATCGCCTCGCTCGATACGCTGGTGATGAGGTGTCCACTGAGGCTAAGAAGATGGCAAGGTTCCGCCGAAGTTTTAACCCGGAACTCAAGTACGCACTCACCAACATCAAGTGCAAAGACTTCGAGGAGCTCGTGAACACCGCGCTCAATGAAGAAAATGGGCGCAAGGCGTTCGAGGAGTCTCGGAAGCACTCGCGTGAGGGTGGTTCCTCCTCCAACATGACCACCCCTCCGCAGAAGCGTCGCATCTGGGTGCCAAATAGTGCTGTCACTCGGGCTCCATATGCCCAAGCTTCCCCAGGCTTTGCTCCCCGCCCACCCAACCCATCTCAGATGCATGGTCAGAGGGTTCCAATGGGGCAGCCAAGGCCAGGTCCTCCTCGTGTCGTCACTTGCTTCAAGTGCAAGGAGACGGGACACTACGCCGACAAGTGCACTCAGAGGCAGCTACCTCCACCACCTCGCCCCAACACCAACCAGGCAATGGTGCGTGCTCCCCCGGCTAAAGCCTTCAACTCCAACAACAGGCATGTCGGGAGGACCGCGAGGGTGAATCATATCAAGGCCGACAAAGCTGAGGAAACTGCTGACGTCGTTCTCGGTATATTACCCGTAAACTCTTTTCCAGCTAAAGTGTTGTTTGATACCGGAGCATCGCATTCTTTTGTGTCAAAGATCTTTGCAACAACGTACAACCTAGTTCTGGTTCCACTAAGCAATCAAATCACCGTTCACTCTCCGGGATCTCAAATGTTGACTTCCAAGATAAGTAAGGACAATCAAATCCTAATTGGAGGTCGCATATTCCTTGCTTCACTCATGTTGCTGGGAAATTCTGACATTGATGTCATCCTTGGAATGGATTGGTTGAAGACCAATGAAGCTAAAATTGACTGTGCTCAAAAGTCAATAACTCTCTCCCACCCTTCTGGCCAGATAGTCTATTCTCCAAATGAATCAAGTTCTGTTCAGCTATACACACTCGATGCAAAACCTCTACCTCTACTTGAAAATGTTCCGGTGGTTTGTGAATTCCCTGACGTCTTTCCAGAAGAGTTGCCAGGGATGCCTCCGGACAGAGCAGTTGAGTTCGTGATCGAGCTTGAACCAGGTACTGCTCCAATCTCTAAGCATCCATACAAGATAGCTCCTCCTGAACTAAAATTGTTGAAGGAGCAAATCGATATGTACATGGAGAAAGGTTACATTCAGCCTAGTTCCTCCGCTTGGGGTTGCCCAACCCTGTTCGTTGCCAAGAAGGACCAAACAAAGAGACTCGTGGTTGACTATCATCCTCTCAACGAGAAAACCATCAAAAACAAGTATCCAATTCCTCGTATCGATGATCTTTTTGATCAACTTGCTGGAGCCTCAATATTCTCAAAGTTGGATTTGAGGATGGGTTACCATCAAATAAAGATCAGAAAGGAAGATATTCCAAAAACAGCTTTCACCACTCGGTACGGTCTATATGAATACACCGTCATGTCCTTTGGTCTCACCAATGCACCGGCGACATTCTCTAGACTCATGAATTCTGTCTTCCATGAATACCTCGACAAGTTCGTTGTGGTATATCTCGATGACATTCTGGTCTACTCAAAATCTGAGGAAGAGCATGGAGAACATCTTCGTCTCACTCTCATGAAACTTCGCGAGCATCGTCTATATGCCAAATTCTCCAAGTGTGAGTTCTGGATTCCAGAAGTTGCTTACCTTGGTCATATCATCTCTGCCAAAGGCATAGCCATTGATCCAGAAAAGGTTAAAGCAATTGTTGATTGGAAACCCCCTAAGACGGTGAAGCAAGTCAGAAGTTTTCTTGGCTTGGCTAGCTATTGCCGTCGTTTCGTCCAAAACTTCTCCAAGATTGCCAAACCTCTCACTGATCTCACAAAGAAGGACAAGAAGTTCGTTTGGTCTCCACAATGTGATGAGAGTTTCAATCTCCTGAAGACTAAACTCACTTCTACACCAGTTCTGGTTGGCCCAGATACTACCAAACCTTTCCAGATATTCTGCGATGCATCTCTCCAAGGTCTAGGTGCAGTTCTTATGCAAGAACGTCAAGTTGTGGCTTATGCTTCACGTCAGTTGAATGCACATGAGCAAAACTATCCCACACATGACCTTGAACTTGCAGCAGTTGTGTTTGCCCTCAAGAAATGGAGACAATACTTGTTGGGTAACCGCACTAAAATCTTTTCCGATCATAAGAGTCTGAAATACATCTTCACTCAGCCAGATCTAAACCTCAGGCAAAGGAGATGGATTGAAAAGATTAAAGACTTTGATCTTACCATTTCTTACACTCCAGGCAAGGCTAATGTTATGGCCGATGCTCTCAGTCGCAAGTCCTATTGCAATAATCTCATGATCATGGAAAGCCAACCTCCACTTCATGAAGAATTCCAGAAACTGAACCTTGGTCTTGTTCCTCAAGGATACCTGGCAAACTTGACAGCTGGTCCAACTCTCGAGGACAAGATTCGTTCAGAACAACTTCGTGATGCTGAAATCAAGAAGATTGTAGAGCACATCAAAGAAGGCAATGATAAATTCAAGTCCTTCTTAATTGAGGACAAGGGAACTGTGTTCTTCGAAGGACGCATTGCAGTTCCTCAGATTCAAAGTCTCAAAGATGTCATTCTCAAGGAGGCTCATGAAACTCCTCTCTCCATCCACCCTGGAAGTACAAAGATGTACCAGGATCTCAAGACACTGTATTGGTGGCCTGGCATGAAACGTGAAATTGCTCAATACGTTTCTGAATGCGACGTTTGTCAACGTGTTAAGGCAGTCCATCAGAAAACAGCCGGTCTATTCCAACCTCTGAAAATTCCTGAGTGGAAGTGGGACATGACTGAAATGGACTTCGTCACTGGTTTTCCAAAGTCCAAGAGGGGCAACGATGCAATCTTCGTTGTCATTGATCGTCTCACTAAAGTAGATCGCTTCTTTGCTGTCAAAGAAACAATCTCAGCTAGCCAGTTAGCAGAGCTCTACACAGCAAAGATTGTTCCCCTTCATGGTGTTCCATTGGAAATAAGCTCAGACCGTGGAAGTATCTTCACTTCTCATTTCTGGAAGAGTTTTCAAGAAGCATTGGGCACCAAACTTCTGTTCAGCACAGCTTATCACCCTCAGTCTCAGGGGCAAGTCGAAAGAGTCAATCAGATTCTCGAGGATATGCTCAGAGCATGTGGTCTCTCCTTTGGCATGAAATGGGGGGATTGCCTTCCATATGCTGAATTCTCCTACATCAACAGCTTCCAGGCAAGCCTAGGCATGGCACCATTTGAGGCATTGTATGGCCGCAGATGCAGGAGTCCAATCAATTGGTCTGGAGCTGGTGAACATTCACTCTTAGGCCCTGACATTGTTAAGGAAGCCGAGGAGAAAGTTCGTATCATTCGTGACAATCTCAAGATTGCTCAGTCTCGTCAGAAGAGCTACTATGACAGCAAGCACCGGGATATGATCTATGCACCTGGTGACAAAGCATAACTCCGTGTAACTCCCCTCAGAGGCACTCATCGTTTTGGTGTGAAAGGAAAGCTTGCACCAAGATACATTGGTCCTTTCAACATCCTCTCAAGGCGTGCGGAAAATGCCTATCGTCTTGAACTTCCAGAAAAGCTATCCAAGGTGCACGATGTGTTCCACGTGTCACAGCTCAAGAACTGTTTCAAAGATCCAGATCGTGCAGTTGATCATGATTCCATCGAACTGCAAGATGATCTCTCTTATGAGGAGCACCCTGTTCGTATTCTCGATGAGACCGAGCGTAAGACTCGCAACAAGAGCTCCAAGTTCTTGAAAGTGCAGTGGTCGCATCATTCCGATAAAGAGGCAACATGGGAGACCGAAGAGGATCTTCGCAAGAAGTATCCGGACCTTTTCTCTTCTCAGTAATGAATCTCGGGGCGCGATTCCTTCAAGGGGGGGCGTTTTGTAACATCCCAAGTATGAAAACTTACCATTTAGAATGTTTGATTTCTTGTTTATTAAAGTATTGCATCATGTCATCATGCTCATTGCCTTGTTTGCATTTGTTTACTTTGTTTTCCACTTGTTTGCTTCTGTTTTACTCTGTTTTCACATTTGAAATTCAAACTTTGTTCAAACATTTAATTCATACTTGTTATGTTACAACCTCTTAAATAAAAAGTTCAAATAAAAACAACCATTGTTTCCATGTAAATCCATAATGTTCAACCATTTAAATTATGGCTTTTCATAATTTAATTATTTCCAAATGGTATTTCAAATTCAAGTCAAATCACCAAACAGCACCCCAATTTGAAATCATAAAATTACCAAAACCATGCTACTCATTTGTTCTATTTAATCAATAGGGTTCACCCTATTAAAAACATTGTTTTCAATATTAATCATTTAATTATCAAATTCATTAAAAATGGAATCAATTTACAAACAGCAATTTTAAATTTGAAACTTTGAGAAAACAAAGTTGGCAAGCAGTTGTTTTGGTAATTACTAGCTCACCCTAATTTTTCTAAAAAATTTCACTAACCCCCAGACTCTCTTTTCTTCCTTTTCTATTTGCTGCAAAAAAAAACAGAAGAATAAATTTTAAAAAAAAATAAAAAACGCGCGCAGCAGAGGCAGGTGGGCTCAGCCCCGCGCGAGCCAGCCCACCACTTACCTCCCGCGCGGCCCGCGTACCGCTTCGCATCGCCTCCTCCTCCTTCTTTTCGTACGGCAGCGCATCCACCACTGCCACGGCGGCAGCAGTGGCGCTCCGACGGCCAGCAGCGCCTCTGGCCCCCTATAAAGCAGCCCTAGGCTCCCCTGGCGCCGCCCTGACCTAGCCGCCCACTCCATCCCCTTGCGCCGCCGTCTTCCTCTCTCTCCCCGGCGAATTTTCGCCACCTCTGCCACTGCAACCGAACGCCGCCGTTTCTGAATTCCGATGACCACCGCCGCCATGGACCTCCTCCACCCTAGCTAGCCACCGAAACCGCACCGCCGTTTCATCCTCTTCCCCGACGACACCTCCGTTGAGCTCGAGAGGGCCCGTAGCCACGCCGCCATCCTCGCCGCTGTCGGCAACTCCCACCTCACCGGAGCTCCGTTGACTGAACCCGAGAGGCTCACCGCCGTTGCCATCATCCTCATCCCCGTCTGACCGCGGGAATAGCATCTCCTCCTCTCCCTCGACCGTCTGGACATCCTCGTGGAGCTCGACGCCGTCTGGATCGCCGCCGCCATCCTCACCACTGCCGCGGCGATCACCTCACCGTCGACCACCTCTGCAACCTCCCGGTGAGCACGCCACCGTGCACCTCTCCCTCCTCCCTGCCCTCTCTGACACGCGAGCACACGCACGTTCTGCACACCCGCACGCACACGAGCCAGCGTCCAGCAGAGCAGCGTGATCGCCGCCGGCGAGCGTCGAACTCCGTCAGGTTTCAGAAGCGATTGTTCGTCAGTTAAATTCAGATCCTTGAGTTACACCTTAACCTGTTTGCGTCCCTGTTACTGATAAGAATCGATCGCTTACCGCACTTGTGCAGTGCAGTGCGCGCGCACGGGCAGGTCCAGGGTTCGAGTCCCTGGCTCGCGCGATTAAAACCACATTTTTTGCACCGAGTGCTGACAGGGTGGCCCCCCCTGTCAGCCACTGCGTTTCCACGCAAGCATACACTGGCCCAGGGCCCATCTGGCAGTGCCTTGGGCTAGCTCTCTGTGCGGTAACAAAAGTTTTAAAGCTTTTCTGTTTAAATCTAAATCCTTTTAAATTAACAGATTGGTCCCTAATTTGGAAATGCAAATAACTTTCATTTTAAAAACTCAAATAATAAAAATAAAATATGTGCACTGCTCTAAATTAAATTATCTATCTATTGGTAACATTTGTTTTCTGTTTTGAATTTTCCAAATGCATTTCAAATTTGAATTCAAACAATTCATTTGTAATTTGATAAAATCCATAACTAATTCATACTTAATCCAAATAATGCAAATAAAATATGTTTTCCATGCTATTTCAAACCGCCTATTCAAATATAAATTTTGTTTCATGGTTTGAATAATTAAAATTGTTTAAATAATTTAAACCTTGTTTAAATCATTTAAATTTGTTAAAATCATAACTTGCTCAAATTAAAATATTTTTGAACATGCAAAATATGTTTTCAAACTAGAAAAGTATGAACTTTTCAAATATGAATTTGAAATTTATGTTTGGAACAAATAAAATTCAAATAATATTTAAACTTGTTTAAAATTCATTTAAGACTTGTTTAATCTTGTTTAATTCATAATTAAATCATTGTAATTCCTTTTTCAATATTTGAAACATGTAATCCAACTAAAATTTTGTATTCTTTTCAAATAGGAATTTTGTTAATTATTTTGCACAATTTAAATTGGTGAAAACAACAACTATTTGTGTAATCCCTTTAAGGAACCAAAAAATTCCCTAATTTAATAAATAAATTTCTAAATTGGTAAACCTTATTTCCAATTGGTTCTATTGTTGTTATTTTGTTGTTTTTCCTCATCCATGCATCATACTAATCCACTTTCACCTGTTGGTTAATTGGAAAACAATTGTTTCAACCAAAATTCATGGGCTTTTCATATGCAACTCAAAATTGCATATGAGTCCATTTAAATTGAATTACCAAGTCCACTAGTTTATTTTGATGCATCCATTTAACTTGACATGCATCATCCCATGATTGTGCACTATGCCATGATATTGATTGTTTATCTTTCTGCATTGTTTGTTTGCTTCTTCTCGAATAGACGACGACGTTGAGACCGACGATCCTTACGACACCCCTTCTGAGGATCTAGCTCAGTACCAGGCTGCTGAGTTTGCAGGCAAGTTATCACTCACATGAACCACTGTGTTCCTTTCAACATTGGTTACCGATACTTTCCGTTGCCTATTCTGCTAGCCTTAGTAATAGTTGTTTCTGTTACGAACCTATCACATGAATCCCTTAACCCTGACATTGCCTCACCTCCACTCCTACAACCCTATTGTTTGAGGCAGTGTCTTACTAGCATGCTTAGGTTGTTTTGCTCGAGTCTGTTACCCGTTACTTTCTGTTACTATATGCTATTATGTTCTGGGGGCTCGATGTTAATCAATCAACCTGTTAATAATAATATGCTGATAAGGCACCGGCAGGAGGCCCTGTGTGGTTTTGAGGCCTGCTAGTGTCGACCCTAATAGGAAAAGGGTCTTGTCTACTGATCCATGATGAGCGCACTATCCGCATGTGGGAAGCGTGTATGGGCGCCCCCCTCAGTTTGATTCGATTCGCATCTCGTCCAAATCGCCTCATTTAGTTCGTGTTTTCCATTTGCCGCATGCATGTTTTTGCGAGCCCAGCGCAGGGTGGAACTTTTGTAGTCGGCATATAGGGGGACACGTTCTTAGAGTGCTTTGAGGGTCCCCTTTCTTCGGGGCTCGATTAGCCGTGCGCCCAAGGTGCTTTGGGCTTGATGCGAAGAAGAGTTGAGTTGTGTTGAGTGCCCCGCTTGGTGGGAGGCATCCCATCTGGCGGGTTATTCTTACGTGTACGGCCAAATTGGTGCACCCCTGCAGGGATAAATCTTCTCGAGAAGCCGTGTTTTCCGCGGTTATGGTTGACTTGGTGAAAGTACTGGCTAACAAGTACTCAGAACAACTTACATCTAATTAATGCTACCTGACTAGTAATAGGCTTATTGACACAACAACTTGATCCATTATTCATTAGTCCAACTGTGTGAGTTATCCTCGGATTGCTTCTTTGGATAAGGGGCGAGATCCAGGATGGGTTTGTTTGGTGGTTAGCTATAGTTGGTTACGATACGCTATCTTATCTTCTTTCTGTTAGCCGGAAGTGGTAGAATCTCTGTAGTTGGTTAGCGCAGCCAGTTGCAGCATCTTTTATATCCCCTTTCTTCCGTTGAACCCAAGGCATCTGTGCTTGGTGTTGACGGGCTACACTTTGGTGAACTGTGAGTCTTGCTTGCCAGTACGTTTATGACTGACCCCTTTGGGGCTGTGGTTTCCGCAGACTACGCTTACGAGGATCCCAGTGACGGCTACTACGTGGAGTTTGACGAGGCTGCTGACGAGTAGGTAGCGAACTCGGGCAGGATCCGAGACTACGTGGATGGGCTCCGTCTTTCTTTCAGTTCCCGGCTTCTTAAGCCTATTTGGATTTGTCTGTACTCAGACCCTTTGAATGCTTCCGATGAGATGTAATGATGTTATGTTGGGACATGTGTCCTCTGGATGATTGTATTTGCTATCTCTGCTCTAGTGAGAGCTATTTGCAACTTATTTCCATCTTTTGTGTCTTAGAGATATGTTGTGCTATCATTCTGTTACAAGCCGTTGACGTACCATGTGTGTATGGTATGAAGTACGTCAATGGTAGGGTCCTGATTTCTATGGGATAGTTTACGTCGATGCTGAACAGATAGGGGTTGGTTGTCACACATACGTGTGTTGGCCTACTCGTAAGAGGACGCGGGTGCCGGTAAGCCCCGTAATCCAATCTACTACTGTTCAACGGAACGGCGAGTATCCTTTAGAAGTCCGGGTGCGACAGTTTGTACTTTGACTGGTTTCAATAAACAGTTGTATGATGTTGTCTCCATGTTGATGAAACGATACACTTCATGTTTATTCGTTCTGTTCTACTACATTTCGGCATGTATCTTGATTCCGTTGAAACTATCAATATAAATCCATTGTATCTCTTTCCATGAATGTGTTATTCATGATTCTTCTTCCTTTTACTCAGGATGTCGGGTGGTACTCGTGGTCGTAACAATCCTCCTCCTAAGCCAACACCTCCGCCGCCACCCTCAATGGCGCAGGTGCTGCAGAGCATTGAGAACAATCGTCTCAGGAACGAACATCTTCTAAAGCGTGTGGCCCAGAACACTGAACGTCGTGCTGCCGGTGTTACACTTGTGGACTTCCTCAAGGCTCAGCCACCATACTTTGCTGAATCTACTAAGCCTCTCGGTGCTGACTATTGGCTTCTCACAATGGAGCGCAAGTTCCTAGCTCTTTGTGTCCAGGACTGTGACCGCATGAACTTCACCACCTACAAGCTTGAGGGTGCTGCTGGTGCTTGGTGGGAAGGCTTCTTGGCGTTGCAGGCGCCATATCATGAGGTCACCTGGGCAGAGTTTCGTACTGCTTTCCGTGAGGCTTATATCCCGAAGGCAGTGATGGACGGTAAAAGAAAGGAGTTCCTTGATCTTACTCAGGGAAGTATGGGCATTGATGCCTATGGTCGTGTTTTCACCCGTCTGGCTCACTATGCTCCTCGTGATGTCACTAATGACAAGGACAAGAAGGATCTGTACCGTAAGGGCCTGAATCCAACTGTTCGTTATGAGCTGTTGCCCTTCAAGTTCCAGAACTTTCAGGCACTATAAAATCACGCCATCACTCTTGAGCGTGGCAAAAAGGAGATGGACACTTCTATGAAGAAGAGTGTTGGAGATTCCCGTGCATCACCCTCTGGTCTGAAGAGGAAGCGTCGTGTGTTCATCCCATACAGCGTTGTTCCTAGGGCTCCGTTTCAGCCAAGGCCATCTGGATATGCTCCTCGTGCGCCTGCACCACCTGCTACATAAACCTATGGTGGTGGACAAGGTTCTCGTCCTCCAGTTGCCACTCCCCCCAGCAATGTATGCTATCGCTGTGACCAGCCTGGTCACTTCTCGAGAGAGTGCCCTCAGAATCATGCTGGACGTGCAACTCCTCCTCCTAAGAAAACAGCGAAGCCTGCTGGTGTTGGACGTGGTCGTCTTTACCACGTGACTATTGAAGATGCTCAGGAAGATCCAAGCGTCTTACTAGGTACGATTTATGTCAACTCAATTTCGGCTTTAGCCTTATTTGACTCTGGAGCATCGCATACATTCATATCAGAAGGGTTTGCTAAAATGCATGGGATACCTTTTGAAAAGTTGTCAAAACCGTTGATGGTAAACTCCCCTGGTTGAAACTGAAAAACCACCATGGTTACGCCAGAACTCATGGTTGAAGTGGGATACTAGAAATTCCCCACAACCTTCATTGCACTAAAGTCCACTAACCTTGATGTCATACTGGGCATGGATTGGCTCTCGAAATATGGAGCTAAGCTGGATTGTGCAACAAAATCCCTCACATTGAAACATCCTTCCAGAGTTTCCATTGAGTATTGGTCAGAGTTCACCATTCCGCCATCAGCCTGCACACAACTTTCCCGTGAACTGCAGCTATACTTCATGCAAGGTGATTATCCTCCTGAACTTCATGAGTTGCCTGTAGTCAGTGATTTCCCTGATGTGTTTCCTGAAGAGTTACCTGGCATGCCACCTGATCGAAGTGTGGAATTTGTCATTGAGTTAGTCCCTGGTACAGCTCCTATGTCTAAAAGACCTTATCGTATGGCCCCAGAGGAGTTGGTTGAATTGAAACTCCAAATAGAGGAGTTGGAAGAAAAAGGTTTCATCCAACCTAGCACATCTTCTTGGGGTTGTCCCACTATCTTTGTCAAGAAGCGGGATACCAATGTTCCACGTGTGGTTGTTGATTATCGGCCGCTGAATGCAGTGACCATCAAAAACAAATACCCTCTTCCAAAAATCAACGACCTATTTGATTAATTAGCCGGTGCAACTGTATTTTCCAAGATGGACCTGCGATCAGGATACCATCAAATAAAGATCAGAAAGGAGGACATTCCCAAAACGGCGTTTACTACTCGTTATGGTCTTTACGAGTACACCGCCATGTCTTCCGGTCTTACCAATGCTCCAGCTACCTTCATGAGGCTTATGAACTCGGTATTCATGGAGTATCTTGATAAGTTCGTCGTGGTCTATATCGACGATATCCTGGTCTATTCCAAAACCGAAGATGAACATTCCGAACACCTGCGTTTGGTGTTGTCCAAACTCCGTGAGCACAAGTTGTATGCCAAGTTCTCTAAGTGTGAGTTCTGGTTAAAAGAGCTCGTTTGTCTCGGACACGTAGTGTCTGCTGAAGGTGTTGCCGTCATTCCAGACAAGGTCCAAACCATTCTGGACTGGGAAACACCTAAGTCAGTCAAGGATGTTCGGAGTTTTCTCGGACTGGCAGGTTACTACCGTCATTTCATCGAGAACTTCTCCAAAATTGCTAAACCTATGACTGAAATTCTTAAGAAAGGCAAAAAGTTGAGTGGTCAGAAAAGTCAGAGGAAAGTTTCCAAACTCTGAAAACCAAACTGACTACCGCTCCTGTGCTTGTTCTTCCTGATACGCGCAAGGATTTTGTCATCTTCTGTGATGCCTCTCAACAAGGACTCGGTTGTGTGTTAATGCAAGAAGGTCATGTGGTGGCCTATGGTTCCCGTCAACTGAAGCCACATGAGAGCAACTATCCAACCCATGATCTTGAGCTAGCAGCCGTGGTCCACGCTCTCAAGCAATGGCGTCACTATCTTCTTGGTAATCGTTGCGAGTTATACTCAGATCATCAGAGTCTGAAATATCTGTTCACCCAACCGGATATGAACCTTAGATAGAGAAGATGGTTGGAAATAATCAAGGAATTTGATTTGGGTCTCAACTATCAACCCGACAAAGCAAATGTCGTCGCTGACACGCTAAGTCGGAAGTCTTATTGTAACAACTTGATGATACAATAGGCCCAACCTTCTCTTCATAAGGAGTTCTCCAAACTCAACCTTGAAATCGTTCCTTCTGGTTATTTGGCCAACCTTGAGGTGAAACCTTCCCTTGAGGACCAGATCAAGAAAGCTCAAAAGCGGGATCTGGGAATTGCCAATATTAAGAAGAATATTGCTAGTGGAGCAGCTAAATGTTTCTCCGTCGATGATCAATGTACCGTTTATTTTGGCAACCATCTGGTTGTGCCGAAGATACGGAACCTGAGAAGGCTAATTCTCCAAGAGGCTCATGAAACACCTCTTTCTATTCATCCTGGTAGCACCAAAATGTATCAAGATTTACGTCAAAGGTTCTGGTGGTCCGGAATCAAGCGAGAAATCGCTCGGTATGTTGCTGAATGCGATGTCTGTCGTCGTGTGAAAGCAGAACCTCAAAGAACAGCCTATGTTCTTCAACCCCTGCACATTCCTGAATGGAAGTGGGATGAAGTGGGTATGTATTTCATCACCGGTCTCCCCCAAAAAAAGTCCATGATGCTATCTGGGTGGTGGTTGACCGCCTATCTAAAGTTGCTCATTTCCTTCCTATCCGAGAAGATAGCACCGCTATCCAACTGGCAGATCTGTATGTATCCAGGATAGTCAGCCTTCATGGTATTCCAAAGAGGATCATCTCTGATCCTGGAAGTTTGTTTACCTCCAAATTCTGGGCCAGTTTCCAGCAAGCTATGGGAACCCATCTATCTTTCAGCACTGCTTTTCATCCACAAACCGGTGGCCAAACTGAGAGAGTTAATCAAATTCTTGAGGACATGCTCCGAGCTTGTGTTATATCGTTCGGTACGCACTCGGAGAAGTTTCTTCCTTTTCTTGAGTTCATTTATAACAACAGTTATCAATCTACCTTGGGCAAAGCTCCTTTTGAAGTTCTATACGGTCGTAAATGCCGAACTCCGCTGAATTGGTCTGAAACCGGTGAAAGATCATTCTTTAGTCCGGATACAATCAAGGAAGCAGAGGAAATCGTTCGCATCATTCGTGAACGACTGAAAACAGCTCAGTCTCGCCAGAAGAGTTATTATGATCGTCATCATCAAGATGTTCATTACGAAACTGGCGAGAAATCTTACCTTCAAGTCACACCTCTTAAAGGTGGAAAACGTTTTGGAATCAAAGGCAAACTGGCTCCTCGTTACATCGGTCCTTTCCCTATCATTGGAAAATGAGGTCAAGTTTCATATCAGCTGCAGTTGCCTCCAGGATTTCCGGATGTTCATGATGTATTCCATGTCTCCCAAATCAAATGTTATTTCAAAGATCCTGTCCGTGGTGTGGAGCACGAGACTATCAAGCTCAAGGATGATCTCTCTTACAAAGAGGTTCCTGTCCGTATTCTCGATGAGGCTGAACGAAGAACTCGCAGTCAAACCATCAAGTTCCTCAAAGTTCAATGGTCACATCATTCAGAGAACAAAGCAAACTAGGAACGAGAAGATCGTTTGCGATCTAAGTACCCCGATTTCTTTTCTAAAACCTAGGAATCTCGGGACAAGATTCTTGTAAGGGGGGTAGACTTCTAACATCCCTACTTTTGTGTAATAAAGAGAGGTGTTGTGTACATGGCATGCATGCATGAAAAATGGACCAAAAATTTGCTTTTAAACGGCAGAAATCACTTAATCTAACCTTACACAAACTTGTTATATAAAGTTCTTCAAAATGAACCAAGCTTATGATAGAAATGTCACATTATTGGAGAGCTTTCCAACGAAATTTTTTGTGCAATTTTTGGTTTCCAAAAAGGCCCTCAAAACCTCTTTTTCCTTCTGTTTCTAGCCCAGAAGGACCTTTATGTGATTTCTCAAAACTTCACAGGGGGTTTTCTAGGAAATTCTTTTTCCCTTTTCGTTTTCTTCCTTGTCGTCGTCCAGAAGGACGAGAACGCTGGCGCGCGCCACCTTCTGCTTCCCCCTCGCGACGTGGACGACCAGAAGAACCCCCAGGGTGCCGTCCGGATCGAGCAGACCCCCGTAGAACCCCCTGGTCGCCCTCCTCTTTCCTTCTGTTTCTCCTCTCGCCACCGAACCCTCCCTCGCTGTCGATCCACCGCCGCCGTCGTTCCACCGCCTCCCCTCCTTCCCCGAGCTTTTTCCACCACGCCGTCGATTCCGTCCTCCCCCGGCCCCGCTGACTGCTCCGACGACCTCCTGGTGAGCTCACCCTCCTCCCTGACCCCTCTGTTTCCCTCCTCACGTTCGAATTCGTCGAAACCGTCGGCGGTCGAGGCCCTCCGACGTAGAACCTCCATGCCGGCTCGCCGCCGTTGCTTCCCAGCAAGCGAGGCCGCCCCCGTTAGACTCCCCTCGACGAGAGGAAGCCAACGGGCCAAACGGCACGCCCGGGAACCGCCGGAATCGACGTCGGCGAGCACACCCGTCCCCGGCCGGCCACCGTGTGGCGTCACGGTGACGTCCTCGCGACGTCACCCGCCCACGTGTCGCGCCAGGGTTTTCCCTGTTTTCTTTTATTTTTTTTTAAACTGATAAGTGGGGCCCGCATAAAATGGAAAATAACAGAAAATAATTAAAACTTATAAAATAAATAACTTTCAATTTATAACTCCAAAAAATACGAAAAAATGGAAACTGTTCAAAAAAATATGAGCTATCTGTTTATACCATTTCCATCCATGTTTGACAAAGTTCAAAATGAGGTCATATTTGGAGTTTGAATTAAATTCATTTAAATATTGAAAATAAAGTTTTAATTCAATAAAATTAGAAAATTAAGTGTAATATACCAAAATGATCAGTGAAACAAATGCAACCTATCTATGGGGTTCCTCAAGTATTTTGAGAAAGTAATCTTGGACACACCCCTAAACTAGGGTTTTCTCCCCCTCCGATGATTGTCATTTACGACGTAGAACCCTAGCTTTCTGTTCTTTCTTTCAAGCCTTAAATCAGTTGCATTGTTTTGATCATGCATACATATTGTGCATTGCACGGTTACCATGTATTGATTGTTTGCCTTCTTTCCGGTGTTGCTCGTTATCGGTAGACCGAGACCCGGAGGTTGATCCGGCCTTCTACGACAACCCCAGCTCCACCTTCGGCGAGCAAGACAAGCACAACCTCATGGCTCCACCCATGTTTTGAGTCTTTAAACCTCTTACTCATGCATGCAATTCAACTTAGTTTTGAGTCTGTTAGAGTTAACCTATCCACTACATGACCCACTTTATATGTCACTTTCATACTTGTTTACCCTCCTAGTATGACTAGGGTTGTTTGAGTAACGTAGAGCCTTGTGTGTTCAATGCTTAGACATGCTTAGTCTTATGATCTGCTTCATCCGGCTGATGAATGCTGACAATGCGTGAATCTAGTATGAAAGGTGTTTATGCTTTGATGTGGTTGAATAACATGATTAACATGGCATGGATGTTGAGGCCACTGTGGGTTGTGGTTTTTGTCTCGTTCATGCCCTTAGGTGCGAGTTCTAGCCTTCGAAGACAAGACTGAACGTGCAGCCACACGCGGGCCAATGAACCCCGCTCGGCTAACTAACTTGTTTATGCACTTCCATGGGTCACATAGATTGAGGTTCCATTTGCGGGTGTGTCATAAAACGTTTTGGAGAAAACTAGGGCGTGACCGGGACGAGTGATGGACGTACACGGATCTTGTCCCGACTCACAGAACAGGTGCCGTCAGGAGGTGGCCAACTCCCTGTTAACGGGCCAACTCCCGACACCACACTCTGTCGCGCTCTTAGAGAGGAGCGTTACCGCGTGGCGTTAAGAGTCGGTTGACACGTGTGGGTAAAGTGTACCCCCTGCAGGGATAAATCTCCTCGAGAAGCCATGTCCACGTTTATGGACGACTTGGCAACGGATTCTGTGATCATAGACAACTCTAACGGAATGACTAAAACTTGTTGACAACGAATGAAGGATGACTCCTCGACTACGTCGAGAGGGGTGATTCTTGTAGCATAAGGTAGTCTGGGAATGAGAAAGTACTGGTGGACAAAAGAACATGATGATCTTAGTACTTGAGTAGATTCCTCTTCTATTTTAGAAATGCTCTATTACACGTGCTACTTCTTCCTCGACTTCAAAAAACAAAGATGGCTTTACGCAAAACAACTTAGAAGCCAAGTCTTGCTGAGTACCTTTTGTACTCAACCTTGCCTCGTTGTTGTTTTGTTTCAGACTTCGGTGATGCGGCTGAAGAAGGGTTCTACCTCGACGTCGATGAGTAGTTAGGGGTTCCCAGGTGGAAGCCTGGTATCTGTAGTATGGGTTTGGCTACGTTGCTTATGTTTTTTACTCTTAGTCCTTTTGCTATCTTGTTGTATAGCAACATATTTGCTTTCGCTGCTTGTTGTTATGTTGGTTTGCTTGACCTATGTTGGTCGTGTAACCTCTGCGTGTAAACTACTCTAGTATGACTTGTTTAATACAACTTTCATGTCTAGAGTGATGCTTTGACCGGTTGTTGGTTTCGAGCCCGTTGTTATACAGTTTTGACTATGCCTGCGTAGTTGTCACAGTCGAGGGGTTGTGGAGCCGATGATCCATGTCCGAGCCCGCCTATAGATGTGATTCGGCCTAGGGGCGAGGTAACCCCAGTAACCCTTGATTGTTGTTGCACTTTCTGGACACATAGCAGCTCTGTATAACTTTGGTCCCGTTCGTTCAGTTTCATCTGACTCGTGGACGCTTGGGTATGCATAATTGGTTATGACTAGCATGGATAAAAGGATTAGTAGACTGTGGTGATCCGGCCTACATGCCGATGAATCCGGTCTGCCTGCCGTTGTTTGTTGCGGCCGGGGCTGGTAACCCTGAAGCCCTTGTGAGTCAATGGCTAGGAGCACATAACAGTATGTATATCTCTGGGTTCGGGGTCTGACATGGCAGAACGGATGCAAGCCTCACCTACCACTACAGTACACGCGAGACCAATGAACACATTTTTCCTCCCCTACGCACTAATATCACCTATGAACTAATATGTTGTTCTTCCATCCTATAGCCTTCATTTGCATGTTCTCTTACGCAGATTTGAACGAAAGACGATGTGTATTTTCAGTTAGTATTCAGTATAGAATAAATTATTTATGTGCGCTCTCTATTTAATTTTAATAGGAAAAATACCATCCTAGCGCTTAGCCCAACTTTTCCCCTTATATTTTTTTTCTCTCTGTTGAGTTTCAGCTATTCAATCTTGTTCCATCAGTGAGCTATGAAAATTCGTTGGACTTAGAATTTGACCTACGTGTGTTGTGTGTTAAGAATAATCTGGGCATACTTTGTTGGTGTACATGAATAGATATAAGTGTACATCGAACACAAAATGATGTGTTGGACATAGGTAAAAGAAACCCGGAGAAAGTTGATGATAAGATATAGAGCTGGAACAGAAGTTTATATTGCCTGCTACTGCTAGCTCGAACAGTCACACGTATAAATATCTAAAGCGTGTAGGGAATATCAAAGTAGTGATCCTTGTAACTAGTAACACCTGATAATTCGTTTGTTTGCAAAGAGAAACCGATGGTGATTGTTGGGCCTCTGGATACCAGGGTACCCCGAGGCGACAGCTGCGGCCCAGACCAGTGTGCAACTTCAAGATCAAGGTCTACGTCTGCGGTGATGGGGCCACCTTTGGGCCCGCCCACGAGGTGGGCCAAACTAAAAGAGACTTGTACACGCCGGGGACTCGTGCCTGGAGAGGGGCTCTACTTCGCCCTTGCTCCTTTCCTTGGACATATCCCTTCAAGAGGCGACATCCAATGTGCCTCTGACGACCGCTCCTCTGAGCAGTGACGGAGGCGCCGCAGAGCCTCTTTGGCCACATTTTCTATTCTTGTGTATAAATCAAGGGCAGGCACTGTGGGCGCCAAAGAGGCCCCCAAAGATTGCCCCTTTGGTGTAAGAAGACCGAGTCCGCGCTACAAGACGGAGGCGGCGTCATAGGGATCCCCCACCGTGATGCCATGGATGGTGGAGCTGTCCCCCAGCGACCAGGATCGCGCAGGAGGCGCAGAAGTACGGGATGCTCCTCCCTTTGGCACCTTGTGGGAACCCTTTCCCGCCAAATGAGCGGGAAGGTGGTCCAAATTCCATTATAAGAAGTACACCCCGACCCTTGGAGAAAGGGAGCTCAAACCATCTTAGAGCCCAAGTAGTCTGTTTCGAGCACAAGCTCGCATTTGTACTTAATCATCAAAGTGAAATCCATCAGACAAGCAGGAGTAAGGTTTTACACCACAATGGTGGCCTGAACCTGGGTAAACTCTCCGTGTCTCCATTGTTGTCGTGCTCAAGATTCCCTCTCGAAGCCTTCTCTAGAGGCGAAGGAAATGTGTCCCACATTAGACGCGCCAGGTAGGGGGCTAAGGCACTCCTTCGTTTCTTCATCGCCATGGTCCCACCGTCGGGACCAGCCCACGTCTCAGCCGCTCCGAGCATGCTCGCCACCGGGGGCAGGTCAAGCCAACCGACAAGGACAACGACGCGCCACGGCGCAACACCACTTGGCATGGAGGGCGAACACGACGCCGAGGAAGAAGCTTCCTCCCACACGCCGCAGAGAGACGTGCATGCATCTCAGCAACCGTCCCCACCGCTGTCAGGAATGCAGGGGTGCTGGAGCAACCTACTTCCGCAGCAGCCCTGCTGCTGGTACGGGAGTTGCTTACGCACCCGCCCGCACCTGAAGGACACGCCGCATGGCTCGCCTGCCTCCAGGAGCTCGCCACCATCACAAACGTTCCCTCGTAGGAGCCGCGGGGAGGCGACATCGGCCATCGTAGGAGCGTGGTAGCCCATGATGTGCCACCCCCTTCTCACGGTGTAACCTCGCCGGTGCAAGGCGACCCCTGATACGTCGAAAACGTATATCCTTTTCCGAACACTTTTCTTATTGTTTTCCTCTAAACTTGTGAGTTTTGGATACCACTAACACGGACTAACGCTGTTTTTAGCAGAATTACCTTGGTGTCTCGTTTTTGTGCAGAAAAATCAACTTTCGGGAAAAGGCTCAGAAAAGACCCCATTGGTCTTAAAACACTAGAAGACCCCGGGAGCTAGAAGGGGGTCAGGAGAGGGGCTAGAGGGGGGCCACACCACCCCCTGGCGCGCCTCCCCTAGGCCGCGCCACCTGGTGGTGTGGGCCACCCAAGCATCCCCTCGGACTCCCGTTTCGACTACATATTGCCTTCAACCCTAAAACGCGAGGGGGTTCGTCATATTCCACGGAAACACAACAGAGCGCTGCCGCCACCCAGAACCTCGATTCGGGGATCAGAAGTTCCTATTCTGGCGCCCTGCCAGGACGGGGATTCGAAGGAGATCGTCGCCATCGACACTGCCACCTCTTCTCCATCATCCATCCATGTTTCCCCCGTCCATGTGTGAGTAAACACCGCTGTAGGATGAGAGGGATTGTATGAGATCGATCAATGTAATAATGCTAGATTGATAGACATAGTGCCTAGTATCCATTGTTAGTGTATCTATCGTTGTTGCAACTTGTTATGATTAATGCTTGTCACTAGGGCCCATGTGCCATGATCTTAGATCTGAACATGTTATTGTTTCATGAGTATAATTATGTTTCTTGATCATATCTGCAAGTTATTTTACACATGTCATTGTCCGGAATCCAAGGCCCGAAAGTGACATAAATGAGGATAACCGGAGGGGATGGTTGTGATGTGAGGATCACGTGTATTCACGGAGTGTTAATGAATTGCTCCGGTGCTTTATTAAAAGGAGCACCTTAACTACCAGTAGTTTCCCTAGAGGCCCCGCTGCCACGGGCTGGTAGGACAAAAGATGTTGTGCAAGTTTCTCATTGCGAGCACGTATGACTATATTGGAACACATGCCTATGGGTTGCCTACATGTTTGATGCTTTATTATTATTATCTGCAATGCCCGCGTAATTATTATTATTACATGACCTATGTTATCCATGCAACGCCCATCCATCCATTCCCTCTATGCCTACGGTACTCCCATCCTGCTGTTACTATTTTACTACTGCTGTTATTTTATTTCTACTGCTGCTATAAAAATGTTACCACTATAAAATCTTGTTGCTTTCACAAAGAAAACCCATCTCTCCTTGCATGCCGGCATGCCTGCATTTTGCATCCAACAAAGATCATACGCATTCATCCAAGCATGCATTCTTCCTCTCTCCAGAGAGGAGCGCGAAGGCCTTTTTCCTCTCGAGAGCATCCCACGAGCGGGGGCTAGAACAGTGTATGTGAGCGGGTCGCCACCGCACACAAACACTTCGCCAAGTCCCTCGGCGTTTTCTCCTTGCGAGATTCTCACGAAGTAACAACTAGACACACACCTCTCCAGAGGCACAAATTGTAGGTAGCGGCGGTAACCTCACTCCTAAGGAGCAAGTGTGCAGCATGCAACTCCTCACACGGAGCCGAGAAGGATCCTCCACAAGGAGAAACTGGAGGCCCACCACGAAGGGCACAAGTAAAGTGTCTCGAAGGACGTAATAACAAAGCTAAGTATTCTCACACAAAGAGCACCCAGAAGTAGAATAAGAGATAGGGATACAATAAGAAACAAAGTGCAAAATATCTCCTTACAAGACATTTAAAAAATAGTTCACATGGACCTAAGGGGAGGCACGCAGATACAAAGAACGACACTAAGCAGAAGGACCTTCGTTTCCAGCGCCAAGAGTCGGGACCCCGTCGGTAGGAGGGGTCGGATTGCAGGCCTTCACCAAAGCAGCAACGACATCCTTCACAAGGGAAGATAGAGGCATCACGTTCGGGAGGAACCTTCCCCGCCAGAGCGCTCAACTTGAAGTACAGTTGGACCATCAAGAGCCTGGAGAACAGGTGTGTCATAGCCTGTGACAGGAGCTGGTGGCTCTCCGCATCAAGAATCGTGTCCATGCTCTGGGCGTCTTCCTGCAGCAAGTCCAGCAGGCCGGTGAAGAAGTGAAGGGCGCATATAGTGTCGTACCTGGCAGGGGGAGAAGGGAGTGCAAGACCTAGTCGCTCGCCAACCACATGAGCGGCCTGAACAGCACGCTGGAACGACTCCTCCAGTTGGCCCTGAAGCTCCAGCGCTGGCCCGGCCAACTCCGCCCGCTCGGGCACCCCCTCTGCGACAGGAGCCAGCCGCTCTCGCAGGGCGAACAAGTCCGACTGGAAATCTGCGGGCGCGATGACGGTGCGCTCCCTCGCGTTGCGCTCCTTGGCAAGTTGCGCGCGAAGCCGACCGAGCTCCACTGAGAGCCTATAGACCTCCAAGGGTAGTGCTCGCTCGGTCATGGCCCCCCGGCGGCTGCTTCCCAACCAGGCCTGCCTCGAGCTCCTTGCGGTATGCTTCGCACCCCGCCTGGATCCCTTGCTACACTTGCTGATGTTGTTTCTCCTTTTCCTTGTTCAGGTCTCTTTTTAGCTTCTCGAGGCGCTCGCGCTCCTCTCTCACCTCGCCCACAAGGCGGGCGGTCTCCGCCTCGCGTTTCTTGACGTCCTCCCCGAGGCCATGGACCTTGTCCTCTCTGAGGGAGACGGCGGATTCACGGGAAGAGACGCCCGTCTCGCGGCGTACCAGGGCCTCTTCACGGGCGGTGAGGGCCTTCTCCCGTTCCTCGCCACCAAGGTTTCACTTGTCCACCGCCAAGAGGTGCTCCTCCTGCTCCGAACAAAGTCGGGCCTACAGATCCCGGGCAGCGTCCAGCGCGCGCTTGCCCTCCTCGCGAAGTGCCTCCGCTTCACGGGTGGAGGCCTCGAACTTGCGCGTGGCCTCGCTAAACTTCTGACGGCGCACTGCTCGCTCTGCGTTCTCCCTCTCGCGGCAGGAGAACGTCGAACTAGGTGCCCAGGTTCTCCAGACGCTTGCTCTTCTTGATGAGGAGGTGGGAGTGTGACCTCGACCTAACCCGGAGTGCCTCCACGACATCCATAGAGATATCGAGCAGAGGGACCTCTGAGTAGAGCTCGTGGGGAGCCGCGGAGCTGATGCGGGCAGACCAACGATCCTCCGCCATCTAGTCACGGAAGCAATTTTCCGGGAGGAACAAGCCATCCAGCCCCTCGGGAGGGGTGTCCCGGAGCCACTTTTCCACCGCGTCATTCAAGTCATGCCGCGACGTGCCCCGTAAGGGGACGGAAGAAGAGCTCAACACTCCCCTCGCTAGCGAGAAAGAAAGCCATGCACCCACTCCCCGGTCAGTGGGGTGATCTTTCCTTCTCCGGCTCCTTCCACAATAGGGATCACCCCAACCACATCACTCGGGGGCTGGCCCCGAGCTGGCGGCGCCAAGGGTCGCGGCCAAAGGAGATGTCGGACGAGCCATAGTGCTGCCCTCGGCTAGGATGTACGGCTCGGACCGTAGGGCATCAGCAGCAGAGGGGCCACTAGGCGGCACCTCCGTCCCTGCTCCGCCTCCCGTTGAAAGGATGACAGGGTCCACAAGCTCCTCAGTAGCCGGAGAACGCAGAGGGGTCCACCTTTCCTCAGACGCAATGATACGAGCCGTCCCCTCTGAGGATAGAGGGATGGGCGCCTCTGACATCTTCACCCTCTTTGGGGATCTGCAGCAACGAACGGAGTTAACATTGAAACTACCACAAGAATGAAGGACTGCCACAACGAGAGACTTAATCGTCTCGGTATTCCTAGGCTCGGGGGACGTTCCTCCCAGCACGGGGACATGTCCCGCGAGTGTGCGCCGTGAAGGAGCTCCCTGTGCCTACACCGACACCTCCGGGGCGCAATCTCTTCACCTCCATGCCCACGGCAGTACCGGGAGCCGCCGAACATGCGGGAGGCAGGGAAGGAGTGCTCGAATCCGCCGAAGACTCACTTCTGCTTCCCGTTCTTGAGTGGATGTGATCTCCTCAAGCGGGCGCTTCTTCGACACATGCCTGGGAGTTGGGTCGGTTGAAGCGGAGTCCTCCATCTCGGCTGGCTCCGCATCGCTCTCCTCGAGGGGGCACAGGAGAAAGGGATTCTCCTTGCGCAACATCTCGCCCTCGGCCAGGAGACCCCATCGGTCAAATCAAGGCATTGCCCCGATTATGGCATCCCGCTCCGCTTCCCCAAGGTTGTAAAGGGGAATGACCAAAGGAGGAAGAGGGGGAGGAGAATCCTTACCAAGAAGAACCTGCATCATCCCTTTGATCTCCCTGCCCTCGAGGAAGACGTTGCTGAGCCTCATGTTGTCCTCTGTGTTGCCACAGTAGCACATGAGGCGCTCATGCTCCTGAAAGGGCGCTAGCCGCTGGCAAACAAACTCGCGGACGATCATGGACGCCTCGAGCCCACTCTCGCGCTGCTCCTCCATTCGCCGCACAAGGGGAGCCATGTCCAGGCATTCAAGGACCTCCTGGGACTAGCCTGTGTGCTTCCTGGGTCTACCGGTAGGCACCTCAAGAAGTATCTTGGAGTCACGGGAGTCCATGAACACCCAGCGACTGACAATGTCGTCCACCTTCTTCTTGTGGTCCAAATGGGGGAACAAGGATCCCCTCCCTAGGAAAATACGTAAGGAGGCGCACCCGACGCAGCAACCTCGGCCCGTCACACGAATACTGAAGAAGGAGCGGAAGAATGCCACAGAGGGCCTGATGCCGAGGAGGGCCTCACACCAGAAGAAAAGATGGCCAGGATCAGAATGGAGTTGGGATGGAGGTGCAGAGCATGGGTCTGGTACCATTCCAAGATGGCCAGAAAGAAGGTAGAGAAGGGGGAATCAGGCCGGCTAAGAGGGTGTAGAAGAAGAAAGCATAGGCGGTTGCCGGGAGGGAGTTGAGCCGCGCCGACCCGGCATGGAGCGAGGTGGCCCCATACTTGTTGGTGGAGGAGGCCACCATAAGGCGCGCCCTCTCAAGCAAAGACCCCGCATGGATGCGGGATGGCTCCAGGATCGAGCGCGACCGCGACAATGAAGGCTTCGCCGCGACAGTCTGCTTGCCCTTCACTGCGGGAGCAGCTTTCTTGCTGGCCATCTTGGGAGTAAGGATCTCGAAGGAAGTGGGGAATCTGGAGGATGAACAGTTTGCAGGCGGCGGAGGGTGAAGAGGAAGAAGGGATTCTCGGTCGCTCTGTGGCCTTTATGAGCGGGGCCCCCAACGTCGCAGGGAGCCGTTGCCTCGGGAAGGTCGTGGGTCGACGCCATGTGCCAAGGTCTGGCCCGCAGTAGTTGGCCTCACGTCTTCTCGCATCCTCCGGACACGTGTACCCCGCGGGCCCGGGGGATACTATTGGGCCTCTGGATACCAGGTTACCCCGAGGCGACAGCTATGGCCCAATCCATTGTGCAACTTTAAGACCAAGGTCTCCATTCGTGGTGATGGGGCTACCTTTGGGCCCGCCCACCAGGTGGGCCTAACTAAAGGAGACTCCTAACTAAAGGAGACTTCTACGCTCCGGGGATACGTTCCTTGGAGAGGGGCTCTACTCCGCCCTTGCTCCTTTCCTTGGGAATATCCCTTCAAGAGGTGACATCCCATGTGCCTCTGACGACCGCTCCTCTGAGCAGTGACGGAGGCGCCGTAGAGCCTCTTTGGCTACAGTTTCCATTCTTGTATATAAAGCGAGGGCAGGCGTTATGGGCACCAAAGAGGCCCCCAAAGATTGCCCCTTTGGTGCAAGAAGACCGAGTTCGCGCTACAAGACGGAGGCAGCGTCACAGGGCTCCCCCACCGTGACGCATGGACGGTGGAGCTGTCCCCCAGCGACCAGGACCGCGTAGAACGCGCAGAAGTACGGGACGCTTTTCTCTTTGGCACCTTGTGGGAACCCTTTCCCGCCAAATGAGCGGGAAGGAGGTCCAAACGCAAGTATAAGAAGGGAAACCCCGGCCCTTGGAGAAAGGGAGCTCGAACCATCGTAGAGCCCAAGTAGTCTGTTCCGAGCAGAAGCTCACATTTGTACTTTAATCATCGTAGTGCAATCCATCAGATAAGCAGGAGTAGGGTTTTACACCACACTGGTGGCCTAAACGTGGGTAAACTCTCTGTGTCGCCATTGTTTTCATGCTGAAGTTTCCCTCTCGAAGCCTCCTCTAGAGGCGAAGGAAGTGTGTTTGGACCCTAGTGTTCGAACCTCTGAGAGCTATCCTATCTAGGACAGACCAGCTTTCTCCGACCCTGATATTATAAGGTCGATCGACCAGCTTGTCCGTGCGTGCTATAGCACTGATCGGTTCCGGTTGTTCCTTTGCAGATGTTCTACAAGAAGGCCAAGAAAACCAACTCGTGCTGCACAATCCTCTAATAAAGCGCGGATTCCTACCCTAGGGCAGTGGTTATCGAGCTCAGTAGCGCCAAATGCATGTCATAAACGTCATGTCGGTGTCTATAAAAGTGTTTTAAAAGATCATATTTAACCTTGAACTCATGGATTTCTCAGTGAAGATCATTTGCACGAAATTTCCCGAAGAGGCACCTAGAGGCGACTCAAGACAAACTGAGATCAACACAATGTGAGAGTGGAAATGTACCTTAGATCCAATTCGGATGGCTTCATCATGGCCTAGTTTACGGCCCACCAGGGATCTACCTTTGGCATCCTTCAACACGATCCAAAGAGCGTGAGACCAAAGGTGAATAGATCCATCATACGCCTTGATCCTATCACAATCCAAATCCTTGGAAGTCATGTACGTGATTTTACGGCGCCATGAGGGAGGGATCGTAGGGTCCATGCACGTGAGAGGGGGTAGCCGAGGCTACCAAAGAAGTTGATCGGAGTAGAAAGTGTTTTTGGTGGTGGGAGAGTGGAGATCACTGAGTCTAGGGTTTAGGGGGTGGGAGATCGCTGTCGTCCTACTCGTTAGTTTTCTAGTGTTATTCATGTAGACGGTCTTGCAAGACCTCGGTTCCTTAAGATGTAAATATGGCCTATGTTCCATGCACCTCAAACACGCCTTGTGTCCATGGCACACCTGACATGCAATATATCTGTATCCGAGAAAGTCTTGCACCGTCGTAATCAACGCGGCTCTCATAGGGAAATATTCTTCCACGTAGGCATCCCATGTTTGTACCCCTTCATCCTCCCACAACATTTCTAGCTCCTCCTTCGGTAGCTCGAGATATGTGGTGACCCAACACACCACTGCATGTGTAGTGCGCAAGTCGATGACATAATACTCACAGAAGGACTTGTCCATGAATATTACATCTCTCAGAGTGGTACAACAAAAACATAGCAGGACCAAGCAAAGCTATAGGATACAAACTTCATTACAAAATCTTGAGAATTTCCTTGAAGAATCAAAGAAGATCTCATGCAGATGAAACATCAGAAGAAGCAATGCGAAGCTCCAAACTGGAGAATAACTCTAGCTCAGAACTAAACCACTATGGCTGATGTCAGCCCTAATTTATGGCTTCTAACAGCTAAGTCCAAGAATGGTCTCCACCTACACCTTGATAGCTTCCCTCCACCAACGTTGTTGTTGATGATTCTTCGTGGGCTAGGTAATATATGAATCCACTTAGCTTCCTTAGATAGCGATGGCTTCACGATGACGACTTCCATAAGGCTTCATCTCTAAGCAGGGGGTCAATAGCTAACAAATGAGTAATGAGCGTTACTCAGCAAGCTCATGATATACAGTGGTAGTTTGATGCACTATCTACAGCCTAAGACTCAAAAGAGTCATAAGCTAATGCAAGGTTTTGTAGAACTTTCTTCAAGTGGTTTATTTTAATTCTGAAAACTATGCCCGCCAGATCTTCACATGACTAGAACTTCATGGAGTTGCCTTTCCTGCGGCGTTCGCAGCTCCTTCCCGGAACAGGGGGTAACATGCCACATCCTTTTACACTATGTAGAGGTGCGTTACTTTACCCATGGACGACCTAGACCATGTTACATAACCAGGTGTACATTCCTGTCCACTCCCACTCAGGTGTGGGGCCCGGTTGTTGGTCCAAGCCAAACCGTGCTTCTCCGCACAACACATGCCCACCCATTTCCACCAGCAGGTTGAACCCCTGATTCCACCCCTCACGATGGATATCTAGGCGCCCCTGGCAGACACTCATAGACCCTAGAGTCCGCGGGAATTAAGGGATCCCACCCATGTGCATGTAGTCTAAAAAGACCTACATCGTACGTCTCTGGCAGCCCGTTGACATGCGAACGAGAGAAGATCCCAGCTGACTTACTTCCCCCATAGAAGACCCATGGTTAACGCGGTATTTACGATGCAAGCATCCTGACGGCAGTTGTTGTTAATTCCTAGGTAATACTTTCCCATGTAGATGGAACCTTCCTTGGACCTATTCATCTTACCATGGTCCCATCCGCCCACCAAACAGAACCCTACCACTCAGGTAGTCATTCAATTAGTCGTATTATTATAAAAATAGGATCATGCATTCTTTTTGTGGAATAGGTGGTAATACGATAGGTTTTTTGCAAATAGTTCGTTATGAAATATTGCAAAGGATATGAGCAAGTGATGAACTTGCCTCAGATTGAAATAACAATAATAAACCATGTCTTCGGGTTCGAGGGTCGCGTAGAGAAATCCCGAGATCTGAAAGATAGCAAAGTAGTCCCGGTAAGGACTACTGAAAACACTGGCAAGATGATGTAATGCATAGTAATGAAATGCATCGCATAATACCCTGAAAATACCCAGCTTACAAGTGTAAGCTATGATCAATATGATAACTTAATCACACAGGTTTTAGGTGAATTGTTTCATTACTTGTGGTGTTGTGGTTATTACTTCTTTTTTACTTTCATGGGTTTCACTTTTACTTAACAAATACTTGTTATCATGTTTATTACTTGGTTAGATAACAAAACAACAACACACTGAAAACAACTATTAAGAAGATAACATACACGTTTTATTTTATGTTCAAAGGTGTAGAATTTATGACAAAGAGTTGAATTGAAAATGATAAACTAATACAACTACTCTATCACCACATAACTTTCTAGTGACATGTGATGATAGGTTTAGTAGGTGTGAAAACATGAGGGTTTTATTAGTAAGGAAAATTATGATGTGGTAGTTATTTCTGGTTATAATGGAATAATATAGAATTCCATTATACCTTGAGAAACAATTTTTATAAGTTGAATAAAATGTTTTATGTTTCACATATTTGAATTGGAAATTCTTTTCTCTTTAATTTAATATAGCATTCAATGCTTTCTGAAAATATTTAAATAAGTTATTAATTTAAAATGAACTAAATGACTAGGCAAAATATTGCACACATGAAAACTTGGTCAAATGACCTTGAAAACACCATATATGAATTGCATTTGTAATTTTGAGCAATTTGGTATATGACTTGTATTTTCTGATTCTATGAATTATTAATTATTTTTCTCTATTTTTAATGATTTAATTTAATTTAGAAAATATTTAATTTTACATTTTATTAAACAGTTTTGAAAAGTTCATAAACATTTAGATTATATTTTTCTGATTAATTTGGTATATTATTTATATTTTTCTGAGTTATAGAATTAAAGTTATTGAATTATTAAGTTTAATTATTTTCTATTATTATTTGAATTGACAGGTGGGACCCACCTGTCATATTCGATTTAATTAAACAAAAAGAAAAAGGAAATATCTCCTGACGTCAGCATGACGTCAGGGTGACATCATCAGAGGAGAGGATTTCTCCTACTCGGTTGCAATCCGTGGATTAAGCTCGAGTTGGTGCAAATTGTTGATACCAAGACCTAGAGGGGAACTAGGGGAATCGAATGGTACCAGTGCCACTAGTTATTGCCCACCGGAGATGCTCCGGCGAGCACAGCCCGCGGCGGTGGACGACGGTGACCAACGCCGACAACGGAAATGGCTACAATCGATCAAACGGAAAGCACCCCAAGATGCACAAGCTCACCCTGAGCACGATGGTGTGGTCGGTGAGGCACAGTGAGCTCGCTATCGATGGCGGCATCGAAATCCGTCCGTCGGCCGTAGTTGAGGAAGACAGCTCGATTCCAGTGCTTTCGTCCATCCCATCCCATGTGCTTGTTCGAGTTGAGAGAGAGGATGACGGCAAACTCATAGGTAGTCTCAGGGAGGCGTGGGAGCGACCACAGCATCGGCGACGAGCGGCAGCTGTCCGCGGTTAGGGTTTCTGGTTCGGGTACACGGAGAGGCAACGAGGTGATGAGTGAGAGTGAGGAGAGGCAGAGGGCAAGTAGGAGAAGCTATCATGCTTCTTATCCACACGAGGTCGCAGGCAGGAGGTGACAGCAGCCACGGTGACTCGACGACGACCATCACTGCCTTCCGGACGGAGACGAAAAAGAAAGGAAGTAAAACCTTTTGGATAACCCCCTAAAAATTTCTATAATTTGCAAACTAGTCCTTCTGTTACTCAAAATTGAAAAGAAAAGCTTGTTTTCTTGGATTTTTGTGAACTTAAAAATTATTAAAAATCATATTTGAACTCCTTATCAAATTTCACACCTCACCATGTTTTGTTTTGGTGGATTTGAAGAATATTTGTATTTTCGCTTAGGTTTTCAATTTTAAGTGATATTTGTTATTTTCTCTCTATTTAAATTTCATATGAATTAAAATGTACTTAGTGTATGCTATGACATGAAAACAACACTACTAACATGTTATTGATATAATCGTATGTTTCCATTGGAGAATTTTTTAGGTATAAGTCTTTTAGGAAACTATTTGTAAAAGCTACTTTGTAGTGTTTAATTTTTTATGTAATATAGAAAAACAACAAACTATGGAATACCATTCCAAATCCTAACAAATCTTTTGGTTAGAAATTGAACTTGTTTTCTTTTAGGTGGCTTTGTTGTTTTCATATCTAAGGTCCTTATCAATTTTGGTGGACATTTCTTTATATTGTGTATAGGCCATGTTTGTTATTTTAAGCACCTGATCAAGTGGAAAACATGACTGGCTTTGGAATCTTATTTGCTTGTTTCCACATAGGTTCCAATATGTATATTATCCCATGTTTGTTATAGAAACATGTGATCATTTGCATGGTTATGTGTAGATGTATTTCTGTTGTTATCTATTAGTCTTATGTATGAAAATGATCTGGAAAACAAGGTATTAATCTTGTTACCATTAACCTCCACCTATCAAAGACATGTGGATGCAATGGTTGGTTATTATTGCATACTTGATACTTGTTTCCATTTAAGAGATTTTTTATATGTTCCTCGTCTCTTATGAGCTTAACAATGAATAGAGATTATAGATCTCTAACATTACCTAATGATTCACTGGATAATTTCTTATACTCCCTTCGTGAGGCAGTGTTGATTCTTGTGGTCTTCTATTGCCTGATGTACTTGTCTCTAGTTGTCACTAGTCTTCAAATACTCCTTTTGTCACTTGAGAGTAATATCATCTGTTGGATTCCATCTTCAACTATCTCACCCTTGTGGTGAAAACAACCAGTTATTCCAAGCAAAGATTTTACTTAGATGATTATAATGTGTTTTCTTGTTTCCTTAGTGTTATTATTTCTCTTGATTGATTGCAAAAGGAATATAGATGTAGTTTATGACATCAATTTTCCCTATGCATATTAGAAGAATTTGTTAACAAGGTAGCTAGTCTTGCCTCCAAATTGCTACTCATATAAAATAGGCTGAGATGTACCATGTAATTCAATCTTTTGTTTGTTTATGTATGACACTCAATTGTTTGAGTATACAGAAGTGTTTTGTTAACAAGGTATACAGCTTGTTACCAAACTACTTCTCTATAACACTAACATTGGAATATCACACTATTTCAAGAGGAGTTAATAATATCAAATCAAGATATAAGAGTTTACAAATACTCTTATAGTAGATTGGAGTAGCACTTCTAGAACACTCTAAATAATCTTGTTGAAGATCTTCCTGTGGTAGTTCCTCCTTTCTTGTGGGTTGATTCTCTTCCAGAATGATTCAGAGAAGATTGGAAAACAAGATAATCTAGACAAAGTAGAAAGATCTTTATTAAGACTTAGTTAAGCTTTTATTCTTCTTCAATATACTTGCTATTTTCTTTCCCATAAGATATGTTCTTATATCATTCATGATTGGTTTACTTAGTTTCCAACTTACTTCCTCTAATAGAGGTTATAACTTGTTGTTATTCCTTAGTTGTGTCCAGAGATACTTTAGTTTTTGAATGATGATTTGGATAGAAATGTGGAGTGTTTGTGGAATTATGACTTAATAGTAAGTTTATCAGATGGTTCATTGATGTGTTGAGATGTTATATGTTCACTTGTATAAGATGACTAAGACAATGAGCATGAGAATATTATTGGGGTTTAATGACTTATGTCATAGTTATTAGTTGTTTTTCTCAGGTGTCATGTTGTTACTTTATATTCTTATCTTTATTACCTTTGTCATTCATAATGCAGATATAGAGGTTTTGGAATATCATATGTAATGATCAAGGTGTAACAGTAGTTTAAGAGGATTTATTTCTTATTTTAGGTACTTCTTTTATGGTTGATGAGATATGTACATATTCGATAAATATGTTAATACAACTATTATATCATTTCCCACTTGTGGGTTTTGGGTTAACACTTGTTTGTATGATTTGTGTTCTATTGAATCTTTATTATTTACTTGTGAAGGTTCACTTAATAGATACTAAATAATTTGGAAGGATGTTGTGTGAATGGTTGATAACTTACATAGTTCATGTTTTAGAGAGTCTATAATACTTGTTGATGAGATCATTCCACCAAGCATTACTAACTTGTAGAAGTGTGATCATCAGTTATGAGATTTGGATACTCACCCCTCTTTGAGTTCTAGATACCTAGTGAATTATCCCAAGTCACTTATAGACTTGTGGTTAAGGTTGTTGAGGGTTTGTGTTTGATCATAACCAATTATGGTTTGTCTTATAAGTTGATTTGGTTTCTTAAGATACTTTTTATAAAGATCACTCCAAATGTACTCTTGAATAGATGAACTAGACCTATTTCATCATGTCAAGTGAAACATTGGTCACTTTGATTCGTTTAAACTTTCGCGCCAAAATTTCCCGTATTTTTAGATGCATGCTTTGCAAATGCACCTATTATATTTAGATCCTTATAACCTCCCAAACACTGGGATGTTACAAGATACATGTTGATATCGCTCTCTGGTTGTGTCGGCCCTTGAATTAGCATACTCATGTGTATGTACTTCCTCTTAATACAAAGAGAGGGGAGGTTGTATATCTAAATAAACACGGGCCACGTGCTATGTTTGCTTCTGTGGTTGCCAAACGGGCTTAGTCGCTCGCATCCAACTTGATGTTCCTTGCCTCTTTACCAAAATCTTGTTACTCGTTTTCTAGTGCTTTCCACTAGCTTGCATCCGAAGGGTGTGTTAGCGCTGGGTTTTCAGCCTGCTCTGGATCATTCAGCACTGCCTCCTTTCTGTTCGCGTGCCAGCGCATCAGCTTTGCTTACTTGGGGTCCATGAAGTACCGCTGCAGACAAGGCGTGAGAAGGAAGTACCACACAACTTTTCGAGGAGTGGCTTTCTTCCCTCTCTTGTACCGATCAGCGCCACACACTGGGCATTTGGTCTTGTCCGCGTGCTCGTTCCGATAAATGACACAGTCATGGATGTAGGCGTGGTATTTTATGTGCGGTAAATCGAGAGGGCACACGACTTTCTTCACCTCATCTAGACTAGTAGGACACGTGTTGTCTTTAGGAAGATACTTTTTCATGTATTGCAGGAGGTCTTCGACGCTTGTGTCAGTCCATCCGTGTTTTCCCTCCTCTTCATAATATCGAGTGCTACTCTTAAGCTGGACTCCTCCAGATCGCGGTCTGCTACATCGTACAACGGAGTATTCGAGTCTATCTCCGGTTGATCCATCTTAGATTTCCGTATACCGGTGGCTCTCACGTCAGTCATCGTCCTAACACTGAGAAGTTGCTCATGAACATGAGGGTCCCACATGACCGGAGTTAGAGGAGTATTTGTCACACCCCCGTTTTTGGACTCTTGGATTGTGCTCAAGAAGACAAAAATTAGGGCCAACAATTTTTTTTATAACAACAAGATTGTATGAACTAACATATGTTTGTGATCTTAAACATATTTGCAATACAAGTTTTGTTTCTATATGAAACCAATACCATATGTTTCTGAAAGATATTCTTATTATTTTTCCCTGATGTTTTCCTATTATTACTTGAGTGGATTTTTTTCCAAGACTTGGACCATTCTTATTTTCATCTTAAACAAACTTTTAACTTTGTTAGGTCCAAGAAAACAAGTTTTCAAAATGATTTATAAAAGTTTTCTTTTAAGTTTTCTATGGAAAACAATTCCTGAAAAATAATCCAAGTACCTGTTTTCTACCATTGTTTTCACCAAGCTATAAATTGATATTTTAGGATTTCTTGACTTTTAATTAATACTTCATATATGTACTACAAACCCATAATATCAATTTTATTTTTGTAGAAATAAAAACTATCTTTAGCTTGATGTGTTTGTGGTATAAAATTAAGGCAGAAAAAAGACATTTTTGAGAAACAGATAAAAACAGAGAGTATACCTTTTCCTCCAATGTTTTCATGGCCTTTTATTATTTCAAATTGATTTTCAAAAGTTGTTTATGAAAGTATATAACATGGTTAACAAATCCATACTTTGAAAACAAATTTTGAGAATCATTTGAACACTGAAAACAAACTCAACTTTCTCAACTTTCTGTCTGTTTTCAACACTTAGAAAATTTCTAAGTCCTAAAGACTGAATTTTCCTGTGAACAGTAGGAGATACACTTTTGCACTTTAGTTTTCTTGTTGTTCCTTTGCATTTTTGGAAGCATGGACTGACCTAGTTGGTTGACCATAGTTTCTACTCGACCAATAATGCTTTGGATCCCTTATAGAAGCTTTGTGGATGTAGATAAGAGAGGAGAGAGAAGGGTGACTAGGACAAGTATGGGCACCCACTTGTGTTGACTCATTTGTCATAGCCACTTGCCCACTTGCTCTCCTTGGCCTGGATAAACCTTGTCCACTCGTGGCCTTGACCTAGGGCATCCATAGAACCCATTTGGAAATGACAAAAAGCCCTAGGGCTAGCTCATCACTACTAGGAAAAAGGGCATCAGTGGCGCACCACTTTGGACAATCAGTGGCGCACCATGGTGCGCCACTACTATTGCGCCACTGATACTCTAGAGCATCACTGGCGCACCAGTGTGGTGCGCCACTGATTCCCCACAGTATCAGTGGCGCACCAGTCCGATGCGCCACTGATTCCTTATCAGTGGCGCACCAGTGTGGTGCGCCACTGATTCCTCATCAGTGGCGCATCAGTGTGGTGCGCCACTGATTCCCCCAATTTTTATTTTTTTAAATGTTTTTTATTCACTCACCAATTTTGGTTAACTTCCCACTAGGTCACCCATCCTCAAACTATTCCAGCCCTAGCACGCTTAACATCTTAGTTCCATTCGACTGCAGTCCCGGGAAAGAAGTTATAACTTATTGATATATGTATCATATCAATCCTATTAAGCCCCTAAGCATGATGTCACACATTTACCTTTAAGTTTGATAATAATAATTTGGAAAGTTTGACCCAAGTTTGAATAGTTTGACCACACATTGACTAGAGTTTGACTAGTTTGACCACACGTTGACCAACATTTGACCATAGTTTGAATATACATTACCAACGTTTGACCATAGTTTGAATAGTTTGACCATCATTTGAATAATCTGACCAAATTTTGACCAGAGTTTGACCACACGTTGACCATAGCTTGACTAGTTTGACCACCCGTTGACCTTAGTTTGACCGAAATTTCAATAGTTTGACCATACATTGACCACCATTTGACCAGTTTGACCATAGTTTGACCAGAGCATCAGTGGCGCACCGCTCACTGGTGCGCCACTGATACCTGGCACCCATGTATGTCCATAGCATCAGTGGCGCATCATGCACGGTGCGCCACTGATTCATCATAGCATCAGTGGCGCACCATGCACGGTGCGCCACTGATACTAGGCACTCATGTATATCCATTAGTATCAGTGGCGCATCATGCACGGTGCGCCACTGATTCTTCATAGCATCAGTGGCGCACCATACACCATGCGCCACTGATACTAATGGACATACATGGGTGTCAGGTATCAGTGGCGCACCGTGCACGGTGCGCCACTGATGCTATGGAGAATCAGTGGCGCACCGTGCACTTGTGCGCCACTGATACTAATGGACATACATGGGTGCCAGGTATCAGTGGCGCACCAGTGCACGGTGCGCCACTGATGCTCATAGCATCAGTGGCGCATGAATACATGGTGCGCCACTGATGCCTGGACCTGTTTTCTCCCAACAGTATCAGTGGCGCACGGCTACATGGTGCGCCACTGATGCTAGTCCATCTATAGCCATTTTCCTAGTAGTGCATGCTAAGGGTTGGCATTCACCCGAGGTGACCACTTTGCCCTCAACCTCACTTCCCTCTCCTATAAATGGCCAGAGGCCTCACCTTCGTTCCTTGCACCTCTCACTCCCCCTCTCTACTCCCCTGGTTGATATCCACCCCTGCCCTAGCCCTAGAACCACCCCGAGCCCGGGTTTTGGCCGCCTGGTGACCACCACGGTCACGGCCAAGCTCTGCCCGAGCCACTCCTCTCCAACCTCTCCCACCACCCTAGCTAGACTCCCCACTCTCTCCTGAACCTCCCGGACATCTTCCCACTCCCTCTAGTTCCCTGGAACGCCGTCGCCTTCCTCGGGCGCCGCCACGGACGCCGGTTGCGTTCCGCCGCGTGAGGCCACCCCGGCCGCCACCGTCGCCTCCCCTCGACTCCCCGACCACCCAGCAACCTCCCGCGAGCCGCCCAGCCCACCCCCCCCCCCCCGAGCCCTCTAAGGTGAGCCACGACCACGGTTTTGTTTTCTCCGTTCGGGTTCAGAGAGAGGCAGTGAGAGGAGGAGGAAGATGGCCACGGGCCGTCGATCCGCTGATCTACGGCCAGGCTCAAACGGCCGTTTTCCCGCGCCCTGCCGCGCGCGCGCAACGCTGCTGGGCCACCCAGCCGCTAGTTGGCCCGCGCCGCAGTGGAAACCGGCCCGCGTGTGTGTTCATTTATTCTTTTAAGATTTAACAGAAACTAATGTTTTTACTTTGGACGTGGTAAAAATACTAAACGAGTGAAATAAAATCTGTAAAAATTCATGGACCTAGAGAAATGAAATCTAAACCATAGGAAATTTGCAGATCTAATTTTGGACCCATATTTTGAACACAATAAATGTTTTTCCACAGACTGTCAGTGGGAATGTTTTGACCATAACTTTTAAAATATGTAACCAAATGGAACAAACTAAAATTCTATGGATAGGTAATGAAAATATCTATCAGAATGCACCTAACCTCTCATCAAGGTTAGTTATATAATGAAAACGCTATCCAGTTTACTAAAAGACCAGTAAGCTCTTCTATGATTTTTATAAGGAGTTTAAAAATGATTTTTGGAGTAAACCCAATTGGATGACTTTGGTATTGACTAGATCTATCTTATCCTAGCTTAGATTAATTTTTAGAGCTCTAGATCATTTTTTGTAGACAGATCTAGAAACAGCAGCTTTTCTGTTTTTGTTTTAAATGTGTTTTTGTTTGAGATGAAATGTTTGGTTGATTTAATCTTGTTCCCTAGCTTGTATAAAGTTGTGAGTGCTTGTTATTAAGTTGTTTTCTTACAGTACATCTACCTTAGAAAGTGTGTGCATGTTGGAAACTGAAATAAAAATGAAATAGCATTTGTTACCTTCTAGTTTTATTATTTGAAATTATTGTGAGAGCTAGATCTTTGTGTGAATGCTTTGATAAATTTTGTGCTATGATTGCTATGGATCCAGTACCATTTTGGTACTGTTATTTTTAAGTTAATACCTCTGTTAGCTTGCATGTCTTTTTATAGTGAAGCATGTATAGGTTTTGTTATTCTTATGCACTAGTATTGTTTTCACTAGAAAAAATGGCTTTGTATTTATTTATCTTGCATGTTAATGTTTGCCATGGGTAACCAGAGGCTTAGTACCTCTTTTTCCTTGGTATTGGTGGGCCCATAACCCACTGGTCCCATTGCATCTTGGTTGTGGATGAAAATCCCCAACCATGCACATGTGAGAAATTATCATGTGTTAAATTGTGATTGATTGCTATTTTCCACCATGGAAAATATAATTGTTTGTTTTCACTTATGCAAGTGATAAGTTTGTTTATTATCAGAGGATACTAGTATGTTAGATTTTATCCATTTTGTTAGCATAATATTCCTTAGGAGTATCATGTTAAGAAATGATTCACTAGTGAGTGCTAAATTAAATTGTTTGCAAATAAACTAAATTCCTTTTGATTGATAGATTGTTTGTGAATGTTTTTAATTGAGTGTTTGGATTTTTGAAAAGGTTTATATAACTTTTCATTAAATGAATAGATACTGGTTGTGTAGGTTATACCATGTTTTGCTTGCTAGTAATTGTTTAAGAAAACATAAATTGCTAGAATTAATTTGTGCATGCTTAATAGTTGTTTCATGGAATTGTTTTGATGTTTCTGCTTAATAGCATGAGTAAAATTTGTGTACTGTTATTGAGGTACATTTATGATCATGGCATGCTTGTTTAGATTGGAGCATCATGGTAACCATGTTTGCTTCTATAGTGTTGAACTAGTGTCACCACTAGAAATTGGTGAATTTTGCTCTAGTATTACCATCTTTTATTTTATGAGTGTGTGAGTTTATTATAGAATATTTAGGAAGTTATTACTTCTTTTATGATGCCATGAACTCTCTAGTTGCTTGTTCTATAATTATAGAAAATAATTATCTCTTATAGCATGCTTGTGTAGAAATTCCCATATTAGTATGCTATTTAGTGAAGTCCTGTTTCTATGTTTTTGATAGGAGTATTATCTTGAGTGATGATTGTGTTTTAGATTATTTTTATGACTTGGTTCTTTGGTTATTAGCTACTGGTTGTTTGCCAAATTTTCATGATTGATGGGTTCCATAACTTCAAGTAAACACTAAGGTAGTAAATAAGTAGCCTATTCATCTGTGGTGTGTTTACCTGCTGTTTGGAAATTGTATGAGTGTGCACCTTAGCATGAGTGTCATACTTGTGTTATTTGTTGTGCTAGTGTTGTTGTCGTTCTTAAGAGTATCTTATGAAACTAAAACATCCAACTAAAATCATGAACACATTTAAGTGATAGTTTCTTGTGGTGAGTAATACCCACTGCCATGGGTATTGTTCTGTCTGTTTGTTTTACCTTAACACCCTAACCTTTGCACCCACAAGCTATATTTTTAGCTTCTTAGATATCTTATTATGAGAGTGGTACACCACTCCATATGTGGTATGTAAGATGTGGGATATGGCTTCCTGAACCATATGTTTGTCTGACGATAGTTTTGTACCCTGAGAGCTATGTGAGGCAGTTTTCTCGATAACGTTTGTGGGTTTGCGCTATTATACTTTTGCTTGCTGTATGTGTTGTTTATCTTAGTTGTGTGTCTTTTAGACCTGAGTGTGTGTCTTGTATTCTTTTACGATGCAAGAAAATGAAGAAGAACGAGAAGCAGTTGTGGAGCTGTGCGTCAAGTTCAAGTTACTTCAAGGCCAGGGACATTAAGAGATTGAGGCAAGCCATCCTGATGCTTGCTGTTATAATACACTTATCATTATCTATCATGCATGTTTTACTTCTGAAAAGTTTTACAAAACTTTGATTTTCCAAAAACTATTTTTGAGTGAATACTACTACTATTATATATATTATGCCAGTAATTGATACTTGGTGTTACCAAGCCCATAGCCACCATATGGTATTTATTACCATCAAGTATCCTAGTCCCTAAGTGGACACCCTAAAATTGTGTTTTTACAAAACAACGGCTTTATGGAAAAACCCGGAGAAAAGGGCGGATCCTTATTCTCCGGAGGAATGTGGAAGTGGTCATTTTTGGGAAATTGGTGTTTTCAAAAATGACAAATAACCTAGTCTTCGCCGGACAACCTTTACCGTACTGCCACCCTACCCCAACATGGGCACGGGGCTTAACTGGAAGTTTGTTCTTGTTAGTGTGTGTTCTATCTCAAACGCTATAAGGGACGGAATCCCTTGAACCGATTGTCGCCAAAACTCCCAATGTTGAGACATAAAAAGTGTGGGATTAAGTTCACCTCCGGTCGCATCAGTTGATGCATCCTGGCTGGCGGGGATTAGCTCGATGACGGGGATGACCGGTAAAAACTCAAATGAGAGATAGACACATTCTAGCTTGAACATAGTGGAAGGTTATGATCAGTTATCTGATGTTCTACATACTGTTGTTACAGTCCGTGGTTGTTCACGGCAGGTGTACTGTATCTGGTGGATGTGTACACCTCTGCAGAGTACAACTTTTTCGAAGAATCCGCGTCCTCGGATATGGACAGTTGAATGGCCATGTAGCTAGCATTGTGTCAATGTTTTCAAAAGGATGTTTTTCAAAAGAGTGTTTGAACTCGTGAAGTTCGTAAAGGAAGAAAACCTTGTACCATGGAGGTACCTATGCTGAAAAGCCAGGAGTTGTTTTACAAGAAGTTTTGCAGAGAAAATCTTTCTTCTCTAGGCAAACATCTGGAAACTGATTCCAAGAAGTTTGCAAAGAGAAAACGTTCTTTTAACAAAGTTTTCACAAAACCTCTTGAACGTGCGATATCGACAAGAGAAAGAAAAACTATAATATTTTCTTCTGAAGTATCTTCTTCAGCAAAGATACAGATTAACATGACTGCAACTGTGGTGTCATCCTATATGAACACCATTGGTAGTGAACCCTATTTATAGCCTATCTATTATACCATATAAGCATACTCGCATCTTTGGTTAGTTACATGATGGATGTCTTGCTGAGTACATTCAAGTGTACTCATTATGGTTTCGCCCCTGGTATCTACTTGCCAGACTTTGAGAAGGACTCTCTGAAGGAGATCGACAAGGAGGAGTACGGAGCTGATGGCTTTGCGAACTAGGATCGTCTCCGGGTCAGCAGCCTGTAGGTTAAGGTGTGACTTGGGCTCTACCGCGTTTTGTGTGTGTTTAGTCTTTCGCTGTGTGTGTTGTGTGCTGTCCTGTGTGACAACCGTGTAGTCTTGGTCATGTGACCATGTACCCATGTAAGTGTTTGTGCAACCGTGTAATGGATATTGTATCTGTGTACCAGCTTGATATGTTGTTCACGACTGAATTTCCTGGGATCGTGAATGTATTCATATCGAGGGCGTCCTTGAACAGTGGTTCGAAGGGCGGGCCCTACAGAGTTGGTATCAGAGCTATCCTGACCTTAGGAGACCTTAGTTAGCATGGACGTTAGCTAGTACTCTGACAATGGAAGTAAACCAAACCAGGTCACTAAGCTGACTATTTTTCAAAAGGATTCTATACTCCATCCCCTCTGTGTTTCAAGAAAACTCTATTTACACTCAAGTTAAAAAGGAGCATCTTCAAATTTTGCACACTGTTACCTAACTTAACCCACTTTAAAATCTTGTGTAGATGGAAGTTATCTTCACCAAGTCGTTCCGGCTGGGATCGCATGCACCTTGCTACCGCTGTTTTGAGGAGGATTTGATCAAGATGGCTCATCTTATCGGTCGTCCCACCCCTGAGTTGAAGGGAGCCCAGATTCACCATGATGGACGAGAGTTGTCCTGGTTGGTGGTCTGCACCATCCGTGCACCTTTGCTAGCACCGTCAACCCCAGAGATCATTTGGGAAGTTGTGGAGAATAGTTGGGAAGATGGTATCCTTAGAGTGATGCAGCTGACCATTGCCAAGCTCGCGAACTTCTTTCGCGACAAGTTCGCAGGAACCCCTTATAGATACTTTGGAAGACGCGACGAAGATGACAGGCCAGTAGAAGTCACTGGAGACTTTGTGTTTGCTCGTCACTTCCAGCACCTGGAGGGACAGCTTTACAACACCCAACTCTCCCTTGACAAAGTAAGAGCAGATTATGACCTGCGAGGAAGAGAGATAGATCAACTAGAAGCCAGTCTTGGTGCATCTTCGGTTACCGAGCGTCGTCTCAAGGTACTGAAGAAGACCATGAAGTACACTGACTCCCAGCACCGCACATGAGTGAGAACCCTTCAGCCTCAGCTTGCAGCCGGCAAGACCAGAGTTGAAGAGCTGGAGGAACAGCTATGCGCTTCCTCGAGCACTTAGGATGGCCGCAGGATGTTAGGATTTGTGTTATTTTCACCCGCGACGCTTGTTTGTCTGTATTGTATGAACTCTGTTAGAACTTGGAGTGTGCTACTTGTGTTGTAAGCCTTATGCTGTAACCTTGAGAACCCTTAAGATAAGTATGCTTGCTAAGATTCTGTTTCATGCGTATGTTAATCTTGGTTTGAGCTGGCGTTGGCTTCTTCGAGCTTTGCTCGTTGTTGTGGTATATATCGTTCTCATCTCCGTTATGAGCCGGTATGTGTCACCAGTTTTCAAAAGAAAACCAAAACCACCTTTAGTTGCTCTCGCCTTACACCGTTCTTTGTCTTCAGCATGGCCGGCAATCTACCTCCATCACCTGAGCCGACAGTGGCTCAACTGTTTGCTCTGCTGAGGAAGGAAGTGAAGTCGCTCGTGCTGAACACTTTGCCACCCGTGTTGCCCTGGAACAGTTGACTCAGCTTGTCATCACCAACGCTGAGAATACTTCTTTCCTTATGAGAGAATACCAGCAACTGCTTGCTGGAGAGATCCGCAAAAGGAAGACAGCGACGCCAGGAGAAACTAGTTCATGGGTGACTCGCAGCGTTTTGCCTGTGATGCCACAATCTTCAAGGGGGCGTGTGAAGGTCAAGCCTAAAACCACGGTTTGCTTTACCTGTGGACAGGAAGGACACTTTGCTCGTGATTGTCCCAAGAAGTACCATATTCTAGCTCATCCTGATGAACCCCAAGAACGCCTAGGTTTATCCCATAAGAAACGCAAGAATCTGATGAATGGACCTCTAGACCAAGCTGATGTTGCAGAAGCATCTGCAACTCATGCCAATGGTACGTTTTCGAACCAAACCTGTGAACCCCCTTGTTTGCTTGCCGTTGTACCCTGAGGAACCCAACGTAAATGGAACACTAGAAGTGTCACGTCGGACTAAATAAAATCTAACGATACTAACCAAAACCTCCATCTAATTTTTGTATACCACCCTCCAGAGTAAATTAAACTTTTGCCGCATAAAATTGTTGCCATCCTACATAGTTGGTAGTACATAGTTTTGTCTTAACTCTATGATCCTGAAGAACTACAAGTCTTTTAGGAACTCCAAAGAGATACATTACTCCAGAAATAACATTACACCAACAGGTAAAAGTTTCAGAAAAATAAGATACAAGTCTGTTTCCCAGCACAGACCACTACACCAACTTCAGTGTAGACCCTAACCTTGCCAAGCTCTCACTGATGGTAGCCTAGTTTGAAGGTGAGCTACTCTCACCTGATGCAGAACCCCGAGTCAGTCGACGACGGATTCCCTCCAGTCTTCCAGGCTTAGTGCCACCAGCGTGGGCCTCCACTGGCGCAACCACCGGCGCCATAGCTCGTCTTTCTTCCACCAAGGCCTTGTTTCGGGTACCAGTCCACCAGTCATGGATATCCCAGATTGCAAAGATCATGGCCAACAGGATCACGGTGACCGATCCCACCAAGCAGCAGCTGAAGAGTAGCACGATGAGTAAGTGCTCCCAGAAATTTGCTCGCTCCAGCAGAGTGACATACTCCTTGAAGAAGTCATTTATTAACTGGGAAATGAAGCTCATCGTGTGGTGCGATTTAGAGGACCTCGGCTACCCTTTTTATAAGTAGCAAGAGCAGAGCCCTCTCCTTCGTCAAGCACTACGCGGGAAGAGCCGAAGAATCCAGCCGCAGTGCTCATAAATGGCGCGAAAAACACCGCGCACCTCTTCCCCAAGTGGCCAAAGCATCAACCTGTCACACTCGCAGCGTTCCTACAGCAAGGTGTCAGCCCACCATGAACCCACAGTGGGCGGGACACCCCCGATGCTGAAAGTGTGCACACCAGATGAGAAGAAAAGGCAACAAGGAGAAGGAGAAACGAGAAGGGCATCGACTGCCAAGTGAGCCCAGTCCCACACGTCAGCAAAACACTTGAGAAAAACCTGGGTACATCTAGCTTCTGAGCTTTCTTCCAAATCATGGAAAGCCTACTAGCTGTTTGTAGCCTATACCCCTGCCAAACTAGGTTTCTGTGACCACTTATGGTGGCCAGAATTTTCCTGTCAATTTTAGAAAGGTGGAATTTCTTGTTTTGGGGTACCAGAGAAAAGCAACTTTTCTGGAACAAGTTGGCCTTTCTAACCCTGGTTTGATAACATGGTTTTAAGGAACAATAAGTTTGAGTTCTAGAACATGACACCCAAACCTTGGAAAGAAAAAAACAATTTACCTGTGAATTTTGGTAAGGTAAATTAAAGGGGGGAAGCCCCTGTAAATAATGTTACAAACCAACAACACATGTTTGTAAAAAAATCATCTAACATTGTTGTTGTGACCATACCCTCTTCTCGCTTGCTTGCGAATCTCGGGACGAGATTCTTTTAAGGGGGGAAGGTCTATCACACCCCAGTTTTTGGACTCTTGGACTATGCTCAAGAAGAAGAAAAATTAGGGCCAACAAATTTTTTTTTATAACAACAAGATTGTTTGAACTAACATATGTTTGTGATCTTAAACATATTTGCAACACAAGTTTTTTTTCTATATGAAACCAATACCATATGTTTCTGAAAGATATTCTTATTATTTTTCCCTGATGTTTTCCTATTATTACTTGAGTGGATTTTTTTCCAAGACTTGGATCATTCTTGTTTGCATCTAAAACAAACTTTTAACTTTGTTAGGTCCAAGAAAACAAGTTTTCAAAATGATTTATAAAAGTTTTCTTTTAAGTTTTCTATGGAAAACAATTCCTGAAAAATAATCCAAGTACCTGTTTTCTACCATTGTTTTCACCAAGCTATAAATTGATATTTTAGGATTTCTTGACTTTTAATTAATCCTTGATATATGTACTACAAACCCATAAGCTCACTTTCATTTTTAGAGAAATAAAAACTATCTTTTGCTTGATGTGTTTGTGGTATAAAATTAAGGCAGAAAAATAACATTTTTGAGAAACAGATAAAAACAGAGAGTATACCTTTTCCTCCAATGTTTTCATGGCCTTTTATTATTTCAAATTGATTTTAAAAAGTTGTTTATGAAAGTATATAACATGGTTAACAAATCCATACTTTGAAAACAAATTTTGAGAATCATTTGAACACTGAAAACAAACTCAACTTTCTCAACTTTCTGTCTGTTTTCAACACTTAGAAAATTTCTAAGTCCTAAAGACTGAATTTTCCTGTGAACAGTAGGAGATACACTTTTTCACTTTAGTTTTCTTGTTGTTCCTTTGAATTTTTGGAAGCATGGCCTGACCTAGTTGGTTGACCATAGTTTCTACTCGACCAATAATGCTTTGGATCCCTTCTAGAAGCTTTGTGGATGTAGATAAGAGAGGAGAGAGAAGGGTGACTAGGACAAGTATGGGCACCCACTTGTGTTGACTCATTTGTCATAGCCACTTGCCCACTTGCTCTCCTTGGCCTGGATAAACCTTGTCCACTCCTGGCCTTGACCTAGGGCATCCATAGAACCCATTTGGAAATGACAAAAAGCCCTAGGGCTAGCTCATGCCAAGGGTTGGCATGAGCCCGAGGTGACCACTTTGCCCTCAACCTCACTTCCCTCTCCTATAAATGGCCAGAGGCCTCACCTTTGTGCCTTGCACCTCCCACTCCCCCTCTCTACTCCCCTGGTTGATATCCACCCCTGCCCTAGCCCTAGAACCACCCCGAGCCCGGGTTTTGGCCGCCTGGTGACCACCACGGTCACGGCCAAGCTCTGCCCGAGCCACTCCTCTCCAACCTCTCCCACCACCCTAGCTAGACTCCCCACTCTCTCCTGAACCTCCCGGACATCTCCCCACGCCCTCTAGTGCCCTGGAACGCCGCCGCCTTCCTCGGGCGCCGCCATGGACGCCGGTTGCGTTCCTCCGCGTGAGGCCACCCCGGCCGCCACCGTCGCCTCCCCTCGACTCCCTGATCACCCAGTAACCTCCCGCGAGCCGCCCAGCCCCCCCCCCCCCCCGAGCCCTCTAAGGTGAGCCACGACCACGGTTTTGTTTTCTCCGTTCGGGTTCAGAGAGAGGCAGTGAGAGGAGGAGGAAGATGGCCACGAGCCGTCGATCCGCTGATCTACGGCCATGCTCAAACGGCCGTTTTCCCGCGCCCTGCCGCGCGCGCGCAACGCTGCTGGGCCACCCAGCCGCTAGTTGGGCCGCGCCGCAGTGGAAACCGGCCCGCGTGTGTGTTCCTTTATTCTTTTAAGATTTAACAGAAACTAATGTTTTTACTTTGGACGTGGTAAAAATACTAAAAGAGCGAAATAAAATCTGTAAAAATTCATGGACCTAGAGAAATGAAATCTAAACCATAGGAAATTTGCAGATCTACTTTTGGACCCATATTTTGAACACAATAAATGTTTTGCCGCAGACTGTCAGTGGGAATGTTTTGACCATAACTTTTAAAATATGTAACCAAATGGAACAAACTAAAATGCTATGGATAGGTAATGAAAATATCTATCCAATTCACCTAACATCACATCAAGCTGAATTATATAATGAAAATGTCATCCAGTTTACTAAAAGACCAGTAAGCTCTTCTATGATTTTTATAAGGAGTTTAAAAATGATTTTTGGAGCAAACCCAATTTGATGACTTTGGTATTGACTAGATATACCTTATCATAGCTTATATTAATTTTTAGATCTCTAGATCATTTTTGGTAGACAGATCTAGAAACAGCAGCTTTTCTGTTTTTGTTTCGAAATGTGTTTTTGTTTGAGATGAAATGTTTGGTTGATTTAATCTTGTTCCCTAGCTTGTATAAAGTTGTGAGTGCTTTTTATTAAGTGGTTTTCTTACAGTACATCTACCTTAGAAAGTGCGTGCATGTTGGAAACTGAAATAAAAATGAAATAGCATTTGTTACCTTCTAGTTTTATTATTTGAAATTATTGTGAGAGCTAGATCTTTGTGTGAATGCTTTGATAAATTTTGTGCTATGATTTATATGGGTACAGTACCATTTTGGTACTGCTATTTTGAAGTTAATACCTCTGTTAGCTTACATGTCTTTTTATAGTGAAGCATGTATAGGTTTTGTTATTCTTATGCACTAGTATTGTTTCCACTAGAAAAAATGGCTTTGTATTTATTTATCTTGCATGTTAATGTTTGCCATGGGTAACCAGAGGCTTAGTACCTCTTTTTCCTTGGTATTGGTGGGCCCATAACCCACTGGTCCCATTGCATCTTGGTTGTGGATGAAAATCCCCAACCATGCACATGTGAGAAATTATCATGTGTTAAATTGTGATTGATTGCTATTTTCCACCATGGAAAATATAATTGTTTGTTTTCACTTATGCAAGTGAGAAGTTTGTTTCTTATCAGAGGATACTAGTATGTTAGATGTGATCCATTTTGTTAGCATAATATTCCTTAGGAGTATCATGTTAAGAAATGATTCACTAGTGAGTGCTAAATTAAATTGTTTGCAAATAAACTAAATTCCTTTTGATTGATAGATTGTTTATGAATGATTTTAATTGAGTGTTTGGATTTTTTAAAAAGGTTTATATAAATTTTCATTAAATGCATAGCTACTGGTTGTGTAGGTTATACCATGTTTTGCTTGCTAGTAACTGTTTAAGAAAACAGAAATTGCTAGAATTAATTTGTCCATGCTTAATAGTTGTTTCATGGAATTGTTTTGATGTTTGTGCTTACTAGCATGAGTAAAATTTGTGTACTGTTATTTAGTTACATTTATGATCATGGCATGCTTGTTTAGATTGGAGCATCATGGTAACCCTGTTTGCTTCTATAGTGTTGAACTAGTGTCACCACTAGAAATTGGTGAATTTTGCTCTAGTATTACCATCTTTTATTTTATGAGTGTATGAGTTTATTATAGCATATTTAGGAAGTTATTACTTCTGTTATGATGCCATGAACTCTCTAGTTGCTTGTTCTATAATTATAGAAAATAATTATCTCTTATAGCATGCTTGTGTAGAAATTCCCATATTAGTATGCTATTTAGTGAAGTCATGTTTCTATGTTTTTGATAGGAGTATTATCTTGAGTGATGATTGTGTTTTAGATTATTTTTATGACGTGATTCTTTGGTTATTAGCTACTGGTTGTTTGCCAAATTTTCATGATTGATGGGTTCCATAACTTCAAGTAAACACTAAGGTAGTAAATAAGTAGCCTATTCATCTGTGGTGTGTTTACCTGCTGTTTGGAAATTGTCTGAGTGTGCACCTTAGCATGAGTGTCATACCTTTGTTATTTGTTATTCTAGTGTTATTGTCGTGCTTAAGAGTATCTTATGAAACTAAAACATCCAACTAAAATCATGAACACATTTAAGTGATAGTTGCTTGTGGTGAGTAATACCCACTGCCATGGGTATTGTTCTGTCTGTTTGTTTTACCTTAGCACCCTAACCTTTGCACCCACAAGCTATATTTTTAGCTTCTTATATATCTTATTATGAGAGTGGTACACCACTCCATATGTGGTATGTAAGATGTGGGATATGGCTTCATGAACCATATGTTTGTCTGACGATAGTTTTGTACCCTGAGAGCTATGTGAGGCAGTTTTCTCGATAACGTTTGTGAGTTTGCGCTATTATAATTTTGCTTGTTGTATGTGTTGTTTAGCTTAGTTGTGTGTCTTTTAGACCTGAGTGTGTGTCTTGTATTCTTTTACTACGCTAGAAAACGACGAAGAAGGAGAAGCAGTTGTGGAGCTGTGCGTCAAGTTCAAGTTACTTCGAGGCCAGGGACATTAAGAGATTGAGGCAAGCCATCCTGATGCTTGCTGTTATAATACACTTATCATTATCTATCATGCATGTTTTACTTCTGAAAAGTTTTACAAAACTTTGATTTTCCAAAACTATTTTTGAGTGAATACTACTACTATTATATATATTATGCCAATAGTTGATACTTGCTGTTACCAAGCCCGTAGCCACCATATGGTATTTATTACCATCAAGTATCCTAGTCCCTAAGTGGACACCCTAAAATTGTGTTTTTACAAAACAACGGCTTTATGGAAAAACCCGGAGAAAAGGGCGGATCCTTATTCTCCGGAGGAATGTGGAAGTGGTCATTTTTGGGAAATTGGTGTTTTCAAAAATGACACATAACCTAGTCTTCGCCGGACAACCTTTACCGTACTGCCACCCTACCCCAACATGGGCACGGGGCTTAACTGGAAGTTTGTTCTTGTTAGTGTGTGTTCTATCTCAAACGCTATAAGGGACGGAATCCCTTGAACCGATTGTCGCCAAAACTCCCAATGTTGACACATAAAAAGTGTGGGATTAAGTTCACCTCTGGTCGCATCAGTTGAGGCATCCTGGCTGGCGGGGATTAGCTCGGTGCCGGGGATGACCGGTAAAAACTCAACTGAGAGATAGACACATTCTAGCTTGAACATAGTGGAAGGTTATGATCAGTTATCTGATGTTCTACATACTGTTGTTACAGTCCGTGGTTGTTCACGGCAGGTGTACTGTATCTGGTGGATGTGTACACCTCTGCAGAGTACAACTTTTTCGAAGAAGCCGCGTCCTCGGATATGGACAGTTGAATGGCCATGTAGCTAGCATTGTGTCAATGTTTTCAAAAGGATGTTTTTCAAAAGAGTGTTTGAACTCGGGAAGTTCGTAAAGGAAGAAAACCTTGTACCATGGAGGTACCTATGATGAAAAGCCAGGAGTTGTTTTACAAGAAGTTTTGCAGAGAAAATCTTTCTTCTCTAGGCAAACATCTGGAAACTGATTCCAAGAAGTTTGCAAAGAGAAAACGTTCTTTTAACAAAGTTTTCACAAAACCTCTTGAACGTGCGATATCGACAAGAGAAAGAAAAACTATACTATTTTCTTCTGAAGTATCTTCTTCAGCAAAGATACAGATTAACATGACTGCAACTGTGGTGTCATCCTATATGAACACCATTGGTAGTGAACCCTATTTATAGCCTACCTATTACACCATATAAGCATACTCGCATCTTTGGTAAGTTACATGATGGATGTCTTGCTGAGTACATTGAAATGTACTCATTATGGTTTCGCCCCTGGTATCTACTTGCCAGACTTTGAGAAGGACTCTCAGAAGGAGATCGACAAGGAGGAGTACGGAGCTGATGGCTTTGCGAACTAGGATCGTCTCCAGGTCAGCAGCCTGTAGGTTAAGGCGTGACTTGGGCTCTACCGCGTTTTGTGTGTGTTTAGTCTTTCGCTGTGTGTGTTGTGTGTTGTCCTGCGTGACAACCGTGTAGTCTTGGTCATGTGACCATGTACCCATGTAAGTGTTTGTGCAACCGTGTAATGGATATTGTATCTGTGTACCAGCTTGATATGTTGTTCACTGACTGAATTTCCTGGGATCGTGAATGTATGCATATCGAAGGCGTCCTTGAACAGTGGTTCGAAGGTCGGGCCCTACAGTATTGTTTTCCGCTTCTTCCTCTCCATCGCCTTGTGTGGTAGCCTCTTCGTCCTCGCCGTCTCCTCGTGCCCTTCTTCCCCCATTTTTAGCTGCTGCTGCGCCCCCCTCATCATGATCATCCTCATGAGCATCTTCCTCATCACTCATGGTTCACTGAGTGTAACCGTCCAGGAAACCACGCATGAGTAGGTGGCCCTTCACTATGCCCTAAGAGGGGTTGAACAGGGACCCAAGTTTACATCTTCGACACGGACAAGTTATGTCTATACGGTCCCTTCGATGCATGTCGGCCGTTGCACATTCCACATATGTATCCACGACGCTTTCCCTCATCGGAATGACCATTCTCGCCTGCACGGTCGGCAAAAGTAAATTTTGATTAGAACCACCCGGGTTTCAAGGAAAATTTCGGCATGACCTTTGTTAAGAAGGTCAAGCCGAAGTGGCAAAAATTTACCGAAACGGAAATGAATCAACATTTCGACAAAACATTGCCAACTCATTTTCATGTCATCGCATCTTACACGCTCACAAACACAATGCGTCGGCTGGTGCTTTGGCCCGTGCAGCAGTAGCTCGCAAACACAATGCGTCTCCTTGCACCAAAGAGAAAAGCCTCGACTGGTGCTTTGGCCCATGCAGCATCAGCCCGCTCTTTATACACGAGAACGGCAACTGAGGCTAAAACGGCTTTGTCGCCCTATGGCGCTATCGTCACTGCGCAGAGACGCGGACGTCGCCCTCACATGGTTTGTTCCCTTGTGAGGGCAATCACCTCTAGAGAGAAGTTAAGGGCTCGATGTAGAGCTCCTCTCCAGGAGAGGAAAAACCCTCATGAGGGCGATTGCCTCATGAGACAACCTGGCGAAAGCTCTCGTGGCGCGTATTGGGCTAGGCCACGGTACCCTAGTATCCACAGGTCTGACAGAAGTTTTCCTCGTGAGACATCCTAGCGGATGCCCCCTGATGGATATTGGGCTGGGCTGCAGCAGACGGGTCCTGGTTGAAAGCTCATAATCCCTCTAATGATTTTGGTGATGATAACAACACGGGTATCCCCTCCCTAACAATGTTGTTTAAGTGTGTGCAGCTGGTCTTTCTGATGATTATTGATAATACTCTCAAAATTTTCAAAGAGGAGTTCTGGAAATGATCTATATTGCAACCGGATTTTTCAGGTTCTGACCCCGTAATTTCTGGTGTGTATAGGGCGGAATATCCGGTCCTTGCACCGGAATATTCCGGCTCCTCTGGCCTCTTTAAAGGACTAAGTTTTCTTCTCCAACTGCCCGCGCACAGAAGGTGGGGCGGATATTTGCCCGGAATATTCTGGGGCAAATATCCGACCCTCAGGTCCTTAGCAGTTTTTGGAGTTTTCACTGGTGCCCGCACGCAGAGATGGGGGCGGACTATTGGGCGGAAAATTCCGGCCCCGGATTATTCAAAAATCCGCCCCCGGATATTTCAAATATCCGGTGTGGTCCTTAGCAGAATTTCAGCGCGCTGCTACTGCTCGCGCGTAGAGATGGGGGCGGAATATTGGCCGGAAATTTCCGGCCCCGGAATATTCAAAATTCCGCCCCCCAGATATTTCAAATATCCGGCCTTGCTGCACCGGAAATTTACGGTGCTAACCCTGGAATATTCCGGACCTGGCACACTGCAACGGTCAGAAATCGGAGGAGCCTATAAATAGTTGTCTTCTTCCTCTAGATAGCAAGTTCTTCCATTCCTCTCTCTCCTCCATTGTTCAAGAGCTCAAAACGCCCCGATCTCCCTCCTCCTCCAAGCAAACTCGATGCCCTTCAAGGATCTCATGGAGGAGGCCTAGATCTACCTTTCTACCAAGCCAAAAAATTGTATTCCCACACCATACCTCTTGGGATCTTGTAATCTCTTGCTTGCTTTGTCATCCTAGAGAAACCCTAATGCTTGTAGCTTCCACCTTGTAGCAAGAAGCTTTGGATTGTTGAGAGCCTCCATCTCACTTGTGGAGTAGCCTCAACTACTTGTAAAGGTTTGGCCAATGCCTTCAAGTCGACCTCATAGTGGAAACGAGAATCTCCCTCGCCGGAGAAGCTCAAGGAGAACAAGGTGTGCACATCCGTGCTATTGAGGAGCGCCTAGGTCGCTCCCCACCTCTCCAACGTAGACGTACTTCTTTTAAGAAGGAACTAAGGGAAACATATCCTTGTCTCCGTTCTTTCACTTGTGGTTATCTTGTGCCTTGCTTTTACTTCCGTTGCATACTCGTTATTTGTCACTTAGGGTGTCTACCTAGTTGCACATCTAGATAACCAAGTGGTTTACTTCCTAAAGCCCAATTAAAATTGAGAAACGATTAAAATTTGTAGGTCACCTATTCACCCCCCCCCCCCTTTAGTTGACCTTTCTGTACTTTCAATTGGTATCAGAGCCTCGACTCTTTTATCGGGCTTAACCGCCTAAGAGTATCATGGTCAACAGAGATGATCCCGGATCTTCTAAGGAGGAGCTCTCCAAAATGGCCGACACTATAGCTAGCCTAGAGACAACGGTGTATACTATTCAAACCCAATTGTCCAAGGTTAGCTCTACTGTAGGCTCGGAGGTTTCCTCCATCAAGAAGATATTGGAGATCGTGATGGGTAAACCTAAGGGGGCCCTCGAACTCTCCCCACGTCTCCGATGAGGATAGTTCGGAAGAGGAAACAATTCCGGACGATTCCCAAATCGAAGAGAACATTGCCAAAGCTAAGGCTAAAGCCACACAAAAGGCTAAAGCAAGGCAAAGGAGAGTTCCGGGGGCTCCAGGTCTCAAACGGCTAATGGTTCTGGGGCCTACTCACAAGTTCCACCTCCTCAAAATTATGACTCCATTCACCCAATTGTTTCCATGCCACACATTCTTAATGTTGGACTTCCTCCCATGCTTAACAGTAATGAATTCTCTTCTTGGAAGTTTGAAAGGGAGTCACATATTTCCGGATCATGCACTGCATTGTGGAGGAGTGTGATTCATGGGTTTCATCCGCATGATCCTAGCAACTTGACTCCAAGGGAGGATGTGGAATCTCAACTCAACAAGACTGCACTCGTTATCATCTAGAAGGCTCTCCCAAGGGAGCATCTCACTCACATACGTGGTTGCAAGACCGCCAAGGAAGCTTGGGACAAGCTTGACACCTTGTTTCAAGGAAATGCTAGCATTCAATCTTCCAAGTATGATGTGTCCATTGACAACTCCAAGAACTTCATTATGCAAGAGGATAAGACTCCCGAAGAGCTATATAGAAGAGTTTTCACTCTCGCCAATCAATTGGGAGACTTTGGAAAGAAGAGATCTCCGATGAGTGGATAAAGAGGAAATTTGTCAAAGCCATTACACCCTTTGAGAAGAATCTCTCCACTAGCATCCGGACAAGAGCGGACGACAACAAACTCAGCTCCATTGGTGTGCTTAGTGAGTTCATCGCCATCTCTCTATCACACAAGAGTGTGGATGATGCTCTAGCTCGCTCTAGAGGAATGGGAAAGTCACCCAACCTCGCTTTGAAGTCAAAGGCAATGGCTCGAGTTGATGAAAGTGAAGAAGAGGATGATGATGAGGAAGACTATGAGGACACCTACACCTGGGCTCACAAGTGCATCGCTCTTGCTATGCATGGATATTGGAAGAGATGGGAAGCTCACAAGGCCGGCTCTCCAAGACCTCCACGAGAAAATAACTACAAGAAGAAGGGGGAGCGACCAAGGACATGCTACAACTGTGGTAGTGCAAACCATTTCGTGAAGGAGTGCCCTTTTGAGCCAAGAGAATAAAATAAAGGCAAGCTTGTTTGCAAAAACAAGGCCAATGCTCCACAAAACAAGAACATCGCTAGAAGAGTGCCAAGGGATCTTTATGTCCAAGAAGGGGCGGTTCTTGAAACCTATGTCTCCGGAGATGAAGGAGAAGATGAAGTGGTTGGAGTTGCTCACGTCGCCATAGCTACCGCATCATCTCCATCAATCTCTCTATTTGAATCCCCCAATGAAATTGTGGCTACCCGACCTACATGTCTTATGGCAAAAGCCACCTCGGTATGCTCTTCTAACTCCAAGACCATTACCACTAACCCTCCCTCGTTATTGGATTGTGTTGAAAATTTTTTTGAGGAGGATAGTGAGGCAAAAGAGTTAGGCATTTGGCTAGCTAGCCTCAAAGGTGAGACTAAGGAGAAATTTAATGCCCTCTTGCGGCAACTTCATGAGGCTAACTCTCGTGTAGATGAAAAGGAGGAGATTTTCATGACCTTAGAAAGCCATGGAGGTCACACTTGCAATGACAAAGAGCTCGAAATGGCTCTTGAGAATGAGCGTTCCATTCGTGCTTCTCTTGAGGAGAAATTATCTAGTCTTGAAGAAAACTTTTGCCATGAGTGTCTCTAAGCTTAGAAAAGATAATTAACAATCTCTTGCTCTCACTAAAACACTTGAACATGAAGAGTTGAAGCTAGGAATTTTTCACGAGGAACTAGTTAGTAGTCATGAAAAACTAAAGAAGCAGTTCATGTCTCTAAAAGAAATTTATGACAAGCTAACCAAGTCTCGTGACAATCTCCTAGCTCAACAATCAAACAAGAAAGCTATGTCATCCTCATATACTTGCATGAATACATTGCCTATAATCTCTTGTAGTGCAACTAATCTTGTAGGAAGTGAGAAGAATCTCAATGAGGTGGCCCCTCAACAAGTCAAGAATGGAAAGGAGGGACTTGGCTATGTAGCCAAGTCAAAGAAGAAGAACAAGAAGAATATCACATCTTCCTCACAATAAGTAAGATTTGTGAAAGAGGGAGAGGTGACCAAGGAAAAGGAGACCAACACCATTGTGGGTGGTGACACCTCTAGGGGGAGCACCACTCATAATGACTTTGCCGGAAAATACAACCCATCTTATGTTCTTATGAAATCTAGAGATGGTCATGTGTATGCTTAATATGTTGGTACTTCTTATGGTGATGATTATCATTGGAGTATTTGGGTTCCAAATACCCTTGTTGCTAACAAAATAGGACCCATTCAACGATGGGTACCTAAATCAAGACACTAATCTATTGTAGGGAAGTGCTTTCAGTTCGAGCAAATGGACGGTGGATAGTGGTGCATCCCAACATATGACCGGAAGCAATGACGCAATGAGTGATCTTCAACCTCCATTACCTCATCTCAATTGCATTACTATTGGTGATAACTCCAAACTAAAGGTATTGGGACGAGGCAAGGTGGCCATCTCAAATGACTTGTCAATTGAGAATGTTCTCCTTATTGAGTCCCTTGGCTATAATCTCATCTCGGTTCTTCAACTTGCTAAAAGTGGTTTTACCTCGTTCTTTAATAAAGAGAATGTGATTGTCACTTGGGAGATGACTCTTAAAGTAGACTTTGTTGGGCATGTCGAGAACGGCATGTATGTAGTGGACTTCTCTAAAGGAGACACGTGTGCCGTGACATGCCTAATGGCTAAAGTTGATGTGGGTTGGCTATGGCATCGCCGGTTAGCCCACACCAATATGAGGACGTTGCATGACCTTCAAAGTGGCAATCATGTTCTAGGACTAATGAATGCTAAGTTTGCCAAAGATCGTGTGTGTAGCTCTTGCATTCTTGGAAAGCAACATGGAGAAGCTCACCCCACCAAGACCAACATCACCACCTCAAGAATCCTCGAGCTCATTCACTTGGACCTATTTGGTCCCCTATCATATGATAGTCTTGGAGGCAAAAAGTATTTCTTGGTGATTGTGGATGACTATTCGAGATATTGTTGGGTGTAATTCTTCAAGAGGAAGAGTGAGACTCAAAAGCGGTTCATCGAGTTCATCACTTTGGTGGAACGCCAACATAATACGATCATCATGGCTATCCTAAATGACAATGGCTCCGAGTTCAAGAACTACACCGTGGAGGGATTTCTTGGCGAGGAAGGAATTGCTCATTAATATTCCACTCCCTACACCCCTCAACAAAATGGTGTGGCGGAGAGAAAGAATCGTACACTAATGGATGCGGCACGGACCATGATTGCGGAGTTCTTTTATCCTTATAACTTTTGGGCCGATGCCGTCTCCACCGCTTGTCACGCTAGCAACCGATTGTATCTCCGCAAGAACTTGAACAAGACCCCTTATGAGATTCTCATGAGCAAGAAGTCGGATGTTTCATACTTCAAGGTCTTTGGGTGCAAGTGCTTCATTCATAAGAGAGGCAAATGCTTGTCGAAATTCGAGACTAAATCTTATGAGGGCATCTTTGTTGGTTATACCACAAATGCTCACGCCTATAGAGTCTACAACAAGTCCACCGGACAAGTTGAAGAAGCTATAGACGTGGTGTTTGATGAGGAGAATGGGTCCCAAGGGGGGCGTATAGATCATGGTTTTGTAGGAGATGCAATTCCTCCCATCGTCATAAGAATAATGGGGATTGGTGAAATAATCCCCATTGAGGGTTACCGGATGACGGAGGGAGAACGACTATGCTCCACTCAAGTGGAGCCATTGACTACACTCGTTGATACTCAAGCTACCCAACAAGATGCACCAAGCCCTCATGCTTCACATCAAGGCCAAGCTAATGATCAAGATCATTCCATAAATCAAGGCCAAGCTAACACTCAAGGCCAAGCTCATAATCAAGGCCAAGCTCACAATGAAGGACAAGGACAAGATGCTCATATTGATGATAGAACTCGTCATGCAATCAATCCCTCTCCCCTTGATGAAAAATATCAAGGGCTAGGGGGACAAGGCTCCGATGATGAAGGTGATGATCAAGCCATATCCAAGGAAACTTTGGAGGAGATTCTTGCTCGTAGGGCAAAGAGAAGGCTAGATAATCTTGCTCGTGCCGGTCACACGGAGGACATGATTCTTGTACAAGTTCGTGGAAGGGTCATCACAAGGAGGCAATTGGCGGATTTTAGCAAGGCTCATGCTTTTGTCTCTCACATTGAGCCCAAGAAGGTCTATGAAGCTCTTGAAGATCAAGATTGGCTTGAGGCTATGCACGATGAACTCAACAACTTCGAGCGCAATAAGGTATGGAAGTTGGTGCCAAGACCCAAAGATTGCAAGAACGTCATTGGCACCAAGTGGATCTTTTTAGAACAAGCAAGATAAGGATGGCATTGTCATTCACAACAAGGCAAGATTGGTAGCTCAAGCTTTTTCTCAAGTTGAAGGCGTCGATTTCGGTGAAACTTTTGCTCCAGTAGCTCGTCTTGAATCAATTCGTATCTTGCTTGCATATGCTTCTCATCATAACTTCAAGATACAACAAATGGATGTTAAAAGTGCATTTTTAAATGGTCCCATCCATGAGTTGGTATATATGTAAAGCAACCTCCGGGTTTCGAGGATCCCAACCACCCCGATTATGTCTACAAACTCGATAAGGCGCTCTATGGGCTTAAACAAGCTCCACGTGCGTGGTACGAGCACCTTAAAGAGTTTTTAGTAGATCGTGGGTTCAATGTTGGCTTAATCGATCCCACCCTTTTCACCAAAAAGGTTGGGGTGACTTTTTCATATGCCAACTCTATGTGGATGATATCATTTTTGGGTCTACTAACGTTGCATTCAATGATGAGTTTTGCAAGCTTATGACGGATAAATTCGAGATGTCTATGATGGGCGAGTTGGAGTATTTTCTTGGCTTTGAGATCAAGCAACACCCCGAAGGCACATTCATCAAGAAAGCCAAGTATACTCAAGATATTCTCAAGCGTTTCAACATGCATGATGCCAAGCCTATGAAGACTCCCATGTCCACGACTATTGACTTGAAACCCGACCCAAATGGTAAAGAGGTAGATCAAAAGGTATACCGTTCCATGATTGTCTCTTTGCTCTACCCTTGTGCATCTAGACCCGATATCATGTATAGAGTAGGTAAATGTGCAAGGTTTCAAGCCTCTCCCAGACAAAGTCATTTTGAAGCGGTTAAGCGCATCTTTCGATATTTAGTTTATACCCCCAAACTTTGGTCTTTGGTATCCCAAAGGTTCAAGCTTTCAGCTCACTGGGTATTCGGATGCGGATTATGAGGGCGAGAAGACGGATATAAAATCTACATCCGGTGGTTGTCAATTTCTTGGTCACTCATTGGTATGTTGGTCTTCCAAGAAGCAAAATTGCATCGCCCTATCCACCACTGAGGCCGAATATATCTCCGCGGCGATTTGTTGTGCTCAATTGCTATGGATGCGGCAAACATTGCGAGATTATGGCATCGACTTCGACAAAGTTCCCCTCTTGTGTGACAATGAGAGTGCCATCAAGATCGCCTACAATCCCGTTCTTCACTCCAAGACGAATCACATTGAGATACGGCATAATTTCATTCGGGATCATGTTGAGAAGGATGATATCGATCTTTCCTATGTGCCGACCAAGGATCAACTCGCGGACATCTTCACGAAGGCCCTTGATGAACCAAGATTTCGTGGTTTGAGCAATGAACTAAATGTTATCGATACGTCTAACTTCTCTTGAACCCTTGCATACTTACCTTCACTACATGTGCTATCTAGGTGTAGATGTAGGCATGGACATAGGGGGAGCGTATTTCAATTCATGATCCAACACTCCAATTATCATACGCAAAACAATCAAAACTTCACGCATATCTAATCTTTTTGTGACTTATTGTGCTTAAACGTGAGTCATACTTTTGGGCCCAAGATATATCTTTGCGTCTCCTTGGTATACACTCAAACACGGTGGCTCCGGCCACCAACATTTCTCTTCGTGTTTTGTTTGGGATTCGTTTGTGTTAGTGTGTTCGTCGCCTTTATTCTCATTTGTTCGTTGTTTTCGGAGGCTCACTTCTTTATCCATTTTCCACCAAAACTCGGAGTGCACGGGAACCCCGGAAATTCCGGCCTAAGGCCCGGAATAGGGGTGAAAACGGAGCGGATACGGTCGAATAATAGTAAAACCACATCCGTCACCGTATTTTTTCCGGATTCGGAGTCGGAGCGGATAGTGTGCGGATACGAATACAAAATCGGAGTCTCTCGGTTACGAATACCGATCGAATTCGGGGCGAATATGGTTCGGTCGCAGATAAATACTTTCTCAAACATTGATCTAAAAATAGAAGTAACACATGGATAAACTTACTCGGAATTAACTTTATGTAATGTGATAATCTAAGACAGAATATTTTAATAAGTTATACTTCCATGTGGCTTCTTATCTTGAACGATCTAAGGGAGTCTCTGAATGTGTCGTGTGGAACAGCTTAAGGGAAAAAACTAAATGAATAAAAAAATAACAAATTGGACGATCGCAACATAGATAACAAGTGCACCGATAATACCTAAGCATAACAAAAATAACACGAATCGTAGTTTAGCCTTCTCTCAATTTATCCAATCAAAACATCGCAAAAAGTAAAACGCTAAAAGTGACAGAAACCGCAAATCGCCGGTGACAATTTATTGTGTATTCTTTATTCTTCACTTCCGTGACTTCCTGAAATACTTCACTCACTCTCATCTGAAGAAGACTCGACTGTCTCATCCTGCACATGAGGGCAGAGGCAAACCAATCAGCTAACATATTTAATCTAGTACAATGACATGAAAATAAACTATAAAGAATATGCATCACTGAGAGCATCAATGCTTGGTGTAAGTATTACTCTCTCCGTTCCATATTAATTGTCATGGATTTAATAAAATTTGTACTAAATTTGACAAATAAAATGGAATGGAGGGAGTATGTACTAGTTCATTACTTAACACTTCAGTATTGAGATCGCAACGTTCAGTGTGCTATTTGGTTTTATGCAGGAACATGAAAAGGTACGCCAGTTAACCAAGGGATATAGTGGACCTAGTAACTTGACGAATGAAATACTTAATATCAAGGCTTACCAGGCTGCAACCACATGTGTTGCACGAACTGATATAAGTCGTTCTGTTATGGCTGTGGCAAAGCCACTAACTCCTATTCACTCAACCTACATTATTTTAATCAAGTGTGATCTGTCAAGTGTCATGCCCCATGTATAGCTATTCTCTGGATACCAAATTTGAACACGTGCTCCCCTTTGAAAGTGATAAATGCAGTAGGGATCATGAGAAGCTCATACATAATCTACATTCAGCTTCTGTTCTCAAAGAGCTAGGGAGAAAACTGAAATTCGGAGCAGGCTAACCTCAATAGTTGTTGAAGCCTCAGCTGGTTCAGTTTCGGGTTCTATTGTCACCATCTCCAACTCATCGATGAGTGATGCAATATCTATCAAATGACAACAAAACACTACTAAGATACTTTGTGAATAGAATAAAAATAGTAATGTATGAAAGCAGAGATCGAGATAAACATATTAATGACTACATTTTACCTCTTTTACCCGCAGCTATCCAATCTTTGGTACAAATCAGTGCCTCAACAACCTCTGGGTCTAAACGTGTACGAAATGGATCAACCACACGCCCACCAGCACTAAATGCCGACTCAAAAGCCACTGTTTATACTTGAATACCAAGAACATCACGAGCTAACCGTGCGAGAACAGGATATGTTCCCTGCTTGCCCTTCCACCATGCCAATATATCAAATGTTCCATCATTTTTTTCATTCTATCTTACTGGATCTTCTTTCAGATAACTTTCTATCTCAGACTTTTCAACATCTTGTTGTCCCGACTGATCATACAAGAAATTTTGGATGTCCTCATCCATTTCATCAAGGAAAAGATCCTCGCTTTCCCGAGTAAGTGCACTAGTTGTTGCAACACTAGTCTTCTCAGAATCTTGTCCACTGGACATGTAAGCTTCAAAAAGCTGATTTACAGCAGCCATGAAACTATTCATATGATAGCTATATTCACTGGCATATATCTTGAACATAAAGAACTCCACAATCCTTTTCTTGTATCTTGGATCAAGAAAACAACCTACGGCCAGAGCAATGTTTGACTTTTCCCAGCACTTATTATACTTCTCTTTCATGGCTTTTGCCATAGCAGCAGTCCCAGCATCCTTACTACGACTCCACTCATCAATGGCTAGCTTAATCTCACAAAACTTCCTCCAAAACAAATTCACTGTTGGGTGTAAACTTGGAGAGAAGAGCTCAGTAGCATCATAACATTTCTGCAATAATATAGTTAGAGCCAATGCCTTATCCCACTCTTTGTCTCCTGGAGCACACTTCTTGTATTTGCTCTTATTCAAGAATAGTAGCTTCTCAAAGGCCTTTCTGTAGTATATTGCATTCTTCAACATTAGGTATGTCGAGTTCCACCTTGTTGTACAATTCAGAGAAAGACCCTTTGTAACATCCAAGTTTTCTTCCTTAGCATATATTACAAATGCCTCCCATTGTAATGGTGAATTCTTCACTATTGTAATTGTAGCTCTAATATTTCGGACAGAAGATGCAATAACTTTCAAACCATCTTGAGCAACAAGATTTAATATATGGCATAAACATCTAACATGAAAAAATACACCATCACATACCAATGGGGATTTCTTATCAAGTGTGGGAATAACTTCTTCGACACACTTGTCATTAGATGATGCATTGTCTAAAGTGAGAGAGAATATTTTCTTTTCAAGATTCCAATGCATCAAGATCTTGCAGAACTCATTCCCTAGCTTTTTCCCTGAATGATTTCCTTTCACATGCATGAATTTCACAATTCTTTTTTGCATCTTCCAGTTATCATCTATCCAGTGCACAGTGATGCACATGTAACCTAAATTTTGACCAGAAGTCCACATATCCATGGTTGCTGAAAAGCGAGACGAAACAGAATTGAACTCACGATACAACTTTTGTTTTTCCTCAACATGCATCTCAATTATATGTTTCCTTGTAGTTATCCTAGACTTGAATGAGAAACCAGGACGCAATGATTTGATAAAGTCAACAAAGTACTCGTGCTCCACCATGGCAAAAGGATAATCATGCATTATTATTGACACATGCCACTTCCTAAGGCTGACTTCTGCATCATACCTGTTACTGATCTGTAGGGAAGGGATGTTGCCTTCTCCCTTTGCTACACTGAGTGTTTTCTGTCCTGTCTTCACATTGTGCTTTGCTATCAAATGATTCTTGAATGCCGTCGTGCCTCTATTGGAATCAGCTCGAGCTTTGTACTTGCATCTGTTGCACTTTGCCCATAATTCTATCACTTGTTCACCGTCAGGAGTCTGCGTCTTCGCTTCTTCCTTGGTGAAGTGCAGCCACACCTTAGAGGTACACTTTTTCTGCTTCTTTGCAACATGGATAAAATTATCCTCATCACCTTCAATACTTTCCACATGCAAATCAGCAGGAGAAGTAACAACTTCAGTTGCAGCAGATGCTGCCCTTGCCACGGACCTAGTAACAGCATGTGACCCTGCAGTACTAGCGATTGACTCCATTCTTCCCGATCTGCACATGGCCAAGATTAAGAAATTGTTCAGAATAATAATAGGGTCCTTGGGGAGGCGATAGAGAATTCTTTGCACACATGGCCGTCGGAAGCGATGCATGCTTAGTACCTGGGCGTCCACGGAAGGATCGGCGGCAAGGAGACCTGGGCGTCCACGCCTCCACGCGGGATCGCTGGCAAAGAGGAACGGTTGACTACGGCGTTGGAGAAAATGAGGAAAATATGCTGGCGGCTAGGGTTACAACGTTACGGAAATAGACGGAGCTAGCTATTTAGGGATGCATCGCTACTTTTTTTTTAGCGAAAGATGCATCGCTACTTTGCTAGGGGAATAAACACACACGTAATAATTTCTTGGGCTGGACCAACGTTTTACATATTATTGGGCCTATGGATGGAGGTGTTAGCTTCCAGATATTTACTGGATAATCTCCGGATAGTAACCGTGAAATATGGTATATCTTCGAATACGGACGGATAATAGCAAAATCACATCCTTTCCTGTTTCCGTGAATTACTGTCCGTATCCATCACCGTATCCGTAAACTATCCGTTCGTATTCGTATTTTCCTTCCGCAAGCCTCCGGTCGGTCGGTCGGTCGGAAATAATCCGTACCGTTTTCACGCCTAGCCCGGAGATTTCCGACCCCATGATGTTTGCCTCAGAATTTTCTCCCATTTCCAAGGTGTCCGCTCACAGAAGACACCTCGGAAATTTGGGCGGAAATTTCGGTGCGAATATACGGGGGCCGGAATATTCCGTGTCTTATGCCCCCGAAATTTCCGGGGCTCGAAATTGTCTAGAAAACCAACCCCAACATCCAGTGTGCCCGCTCGCAGAAGGCACACCGGATATTTGGGACGGATTTTCCGGTCCAAATTTCCGGCCCCCGGAAATTTCCTGGCCTTAATACCGAATATTCCGGTCTGGTTGGCTGGGGGCTATAAATAGGCGACGGGAGGGGCAGTTCCTGGCTGTTTCCCCTCCCCTCGCCTCCACTCCGTCCCAACTGCTGCCGCCGACTCGAGCCATCCAGGAGGCCTTCTCGCCTCCCTTCTTCGTCCTCCGGTTGCTTTTTGCGGATTAAGAGACCGCACATCCGTTCCTCACCCATGGATCCCGGTATGTGTTCCGTTTTCTCCGCAATCTAGGGTTACCGGATGATTAGATCTCGTTTTCTTTCATCTTGTGTTTTGGGGCGGAACGTTCATACACTAGTATCACATATCTCCCTAGTGTTCCCCCTATTGCACTCCATCAAAGTTTTAGATTCATGGCAGGCCTTATTCATAGATCTGATGCAAAAATTTCGAAGGCCAGAAATTTCCGCACCTAGACCGGAATTTCCGCCCCCCCCCCCCCCCGGAAATTTCATCTAAGGCCGAAATTTCCGCCCCTCCGGAATTTCCACCCCAGGCCGGAATATCCGGCCTGCCCTGAATCTCTAACAGAGATCAGTTATTCCACTTCAAAAAAAGATGTGAGCCCTTGTTTTGATCGTTTTCTGTTTGTTTTCTTTGCGTTTTCTTCTACTTTTCTCGCAGATGGTTCAAGATCTAGGCCTCCTAAGGTGACTAGCACACGCAAAAGGTACCGCCACTTGAGGGAAGATGATGAGGGTACGTTTGTGGATGAGGCAGAGACTCGCCGTTGTGCGAGGGATGCAGAGCAGGAGTATGCCCGTGACCGTGATGCTTCTAGAGCAGCTCGCAGGGCAGGCAGGGCAGCAGGGCAAGGATGCTCTTGACGTGGCCACCATGTCCATTCCTGAGTTCAAGGCGTGGCGCGCCAAGGCCTGGTACAATGAGGGTCCTCAAGACCCAAACATTGACTCCTATTTCTAGCATATTGAGCAGGAAACTCTGTTCAAGCAAGTATACACAGTGATGAGCAAGCCAGTCTGCCCAATGAAGTTTATCAACTTTGCACACATGGCTGCCAATCCAGCCTACTTCAAAAACTCTGTGCAGGTGGCTGAACTTCTGGGTCTGCGTCCCCTCGTGGAGACTAAATTCTCCTTCAACACCACCTATATTCAGCAGTTCTTCGCCACTCTTGTCATAGATGATTCTGAGGAGATTGGGATGTCCTGGATGTCTGGCCCTCACCTGCTCACCGCCACATTCCATTACTTTGCAGCTGATCTTGGCTACCCCTTTGCTGTTCTCAATGTCCCTCAGGGTTCTCGCATGCACGTTCACGAAGTGGAGTATGAGAAGACCAGCCTTGCTGAGCTGTATGGTCCTCGTGGTACTATGGGCTCTGCAAAGGGTCTCTTTCCTATATATGACATCCTGCTGCACATGTTCAGAGAGACTATTGCCCCTAGTGCAGGCCATAATGATGAGATCCGTGGTGGCCTAGTGAACCTCATGTACCACACCTACCTGACCTTCTCTGAGGGCGACATGACCAACACCGACCGCCACAATATTGATATGATGGATTTCATCTTCAATGAGATCCACTTTGCTCTATTCAACCGCAAGGTGCCCCCATATGCTCCATACATCATGAAGCTCGTCAATTCTCGCTACCCTGCTGAACTCCGTGAGGATCTAGAATTGGACTGTGCGGACCACCATGATGTCAAGTTGTACAAGAAGGCCGCCCACACTCAGCAAGTTGCTCATGATGTTGATGCCACTGGTCAGGGACACCGTGATCCTCGTATGCGTCCAGCTCCTCCAGGCACCAAGAAGCGCTCATGGATCGCTCGGGATATTGAGAAGGTGATGTGCATGAACGTGTGCATCCACAAGGAGAACTACAATGCCTACGTGGAGCACCGCAACATTCATGAGAATCAGCGTGCCATCATGACTGCCCTCAATGTTCCCAACATCCCAGCTGCTCTTCCTGAGAGGATCCCTTACAAGAACTGGAACAACCGCGACGTCGACTGGGATCTGGGTGTTTATGATGATGAGGACATTGCTTCTGCTAGCGAGGAGGAGGAAGAAGATACACAGGCCTAGAGTTTGCTCCTTGGGACGTAGTACTCTCTTTTCTCTTTTTGGTGTCCTGATGCCAAAGGGGGAGAAGATCTAGAGATCGCGGGGATTTGCAGGGTGCGTTTCTTCGTGTTTATCGCTTTTTATCTCTTCGTGTGTTTTTTCGAACTTCCTTCTCACGTGCTTGTTATTCGATAATTTGATTGTGTGAACTTATATTATTGGGAGGCATGTCTCCTATATATGCTATCTGTGATGTTTTCGTTCTATCGCATTGTTAGATTATCTCCATGCAAATACCCGTGTTGTCATCACTCACCAAAAAGGGGGAGATTGGAAGCTCATAATCCCTCTAATGATTTTGGTGATGATAACAGCGCGGGTATCCCCTCCCTAACAATGTTTTTTAAGTGTGTGCAGCTGGTCTTTTAGATGATTATTGATAATACTCTCAAAAAGTTCAAAGAGGAGTTCTGGAAATGATCTATATTGCAACCGGATTTTTCAGGTGCACCCCGAATTTCCGGTGTATATAGGGCGGAATATCCGGCCCTTGCACCGGAATATTCCGGCCCCTCTGGCCTCTTCAAACGACTAAGTGTTCTTCTCCAACTGCCCGCGCACAGAAGGTGGGGCGGATATTTGCCCGGAATATTCGGGGCAAATATCCGGCCCTTAGGTCCTTAACAGTTTTTGGAGTTTTCACTGGTGCCCGCGCGCAGAGATGGGGGTGGACTATTGGGCGGAAAATTCCGGCCCCGTATTATTCAAAAATCCACCCCCGGATATTTCAAATATCCGGTCTGGTCCTTAGCAGAATTTCAGCGCGGTGCTACTGCCCGCGCGCAGAGATGGGGGCGGAATATTGGCCGGAAATTTCTGGCCTCGGAATATTCAAAATTCCGCCCCCCGGATATTTCAAATATCCGGCCTTGCTGCACCGGAAATTTGCGGTGCTAACCTCGGAATATTCCAGCCCTGGCGCACTGCAACGGTCAGAAATTGGAGTAGCCTATAAATAGTTGTCTTCTTCCTCTAAATAGCAAGTTCGCCCATTCCTCTCTCTCCTCCATTGTTCAAGAGCTCAAAACGCCCACATCTCCCTCCTCCTCCAACCAAACTCGATGCCCTTCAAGGATCTCATGGAGGAGGCCTAGATGTACCTTTCTACCAAGCCAAAAATTGTATTCCCACACCATACCTCTTGGGATCTTGTAATCTCTTGGTTGCTTTGTCATCCTAGAGAAACCCTAGTGCTTGTAGCTTCCACCTTGTAGCAAGAAGCTTCGGATTGTTGAGATCTTCCATCTCACTTGTGGAGTAGCCTCAACTACTTGTAAAGGTTTGGTCAACGCCTTCAAGTCGACCTCATAGTGGAAACGATAATCTCCCTCACCGGAGAAGCTCAAGGAGAACAAGGTGTGCACATACGTGCTATTGAGGAGCGCCTAGGTGGCTCCCCACCTCTCCAACGTAGACGTACTTCTTTTAAGAAGGAACTACGGGAACATATCCTTGTATCCGTTCTTTCACTTGTGGTTATCTTGTACCTTGCTTTTACTTCCGTTGCATACTCGTTATTTGTCACTTAGGGTGTCTACCTAGTTGCACATCTAGATAACCAAGATGTTTACTTCCTAAAGCCCAATTAAAATTAAGAAAGAATTAAAATTTGTAGGTCACCTATTCACCCCCCCCCCCTCTCTAGTTGACCTTTGTGTACTTTCACTGGTACCCTAGTATCCACTGGACCAACACACGATTCGTGTCCCTTCTATGTGAAGGCGTGCGATTTCCGCCACACGTCCAAAATTTACTATCGTGAAAGAACGATATGGCAACGTCTCGCTGCGACTCCTCGGGTTTTCCACGGGGAATGCAATCATGGCAATCTATCTGTTTCGTGTTGTGTTCAAAATTGTCGTTGGTCCACAAGAAATACGGAACGATGCCATGAGAACAAGGCCATGGTCAAACTGATGGGAAATCTTTCAAAAGATTTGCTGACATGATTTGACTCATGTGCAACCGGCTTATCTATAAAGGTAAGTTTCGAACGGTTAAATTCGAATTCCCGAAAGCCGAAGTTTCTAGCAATTCTTAGGAATGCTCCGACTTTTTCATCCACCTTACAAATACATTGACGGAAATACGAATCTACATAAGTTGGCAAACTCGAAGCATTTCGGGGCCTAATGTGGGGGATATGCCGAATAGGGTATAACCAGCATTGGCAAAAATTGGCCTACCAGGGTGGCCCACGAGGGTGACAAGGCTTTGTCAGGCGGCCCAATAGGACAAAACGCAAGGTCAAGGCCCAATTCGGCATTGAGGAGTCCAAGTCCAAGCCGGAGCAAGTTGCCGCCTTAGATAAGAAGGATCCGTCTATTAGACTAGGGCTCTAGTATTATGTCCGTTTGGACTTACTCCCTCCATTCCTTTTTACTCTACATTCTGGAAAAATTCAGAAAAAATAAGCAAACATTTATTAGTGCTAGTTTGACACACATATGCATGCATTATAGTAATTGTACACAAGATACAAAGCATTATCCCGATTACTCCCTCCGTCCTAGTGTATAGTGCACAATATCAAAAAGATGTAGTCCCATCTATTAGGCACATTTTGCATTAATTCTTTTCTAATTAGTGGGTGGTTGCCTCTCTCCACCCCTCTCCACCAATGCATGTAATATTTAAACCCGAATGAATGAATACCTAGGACCTAGAGATTTGTTATATGTGCCCTATACACCAGGACGGAGCGAGTACCCATGATTAAATTAATGTTAGGCATGCAATTTGCACCCAATCAGGAACTAACATGCGTCGTTTTTTTATCTCTTGTATTAATTCTCACTGTGGGGATGAGTATTATGCTTTCTCTCTCTTTCAATAGCTAGGTGGGTCCCAGCCAAAATGTAAACTATTTTGGAACTTAATATGGACCGAGAATGTAGAGTAAAAAGGAATGGAGGGAGTACCTTGTAAGATGGGGCATGGCGTCTTTATAAGTCGGCCAACGTGAGCCTTGAGGAAAGATCTAATTCGCATACTCTCATTGTAACCCGGCCACATATTCCGCCTCCTAGTGAGTTATAGCAGCACGTAGAATCTCGTGTGTCATTGCGTCATCCAAAATTGGGTAAATTGTGTGTGATCCTGTGACCACGGCCATCTCCCTTTACATCCACGTACTCTAGTTTATCCACGATGGTTAGGGGATCCGGTTTCCTACATGCACAGATAATACCACAACATGGAGCCTAATAAATACCCAGGTCCATATGGGTTTCCTGTTGAGTTTTATCAAAAAATCTAGGATGTGATAAAAGGGGACCTCATGGTGTTCTTTGCTCGCTTGCAAATAGGAGATTTACCTCTATTGAAGTTAAACTTCGTGGTTATTAATTTGCTACCAAAAAAGAGAATGCAATTAGAATAGAGAAATCATCCTATTTGTCTTCTAAATCTCAGCTTTAAAATATTCACTGAAGTGGGTACTAATGGGTCACCTCTATTACTCATAAAGTGGTGCGACCAACTCAATCCGCATTTATGCCAAGACGAAATATTTTCGAAAGACTAGTGGGGCTCCATGAAACTATCCATGAACTTAATAATAAGAAAATGGATGGTGTACTTTTCAAAAATCGATTTGAAAAATCATATGACAAGGTTAAATTGTCTTTGTTGTGGCAAACTCTCCGTACGAAAGGTTTCTCACCTTAGTGTTGTGAATGGAATGCCAAATTTGTGTAGGGGAAGAGTTGGTACTAAAGTTAATGATGATATAGGTCATTATTTCCAAACGTTGAAAGGGTTGATACAAAGAGATCCGTTCTCACCCATCCTTTTTAACCTCGTTGCAGAGTTTATAACTAGAGCAAAGGAAGATGGTCAAGTGGGCGCTTTGATACCACACCTTGTTGAAGGAGGGATATCAATAATGCAATATGCAGGTAATAAAATTTTATTTCTTGAGCACGGTCTAGCATAGGCTATGAACATGAAGTTAATTTTATCATTCTTTGAGCAGCTATCAGGGCTAAAGATTAACTTTCACAAAAATGAAATCTATTGTTCGAGAAAGCCAAAGAAGTAGACATGAATGCTGAAAAAACTTTGGGTGCGAGATTGGTTCTCTTCCGTTTAAATATCTAGGTATTCCGATTCACCATAGAAAAATGCTAAATAAGGAGTGGAAACCAGTTGATGATCGTTCCGAGAAAAATTTAGGATCCTGGGCGGGAAAGATGCTCTCATGCGGGGATCGTCTAGTTCTCATCAATTCGTTATTATTAAGTTTACGGATTTTTTTACCTTTCTTTGAAGTACCTAAATGGTTACGTAAAATATTGGATATTTTCCACTCACGCTTCTTTTAACAAAGTAATCAAAATAAGAAGAATCATAGATTAACCAAATGGAACAACATTTTTCGTCCTAAAGATCAAGGAGGTCTAGGTATAGAGGTTTTGGATATTAAAAATAAGAGTTTACTTAGCAAATGGATTTTCAAACTTTTAATAGAGGAAGGTGTATGGAATGAGCTATTATCCAACAAATACTTGAATGAAAAAACGCTTGCTCAAGTCCATCGCAAACCCACTGACTCTCCTTTTTGAAAGGGGTCATGCGGTTCAAGCAAGATTTCTTCGCCCAAATTTCTTTTGTGGTAGGTAATGGCTTAAGAACCGGATTTTGGGAGGACACATGTCTAGGTGATAGTCCGCTATCTTCGTTATACCCTTCCCTATATAATATTCTACGTCATAAGAATGTTCTAGTTGCAGATGTCACGACATTTGTCCCACTAAATATTCAGTTTAGACATGCTCTTATAGGTGATAAGAGAGAGGCGTGGACTGACCTTGTGGAAAGAGTAATGTGTGTATCTCTTTATGATAAGGCTGATAGTTTTAGATGGAAATTGACGGCATATGGGATTTTCTCGGTTAAGTCCCTTTATGCTGATTATATGATGGGCATACATATTTTTCACAAGTATTTGTGGAAGCTTAAAATGCCTTCGATGATCAAGATTTTCTTATGGTTTTTTAATAGAAATATTCTATTAACAAAAGACAACCTAATAAAAAAAATAGATGGACGGACGTACCAATGTGTGTTTGTGGATACAGAGGAGTCTCAAGAGCACCTTTCTATCTCTTGTCCATTTACAAAGAACATTTTGAGACTTGTTCATTTTATGTTCAATATCTCGCATCTGACAAGTGTATCCAATATGTTTGGAAACTGGTTAAATGGGGTAGAGAAACATAGCAAAGCACGAATACATGTTAGTGTCGGTGTTTCTAATTTTCTTTGGGCAATTTGAAATTGCCGAAACTGACACTACTTTTAACGAGATACATATTTCTCCTTTTTTTTCCAGGTTGACAAGAGAGCCGCTTACTGGATCCAGTTGTGGTCTTTCCTCCTTGAAGCCAACCAACGGGAACTTATCGATCGACAACCAACAGGAACTTATGGATTCCGGATGTACTCAAATTATGACGTTCGTTCGAGCTATATTTAGCCATGATGGTTGACGTCATTTTAGAAAATTAGATGCTTAGTTCTATAATCTTCTATTTTCATACTCACTTTGTGTGATTCATGAATTATAACAAGTTTATATCTTTTGATACTTGATAAACACTACAATAAAAAAAAACTTCTACGTGCGTCATTTTGATGCAGCCTAGGGGCGATGCTTCCATTTCAAAAAAACAATTTCTCAGCCATTTATCGATATATGACAGGAACGCCAAACGACGACTAGTTCTTGCTCACTTAACCACCACCACCACCACCACCCCCCCCCCCCCCCCCCCAGCCTAGGGGCGATGCTCCCATTTAAAAAAAAAACAATTTCTCAGCCATTTCTCGGTGGATAACAAGAAAGCCAAACGACTAGTTCTTGCACAGTGGCTCTGCGGGATGCAACAGTTCCTCCGGCTTCTGTTTTTTATCTCCGCAGATTAAGCACTTAAAATATTAGTATTATTACTTTTTCATCGGATATTACACTTCAAGAACACCACTATGTATATGTGAAAATGGCTGGGCGAATTTTGAAGTAAACTACCTGGAAGAGCACAGGACGCATATATAAGAGGAAACAGACACACAGTATGTGTAAAGAGGTTGGCTTAAACAACAAAATAATAAAGTACATATGTTTCCTTAATTACAGCTTCACTCATGGTATCAAGTAAATAGTCTAGCGGATTAAGCTGGCATAAAGTGGTATATATGCTGGGAGCACGCGATACAGTACTTCTTAGTCGATAGGAACTTCAACTTCCATCTTCAGATCAGAATTGCCAAGGACCTGAAAAATGAAAGGAAAAAAGTTTAGGGAGTTAAGAAGGCCATTTTTCTAGCTAAAATGGTGCATCGGTAACTTTGATGGTTCCATAGTTTGAATTGAGTACAAGAGAATTCCCAATACAATAATGAAAACAAAGATATTTTGTCATGTGACAAAATCATAAGTCGCAGGTTTAGTAATAAAATGGTTTAGAATATATGGGTGGGAAGTATGATCCTCTTTCATAATAGCCTTCTCATTTCTTAGCTGTTTAATTAGACCTGAGAAGTAGTGCTATCAATATTTCAAAAATAGGGTAATGGGAATGTTTGATGTGCATGTTGTCCACTGTTCAAAATATTATCCGATATGCCGATTTATCAGCCGATCTATCGCTTATCGGGTGGTGACTGATAAGATAAATGAATATTGGTGGAGTTTATCATTCGGGCCATTTTATCAGTATTACAAGCGATTTATTGGTCGATATGCCAATAAATCGGTCGATATATCAATTTTTCATCCCTAGAACATGTGATTAATAACATCCATCGTAGAATTTTTATTATTGAATATAATTTAGAGTTTTTAGTACCGATATGATTTATTTTATAGCATATTTTAGATGTTTTAATGCTACAATTTGGGATTTACAATAAAAAATGGCCGATAAATAGTCGACCGATAAAACCTATTTATCGGCCAATAATCCGGTATATCTCTTACCATGGGCCGACCGATAAGTTAACGGTAAGCGATATCCGGACCATTGATGTTGTCACTACTGGACTACCGGTATCACAGCTTATGACAAAAGTTTTTCATCACTAATTTCTTTGTCTATTACTGGAAATAACAGTAATTTTCATTCAACCAACACTTGCCACTGTGCTAATCTGTATAAAGTGTCATTTAAATCATTATATGCCATCATAAAGTCAAGTGACGTAAATATATTAGTGGTATATGATGATTGTGTATGTGTGAACTGGAATGAAATATTTAGTCTCACTGATGTTCATTACAAATGAATTCTTTCCTAATAATAAATAATGTTTGTGTTTATAAGAATGTTATAGTACCTAAGCCTATGCATTTATGTATTAGTAGGGTTATTGATAACACAAGCATTGGTGGAGCAATGGAGCTGGTTGAAGAGGGTGGCAAGCACGAGGGAGACGAGGGAGGTAGTGGAGCCATCAAGGAAAAAATATTAGGTTCGGACCGACGGAAGTCCTGAATTTGAAACGATCATGGAATCTTCATACGGACTCCAAATAATGCAAATAAGCACAATCTAAAAAGGAAATTCAAAGATCTTTCCAATGGATCCGGCCCCTGCACAGATTCGACTCGTAGAAGGCGTGGTGACCGGAACAATTCACGAGTTGTTTTCTGCCAGTTTCCAAATAGTCCTGTCAAGTTAGGAAACTTAGAGATTTGTTTGATTTCGACCCCAACACTAGGTTGGACGTCCACCAGCATTTATAAGGCTTGTAATTCGCATTATTAGAGGCTAGACTATGTTAAACATAAACCCTGGACCTTTGGATTCGAATCACTTATAATTGTTACCATTGCAAAATTGTGTGGTACCTGCTGTTCCACTGGGAATAAGACGATATAGGACCACCTCGCAGTCGGCGGCTACGTTGTGCAAGCGTGTGGAGTTGAGAATATCCATTGGATTGGGATCAGCCGGAGAGTTTTCACTAAGACACGAGTTATCAAACAAGTTATCGGAGAGTTCATCGAGAAAATTGAGCCACCCCTTATCATCAAGAGAATCTAGTATAGAAGAATTTAAACCTGCTTTAAATTCTTCTAGACTAGATTCTAGACTAGGATACATAGAAGAGCAGATTAATATACTTCCCCAAGTAGGATTCAAAGCTACTGACTAGTCGGTTAACAGCCGACCGCTCTACCACTGAGCTACTGAGGAACAAGGGGAGATTCGACCTCCTAGAGTTCAACTCCCGTTCTCAACCCATGAACAATATGAGTCCGAATCTTCTTTCGTAACTCCCAGAATTTCTTCGCAGTGGCTACGTTCCATGCCTCATTTCATAGGGAAGCCCAAAGTGGCTCCATTTCATTCTATTTCACTTCCTAGCCCTTCCTATCATTTAATATCCATCCCTTTGGTCTTATTGACCTAAGAGATGTCATTTATAGTCTAACTCTTTCTATATATGGAAAGTCAAGAAATTCTCATCGTCGTCGACCTGAGTGCTGATTTCGTTCTTTGTTAGCACGGAGCATTGCTTCGACATTTTGCGAATTTGATAAGCTTGCATGTAAAAGTTTTTTATTTAGTGCCGTATAAGAGCTTGAATATGCTTCGTTCTTATCAAACATAGAACATTGACAATTCTTTACACAACCATATCATTGCTTCGGTTTCATTTTGTTCGCGCTTCAAACATCATAAAATTGCGCTTCTCGGTGTCTTACCACCAAATAAGTGCTTCAAAGTTACATATGACATGTTTCAAACTTGAATAGAATACTTTTCTGTCACCTACATGGGTTCTTTCGTTCCTTGCGTGGATGCAAATGAAAAAAAAAAAACTCTAAGAGACAACTCTTTCTCATATTGAAGCACCTTCCAATTGTGTGGGAAGCAAACGCTATCAGGATTGGAAACACATTTTATTGCCTAAGGAAGCATAATGTGAACGTGAAGTTAGCTAGATTTACTAGTATCTTGTGTTAGCAATTAAATCCGACACTTCAAAGTTACATGTGACATGCTTCACACTTGAATCTAATATTTTCCTGTCACCTACGTGGGTGCTTTAGTTCCATGCGCGGATGCAAATAGAAAAAATCTCTTAAGAGACAAATCTTTGTCATATTGAAGCACCTCCAATCGCATGGGAAGCAAACTTTATTAGCATTGGAAATAAATTTTATTGCCTAAGAAGCATACTGTACAAGTGAAGTTAGCTAGATTTACTAGTATTGCTAAATTCCGGAAATAGTTATTGGAAAGTCTGATTAAATTGGAAGTAAGGGAGTAGTTTTAGGAAGCATACGGTGCAGCAAACCAAACCAGCAACCCATGCACATGCACTAGCGGGCCATGATCGCATCGTTCAGACAAAGAGAATCTCCAGGAGAAACGGAGTCCTCCTGGGGAGCCTAGTTTTGCCCAGCTCCTCTGATGAAGCTGCCGAAGACGTCGATACTTTTGAAGCGGCCCGGAATCTAAGCTCGACGGGGTTGAACGTGGGCGTCAACTGTCGTGGTCTTGTCATATATGAGAACCTCGTTGTGAGGCCATTTTGCTACTAGACGAAGCCTTGAAAGGGCTAAGTCGGAAATGAGAGACGTGAGTTTACCCAGGTTTAGCCCCTCTATTGAGGATAAAACCTACTCCTACATTGTCATTGCTGATTCAAGTCTCGATTACAAGGAGCGGTCTGGCTTCCGATATCTCAAGCGTTGTTGCTATGTCTTAGAACTTCTCTCCTCTTGACGACCCAGGAACCCCTTTATATAACAGCAACACTCCGTGTTCTACCCGCAGTGGAGTCCTACACTAATTCCTCTTAAGTCTTGCGTGCCTTCCAAGTCTGGAAGTCTACGTCTTGTATCTCAGGGTGCAAGTGGGATGTGTTGCGGGCTGCCCGCTTCTGTCCAGAACTGCCCACATCGCTTATGTGGGACGTCCGCCAAAACCCACACCTAATTTAGGTGGGCAAGTGGGATAAGCGGGTTACCCACTTAAACCAATGCCAGCAACTGAAGACGCAGGTAATTCTGGATGTAATGGTTCAAGGTGAACCCATGCTCTCCCACGCGCACATCTACGGCTGGTCGCGACCCGCATACGACGGCCATGCTCTACGCCTGGTGCTCGCCGTCCTCTCCGCGCGCGGACGCCATGGACATGCGGTGGTGAGACCTGTCAAAGAACCTGGGGACGTCCAAGCAGGTGTACCTCGGCCCGTCGCTGGACTCCGGTGTGTACCGCGTCTGCGGGGTGCTCGTAAGCGTCGAGCTCCATTGCTGGCGCTGGTGCGGGGTAGCTATCTCCGCTGGACTCTGATTCGTCGTCGTCGCCGTTGGGAAGGGGTCAAGGGGTTCCTGTGCGGCATCGTCGCAGTCCCGCCCACGAAGCCGATCAGGTGCTTGTCCATGCCACGCTTCAAGGACGGAGCTAGGACGTGCTCGCAGCGTGCACCCCGGAGGCCCTCGCGCTGGGGTCTCTCTCGTGTTGGGACATCGGCGCGCACCCCGGAGGCCCTCGCGCTGGGTACGCGCCCGGAGGCCCTCTGCAGGCTACGCACAAGCGGCACCATTCGCTGCTTCGGGGACAGCGTTGCCGCGCTGCCGGACGACCTTGCAGGCCTTCAGTACATCGACGTCCAGGCGCAGGACGCCGTGTTCTTCGGTGTTGTCATGGTGAACTAGGCTATGTGATGTGCTGGGGAGGCTTGGATCCGAGGAGGCGGCGGCCATTTCCGGCACGGTGAAGCTTGCAGGCAGCGAGCGCTCCCGATAGCTCTACTTCAAGGACTAAATTAAGTGGGACATGCGGGCTTCGCGGGGTAGTCCACTTATCCCACATACTTCTGGCAATTACCCGTGGGTGTCCGCGTAACAGATTAGGTGGGCTAATTACGTGGGCGCCGCGAGAGGCCCGCTCCCACTTGCACTCTGACTTGTATCCAAAGTCTAACATGAGCCGAAACATGTCCCTGGCCTGGTCGGACCCTGTCTTCTGTCAAGTCCTGCCCCCGGCCGGGTCATGTCTTCTGCCTAGTCAACGAGTCATGTCCCCGACCGGGTCTTGTCCCTGTCCGAGTCCTGGCCGGGTCCTGTCCCTGTTCGAGTCCTATTACTGGCCGCCGGGGTCCTGTCCCTGACCAGGTCTTGTCTTCTGCCGAGTCATGTCCCTGCCTGGTCCTATCCCTGGCCAAGTTCCGTATAGGCTCGCCGGCCCACTAAGTTCCAGCCCCGGCAGCTCCGAGGACATGCCGGCCTCCGTGGGCCTGGCGAACCGGCAAACTCTTGGGCTTGGCGAACTTCGTCCTGCGAACTCGCGAACTCCTAGACCTGGCGAACTTCGTCCAGTGAACTCCTGGGCCTGGCGATCTTCCTCCGACATACTCGTGAGCCTGGCGAACTTCGTCCGGCGAACTCCTGGGCGCCTCACGAACTTCGTCCTGTGAACTCCACGGCCTGGCGAACTTCATCCAGCAAGCTCCTAAGCCTATCTATGTGTAATTCCCACAAACCAACCTGTGGTTAGATGGTTAGAAGGATGGTTATACCCTAACCCACCAGAGTTTAAACCTCAGGATTGACATCATACAAGACGCATACGCATTGAATAGGGTCGTGGCCGGCACCACCGTCACATGCCCTTTATTGGATAGTAAAGGGGAAATCTGGCTCACTATAGTGTCGTCTTCAACCTACAGGCCACGATTTCCATGGAGGAGGAAATTTCCTACCTGTCGTCGCACTGCTGCCAATGATGAGAACGCTGCTTGCCATGATGTTGAATGCTAGAGGTACGTACGCCCCACCATGAGCTTTAAAAATTCTGAGATATAGATCTGTGTTTTTGTACTCAAATTTGAAGCTCTCGAGATTCGGTGGATCGATGCATATTTAATGTCAGTCTCTTTGCCAAACAAACAGAAAAGGTGCCTTAATAGGGCATTGCGTCAAGGGCTTGATATGGTGCATGAAGCTTCCGAGAGAGACAATGGATGAGTGTCTTGCTGGCAAGAGAATTGATCGGGGCGCTCAGTAAAAAATTCCTGCTCAAGAAGTGGCTAGCAGATTCCTTTCGACGGGGAGGGCGGCGGCTAACGGGGGGCACTGCCACGTTAACTGGGCAACGGTATGCGACCGTTACGGCTCGGCGGCCTCGGGATCCCTGACCTCGTCCGCACATCGATTAGCCTGCGAACCCGCTGGCTGTGGAGGCTACACACTGACCCACAGCGGCCGTGGAGGGGCCTGGACATGCAATTCTCCCGGGTTGAGCACCAGATTTTCGCGGTCTCCACTAAGTTGGTCCTGGGAGACGGATCGGTGGCTCTATTTTGGAAGGACAAATGGTTGGAGGGTAGGTCGATGGAGGACATCGCACCTAACCTTACAGCCCTGATTCACAATCGCCAGAGGAGAGCTCGGACGGTCAGGGAGGCCGTTGGATCTCGGATATCACGGGAGCCTTATGCCCGCTTGCCCTTCTCCAATATATCCGGGTGTGGAGGTTGCTGCAAGGAGTCTAGCTACAGGGACCCCAGACCGCTTGGTCTGGCGGTGGACACCAGATGCCCAGTACTCTTCTGAATCTTGCTATGAGGCGCTATTCCGGGGAGCGACCGTGTCGAGATCTTGGAAGCTTAACTGGAAGTCATGGGCACCCCCCAGAGTGAAATTCTTCATATGGCTTGCCTGCCTGGATCGCTGCTGGACGGGTGAGAGGCTGGCGCGCCGGGGGCTTCCACACCAGGCTACCTGCCCGCTCTGTGACCAGGGCTTGGAGTCGATGAGTCATATCCTCACAGGGTGTTCGTTTTCATGGACAATCTGGCATGAGGTTTTATCTTGGATTCGATCCACGGCTAGGCCACCGGTTGTGGAGGACGACTTCGTGGAGTGGTGGAGGTTTGCTCTTCGATCCACCCCTCGGCTGCTGCGTAAAGGGACCTCGTCGGCCATTATGCTCACGGCCTGGTGGATTTGGAAGCAGAACGCGATCGTCTTCGACAACGCAAGACCCTCGGTTGGCGCTTTGATGGAAACCATCAAGACCGAGGCTTGTTCTTGGTTGTGCGCATGAGCTAGTGGCCTCGGCCTTCTTCTCCCCTAGTTGTAGCGGGTTGAGTTGTATGGTGTGGGGTCGCCTGTTCCCAGGCTTGTACATAAACTATCTTTTCTATCAATGCATCGAAACGCAAGACTTTTGCGTTTTCGTCAAAAAAAGAAGTGACCAGCAGAAGCTAGTCACAAATAGCACCATTGATTGGCTGATGAAGAAGAGTTCGCCATGGATTGGCACAAAAGACTATTACGATCAATGAAGAAAACGGGAGTAGCGACTCTGAGTTGTTGCGAAGGAATCTAATCTGGCTTAGGGGAACATGAACTTGGGAGTCTTGGGGGCTCTTTTTCTCGAAAAAAAAGACGAAAAGTGCAGGCGCCGTGGGTTAACTAGCACAGCCTCGCCATTGGGAGAGATATTAAAGGGTGGGATGTCACATAAAATGGGTCCCATTGGCTAAAATGCATTGGATACGGTTCCTACACGGACATGAGCTTTAATAAAGGAAAATGCTTATATTAGGGCGACCTACGGTTTGGTCGTCCAGCTTGGCAACGAGGGAGCGAAGCCAGCAAGCGAAGCAAGCAGCTAGCGTAGCTTTTGGGCCGGCCCAATTAGTAGCAATTCAGCTTTTTGAGCCCAGTTTTCGTGCCTGACCAGTGTTTTACAAGCCCAACATACAAACCACCAGCATATATTTACACTAAGTGTTTTTGCTATTTTCGATCAACGTTGCATATGTGTTTAAAATTTGTATCATTTTCACACGTATTTTTGTTGAGAAAGCACAAGCGAGATGTTGCAATGTTTTCCTGGATGATTTTGTAGGAAATGCGTATATGTGTCTAGAACTCATTTTGGAATGATATGTTTATGCGCTCCTTCACATGTTGTAAACATGTGATTTTGTTGTTGTTGCTATTGTTTCCTTTTTTGTTGATATAGGGGATAATTTTTGTTGCAACTGGAACCGTGACAAATTTTCTTTGTTGCTTACCAACTTTTTAATTGATGCAAAAAAAAAAATTGTTGCAAAAGGTTGCGATTTTTGTTGAATTGCTTGAACTTTTTTGTTGCAACGAAATAAACACATTATTTAACTATCCTTTTATAACATTACTTATTTTTCGATTTGTTTAAGAACAATTTGTTGCAATACTTTTTTTTTGTACGCGGGGTAATAATTTTTGTTGCGATACCTGTCAATTTGTTGCAATGATATTTTTGTTGTAATTATCAAGATGTGATATACCTCTTCGGTTAGCTGGTCCATTGTGGAGTGCGGACTAAAATGAAGTTACAATGTGTTGATTTGTAGCCATTGGATGGAGATATAAGTAGAGGAGGGGACCTAGAATTCGCTGGCGTAGGGCGACCTACGCCTAGCGCTCTCCTTTAATAGAAGCTTAATAGCGTAGAAACATACATAAAAGGAATTTTTTATCAGCATATATTCAGTTCAAATAGTCCACAAATCGTAATTTTTTAGGAAGAGAGATTGATAATGTGGTGAACAAAATGCCGATTTTTTAGGAAGAGAGATTGATAATGTGGTGAACAAAATGCCTCCTGTCATGGACCAGGATGCTTTTAATAGTCTTCCCTTTGTAAAGGACAACTTCGATAGACTTTCTGCTGACTTCTAAGAGGGCTGGGACAAGCTGCATAGCATCAATGGCTCTTATATCACCCTTATGTCCAAACAATAATCAGCAAAAAAGTGTCACTGGAAATTTCTTTGAGTAATCATTGCCTTAAGTTCCTCACTAAGATTGGAGCAGATAGGCCCATGTGAACCAATATGGGTTTACTAAGTCACGAACCAGTCAGGATTCTGTAGCCCGGATGTTTGACTTTCTTCATACATGCCACCAGTTCAACCGTAAGAAAATTGACTATGGAAGACACTGGATTGAACTTAATATTCTGCTAAGTTCAAGATCAAGAATCACAAGGGTTTCAATGTGGGTCAGCTGGATCAAAGTCTCAAAGAGATAATGAATTCTGGGCATGCCTCAATCCTTCTCAACGGCGTGAGACAAGGTGACCCCATGTTCCTACTGCCCTTTATGCTCACGGGCATGGCCAACCTACCTCAGAGTGTTGTCAGCAATGCATTACGCCGAGGATCTTTATCCCTACCTGTGCAGCAGCTCACTGGCCAAGATTACCCATGGTTCAATATGGGAAAGACACCCTGCTTATCATGCAAGTAGTTCCTGATGATCTGGTTGTGTTAAGAGGAGAATGACCCACATTTAGAGTTTGGCAGACTGCTTTCAAGGCTGAAATCACCATGCAAGCATGTAGCCCCCTTTGTATCATGGTTTGGCGACTTTCTCCTACCACTGGCAGAATCCTTTTAGCTCTGTTGTACTTGTACATACTTAGACTTGTAAGCTTCTTGTTCGTTTAATGAATGTGCTGCAGGGCCCTCCCTTATCGCTTTACGTCAAATTCGAAGTTTGTTCTTCAAACAACATATTATTCTCAAAGCAAAGACAAAAATCCGATCCTGGGTACAAAGGAGTAAGTTCTTCAAACAACATATCTTTATCTTTACCTAATAATAAAGAGAGGAAGTCTTCTTCCGATTCTTCCGATCCAACATGGTGTTTTACCGTTTTATTCTTCCACCAAAATATCTAACCTTTATCCTGGTTTTTGGTGCGTTCGTATGTTCCTTCTTCCTGGCGTATACGTCGCCCAGTCTGTTTCCCGTCCCACCTGACCCCCGATTTGCCCTCTTCTTACCTTCTCTAGGCCTCTACATATATGATCGATCAATTGAAGTTTATTAGGATCGAAATTGAGGTTTCCAAGATTTTCGGACCGACGAACGATTCGCTTCCGCTTCCTTGCGCCCCGCCGTACAGCTCCCCGGCGAGCCGACGCCAAGCGGCCTGCACGTTGTCATGCACGGCTCACTCCGCGGCCGCCCCTGTTTGCACCGATGACATCTTGGTGAGCAGGCTACTTTGGTTGGTGCTTCTCTCCACATGCATCGATTCCATCCAGCAGCAAGATCAGGCAGCCGGCTAGAGGAGCGATCGTAAATCTCAAGCGAGCAACCAGAAGAGGCGGGACGGTGGCAGGAGGAGCCGACTCCGAGGCGAGCTTGACCACTTCCTGCTATATATGTTGTGCGAGTGCCGACCAGCGTTGTTGTCAGCGCCGGTGTCACGCCGCGACGACTTAGTTGGGGAGATGAAGGACGGCATCATCGGTGCCATCGTCCACCGCAAAGAGTTGCTGAACTGAGAGCCATCGCCGGATCCAGTGTACATGGACGGAACTCAGCCCTCGGTTAGCTCCAATTTACTTGCGCGTACAAGCATCGTGACATATCTATCTAAATATTATTATTTTTCCTTTTCACCTTCATGACGGCAACTTACTGTACCGCCCCCTTGCTACTATGATTGGTAGCGTGAGATCTAGGACACAATTGATGACATCTTGAGGAGGAAGAAAGCACGGAGGAGAGAAGTAGGAGGAGAGTTTGGGTTTCTATTCCTCAATTTAGTCATGCCTTCACGGTTACAGAGTTGTTGGGTTTATACTCCACCCCACGCACACTATCACGCTTTGTTGGCACGCAGGCCTCGCCACGTAATTCCCTTGACTTGTTCAGTGAGACACACCTAGGTCGAAGGCTCCACGTCCTGCGTGACACTGCCTCCCTGAGAAGATCTTGCTTGTCCCCAAGCAAGTACCGACGGAAAACGAGCTGAAAGCACCTCCCAATCTTCCCATGTTGCGGCGTCCTCAGGCAGATTAGTCCACTTTATCTGAACTTGGGTGATAGCTGAGTTCCCTTTTCTGACCATGCTCTGTTCAATATGCGCTCTGGAAGTGTATTCATCGCGTCCAGCCGTGGCAACTGCGACAAGTCTGAGAATACTGGAGTGTAATCCGGCCTGTAATCCTTCAGCTGGGAAACGTGGAACACCGGGTGCACAATACTACCAGGAGGAAGGGCAAGCTTGTATGCGACCTTACCGATGCGCTCCAGTATTTCATAAGGGCCGAAGTACTTGTAAGCTAACTTGGGATATGGTCGATTGACCACGGATTGTTGTACATAAGGTTGAAGCTTTAGAAGTACATTGTCTCCAAGCTGAAACTCCTTTCCGATTTCTATCCGCTTTCAACTTCATACGATTTTGAGCTGCCGCTAAGTGAGTTTTTAGTAGTTCAATCGGTGCTGCCCTTTCTGTGAGCATGTCTGCCACTTGTGATGCTAGATCAGATGTATTTTCCGGCATGGCTCCAAAATTTGGTTTATGACCATAAAGAGCTTTGAAAGGAGTGCTTCCCAATGCCGTGTGAAAGGTGGAGTTGTACCAGAATTCTGCTAGAGGAAGTCAGCGTCGCCACTGCTTCTGATTGTCTTGAATACTACAGCGAAGGAACATTTCTAGGCTCTCATTAACTCTTTCGCTCTGACCATCAGTTTGGAGGTGATAGGCAGTGGTGAACTTCAGTTTTGTTCCTAGCTTCTCGAACAAGACCTTCCAGAAATGGCTTGTGAAAATGCGGTCGCGATCTAAAACAATCGAGTGCGGCATCCCATGTAGCTTGACGACAAAATCCACACATAGGCGGCCCACTTGCTGAGCCGAGAGAGGGTGCTTCAGAGGTATAAAATGAGCATATTTCGTGAAGCGGTAAACCACTACTAGAATTGTGTTTGCACCGTCAGACATTGGCAAGCCCTCAATGAAGTCCATTGTTATGTCCTGCCACGCTCCCTTTGGTATTGAAAGTGGTTGCAGCAGCCCGTTTGGGCGTTGGTTTGAGTGTTTTGCATGCTGGCACACATCGCATTGCTGAAGAAATTCCGTGACAGCGGTGTTCATGCGTCCATGCGAATAGTCTTTTTAAACGCTGATAAGTGGCCGGAATTCCTGAATGTCCACCTACAGCACTGGCATGGAATGCCGAGATCAACTTGGTCTGTAACGCCGAGTTTGCGCCCGGCCAAACACGGCCTCTCAAACGAATGAGGCCTTGCTGAAGCTCGTAGCCATGTGCATCTGGGCTCACCAGTGCCAGCTCTGTCAGACGTTGTTGTGTGCTACTGGGTGACATAAGAATTCAGTACTTCTTGTAGCCATACTGGCTAAACTTCGGAGCATGCCTGGATTGTGAGTAAGTGTCCCACTCGAGATACTGAATCTGCCACGAAATTTTCAGAACCTTTGCGATAGACAATTTTAAACTGTAGGCCCATCAACCTGGCCATCGCTTTGCGCTGCAATGGCGACTGTAACTGCTGTTCGTCCACAAAACAATGACTATGATGATCTGTTTTGATTAAAAGTTTCCCTCGTTGTAGATATGGTCTCCATCGTTCCACTGCCATAATCAGGGCAAGGAACTCTTTCTCATAGATGGAAAGTTGTTGATGTGTTGTGGTCAAGGGCTTGCTGAGGTATGCTAGAGGGTTTCCCAAGTCACATGCGTCGGTCTCAACCACAAACTGCTTGTTAAAATCCGGTAATTGCAAGACAGGAGTTGATGCCATTGCCTGCTTGAGTGCTTGAAAAGCGGTTGTTGCTTGCTCAGACCATATGAACGCTTTCTTCTTCACAAGATTTGTGAGTGGACATGCAATGATGCCATACGATGCCACGAACTTCCAGTAGTATCCAGTGAGGCCGAGAAAACCACGAAGTTCAGTTATTGTGGTAGGAATTGGTCAATTTAGCATGACTTTTATCTTTTTCGGGTCTGTCGCTACCCCTTGTGCCGATATGATGTGCCCCGGGTACTCCAAGGAACTACAGGCGAAGGAACATTTACTTGCCTTTACATACAGCTGATGCTTGCGCAAAAGGAGTAAAACTTCCCTTAAATGCTGCACATGCTGCTCAATGGATGGACTGTATACGAGGATGTCATCCATGAAAACCAAAACTGACTTGCGGAGACAGGAATTGAGCACTGAATTCATCACGCACTGAAACATGGTTGGTGCATTGCAGAGCCCAAATGGCATTACCCGAAAATGGTAGTGTCCATGGTGAATTTTAAATGTTGTTTTGTGTTCATCAGAAGGCAACATTCTTATCTGATGATAACCGGCACGCAAGTCAAGCTTCGAGAACACTCTGGCACCAGCAAGCTCGTCGAGCAATTCATCTATGACAGGCATTGGAAAGGTGTTCTTGATCGTGAGCTCATTCAGTCAACGATAATCGACACAAAACCTCCAGGACCCGTCTTTCTTTTGCACCAGTAGCACCGGGGAGGCGTAAGCACTATAACTCCTGTCTCGAGCACTTCACCTATTTCTCTATTTCATCCTTGTGAGCTGGTGAGTAGCGATAAGGTCTCGAGTTAAACGGAGTAGCATCAGTTTTTAGCGGTATTGCATGGTCGTATTGCCGTTCTGGCGGAAGTTCTGTTGGTGTAGCAAACACATCTGAAAATTCTGCCAATAGGGGTTGAATTTGTGGCATCAATTCTTTAGAAACCCCATGTATGTCTGGTGTGACAATTGCCATTGCCCACACCTCATTCCCCTTATAAAATTTGATTAATTGTTCAACCGGTAATTCTTTGACAACATTTAGTGGTGGTGCCTGCACTACTCTCAACTGAATCATCTGGTTTTTAACCTTGAATGCTAGGCAATGATTTTCCTAGTCTGTAATCATGGGACTATGCTGCTTCAGCCAGTCCATGCCTAGTATGGCGTCGTATGCTCCCACCTCAAGCACACGCATAGTAGTATGGAAAGTGTGCCCTTGGCACCACCAAGAAAGCTCAGAATAATTTGGTCGCATTGCATGTTGTCGCCATTCGCCACCTTGACATTCAAAGGTTCAGCACAGTTAATTCGACTGACCATGCTGGAATTTATGAAACTGCCACTGCTGCCTGAATCCACCAAAATCAAGAGGACTTAGTTGCCAATCATTGCTTGCAAACGGATGGTTTCTACCCCACTTGTGCCTGACAAAGCATGAATGGATAAACTCAGATGTTCTGCTTGAGCAATATCATTAAGTTCGATCATGTTTAGCACCTCATCCGACAGCAATTCAGCCTGCTCCTCAAACTGCATAGCATGTGCCTCAGCACCTGGTTTCTTTGCGCACAGATGGGCAAGATCATACTTCTCTCCACACCCAAAACAAAGGCCATTTGCTCGTCGATAATCTCTAATCTGTTGTCCTTTCCAGAGATCACCTTGTCTGAGTTTGAGTGCTGCTCTGGCAGCTTCGGGTTTGAGAGTAGCAAATTTGGCTCGTGCTTGGTACGGTGTTCGCTGATGCATTTGGCTGCTCTTCGCGTCTCCCCACACTTCTTGCTGCACACGTGCCAAGAGATAAGCACGCTCAATTGTTTCAGGCACCTGAGACTCCGCTGCCACACGAAATTCAGGTTTAAGGCCTCGGATGAAATGAGCAATGAACAGTTGTTCATCGTAATGGTGATTCAGCATCTTGGCCTTGTATACCAACTCCTGAAACTCCCGCTGATAATCATCCACTGTGGTGCGTTGCTTGATGTTTATCAACGTTTTCATCACTTTCCTGTGATCGTCCCCGCCGAACTGCTCTTCAATTGCTAAGATGAATTGAGGCCATGTAGTGACTACATGTTGCAACTTGTATGCCTGCCACCACATTGCAGCTTGCCCATCTAGATGCAGAGTACCAGTCGTAAGCCACAAAGCAGGATTGATGTTAAAGATGCGAAAAAATAATCCATGAGTTGATCCTTCCAAATTCGTGGCCATTCTCCATCAAAACGAGGTACTGGCATCTTGGGCAGAGGTGTGCGGCCTGAATTTTCCATGTGATGAGAAGCATGTCTACCGCCGCCAGCACCAGCCCAGCCACCCAAAAGTCCATCGCCAACCCCGCCGTCCAGTTCTGCAGAGGCGGGCGTCGCTACCGCCGCTGCTGCGCTGGTGGATCCATCCACCATGTTCCCCTTCCGGTTTGGTTTGATAGGGTGCAGCGTGGTCGTGCCGCTCGATGGGATCACCTCCGGGTCTGGATCATCTCCTTCTCGTGATGCAGGGGAGCGGCAAACGCGCTCGTTCGCGTCCAGCCGATCTGCGAGCTTGGCAAGAGTACGCGCGGTCACGTCGTGAAGGCGTGAGCCTTCCTGCACCGCCAACGCCTGAGCATCCATCTGTGCGCGCATCTGCTGCTGCGTCGTGTTGATGCGGGCGACCGCCCCATGCAACAGATCGAGGCTAGAACGGAGCTCCGCCAGCGAATCCTCGGTCGATGCTGCCGTCTCGCCCATCGCCGCCAGGACCAGTTGGGTCTGCGCGGATGGCTTGATGGGTGTCGTGGCGTCAAATCGGAAGGCCAAGCCAACCAAAGCAGGATTTACAAGAGATCAAAGGCAAACGACGAATCGTGCCTCCGTTCCCCGACCAACTTCGGAATTTTACAGCCTGAAGCCCACGAAGAACTGACGTGCTACGGAATTGCCGCCGAGGAACGCCTGAATCTGATACCAAGTGTACTGCCCCCTTGCTACTATGATTGGTAGCGTGAGATCTAGGACACAATTGATGACATCTTGAGGAGGAAGAAAGCACAGAGGAGAGAAGTAGGAAGAGAGTTTGGGTTTCTATTCCTCAATTTAGTCATGCCTTGTTGGGTTTATACTCCACCCCACGCACACTATCACGCCTTGTTGGCACGCAGGCCTCGCCACCTAATTCCCTTGACTTGTTCAGTGAGACACACCTAGGTCGAAGGCTCCACGTCCTGCATGACACTTACCTGTTTCAGTTTTTCTTTTTAACGTTGTTGACTTGTTCAGTTTTTTTCTTTTTAACGTTGTTGACTTGTTTATTTGTTCTTCCAATCCAAACATAGTGCACTGCGAAGGCATTGCACAGTTTTATTGTTGAGAAAATAATCGCAATCCCTAGGAGCATAGATGGGTTGTTTATATTCAAAAAAATTGTAGCCAATAGTGTTTTCAATTTAGATGCTATTTTTACACAACAACCTTGTTACTTGATTCTGTTTTTTAGTGAATTACCGAGGACACTTTAATACTTTCTCCATCCCAAAATACAAGGCGCACTTAAATTACGCCGGTTAACGAGATACAACTTTGACCAAGATTTATAATTGCTATATGTCCATAAATTTAGTATAAGAATATATAAAATGTAGGATTTTTTCAATACGAATCCAACAGTAGCATTTATGCGTTCTCAACATGAAAAAAAAATAGCACGCTATTTCGGCGCTAATAGCACGAAATGTAGCATATCTGGAGGGTACACGCTAAATTTTAACATTTTTGCTCTATTGCGCTATTCAATAAATTGCATGCTATATCACGCTAAAATGGCATAACGTTATAGCGTGCTATTATTTTTTCAGCCTTTCCACCTTAGGAAAAAGAAAACGTTGCTTCATGTCATCGCTAGGTTTATAATTTTGAATAATTAATTTATACTACGTTACTGCCCTATGGAAGGTGAATCCTAGGATCTAACCAACTAGAGAACAACTTTTTATGTGGTTATACATATATTGTTGTGACATTTTTGGACTATATCATTTATTCTTGTTCAAATCCTTCAATTTTTAAGATATATTTAATAGTTTTCTCAAAACGCTATTTTGATATAGCACGCTATTATCACGCTATAGCCTGCATAGCATCTGGAGAAGGCTACAGCTATTTCTCATAGCACGCTATTTTTTTTCCTTCTCAATCTATATAATTTAGGATATATTAAGTCGGCAATTAAAGACCAGCATAAAAATAGCACGCCTTGTATTTTGAGACGGAGGCAATACGGAAAGCTTTCATATTCTCATCCCAATTGAATTCACTACTTCATATCTACTTTCAAATCAAGTCTACCATAAATTAGATCTTTTTCATCACGCCCACCTTGATCTAACACGACACCCTTGTCATGCAAACGAGAACTTAGTTTCACGCCTCAACAACATAAATTTTTTTCCGTTGCAACGCACGGGCATGTGTACTAGTTATTCTTAAAACAAAAAAGAAAAATCTGATCCTGAGTACGAATAATGTGCAGTCTGGTAATGCTCTGGTGAAGAACAAATTCCCATACATTGAGGTTTCCGACAGATTCGACAAAAAAAATGGTAGACTGGAGCTTACCTTCATAAAGTCTGGCAGAGTGAAACTCGAATCTTTTGCATAACCAGCTTCTTCTAAAACATGAGTCAAAACTTTCTGACAATGCATACCAAATGTCTTTACATCAGCATAGCAGAAATAATGCACAGTAGGGAAAATTAACGTGATAACTAAAATTACATAGTCTATTCTAAAACCTGAACTGCCTATTGTACTGGACTACTGGTCCATTAGAAGCATGGATAGCTGGACATATTGTTCATAGCTATGTCAGGTCAAATCACCCTAGCCTAATGACTTTGGGACATTACATCATGGGCATCATACAGGATGGACATGTATGAAACATCAAATGTATAGAAACATATGGTGAATTAAAATAGGAATAATATTTTGTATGTCTTTACTAAACTGCACCTTGAGAAAATATGCTGGACAGAGCCATAGCTAAAAAGCTTAATATTTCTCAGAAGTGCTCTGATAGAAAGTCCATTATAGCTTTACATTTACAGGAGTTAATTCCCAGGTAGAATTATAAATTAATTACCACCAATCTGCAAATCGAGCATGGCTACATTTATATTATGGCACAGACATGTAGTTCAGCAAAAAGAAAAAAAAAATAGAATTGATGCTGGATCACAAGCAGACAGCAACATATGAGGTATCCCTCTGGGCAGTATTCCAGTTGCAACAATGAGAGCCTTCATGTAGCATATCTACCTACAATTGTACGGCACTACAACCTCTACTGACATAAATGAACATTTAGAAGGAATGTCTTGGATTTATCACTAGATACAAACAAAGTGGATTCACTATAGTGAGAGTGATCTTAAGGAGAAACTAGGCATCAATTTTAATTGGGGTAGAGCTAAGGTTACCCAGGCTGGCTAGCCCACCATCAGTAAGCCCCTGGGCGACTTCTAGGGGTCGCTCTAATTAATCAGATAGCACGGTGTAATACTTCAAGTCTCTACATTTATTTGATGAGATGATCTACACATTTCCTATCATGTGCCATAACAAAAGAAGGCGTCAGAATTCCTGAACACAAACCTGTCTCTGTTGCTCGGTCATAAAAGAACCCGTCAGATCTCGCAATATGTTCAAGATATCATCAAATGCAACCTTCCCATTGCAGTCAGTGTCATAGACCCTGAAAATAACTATATAGAAGAATGTATCGAGTCAAGCTTAAACAAAAAAATTACAAGATTTAAATAGTAGAGACTAGAGAGATGAAAACCTAGCAAAGAAGTTTAAAAAGAAACGAGCACCAACATTCAATCTTTTGTTGCAGGCTTGTGTGGGGACTGAACGCTGACAAGAATGCCACATACTCCTTGAAGTTGAGTCCATCCAGCATCCTTAGGAGCCTCTGTCAGAGTGACATTGCAACTTGCATCAATCACACAGCATTCTCAGTTCTATTCAATCATCCGCAATCACACATTTCAGTTCAAGCCTTCTCCTTAAATCACATAACTCAGTTTTCTTTTTAGCCAAATCTCTTAACTCAACAAAACATGATATGAACATAGATAACAGACGCCCCTATGATAGGCAAAACAGTGAGAACTGAATGAAATGGATAACGTTGTGATGTGATGCTGGGGGGCTAACCTGGGAAAGAGGGTTGACGGCGAACTCGGGGACGGTCATAAACTCTTCGGCGGAGACGAAGCCTCCGCCGTTGCGGTCGAGCTGACAGAAGCGGTGGTACAGCGACACGATCTCCTGCTGCGAGACTAGCGCCCACCATTGCGAAGCAGCAGATCGGATTAGGGAGCAGCCGCATCGGCACAGACTGGTAGGAAATAAGATTGTCAACGTAATCAGCAGCGAACTCACATGCGTGACTGCAGTGGTCCTGAACCTCCTCGATGTCGTACTGGGTGAGCATGGAGGACGTGCTCCCCATCTCGGCCGGGTCGCGGAGGAGAAATTCGACAGGAAATGCAGAGGCGGTGCACGGGAGAGGGCGACGGCGGCGCTAGGGCTGCTAGGCTGGCTCAATTTGGGGGCGGGGCAGATGAGAATCGGGAAAGGAGCTGGGAGTGACAAATCTGCATCGGCGGCAGGCCTAGCTCTCTCGCGCAAATCGTGCGCTGCGAATTTTGTGTGCGGCTATTTTCATTTATTTCTAGTACTCCCTCCGACCCGGATTAACGGACGCGCGGTAAAACTTGCAAAAAACCCCTCCGGTTTCTTCCGACAAACAAACTACCCCACGCCTCTTATCCTCTTCCACTCCGACCGCGGGCGACCGGCGCGTCGTCCCCTACCCCGGCGGCCTGCTCCTTCGCTTCCCCGCACGTCGTCCTCGTCGGAGCTCCGTGACACCATCCCTTGTCGTGCTCCGTGATCGGAGGAGGATAAATCAAGGGAAAAGGATCCCCTTTTCTACAAAGCGCGGGTCTTGCGGGCTCCGGCGGCGGGCCTCGTGTCCTGGAGCCAGAGGAAGGCGTCGAGCTCGCCCTCCATGGTAGCAACCTTGGAGACGAGGTCGTGCGTGACCAGCACGGGCGGATCCATGTCTTCTTCCGAGGCGCCGCTGCTGCTCACGAGGGAGAAGCGTGGAGGGAAGCGGCGGAGAGGCAGCGGCGGTGGAGGGAAGCGGTGGAGGAGTCCATCCGGTTGCAAGCGCCTCTTCTCCTTCTACGAGGAAAGCACTCAAGGGCCTCAAGGCCTCTTCTCCTTCTACGAGGAAAGCACTCAAGCGCCTCAAGGCCTGGATCACCGGCCAGAGGAAGGACCAGTCCCCTGGCACCAGGGCGAGCATCCCTATTGTTCAGGTATCTTGGCGACACTCCATCCACTATGAACACCGATTGCATTTTTGATCTATGTCGTGTCTTCGTAGCTACTCCTCTTCTTATTCCTGTGAAATTTTTGTGTGGATCCAGGATGATGTGCCTCGCACGGCCTCCTCTTCTTACTCCTGTCAATGGCCAGCAGGTGAGACCAATTCATCCACCTGCTCTAGGATGCACACACACATTTTTAATTCCTAACTGTTGATTAATTGCAGAGATGCAGAGATTCGTGGCGCTCTTGCAGACTGGCAGTATTTCTATCCTGCGGAAAACTTTGCAGGTTAACTTGCAGGAGTTTAACTCTTTGTGATGTCTTCTTCTGTTAGTTTATGATGTCACGAAGAGACAAAGTTTCACAAATTTGGCTGATGTATGGGCCAAGGAAATTGACATGCATTCGACAAACAAAGAGTGCGTCAAAATGCTTGTTGGAAACAAAGTGGACAAGGTATACTTTATTCCTCTTTTATTCAAATGGTTATTTAGTCTGACAAGATGAAGTGGCACTGTAGTACTCTGAATATTATGGCTCTACCTTGCAGGATGAGGAAAGATTGGTAAGAAGGGAAGAAGGGCTTGCCTTTGCACAGGAATGTGGATGCCTATTTCTGGAGAGCAGTGCCAAAACAAGAGAAAATGTGGAGAAATGTTTTGAAGAGCTTGCACTAAAGGTACACGGGTAGAAAGATACTAAGCAGCACAATGTTAGGCTCTATTCCAAGAGTTCAGTGGGCGTATGGGAAACAGGATCGCCGCACCAAGGTTGCTCAAGCTAAGTCCACTTGATTCTATCTTGGCTGGGAATGACAACAAATTCCATGGCGGACAGTTTTCTTCGGTAAGTGTCAAATTCTTATTTAGGCACATAGTATTAGTGTTCCTATTCCTGTTTCGGATTCCGAATTAATGTTCTACATATGTGCAAGATTAGAAATTCATCTAGACTTGCTTAGTCCTGATTATAGGAAAAATTCAGTGAACACTATGCCAATAATAATCAGTTAAGGCAAGTGTTTGCTATCCATAATGGCAGTTCTGTACTAACCTGTTGTACTCTCAACTGGCCTGTTTGATTCATGCATACACTGCTCCCATCTCGACAACTATGAATTAGGAAATTATGAGTATTATATGACACTGGTGTAGTTGATATCTACTTGGTATTAATATATTCCTATTATAAAAAAAAGCAGGAAAGCATTTCTGGATATTATCTGTTTTATAAGTCACTAAGTGTTTGAAGACTTGAAGGAATAATTAGGATTCAGAAATTACTTTATTCCGCTCTTGGCTTTCTGCAGAGGTAATTGAGTTCTGTTCAGAGTATACATATGGACTTACTGGATGGTATAGTACTCCCTTGCAACGCTGCAATTTCAGGGAGAGAACCATAGCTTAATCTGACATTCTCCGAGAGAACCATAGAGTAGATCATTGGGTGATCTGTTCCATGCACAACTACTAGTTCTGAGACTACCTATATTTGTTCATAACTTACAAGATGATCACCTAGACAGAACCAAGATCACATTGTCAACATTATGTACTCTACAATTGTTTTGCTCTAGTATCACATGGCAGCTAATTTAGGATGGATTGCTGTTTGTTTTGTGCCTTCCTGGCCTTCTTGTATTGCCCATCTTCTTCTCCTCCTCTTCTCCTCTTGATCCTCTTCTTCTCCTCAAGCTTCTCTTCTTTTATTGTTGGTTGTATTGTACTAGCTTCAAAGTCGCCTATTTGTTTTTCTCGGATGAGATCAAGTTGCTTTCTTTTCACTAGATGGCGTGGACGGACAATGCTTGAAGGGTCCTTCAACCATGTCTCATATTCTTTTCCTGCGATCATTGAGTCATAATCCAGGATTACTTGGGACCTTCTAGTTCTCTTTGTTGCTTTCTTTGCTTGTTTATTCTTCATCTTCTCCTCCTTTTGCTCCACTAGTTGTTTCTCATAGTCGGCTATTAGCTTTAAGGTATCTTCATACAGTTTGCTATCAACCTCTAGTATGTTAGGTAGCTTCCCCTCTCTTATTAGCTTGTCCTTGACCATGTGGGGTGACTTATATGTGTTTCCACCCTTGTCTTTCATAATCTCCAACAAGACAGACTGTAATGTGATGTACACTTTGGCAAGTGTCTTCACGTCATATGCATCATAAGCTTGCTCCACTGTTTCTATCAGTTCTTTGAGATTTTTAGGTGCACTCTCAAATGCTAATGATTGGATAGAGCTGAAGAAGCAAAGTTCCAAAACATTCAGATCCGGCGAGTTGGGAGGTTGGAAAGTCAACCTAATATCCAGTCCTGAAGCTTCCACGGCGGCCAAAAATGCAGGATCATCAGGCTGAACATGCGTTCGAGCATTGTCTTGTTGTATCCATATTGTTTCCTCATATCCATCTTCAGGCCACACTTCTACAATTGCTGGAATTACCTTCTCACACAGGTATTCCCGCATGACGTCTCTGGTAACATTGACGTTCTTTAATTCCATTGTGCCTTTTGTCCTATACTTTGAGTCGTATTTGGCAGCATCTTCTGTGACAAAAGCCCAGATGCCAACCTTTCCATCAAAGGTCACATTTCCTTGCTCATCATGTCTAGGTCTAGCAACAACAGTTAAGAACATGACCTTGCCGATGTTGTTTTTGTTATGGATAGTACGAACTGGTGCTGCTTCTTCTCGTGATAGGTAGTATGTCCGATCTCGCTTAGTCAAATTAAACCACTTCTCATCCATGTGCATTCTGTTCCTCATCTTTTTGAACCAAATCTTTGCTTGTAAGATAGTGGCATCATCAACCATTGAGATGCAATGTATGAGCCTTCTTAATCTGTTTTCTAAAGATAGATGTGTTTTCAGGGTATTGGTATGGTGCCTTAAATCGCCCCATTCCAATCTCCTTTGCAGTGTTGTGGAAGGGATATCAAGAGACCTAGCCAGCGCCCTCAATGTACCCCTTTTGTTGAAGGGAACTTGAGGCACCCTTTCATCGAGTTCAAGCTCCCTCCTCTTTCTTCCGCACCTACCCTTCCGCTTATTTGAGAAATCAGGCACTTCATTTCTGCTCTCTTGATCTATGGCCTTCTTCCATATCTTCTCGACAGATCTGAGACTTATTCCCAAAAGTTGAGCCACATTTTCCTTATCTGCCTTCACCACGGGTCTACCTTTTCCTAGAGCTTTGAGTGCAATATATGCTGCAAATTTATAACTCTCCGGCACATCATGTCTTTGCACAACATGTTCTCCTTGTTCTCCATGAACATGAGCATCTTCTTCTTCTTCTTCTAGAACATGAGCAGCTTCTTCTTCTTCTTCTTCTGGAACATGAGCATCTTCTTCTTCTTCTTCTAGAACATGAGCAGCTTCTTCTTCTTCTTCTTCTGGAACATGAGCACCTTCTTCTTCTTCTTCTTCTTCTGGAACATGAGCACCTTCTTCTTCTTCTTCTTCTTCTGGAACATGAGCAGCTTCTTTTTCTTCTTGTGGAGTATTTGGACTGAAGTTGAGATCCAGCTCTTGTGGAGTTAAGTTGATATCAAATAGGACCATCTTGTCCTATGGTGGACTAGGCAACCTGCAGAAAAGCAATTGATGAGTATTTAGTTTCTCTCAAATCAATATAGGCAGCATAACCACAATATTGCATCAGTAAAAGTATAGCAATGGAATGTACATTATAGCAATGGAATGTACAATATTTTCAAAAGCTCATAACTATTGTAGTAGGACTCTTCCACACTACTGGTTCTGTTTGATTTCAATGCTAGTTTTACTTTATCCATCTTTGCATCTCATGATAACATTCAGAACCCCAGTTGGCTGCATCTCCAAAGGCTAGTATCCTCTAGACAAAATCCAGGCAGAAAACTGGCCAGGGGAGGAAACCAGTAGTTCAGTAGAGATCATTACAGTTATGCTAGGAGAATATCCTTGTTTTTTTTTAGTTGCTCTGTTCTATGACCCAATGTTGTAAATGAACTTTCTCTGTTCATCTTGACAATTTCATTTATAAAAAGGAAGATTTCCTTCTTGTCTTGTGTAGTACGAGGGGGCGGTGAAGGCTGATGGGAGAGGGCAGACCATCTGGGACAAGTTCGCGCACACATTTGGTAAGTTCAGTCAACTGGTCCATACTAGTACTCATATCCCGGCACTACTAATAGCAAGTTTGCCTTCACGAGTCTCTGACCGTGCCCCTATTTAGTGTTTGTTGTGTGCTGCAATGCTTTCTTCTTTAGCCGGCATCGACCACTACAACAAACTGCTTTCCCTAATGCAAACGACCAAACGTCTTTGTTTTTCTCTTCATTCAGATTGTGTGGGGCAAGTCAATCAGGCCGGCATCGACCACTACAACAAACTGATCGATTCACTGCTAGCCAAAGGTGAACGGAATTGGAATTCAAACATAAGCTTTATCTGCATATGTACTTGTGCTTAATTAACTGACATGTGAAACCTTGCATTGCAGGGATCCAGCCGTACGTGACTCTGTACGTGCAGGTGATGCCCCCAACTGGAGGTTTTCGGGTGTCAGAAGTGTACCATGTATTTTGGATGAATTAGCTACTCCTAACCAAAAGTGCAGGTGATGCCCCCATTCCTCTGTTTCTGGAGTAGTAGGAGTATTTTTAAATGGAAATTATTTCTCTGTCAGTGCACTTATCTCCTAACCAAAAGGAAGCTGAAACATTTCTCTGTCAGTGCACTTATCTCCTAACCATAAGTGCAGGTGATGCCCCCATTCCTCTGTTTCTGGAGTAGTAGGAGTATTTTTAAATGGAAATTATTTCTCTGTCAGTGCACTTATCTCCTAACCAAAAGGAAGCTGAAACATTTCTCTGTCAGTGCACTTATCTCCTAACCAAAAGGTATTTAGGATGAATTAGCCGTATTGGTATGTATTGGAGAGGAATGGGTACTGGTGTTGGATATGTTGTCAACTTGATGAAGTATCAGGAGAACCTAACCAAAAGGAAGATGAAACATTTCTCTGTCAGTGCACTTATCTCCTAGCAGTTGTCAACTTGATCTTATTGGCTCCCTTTGTGATCTTATTAGCATGTGGAGTACATGAAACCTGAAACACACTTTAAAAATTATAATGCTCGCATGCTATTGTCACCAGAGAAATGCTCCTAAGAAACCTATACAATGCTTCCCACTCCACATGCTGCTATCTAAGTTATTTTCTTCGTATGTACTCCCAAAATGAATGGGTACTAGTACCACAGCATGCTTACGGATAGTAAGGTTTGCAGGAGATCATATTGGCTGCATATTGGCTGGTGGACAAGTGAGATTTGGTGTGATTCTTTTTCTTCTTTCTTCACAGAGCATAAAAACAAAAAAGGCCATGAAAGTTCAGATAACATCCGTAAGGCAGCTATGAACTCACTGTGATTTCCTTCTTCTGATCTGTATCTTGTGTGTTTTTTTTGCAGGAGATGGTGAGTGGTGGGAGTACTTCCCTTGCCCCTACTGCTACGTCCAGCAGCATCCGCGGCGAGCGGGGAGGGGGCGAGGCGGCGAGTGGGGATCGGGCAAGGCGGCGAGCGGGGAGGCGGCGAGAGGGGAGGGGGCGAGGTCGGAGGTCTGACTCCAGCAGCGTCTGCGGCGACAGGGAGCTCCGCGTCCGCGGCCGAGGCGAGCGTGGCCGACGGGGGCACGGCGAGCTGCGCTCCGCCCCGGGGCTGGGAGTGGGTGAGCCCGCGCCAAGGGCTCCTTTGGCGGGGGAGGAGGGTGCCGGCGCGGGAAGCGTGGGCTGCGAGTTCGAGGCGGCGGATGCGGTCGCGACGGCGGCGAGCAGGTGGCGACGGCGGCGAGCAGGATGGTGTGTGCTCCGCCCCGTGAGGAAGACGGACCTGATTGCAAAAGTTTTCAAAATCGCGGGGGTGGTTTGTAAAATGTTTTTGTAACATGAGCCCGCCCACTAATTCGGGTCGGAGGGAGTACAAATTTTGACACTACATAAAAAAAAGAAAAATGCTTGTTTTAGGGGACATATCACGCGCTGTTCAATTAAGCTTCATCGGACAGTTCCGATAACTTGTTGCGCCGTTACGCCGCGCAGCTCCATAATTGTTTCGATCCAACGCCGCACACCCCGACACATTCATTGCCACTTATTCTGTCTCCCCGCGCCATCCACGGTGGCGTGCCTAGCGACGCGAGGCGACGCAAAGGCGACGACGATTCACTCCAACCGCGAGGGTGGCGGCATGTGGAGCTCGTTCCCCACCGTCGAGGGTGCACTCGCAGACCAGGTCACACTCTGCTCCTGCTTCTCCTCTCTCTCTCTCCTGCTTGTGCTTGTCCCCTCCTCGAGTTCAACCGTCCAAAGTAGGTAGACAGATCTATCCATTTTCGGCGACCGTGTAGATTAAATTCCAGAGGCGAACCCGCACGGTTGTAGTGTTCTAGGGTTCATTCCGGCGACTAGTACCTCAGTCTGTGTGGTTATTGTTCCATATCTAATTGTTTTGCCGAGGGTTTGTGTTGATCGAAGTAGCTTTTTGGTTGATATTCACACTGATGTCACTGGTTTTCCAGATATAGCTTGTTGTTGTAACGATTTTAATTCCTTGTTTCATTTGTTGTGTTGGTTTGGTACATGACATGTGCAGTGTGCTATATTATTTTGTTTCAAGTGCACAAATCCCTTGTTGTTACTACGAAATGTATTATGCATGTTTAACTCTGTGCTTTTGATGCAGAGTTTTTGTGTCTAAGCTACATTTTCTCCTTTTTGCACCTCTGATACATGATATGCACCATGTTTTTTTTTTCTATTGCTTGTTGTAACACCTATTGTAACACCTGGGGTGTTCCCCCTAAGTTAGAAAATTGGTTGTTTTTCTTTTTTCTTAGCATTGCATCATATGCATCATATGCATTGCACCATGTTTTTCAAAACAACTGAAAAGTTCAAACCAATTTAAACTTTCTAACATGTCCAAAATTTTCCAATTTAAAAATTGCCACCTAAACAACTCAACTTGTTTCCAATAGTTTTGAAGTTGATTTATTTAAATTGCTTGTTAATAAATTTTCCCTTTAATTAATACCCTAATGGTAAATTCCAATTCAACTTCAAATCAAATCATTTATAATGGGCATGATCCAATTGTGGTTTAAAAATTAAAATCTTGCAAACATTTTTAAACTCACCAAGTTTTCATAGTGTTTGAGCTTATTAAATAAAACTTGTTTATTTTTAAAAAAAATCAAAGCTATGTAAAAAACCCTATTTGAAATTCAACTAACAAATTAAAATCAAACTAATATTTCAAATTTTTGAAATCAATGTTAACATTGCTTTGACCTTGTTGTTTTGTAAATCACTACAAAATGATTCATAAAACATCACACCTATTTCTATCCCTATCCCTTTTCTTTTCTACAAAAAAAAAGAGAACAAAAGAAATAAAGAGAAAAATAAAAAGAAAAGGTGAGCTAGGGGGAGGCAGGCCCAACAAGCCCACCTACAACCCCTAGCGCTGCAGCCCAAGCCCCTGCACATCGTCCCCTACCTCTGTCCGTACAGAGGAGGGGTCGCTGTCAAGCTTTTCACCCCAACCGATCCCACCTGCCCCCCTCCTTATCATCCCCTCCTCCAAGCCTTTCCCCCAAACCCTAGCTTCTCCCTCTCCCTTCCCTCTCCGCCGCCATCTCTTCTCCTCTCTTCCTCCCACCTCTCTCTGTATGTTCTCTGAAGAAATTCGGAGGGCCTCCATGGCCGGGAATTGGCGGCCTTGGCGCGGCGGCGTCCGCCGTCGGCGAGCCGCGGAAACCCCGGGAATGGAACCAGGGAGGTCCCCCCTTCCTCTTTGCTGAAGGAGGCCCGGCCGGAGGAGCTCTAGGGGCGGCGCCATCTTCCCCGACGGTCGCCGGCCACCTCCCTGCTGCTGCGCCCCACCTCCCTGTCGCTGCCTCCATCGGGGCCGAGGTGAGCGCTCCCCCTTCGCCCTCTCCTCTCTCCCATCTCCCCTCTCCCCCCTTCTCCCTTTTCCCTCCGCGCCCAGCGCGCCCAGCGCCTCGCCGGCGAGCAGCGCCTGGTCGCTGCCGTCATCTCCCCCTCGTCGGTTCAGGTAACTGAACGTGATGTGCAGTTTCGTCAGGCTATACGCCGAGGCGATACCTCAAACCCCTGCGCGTCCTCCATCTATCACAACCCAGCGAGCACCCCACTGGTACCACACCCTTGCGCGCAAGCCCCAGGTGCTGGGTTCGATTCCCCCCCCCCCCCCAGGCAGAAAAGCCACACCTTTTATTTCTGCCTTTTTCTTTTTCTGCCCTAATTTCAGAAACACAGATCTGTCCCTTTAATTCTAAAATCAATATAAAACTGAATTTTGCTCCAATTTGAATGATTCAAATTCCTGTGGATTCAAAATCTTGTGCCCTTTCCATTAGTAACAAAATTGCAACATGTTTCTGTACTAATTTTTGCACTAAATAATTAATTACTGAAAATGCAATAAAAATTGGAAACTTTGGAATTTCATAACTTGAGTTTGGTTCACCCAAATTGAGCAAACTTGGGCTCTAAAAATTTGTCTTAACAAACTCTACACATTGGTATTTTATTTGGCGACAATTGAATTAATTTTGAACATGTTTCCTTCTGTTTACTAAAAAGGGCAGAATAAGAATGCTTATGAAAAATTGCATAATAAATTCAATAATAACCCAAAAATTATGTTTAATAGCTCAAAATGTTCAGTGAAACATTTGCTACATGTTTTCAACCTTTTCAATGCACTTTGTTTATTGTTTTCCCTAAATAAAAGTGGTGCAATAATTCAATGCTTTAATTAAACCCTTTTAAATTGCAAAATTCATAACTTGGGCAATTCAAATCCAATTCCAACATGTAAAATATGTTTTCCATGCAAAATTGAATAAGCTTTGCAAATATCAACTTTGTTTTCTGTTTTGAATAATTTAAATTGCTGAAAACAACTGTTTCTTAATTAATGCATTTAAAATTGTCAATTTAATAACTTGCTCATCTAAAATCCAAATTCAACAAATGAAATATGTTTTCCATCTAAAATTTTGTGTTCTTTCCAAATATAAATTTTGTTATCTGTTTTGAACAATTAAAATGGGTGAAAACAACAAATGCTTGTGTAACTCCTTTAAGAAGCCAAATTTCATAACTTAATAAATAAAGTTCCAAACTTGGTAAACAATATTTCAAATTGAGCTATTGTTGTTTTCTTATTGTTTTCATCATCCATGCATCATTCTAATCAACTTTCATATGATGGTTATTTGTAGATCATTTAATTCACCATAAATTCATGGGATTTTCCATATGCAATCCAAATTGCATATGGGCCCATTTAAATATGTTACCATGTCAACTAGTTTATATTTGATGCATCCTTTAAACTTGTCATGCATCCATATCTTGATCATGCTGGATCTTTTGCCGTAGTAGTAACTGTTGCATCCGGTGTTTGTTCGAGGTTCGTTACTTCCCCGCGGATAGGACGTTGAGATGATGTGAGCAACGACAAGTTCTTCGGATGTACCTCTACTTGCTGGATTCCAGGCAAGTATACTCACTTGCTGCCAAATGGCTGCCTTTCATCACTTGTTACCGATTCTTTCCGTTGCCTTTATTCTAGCCTTATGATTCGATGCTTGTGTCTCGATCCTATCATATGTTTATCTTGCAGCCATGATATAGCCTTCCTTCCACTTCCTATTAACTGTTGTTTGTTTACCCTGTTGGCCCTTGTGTCATAGTTGCATGCTTAGTGTTGTTTGCGCTCAAGTCTTGTTGTCCGTTCTATCACCTGTTTAGTTGATAGTTGGGTTTCAATTCAATCAACGACATGTTAATGTTTTGGGTAATAATAATTTGATGATAAGGCACCGGCAGGAGGCCCGGCGTGGTTTTGAGGCCTGCTAGTGTCGACCCTAATTAGGAAAAGGGTCTTGTCTACTGATCCATGATGAGCGCACTAACCGCATGTGGGAAGCGAGTATGGGCGCCCCCCTCAACTTGATTCGATTCGCATCTCGTCCAAATTGCCACACTTAGTTCGGGCTTTCCATTTGATGCATGCATGTGCAGGTGCGAACCCTTGGCGCCAGGGTGGAACTTTTGTAGTCGACATTTAGGGCGGCGTGGTCTTAGAGTGCTATGAGGGTCCCCCTTTTCTTCGTGGGGGCTCGATTAGCCGCGCACGCACAGCATGTGGTTCTTTGGGCTTGATGCGAAGAAGAGTTGAGTTGTGTTGAGTGCCTCGCTTGGTGGAAGTGCATTTCCATCCTGGCGGGGTATTCTTACGTGTACGGCCAAATTGGTGCATCCCTGCAGGGTTAAATCTTCTCGAGAAGCCGTGTTTTCCGCGGTTATGGATGACTTGGTGAAAGTACTGGCTAACAAGTACTCAGAACAACTTACACCTAACTAATGATAACTTGACTAGTAATAGTCTTATTGACACAATAACTTGGACCATCATTAATCCAACTGTGTGAGTTATCCTCGGATTGCTTCTTTGGATAAGGGGCGATATCCAGGATGGGTTTGTTTGATGTTAGTTGTAGTTGGTTACGATACGCTATCTTATCCCCCTCTTTTAGCCGGATGTTGTAGCGAGTCTCTGTAGTTAGGTAGTGCAGCCCGCTGCCGCTTCTTTGCAATAATCCTTTCCTTTCGGTGAACCCAAAGTATTTGTATCTTGTGATGACTGGTTACGCCGGTATCTTGTGAGTATGGTTTATCCACTTGCCAGTACTTAACTGTACTGACCCACGAATCTCTTTCGTGGCTGCATATTCAACATTGCAGTCAACAGGTTTGAAGTCTGACGACGTTAGCTTGGGAATCCCTCCAGCTTGGCCTGGGCAGGGATTGGACGCTCTCGGTTATCTTCAGGACTCTTAGTCCAATTTGGATCTTGTCCGTAGTCGGACACTAGGTTGTTTCTTCTGCTGTTATTTGGATCTTTGTATTGTATCAGTTGTATCCTTGACTCGTTTGAGTCGTGTTGTATGTATCTTTCTGTTGTTGTTGCGGAATATTCGTGAACTGTTGTAATGTTATCACAAGTGGCAACCTGGAATCGGTTATTATGTGGATTTTGGCGGGAATGCTGAAATCTGCATAGTGCCCGATCTCGGGGCATCACAACTATCTCACCATGAACCTTGTATTCACCATTGTTTGTTGTTTTGTTACATGTGATGCAACTATGTTCATATATATTGCTACTGAAGTTTAATTTTTTTCGGTTTGTGTTTGTGTGTTTTTGGTTCTTTTGTAGAGTTGTACAACATGGGATTGAAGGAAGCTGTCTTTCAGATGCGGTTTGTGGCTAAGCGGTCGCGGCGTGTCATTGATGATGACATGAGTGTTGGGAAGAGGAATATAATTGCTAGGACTGCCTTCAAGGACCTGCTAGATGTTTCTGCCTTTGGAGCCCCCATGGAACTGATTGAATTTGTTGCTATGCACACAAATCACAAGCTCCGCGAGTTCAGATTCAAAAACAAGACCATACTTTTTACCCGAGCAATGGTGAAGAAGGTTCTCGGCGTCCCTTCTGGTGACAGACCGATGGATTTGCTGAAGAGGAGTGTGCAGTCCGATCTCGGGATATGTTCAAGAACGACAAAGGTCGTACATCTTTAGCCAAGGCAATTGAAGTGCTCAAGTTTTGCGACGAAACAGATGAAGAAACAATTATCAGGAGCTTTGGTCTCATTGCTTTTGGGACTGTCCTTTGTCCTGGCACCAGAAACATGGTTACGTGTGAATTTCTTGGCAGCATGATGGATGTTCATGCTATTGATCAGTATGTTGTTGATGAGTATATCCTTGCTGAGATTATGAAGGAAGTTGAGGTATTCCAGTTGAAGATGAATAGGCGTTCTGAACTAGATGCTTCTAGCATTCAATGGATTGGACAGTGCCTTCCTACACTTACGGTATGCATCCTTGTTAGCTTTTTACAGCATTTTTTATGTTGTTCTTGCTTGCGTCATTGTTGTGATGTTTGCATACACTAATTTTGCTTTTGTGTTTCATGACAGATCATTTACATGGATCACCTTAGCTTCCCTCCACTTCCTTCTAGTGAGCATAGCATCAATTATGGGACCCCAAGGGTTTGTTTTGTTTGCGATGATGACTTTGCTCTTATAGTGGAGATTGAAAAGAACAATTTAAGGCTCAGCCCTGCTGCTTTTGGGATGCGTCCAGTAAGTCACTACACTTTTTCATCCTCTCCCTTTTTTGTTTTGTTCTTTCTGGTTGTTTTTTTATGTCCATGTTTCGTTGCAGCAGTAACCATTTTTTTGCTTACTTTAGTTTGATTTTCTTTGTGTGGTTTGTAGCTTCTGAACATTCGTCACACAGTGTATGTTGACGCTCCGGCTGTTGGTAATGTAAACGCACCCCAAGTGGGAATTCAAGCCGAGGCTGCTACGGAAGAAACTGGGGTGATTCCCTCAGCTTCTCTCAATGAGTGGCTCCAAAAGGCGATGCCAAGCAGCCAGGAATTGGAGGTGAATACTTTGGTTTTCTTTTTTTTCTGTTACCTCTGTATATATGTCTTTCGGTTTCTACTTTGCAATTGGTTGTTGTAAAAGTCATTTTTTATTGTGTCTGTTACTGTGCATATCTGTAACAATAGTTGATTTTTTTGTTGTAATATCTACAGTGTGTTGTACTGTCCCCAATTTTTAGTTGTTTTTGTGTAGTTCTGGTTTGTGCATATTTTTGTGTCTTTCTTGTGGGTTTTTTCATGCAATTTTGTTGCATCTCAACTGTCTGCACACTTGTGAATAACTTTTTATTTTGCTTGTGTATTTTTTGTTGTGTTTTTGCAGGTGCCTCCACACTTATCTGCAATCTACAATAAGCATAAAGGCTTGTTTGATGTTGAAATTGACGAGGCCTGCGTGACTTTTGGGAATGTTGTGAAGACAATTCAGGGTAAACGGATGGCATCACTTCTACTGGATGTCCACGGCGCAAGCACAGCTGATGCGAGCTTCACAATCCTCTGTCCCATGGCTAGTGGTGAAACTTCAGAATTTGGAGCATCTCAGAATCAGCCAGCAAAGGATACTGCAGTCCCAGTTGTTATTGCACCACAACAAACTAGAGAGGGGCCTTCAGATGTTGTTGTTAGTGCATCTCAGCACGTGCCACCAAAAGAGATAGTTGATCAAGTCATCCCCGAGAGTGTAGAAGACATTGGCACTCTTGAGCCTCTCGTTGTTGCCAGTGTTTCAAGGGAAGAGCAAGGGTCAGCCAGTGAGCATGCTCCAACCATTGTTGACCTTCCTTCTGATGCTGCTATACCAGTTGTGACTGACCAGCTTGCAACAATTGCTGGCTCGCCTCCTCGCGTGGAATCTCCTACAACAACATCACTGTCTCCACTACCAATCCCATCTCCAAGTAAGTATAGGAATCTTCCAAGGGGCTATTGGGATGATACACCATCAATGGAATTGTTCGAGGAAGCTTCAGAAGAATATAACTTTTTTGCAAATATTCCAGATAGTCCTTCTAGGCTGGAGGCGATGTTGCAATCTCCTGCACCTGCCACTAGCGCAGAGTCTGCTAGCTGTGCCTCTCCCGCCAAAACTTCGATGAAAACTATTGCTGCTGTAGAGCCAATTGCGCAAGACGGTACTTTTCTCGAAACAATCCAGCTTTTCTACCTCTGTGCTTTCACCTTTTTTCTATGCTCTTGACCAATTTTCTTCTTGTTGTTTGGCAGCAGCCACCATTTTTGTAGCAGAAGACACCTGTGTTGATGTCACCAGCGGTGTCGATATTACTAGCGGCCCCGTCACTCATGAGAAAAAGCAACGTTATGAGAGCGCAGCTAAGAGAGATATTAGTCCACCAAAAGTCAAGAAGCCGAAGGTATCAGCTGAAGATGATGCATTGTATGATAAGTTCATTCTTCATTCGCGGAAACCAAAACATTTGAAGAAGAACGAGCAGTGAGTACATCTTTGTTGTTCTTTTTTCATTTTTCTGTACCGAATTATGACTCTGCAATGTGGTATTTTTTATGTGGATAAAGTACTTTATTTTTGTTTCAAAAGGGTGTCTGTTTTGTTGTAGCTGAAACCTCATGTGGAGACCATTTATTTTTGATTCACTTCTTTTTTGCCCTCTGTTGTGATATGCAAAGTTTCTTGTTGAAACAGGGCTTGGTTGTTGTAACATTTTATTCTATTCACTTGTTGAAAATAGGAACATTACGGATAGGGCATTAATTTCACCCTTGTTTCATATATGGTTTTTCTTTGTTGAAATAGATGGATTTTTTGGTTTCATCAGTATAGTTCTTGCGTGTACTTACTTATGGCCATGTATTCTTAACTATATGTTTCATTATATGTTTTTTTATTGAAACCATTATTCTTTTATGTTTGGTTAGTGTTTTCTTTTTGTAGCATTATAAGGGATTTTATAACATTGCTTTAATTTGCTTTTCTTTTTTGTTCACTAGCTTTTTGTTTGTTGTTGCTATAGTTCTTTTCTTCTGTTTCATTAGTTATTTCCTATTGTAACAGGATTATAGATATTTATTTTCCTTACATTTTGTACCATTTGGTTGATTTAGTTTATTACTTTTGTTCATTAGCACACTTTTTTTTGCATCTGTACCATTCGCTCTATTCTTTCCTTTGTTCCTTTTATTTTATTGTAGCCCAACTAATCCATGTCTCATCGCAACTTTGCAGCCAAGTGTTTATAACCATTGGGAACTCATATTTCTTTTACAAGAACTTCCACACTTCTATGAGGCCATGTGGTTGGATGGATTCAGAGATCGTGTCGCTCCATAACGAGAAGTTCAACATTGAAAACAAGTTGAAAGTTGCAAACAACAAGAGGTTGAAGAAGAAGTTTGTATTTTCTCACCGCACTACCGTAAGTATTTTGTTGTTGTTTTCACTATCGCAAGACCCATTTTTTCTTGTGAAACAGTTCGCCTTACCTTTGTTTGTTCGTTGTTTTTTTTGTTTTTCGAATGTTTAGTCTGAGCTTATCAAGGACCCTAGCAAATTCAACTCCAAGGACATAATGGTTGAGTTCAAGAATGCATGTGATAAGTACAAGCTAGAGAAGCAGGAATTGGTTAGTTTTCTAGTGCTACAATTTTGTTAGAACCCTCTCATCTCACACGTTGTGATTCAATACTCCACCTACTTATTTGGTATACCTATTTGTTGTTGTAGCTATTCTTCTCAATCCTGCAAGATAAGCATTGGGTTTCCTTTTGCATCAATTTGTTGTGCAAGGGATTTAACACTTTCAACTCAATCAAGCCAAGGAAAACTTATAGTGTTGCAACATCAATGGACAAGGCTATAAGCAATCTGGTAACATTTCTTGTTTTTATTTGTTGTTTGTTCATTTTGCAACTTTCCATCTGTTGTTTTTGTATGTACCAGAAGCAATTTTTCTTTCTGTTGTGATGCATGACAAGCTCTGAGTTCTGTTGTTGTTGTATCATTTTCGTATGTTTTGCAGATCACCAACTTTGCTTTACTTAAAAAAGAGGCTGGAACAATCAACTTTGACCCTACTCTATTTAAACATGGAGGACCATCAGATTACCCGCAGCAGCCCACCATGTGAGTAGATTTTTACTAAATGCAGAGTTTCATATCTGCAATATGGAGTTTTGCAACAATTATTGTTTTTCATTGCAACCAAATACCTTTTGTGGTTGTTGCATAGTGACCAATTTGAAATTCTTTCCTTTTTGTTGTTGCGTTGTAGATACGACTGTGGGTTCTTTGTCATCCTATACATGGAGAACTGGGATGGGAAGGTGATGACCCTCTTTGACCCCGATGCTATCCCGTACTACCGTAGGGTGATCGCAGCTAGCTTCATCAAGTCTGCGATGAACTCCAAAGATTCTGCCGGTGTACTCGATGCAGAGTTCGAGTGAAGTTCCCGTTGGGTTGTAGTGATACTTTTTGGTCTGTTGCACAGACCTTGTTTCATTAGTGCTTGTAATAGCTTCATTAGACTTGTTTCATCAGTTCTAGATGGGAGGAGACTTTTCCTCTTTATTTTGTGCTTGTAATATAAAGTATGTAGCAATGATGTGTGCGACGATGTTGTTCTAGGAGGGGAAAGCACTCTTCCTCTGTTTTTCTAGTTGACGGTGTGTTGCAAACTTGATCGTTCTTCGTGTACTAAATCTTTGGAGCTTAATATATATCAATGTTTTTCATTAGCATGTATCACTTTTGTTTTGATGAATTTTGTCGAAAGGAGATGTTGTATTATTTTCTTATATCTTATATGTTGAAACAAGCAATTTATTTACGTTCAGAAGATAGTCTTTCTCGATTGAATCTTTGCCTTCACCTCTTTTTTTTTAATTGTTGCAAATAGCATATTTGTTTGTTGAGTTAGCTTACTATTTTTGTTGACAGGGAATATCATGCTCTGAAAACAAAACCCCATCAGTCATTTTGTATCAAATGTTACAAAATTTTGTTGTAATATACAAAAAAAATTGTTGACAAACAATGGAAGGCAGTGCACAATAATTTTTTTTTATCTTGTTTTAGCTAGAACCTTGGTGTTTGCAAATTGGTTTAAATAGCTGTTGTCACATACATTTAGTTTGTTATGAACAAACCTTTTTTTGGGCAACAAGCATTTCATGTTGTAAATGCTTAATGTTTTTGTTGTATCAGTCATAAATTCTTGTTGATATATTTTTAAAACTAGAACCAACTATCACAGAATGAATAACTTCTTTGTTTCTTTACATAATATGTTTTCCAGATGCTATCAAGTTGAATGCTATGATGCAACAAGCTAATTACATGTAAGAATACTACATGTTAAACTGCGAGATCAAATTTTGTGTTCCAAAAGCTTGCATTTGGTAACCAGATTGCACCCAATCAACTTATTGCATCATAGCATCGTCTCCATTCATGTGATTACTAGGTTGCATCCATTTCCTATTATGCACGGCGACTTCTCCATGATGACCAGTGGGTTGCATTGTGCAGATTGGTGGTTCCCAAAAGCTTTGCTGTAATTGTGCACCTTCTTGTGTCGTTGAAGTTTGCATTGGATAACTTGATTGCATCCAACCTCCCTGTTGAACCGCAGCACCAACTCCAGCACTGTCAGGTTGCATTGGGAAAGCTTGTTGCATACCTAACAGTTGTTGTAGCGCAGTAGCTAGTCGGGGATCGGCACCTTGCATCGCGTATCCAGGGTGAACCGCACTAATCTGATGTGACGCAGCAGCACTGTCGGCAGCAGCAATTACTGGATTCACACCTCCTTGCTTCGCCGCATTCATTTCCATCACACCTTTTGCATCCTTTGAAAATTTGCACGCCGACACATGGTGTTCTCCCCAAAAGAATGCACACTTGACCTTTGCTGATTTACCTTTCTTTTTCTTGTATGCCGGCTTATTAGTCTCCCCCTCTTTCTTTGATTTCTTCTTTGCAACATCTTCTACCTTTTCAATGTTGGGATTTCTCCTCTTCTCAGTTTCTTGGCCGACCCTTCTTTTTCTTCCTTACAGGGTTCTTCAATCCACATTTATCCATAGCTTTCTCAGCAGCAGCTGGGTGTTCTCCTTCTTGTTGCATCTGCATAGGAATATCATCATGTTTATTTTGATCTTCTAAATTGGCTCCCCTCCGTTTAGCAGTAACTACAGCTTGAGCACTATCAATTGTGGCTGACACAAACTCATATGTCTCGTCACTAAAGCAAGCATCGGAGGCTAAGCGCTTCATTTTTCTGCACAATCTGTTGTACCTCAAGGTGTTTGTGCCTGGATTGCCAAACAAGTGTGGACGGTTGTTGGAGTTTGGCACTGGATTATCTCTTGTGGCTAATTCACACCATCTTTCCATCATGTATCTTTCGGGTATCAACTTCACGTTAAGGTGCACCATCACCCTCACTATGTGCGCGCATATCAGGCCACACATGTCAAACATGTTGCAGCTGCAATCATAGATTCCACTTGTGTCATCAGCTTGCACCCGGTATGTCCTGGGGTCTTCCCCCACAATTAGCTACAAGCGTGAACAATTGATTCTTCCCTTCATGTTGTTGTTGTTGTAGGTTGTACCCAGTATTTTTTGCAATGATTTACTGAATTTTTTTGAAGACCTCTCTTGCGTAGAAAGTTGCCGCCTGCTTCTCAATGTTGTAACTACATATTTTTTTTGCATCGACCATTGTAAATATTAGTAACATTATAGTAAATTAATTGTGCACATGAGACAGCTGTGTCAACATTGTTTAATACAAACACAATTTTTTTATTGTTGCAACTAACCTGCCCCACAGCGGAGGGAATGTTGCCTCAACAATGAACCCAACATTTTATTCACGGTCCAGCATCATATCTTGGCACAATTCAAATTGCCTAACAAAATTCCACACCGAATCCGATGGGTGGACAAGAGTCTTGAAATACGAGTTTAAGCCTTCAGATCTCCCGGTGGTGCTTGTGAAGGGAAAGAAGTTGTGCCTAAAGTACACTGGAGCCCATGTTTTCCGTGTTCTCCACATGTTTGCAAGGTGTTTGTGTGCCATCATTTCAAAGCATTGCAACATATGTTTCCAACTTCTCTCAAACTCTTCCACCGTGTCGGTACCAAAGATGCATGCCCAAAACGCAGTTGCAAATGGCTCACCATCCCGGAGTGGCTTGCCAATTTTTGATTTTGCAATTCGACACACATGCCAGAAGCAACACCTATTAATAGCATCTGGGAAAACCACACCAATAGTTGTAGACATTGCTTGATCTTGATCTGTCATGATGTGGGCACGTCTGAGTCCATCCATTGCTTCAAGCCATTTATCAGATACCCATTTGAAACCTTATGTTGTCTCATCAGCAAGCAAAGCGCAGCCCAACACGATTGTCCGTAGGTGGTTGTTGATCCCAACAATGGGTGCGAACGGCATGTTGTAGCGGTCCATGCAAAATGTTGTGTCAATGAAGACACAGTCTCTATATTTTGGGTACAACAACTTTGTCCTTCCATCTACCCAAAACAATGACAATACCGAGTTATCACTATCAACCTGTGTTGCATAGTAAAAGTTTGGATTCTCGGCACGTCTCTTCTCAAAATACTCAACAGTAAGGTCAACGTCTCGAAGCAACAATTTTTCCCTCATTCTTGACATTTCATTTGTAACATCTCTCTTCACGTAGCCCAAATTTCTTGGATCACCTCCATGTGCATCCCCCAACAGCCTCATGATATCTGATGTTCACAAGTTGCGATTATGCAACAGCTCCAGGAATTCTCGATCTTCTGCAGGTATCTGCCTGTGTGACCTGTAGTATCTACGCCGACCAAGTTGTTGCACCAGTGGCATATTAGGATGAAGCTGCCCTAGACTAACTTTACGTGTACTTTGTACACGAGACCTGTCCAACTTGTGACCGAGGGGGTGTCCGTTTCTCCTACTATAGTTAATATCTAATCTACGAAGGGTTGTTACAAATATGTTTATCAACATTGTGGTTCATGTTCGTAGGTATGAACGGTTCTATCCTCGAAAGCCCAAGCCACGTAAAATATGCAAAAATAAATTAGAGACGTCTAACTTGTTTTTGCAGGGCATGTGATATGATATGGTCAATGTTACAAATTTGATGTATGAGATGATATGTTTTGTAAATTATTGACATACCGGCAGGAGCAATATGGTTGTCTTATTATTTATGGCATGCGTGATGTATATCATATCCATGTGATATGTTGTAATTTTGATAGACAAGCAAGATGGAGGTGCCATGGACCTTGGTGCCACGCCGGTGGAATGATGGAGATCATACCGTGATGCAGAAGATGGAGATCAAGTGCAAGAAGGACCATATCATATCTCATTATCCATGCATGTGATGTTAATCCTTTTATGCATCTTATTTTGCTTAGATCGCGATGGTGGCATTATAAGATGATCCCTCTCACTTATATCAAGATAATAATGTGTTCTTCCTTAGTATGCACCGTTAAGAAAGTTCGTCATTTCGAGACACCACGTGATGACCGGATGTGACAGACTCAATGTTCGCATACAACAGGTGCTAACGAGCCTAGCATGTACAGACATGACCTCTAAACACACGCAATACTATGGTTCTACTTGGCGAGCCTAGGATGTACAGACATGGTCTCGGAACACGTAACCGAAAGGTAAATCTTGAGTCATATGGATGATATGATGAACATGTCGATCTTCTCCTTTGCAGCTACATCATCTCACGTGATGATCGGTTTTGGTGTAGTGAATTTGGTTTGTGTAATTACTAAAACGACTAGAGGGATGTCGTTTTTGAGTGGGAGTTCACGTAGTAATTTTGAATCAACTGGAACTTATTTTATCATGAACAACCAATCAAAGTGAATTTGCACAAATTTTAGTATTCATTGACATCCACAAACTACCTTACACTTAGATTGTTAATTGAGATATAACTTTTATGATCTGGTAAAACCATTTAAGATTGGTACCGTATTAGTGAAATTTAAAATTGAGTCCTATTGTATATTTTTGGTATTTCCTATCTAGCTCCATATGGTTAATGATTGATTGATCTAGAGAGCAAATAATTCCTACTTAGAATATAGTGTCATGCTTGCTTCTATAATACTTTATCTTCAAAAGAATGTTTTGTTGATCAAGATATTTTAGGAACTGAAAATAATTGTTTTCAGAAACAATCAAGTGAATAATATATTGATATCTAGAAACTTATTTGTGGCAACATGACTGAGTATAACTTAGCGTGACAATGTGTACTTATATTATTTGAATATATGCAATGATTGAAGACGCTAGGCGTTCCAAGAAGATGGGCGCTAAAATTTATCCGCTAAATTCCTTCCTTCGAGCTATAGTAGTTTAATCATAAAATTCTTATGATGGGATGGATTAAAATGTTAAAATCGTTTACCTTGTTTGGAGATTCTAAGAGTGGAATTTGGAAGAATTCTATTAATATAGTGATATTAGTAGAACAATCAAACTCAAAGTATGACTCAATGGGTGATAGTATATGACTAACACGCCAAAGAAAATGTGCTAGTATGACTAGCATTGTTTGATGTTGAATGATTCTTCTATAAAGAATAGGGAATATTGAAAATAGAATTACAGAAAGGTATATGGAAGAAAAGAAGACAACTGAAAAGTCCAGCTCAGGCGTATATGCTTGATATACAAGTTACAGATGTATTACTAGTTAACAAAGTATTTTTTTGGGTATTTTGATACGAGATTGGTTGGTATGAGTTGTCATACAAAGCAACACAATGCATGAAATACAAGGGCCTAAAAGGAACTAGTAGTAGATGTGGGATCGATCATCACAAGAATATAAATAAAGTGTTATTGTGTTCATTGTCGTATTGAACCAAACATTCAAGATTTATTTTAACAACTTAATAAGTTTTTATTTTGTTCCGGTCTTTTGTGAGAACAAATAAGATTGTTCAAACTATGACCATACTCCATAATTGATGGATGAGTTAATATAAACTGTGTTGGTAAAGTAAACATCTATAAGACTAAATGCTAAACGTTGTAAGACATAAAATAATTTCACTTAAATTGTGACACCATATTTTTAGTTAATATCGAAACGGAAAAGATGAAAGGAACTCCATGGTAATGGACTTCCGTAGTCATTTTATTTTTGAATAAATCGACGCTTGTGAAACCTCTTCCAAAAGATGACTAGAAATCTAGAATTATGTTCATAGGCCAAAGTAGAATGGATGACTAATTTAGTGGAGATTATACATATTGATGTATATAGTACATTATGTGTAGTCATGTGTGGTGGGTGAATTTTTCCTTCATAAAATTCCGTCGATGATTTAAGTAGATATATGAGTATATCTATTTAAAGAGAACGGAGTTTGACATTTTTGAATTGGTTCAAACTATTGTTAGTATGAAGTAAAAATCATCGTAACAAGATAATCAAGTATTTATGATTGGATCATAAAGGATGAAGTTTGAGTTACAAGTTTAGCAAAACATCTGATGAGTTGAAGAATTGTTCTACAATTTATCCTTCTCGAATACCCCGCATAAGTATGGAGTGTTCGAGAGACAAAATCAAACCTTGTTTGACATGGTAAGATAAATAAAAATGCTATTATAATTTTGTAGTTTATACATTACAAACAACCGCTTTTACACTGAAAAGAGCGTCATCATGATCTGTTGAAATTGACACCATATAAGTTATGATTTGGGTAGTGACCCGAATTGTCTTTTTCTTAAGTTTTGGTATGCATAGCATGTGTAAAATGTTTACAACCAAAATAGGATGCATATATGTTTATAAGGTTATCCCAACGAATCCATTGGGTATTTCTCCTATCACCGAACGAAAAGACAAATTTGTTTGTCAGAAAAGGTTGATTTCTCGAGAAATTAGTTCTTGCGAAACAAGTGAGTCGGAGGACAGTACAAACTCAACGAGATTAGAGAATCTTTGTTATCATGTCAAGAGTAGCGCGGCACTAGAAGTTGTTCAGGGGTTTCCTGTTTTTACTAAGTAGAAGACACTACATGTGTTGTAGATTCTTCGAATAAGTTTGCGAACTGAACCACGAAAGTCCTAAAACTTTGTACTTAGACCAGCTTGTGATTTAAGAGTAAAGTGTTGTTTTGACAACAAAGGACCTGGAACTTATAAAGGAAGCAAATGATGGGCCCTGACTTCTTAAAATTGGATATGGGTCATTATATCCGTGATAGTATCCCTGTATGAATATCAAGTATGTGACTTGGTAGTCCTTTCGATAGGCATGATGTCTAACGATAGAAAACGGGTCTATAGAGCAACAAAGACATGGATATTTACATCCTTTGAATGTTGTGCTTGTCTACAAGATATTTTCGACGAAGTTCAAATAGTTGACTACTACAAGATTTTGATCTTCCATAGTGATGCTTTAGTCTTTGCGGATAGTTCTAGAAAAAGTCACATATTATGATATGACAGTTGAATAACAAAACCAGCTCTCCTCTCTAGGAAGTTTGATCAAGGATGTGTACTTGACACAGTCTGAGAGTATTGTAAAATTCAAAAGGTTGCCAGAAAGGTATGCAAACTTCAATGGTTGAAGTGATCATAACGAAGTTGGAATCATTACCTTAATGAAGTTGTCAAAAGTGTTTGATTCCATCATGAACGGGAAAGATGCTTGTAGAGTTACAAAAAATTAAGTGGGAGCGCTAAGACATTTTTCTATTGCTTTATATAGATGACATATGGTTGATTGGAAAACATGTATTTTAAATTAACACGACTAAGATCTTCATATTGATGAAAGGCTTAGGAGATATTGGGCATCAATATCTATAAGAGATGGATTGAAGCGACATTACATAGATGAAATATTGAAATAAGTCAATATCAAAATGACAAGAAGGAGTTCTTGCCACATGGAAAAGAATTGAGCAATATGTCGTGGTGGTATCACGGCAGATGCCATGGGATGGCTAAAGTTGGGGCCGATGGACGCTGGAGGTGCCCGGGGAGGGATCACACGGCGAGTAGCCGCGTGGGATAGATCACAAACAATGCAAACACCAAGATCTTACCCAGGTTCAGGGCCCTCGTGTGGAGGCAACACCCCTACTCCTGCCTCTCTCTTTTTATGTATATTACCGAGTAGCCACAGTACAATCAGGCCTTCAGCCGAGTAGCCACTCTTCTCTCTAGTTCTCTCTAAGTGTTGCCTCGTCTAGGATCCAAACGTATGCCGCGAATCTCTCACAGGAGGAGGCAGGGCACCTTATATACTGGTGCCCAGCCGAATAGAAAACAAGTATAAGGTACAGCGAGATGTGACAGGCACCCTGCAGAACCGCGCACGCCTCCGGGTAACCGCTGACACTCGCCCCGTAAGTCGTTGCGCCGTTCGGAGATGGGACCTGTCCACCCTTGTTAGTGAGATAGGGTAGACCCCTAGCCTTGTCCTGTCCCCTCTGTCAGTGACAGGACTAGACAGGCGCCTACATCACTGTAGCCACGCCGTGGTGCGGATAGTCATGTACTCCGTAAGTTGAACCGCACGCTGTTGTCGCACCCTGATTTCTAGGGGATACTCACCGTACGAACTGGATAGCAGATGCTTGGATTATGGGGCATAACTGCTCCTACTTCCCAGCTTCCTGGTAGGCCTGCGCTTATGCGCGACAACACAAGCCCTGCTATTCCATCGTCGATGTAAACTATCCACTAGAGATCAAAGGCACTTCCGTCGACGTACTTCAAACCATACACACATGGTACGTCAACGGCGTTTAACAAGTGATATCACAACAGATCTCTACGACACAAAAGATTGAAATAAGTTGCAAATAGCTCTCATTAGAGCAGAGATAGCAAATACAATCATTCAGAGGGCACATGCCCCAACAATACATCATTACATCACAGCGGAAGCATTCGACATGTCTGAGTACAGACAAGAACCAAATAGGCCTAAGAGGCCGGAAACGAAAAGACGGAGCCCATCCACGAAGTCTCGGATCCTGCCCGGGTCCGCTATCTACTCGTCAGCAGTCTCGTCGTCAAACTCCACGTAGTTGCCACCATGTAGATCCTCGGAAACGTAGGTCTGCGGAAACCACAGCCCCAAAGGGGTCAGTACATAAACGTACTGGCAAGAAAGACTCACAGTTCACCAAAGTGTAACCCGTCAACACCAAGCACAGATGCCTTGGGTTCAACGGAAGAAAAGGGGTATGAAAGATGCTGCAACTGGCTGCGCTAACCAACTACAGAAACATACTACAACTGCCGGCTAACAGAAAGGAGATAAGATCGAGGATTGTAACCAACTGGAAGATAACTTCAAGCAAACCCATCCTGGATCTCGCCCCTTATCCAAAGAAGCAATCCGAGGATAACTCACACAGTTGAGTTAATGATGGTTCAGATTATTGTGTCAATAAGCCTATTACTAGTCAAGTTATTAATCATGGGGTGTAACATGTTTGATAATTATGTTTAAGTTGTCCTGAGTACTTGTTAGCCAGTACTTTCACCAAGTAATCCATAACCGCGGAAAACACGGCTTCTCGAGAAGATTATCCCTGCAGGGTTGCACCAATTTGGCCGTACACTCAAGAATAACCCGCCAGATGGGAATCAAACCCACCAAGCGGGGTACTCTACACAACCAACCATTCCTCGCATCAAGCCCAAAGCACCTTGGGCGCACGGCTAATCGAGCCCAGAAGAAAATGGACCCTCATAGCACTCTAAGAACGTGTCCCCCTATATGCCGACTACAAAAGTTCCACCCTGGCCTGGGCTCGCAAAAACATGCATGCGGCCAATGGAAAACACGAACTAAATGAGGCGATTTGGACGAGATGCGAATCAGGTCAAGTTGAGGGGGGCGCCCATACTCGCTTCCCAAATGCGGGTAGTGCGCTCATCATGGATCAGTAGACAAGACCCTTTTCCTATTAGGGTCGACACTAGCAGGCTTCAAAACCTCTCATGGGCCTCCTGCCGGTGCCTTATCATCAAATTTATTATTAATAGTAACATTAGCATGATTGATTGATTAAACATCGAGCCCCCACAACGTAAATGATATAGTAACAGAAAGTAACGGATAACAGACTCGAGCAAAAGCAACCTAAGCATGCTAGTAAGACACTGGCTCAAACAATGGGTTGTAGGAAGGGAGATGAGGCATTATCAGGGTTAAGGGATTCATGTGATAGGTTCGTAACAGAATAACTACTACTAAGGCTAGCAGAAAAGAACAACGGAAAGTATCGGTAACCAATGTTGAAAGGAACACAGTGGTTCATGTGAGTGATAACTTGCCTGCAAAACCCAGTAGCCTGGTACTGAGCTAAATCCTTAGAAGGGATGTCGTAAGTATCGTCGGACTCAACGTCGTCGTATATCCGGGAAGAAGCAAACAGACAATGCAGAAAGATAAACAATCAATATCATGGCATAGGTGCACAAACATGGAATGATGCATGTCACGTTAATAGATGCATCAGAATAAACTACTTGACAATATAACACAATTTAATTGGACCCATATGCAATGTGAATTGCATATGGATGCAAGTGGTTAAGGTGGAAGCAATGATCTACATTTGATTAACAAGTGTAAGTGGTTTAAACATGATGCATGCATGATGATAACAAGGAGTGAACAAGTTAGATGCAAATGGAAAGGAATTAACAAGTTAAGGGATTAATTATTTAAGTTTGAAAATTTTGGATATTTGAACTTGCCACACAAGTAATTGTTGTTTTCAACAAATTAAAGTGCTCAAAACAATTAACAAAGTTTATATTTGAAAAGGTTATCAAATTTTAGTTGGATTACATGTTTCACATATTGAAATTGGAATTAGGATGAAGTTATTATGAATTAAACAATATTAAACAAGTTTTAATTGAATTTAGAACAAGTTTGAATTTTATTTGAATTTTATTTGTTCAAATCATAAATTCAAATTCACATTTGCAAAGTTCACACTTTGGTGGTTTGAAAACATATTTTGCATGTTTAAAAATATTTTATTTTGAGCAAGTTAAGATTTTATCAAATTTAATTGAATTAAATAAGGATTAAATTATTTAGGCAATTTAAATTATTCAAACCAGGAAACAAAAATTATATTTGAATAGGTTATTCAAAATGGTATGGAAAACATATTTTATTTGCATTATTTGGAATTAGTATGAATTATTTATGAATTATTGCAATTTACATTTAAATTATTCAAATTTGAATTTTAAATGCCTTTTGAAAATTCAAAACAGAACACAACTGGAATAATTGGAAAGATCTTTTGATTTGGATCAGAAAACATATAAAGTTTTTATCTATTGGAATTATAAATTGAAAGTTATTAATTTTTGAAGTTTTTGTGTAATTCTGTTTATTAAAAAGAAATTTGGAATTCGCAGAAACCAAAAGTGTACCCAGCTGTTATCTACCCACCGTCACTGACGCGTGGGCCAGCGGCCAGCGTGGCTCACGCAGCTGCACGCGTGGCAACCAGAGTGCCTGACGGGTGGGGCACTGCGAAGGGGAAAATTCCCGAAAAAAAAACAGCGCTTGCGGGGACTCGAACCCCGACCGTGCGCAAGGGAGAGGTGCTGTGTTACCACTGCGCTGGATTCCGTTTGGTGACAGTAGTACACCCGCGATGAGGTTAAGACTAAGAACCAGCTAACTGAATTCTCTGACGAAAAACCAACGCCGAAACCTGACAGTAAAGCCACCGGCGGCGATCACCGTGCTTCTCAGGCGCTGATGCTTGGTGTGCGGGTGCTGCTGCAAGATGGTGCTGTGGATGCAGATGGTGCAGCGAGATGACAGGGAGGCGCGGCGATTTGCTCACCGGGAGTTGGTCGCTGTCGGGCTCGACGGCGAGGCGGCAGGCATGGGCTCATCGGCGAGGTTCTAGGCCATCTTGAGCTTGACGGCGGTGTCCAGTAGCTCCAGGGCGTCGAGGCGAGGCGATCCCCGTGGCCAGCGCGGGAGGAGATGGGCCGCAACGGCGCCGGCGAGCACAGTTTCAGAACGGGGCGTCACGGTGGCCGGAAGGATGCCGTTGATGGCGGCGAAGCTCCGCGAAGCGCGCGGGCTCGCTGAGGTGTCCAACCGATAGATGACGGAGTGGCGGAGTGGTTCCCGTGGGTAGCTGGGGTGGAAGAGGACTGAGGTGGTGGCGATCACGGCGGTTTCAGAGGGCGTCGACGGCGGCGATGTTCAGAACAGAGGCGGATTGGGGTGGAGGAGAGGGAAAAACGGCGGCGGGCGAGGGTAGATAGGGCTAGCAGGCTAGGTTAGGGCACAGGTGCGAGGCCGTAGGGATCTTATAGAGGCTCGGGGACCTAGGATTGCCGTCGGTAGGCAGGGCTGCCGCCGTGGTATGCCCTGATGCCCTGCCGTACGCGAGGCAGGCGACGGGGGCGGCCACGAAGGGGTATCGGGCCTAGGTGGGCTGCTGCGCGCGCGGGTAGTAGCGTAGGTGGGCTGGGCCAGGGGTGGATTAGGTGCTGCCGCGCGCGTTTTGTTTTATTATTTGGTTCTGTTTTATTTTTTTATTTTTTTTTATTTTTTTGGCTGAAAAGCAAATTGGAAGAAATTGATAGATTTTGTTTAGGAAAAAATTCCAACAAATTTAGGTTAGGTTGTTTAGGTAACTAGAAATACATTTCCAAGATTGGTTTGCAGAAAATTTGACATTTTGAAATATTGTTTGGATTTGAAACCATTTTGAATGAATTTTCAATATTAAACAACCTTATTTAGAACAACATTTTTAATAGGGTTTCCCCTAATATTTAAGGTGATTAAAGATTACAATTAGGGTGGTGAACTTAAGGTTTCAAAAGGTATTGATTTGAGAATTGGTTTGGATTTGGGTAATTTGATAATTAAATAATTATTGATGAAAACCATGTTTTTATTAGGGTGACCCCTATGATTCAATTTGATTAATTTAGTTGATTAAATTCATAAGTTCAAATTGGTTCTGCTTGATGCATTGATTTGAACTTGAAGGTGATTTGAAAATCATTGGTTTGATTAAGCCCACAATTTTAATGAGTGACCAACATTGAATAAAATGAAAGCAATTTGGTTGTTTTTATTTGAACTCTCACTTTGGGAATTGTAACATCACAAGGATGAAACAAAGGGTTTGAAATTTGAGTTGAAATTCAAACAGGAAACAAAGGAAAACAAATGAAAACAGTTGGAAAACAACTGAAAACAGAGAAAAACAAATGGAAAACAAACAAAACAAATGCAACCAACATGATGCCATGATGCAAAACATAAAATAACAGAGAGCAAACATTCTAAAGGCTATTTTTCAGACTTGGGATGTTACAGCTGTACTGACACAGGATACGCAGGATCCTGTGTCAGAACGGCTCCATTGACTTCTGGTCCGAGTAGGAATCCACTCCCTCTACCCGGACAACTTCTTCTACTCGGAAGAATACAACTTCCTTGATTCTTCCTCCTGGCCATTGGTAGGTACGACCGAATAGCTGTCCACCGGGTAGCGGGCACCGGGTAGCCAGCTACTCTGCCAAACACTTCTTCTGACCTTGCCTTTAGCACTTGCCTTACCCCTACTCGGGGGTAACCCCCCGACATTAGTCCCCGAAGCTGGTAGAGTCCTGCGAACTTGTTCACTGGGCCCTTCCAGCTTAAGAATAAATCTTGTCTTCGAATTGTAAGATGCCGAGTAGTACCTCCGGGTAGCCCTTATCCTTGGCTTGAATCTCTTCTTCTCCGAGTAGCACCATTTCTCTTCTCTGATGCCGAGTAAAAAGACTTAGCGAAATCCTCGAAACACAATCCCGCCTCAAACGGTGCGAATCCACCTCTGCGTGTCGCAACAGGGCACGTGTCACACCCCTGTCACTCCGATGCCTCGATGCCTGGGCGGCGGCAGGCCACGCGCCCATAACTGCTGCCAGGGCCCACCAGCCCGTTAAGTCACTTCAACCGCACTCATTAGCCCACGATCACGACGTGGGATTAACTGCGCCTGTTACGCGTGCAATCTGCGCTGTGTGCGTTTCTAACCGGTGCGCAGCCCACGCCGCACGATCTCAACGCATAACTGATCCCACTAACTCCGCCTGTAACGGCAACTCGAGGGGAGGGATAAATACCCCCTCGACGCCTTCCTCTTCTCTTTCCTGCTCACTTCTTGCCTCCTGCCCCTTCATCTCTCCGCCGCCGTCGAGCACTCCGCCACGGCAATCTCTTGCCGCGCCACTGCTCCACGCGCCGCCGGAGAGAAAGACACTGTAACGACCGGGAATTTTTTCCCAACTGGATTTTGTTGCTCGTTTTTCTTTTTTTTTGCATCGCATTGCATAAGGCATCACCATGCATTTTAAAACTTGCAAACTAAATGCAATTAATTAAATTTTGTTTGCTAAAATTTACAGGAATTTATTTGATGTCTAATTCCATTTTTATTATCACCTAAACAGTTGCTGAAAATAGTAATAAAAGCAAAACAAAAAAAAAATTAAGAGGGAGAGAGAGGGAGCCCAGCCAGGCCAGCCCAAAAGGCCCAACCGCACCATCCCTCCCCAAACCCTAATTTTCTTCCACTCCACCCCCCTCCTCACTTGCAGCCGCCCCCGCCCCCTTTTTCCTTTTTTCAAACAGGTCCTCCCACCCATCCTGAAACTCACGCACGCACACCACAAGAAAAAAAAAACACAAACTCACGCACGGGAGGGGATCCCGATCGATCCCCTCGCTGCCTTCTTCCTCCTTCGACCCGCACGCCATCCTCCGCCTCCACCCGCACCCGCCGCCCTCCCTCACCTCCGGCCGGCCGTCGCCTCCCCTCTCCCTCGCCCGTCGCCCCGTCCACCTCCTCCGGCCGTCCGCCACCGGTGCTGCTCCCCTTCCCCGTCAAACCCTAGGGGGTGGCCACCGCTGTCGCGAGCGAGGAGCCACGGACGGCCGAGCCCTGCCCCTCACCGGCCGCTGCCGGCCGTGCTCCTCCACCTCCCTTCCGCCACGACCTCTTCCCTTCCCTTCGGTTCCAGCCGTAGCAGCCCAGCTCCGAGCAGCGCTGCCCGCCCCTTTTCTCGTCGCCGCCGGTGGCCGCGAGAGCTGGCCCTCCTCCTCGGCCACAACACCTCCTCGCGCCCGAGCAGCTCGCCGACGAGCCCTACGCCGGCGCCGCTGCTGCTTCCCTGCGCGGATGGCCGGCGAGCGTCCTCCCAGGAGCTGCCTGCCTTGGGCCCTCACGGCCAGCTGCAACGGCAGCAGCTTGGTGCTCCTCGACGCCCACCATGTGTTCGACGGAAGTACCCCAAGATGGCACTTGGTTCATGCCCGTGCGATGTTTGTCGTGGTCGAGGCTGTCGTGCCCTTGCGTTCCGTGGACCTTTTCCACAGCGTCGTGCACTCATCGGTGATCCTACACCGCGCGACACTTGCCATCGGCACCCGAACGGCAACGACAAGAACGACCCCGTCAGCTATGGTCCGTACACCGTCGAGTCGAGCACACCGAGATCTCCGTCGACAAGTACCGCCACCCCGAGGACCTCGGACCAAACCATGACCACGACTACTTCCTCGACGAACCGTGAACGACTACATCGCGTTCGTCGTGTTCGCTTGCGTTGGCCGCCTTCGTGCGTGCCGTGAAGATTGGGACCGACATGTCTGCCACCAACCCCGAAGAGTGGTGCTCGAATACTACTTCTACTACTTCCACTACCACGCTTACGTTGACTACTTCCACTACCACGCCTACGTCGACTACTTCCTCTATGACCCGAAGCCCTCGACTTCGACTACATCGACAACGGAATGTCTACTTCCCCTGCTACGACGACTTCGTCTACCTCCTCTTCTTCCACTTCCCCTACACCCCGAAGACACCGGCGCCGAACCCGAAGATCCTCTCCACACGTGCGAACCCAAACCCTTATATATTTATGCCCTATTTTCTATAACGTATCAACTATATTTAAAATGTCATCGCATCATGTTTGCTTTGCATCTTGTGGGTTTCGGGGTATAGTAATGTCACCTAATAAATAATTATGGAATGAGTTGGGATAATTAAATAATGTTCCGGTTCCATTTAAAATTGCATAGCTCATCGTTATATTATCTCGCCATGTTAAACAACATTTAATCTTGACGGGTAGATAAATAACGTGAACCTCCTAAATTAAGTGTTGGGCTTCCGGCTCAATTTAAATTGATTTAATTGCATAAATCATAACTAATTCATTTTAGCTCCAAATGTGAAAAGTAAAATATGTTTTCCAATCAAAATTCTCTAAACTTTGCAAATATCAATTTTGTTTTCTGTTTCAAATAAATTAAATTGCTGAAAACAACTGTTCTTAATTAATGCATTAAAATTGCTAATTTGATAACTTGCTCATTTTAATTCCAAATCCAACAAATAAAATATGTTTTCATACCAGAAAAATGCACCTAATCTGTTCATGCCATCCATGTTCATGTTTGCACCTTGCATGTTGCATTTGTAGTAGTGTTATGTATGTTCCCCTATTAAATAAATATGGAATGTGTTGGGGTATTAAATTCAAATCATGCCCTATTCCATTTAATATTGGATAGATCACCTCTACCTTGTTTAAACCTGTTAATCAACATTTAATATTGATGGTTAGCTAAACAACTTGAACCAATAATTATTTGTCCGGACTCCGGTTCCGATTAAATTGCTTAAGTTGTTTCCTCTCCGTTGCATCTTGCCATGTCATGCATATAAAATAGGATCATGCTGGATCTTTTGCCGTAGTAGTAATTGTTGCATCCGGTGTTTCTTTTAGTTCGTTGCTTCTTCGCGGATAGGACGTTGAGATGATGTGAGCAACGACAAGTTCTGCTACCTTGCGGGATCTCAGGCAAGTATACTCACTTGCTGCCATATGGCTGCCTTTCATCACTTGTTACCGATTCTTTCCGTTGTTTCTTTTCTGCTATCCTTAGTAGTAGTTGTTTCTGTTACGAACCCATCACATGAATCCCTTAACCTTGATATTGCCTCACCTCCATACCTATAACCATTGCTTGTTGCCCGTGTCTTACTATCTTGCTTAGGGTTGTTTTGCTCGAGTCTGTACTCGTTACCTTCTGTTACTACTCTATTATGTTCTGGGGGCTCGATGGTTAATCAATCAATCATGCTAATGTTATTGTTTAATAATAAATTTGATGATAAGGCACCGGCAGGAGGCCCTTTGTGGTTTTGAGGCCTGCTAGTGTCGACCCTAATAGGAAAAGGGTCTTGTCTACTGATCCATGATGAGCGCACTACCCGCATGTGGGAAGCGAGTATGGGCGCCCCCCTCAATTTGACTCGATTCGCATCTCGTCCAAATCGCCTCATTTAGTTCGGGTTTTCCATTTGCTGCATGCATGATCTTGCGAGCCCTTTGTACCCGGGTGGAACTTTCGTAGTCGGCATATAGGGGGACACGGTCTTAGAGTGCTATGAGGGTCCCCTTTCTTCGGGGCTTGATTAGCCGTGCGCCCAAGGTGCTTTGGGCTTGATGCGAAGAAGAGTTGAGTTGTGTTGAGTGCCTCGCTTGGTGGGTTAGCTCCCTGCCTGGCGGGTCATTCTTACGTGTGCGGCCCAATTGGTGCAACCCTGCAGGGATAATCTTCTCGAGAAGCCGTGTTTTCCGCGGTTATGGATTACTTGGTGAAAGTACTGGCTAACAAGTATTCAGGACAACTTAAACCTAATGATTAACAACCTTACACCCAATGATTAACAACTTGACTAGTAATAGGCTTATTGACACAATAATCTGAACCATCATTAATCCAACTGTGTGAGTTATCCTCGGATTGCTTCTTCGGATAAGGGGCGAGATCCAGGATGGGTTTGTTTGGAGTTACTTTCAGTTGGTTACAATACTCGATCTTATCTTCTTTCTGTTAGCCGGAAGTGGTAGTATCTCTCTGTAGTTGGTTAGTGCAGCCTGCTGTCGCTTATTTGCAATAACCCCTTCCTTTCCGTTGATCCTAAAGTATTTGTATCTTGTGATGACTGGCTACGCCGGTATCTTGTGAGTATGGGTTTTATCCCCCTTGCCAGTACTTAACCGTACTGACCCACGAATCTTTTTCGTGGCTGCAAATTCCAAATTGCAGTCGACAGGTTTGAAGTCTGACGACGTTAGCTTGGGAATCCATCCGGCTTGGCCTGGGCAGGGATTGGACGCTCTCGGTTATCTTCAGGACTCTTAGTCCAATTTTGCATCTTGTCCGTAGCCGGACGTTATGTTGCTTCTTCCGCTGTTATTTGGATCTTTGTATTGTATCAGTTGTATCCCTGACTCGTTTGAGTCATCTTGTACACCTCTTTTCTGTTGTTGTTGTGGATTATTCGTGAACTGTTGTAATGTTATCACAAGTGGCAACCTGGAATCGGTTATTATGTGGATTCTGGCGGGAATGCTGAAATCTGCATAGTGCCCGATCTCGGGGCGTCACAGACACAAAATTCCAGATCCAGACTCACATCTCCCATCCGTGCCTCTACTCCACATCTCCAATCCGCATCTCCGCCGCCATGGCTGCTCGCGGAGATGATGACGCCGCCGCCCGCGCCGGCTGGGAGGGCTCCGAGGTCACGGCGGAAGACTGCCAATGGCTAGTCAACACCCGCCGCGTGCCTCCCGGCGTGAAGTGCCGGCATCCAGGTAACGAAATCGTCCCCGCACCCGAAGAGGACATGTATGTAGTTTTTCTTGCGCACTTTAAGCGCGGCTTCGGCCTCCCCATCTCGGAATTCTTCTCCAAATTTCTTGAGCATTTCGGCCTCCAGCCACATCACCTCCCTCCTAACTCTTTGATCATGCTCTCCACCCACGCCGTGGTGTGCGAAGCGTTCCTTGGCGTGTACCCGACAATCCACACATGGGCACGCTATTTTTTCTTCTGCAAACAAAGCATTCCCAATCCGGGCAAGACTGATACTGCTCGCGCCATGACCATGACCGGCGGCGCCATGATGCTGCAGCGCTCCACGGGTAGCCACCCAAAGGTCAAGGGACTTGAATCAGTGCGCAAATGGCAGCGCTCCTTCCTCTACGTGAAGAACGTAGCCACCGAGAAAGGGAAACTCATCGGGAACCGGATAGGATTACCCAAGTTCCGGAATGCGCGGCCTACCCAGCAGAACTGGGGTTACCATCCAAGGGACTCCATTGAGGATGTGGTTCAGGTCGAGCAACGCCTGAGCGAGCTGCGGGAGCAAGGACTCCGCCAAGATGATCCAATTGCCTGTTGGATCTCGCGCCGCGTTCTCCCCCTTCAGCGCCGCTCGCACAAGATGTGCTATATGGGGGGATCCCGCGACTGCACGAGGACCACCACCTTCGAGCTCTCCAAGGAGGATGTGGCTACCTGGGCGAGGTCAATTATGCAGACTACGCTCTCCGACACCTGGATGTATGGCTTCGTGCCATACAGCCGCACCAAGCGTATTGAGCAGGTTAGCCTTCTATATTCTGCTTTAGTATTCAGATACCGAGTAGCACATCATGGATACTCTGTTAGGCTTTTTATGCTTTGTGTTTGCATGCCCTTCCGAGTAGAAACACTTAGACAAATATGCTTTGTGTTTGCATGTCTTTCCGAGTAGAAACACTTAGACAAATATGCTTTGTGTTTGCATGTCTTTCCGAGTAAAAACACTTAGACAAATATGCTTTGTGTTTGCATGTCTTTTCGAGTAAGTCTCAACTCACCCTGTTATCTTTCTTGTCTTCTCAGCACATTGACCGGCAGAGAAGAGAAGATTCTGAGGTCCTCGAGAGCAACTGGCACGCTGACCGAGAAGAGGACGACGAGCAGGCATACGACACGCAGGATACCCTCTGCATCCCGCACGCCACTCAACCCGGTAAGCACTGAGTCGACGCGTCTATCCGGGACTGGTCCGAGGAAGACGAAGGTGACCAAGTTCACCTTTCTGCCTACTCACAACCCAACTTGACTTCCTTCTCTGCCTCTAATTCTCCTTTCTCTTCGTTTGTTCTGTAGAGGATGCTGAGCATGAGGAGGACGAGGAGCCCGTGGACGTCGACCCCCTGGCCGTGGCTGCTCCCAGCACTCGGAAGAGGGCGGGCAGCGGTGCTCAAGAACCTGCTGCCAAGAAATCTAAGAAGAATGAGAAGAAGAAGAAGATCACTACTGCCAGAAGGCAACTCCCCACCCGCAAAGGGTAAGTAACTTCATCTGAGTACCAAGTCGCTTCCACTTCTCGCTACACTTTTCTCTGTTTTTCCCTTTTCTGATTTCTGAACCTCCTTTTTCTTCCAGCGACCCTCTGGATGCTGACGCTGCCGCAGCCCCCACAAGCTCCAAGAGGAAGTCCGTCATCGACATAGAAAAACTTGTCGATCTCTTCGAGGAGGACGATGAGAGCTTGCAGCAGGATAGGGCGCGTGCGCCCTCTCCTGTAAAGATGGAAGAAGAGGACACCGGCGCCGAGAACACTGGCGCGGGTGACCAAGACGATGAGAACTTGGAGCAGCACTCCTACACGGACCAGAGCACGCAGGATGCTGTCCACGATGAGACACCTCCTTCTCCTCCAGCTGGGGAGAATACTGATCAAGACCCCGAGAACCAGAACCGCGCCGCCCTTGAGCGGCCGGATGACCGCACCGAGCAGCAGGAAGAACACGCTGCAGCTCACGAAGATCCCGCGGCCACGCCGCGGGTAGAAGAACAAGATGAGGCCAGACCTGATCCCGCTGCCGAGCAGCGGGTTGAGAAGACGGTGGTGGAGCCCGTGCTCCAGAGCCAGGCGCAGCCGGACGCTGCGCAGGGTAGCTGGCCCCCTGTGCCGCCTACCCAGCAGGCTTCACCACCAACTGCTCCAAGCCCTCCCCCAAAGAAGAAAGCGACCAAGACTGCATCTCTGCAGCCGTCTCCTCCCACAACCAAGACTGCATCAAAGGCTGCTGCTAAGAAGACCGAGAAGACTGAAGCAGCGCCCGTCCGCAAGAATCCATCGCGCCAAGCTGCGCGTGATACTGCTCTGATGCCACTGCCCAAGTCGACTGGACAACCAGCTGCGAAGAGCACACAACTCACCATCGGCGCTTCCGGTGGATCCGCTGGCGCAAGCGCAGGGTCAAGTGCACAAGCCAGCTAGCCCCAATATGTGCTGTCTGGATCCCAGCAATACGGCATCTCCTTGTCTAAGGGCGAGAAGAAGATCTCTGCTCTGAAGGGCGGCCCAGCCCAGGCAGTGGACTCCAAGCTGAAGGCCAAGAAGCCCATCGAGATCTACTCGCGCGAAGCGGGTGAGGATGATATCATCTCTGAAGGGCTGATGCACGTTGTGGACCGAGTTGGCTTCATTGACAAGGTCTGGGAGAGTGCTGCCCATGGCATCAAGCAGTGGGACGGCAACGTGCTAGGCGAGGAACTTGACCATTACCGCCTTGATTGGAACAAAGCCGATCTCGGCGCCAACCCAATGACCATTGCCTCCAACACCAGCACGCTGGCCGCCAAGCTGTACGTCCTCCGCAAAGCAGCCGAGGACATCGAGCAGACATACGCTGTAAGTTTCTTTTGCTTGTTCCGAGTTGCGGTTTCTTTTCTCCACTGTTCTTCTTCTCTCCTTCACCACTCAGTCCCCGAGATTCGGGCCGAGTAGACGGACACTCAACCGAGTTGCCTTCTTCTCGGGCCAAATCTTCCAAGTTTTTTCTAACTCTTTTTCTTCTTGTTCACAGAATAGCCTCTTGAAGAGGACGAATTTGTTCCGGCGGCTGCTCTGGAATCACAGCATCGCAAGGAGACGCATCGTGGCCCTTGAGGCCGAGCGCAAGGACGATGCTGCGACGGAGAAGGCGGCGCTGGACCGTGCCCTCCAAATTTCTGACATTGAGAGTAAGCTTCTAGCTATTCGGTTAATGCGTTTTGTGTTTACGCCCGCATTTGCTTTTTGCTCTAACTCCGTTTACTCTGCAGACAAATTAAAAGAACTGCAAGAGCAGCATGAGCACTGCCACGTCTTCACCGCCTCCGCCGAGAGCAAGATTAAGGAGCTGGAAGGTGAGTTGCTGATCCTTCCATGCTTGTTTTTCTCCTTTTTCTTGGTTAATCTGCTCATCGTTCTGTTTCTTTCTGCAGAAGAGTACAAGAAGTTCCGTGAGGAGCATCTTGATTGCTTGAAGCCCGCGGAGGTGAAGCAGCAACTGGAGAGCCAAGAAACAGAGCTCAAGAACCGACGCGACGCCGAGTTCGAACAGCTGCAAGTCCAATTGAGGTCTGCTCTCCAGGACACCATAGACCAAGCCGCCGAGAAGGACAAAGTCAAGACAGTAGCCAAGGCCAAGGAGAGGGCCCTCGAGGCGGAAATCGAGGTGCTGAAGAAGTGCAATGAGGATCTCATGCACCAGCTTGGCACCGCACGCCAAGTCGAGGATAGGCATATTGCCGATGAGGAGGCCTGGAAGAACAAGCTGCACGCGCTTCTCATTGACCTCAACAGTGAGTCTGCGCTTCTCTGCACTTAGCTGTTCCCTTCTTCTTCTGTTTGGCTTGGTTTGCTTCTCCTCTTTTCTGCTTGGTTTCATCCCTTCTCTGCTTTCATATCCAATTCTTTCTGATAGCATTCTCAAATGTCTTCCCTGATCTCTGTGCGGCTAGCACGCCTGTTTGGCTAAGGCGCAACAAGTCCGAGCTGAGAAATGATTGCCCATAAGCACCAAATCTTCAATCGATGACGACCTCACGAGTATCAAGTCGCAGCTCCGTCAGCTTAAGGGCTTTAGCTCCAGCCTGGTGTCCACAGCCTTCAAGCTTCACGATCTATTCTGGCCTCGTGAATCTGCGCCCAAAACTCTTCGCGCGCTCTCCGAGAAGCTGAATGGCGCAAAGGCCGAGCTGAAGAAATGGCGTGCGTCCGCAGCTCGGGCAGGGGCCGATCTGCTGCTTCGCTTCATATGCAGCTGGTACAAGAACCTCAACCTCGACACCATCCTCGAGTTGCGCCAAGTCTCCAAGTGGTCAGATGACTCTGACTGCGTTACTCGCCGCAAGGCAGTTGCGTACGAGATCGCCTCCTACGTGGACACCGCCCTCTTCATCGACGGCCCCACCGAGCCTGACACCGAGGCGGAAAGCGAGGGTGAAGATGAAGATGAAGACGAGGACACCGAGTCGGAGGGCTTGAGTGCCTTCGAGGTTGATGACGAGGAGGAAACCGGGAAGGGAAAGGGGAAGGTTGCTGCAGATAGCGACGAGGAGCCGGAAGACGAGGACCAGGATGCCAACATCACCACCGAGATGGTGATCCAGCAACCTGCTCCCGAGTTGGGCTCTTCGTCTGGCGCGACCCTCGACGCTGCAGCGCTACTCCGCACCCAGTCCGCTGCTTCCACTTCGGCCACCGATCCCGTCTCGGTGGCCACTGCCACCTCTGAGCAAGCCACCGCCATGGACGCTGATGCTGAGGCTGACTCCGAGAAGACCGCTGCGGACGACACCGCCACTACTCACGATGCTGCTGCCTGAAACTTTATCTTAAAACTTTCATGAGATCCCCGGGATGTCTGGTGCAGATGTATTTAAACAATTAAGTCTTTGCTGCTACTCCTTTTTTTATTCCAGTTTGGAATTTGCTACTTGATATTTGAGCGATTCTGGCTCAATGCCGGGTTGCGTTAGTATGCAAGTCCCCGAGTTGCATTTTTTGTCCGCTCTTTCCTTTTTATCTCAGCTCTTACCTGCAACTTGTTGCTTTGTTGGTAGTCGAGTCACAAGAGTTCAAAGTAGGAGTTTCAAATACTTAGCCACTTAGAAAAATTCATAGTAACGCTGCCCACCACTTAGCCGGGAAGAAAAAACAGCAAAAAACACTCTACTCGGTTGCCACACGCTTCCTTTCCTTTGCAATTTTTCATGTGTTCATTGACTCTTTGGCTTGTTCTCTGGCTTGCCATGAAGCCGGGTTGCGGACAGCAGCAGAGTCGCAGAGTGTCCGGTGAGTTTAAACACACTACTTTGTATGCTTTTGAAATTCTAAGTGGTTCAACCGAATAGACAAAGTAAAGCAGAGTAAACACAAGGAACAGTTTGGACGAGGGCAGTCCCCGAGTTCAATTTCAGATTGCCGACTAGAAGATTTAACTCGGATAAGAGAGTACATACATAATTTGCTCACGAATGAAAACGACGGAGTAGAGCTACATTCCAAGGGCGCTTGGATTCTTCTCCTGCTCTATCCGGCCTGTTCTTCTGGGATGGCTGTGCGTCAACAAGGTAATAGGCATCATTGTGTAGAGCCTTGCTCACAATGAACGGCCCTTCCCACGGAGGAGATAGCTTGTGCATCCCGGCTGTGCGCTGCACGAGCCTAAGCACCATGTCTCCTTCTCGGAAAACCCTTGGGTTCACTTTCCGGCTGTGATAACGCCTCAAGTTTTGCTGGTAAACAGCTGAACGTGACAGAGTTAGCTCTCTTGCTTCTTCCAGCAGGTCAACATCATTTTCTCGAGCTTCTCTAGCCTCTGCCTCCGTGTAGAGCGTTACACGGGGCGAGTCATGCTCTAGGTCAGTGGGCAACACGGCCTCAGCTCCATAAACCAGAAAGAATGGCGTGTAGCCGGTTGACCGGTTAGGGGTAGTCCTTAGACTCCACAACACCGCTGGCAACTCGTCTAGCTAACACCCATGTGTTTTCAGCAGCGGCTCAATCAGCCTTGGCTTTATGCCTGATAGTACCATGCCATTTGCTCTTTCCACTTGCCCATTGGAGGCGGGATGCACAACAGATGCAACATCTAGCCAAATGCGCTTATCTCTGCAGAACCTCGCAAACCTGCCTTCAGCAAAGTTTGTGCCATTATCCGTGATAATGCTGTGCGGGTAGCCATACCTCAGGATCACATCCTTTAGGAAGCTCACAGCAGTGGCTCCATCACACTTCCGAATAGGCTTTACCTCGATCCACTTTGTGAACTTGTCCACCATGACCAGAATGTGAGTCATGTTGCCTCTAGCCGGCTTGAAAGGACCCACCATATCCAAGCACCAAACAGCAAATGGCCAAGTAATGGGAATGGTCTTCAACTCGGAAGCTGGCATATGAATCTTACTTGCAAATCTTTGGCAGCCATTGCACTTTCTCACAATATCTTCAGCTTGCTTCAGGGCAGTGAGCCAAAAGAAGCCATGCCGAAAAGCCTTGTTGACCAGAGCCCGAGAAGAGGCGTGATGCCCGCATTCTCCTTGGTGTATCTCCACCAATATTTCTTCTCCCTCTTCTGGCTCTACACAGCGCTGCAGCACACCAGTAGGACTTCTTCTATGCAGCACATCTCTGAGGATTGTATAGCCCTTGGATCTTCTCTGAATTTGCCTCGAGGTAACCTCATCACTCGGCAAGGTGCCGTCCTTTAGAAAGGATAATATGGGCATAGCCCAACTCGGTGTCTCCCGGATGGGAAACACTGGTTCGTCCACTTCCATTGGATCAGCCACCACTTCTTCTTCTTCTGAGGCGGGAACGAGTCCCCGAGATCTCGTGCACGCAGCGAGAACTCCCTCAATGAATGCGACAATCCCCGAGTTAGGAGGGGCAGTCCCCAGTAAGAAGGGACAGTCCCGGGGTTGCAGGCGCCAGTCCCCGGGATGGAGACGGCAGTCCCAGGTTCTATTTGCAGCCTCCCAGTCAATCTCCATTGGGACAGCTTCTTCACCAGGCAGAGAAGGAACAAAGATTGATTCCGAGTTGGGGGATGGCTTGATAGATGGCTTGATAGATGGCTTCCTCAAGTGCTCCAATGCAACCCCAGCCGGGATGTATTGCCGAGAAGACCCCAACTTGGACAGCTCATTAGCTGCCTCATTCCCTGCTCGGTGTATGTGTTGGAACTCACATCCTTCAAAGAATCCAGCCATGGTTTGCACCAAGAACCGATATGAAGCCATGTTGGCATCCAGAGCATCCCAAGTACCCGAAACTTGCTGCACAACGAGATCCGAGTCGCCATAGCATATAATGCGCTGCACGCCAACCTCCTTGGCCACCTTCAAGCCGTGTACCACGGCCTCGTACTCTGCTACATTGTTGGATGCCTTGAAGTGGATTTGCAGCACATACTTGAGTTGATCTCGCTTGGGTGACGTGAGCACCACGCCAGCACCCAAGCCTTCCTTCACCTTGGAACCATAAAAATGCATCTTCCAGTAATTGGATACCGGAATAGGAGGCTCATACTGCACCTCAGCCCAATCCACCAGGAAATCCGCAAGAATTTGAGACTTGATGGCTTCTCTTCTCGCATACGCAGGAGCGTATGCGGCCAGCTCTATTGCCCACTTGGCTATTCTGCCACTTGCTTCCTTGTTGCCCATGATATCCGAGATGGGATCAGAGCTCACCACAGTGATGGGATGCTCTTGAAAATAGTGCTTCAGCTTCTTAGCCCCAGGTACACGCCGTAAGTCATCTTCTGGTAGTGCGGGTAGTTTTGCTTGGAACTGGACAGCACCTCTCTCAGATAGTAAACAGGTCGCTGCACAGTCTTGCCTTCTTCTTCTCTTTCCACCACAATCACCACACTGACTACTCGGTTAGTCGCAGCAATGTACAGCAGCATTGGCTCTTTGGGTAGCGGACTAGCCAAGATTGGAGCGCTACCCAGCATGTCCTTCAGCTCCTTGAATGCCACATCAGCTTGCGGTGTCCAGACAAACTTGTCATTTTTTCTTCATCAATTGATACAGAGGCAAAGCCTTCTCGCCCATTCTGCCCAGGAAGCGGCTCAGAGAAGCCAAGCAACCAGTGAATTTTTGCACATCCTTCAGGGATCTCGGCAAAGACATGCTCTCAATAGCTTTTATCTTTGAAGGATTGGCCTCAATGCCCCGACTGGATACCAAGAAGCCGAGTAGCTTGCCAGCCGGGACGCCAAATGTGCATTTAGTCGGATTCAGCTTCATCTTGTACTTGCGCAAGTTGGCAAATGTTTCCTCAATGTCACTAAGCAGAGTATGTGTTTTATTCGTTTTGATGACAGTGTCATCTACGTACACCTGCACATTTTTGCCAATTTGATCATGCAAGCATTTCTGCATGCATCTCTGATAGGTAGCCCCCGCATTCCGCAACCCAAAGCACATGACACGGTAGCAATAAGCCCCGTACGGGGTAATAAAGGCAGTCTTTATTTGATCAGCAGGGTTGAGAGCTATCTGATGAAAACCAGAGTAGGCATCTATGAAAGACAAAAGCTCACAACTAGCAGTGGAATCGATCACCTGATCTATGCGGGGTAGCGGAAAGGGATCTTTGGGGCAGGCCTTGTTCAGGTCGGTGTAATCCACGCACATGCGCCATGCGGTATCCGCCTTGGGGTCCTCCTTCTTCTTCTCAACCATCACCGGGTTGGCTAGCCAGTCAGGATGCAAAACTTCCATGATGAAGTTGCTTATCAGCAACTTGGTGATCTGGTCACCAATGGCCTTCCTTCCCTCATCGCCAAAGCGGCGCATCGCCTGCTTCACTGGCTTGGCATCATGCCGCACATGTAACGAGTGCTCAACGAACTCCCTCGGGACACCTGGTAGATCCTCATTGGACCAGGCGAACACGTCCCGATTCTCACGGAGGAAGTGGATGAGCTCGCTTTCCTATTTCTCTCCCAACCCGGTGCCAATGATGGCAACACGGTCTGGGAACTCAGGGTCGACCTGGACTTTCTTCGTTTCCTGGGACGCCTGGAATGCAGTCCCGTACTGGGAACTCGGCATGCCGGGCGCACCACCCTGTGCTGCTTGCGCCATCGCCACCACCTCGTACATCTTCTTCTTCTCGGCAGCAATGACCATGGATTCCGCTAGCTGGGAACCAACAGAGGCACACTCCAAAGACCTCTTGTAGTCACCCGAGATGGTGATGACTCCATTAGGACAAGGGATCTTCATCTTCAGATAGGCAGCATGGGTAGATGCCATGAACTTGGTGAGTGCAGGCCTACCGAGAAGGGCGTGGTAGGGGCTCTGAAGATCAACCACCTCGAACCGGACGTACTCGGTGCGGCAGTTTTCCCTGGTGCCGAATAGGACATCCAACCAGATGCGGCCGATTGGAGCACAAGATACCCCCGGCACAATTCCATGGAATGTGGTCTTGCTGGGCAGCAGCATGTTCTCGCCAAGGCCGAGCTTCTTCAATGTATCCAGATACAAGATGTTGATGCTGCTGCCGTTGTCAATCAGCACCTTGCTGAAACGGACGTTCTTCTCGGGTCCCAGAAAGGTGGGATCCAGCAGCAAAGCATAGCTACCCGGGTTGGGCATCACCTTGGGGTGATCAGCCTTGGACCAACTCACCTCCTGGTCGCACCAGCGCAGATAGTTAGGCACTGCCGGGATGACGGCGTTTACCTCCATCGCACGCCTGTGCTGCGACTGCTTGTCGACTGGCTCGGTGACGAAGATCATGTAGCTCTCGTGGTGCTCCTTGTACTAGTTGCGGTCTCCACCACCATTGTTGCCATTGTTGTTGTTACCTTGGTTGTTGTTGTTGTTGTTGTTGTTTCTGTTGTTGTTGCGGGTGTAGTAGTAGTAGTAGTTGTTGTTGTTGCGGTAGTGGTCGTTGTTGAAATGGCGGTTGGCTCCTAAAGCCACCTAGTTGACATTTTCTCTTCTCGCGAAAGCTGCAGGCCGAGGAGCGGGTGCCCGAGCTGGCTGCACATTGGCATTAGCAGCTGGCAGAGGAGGAGGAGGAGGCAGGCCCTCGTTCTTGATCTGTTCCCACCAGCTGCATTGCCGAGTAGTGTGGTTGGCAGGCCTGGCAGGATGCCGAGTGTGGAAGCTGCACGTGCCATCCTTCATCTCCGTGAAGATGAAGTTTGGGGCAGGACCCGAGTTGCCGCTACCCTACTGGGGATCACTGTATGGTTTCTTGATGCCTTGGCCCTGATTCTGGTTTTGCCCGTATTGGCTCCAACAGTTTTTTGCCTCTGGCTACTCCCAGCAGCCGTGGTCACAGCATTCACCTCCTCGGGATCATACCGAGTATCAATCCGGTCACCCCTGCGCTTGTTGCGGAAATCACTGCGCTTGTTGCTGTTGTTGTTGTTGTAGTTCCTTCTCGGCTCGGGGGAGTCCATCAGAGGCTGAGTTGGATCGCCGAGTGCATACATGTCAGCAATCTTGATGGTCTCCGCGAGTGTACTCGGCATCTCGCGCTGCAGCTTCTGCCACAACATGATGCCATGCCTGCAGCCCTGCGCAAACCAAGTAATGGCTTGGGCCTCATTCACACCTTCACAGGTGTTCCTCAAGGTGCTCCACCGAGTAAGATACTCGCGGTCGGTCTCGTCTTCCCGCTGCTTGCAAGCGGACAGCTGCTGCGGCCTATTCGGGCTCTTGTATGTGCTGGTGAAGTTGCTGATGAAGGCCTCCGAGAAGTCCAGCCAGCAATTGATACTGTCCTTGGGCAGGTTGTTGAGCCACGTACGAGCTGGACCCTCAAGCATTTGCGGAACGTACCGCACAACCCATCTCCGGTTCCCGCCTGCAATGTGCACGGCTGTGACATAGTCACTCAACCAGTCTTCTGGCTTGGTGCTGCCATTGTAGCACTTGCTCCCCCTGGCCAGCTGGAAGTGGTTCACGGAAGGCTCGTTCATGATACGAGCGCCAAAGCATTCTGGGCCAGGCGGCCCCTTGTTCTCGAGTTGCGCGGACAGATTGATCCTGTCCAGCTTGAACCTGGCATCACTGGGCTCCAACATGCGCTCACCAAGTCGGTCAGCAATGTTCCTGGGGTCAGCATAGCCGGCTAGCCCCATCGCCGAGTAGCCATCATCATATCTGTTCTCCTGCACGACTGCGGGTTGCACCACAGGGTTGGCTGCTGGCGCAGCCGCACGCGGCTGTGCTGCAGCAGGCTGCTGCGTCCTCTGCCGAGTAGGCTGAGCAGCAGGACGCCGAGAAGGCCCCGTGTTGTCTCCGCTATGTCCCCTACTCTGAGCTTTATGTGCTTGATAGCCTGCTCCTGCAGTAGTGTGTTTCTGACCGGATTCTCGCGGCACAGCGCGCTGTTTTGCAGCGAGAACCGGGTCGTACACCTGCATCTCTCTACCTCTCCTAGAGCGTTCACTCTGGTCCCTCTCGCGACTGGGATGCGGGGATGAGGCCTGATCGTTAGATCTGACCGCATGCGAATGCACCACCTGAGAAGCACCAGCACCCGGATTGGCTTTCCGGAACTCTTCATTCTGCCTAGCGGCCTCTAGCACCAGCTCATTGAGCCTATCCTGCTGCCTAGCGCGCGCGTCGCCAGCTAGGTTTGGCAACTCTGCGGCTACAGCCTCTACAACTCTAAGGGTTTTGGCGGGGGTGCTGTATCTGGGCCCGGTGGAGGTGTTTGCGGTGGCAGATTGGCTAGGAGCCTCTACAACTGTTGCCATCTCGGCGCCTAAGTTGCGACGCGTAGCGCCTACTTTGCTAGACTTCCTAGCAATAGGGGTAAAGCCGTGGGCCTTGTTGTACTCGTTCAGATCTAGGCTAAGCTCGAGCCTAACCTTTTCCAACTCCGGCTGCTCGGAGAGCAACTCCTGACGCTGCCGGTCGAGCTGCGCCCTCATGGTCAAGAGCTCAAGCTCGGTGGGAGGCAGCATGCCCATCCGCACGACGGATGCCGGTATCGTCGGAGTAGTGGAGAGGGGGATGTTGCAGTCCTTCTCGTAGGGCTTGTGGGTCTTCCCGCCAGCACTCGAGCCAGCGACATCCTCGATGACACCCACGGCAGCAGCCGCGCCCTTCCCGGCATCGGCAGCCAGGCCGGCCACCATCACCTCCACGCTGTCCGCAGAGCGGCCAATCGGCCTTCCGCGGGTAGCGATCACAGCAGGAGGATCGTCCTCGACCAGATTGAAATTGAGATTTCTAAGTCATGTGTTCCATGCTATGTACACAACCAGATAAGTCTTGTGCTATAGAATGTTATAGCAGGATAATTCATATGCTGATTAGACAAGAGTGGGAGAGATACTTATACCATTTTAGAAATGCTAAGGATATGTTTTCCTATGTAGTAATGACAAAATATTCGTTGTAATATGTTACACTAATAGTCTTGTCATGTATTCAAGTAATTTTATCTCAATTAAAATATGTGTTGAAGGGTAGCACAATAGGCTGAAAGAAAGTTCCATGCTGGATTTGAATGAGTTTCAAAATTAAAGTATTGTGACGGGTACTACAACAAAGGCTAAGTATATTGTTGTGGTGACAACAAATAATATGAGTATTTTGTGTAAAGGAGTTCTTCATTGAATTTGGTGTATTTCCAAGAATGCTGACACTATGAAGCTACATTTCACAATGTTAGTAACATTAGTTTAAGCTGAGGAATTAAGGTCTCACCGATTGACCAAATATATTCAAAGTCGTCTCATTAGAGAACGAGTGATGCGTATAGACGTAAAGACATGCAAATACGATAGGACCTGAACAGTTCAGATATTTTTTATGAAGTTTACCACATGCAAAGCATGGTAATAACACTGGAATGCCATATGTGTTAAGTGCTTACAGACTAGATTATTGACTCTAGTGCAAGTGGGAGACTGAAGGGAATATGCCGGAGAGGCAATAATAAAGTGGTTATTATCTTATTATTTTTTATGATAAATGTTTATTTCTCATGCTAGAATTGTATTAACCGGAAACGTTGATACATGTGTGTTTAATAAACAAACAATGGTTCCTAGTAACGCCTCTCTTTTAACTAGCTTGTTGATTAACCGATGATCAAGGTTTCCTGATCATGAACGTTGGATGTTGTTAAAAATGAGGTCATGTCATTAGGAGAATGATGTGATGAACATAAACCCAAACTAAGTATAACAATACGATCAAGTCATTTAGTTTATGTTGTTATGTCTTACATACGAAGTAACCTCATTCCTTAGACCATGAGATCATGTCAATCACTGATACCGGAAGGGTGCTTTGATGTCATCAAACGTCACGCCGTGACAGGGTGACTATAAAGGCGTCGTTGGGTATTCGGAAAGTGTTAGTTGAGGCTCATGGATCAAGAGTGGGATTTGTCTATCCAAATGACAGAGAGATATACTCTTGGCCCTCTCGGTGATATCACATCAACACCGCTTGCAAGCACGTGACTAGGTCACAAGGATGTCATATCACGGAACGAGTATAAGAGTACTTGTACGTAACAAGATCGAACTAGGTATGTTTGATACCAATGATCGGATCTCGGACAAGTAAAACATCGCGAGACAAAGGGAATTAGTTACGATGTTGATGGTTCACACGATCACGAGAGTCATTGTTGAATATATAGGAGTCATCACGAATCTTTAGATACCACTGTTGATTATTGATCGGAGAGGACTCTCAATCATGTCTATGTTATTCGCGAACCGTAGGGTGACACACTTAAGGTTCGATGACGCATTTGAGAGGATATGGAATGTCGAAGAATGTTTTGGACAACACATAAATTGTTTCGGGTAAAACTGAAATAGGTCAAGGGGTTTTTGTCAAATGGCTGTTAATAGAATTAACAAATGATTCGAGGTGCTATATGCAAATGTTTGTTAATGGAACTAACAAAAATTAAAATAAAGAAATAAATTTTCTTAATTTATTTATTAAAGAAAAACTTTTGGATTTTCTAAGTTAGGTTTTAAGGGAGCATGAGTGGGTGTGAGTGGGGCTTCCACTCAAATGAAGAGGCAAGAGGTGGGGGCACCACCATGGCTGGCCGCACCCCCCTTGGCTGCCTCCCCCTCCCTATAAAAGGAGGGTGAGTGCTCCTCCTCCTCACACACTTGTCCCACATTTCTCTTCACCCACTGCTCCATTTCATGGTCTCCCGCTTGGCGAAGCGCTGACCGTGGGATTCTTCACCACACCACGCTGTCTTGCTGCTAGAGTTTCGGGGGATCCTCTACTTCCGCTGCCCCGCTGGATCGAGGGAACAAAGGTCTTCATCGATTTGAACGTGTGGCCGATCACGGAGGCACCGCCGGAATGCGGCGCACATCTTCTGGCTCTCGAGATCGGCGTGAGTACGACTACGCCAACAACAAGATTCAATCTCGTAACGCTTACAGTCTACGAGGGTATGTTTCCTAAGAATCTTTCTCCCCGTTTCTCTTCATATCCTAGATTAGATCTTGGCCCTTCGGGTTTATCTCGCATAAGAAAAAAATTCTTTTCTACGCTACGTACCCTTCACTCCTATGGCTGCCTCTACAGCGAGGGACGCATTCGAGCTCCCTTCAGCATCAGTGGCGGCGAAAGTCAAGGTGGCCGTGGCGGATGCCGCCACCGCGTTGGCATCTCACGCCGGCGCGGAGGAGGGAGGAGCTGCATAGGAGGAGAATGACAATGTCTATTGTCTTCCAAGCCTGTGTCACTAAGGCGGAGCTTTAGTGGTTTGAAGACGAAGGCTTCCTCCCCCGGAAAAAATGGTGGAGCGCCGAGGGGGACGCGGAGCCCAAGACCCGGGACGAAGAATACGTCGTCCTTCTCTCTCATCTCCAAAGCGGGTTTGGGTTTCCGCCTTCTTCCTCTCCGTCTTAGAGTATTACGGGGCTTAGTCGCATAACCTGACGCCAAATAGTATTCTCTATATAGCCGCCTCCCAAGCCCTATTCAAGGGCTACTTAGGACGAAACCTAGCTTCGACTTTTTCAAGTACTGTTTTTACGTTAGAAGAGAGCCAGACGGGAAAGGCAGACTTAAGGTCTGCGGAACCATTAACCTCAACCTTCACCGAAAGAGGGATTAAGGTCCGCGGAACCATTAACCTGAACCTTCGCTCCAACTGCGTCAAACGTCGTTGTTCTAACATCTCTTGCTTCCTTGGGAAAGTAGTTGCATTGTGCCCTTTTCTTTCAATGCATAAGCTACAAAGCCGTCGTCCTTTATGGTCAGTTTTTCCGGCCCTCACACCATATGATTGCTGTGGATTGTTTGTGTCGGGCTCTGTTATGTTTGTTTTTTGACTGTCATCTCGTTGTGTTTCCATGTCATCGTCGCCCTCATATTCTTGCGTCTTCTCATCATCGTTATGTTCTTCTTCTTCTTGTGTCTTACTGTCACTGTCTAGTTCGTCTTCTTCAAATTCTGCATCAGTTTCCATACAACCACTATCATTGTTTGATTGTACTTTAATGTATGCGAGCATTTCTTTAATGCATCTTTCGACATCCTTTTGAGGCATATCGGTCCAATGCTCTTTTCGATGTTTTTCGAGCAGTTGTGCAGCAAGCTACCTGTTCAAGCAGGTTCTAGCGTTGTGTCCAACAATCTTATGGCAGTTGCTGCATAGCCGTTGGCCTTTGCGGAGACCAATTCATTGACATCCGGATCAGGACGTGTAGGAGCAGAAGTTCCAGTTGTTTCCGATTTCTTTCCAGTTTGTTTACCCCGACTTCCTTTTGTCTTTGCCATTGGGGGCGACTGTATATGTGCATAACATTCAGCAGCATCTCGACTATCTGCTTCAGGTTTATCGCCAGATCCTGTTGCTTGCGGCGATTCATGGGTTGATTTGCTATTGAAGAATTTCTCTTCATCAAGAAAAGGAGCGTTCACCTCTTTGAAAGCAGTCAATGCTTTGTCGAACATTTGGTCTAAGGAACACCCTTTGCTAACTGTTTTCATCGCCTCATTGTACATGATTGTTCTTCTATATTATAGTGTTTTATCGTCGCCATCTTTATGTAAGTAGTCTCTACGGCTGAATTTTGGATCCATCACTAGATCATTCGAGTACCTTTTGCAGAATATAATTGTTTTTGAATAATTAGGCATAATTTCCACGATTAATTCCAGAATATAAATCATGACAAAAGCAGCTATTAACATGTGGAACTCGAACATACTAGATGCAGCAGACAACATGAATAATAGCAACACGATCTCTCTAAACATGTAAACAGTAGACATGTTAAACAGACAGATCAGGACATAGATTCCGTACCGATCGTTTGTAGTAACGTTGTTCATGACAATGTTGGCGATGACGGGTCGGAGTAGACGACGCTTGAGGCGACGGTACGCAGCACCGCCTGACTTGTTAGGCAGACGAGCCGTCGTGGAAGCAGCGAGCAGTTGCACGAAGCGCTTCCCAAAAACCTAATTCGCCCTCTCCCGTACAGGATCACAAAGGCGACTGGTTCCGGAGACCTGCTCTCCCGTTCGCCGGTGGACGCCGGCGCTCGGGATGGAGTAGACTACGGTGGCGGCGCAAGGAACGAGGTGTGGCAAAACCTAGATTGGTTTCGGTGTGTGTACAACGCCCACGGTGCGCGTCTTTGATAACGCGGTTCGGAAAACCCTAACGCGTGCGACGTGGGAGGCCCACGCCGCACGTCCGAGTCGGTTGCAGCACGCGATACGGGAGCAACCCGAACCGCCTCAGCTGTGACGCGTCCGTCACGACTACGAAATCGGTTTTCCAAAACAGCAAAATAAACATAAGTATTGTCTCGGCCCGAGGCTCGATTCACGAAACGCGATCGCGACGTGTCGTGTCGAGACGAGCGAGCGGCGGCGGAGGAGGAGGGGGAGTGCGCGAGTGGCTCTCTTGTTCTCACTCACATACAATCCATACAACACTCCACCTTATAAGGTGGTGTGCAGCTCCTCAAACTTCCAATGTGGGACTAAACTTCCCACTCCCACCACTCACTTGTACACATGGGCCATTTTGAGATTTCAGGATTTGTCTATTGGGCTACCCATATATGGGCCCAATATTTCAGCACACACATATGGGCCAAATATTTCAGCAATCCCCCACCAGATCTCAAATGCCCATTTGAAGATTTGCCAATCCTCGCTACTTGTTTATATACTAGTGTTTCAGCAGAGACTGTTAAGTTGAACTTCCGCCTAGAGCCTTAAGCTACATCTATCAGCAACTTGAACAATGGACTATGCCTTGAATTGCAAGTTTTGTGCCAATAGACTTTACCCAAAGTCTTAACTAGTACCTGGCTGCCAGTAGCCTACCCCGCGGGTGGAGCATATGCGTCATACTCCGTGGTCTCTTCATGAGTTTACTAGAGATCACCCAAATCTCATAGACTGCGACGTTTACAGTTGGACTCACATAGGTGTGTTCTTTCAAGAGTGCTCTATAGGACATCATCTTTGCTATGAATAGCCAACATAAACACATTAAGGCATGTTGTCAACCTGCCTTACAGCTCTTTGAGAGTTATGCATCATCACTTAGAGAGGGTTTATCAAATACTCTCATCAGTCAAACCACTATCTTGTTCTTCCCAGGTCCTAATTCACGGGATCTCCGATCACATAGGTTGGGTTACCACTATGGTGTAACGCTCACGGGTCTCATACCCATCTCTCTCGATGCACTATCTATCACATTTCGTGATAGTCCCTTCGTAAAGGGATCTGCCAGGTTTTTGTCTGTTTGAATATACGTAACAGTTATTACTCCGGAGTTTCTCAATTTCCTGACAGACTTCAAACGTCTTTTGACGTGTCTTGATGACTTCGCATTATCCTTAGAACTGGTCACCCTGGCAATCACCGTATGATTGTCACAGTTCATGAGGATAGCCGGTAATGGTTTCTCAACCACCGGCAAGTCCATCAAGAGCTCACGCAGCCATTCTGCCTCAACAGTGGCTGTATCTAAAGCAGTAAGTTCGGCTTCCATGGTTGACCTCGTCAATATGGTTTGTTTACAAGACCTCCATGACACCGCGCCACCTCCAAGAAGAAATGCATATCCACTTGTGGCGTAGAGCTCATCTACATCTGAGATCCAGTTGGAGTCACTATATCCCTCAAGCACAGCAGGGTGCCCTGAATAATGAATCCCATAGCTCATAGTACCATTCAGATAGCGCATGACCCTTTCAAGTGCATGCCAATGATCATTACCCGGGTTTGACATGAACCTGCTCAATTTGCTCACAGCAAAAGAGATGTCAGGCCTCGTCGCGCTCGCAAGGTACATGAGTGAACCGATTATTTGAGAGTATCTCAATTGATCTTTCGTAATCCTCTTGTTCTTTCGAAGCGTCACACTAGGATCATAAGGTGTTGGAAAAGGCTTGCTATCAATAAAGCCGAAACGGCTCAAGATCTTCTCAACATAGTGTGATTGCGTCAACGTAATCCCACTCTCATCCTTAATAAGCTTGATGTTCACAATTACATCAGCTTCTCCCAGATCTTTCATATCAAAACACTTTGATAGAAAAGACTTGACCTCATTGATCACACTTATGCTTGTACTGAAAATCAGTATGTCGTCAACATACAAGCATAATATAACACTATCGCCCCCTCCATGGCGGTAGTATACACACCTGTCAGCCTCATTAATGACAAAGCCCGCAGAAGTTAAAGTTCTGTCGAACTTCTCATGTCATTGCTTAGGTTCTTGTTTTAGTCCATACAAAGATTTTAACAATTTGCACACCTTTCTCTCTTCACCTTTTACCACAAACCCATCAGGCTGATCCATATAAATTTCCTCTTCCAACTCTCCGTTAAGGAAAGCTGTCTTTACGTCCATTTGATGAACGATAAGACCATAAGAGGCAGCCAGGGAAAGTAGTACACGAATGGTGGTCAGTCTAGCAACAGGTGAATAGGTGTCAAAATAATCTTCGCCTTCTCGCTGAGTGTAGCCCTTGGCTACAAACCGTGCCTTGTACTTCTCAATAGTACCATCAGACCTTAGCTTCTTCTTGAACACCCACTTACAGCCCACTGGCTTACAACCATAAGGTCGTTCAGATAACTCCCACGTCCCATTAGAAAGAATGGAGTCCATCTCGTTATGGACAGCTTCTTTCCAGTCATCTGCATCTGGAGATGCAAATGCCTCTGCAATAGACGTAGGAGTATTGTCCACAAGGTACACAATGAAATCATCACCAAAGGATTTTTCAATCCTCTGTCTCTTACTCCGTTTAGGAGATTCATTGTCATCCTTCTCAAGGACGTTCTCATCATGTGGTTGTTCAGTATGATCACTAGATGTACTAGATTCCGGAATTAATCCAGAAGAAAATTTAGCAAAGCTATGCATATCTTTCATCGAAAACATATTCTCAAAAAAATGTTGCATCGCGAGATTCCATAATAGTATCAACATGCATATCAGGCACCTTAGATTTAACCACTAGAAATCTATAACCAATGCTACGCTGAGCATAACCTAGAAAGATACAATCCACTGTTTTCGGTCCGAGTTTGCGTTTCTTTGGAATTGGAACGTTGACTTTTGCCAAGCATCCCCAAGTACGCAAATAGGAAAGTGATGGTTTTCTCCCAACCCACTCCTCATAAGGGGTTTTCTCTTTATTCTTGTTAGGAACTTTATTCAGGACATGACACGAAGTCAACAGAGCCTCCCCCCACCATGCCTTAGATAAACCAGCAGTGTCCAACATGGCGTTCACCAAGTCGGTCAGCGTGCGGTTTTTCCTCTCAGCAATTCCGTTTGATTGTGGCGTATAGGGAGGAGTCCTCTCGTGAATAATACCGTGTTCCTCACAGAATTCATCAAATAATTTAGAGAAATACTCTCCACCACGATCCGACCTAAAATGTTTGATCTTTCTCTCTAATTGATTTTCAACTTCAGCCTTATAGATTTTAAAGTAGTCTAAAGCCTCATCTTTAGGTTGCAACAAATAAACATAGCAGAATCTAGTAGCATCATCAATGAGTGTCATGAAATATCTCTTTCCACCTTTTGTCAACACACCATTCATCTCGCATAGATCAGAATGTATGAGTTCTAGAGGTGCCAAGTGTCTCTCCTCGCCTGCCGTGTGAGGCTTCCGAGGTTGCTTAGATTGCACACAACTATGGCACTTAAAACCTTTGGCAATGGTGAAATTCGGAATTAAACTTAAAATGGATAGGCGAGACAGTAAACCAAAATTAACATGACATAAACGAGAGTGCCAAACACTAGCATCTGAATCAACATTGCCACAAATATGGTTTATTGACTTATTGCAAAAATCGGAAAGAGACAAGCGGAACAAGCCTCCGCACTCATAGCCTTTACCAATAAATTGTCCAAATCTCGACACAACTACTTTATTGGACTCAAACACTACTTTAAACCCATCTCTGCAAAGAAGGGAGCCGCTGACGAGATTCTTATTCATAGAAGGGACATGCTGCACGTTCCTCAGCTGCACGATCTTCCCCGAAGTAAACTTCAGATCTACCGTGCCAACACCACGAACAGAAGCATGTGACCCATTCCCCATTAGGACGGAAGAATCCCGTGCGACCTGATAAGAAGTGAACATAGAGATGTCAGCACACACATGAACATTAGCACTCGTATCAATCCACCAACATGGAGATTGAAAAACTGAAAGTACCATCGGTATATTACCGTACCCATCAGTGTTTCTAGCGGTCACCATGTTGACATTCTTGGAGCCTTTCTTCCCTTTCTTGTCTGCACGGTCTGGGCAATCAACAGAATAGTGGCCGAGCGCTCCACATGTAAAGCACTCGAGCCCAGCTTTGTTCAGCACCTTCTTCTTCTTATTATTCTTAAAGGCAGTAGTGTTCACAGGACCATTGACTGGGGCTTATAGTTCCCTTTGTTCTTGTTGTTATTCTTGACGTGATGATTTTTCTGCACCATATTGCCGCTAGACTGCAAATCACCACCTCTCTCAGTTGTGTCATTTGCCCGAGCTTTCTCCTCAACATCAAGAGACGCTATCAGATTTTCAACCGATATCTCATGTATCTTATGTTTGAGAGATGTGGCGAAACTCCTCCATGAAGAAGGCAGTTTTGCAATAATGCATCCAGCCACAAACTTATCAGGAATCACACACTTGAGAAGATCAAGCTCCTTCGCAATGCACTGTATCTCATGAGCCTGTTCGACTACAGAACGGTTATTCACCATCTTGTAGTCGTTAAAACTCTCCATGATATACAGCTCACTGCCAGCATCGGACGCACCGAATTTAGTATTCAGTGCATCCCAGAGCTCCTTAGCGTCTTCGATGTGCATATACAAATCGCACAGACGTCCCTCCAGGACACTCAGAATACAGATTCTGAAATTATTATTGGCTTCCTTGAACTTATTTTAAACTCGTCAGAAGCTCCTTCAGGAAGGCCATTCATAATAATGTCCCACACTTTCATGGACCGGAGCCACAGTTGGCTTCTCAGTTGCCATCTCTTAAAGGTGGTACCATTGAACCTTTCCGGTTTCATTGAATCACTTAAGTGGGCCATAGTCAGTTCAGGAAATTGCCTACAATTAGGTTTTTGGATTGTTGAATAATTAGGCAAAATTTCCACGATTAATTCCAGAATATAAATCATGACAAAAGCAGCTATTAACATGTGGAACTCGAACATACTAGATGCAACAGACAACATGAATAATAGCAACACGATCTCTCTAAACATGTAAACAGTAGACATGTTAAACAGACAGATCAGGACACAGATTCCGTACCGATCGTTTGCAGTAACGTTGTTGATGACAACGTTGGCGATGATGGGTCGGAGTAGACGACGCTTGAGGCGACGGTACGCAGCACCGCCTGACTTGTTAGGCAGACGAGCCGTCGTGGAAGCAACGAGCAGTCGCGCGAAGCGCTTCCCAAAAACCTAATTCTCCCTCTCCCATACAGGATCACAAAGGCGACTGGTTCCGGAGACCTGCTCTCCCGTTCGCCGGTGGACGCCGGCGCTCGGGATGGAGTAGACTACGGTGGCGGCGCAAGGAACGAGGTGTGGCAAAACCTAGATTGGTTTCTGTGTGTGTACATCGCCCACGGTGCGCGTCTTTTATAATGCGGTTCGGAAAACCCTAACGCGTGCGACATGGGAGGCCCACGCCGCACGTCCGAGTCGGTTGCAGCACGCGATACGGGAGCGACCCGAACCGCCTCAGCTGTGACGCGTCCGTCACGACTACGAAATCGGTTTTCCAAAACAGCAAAATAAACATAAGTATTGTCTCGGCTCGAGGCTCGATTCACGAAACGCGATCGCGATGTGTCGTGTCGAGTCGAGACGAGCGAGCGGCGAAGGAGGAGGAGGAGGAGTGCGCGAGAGGCTCTCTTGTTCTCACTCACATACAATCCATAGAACACTCCACCTTATAAGGTGGTGTGCAGCTCCTCAAACTTCCAATGTGGGACTAAACTTCCCACTCCCACCACTCACTTGTACATATGGGCCATTTTGAGATTTCAGGATTTGTCTATTGGGTTACCCATATATGGGCCCAATATTTCAGCACACACATATGGGCCAAATATTTCAGCAATTGTCAGGTATCTTGTTCAGCCAAATTGGTTCAAATACGGTGATGAGGTTTTGACAGAACATGACTGCAAGACAGAAGTGTAAAGATTATTTTCTTTATATTTTGTGTCAAAACAACACTTATGAACTTCTCCAAGCATATAACATGAACTTCGCTGCTATATCATCATGAACTTCGCAAAAAGTTTTGATTTCATGCTTTGTTTTTTAAACATCAGTTGTGAACTTCTCTAAACACATAACATGAACTTCGATGATAACTTGCAGTGAACTTCGCCAAAAGGTTTTAATTTTTCATTTTTTTAAAAACTTATTAACTTCTCTAAGCATATGACATGAACTTCGCTGTTAACTTGACGTGAACTTTGCAAAAAGGTTTTTATTTTTTTACTGCTTTTTGTACCTGTGTGCTCCCAGAGTTTGCACCTGCACTCAAATTTGCCGGCTTTCTCATCAGTCAGAACCAAAAATTCATGTCTCGACCAAGAAAATTCTCTACTCTGGTTGAAGTGGTGCACAAAGAACTCTGCTGGTGTCTCCCCCAGCTTGATCCTGAACGTTGTGCTATGGTACAGACGTCCTCGAAATACATTATACACATTCCGGGTATACATCTGAAGTACTTGATTTTCAAAGCCATATCGTGTGACTGATTGTTTCATACACTACAATAAGAGAGAGGATTTAACTTATTCTCCCTCTGTTCAATAATAGATGACTTCCATTTGTCTAGAAGTGATGTATTTAGACATGTTTTAGTGACTACATACATCCACTTCTAGACAAATGGAAGTCATCTATTGTTGAATGGAGGGAGTAGATAAAATCTTTTAATTTTTTGCTCGATTTGTCTAAAAATGTAGAACGTATATTTTTCACCGTTGAACCAAGTATCTCTGCATGAGTTGCTTCATGCAAATTTTGTATGTAGTTGTTCACTTTATGGACAAAAATATGTAGACCGTGTTGTTCTTGCTCAAGGCCCTTCTTCAGCACATGATTCATGCTTTCGCTTATCTGAGTTGAAGTCATACGTGCACAAAAGACTTCCTTCCAGTAAGCTGATATCCAAATTTTCCTTTCAGCCCATAGGTTTATCATGATGTTGTTATTGTGCAGAGCATACTTGTCCACCAGGTCTGTCCAAGCTTGTTCATATTATGTGGGCATTAACGGATGGTTAAGCACCACGGTAGGCTCTCCTTTTAGGTTAGGGAATAATATGTAGAGTTCGGCCAATGAAATTTTGTGCTTTCTCATGATGTGACTCCTGCAGAGTTTATGCAGAGCTCGTTGGAAGACTTTTGGTATTGTTTTTTCCATTGATGGACACTGATCTGCATGAAAAGTAACACAAAGATAGTCAAACAGAGAACTCCCAAAACAAACTGAGAGGTAATAAGTTCTCCAGTAACACAACAAGCAAACCTTCTTTTAATGTGAGACCTTAGTGAACTTCTTAATTTAATATGAGTGAACTGGTTAATGTAAAGCTAGTGAACTTCTTAATTCAAAAGTAGTGAACTCCTTTTTTTAAAGCACACATGAAATCTTCCATGAGTAAAAACTAACATGTCAGAATAACCATGGGTTCTTTGCCTTTCATGCATCGCAAGAAGGTGCTGAACAACCATTTAAAAGATTCTTCACTCTCATCGCCCATAAGTGCAACTCCAAAAATACATGACTGTAAGTGGTTGTTAACACCAACAAACACCGCCTGCGGCATATGGTGTTTGTTTGTCATATGTTGTATCAAATGTCATGGCGTCGCTAAAATCAGCGTACGCCGCCCTACAACTTGCATTTGACCAAAAAATGTTCTTTATTCTGTCCTCTTAATCAACTTGCATGTCATAATTTTTTTTTTATTTTGTTGTTCCATTTCCTCGAAAAACTTGAATATTTTTGGAACTGCATCTTTAGATTCTTCACGGGCAAAAGCTGATTTCCTACAAAAAGAAAACAAAATCGGGGCCTTTTTCTTACTAATTTTTTATCGTTTTTCTATTTCTTCAAGTGTGAAAAAGTGGGAAACAACTAAAGAAAATGTGGTAATATATAACTTATTCCTTTTTATTTTTCTCCCGACTTACATGTTGAGTATTTCTTTGTCATGGAAAGGAAGGTTGCCTCTGCCATTATGCATTTTAGACAGGAGACCCATTATGTTACATGTTTAACATTGCTAGTATGCAGATCCTTCACAAAATGCATCAAGGTTGAGTTTGTCTGTTTCTGTGAGTGCATGAATACCATCATTGATGGGCTTAATAGCAGTGTGTGGTTGTGAGAATGTACCACTTTCTTTATGACACATGTACCAGCATCTCTCTCTTTAAATCGTATCATTGCTTTGCAGCCAGATCTCTTTGTAAGCTTGTCTCTCTGTCGATCGCTGGCAGCGACAGATGGCTTATAATTACCATCTCCAGGCATCACAGGTACCTTGTCCTTTTTTCCTCTACCCTTTTTTGATGCCAAATATCGTGTGCTTTGCATATGTGTTGTAGAAATTGTACACCTCTTTAGATGATCAGAATTCTTGGCTAATGGATAGTATGATTTGGATGGGGAGTTCTGGTGCGTGAACATATAACACGACACGTTTTTCTAGGATTACAACAAGTAAACTTTGTAAACTTGCCAAAATAAACTTCCTAAAATAGCACAAATGAACCTTCCAATATGTGTTTTAAAAACTTACATGCGTGTACGTTTTCGGCTTCGTAGGTGTCCCTCCAACCGTGGGCTTAATCATGCAAGGCGGTGTCACTACCGAGACATGGCACGGAGGATTCCTTGGAGGCACATGGTCTGGCTTTCTTTTTGTTACCGGCATCTCCTTACCTTTGCGTTATGTAAGTTTTTCAGTGTTCGATCTAGGGTGCCCAGATGCCTGTTTATGTGGAGGATACTTTTTGAAAGGTTTGCCCCTCAGAATTTCACTTTCAAATCTATCGCCCGCTGTGTTGATGTTTGTGTTACAGGAATCTGTTTCACAACATGGTCTCTACCTTTTTCAGTTTTGTTTCCCACAACATAACTTATGTCCAGATTTATTTGAACTGGATCTTGCACGGTTTTAGACTTCTTTATGTTACTCATTTGCACTCTTCGGCGTGGCTCGCATTACACAGGATCAAAAACCCCCATTTGCTCAGTACACACAACGGGAGAGCGGGGACACTTTGGTGGACCTGACCAACACATCATCTCATCGTCATCTTCCTGCTCAATGCTTGGCGTGGCTTCTCTGAAGGGAAGTGCATCTATAACATTTATGTACTTCCTTTTGTGATTTTGGATTAACATCAGTGGCTCTCCCCAAGTTTGTGACATGAGGACTTTGGTTCATACGACTACCAAGGGATGATATACTTGACACACCATCCAGTTATTCATCTTGTTCAGTGGTTGTAACTCTGATCTCGCCTGAACTCGCACACCCTCTCCACCGACCGGGAAGCGATTGCTTGCGAAGATGCATCGGAGGATCATCATGTCTTATAGGCTCAACATACAGAAGCGGAGGACGTGTGTGTTGATTTGGTAAAGGCTAGCCAGATATCTCATCATCATACTCCTTGTACAATCGTTCAGTTTCTGTGACAGCTTACATAACGCAAAGATAAGGGGGGAGGGGACAATAATAACTGAATATCACTCTGAACATCCAAAAATAGTATATAGAAACATGAAACATCGAGACGTTTTATAATTAGAGACGTTGAACTTCCCAAATTAGAGAATATGAACTTCCCAAATTAGAGAAAATGAACTTCCTAAAATTGAGAAGTTGAACCTCCCGAATAGGATGTATAGCTGAACCTCCCAAAACATAGAAGATGAACTTCTTAATAATATACAAGTGAACCTCCTAAAGATGAAGACGAAGTTTTAGGAATTATTTTTTCGGAGGGGGATTGAAACCTGGAGATATGCATTGCGAAGCGTATTGGACGAAGGAAGCGATGCGCGTATTTCCGAGGCGTTTTTTCGATGTATAGTCTGAATCCATCACATCAGCTTTCGACGTATTGGAGCCATTATGAACAAAGGGAAACTCACAACATTTTTGCCGCCCCCACAATTGAAGTAGGATCTTGTGACGACAAGGGATCAAGCATGTTCCGTCGAGCTCATCGCGGAAGTAATTGATGTTCTTAGCAATCTCGCTTGTCCAACCGCGGCCTCCCTCACGTCGGCTCCTGCCGCTCGCTCATCTACACCGACGTCGATGCAGAAGATGCTGATCTGCCCAAGGATCCTCAATGTGTTCTGTCACAGCCTCCCTCGCGTCGGCTCCCGCCGCCGCTCACTCATCCGCGTCGTGTAGAAGAAGGTCCTTATGATGGGGATCTCGCCGGCTCTGTCACGGCTTCCCTTGCGTCGGCTCTGATGAGGACATCCCTAATACATCTACACGTTCTCCCATTGATGATGATGTTGCTGTTCAAGAGAAACATGATGAAGTGAGGATTGGACCAATGACTAGATCAAGAACCAAACTACTAGAACAGCAGGTGAACTCACTCTTATTAAATTATGATGTTTGTGGTTCTGAGAATTTTATACTACCTAAATCTTTGCATTTATGTATGGTTCAGGTTGTTGATAACACAAGCATTATTGGAGGAGAGGAGCATGGAGCCATGGAGCAATGCATGGGAGAACACATGGAGAGAGGTGATCATGGCAGCACAAACAAGAAGGAGAAACCAGGAGCTAAACATGATGGAGATGGGAGCACCATGGACATGTCTTAGGGTGTTTCAACTCACATTTATGTGTGATGCACATTAGGCTTATGGGGGAACCAAGGACATGTCCTAGGGTGTCCCATTGAGATTAGAATAAGGGCATGCGTGCCCAAGTGGCCGCATCCCAATCTTATGGGATCGGTTGTATTAGTTGGTTGAGTCCAAACTCAATTTGGTTCGAGTCCTAGTCGGGTTAGGGCCGTGCTTGCGCAATGCATTGTGGCCACACCCCTACCCCCCATATAACCTCCAACCTACGAGTTGAAAAGGTTTGGACTACCTTTAAACATAAACCCTAGAACTCCATTGTTGATTGCTCGAAGCATTCATCAGGAATTGATCATACTGCAAGTTTTGCGTGTTATCTGCTATTCCACTAGGAATTAGTTGATACATGACCACTAGTAGTCAGTGGATGCTCGTGCAAGTGTGTGGATTTGCGAATATCCAAAGGATTGGTTGCTGCTGCAATTGGCATCAGAAATTAGCTGGAGAGTTCATGGAGAGACACAAGTTATCAGATTCTTGTTATCGTGTGAGTTCATCGAGAAGATCGGGCAACCCCTTATCACTTGCAACAAGGCCAAGTCTAAACTAAAACCTCATCGATTATATACTCCTCTTCCTGCACCTACTACACCTTGGCAAGACATTAGTATGGATTTTGTGTTAGGTTTGCCTAGGACTAAAAGAGGACATAATTCTATATTTGTGGTAGTGGATAAATTCTCTAAAATGTCACATTTTATTGCATGCCACAAGAGCGAAGATATGTCGCATATTGCTAATCTGTTTTTCAGGGACATAGTGAGATTGCATGGAGTACCCAAGACTATTGTTTCTGATCGTGATGTGAAGTTCATGAGCTATTTCTGGAAGACACTATGGGGGAAGCTGGGGACAAAGTTGTTGTTTTCTACTACTTGTCACCCACAAACTGATGGACAAACGGAGGTGGTGAATCGCACATTATCCACATTGTTGCGAGCCATGATTAAAAAGAACCTGCGAGAGTGGGAGGAGTGTTTGCCACATGTTGAGTTTGCATACAACAGGGATGTACGTTCTACTACTCAGCTATGCCTGTTTGAGGTGGTGTATGGTTTTAAGCCAATAACACCACTTTATTTGATGTCACTTCCTATACAAGAGAGAGTCAATATGAAGGCTTCAAAACATGCTGATTTTGTGAGGAAGATCCATGAGAAGACCAAGGAAGCAATTGAGAAAACAGGAACACATGTTGCTAAGAGAGTTAACAAGAAGAGGAAGGAAGTACTGTTCCAGCCAAGTGATTTGGTGTGGGTGCATTTTTGCAAGGATAGATTTCCCACATTGCGCAAGTCTAAGTTGATGCCACGAGGTGCTGTTCTATATAAAGTGCTTCAAAATATTAATGATAATGCCTACAAGATTGATCTTCCTAGTGATGAGTTTGGTGTGAGTAATTCTTTCAATGTTGCTGATTTATCACCATACCATGGAGAGGACCTTGATGCATCGAGGTCGACGCCTTTTCAAGGGGGGAGGATGATGAGGACATCCCTTGTACATCTACACTTTCTCCCATTGATGATGATGTTGTTGTTCAAGAGAAACATGATGAAGTGAGGATTGGACCAATGACTAGATCATGAACCAAACTACTAGAACAGTAGGTGAACTCACACTTATTAAATTATGCTGTTTGTGGTTCTGAGAATTTTATACTACCTAAATCTTGCATTTATGTATGGTTCGGGTTGTTGATAACACAAGCATTATTGGAGGAGAGGAGCATGGAGCCATGGAGCAATGCATGGGAGAACACATGGAGAGAGGTGATCATGACAGCACAAACAAGAAGGAGAAACCAGGAGCTAAACATGATGGAGATGGGAGCACCAAGGACATGTCTTAGGGTGTTTCAACTCACATTTATGTGTGATGCGCATTAGGCTTATGGGGGCACCAAGGACATGTCCTAGGGTGTCCCATTGCGAGTAGAATAAGAACCTGCGTGCCCAAGTGGCCGCACCCCCTCTTATGGGGTGGGTTGTATTAGTTGGTTGAGTCCTGTAACGTCCCAATTTTTTACTTTTGGAACGTTTTGCAATTAGAGCATATGCATAGCATCATATCATTTCAAAACTTGCACTTGAGTGTTGCATTTCAATCCCCAAATAAAAATCATGTTTTAAAAAGTCCAAAATCCTCCTATAAGACGTTTATAAGACAAAAGATATTTGGATGTTTTATTTTACCCAAAATCACTCAATAATAGTCAAATATGATAGAGTTTCAAATTTTAAATTTTTAGAAACTTGTTTGACCCGATTCCGAGTTATATTTCAAAAGTTATAAAAATTTTAAGAAAAGAAAAAAGAGAGAAAAAAACTCAGCCCACCGCCTGGGTCGGCCCAGCCAGCACAGGAGATCATGTATGCAGACACGCTCGCTCTCCAGGTCGATCGGCTCGACCGCATATGAAAATCCCGTTTTTTCTAAACTATCTCTATTCAAACTCAAATATCTTTTCATTGGAGAGTCTAAATTCGAATCTGTTTCTTTTGCCTTGTTCTTTACTCCAAGGAGAAACTTTCCACCGACCTCCCCAGCTATTAATACCCCAGCCCTGGCCGTGAGGTCGACCCAAAGTCGAAACTCCAATTTCAAATCTTTTTCTTCGTATTCTACTCGCCACGGTCCGTGAGGTTATCGGTTGACGTTCAATTATTCGCGAGAGTTTTAGATATCGTCGATATCAATCCATCCCAAGAAACCTCACCTCTTTTCATCCACAACAGACGGAGAATTTCGTGATCTACTCTCTCAGATCCGAAGCGGCAGAAGTTGAATTACTCTTCAACCGTTTGTCCGTTTTCGCTCAAATTTCAACTTTAGTTGCATCTCATCATTATTTACAACTGTCGTTCTTTGAGTTTTCGATTTGAGCTATGTATCTTTTTATATAATTTCGATCTAGTTTTGCCCACCGGAGTAACTCGAAATTTCAAATCTATATTTCGTTCTTATTCATCTAAAAAGTTTTCGTCGAGTGTTTTATTTGATTTTATGATGTTATTAGTATGTTAGGTTTAGATCTACCTTTTTATAAACTTTATTTTTAGAAGATCTCGTAGATTGTTAATTAACCCTATTTAGTTTGGTTAAGTTGCTTTTTGTCCCTTGTTGCATTACAAACCTTTTCATGCATCATATATTGTTTAGGCAACCAAATAACTAGTAAATTAGTTGACTTACATTATTAAGTCATCATGCATACATATGTTGCATGGTTGTCTTGCCTGGTTTGGTTATTTATTGTGGTATGCTTGCAACGTGTAGATTACGAGAGTTGCGGTTGCTGTTCGTGTGAGGACTGTGGGTGTTACGGTTACGACCGAGTCGAGTGCGTGAACGACTCCAATTTCTGTCAAGACAAATGACACACATTATCCTACTATTTTAATATATATATATGCATTAGTTTTTATTGTAGCTATGCATTAGTAGGAGTTGTGTGTTATCGCTATGCTAGATTGCTTCACTAACACCCAAGTGGAGCGATCATATGTTACCCTTAGATTGTAGCAAGTCATATGTTAGGAAAACATCGTAATGCTAGATTGCTTAGCCATGCTTGTAGTTATTCGTGGTTGGGATTATTATCATGTTATGATGAAAACCATTATTTTAATTGCTTATGAAAACAACATGATAATTAATTAACCATTGGGAGGATTGCTAGCATGTCATTAGAGTACAAATTTTGGTGGGGACCGCCACCTAGTATCTTGAGATTATGTTTATTTTCTTTATGTAGTTGTTTCTTGTGTACGACCGTGTTTCATATTAGTATGGGCTAGACATAATTTGTAAGTTGTGGTGACTCGAACCCAACGTTTCCAGAGATATAGAATAGTAGTAGGATGGTCCGGCTCGTGGAGGGTTTGGGGATCTACTTCTTATAAATTATGGCTTAATCTTTTTTTCCTTCCGTGATACTAATGGTGTATCATGGTCTTTGGGGGTCGATTGGGCAACACGGGTAAGGGCACAAACCTCGCGAGGGTTAGAACTAAGATCTTACCCTTATTCCATTGGTTAGGGACAATTCAGCAAGTAGATGGGAAACATGACATATCTCGTTCATCTTGTTACTACCAATTTGACTATGGGTTATTGGAGAAGTCCCTGATGGTGTTTCAGCGTGCTAATCCAAAAAGGGTAGGAGCACTTTGCTATCAACCAAAGTGTCCAATTATGTGCAAATTTAATTTCTATTAAATGTTAGGTTAAATGCCTTTATGCAAAATAGCCTTGAAACTCTACCGGCCAAATATGCATGTAGACTAACACTTGTCATTTATTATACCACCATAGTGTCACTTGCCACCATTGCTAAGAATGATCTGATCTCCTTTTGGGAGCCGCATATTCCAACGTGCAGGTTGTTCGGATTCAGAGTGGTCGACGTAGGTCTCGTAACTCCACTCAACATGTTTGTTCGCCTCTGGCACAAATTGAAGATTGGAGCCCTACTACTTGTTATATGCTATTGTATATTTGTGCTAGGTTCCGCTATGCAGCTTGTAAAGAATTTTGTACTCTGGATTATTTGCTAGATATGAGATCCATTTGCTTCTTTGGATATCTATCTAGTTGTGTGTGCTGGTGAACGGTCCAGGGGCTATTACTACACGTAACAGTATAGCCTGTGTTGGGCTGTACTACTACAGATGGTATCAGAGCAATGTGTTGATTGTAGAACGAGACCTTAGAAAATGGATTAGAAAAAATCATGTGATGAAAATATATTTTTCCACATCCTTTATACATTCTTCCTTTAACTCTATTCTTGTAATCTTCTCATCTTTATCTTCTACTTCCATCTCTTCTTTTTTCAAATCATAGTGGATAATCCCCTAGAGAAAAAGATTCAATTCAACATAAAGGAGATTTACTTCAAGATAGAGAAGAATAGTTACTACAAGAAGGAAACATGATGCATGCTATTGGAGCTATCTGAAGACAGTAGGTTGCCCACCACATGGTCTTCCTAGTTTTCGGGAACGTGTTAGGTATTGACCATATCAAATTATATGATGTGGCAATGACAGTCCGAATATTTTCAACTGTTTTGTTTCTAAAACTTATTGATATTTTCGCAAGAATTTATATCCTATTGTGACGCCCCGAGATCGGGCACTACGCAGATTTCAGCATTCCCGCCAAAATCCACATAATAACCGATTCCAGGTTGCCACTTGTGATAACATTACAACAGTTCACGAATATTCCGCAACAACAACGGAATGAGATATATACAAGAGGACTCAAACGAGCCAAGGATACAACTGATACAATACAAAGATCCAAATAACAGCGGAAGAAACAACATAGCGTCCGACTACGGACAAGATACAAATTGGACTAAGAGTCCTGAAGATAACCGAGAGCGTCCAATCCCTGCCCAGGCCAAGCTGGAGGGATTCCCAAGCTAACGTCGTCAGACTTCAAACCTGTTGACTGCAATATTGAATATGCAGCCACGAAAAAGGATTCGTGGGTCAGTACGGTTAAGTACTGGCAAGTGGATAAACCATACTCACAAGATACCAGCGTAACCGATCATCACAAGATACAAATACTTTGGGTACAACGGAAAGGAAGGGATTATTGCAAAGAAGCGGCAGCGGGCTGCACTAACCAACTACAGAAACACGCTACAACTTCCGGCTAACAGAAAGAAGATAAGATAGCGTATCGTAACCAACTACAACTAACTTCAAACAAACCCATCCAAGGTTACCCCCTACTAAGGAAGCAACCCAAGGAAACTCACACTGTTGATTAGGGTGACATCAGGTTATTGTGACAATATTCCTATTACTAGTCAAATTATTATTAATTAGGTGTAAGTTGTCTGAGTACTTGTTAGCCAACACTTTCACCAAGTCGTCACATAACCGCGGACAGCACGGCTTCTCGAGAAGATTTATCCCTGCAGGGGGTGCTCCAGTACCCGTACACACTCAAGCCACCAACTAAAACTCAGGTTGGCTCGACACGACCCAAACCGTCTCTACAACCCATCCTAGGAGCCACGGAGCTATAAGGTCCCCGCCACGCATCCGAATACTCAGTGCAGGTGTGCAAAACTTCCGCAGGACACAACACCCCGGCACTACAGGCCTCGCCCTATATGCGTCATCATCATCAGTAACCATGGGGGATCCACCCATTATGCAAGGAGCAAATGGAACACCCGAACTAAGTGTGGCTCTTCGGACAAGCTGCAGATCAGGTCTAAGTCGAGGGGGGTCCCATACTACCACCCGGATGCGGTGAGCACGCTCATCATGGATCAGTAGACAAGACTCTTTTCCTAATTAAGTTCGACACTAGCAGGCTTCAAAACCCTAACCCGGGCCTCCTGCCGGTGCCTTAACATCAAATTATTATTACCCAAAACATTAACATGTTGTTGATTGAATTGAAACCCAACTATCAAACTAAACAAGTGATATGAAAAAGGACAACAAGACTCGAGCGCAAACAACACTAAGCATGCAACTACGACACGGGGGCCAACAAGGTAAACAAGCAACAGTTAATAGGAAGTGGAAGGAAGGCTATATCATAGCTGCAAGGTAAACATATAATAGGATCGAGACACAAGCATCGAATCAAAAGGCTAGCATAAGAACAACGGAAAGAATCGGTAACAAGTGATGAAAGGCAGCCATTTGGCAGCAAGTGAGTATACTTGCCTGGAATCCAGCAAGTAGAGGTACATCCGCAGAACTTGTCGTTGCTCACATCATCTCAACGTCCTATCCGCGAAGAAGCAACGAACCTCGAACAAACACCGGATGCAACAATTACTACTACGACAAAAGATCCAGCATGATCAAGATATGGATGCATGACAAGTTTAAGGATGCATCAAAGGTAAACTAGTTGACATGATAGACATATTTAAATGGACCCATATGCAATTTGGATTGCATATGGAAAACCCATGAATTAATGCCGAATTAAATGATCTACAAATAACCATCATGTGAAAGTTGGTTAGAATGATGCATGGATGAGGAAAACAATAAGAAAACAACAATATAATCAATTTGGAATGAAGTTTACCAAGTTTGGAATTTTATTTATTAAGTTATGAAATTTTGGTTTCTTAAAGGTGTTACACAAGCATTTGTTGTTTTCACCAATTTTAATTGTTCAAAACAGTAAACAAATTTTATATTTGGGTAGAGAATTTAATTTTAATTGGAAAACATATTTTATTTGTTGAAATTGGAATTAAAATGAATTAGTTATTAATTTGACAATTTTAAATGCATTAAATAAGAAACAGTTGTTTTCAGCAATTTAAATTATTCAAAACATAAAATAAATGTTATATTTGCAAAGTTCATGAAAAATGGTATGTAAAACATATTTTACATGTTGGAATTGGATTTGAATTGCCCAAGTTATGAATTTTGCAATTTAAAAGGTTTAATTAAAGCATTGGATTATTGCACCACTTTTAATTAGGGAAAACAGTAAACAAATTGCATTGAAAAGGTTGAAAACATGTAGCAAATGTTTCACTGAACATTTTGAGCTATTAAACAAAACTTTTGGGTTATTAATGAATTTATTATGCAACTTTTCATAAATAGTCTTATTCTGCCCTTTTTAGTAAACAGAGGAAAACATGTTCAAAATTAATTCAATTGTTCCCAAATAAAATACCAATGTGTAGAGTTTGTTAAGACAAATTTTTAGAGCCCAAGTTTGCTTAAATTGGATGAGCAGAACTAAAGTTATGAAATTCCAAAGTTTCCAATTTTTATTGCATTTTCAGTAATTAATTATTTAGGGCAAAAAGTATTACAGAAACATGTTGCAATTTTGTTACTAGTAGAAAGAGCACAAAAATTTGAATCCGCAGAAACTTGAATCATTCAATTTGGAGCAAAATTCAATTTTATATGGATTTTAGAATTAAAGGGGCAGATCTGGGTTTCTGAAATTCGGGCAGAAAAGAAAAAAAACCGAAATAAAAGGGTGTGGCTTCCTGCCTGGGGGGGGGGGGGGGATCGAACCCAGCACCTGTGGGCGCGCGCAAGGGAGCAGAGCCACTGTGGTACTGCTGCGGCTGGTGATGGATTCAGGAGACGTGGGGTTTTGAGGTAGATCCCTGCGGAAAAAATATAACTGAAATGCATCTGTATGTTACAGCGAGGACGGATAGCAAACAACGGCGGCCAAACCAGGCAGCGCTGCTCTACGGCAGCCCACAGAGCAAGGGGGAAGGACGGGGAAGAGGGGCCCGAGGGCGGAGGCCTCACCGAGGGGGGCTTGGGGCGACGCGGGCATGCTCGGGGAAGGCATCGAGGTGCGGTTCCTGGCCAGTCCGACCTCTGACGGCCATGAAAAGGGCGGCGACGAACGGCGACGGCGTGGTGGCTACGGAGCTCCGCAGGCCCGGCCGAGGAAGCGAGGGCGAAGAGGGCACCTCCCCGGTTCCATTCCCGGCCGCGGCGTGGCCTGGCGACGACCGTAGCGGCGGCAGCGTGGCTGCCAAGATTCGGCCATGGAGGCTTCGTTCTTGGTTCAGATAAAACTTCAGAGAAGAAATTGGGGACAGGGAAGAAGATGGAAGGGGAGCGGCGGCGGCAGGGATGGAGAGGGAGGAGGGAGGCGGCTAGGGTTTGGAAGGAGGGGGGAGAGGGACTTTGTAGGGGAGGGAGCAGGTGGGATCGGTTGGGAAAAGCTTGACAGGGACAGGTTCGATCCCTCGGTACGGACAGAGGTAGAAGATGGGGTAGTGGGCTGCAGCGCTAGGGGTTGTAGGTGGGCTTGTTGGGCCTGCCTCCCCCTATCTCCCTTTTCTTTTTATTTTTCTTCCTCTGTTTTTTTTTGTAAGGGATAAAAGAGAGAGAGAGAAGAGAAAATGATAGAGATTTTTGGGGGTTTAATTTTTATAAACTATTTTTATTTGACTTACAAAACAGCAACAACAAAGGTAGGTTCACTTATTTTCAACAATTTGAGATATTAATTTGATTTGAAATTGTTAGTTGAATTTCAAATAGGGTTTCAATTGGAGTTTTGAAATAACAAGTTTTATTTAATAAAATCAAACACTATGAAAACTTAGTGAGTTTAAAAGTTTGCAAGTTTTTAATTTTTAAACCACAATTTGATCATGCCCATTATAAATGATTTGATTTGAAGTTGAATTGGAATTTACCATTTAGGGTGTTGATAAAAGGGAATTTCTATTGACAAGCAATTTAAATAAATTTCAACTTCAAACTATTTGGAAACAAGTTGAGTGGTTTAGTTTGCACTTTTTAATTGGGAATTTTGGACATGTGTGAAAGTTTAAAGTGGTTTGAATTTTGAGTTGTTTTGAAAAACATGGTGCAATGCATATGGTGCATGGATGCAATGCAAAAAGAAAAACAACCAACTTTCTAACTTAGGGTAACACCCCAGGTGTTACAGACGACACCACTAATAAGGGATTGCGCCCTCGCAATCCACCTGCTAACCCGGGAGGGGGAAGAAGTTCGACTATCGATTCTTCATGCTTCCAGTTGATCTCCTCGACACCACTAACAAGGGATGCTTGCTCGGGGTGACGAAGATGTTCTTCCACCAGGAATCTTCCGATGATCGAACCTATTAGGTTAAAGGCTCAGAAAACGTCCACCCACGTAGGATCCTAAAACTTTGAAAGATAGACAAGAGGGGAGACTCCAAAACAAATAAGATGGGTGGGGAAATAGAATAGAGATAAGGAGAAAACAAGAATCCTATTGAGATGTTTTTCCAAAATAGTTTAGCAGAAATAGTTTTTGACACTCTAGAAACAACGACCGTTAGCGAGGTTATCCTACAGGCTTTGCGGACCCGTTGCTTCGATAACCATTCGTATCGAAACAATCTCGGGAATCGGAACCAAGGCTCTGATACCATTTGTGACGCCCCGAGATCGGGCACTACGCAGATTTCAGCATTCCCGCCAAAATCCACATAATAACCGATTCCAGGTTGCCACTTGTGATAACATTACAACAGTTCACGAATATTCCGCAACAACAACGGAATGAGATATATACAAGAGGACTCAAACGAGCCAAGGATACAACTGATACAATACAAAGATCCAAATAACAGCGGAAGAAACAACATAGCGTCCGACTACGGACAAGATACAAATTGGACTAAGAGTCCTGAAGATAACCGAGAGCGTCCAATCCCTGCCCAGGCCAAGCCGGAGGGATTCCCAAGCTAACGTCGTCAGACTTCAAACCTGTTGACTGCAATATTGAATATGCAGCCACGAAAAAGGATTCGTGGGTCAGTACGGTTAAGTACTGGCAAGTGGATAAACCATACTCACAAGATACCAGCGTAACCGATCATCACAAGATACAAATACTTTGGGTACAACGGAAAGGAAGGGATTATTGCAAAGAAGCGGCAGCGGGCTGCACTAACCAACTACAGAAACACGCTACAACTTCCGGCTAACAGAAAGAAGATAAGATAACGTATCGTAACCAACTACAACTAACTTCAAACAAACCCATCCAAGGTTACCCCCTACTAAGGAAGCAACCCAAGGAAACTCACACTGTTGATTAGGGTGACATCAGGTTATTGTGACAATATTCCTATTACTAGTCAAATTATTATTAATTAGGTGTAAGTTGTCTGAGTACTTGTTAGCCAGCACTTTCACCAAGTCGTCACATAACCGCGGACAACACGGCTTCTCGAGAAGATTTATCCCTGCAAGGGGTGCTCCAGTACCCGTACACACTCAAGCCACCAACTAAAACTCAGGTTGGCTCGACACGACCCAAACCGTCTCTACAACCCATCCTAGGAGCCACGGAGCTATAAGGTCCCAGCCACGCAGCCGAATACTCAGCGCAGGTGTGCAAAACTCCCGCAGGACACAACACCCCGGCACTACAGGCCTCGCCCTATATGCGTCATCATCATCAGTAACCATGGGGGATCCACCCATTATGCAAGGAGCAAATGGAACACCCGAACTAAGTGTGGCTCTTCGGACAAGCTGCAGATCAGGTCTAAGTCGAGGGGGTCCCATACTACCACCCGGATGCGGTGAGCACGCTCATCATGGATCAGTAGACAAGACTCTTTTCCTAATTAAGTTCGACACTAGCAGGCTTCAAAACCCTAACTCGGGCCTCCTGCCGGTGCCTTAACATCAAATTATTATTACCCAAAACATTAACATGTTGTTGATTGAATTGAAACCCAACTATCAAACTAAACAGGTGATATGAAAAAGGACAACAAGACTCGAGCGCAAACAACACTAAGCATGCAACTACGACACGGGGGCCAACAAGGTAAACAAGCAACAGTTAATAGGAAGTGGAAGGAAGGCTATATCATGGCTGCAAGGTAAACATATAATAGGATCGAGACACAAGCATCGAATCAAAAGGCTAGCATAAGAACAACGGAAAGAATCGGTAACAAGTGATGAAAGGCAGCCATTTGGCAGCAAGTGAGTATACTTGCCTGGAATCCAGCAAGTAGAGGTACATCCGCAGAACTTGTCGTTGCTCACATCATCTCAACGTCCTATCCGCGAAGAAGCAACGAACCTCGAACAAACACCGGATGCAACAATTACTACTACGACAAAAGATCCAGCATGATCAAGATATGGATGCATGACAAGTTTAAGGATGCATCAAAGATAAACTAGTTGACATGATAGACATATTTAAATGGACCCATATGCAATTTGGATTGCATATGGAAAACCCATGAATTAATGTTGAATTAAATGATCTACAAATAACCATCATGTGAAAGTTGGTTAGAATGATGCATGGATGAGGAAAACAATAAGAAAACAACAATAGAATCAATTTGGAATGAAGTTTACCAAGTTTGGAATTTTATTTATTAAGTTATGAAATTTTGGTTTCTTAAAGGTGTTACACAAGCATTTGTTGTTTTCACCAATTTTAATTGTTCAAAACAGTAAACAAATTTTATATTTGGGTAGAGAATTTAATTTTAATTGGAAAACATATTTTATTTGTTGAAATTGGAATTAAAATGAATTAGTTATTAATTTGACAATTTTAAATGCATTAAATAAGAAACAGTTGTTTTCAGCAATTTAAATTATTCAAAACATAAAACAAATGTTATATTTGCAAAGTTCATGAAAAATGGGATGGAAAACATATTTTACATGTTGGAATTGGATTTGAATTGCCCAAGTTATGAATTTTGCAATTTAAAAGGTTTAATTAAAGCATTGGATTATTGCACCACTTTTAATTAGGGAAAACAGTAAACAAATTGCATTGAAAAGGTTGAAAACATGTAGCAAATGTTTCACTGAACATTTTGAGCTATTAAACAAAACTTTTGGGTTATTAATGAATTTATTATGCAACTTTTCATAAATAGTCTTATTCTGCCCTTTTTAGTAAACAGAGGAAAACATGTTCAAAATTAATTCAATTGTTCCCAAATAAAATACCAATGTGTAGAGTTTGTTAAGAAAATTTTTTAGAGCCCAAGTTTTCTTAAATTGGATGAGCAGAACTAAAGTTATGAAATTCCAAAGTTTCCAATTTTTATTGCATTTTCAGTAATTAATTATTTAGGGCAAAAAGTATTACAGAAACATGTTGCAATTTTGTTACTAGTAGAAAGAGCACAAAAATTTGAATCCGCAGAAACTTGAATCATTCAATTTGGAGCAAAATTCAATTTTATATGGATTTTAGAATTAAAGGGGCAGATCTGGGTTTCTGAAATTCGGGCAGAAAAGAAAAAAACCGAAATAACAGGGTGTGGCTTCCTGCCTGGGGGGGGGGGGGGGGGGGGGGGAGGGGATCGAACCCAGCACCTGTGGGCGCGCGCAAGGGAGCAGAGCCACTTTGGTACTGCTGCGGCTGGTGATGGATTCAGGAGACGTGGGGTTTTGAGGTAGATCCCTGCGGAAAAAATATAACTGAAACGCATCTGTATGTTACAGCGAGGACGGACAGCAAAAAACGGCGGCCAAACCAAGCAGCGCTGCTCGACGGCAGCCCACAGAGCAAGGGGGAAGGACGGGGAAGAGGGGCCCGAGGGCGGAGGCCTCACCGAGGGGGGCTTGGGGCGACGCGGGCATGCTCGGGGAAGGCATCGAGGTGCGGTTCCTGGCCAGTCCGACCTCTGACGGCCATGAAAAGGGCGGCGATGAACGGCGACGGCGTGGTGGCTACGGAGCTCCGCAGGCCCGGCCGAGGAAGCGAGGGCGAAGAGGGCACCTCCCCGGTTCCATTCCCGGCCGCGGCGTGGCCTGGCGACGACCGTAGCGGCGGCAGCGTGGCTGCCAAGATTCGGCCATGGAGGCTTCGTTCTTGGTTCAGATAAAACTTCAGAGAAGAAATTGGGGACAGGGAAGAAGATGGAAGGGGAGCGGCGGCGGCAGGGATGGAGAGGGAGGAGGGAGGCGGCTAGGGTTTGGAAGGAGGGGGGAGAGGGACTTTGTAGGGGAGGGAGCAGGTGGGATCGGTTGGGAAAAGCTTGACAGGGACAGGTTCGATCCCTCGGTACGGACAGAGGTAGAAGATGGGGTAGTGGGCTGCAGCGCTAGGGGTTGTAGGTGCGCTTGTTGGGCCTGCCTCCCCCTAGCTCCCTTTCCTTTTTATTTTTCTTCCTCTGTTTTTTTTGTAAGGGATAAAAGAGAGAGAGAGAAGAGAAAAGGATAGAGATTTTTGGGGGTTTAATTTTTATAAACTATTTTTATTTGACTTACAAAACAGCAACAACAAAGGTAGGTTCACTTATTTTCAACAATTTGAGATATTAATTTGATTTGAAATTGTTAGTTGAATTTCAAATAGGGTTTCAATTGGAGTTTTGAAATAACAAGTTTTATTTAATAAAATCAAACACTATGAAAACTTAGTGAGTTTAAAAGTTTGCAAGTTGTTAATTTTTAAACCACAATTTGATCATGCCCATTATAAATGATTTGATTTGAAGTTGAATTGGAATTTACCATTTAGGGTGTTGATAAAAGGGAATTTCTATTGACAAGCAATTTAAATAAATTTCAACTTCAAACTATTTGGAAACAAGTTGAGTGGTTTAGTTTGCACTTTTTAATTGGGAATTTTGGACATGTGTGAAAGTTTAAAGTGGTTTGAATTTTGAGTTGTTTTGAAAAACATGGTGCAATGCATATGGTGCATGGATGCAATGCAAAAAGAAAAACAACCAACTTTCTAACTTAGGGTAACACCCCAGGTGTTACACCTATTTCTTTGAAAACTTTTTTTTGCTTGTTTGTTTGTTGATTGTTAAGTGTTGCTTTGTTCATACTAGTATGGGTAGCTATTTCCTTTAGTTATATCTATCTAAACTCGTCTATTCTAAACCCAGTAGATCCTTTCCACAATACTCTCTATATCAACCACCCCAAGATTCCATTTCCAATGTACCAACTATTAGATGATCCGACTCAGTTTACTCAACCTATCACTAGAACCTAGCCAAGCAGAAATATAAGGATACCATTCGAGACAACGACGTGGATTCAAGATATAGAAGAAACAATGGAGGATGCCAGCGTTGACGCGAATGTGATGCTTCGTTATGCCACACAACCTATAGGCGGAGATGCTACATATTGGTGAAGGATGCACAACACAATTGACAACACAAAGAGTGAAGATCATGATATATTTATCTACGCATGGCTCTAGTGATACCAAGTAGATTTCTCTTAAGGGGGTTAGCCTAGATATTGACCATAGGAAAACCCACCCACACCTATTTGCTAGCCATTTCGAATCTCGGGACGAGATTCATCTTAAGGGGGTTAGTCTGTAACATCCCAAATTTTACTTTTGGAATGTTTTGCATTTAGATCATATGCATAGCATCACATCATTTCAAAACTTGCATTTGAGTGTTGCATTTCAATCCCCAAATAAAAATCATGTTTTAAAAAGCCCAAAATCCTCCAATAAAGCGTTTATAAGCTAAAGGATATTTGGATATTTTATTTTACCCAAAATTACTCAATAATAGTCAAATATGATAGAATTTCAAATTTCAAAATTTTAGAAAGTTGTTTGACTCGATTCTAAGTTATATTTCAAAAGTTATAAAAATTTTAAGAAAAGGAAAAAAAGAGAGAAAAAACTCAGCCCAGCTCCTACCGCCTGGGCCGGCCCAGCCAGCACAGGAGACCACGCATGCAGGCACGCTCGCTCCCAGGTCGATCGGTCCCGTATAAAAATCCCGTTTTTTCTAAACTATTTCTACTCAAACTCAAATATCTTTTCATTGGAGAGATCAAATTCGAATCTGTTTCTTTTGCCTTGTTCCCTACTCCAAGGAGCAACTTTGCACCGACCTCCCCAGCTATATATACCCCAGCCCTGGCCATGAGGTCGCCCCAAAGTCGAAACTCCAATTTTAGATCTGTTTCTTCGTATTCTACTCTCCATGGTCCGTGAGTTGATCGTCGATACCAATCCATCCAAGAAACCTCACCTCTTTTCATCCACCACAGACGGAGAATTTCGCGATCTACTGTCTCAGATCTGAAGCGGCAAAAATTCAATTACTCTTCCACTGTTTGTCCGCTTTTGCTCAAATTTCTACTTTAGTTGCATCTCATCATTATCTACAACTTTCATTCTTTGAGTTTTTCGATTTGAGCTACGGATCTTTTTATATAATTTCGATCTACTTTTGCCCACCGGAGTAACTCGAAATTTGAAATCTATACTTCGTTCTTATTCATCTAAAATATTTTCGTTGAGTGTTTTATTTGCTATTAGGATGTTATTAGTATGTTAGGTTTATATCTACCTTTTTATAAACTTTATTTTTAGAAGATCTTGTAGATTGTTAATTAACTCTATTTAATTTGGTTAAGCTGCTTTTTGTCCCCTGTTGCATTACAAACTTTTTCATGCATCATATATTGTGCAGGCAACCAGATAACTAGTAAATTAGTTGTCTTGCATTATTAAATCATCATGCATACACATGTTGCATTGTTTTTTTTGCCTGGTTTCGTTATTTATTGTGGTATGCTTGCAACGTGTAGATTGCGAGAGTTGCGGTTGCTGTTCGTGTGAGGACTGTGGCTGTTACGGTTACGACCGAGTCGAGTGCATGAACGACTCCAATTTCTGTCAAGGCAAATGACACACATTATCCTACTATTTTAATATATATGCATTAGTTTTTATTATAGCTATGCATTAGTAGGAGTTGTGTGTTATCGCTATGCTAGATTGCTTCACTAACACCCAAGTGGAGTGATCATATGTTACCCTTAGATTGTAGCAATCCATTTGTTAGGAAAACACCGTAATGCTAGATTGCTTAGCCATCCTTGTAGTTATTCGTGGTTGGGATTATTATCATATTATGATGAAAACCGTTATTTTAATTGCTTATGAAAACAACATGATAAGTAATCAACCACTGGGCGGATTGCTAGCATGTCATTAGAGTACAAATTTTGGTGGGGACCGCCGCCCAGTATCTTGATATTATGTTTATTATCTTTATGTAGTTGTTTCTTGTGTGCAGCCGTGTTTCATATTAGTATGGGCTAGACATAATTTGTAAGTTGTGGTGACTCGAACCCAATGTGTCCAGAGATGTGGAATAGTATTAGGATGGTCCGGCTCGTGGAGGCTTTGGGGATCTACTTCTTATAAATTATGGCTTAATCTTTTTTCCTTCCGTGGTACTAATGGTGTATCATGGTGTTTGGAGTCGATTGGGCAACACGGGTAAAGGGCACAAACCTCGCGAGGGTTAAAACTAAGATCTTAGCCTTGTTCCATTGGTTAGGGACAATTCAGCAACTAGATGGGAAAAATTACATATCTCGTTCATCATGTTTTATTAATTACTACCAATTTGACTATGGGTTATTGGATAAGTGCCTGATGGTGTTTCAGCGTGCTAATCCAAAAAGGGTAGGAGCACTTTGCTATCAACCAAAGTGTCCAATTATGTGCAAATTTAATTTCTGTTAAATGTTAGGTCAAATGCCTTTATGCAAAATATCCTTGAAACTCCACCAGCCAAATATGTATGTAGACTAGCACTTGACATTTATTATACCACCATAGTGTCACTTGCCACCATTGCTCAGAATGATCTGACCTCCTTTTGGGGTCTGCATATTCCAACGTGCCGGTTGTTCGGATTCATAATGATCGATGTAGGTCTCGTGACTCCACTCAACATCTTTGTTCGCCTGTGGCACAAATTGAAGATTGGAGCCCTACTACTTGTTATATGCTATTGTATATTTGTGCTAGCTTCCGCTATGCAGCTTGTAAAGAATTTTGTACTCTGGATTATTTGCTAGATATGAGGTACATTTGCTTCTTTGGATATCTATCTAGTTGTGTGTGCTGGTGAATGGTCCAGGGGCCGGTACTACACGTAGCAGTATAGCATGTGTTGGGCTGTACTACTACAAGTCCAAACTCAATTTGGTTCGAGTACTAGTCGGGTTAGGGCTGTGCTTGCTTAATGTATTGTGGCCGCATCCCTACCACCCATATAACCTCCAACTTGTGAGTAGAAGAGGTTTGGACTACCTTTAAACATAAACCATAAAACTCCATTGTTGATTGCTCGAAGCATTCATAAGGAATTGAGCATACTGCAAGTTTTGTGTGTTTTTCTGCTATTCCACTCGGAATTAGTTGATACAGGACCACTAGTAGTATGTGTGTGCTCGTGCAAGTGTGTGGATTTGCGAATATCCAAGGGATTGGTTGCTGCTGCAATTGGCATCAGAAATTAGCCGGAGAGTTCGTGGAGAGACACAAGTTATCAGATCCTTGTTATTGTGTGAGTTCATCGAGAAGATCGGGCAACCCCTTATCGGGCTCCCGCTGCCGCTCGCTCGGCCGTGCCGACTATGTAGGAGGTGGGAAGGATTCAAGGTGGATTTTTTTCAAGGTGTTCGGGATCGGGTGGCAGGAACGTTAATTAATAGTAGCTTCTCGGTGTGCGGGTAGGTTTACTGATCAGGATCCATAAGGAGTTTTTTTTTGGAAAGTTGTGCTGAATAGCTATTCTAAAAACACTTAAGAGGTTGTTCTAGATAGTCTTGTCCTATATATATATATATATATATAACACAACCTGTTGTAGATTAGATATTTTACAAAAATGGTCTGAACTACTCGTGTCTTGTGTCTGTACTGCCTTTCGAACAATCGTCTGTTATTTGTTCATTTTTGTTGTTTTCTTTTGAATAATTTTCTTTTAGTGTGTTTTAGATTGTTCGTATAACACTTACGGGCCCTTGATTGTTCATATTTGTGCTAAATTACACAAAATTGATCCACAGATTACGGTATGCACGGACGCACATGTTCGTGTTCTTCGCTCCTCTGTTCATAAATCAAATTTGTATGATTATTGTATATTATCTCGTTCGTTTGTTGGCGTGATGTGATTCGTAAACATATGACCATTAATTTGATGCTCGTTTTGTATGGTAGTCCAGTTGTTTTTGTTAGATATTCATACCTTCGTGAAGCTTTTCGTCCGTCCGTATCGGCTGTGCCGATTTTTCATTAATTATCTGTTTAAAACGCGATTAATTTGTTCGTATGTCCTTAATTGATCAGTAAACACGCGAATGTAGTGAATTTCAAAATTGGTAACGCATAGTGATCTAATTTTAAGTTACGTTGGGCGCGGATAAGTTCGTTCGTTCGTGACAGGGTCCTATGTTATCGTTGTTCGATGTTGAATGTTTTGGCAAGTGTCCATTTATATTTTATACCGTGCGATGGTTTCTAAGTAGTTGTATGCATTTTTTGTATGAATGTGACTCTACTTTTGTTACGAATTTTCTGAATTATAGTCGCGTCTGTTTCTCTTACTCTGTTCTGAAGACACATTCTCTAGAACTTCTTTAAGTACAATTTTGTATTGCTCTTGTGTTTAAATCAGGACTACCCGTTTCACAATCATATACTTCTTGGTTGTTTTCTATTTCGTTTTCAAACGTCGCGCCTCGGAATACTGAACTGCGCACTGTTAACGTTGGTACTGCTTATCCGCTTAATTTTTATTTCTTTTTTCTTTATTGTTGATCGTGTTTGACCTATTCTACACGTCTTGAACGAATAAAATCATATTGTTGGATCGAATGGTTATCTTCTCCGCTTTTTTTTTCCGTGTTTCAGTTATCTTAACGCCTTACTATAAGATCTCGTTTTTGTGTTGTTTGTTTCATCCGCATAAACCCGTATATTCTACTCTCGTTATTTCTTCATTTCCTCTCTAGCCATTTTAGCTTCCATTTTCAATGACTGTCAATCTTTTCTCTGAGGAGTTTCCTCTTCCTGTACATGGCGGTATCATTGTGAAGTGCATGTATACCAATGATCCTTCTTTTGTTCATAACTAGATTGTGAAAGTCGAGGCTTATACTATTGATTCCAAGGTGAAGTTTGTTGGTATCGACGTGGAGTTTACTCCACGTTCATATCGCCAAAAGGCCGACGTTCTCCAGTTTTGTGTTGGCTTCGAGTGCTTGGTGTATCACCTTAGCGCTGCTGGTTACAAGTACCCTTAGAAGTTTTATGATTTCATTGCCATGTGGAATTTTAAGTTTGTTGGTTTTGATCTTACCGAAGATCGGAAGATGCTTTCCAATTCTAGTGTGTATATCTATAGCTATAAAGATATACAACAGATCAAGAGGGATGCTGACTTGAAGAAACCAATTTAGAAAGGTAGGGAAGGCAAGAAAGGAATGAAGGATCTTGTTGGTTGCCTCATTGATTCCTCTTACCTTACAATCAAGGAAAACATGTCAGATGAAGATCATCAAAAGTGAGGATTTGCCTCTCTTTCTGAGAAGCACAGACTTTACGCCGTGAAAGATGCATTCGTGTGCTGCGAGTTACAAGCGTCTGGATCTCTACGAGAGGGGTTGCCATCGTGTTCAAAAGAAGAGGAATGATTTGAAGCGTACTAGGGATTGGTGAAAAAATTATTTGTTTGAGATTTTTTGTTCTGTTACTTTCGTGGAAATAATTTTCTATAAGGGTTATTGTACATCCCTCATTGTAATGAGTGAAATTCTCCCGTGTTTTGCAGTTAAATTTGAGTTTTTTGCATTATGAAATTGTTTAGTGAAATATTATTCAATTTATATCGTGTCAACTATATTGAGTTGTAATATGAGTTGCGCTATGACAAATTGTGTTGTCGCACTGCGTGGTTGTTTGTTCTATATGTTCCAATAGGATATCACATCTGCTCTTCTCTTTGTGCAGTATCTGTACTTCCTTCTGTTGTATGTTCATACTCCCTTGTATTGAATATTATAATTTCTTTATTATTTCTTACTTCGCCTGTACACCTTTCTGAACTGCTTTGTGTTGATCTCTAAACTTCCTTTGTATTGTCATTTTCTTCCACTATTGTAACAAATATTCTTTGTTGAAAACGGATTTTCTTTATCACGTTGCCATAGTTACATGAACTCTGTCCAAGGGTATTCTAATCCTTTGGTATCATGTTGCCAAGGAGGCCGGGAGTCATACGTGAACTCTGTCCATGTTGTTTTAAACCTTCGATGTCGAGCTGTCTGGTCACGTACGTTAACTCTTGACATGGACCAATCATCAGTTTGACAAAAGCAGACGGTACAAACCATGCAAAAAATAGGGATTCACTACCGTGATGTTAGACTAAAATAACGGGATGTTTGGTGAGGTTCAGTTACCATGATTTTAGGCTAAAATAATGGGATATTTTAGTGGGATATGCGCCACAATAAATGATTTTCTAATTAAACACCTCTCACCAACGGTTAGATTTAAGTTCATACTAGTCACCTCTGCCAGGTAGTAAGAAGGTACCATAGAATATGCCTCTTTTTTGTCCTTTTATATTGCCGTCGTATGGTAACAATAATTGCATGTCTTAGCAGCTCTATTTTTGTTTTAAACCTTATTGTTTACGTGTATTGTACATCCTATTTTTATGCGCAACTAACTTGATATAACAAGAACCATAGATCTTATCAGGTTCAATTTGTTTTAAACCGAACCCTTTGTAATCCATGAATAATGCTTATATATCCCACATTTTCTAGTTTTTTGTTTCTTATATATGGGCTACCTTCTATTTCAATTGTATTTCACCATTCGCACACCTTTCCCCGAGACTCCCATCCCTTATCCACATCTGAAGTCTTCTCATGCCTATAGCTCCTGATCCTTTCACCCATGTGTCCACTGTTGCTGCTCATGGTGAAGTAACACTTGATGTTATCTACACCAACGCTGTTGTCTCCATTTGCGCTTGGATTCTGAAGGTTGAGGTATGTTTGGCTGCTATGACTGTGAAGATGGTTGGTGTTGATGTTCAGGTTACTCCGAGAAAGCGTACTCCTAAGGGTTTTAAGGAAAATGCAGCCATCATACATCTTTGTGTTGGCAAAGATTGCTTGTTGTATCACATATCTTGTGCTGGACTCGATAGTCCTAAAGATAAGCAGATGTTGTATTTTTTCCAGACTCCCTTGTTCATCATGAACTATACAGACATCAATTGTATTTGGAAAAATCCTGACAGTACCTCCAGGCGGAAGAAAAAAAATTATGGATGTCGCTTCTCCATTCAGTCATAGCTCATATAAAGATGATGATGGATTGACAGATGTCGACCATCGTCCGTGGGGTGTTTCGGGTCTTTCTGAGATTCATATTGCATATGCCGCTAAGCATGCATATTTTTCGTTTGAGCTTTTCAATATCTTAAATGTCTGTGAAAGAGGTTTCTTCCGTGCTCTGTTCGTGGGAAGGAAGGACTGAGTGATTTCTTTCTTGGATCTGGTTATGAATCTACTAGAGAAATAATATATTTTTAAGTGTCCTTATGACAGTTTTAGTTTTATTCATCTTTGTCTGTGTTTGCTCTGTAATTCTTTATTTATTTATTCAATATCCGAGAGTTTTGTAATAGATATAAATTTTATTTTTTATTGAACTTCAACTAGTACTCTATTGTACCCCTTTGTTATATGGTTTGTATTGCCTCGACATTATAAGATTTTTTTTTCTAATTTCAGAATTTTTATGCTTTCTCATGTTTATCGTATTGATCTTTATTTTGTTGTCGACACTACAGTTTTATATTTATTTTATTAGTAATAACTATTGTGATATATTGCGCATATTTAAGTGCTGGGATTTTGTTGTCACCATGCTTCTTCTTTGCCTAAACGTGAACTTCTTTGTGTTCTAGTCTACACTTCCCTAAGCAGTAAATTTGAACTTCCTTCTTTTTTTGTAAGGTTGAAATTAATCCTTTAATATTATTTTAACCATGTTATACGAATTGAACAACCATTCTAAACAAGCAGTACTAACTGAGTGCTTGAACAATAGTTAGATCAACTCAGATTTTTTTATTCAGTGCTGGATAAAATTCAGTAGCTTCATCAGTTCACATAAATCCTTTTACAACTTGTGCTTAATACATAAGCATCAGATCAGTTCGTTTAGATAAAACATCATTTGATCAAACACAGTAGGTCCTCACTACTTTCTAAGACGTACTACAAAGCACCCCAATGTAGCTCCAAAGTTGTAGAAACAAAACATGGAAATATCGCCGTCTTCTATCTTTGTCCCACAGACTATTTGGATCCAGCCCCTTGTTATTGTTGCACGTCCATCGAGCCTTTTCCTCAGTCGTGCACAAACCCTATTCCATGATGATGTTGTTGGGCATGTCACGGGCAGATTGATCCTTGGTTTATCGTTTATATAGCAGTGCAGGTATTGCAGAGAGAATGATAATATGAAATTCTGCAGTTAAACAAAAAACAATGCGATTATTCAAACTTCACTTCTAACTCAATGCAATAATGTTTCTATATTATTACAAGTAATTGTGCAAACATTTACCATTCTGCCAGTCTAAGGATCAAGTTCCTCATTAGTCATCTTGCATACATAATATGGCATGTCCGATGGTTTGAAACTTCTCACTTGCGACTTTAAGTGTCGTAATGTTTCAAGATTAATCTTTAAAGTATTTCCGTAGAAGCGGTAGTTGTCATACCACATAAATCCTTTCAATGTTTTACCTGTCGCTATTATCTCCATCTTCCCCTTCTTCGTCCACTTCCTCTTCATATTTCATCTTTGTTCCACACGTCTTCTCCATCTGTGTCGTCCTCGTAGTCACCATCCTCATCACTGTACATCTCTGTGTCATCAACATCTGTCTCCGAATATTGCTTTGCAAGCATATTTCTATGCACACCTTCACACTTTCTATATTGCTGGAATTCCCATAGACTTTCTGGTGTATTTCGAGGAGATGCTGCGCCAATTGTCTCTTCTTGCGAGTCCTTGCATTGTGCCCTGCAATTTCATTGCAGTTACTGCATGACCTTTGTCCCTTTGGTTCAACATTCTCATCTAATTCTGGTTGTGGACGGGTAGGGATAGATGTTCTTTTTATCTTCGTCCATGCTAGAAGAAGTAGCTCTGCTCCCCTTTGTTTTGGCCAATGGTGGTGCATTGATCCCTCCATAAGGACCTGGAGTAGCTTGTTCTATGTCTGGATTGTCATCATAACCTACTGAATGGTCGTGGTTTTCGCTAACTGTTGATTTGTCAGCTGAACTCTTCATATTGTTATTGTCAGCTTCCATTCAATAATTCACTTCTCTGAATCTAGAGAGTGCTAGGTCAAACGTGTGGTCTGAGAAGCATTCTTTGTTGACCACCTTCATCGCCTCATTGTATAGGATTGTGCGCCTGTACTTAAGAGAAGTCTCGTCGGATGTCATTGCTCTTCTGTCTCTTCGGTTGAAATCTGGATCTGTTACTGTATCTTTTGTGTACCTCTGGAGTATATATCGCTCTGGTATTTTGTCCAGCCTCAGGTGTTCAAACACGGATATGCCGTGTTGGCAAAACAATCCTGCATTGGTAAGTCCAAAATAATTAATTGGACTCCAGTAGTAATAGATATATACTTCTAGATAAATACAACTATCAACAAACATGCCATAAATTCCTTGTGTTTCCAGTAGCATATAAAAACACAGAAGTGTATAATTGTCGTGACTTAAATATAGATTTTATAAAGAGGTGAAGTAGAAAAAATTTCTTCGTTATATTTTTATCAAGTGAACTTCCAAAAAAGCACACAAATATGTGAACTCAGAAAACTACATAGTGAAGATTAAAGGATTTTGTACCTGTGTGTTCCGAAAGCTTGCACTCGCACTTAAATCTCCCTTTAACCTCATCTACCAATACATGAAATTTATGACTGGACCAAGCGAACTCTCTACTTTGGTTGAAGTGGTGCACAAGATTGTTCATTGCATTTTACTGAGAAGTTTTGATGCGGAAAGCAGTGCTATGGTATTGGTTTTCCCGAAACACAGAGTAAACTGCCCTTGTGTATTTTTTATACACTTGCGCCTCAAAACCATACCGGGTTGCTGTTTTTTCTCGCCCTGTGCATACTAAAAAAATAATCAATTGAATAGTCATATTTTTCCAGTTCTGAACTTCAAGTTTATTTTTATTTTGTTTCAAATGGGAACTTTACAAGCATTTTTCTCCCCCTCCCCCAAATATATAAAAGTGAACTACTGTAATTTTTATGTATGGACTTCCATTGTATCAAGTAGGAACTTCCAAGTAAGTTATAGTCTACTTTATATTTTTTTCCCCACAATAAATCTTTTTTTCACCTTCCTACATAATGTTAAACTGAACTTCCAGGTATTCCCACATGTATGTAAACCAGATGTGAATGAATATAGTTTTCTGCCAATGAAACCATCATCTTCAGAAAAAAATAGCAAAATACTTACCATACATGCAATTGTCTCTGCGTTCTCCGTCCCATGCCTCGTGTTTATGCAATTGTTCACCTGTTGGACAAAAATGTGTTGATCATGACGTTCATTTACAAATCCTCTCTTCAATACATTATTCATTCTCTCACTTCTTTGCGTGGCTGGCATACGTGCACAAAATACTTCCTTCCAGTATGCTGATACCCAACTTTTTCTCTCTACCCACAAATTGATCATCATGTTGATATCGTATAGACTGTACGTGTCCATCAACTCATGCCAAGCTCCTGCAAATTCTCCCAGCATCAGCGGATGATTCAAAACTTCTTCCAACTGCCCCTTTAGTCCGGGGAACAATTTGTAAAGCTTCCCCCAAAGGATCCTTATGCTTTATCATAATATGCCATTTGCATAATTTATGTAGAGAACATTTCAGTATCGCCTTTACTGCACGCGCAATCGACGGGCATTGATCCGCAGGTCAAAATTTTATTTTTATGAGAGCTGCAAGACTTGAGTATTCTTTTTTCTTTTTCTTTATCTTCTACTCTTTGTTGGTAAAAAGACATTACCTGTTAGTATGCACAGTGGTTGTTTCCCTCGCATCCACGTAAAAAAGTACTAAAACCCCACTTGAAAGAATCAATGGTCTTGTCACCCATCAGTGCGACGCCAAATATGCAGAATTGCAAGTGGTTGTTCATTCCGGCAAACACTGCGAGTGGCATGTGATGTACATTTGTTTTATACTTTGTATCAAACGTTATGCAGTCACCAAAATCTGCATATGCAGCTTGGCATCTTGCGTTGAACCAGAAAATATTATTTATCCTGTCCTCGTCATCAAGCTGGTCGTCGTAGAAGAAGTTCTCATTCTCCTCCATATCCTTAGAAAACTTAAAAAAATTCGGCACTACGCCTTTGTTGTCCTTGCGTGCAACTGTTTCTTTCCTACCAAATGAAAATTCTCATAGACATTACTATGCATATTTTGTACAGTAAAATGTTTGGGTTATGTAGACAATAACATTTTTGTTTCCACGTACATGTTTAGCACATCTTTATCATAGAAAGGTAGGTTGCCTTGCCCATTATGCAGCTTTTATAGTATTGCCATGATATTAACATGCTTCATGCTACTGGAATGGAGATCCTTTATGTAGGCTTTAAGAGTTGTGTCAACCTTATTGTGTGAATGCATTAAAACAAGCATTGATGGGCTCAAGATCAGGGGATGGTTGTGTTGTAGTTCAATAGGTTTCACCACACGTGTACCATCAGCCCTTTCCTTAAATTGTATAAATGCTTTGCATCCAGTTCTTCTTCTTTGCTTTTCACGATGTCGGTCACCATCAGCAACACAAGTCTTGTGTTTGCCTTCTCGCACGCATTGCAAATATCGTCTGGTTTTGTTCTTTTGTCCTTTTTATGCCAAAACATAAGTGCTTAGCATACGTGTTGTAAAACTCATATGGCGCCGAATATGAGCCAAACTCTTGCCCAATCAGCGGTGTGAGATCTGTTGGAAGCTCTGGCGCCTGCATGTATTTTTGTCATAGGTTATCATCAGTGTGAATTTGCTCTTTCTCTTTTTTGAAGCTATAAACCAAATGCTAAGAATTTACCCACAAGAGTAGCAGAAAACTTACATGTGTGTACTTGCGATCCTTCGTAGGGGTTTCTTCCTTATGTGGTTTTATTGGGCATGGCGGGTTGACAATCGGGACATGACACTGAGGATCTATGGGAGGCATGTGACTCGATGTTGCTTTGCTCTCATCTAACTTGTCCCCCTGGGAGTCTATACCTAGCGTTTTTTTTGGGATGCTTCTTGGACGAGATAGGTTTACGAACTTCAGATCCTGCATCAGTGGACTTCAGTACACAGTCATTCTGTTGTAGACAAACTTCCTTACTTTCTTCAGAAAAGCCCCGACCACTGACATCGCCAGCATGCGGATTAACCTTCTGAACACTGATCTGCACTAATCTTCGAGGTTGGCGGTTCACAGAATTTGAGATAAATATTTGCTCGTTGCACACAATTGGAGATCATGGAGACTTTGGCGGACCTCACCAGCTCATTATTTCTTCTTCTTCCATCTGTTTGATGCAGGCCTAGGTTTCTTGTTTGTTACCTACACCAACAAGTTTGATTTATTTCTGTTGCTCTTCATTTTTACTCCATGGTCATCAACACTGCCAGCTCTCACAACATCAACACTGGATCCCCCCACTCCCATAAAGTGGTTTTGCTGTTCATACTTATTCACCAAAGGTAGTGTACTGGACGAGAGCAACACCTTTCTTTGAATATCATGTCAGGTAAGTCGCCACACAGGATTAGCAACTGCCAATGGTTCATCATAGTGCATTGGAGATTCTAGATTTACCTTTGATTCAGACCAGTATTTTATTTCGCGTTGCAATTCTGCACATATTTGTTCAGTGTTTGGTGTTGTTTGCAATTCAGTTTGAACATTGCAACCTGATGTCTCTTTGTCAGAACCTTTACCATGTCTCAAGACCTACAATATTGATTTTCTATTTTCTCAAAACCAAATATATATATATATATATATATATATAATTTGAAGTACCTTTTTTAAATAAGTTCTACTGAACAACTTGCACATTTTTTAACATAGTTTAATATTTTCATCTTCGCGAAAAAACCAATAAAACATGTACATGATCGCACCATATATTTAACTGCACTTCATCTTGTTTTTTAAAAAACAGTGTGTTTCATCATGTTTTTTCTACACAAGTGGACTTCATTAGTTTATTCTAAGACAAGTGAACTTCACAGACGAACTTTCATAAGTTTTGAACTAGTGGACTTTAAAGAACAAGTGAACTTCAAAAAACAAGTGAACTTCATTGTTTTTTCCTAATGCAGGTTAATTTAACCGCACAATATAAGTGAACTTCACAGTATTGGACTAGTGGACTTCAACAAAAATTCACAATATCATACTAGTGGACTTCAAACAAAAACTTAGCAAATGAAAGGTCTAGTAAATTTCACCGTTTAGGACTAGTGAACTTCAACAAAACTCCTAAGAAAACCGACAGGACCAGTGAACTTCACCGCGCAATATAAGTGAACTTCAACGTATGGGTCTAGTCGACTTTAACAACACTTTTCGGTACTACCGAACTTCAATGTATTAGCCTAGTGAACTTCAACCGTATAGTGTTCTTTTGGGGGGTAATTGTCAAGACTCTGTTTCTGTCAAGCTATATTCAGTTAAATCTTCAGACAACGCCTCGTCGACCTACCGCACGATTACTTGGCAACGGCTCAGATGACTCCAAGCGCTCCTGTAGCATTGTCGACAACGAACACCTTTACAGCTCATCGGGTTCTTCCTCAACTGCTCTCTCGCTTGTCGTCTTCCTCTGGCTCCTGCCTATATGTAACCACCACGGTGGAGCGTCAATTTCATCTCTTCTTGTTAGGGTTTCCCCCTTGTAGCCGCCTCTGTTCGAGGTCGGTTTTCCTCTTCTGTACCGCACCTCTGTAATTCGCTACTGGAACCTCTTCGGTGCAGTTAATTACTGAATTTCCAAGCCTACGTGCTGTGTGTGTTCTCGTAAAACCCCTTGTGATCGTACTGTGACTTAACAGGGGGGAGTGGCGTGGGTTCAAACCTCTGCATCTGCCAGGGCTAGCATCTTTGATGTCGAATTTCCGTCGAGCGGACCAGTTCGTTGGCCAATTGGAGCCGTCTTGTTGGGGTAGTCGCCGCCTCTGCATCGCCCTCCCTCGCGGCGGCCCGCACCTCCCGCTCGCTCGGCTGCAGCGTCGACCTGCAGGAGGCGCTCGTGTTGGGGTAGTCGTCGCCTCCACCACGCCCTTCCTTGCGGCGGTCCCCGTCACCCACTCGCTCAGCTGCGGCGTCGACCTGCAGAAGGTGGTCGTGTTGGGGTAGTTACCGCCTCCACCGCGCCCTCCCTCTTTGCGGCCCCCGCTGCCGCTTGCTCGGCCGCGGCGTCGAGTTGTAGAAGGTGGTCATGTGGGGGTAGTCAACGCCTCCACCGGGATCTCCCTCTTGGCCGCGTCGTCGAGTTCCAGGTAGGAGGCAGGTTTCTATCGAGTCTATCTGCGTGTTTGGACGAAAACACACATGTGACTTTTAAGAGGTGGGATCAGTTTCGGTCGGAAGTTCATTTGGAGCACGGTTTCGGTACATGTCCGGTGGGACAACATATCCAGCGATGCGTGATAGCTGCTCCAGCGCGGCGGCAGAAATTGCAATTGCAGACACGCCATCTTTGCCCCGTTTGTAGCGCGCGCGCACAGAGCGCAAATGCAGCCGCTCGAAAACGAGGCGCGCGTCCAGCCGGCGCTCAAACATAGCAAAATGCATAAAATTTCAAATATAGTTTTGCCTCGACAGTCTACAAAACAACAACATGGTTCAAATAGGTAAAACTCATCAAAGTTCGTAGCCTCCATAGTATACGAACAAGCACACACGATAACTTATTCTTCTTCTTCTTCATTGGCATCATCATCATCATCGCCATCTTCCTCTTCTTAATCGTCGACGGTGTCACTCGAAGAAGGCATTTGGGACATCAAGGAAGTCATGAATGTACCCGGTTGTGGTGTGCTCCCATCGCTTGGTCCTCCCATACTTGCTCCAATGCCACCAAGTGGAGGTGCTCCCATGGCACCAAAGCCCCCAAGTGGAGGTGCTCCCATGCCTCCAAAGCCCCCCAAGTGGAGGTGCTCCCATGCCACCAAAGGCTTCATATGCCATGGTACTCGCCCTTTTTGAGCTAGGATCTCTTCACGGCAAAGCTTGACATATTCTTTTTGCTCAGCGTCAAGTTTGGACATGTCAAGGAAGATGAAGCTCCTCTCATACTCTTGACGGCGAGTAGCTTCCTCCATTTGAATCTTCTTTTACTCCACCGCCACCCTCCTCTCCTTCGCCTCCACCTCCACCCTCCTTGCCTCCGAAAAATGTCGCCGTTTCATTTCTTGTACTTCTCTCCTCGTTTGCTTCCAATCTTGCGGTCATCATTGCTTTCATGTGTGACTCGATTGGACCCTCACCGCCCTCTTCTTGTTCTCCTTCTATTGCTTTCTTCCAGGTGGCCTCTTTGGCGGGACAACCGAGTTTGGAGTGGGGCTTCGGTTGCCTTCCTCACCACTTGATACATCATCTTATCTCCACCTTCTAGTTGCTTGATCTTCTTTGCTTCAATCTTGCGAATAGCCGGTGAAAGTGCAATTTCGATATCTCGATGTTTTGTGTGTTTGTTAACAACATAAAGAAGTTACTAACCGTATGTGCTATTTTCTCAAAGGATTTGGTCTTAAATCAGCACATATACGGTGTCAAAGAAATGGTGAAGAAATTGAAGATCAACGGATTTTCTCTGGCCTGAAAAAGAGCTTCTAGGTGAAGCCCGGAATTATTGCGGACCAGCCCGGAATTATTCCGGGACATTCCGGCCACAACGGGAAAATGCTCTGTTGCAATCCGGAATATTCCGGGTGATTCCGGGTGCCGGAATTATTCCGGGCCATTCCGGCCACAACGGGAAAATGTTCTGTTGCAATCCGGAATTATTCCGGACCATTCCGGACCAATCCGGAGCAGCTCGGAATCATTCCGACCTGAACGCGAAAATATCTGTTGGTATCCGGATTGCTCCGGAATTATTCTGGCCTCCGGAATTATTCCGGGCCATTCCGGCCTGGTCGCAAATGGGCAGAAAAACGGCTAGTTTTAAGTGAGGACTATAAATAGGCCATCTCTTTCTTCTCCAAGGGTTAGCTCCACCAGCATTGAAGACTCCATTGATTGATCTCACCCACCAAGCTAGATCTCCCTCCTCCTCCACCCAAACTTGTTGAAACTTTGAGGATTGAAGGAGAAGCCCCGGATCTACATCTTCACCAACCGGTTTTCCATTTCCCCCTCATTAGCTTGAGGTATCTTGGCCTAGGGTTTCCTCTTGTGGAGAACCTAGGATTCTTGCTACTCTTGGTGATTTGTGATTGTTGGGAGCCCCCAATTAAGTTGTGGGTGTGTGCCCCAAGAGAGTTTGTAAAGGATTCGATCCCCGCCTCAAAGGGGTTCAATAGTGGAAGGTGAACTAGGCCTTTGTGGCGGAGTTCATCGGAGAATAGGGTGAGGACTTTGTGGCGTTGAGTAGGCCTTCGTGGCGAGCTCACACCCCTCCAACGAGACGTACTCCCTTAACAAGGAGGAACTCGGGAATACATCGTGTCTCCATGTGCTTCCATCGGTTACCTCGTTACCTTACTCTTTACTTACTTGTATTTGTAGCATTTATTGTAGTACTTGTTGTATTAAGTGTTGTCCTAGTTGCATTAATTAGTTGTCTTGCCATATAGGTAAATTCACCATTAGTTGCACTATCTAGAGAATTTACCTTTGTGTCAAGCCTAAACTTTAGGAAAAATTAAAATTGGTCGTAGCACCTATTCACCCCCGCTCTAGGTGCTCATACTTTACTTTCAATTGGTATCAGAGCCTCGGCTCTTCTATCGGGCTTAACCGCCTAAGAGTTTTAGTATGGGAGAAGATTTGGACACCGAACGTCCGTGGCTAGTGTGTCCATGGATGATCTCAATGAGTTGAGAAAGTCATTGACCTCATCCATAGATACCAAGTTTGATGAGTTGCGCCAAGTCTTAGCGCAACTCCTCAAAGCCAAAGGACCGGAGGTAGCCGAATCTACTCCTCCGGAAACTAATCCGGAGGGCACCAAGAAAGGGGTAGATGGTGATCCATCTAAAATTGCTTCCGCCTAAAACTCCACTAAGACGGGTACGGAAGGAAGCGTAGAATTTCACGCCGTTCCCGGAAGTTATTCTCCCGATCCTCCTGTTCCCCATCCTCATATAATCCCTAGAGGAGATCCACCAAAAATTGATGCTTTTTCTTTTCGTGAATGGCAATATTACATGGAGACTCACTTGAACTCTTCTTGTATAGATCTTTGGAGGATCACTCGTGATGGATACAAGCCATTTGATCCCAAGAACTTAACAAGAAGAGAAGCCGTAGATTGCCAACTCAACTACACCGCTTTGTCCATTCTTCAACAAGCCGTGGGTCCTAACCACATGCCGCATCTTCAACAATATTCCACCGCCAAGGAAACATGGGACGCTCTTGTCGTCATGTTTGTGGGCAATGAGAGCATGCAAAGGAATAGATATGATGCCTTGACCAATGAGGCCGAAGGGTTCTATATGCATGATGGAGAGGATCATGTGGACATGTACCGGAGACTCAAGACTTTTGCCACCGCCTTCTCAAATGTTGGTGCCAAGTACATTGATGATGCATGGATCAAGAGGAAGTACATGATTGCCATAATGCCATTTGAGGGCGCGGACATGAAGAGCATTCAAGGAAGACATGATTTCTCTTCCATGACCTCAACTCAAGTAATGCAAGAAATGTGCTCGTATAAAGTGCAAACCAAGAATGCTCTTGACAACCGAGCTAGGGCCATTGGAATGGACCAAGGAGCATCCGTTGCTTTGAAGGCCAAAGTTGTGTAAAGAGAGGTTGAGTATGAAGAAGAAGGAGAAGAGGCGTTGCCTCCTTTGAAGGAACAAGACTATGATCCCGTTCTAAAGGATCTCATTGCTCTCACCGTGCAAAAGTTTTGGAGAAATCCTCCAAAGGGCAAGATATTTGTTGAGGAAAAGACAAGGTCTCGCTATGGCAATGATGGGGCTCAAAAAGTGAGGTCTTGCTTCAATTGTCAAGATAAGCACCATTTCATTGCGGAGTGTCCCTATGAGAATAGAGAGCTCCATAGTGGCAAGCTCATTCGCAAGGACAAGTCCAAGGTTGAGTACAAGAAACCTCATTTCAAGAAGAAGCCATTCAACAAGAAGTCTCCCACCAAGTTTGTGCTATTGACTCAAGAGGAGTATGATTCCGGAGTGATGAAGAAGAAGAAACCACAAGTAAAGTGGCCGCTCTTGCTATTGCCTCTATTCCATCATCTTCATCTCTCTTTGAATCCCCCAATGACGATCTTCCTCAACGAAATGCCAAGTGCTTCATGGCTAAGGCCACGAAGGTATCACCTTCTTCCAACTCTAAGACCCCTAGTGAACTAGAACATCGTGCCAGTCTTAGAATAGAAGAGGAGAGGGTCTCCTTGGAATGTTTTATGTCTAACATGTAAGGGAGACCAAGAAGTACGTTGAGTATCTCATGAGGCAATTGGGAGAGGCCCAAGATGCTCTTGAGAAGAAAGGTGAGGTTGAAAGAAGGGATGCAGATGAAATTGCATCCCTCTCTATGACTCTTGAGGAAGAGCATGATGGTAGAGTTTCTCTAGAGGATGAACTTGAATATATTGAATTAACTCATAATGAACTTGTCTCTAACATCACTAAGGAACATGATCTTGCTATTGCTAAATATAAAAAGGCTAAAAAGGATAAGGTCGAGTTTGGGGTTGGTCATGGTAAACTAACCGAGGAGTTTGAAAAGCTAATCGAGGCTCACAAAGCTTTGGAAAGCCAACACTCGTCCCTCAAAGAGTTGCATGAACAACTTCAAACTCAACTTAATCAAAATAACAATCCTAGCACCTCTACTTATTCTTGTGATCATGCAAATATTATTGAGGAAATGCTAGGTTGAAGGATGAGCTAGCAAGGCTCAAGGGAAAAGGCCCTCAAGTTGAGAAGGTTGTGACTCCTTCCCCACAAGTGGTTGCCCTGAGCTCTAATGTGGTCATTGCTAGACCACGATTGAGTGCTCCAAGGCAACAAGTGGGTAAGAAAGGTCTAGGCTATGTTGCCAAGAAGAAGAACAAGAACAAGAAAAACAAGAAGAAGACCAACAATGGTGCTTCGGGTGGTATTGTCATTAGGGACAACACTACTCCTAGCACACCCGCTCAAGCAAACAATATTGCCTAGAGTAGTAGTGTCATGAGGGACAACACTACTCGTAGCACCTCCGCAGGAACTAACAATCCACACAATTTCTTATATGTTGATTATTATGGTGTTGTTCAAGCTAAATATGTTGGTCCTATTGAGGGTTTCATTGACTATACTATTTGGGTTCCAAAGACCCTTGTTGCTAACATGAAGGGACCCTCCTCGGGTCCTAACTCTAGTCAATGATCTCTTGCAGGACTATGCTTCCGGTGGGACTAAATGGATAATTGATAGTGGATGCTGTTGGATCGCGTAGAGATAAACGAAAAATTTCCTACGCGGTACTTCCAAGATCTAGCCGAGGTAGAAGGCCACGAGTATTTCCACTAGACGCGCAGGTGCGGATTATCGATGCAGCGCGTTAGGGCAGTGCAGTCCTATGATCCAATCCAGCTGATCCGATCCCTCGAACGTCGAAGTGCTGAACGTACATCACCTCTGCCGGTATCCACACGTACGAGGAGGAGCTCCGACGGCGGACTGCTAGATCCGGTGCGACGGCTGGACTGAGTGGGGCTAGGGTTCCCAACGCATGGGAGAGTGGACTAACGTGCCCGCTAGGCAACCTGCGCCCCTCTTTATATAGCGTATGGTAATGGGCTTCACAGCACTTGTGGCCCATTCCCTCTGTGAGTCCGACTCACAAAATCAGTCCATTTCCGGTTCGGGTCCAACCCGACCAATACTTGCTCCCGCTCTTAAGTGTGCGACCCTGCAGGCTCATGGCGACTTAGACGATTGGAGTCCAACTCCCAATCGATCAATCGGTAGCGGCTCCTAGCAGAACGTGCCGACTCCCAAGTACCATTGAGTCATGACGACATACCTTTCAATGTGATATTCATCTTAGTCCCTTTTGCCTCACGATATACCTTGTCGAGCTATAGGCGATTTATCGGCATCCCTTAAATAGCTCAACTCTCTTCTCGATCTGTGACATGTGATTCATCTGACTAACTCTTAGTCAACCGACACAGTCAACACTTAACTGAGTCGCACATGGCCATGCTTCCTGAATCATATCACTCGAGAGGGCCCAGAGAATATCTCTCCATTCGGAGGGGCAAAATCCCATCTTGATTATCCACATCACGCAGCTTGCTTCTCATTCGACCCGAACTCTGCCTTTATAGTTGCCTTGTCACAGAACAACGTTTGACAGAACCTAAGTCGGTGATCCACAACTCGGATTGTGCGACAACCTCAGGTCTAAGGATTACATTGATTGAGACATGCAAATGACGACTTGCTCGTTGCATCTCAATGTGGGTCAGTCCGACTTGCTAAACTCTTTAGTCAAGTCCGTGAACGTTGGAATGACATCACCATGCCCATGACAAGTGGAACCGTGTCATCAGCCACACTCACATTAGTGTAGGGTGTGTGTCCAGCACAACCTTAATGACCAAGGACAGTTTAGTATGAACAACATGAATACATAGTTCCACAATCGAATCACATATTCAATGATATATATCAGATGTTCAACACAAGGACAACTTAATAACTTTATGAATACAGTGGGAATTACATCATACATGATTGCCTCTAGGGCATATTCCCAACAGATGCACTAGCCATATGACCGGAAGCAAAGAACTTGTGACGGAGTTGCGCCCAAATGACATACAAGCAACCGTCACTTATGGAGACGCGTCCTCGTCTAAGGTATCCGGATTCGGCATGGTTGTGGTCGCTCCCGATATCACTATCCTGAACGTCATGCTTGCCGAATCCCTTGGTTACAATTTACTTTCCGTCTGCTCTCTTGGAAAGATGGGTTTCTCCGTCTTTTTTGATGTTGATATTGTGGTCCTTTTGAGGAGCAAGACTCTTGACGTCGCTTACGTGGGACATGTTGAAAATGAGTTGTTTGTGGTGGACTTTTCGAAGTCTACCAACACTCAAGCAATGTGTCTTTTCGGAAAGGCGGACTTGGGATGGTTGTGGCATCGCCGCCTATCCCATGTCAACATGAGAACTTTGCAAAGTCTTCACAAAGGTGGCCTTATTGTCGGACTAAAAGAAAATGTTTCCTTTGCAAAGGATCGCGTTTGTAGGTCGTGTGTTGAAGGAAAGATGCATGACAAGGTGCACAAGGCCAAGACTATTATTTCATCAAAGAGGATCTTGGAGCTTCTCCATGTTGATCTCTTTGGTGCCGTGCCCGAGGCAAGTCTTGGTGGCAAGAAGTATTGCTTGGTGATTGTCGATGATTATTCAAGATACACTTGGGTTTATTTCTTCAAGTGCAAGAGTGAAACTCAACAAACCATCATCAACTTATCCAACAAAGTGCAACATCAACACAATGTGCAAATCATGGCTATTAGGAGTGATAATGGTTCGGAGTTCAAGAACTACACTTTGAATGAATTCCTTAGTGAAGAAGGCATTCATCATCAGTACTCCACCACTTACACTCCTCAACAAAATGGTGTTGCCGAAAGGAAGAATCGCACCCTCTTGGATATGGCAAGGACCATGTTGGCGGAGTAATCTTCTCCTCAATATTTATGGGCCGAGGCCATACCCACCGCATGCCACTCCTCCAACCGCCTCTACATCCGCAAAGGCTTGGACAAGACTCCATATGAGATCCTCACTGGCAACAAGCCCAACGTCTCCTACTTCCGTGTATTCGGTTGTAAGTGATTTTATTTGATCAAGGGTGTTAGGTTGTCTAAATTTCAATCCAAAACTATTGAGGGTATATTTGTTGGTTACGGTGCCGAATCCCACACTTATAGAGTCTTTGACAAAGCCTCACGGATTGCCATAGAATCTTGTAGTGTGGCCTTCGAGGAAAATGATGGCTCCCAAGTGGCGCAATTTCATGTTTTTAATGTAGATGTTGAAATACCTCAAGAAGCCATAGGAAGGATGGGTGTGGGATTTTTACGCCCCATTGAGGGACACCTTATGGCGACTCGAGAAGGACTATGCTATACTCAAGTGAAGCCCTCCTCTACAATAGAAGAACAAGCCAAGGAACCAAGTGTTACACCTAACCAAGAACATGTTCAATACCCTCCTCTCATTGACCAAGACACTATGCAAGTCGTACCCACTCCTACTACTAATGCGAGTCAAGGTCAAGGCCAAGATCCACCATCATCTTCATCCTCTCCTCAAGTTGAAGCAAGTGTTGAAGATATTGTTGTTGATGATGATGATGATGATGATCAAGGCCAAGTTTGTCAAGATGGGGACCCAAATGATCAAGATGATCAAGTGATTCCTCCGCGCAATAATGCAGAGATCGAAGCCCGTCGTGTCAAAAGGATAAGAAGAGCTTTGAAGCATATTGATGCCCAAGACAACAAGGTCTTGGAGGATATGCAAGCTAGAAGATCCACAAGAAGGCAATTGGCACATTTTAGTGAGAATCAAGCTCATATCTCTATGGTGGAGCCTAAGAAAGTGTTTGAAGCTCTTGAGGACTCCGATTGGGTTGAAGCTATGCATGATGAGCTCAATAACTTTGAGCTCATCAAAGTTTGGAGATTGGTTGAGAAGCCCAAAGATTGCCACAATGTTATTGGCACTAAGTGGATTTTCAAGAACAAGAAAGATGATCATGGCATTGTCATAAGAAACAAGGCAAGATTGTTGCTCAAGGTTACACTCAAGTTGAAGGCATTGACTATGATGAAACCTACGCACCCGTGGCTCGCCTTGAGTCCATCCGTATCCTCCTTGCTTATGCATCTACTCATAATTTCAAATTGCAACAAATGGATGTGAAAAGTGCTTTCTTGAATGGTCCACTAAAATATGAGGTATATGTTAAGCAACCTCCGGGGTTCAAAAATCTCATCTTTCCTAACCACGTTTACAAACTTGACAAGGCTCTCTATGGTCTCAAACAAGCACATCGTGCTTGGTATGAGCAACTTAGGGAGTTGTTAGATGATCGTGGTTTCGAAGTTGGGAAGATTGACCCCACTCTCTTCACCAAGAGAGTAAAGGGAGAGCTTTTCATATGCCAACTATATGTGGACGATATCATCTTTGGCTCAACTAACCAAGCTTTCAATAATGAGTTCTCTAAGCTTATGACTGACAGGTTTGAGATGTCTATGATGGGTGAGTTTAAATTCTTCCTTGGCTTTGAGATCAAGCAATTGGCTCGTGGGACTTTTATTTCTCAAGCCAAGTATACCCAAGATATGATCAAGAGGTTTAATTTCCAAGATGCTAAGATCAAGACATCTCCTATGCAAGTCAAGTGCCACCTATCTTGTAATCCGAAGGGTAAAGATGTGGATCAAAAGTTGTATCGTTCTATGATTGGTTCTTTGCTCTATCTTTGTGCATCTAGGCCCGATATCGTTTTGAGTGTAGGTGTGTGTGCAAGGTATCAAGCGGCTCCTAAGGATAGCCACTTGGTGGCGGTCCATAGGATCTTTCGTTATTTGGTTCATACCCCAAGATTTGGTTTGTGGTATCCAAAGGGGGAACAATTTTCTCTCAAGGGCTACACAGATTCCGATTGGGAGGGTGATCAAGATGATAGGAAGTCTACTTCCGGGGCTTGCCAATTTCTTGGTAGGTCCTTGGTGAGTTGGTCTTCCAAGAAGCAAAATTGTATATCTCTCTCCCCCGCCGAAGCCGAGTATGTAGCCGCCGCAAGTGCTTGCACTCAATTGCTATGGATGAGACAAACTCTCAAGGAGTATGGAGTTCATTTGGATAAGGTGCCTCTTTTGTGTGACAATGAAAGTGCCATCAAGACTGCATACAATCCCGTGCAACATACAAGAACCAAGCACATTGAGATTCGCCACCATTTCATCCGAGACCATGTGGCAAGAGGGGATATTGCACTATCTTATGTGCCCACCAAGGACAATCTTTCGGATATTTTCACGAAGCCACTTGATGATGCAAGATTCTTGTTCTTGAGGAATGAGCTAAATGTCATTGATTCTAGGAGTTTGACTTGAAGATCTTGCACACACCCCTATAGATGAAACGTGTTCGAGTTCAGGTGTAGGCATGGAAATAGGGGGTGTGTTATCCTAACACATTGGGTTCTCCCTCCCCCCATTATGCCCAAAGCAAAAATTCATTGTTATCTCTCTTTTTCTAATGTTGAATTGTGAGCTTCAATGTTGAGTAATGGCAATGCCCCCAAGGTATATCTTCGCGGTTGCATACCATGAACTCTTACATGGTGGCTTAGGCCACCAACCTCTTCTCCTTTGAAGAGCTGGTTCTTAGTTGGATATCTTTTGGTTTATTGTGTTATCCTTCCGAATACTACTTCTCGTTGCTATTTCGATCTTATTTACATTTTCCCGAGAAGTAAGACCAGGAAATCTAACCCCTTTGTGTTTTTGCTCTATTTTGTCCCTCCTATGTTCATCTATGCATATGACTTACTCCACACAAAGTCACATCATTCCTAGCCATTCAAAACCGTCATTTCTGGAATAGTTTGGAGTTTTTCTGGTCTGCCCCGGAATTTTTCCGGCCGAACCCGAAATTATTCCGGCTAGGTCGGATTGTTCCGGAATAATTCCGGCAGCCGAAATTTTTCCGGGCTATTCCGGACGTGCCAGTTTTCCTTATAAATAGCCCCGCACGCACGGGGGCAGTTTCTTTCCACTTTTCCCCTCTCCTCCCGTGCCCTAGACACCAAAATTTGCTGAGTTCGTCCCCGTTGCCCTCAGGGAGGATTGTTTGATCCCTCCTTTGGACAAGGACTCCCCCATGGAAGGTATTGTGATTGGCATCTCATCCTTTTCATTTTGGTTGGTTGTTTTTTGTTCTATATGAAATCTCACCTAGGGTTTGATCTAGATCCGAGTTCTATAAACTTGTTCTTCGTGCTAATCCCTACCTAGATGCCATGGATTCTTAGATCTAGTCTAATCACTTACCAATCTAGACTTAGATCCATATCATATCTTGTGTCACACCCACGATTTCGAGCACTTAGATCCACTCTAGGATCATCTCAGTGGTACCCCTAAATGTTTGGTACAGTTGTTGAGTCAAGTTTTCGAGTTTTTGGGAATTTTCTCCAGTCAGATCGAGGAGCCCGGAATAATTCCGGACGATTCCGACCCAGTCGGAATAATTCCGGGCTCAGCCGGAATGATTCCGGGCCTCGGATTAATTCCGGGCCTCTGGAATTTTCCGGATGCCGCCAGAATTTCGAGAACTTGCACTGTATCAAACCTTTTTGAGTCCCTTTGTTCCCTTTTGGCATATGCACTTATCTTTTGCTATTCCTATATCCTCTATTCACAGGTCCTGGCGCTCGCACTGGTTTGAAGAGGAAGTCCTCTGCCGGGAGGGGTGCTCGTCCTACAAGGGGTCGCACCTCCGGTTCTCATGGAGGGCATCGTGTTGATGATCAGACTAAGAGGGTGCCCGAAGGTGATCTGAAGGCCTGCACCATCCCTCAGTGGAAGCACTTCAAGAGAAAGAACCCGTACCGCTTTGTTGAGGCCACTTGTGAGGATCCTCGCTTCTGGACCAACCTTCAGCTAAAGTGTTGGGAGGATTTCTATTCTGTTCAGAAACCACTTGTCCATGAGCAGAATCAAATTGACATGGACTTCTATCATAGGCACAAAAATGGTGATCTCCGTCATGTGCATGCTTTCCTGTTGAAGATGGGATTGATACCTCTTCTGGATATTGAGTGTGAGTATTTCCCAGACTTGGTTGCTCAGTTCTACTTCACTCTCCATGCCACGGGTGATGCCTCACGTACTATGACTTGGATGTGTGGGGAGCAGAAGATCTCGAGCAACTTGGGTGAGTTTGCTGAGGCACTAGGATACAGGTGGACTGCCACGTATGCTAATCATGGTTTCAAAATTCATGACAACCCAGAGTATGACAACTCTAGCTTGGAATTCTGCTATCCGCCTGATGCTCAGGGCAAGACTAGGCCCTTCAACTCCAACATGTACCCCTACTATAACCTGCTGTCCAAGATCTTCCGTGCCACCATTGTGATCAAGGCTGGTGACTACTCTGCTATTAGGGACTTTATGGTGAACCTCATGTTCCTCACCAGGCCTCAGAACCAGAGGAAGATTGATGTGATGGACTTTGTGTATCGTGAGATTTGCATTGGGGTCATGGAGAAGAGGAAGCCCGCTTTTGGACCACTGATTCAGAGGTTCATTAATGCCAAAGTGGGGATTGAGATCATGGACAACTATCCAGTGGTCAAGGGCAAGAAGATGGTTCCTTCTCTCATTCGTGGTGTGGAGATTCCGGAGTACTCTAGGGCCAAGTCCAAATCACCCATGGCCACTCCTTCTGCTTCCACGAGTGGTACTTCTGAGCGTCCTTCCAGTGGCATTGCAAAGTTCTTCAAGGCAATGTTCAACATGTGCAGTGACACTAGGGCGATTGCCCATGAGGCTAGGGAGTTGGCCAAGGAGACTCGGCGCATTCAGAACACCGACCGCAGAGCTGCTGGGTTTGACGTGCCTGCTGATCCTCCCTCTCTTGCTGCTGCTGACCTTGTTCCCATTGAGATTCCTGAGATCCATGATGATGACTTCTACTTCGGGGTGCCTCCAGCTGATGTTGATGATGAGGAACTGTCTGATGAAGATGACTTCGATACTGCTGGGCTTGGAGGTCGTGATCATGAAGAGGATGAAGAGGAAGATGAAGATGAGCACCGCGGAGGAGATGACTTCGAGTGATCTCTTGGGACGCTAGTTGGACTCATTTTCCCGTTTTGGCGTCTTGATGCCAAAGGGGGAGAATGAGTCCCCATATTAGGATTCCACGGGCTTTGCAAGGGTGGGAGCACGAGTCTTTTGCCTTTTGATTTCGATCTTATAGGCTTGTGCTCCGTTATATTTAGTTTGTTTTCTTTGTTTGCAAACTTCGTTTTATTTGTGTGGAACCTTGTGACGTAATTGTGTCACCCTACCCGTGGTTATGCTACTATTATCATGCTTTCTATTATCTCTATTATTATCTATATGCATGTTGTATGAACTTGTTTAGACGTCTTGGTGTCTAAAACATAGGGGGAGCAAAGCCTATGAAGTGTGTGCCTAACGACACACATCGAGGAAGAACTCCGTCGATTTTTTGGACACCATTTCTTTAGTTCATATTGATTATCCCCGTGAAATCTTTATGTTGTCATCAAACACCAAAAAGGGGGAGATTGAAAGTGTAATTTCGATATCTCGATGTTTTGTGTGTTTGTTAACAACATAAATAAGTTACTAACCGTATGTGCTATTTTGTCAAAGGATTTGGTCTTAAATCAGCACATATACGGTGTCGAAGAAATGGTGAAGAAATCGAAGATCAACGGATTTTCTCTGGCCTGAAAAAGAGCTTCTAAGTGAAGCCCGGAATTATTCCGGACCAGCCCGGAATTATTCCGGGCCATTCCGGCCACAACGGGAAAATGCTCTGTTGCAATCCGGAATATTCCGGGTGATTCCGGGTGCCGGAATTATTCCGGGCCATTCCGGCCACAACGGGAAAATGTTCTGTTGCAATCCGGAATTATTCCGGACCATTCCGTACCAATCCGGAGCAGCCCAGAATCATTCCGACCTGAACGCGAAAATCTCTGTTGGTATCCGGATTGCTCCGGAATTATTCTGGGCTCCGGAATTATTCCGGGCCATTCCGGCCTGGTCGCAAATGGGCAGAAAAACGGCTAGTTTTAAGTTAGGACTAGAAATAGGCCCTCTCTTTCTTCTCCAAGGGTTAGCTCCACCAGCATTGAAGACTCTATTGATTGAGCTCACCGACCAAGCTAGATCTCCCTCCTCCTCCACGCAAACTTGTTGAAACTTTGAGGATTGAAGGAGAAGCCCCGGATCTACATCCTCACCAACCGGTTTTCCTTTCCCCCCTCATTAGCTTGAGGGATCTTGGCCTAGGGTTTCCTCTTGTGGATAACCTAGGCTTCTTGCTACTCTTGGTGATTTTTGATTGTTGGGAGCCCCCAATTAAGTTGTGGGTGTGTGCCCCAAGCGTGTTTGTAAAGGATTCGATCCCCGCCTCAAAGGGGTTCAATAGTGGAAGGTGAACTAGGCCTTTGTGGCGGAGTTCATCGGAGAATAGGGTGAGGACTTTGTGGCGTTGAGTAGGCCTTCGTGGCGAGCTCACACCCCTCCAACGAGACGTACTCCCTTAACAAGGAGGAACTCGGGGAATACATCGTGTCTCCGTGTGCTTCCATCGGTTACCTCGTTCCCTTACTCTTTACTTACTTGTACTTGAAGCATTTATTGTAGTACTTGTTGTATTAAATGTTGTCCTAGTTGCATTAATTGCTTGTCTTGCAATATAGGTAAATTCACCATTAGTTGCACTATCTAGAGAATTTACCTTTGTGTCAAGCCTAAACTTTAAGAAAAATTAAAATTGGTCGGAGCACCTATTCACCCCCCTCTAGGTGCCCATACTTTACTTTCAGCCGGATAAGCCCTCCACTTCTCCTCATTCTCTAGATCCGTATATGCATGATGCAAGGTGAATGGCTTTCCATGGCATATTTTCCCTTTCTTGTTCTTCTTGCCCGCTCCCTTGTATAGGTTTTATGCAATGTTAGCCTACAAACAAGAAGAGGAAAGTTAAGCAAGGTAGCCAAGAGAATGCAAGATCATAGAATGCAAGATCATAGAAATTTGCCCTATCAACATCGTTGCTGTCCTCCGCGCGCGGTCCTTGAGCCGGGCGCCGGCGGTGGACGGCCGTCTCCCGAGTTCATCCGCGACGCCATGAACATCCCTCGCGCAACGCCTTGTCCGGCGGCGGCGGTGCTAGGGTTAGCGAAACTGGCGCCGTACGGGGGCGTTGGTGGCGCGCCGGAGTAGTTCACCATCGTCGACGGCGAGTAGGGAGGGGCAGCGGCGAGCACGCGCAGAGATTTCCGCTCGGCGGTTGGGATTCCCGGGTGCTGTCGCCTTGTCGCGCGCGCTGTACGGGGAGCTGAAAATTACCAGCGCGGGTTGGGGATTTTGGCTGCGCGCTCTAATTTTTTCGCGTGCGCCCCCTATCGCGCGACTGCTGGAGCATGCCGCGCTAGCCAGCGCGCTGTATAACTGACCGTTTTTCGCGCGACTGCTGGAGATGCTCTTAGGGGCGGCTCCTGCGTCAATGTCACATCCCAATTTTGGAATACCTGTTAACACAGTTGTTTTGCTAATTGCTTTACTAATAAACCGTGGTTGTGTTTGTTTGTGGTTGTTTAAGTGCAACTAAACAAACTAATTATATAAACTTGCAAACTTAAAAGGATAGCAAAGCAGTGAACTAAAAATATTCAACATATTGTTCCAATGACCTTGGCAATATTTTCTAAAGTAAATATTGATCAAAGAGTTTTACAAAACTATCTTATGAATCCAATACTTGTTGAATATTATTACAAGGCCTAAATTAAGAAAGAGGAAAACACTTAATAAATTTCCATAAAGGATTATCAGAAAAAGAGGCATTCTTAAATGCTTCACCAAAATATTATCAAATGTTTTTCCAACCTTGCAAGATTAAAAACAATAGTATTAGAGAGCATTTGCTTGCTATCTCTAGTCACATAAATATTTTGGCAAAGCATTGCTAAAGAAAAGCCAAGTGCTTTATTAAATAGAAATTCCAATATTTCTAGAAACAGAAAACTAAAACAAGTTACTATTGGAAACTTTCCTCAAATGAGCTGAAATTCATACCATTGCTTCCTTATATCAAATAAGGAACACACACAAGAGGAGACCAAAAATTGAATCCATTAAAGTCCTGAAAACATGGTTTTTCTCCACAGCAACATTTGGGATTTTGAACAAGTTTGTTCTACAAACTTTTTCCAAATGCCATTAAATAAATACCACATGCTCTACAGCATAAATAAGTATGAAAACCAAAAGGGCATAAGTTTTTGAATAATTTAAGTTGCCAAAAACCCCTGTTTTCTTGACAGCACCTTTTTGAAATTTGAACAAGTTTGTTCTATGAAGTAACTCTAAATGACTTGAATTTTCTACCACATAAGTAACACATCAAATAAGGAATGTGTGCCAACAATTATCATTTTTGGAAGCTCCTAAGTAGGTTAATAAATTCAATGTCCATTTATGTAAGAATTCAAGTTTGAACAACTTTGAATTATCAAGTTTATCTAATTGAGCCAATTTTCACATAGGTTGTGTATCTTAACTAATTAGAATTTTGGGCAAAAGGATTTAAAATTTAAACCTTGTTTGCTTAGTGAAAACATCCTTTTTCAGAGAAGAGAAGGACCTAGTTGTAAATTTTCAGGGACCAATGTGTAATCCGAGTCACACCATCTTCAACCTCTAGCCTCTCTGTAGAGTACAGGAGACCTATGCCCATTGCTTCGATTGGAAGCAATTCGAGGGGATAAAGAGGCCCCCCATGTGGTATGTCTCCCACATGCCCCCTCTCTCTCCCCCTTGAGCATTCCCTTCCCTCTCTCTCTCTAATTAGCCCCAACCCGAAACCCTAGCTCGAGCTCCACGTCGATTCGGCCTAATGGGTGCACGCCGCCGGAAGCCGTTGAGCTCTAACTCTCCGCCTTGTCGCGCTGACCCTCCCTGCAAAAGGAATCGGGCCGGAAGGGCTCGAGGTCGCCGCGCCGTCCGTTTTCTTCCACGGCTCCGGGAGCGCTCCGGCGAGCCATTGCCGCCGCCACGAGCCTCCTCCTCCGTCACCGAGTGTCCCCACGTGTTCACGGTGAGCAAGGCAACCCCCGCCGCTCTTTTTCCCCCTCCCTAACCCCCTAGAACGCCGCCGAGTCATGGCCGTGGTCCGGCCGCCGCCGCGTCGCCGTTGCCGCCGCACTCCGGCCACTCCCAGGAAACGAAGGTGTCTTATTTTGGTAGCCCACGTCGAGACGAACTCGTAGACGTTTTATTTTTGCAAAATGGTGCACAGACGCGACAGGTTCGTGTTCGCCGGAGACGTCCCGCCGGCGGGCTGACGTCGCGCTTGCGTCACGCCGACGCCAGCGTGCGCTGACCCCGCGCGGTAGGGTCAAACTGGCAGCTGGGCCTCGCCTCTGCGCGCGTGGCAGCCACCGTGGCCCCTGGCCCGCGGGTCAGTGGCATCGGGTGGATTTGCCCGCGGTGAGAAACAGATCTGGCCGGCCCAGATCCAGATCTGGCCCAACAACAATTTTTTTTCCAATTTCTTTTTCACAGAATTGTACCTGGTTACTTTTGGACTTAAAAGGCAACCTAAAAGATGTTTTTGGCCACACTAAAATTCACAGTGGTACCTCAACTAAATCTAAACCACCTCCAACTTGTAGATCTACATTTGGATGCATATTTTAAGAATTAAAAATGATTTGGTAACAGGTACCAGAAACACCAAAATTAGCACCATTTTTATTTTACAACTCAGAATGAAGTGAGGCCAATTGCATTGGAAAGCCCTTGAAATTTCCTAACAGGAGCATTTAACCTCGTTTCCAAATTCATTGTATTTTTGAAATGGAATGCAATTTGGTAAAACACCAGAGAGCACTTTGGTGATTTTATAAAATAATTAAAAATGTTTTTTGATGCAAACCAAATTGGATGGTCTTGTATATGTTTAGGGCTATCCAAACCTATATGGGTTTAATTTTTAGAGCATCCTAGAAAATTTGGTGGACAGATCTTTGTTTTGCATATTTCTGCCATTTTGGCATTTTAGTTAATTAATTTGTGTGATGATATTTTTGTGTTGCAATATTGTTTTCTAGCATGTAAAAGTTGTGTGAACTTGCTTTATAAGTGTTACTTAACTATTTTAGCATGTTAGAATGTGTGGACTTGAGTGGAGAAGAAATATGATATTTGTTAGTAGCATATGTTTATCACTAGTGTATAGTTGCATATAATTTTTGAATGATTAATTTGTGTGCAAGTGATTGAATTGTTGTGTTGAGATATTAGATTCAGTACCATGTTGGTACTGATATTTTGTTGGTATCACCTCTGCTAGCTTGCATTTGAGTTGGTATAAAAGCATGAGTAGCTTAATCATTACTATGAGAATGTTATGGAAAAATTCCCTCATGTGTGGAATTTTTGACATAATCATTTGTGATTGTGTAGCCACATATTTTTGTTTTGTGTTCATAGGACCAGTAGCTTTTTGATGATGTTGTTATGAGTACTTGACCCCTAAAGTTTTCACTTGTGTGAAAACAATAGCATGAGTAGCATTGCCTTGCTTATTTAAGCACCCTATTATTTTCTGCTATTATTGTTATTTGCACTAGGTGCTAGTTTAGGTTTTTGCTAATTGTTGTCAAGTGTGACCAGAGGCTTTGTGACCTCTTAATGCTTTGTTATGCTAGTGGAACACCCACTGGTTTCATTGCATTTTTGGTGGAAACATTATTTCCCCAAACTAGATGCATTTCTCTTATGTAGTTTCATAACTAATGAGTGCCTAGTATTTTTGCTTTGGGAATTTTTGTGCTAAACAAAAATGGGTATGCTTCTGTTTGTAAGTGGTTGTAATCATGTGTGGCTTTCTAGGAAAAATCCATCTTTGGAGCGTTGATTGATTCCTCTAGTAATGCCCTGTTTATTACCACTAGTATGTAGGAGTTGCCCTGCAAATTGATGCATTGTTTTATTAAATGGGATATTTTTGTTATAGCAAGTATAGATGTTTTTCACTACTGTTTTTATGACATGGACCCTCTGGTTGTATTTCAATTACTTTATTTAAATTCATCCATTGATTCTTCATGTTTAAGTAGTACTAGTTTCCTTAGCAGTTTATGTGTTGAATAATTTTCCTGCCAACTTGTGTTTGGTAGATGTTTATGTATCCTTGCATAAAGACATGTTTTCATTTACCATAATGATAACATGGTTCCTTGTTTGCATTTTAGTACTTTACATATTATGCATGCTTGCATAGCAAATTTTTAGTAGAAACATGTCTATAGGATTCCTCCTTTTTAGCCATTGTTTCTATTGTTCTCACTATGAGAAATTGTGTGTTTTGTGATGAGTCTATTACTTTGTTACATTTGTGTAGGCTCACTGATTTGTAAAGGTAACTTTTGCAAATCATGTGTCTTATTTATTCTTGGTGTAAATTTAGGCATAGCAGATTGGCTACCCTTTTTATTTTTGTGGTTGGGTTGACAGACCCATTTCCATGATTATTCTTGTGCATGTTTTATACACTTTTAGTAGTCTCACCCTTGTGAAACTAAGTGTATTTTGGGCTTATTAATATCTTGGAATGAGAGTGGCACACCCACTGAATCCATGATATTAAGGTTGTGAGATATGTTCCTCCAACCTTAAGTTGTCTTATTAAATGGCATTTCTGCCAAGTGTGTTTGTTTGTTTGTTTGCTCCATTAATAATTGAGTGATAGGTTATTATTAGTTTCCTTGCTGTATGTATTGTTACGTATGGTTGCTTGCCTTGATTGGTTCTGAATGTGTGTCCTTTATTCCTTTTACGGCGTTAGAAAACGAAGAGGAAGGAAGTGTCGGGAAGCTGTGTTTCAAGTTCCAGTCACTCCAAAACCAGGGACACAAGAGATACCAGGCAAGCCATCCTGATGCTTGCTGATACAATACTTATCATTATCTATCATGCATGTTTTACCTCTGAAGTTTTACAAAAACTTGATTATCAAAACTATTTTTGATGTGGAATTTACTACTATACTATATTATAGGTTACTATCATGCCAGTAGTTAAACTTGGTAATACCAAGCCCATAAGCCACCCTATGATATTTATTACCATCAAATATACTAGTCCCTAAGTGGACACCCTAAAATTGTGATTCTACAAAACAAAGGCTTTACGGAAAAACCCGGAGAAAAGGCGGATCCTTGTTCTCCGGAGGAATGTGGAAGTGGTCATTTTTGAGGAAGTGGTGTTTTCAAAAATGACACATAACCTAGTCTTCGCCGGACAACCTTTACCGTACTGCCACCCTACCCCAACATGGGCAAGGGGCTTAACTTGAAGTTTGTTCTTATTAGTGTGTGCTATCTCAATGTGCTATAGGGGATGCGATCCTCTGAACCGAATGTCGTGGAGACATATAAAGTGTGGGATTAATTTTCCCTCCGGATGCATCAGTTGAGGCATCCTGGCTTGGCGGGGATTAGCTCGGTGCCGGGGATGTGGTAAAACCCAACTGAGAGATAGGCATATTCTAGCTTGAACATAGTGGATGGTTATGATCAGATACCTGATGTTTACATACTGTTGTTACAGTCCGTGATTGTTCACGGGAGGTGTACTGGATCTGGTGGATGTGTACACCTCTGCAGAGTACAACTTTTTCGAAGAAGCCGCGTCCTCGGATATGGACAGTTGAATGGCCATGTAGCTAGCATTGTGTCAATGTTTTCAAAAAGGAAGTTTTTGAAAGGGAATTTTGGAAAGGAAGTGTTGAACTTGTGAAGTTCGGAAAGGAATGGAAAATTATACCGTGGAGGTATCGTCGATGATGAAAAGCCAGATGATGTTATACAAAACAAAATGTTTTGCAAAGAAAACCTTTTCTACTCTAAGCAAGAATTCTGGAAACTGATTCCAAGAAGTTTTGCAAAGAGAAAATATTCTTTTACAAAGTTTTACAAAAACCTCTTGTACATGTGATATCTACAAGAGAAATAAAACTATATTATTTTCTTCTGAAGTATCTTCTTCAACGAAGATACAGATTAACCTGACTGCAACTATGGTGTCATCATATATGAACACCATTGATAGTGAACCATATTTATAGCCTACCTATTCCACCATATAAGCATATTTGCATGTTGGTAAGTGAAATGATGGATGTCTTGCTGAGTACATTCAAATGTACTCATTATGGTTTCGCCCCTGGTATCTACTTATCAGATTTGGAGAAGGAGCCTCCAAAGGATATCTATGAAGAGAAGTACGGAGTTGACGGCTTTGCGAACTAGGATCGTCTCCGGGTCAGCAGCCTGTAGGTTAAGGCGTGACTTGGGCTCAACTACGTTGTGTTTTATTTGTCTTCCGCTGTGTTTGATTAAGTTGCCTGTCCTTGTGGCAGTTGCGTTAAACTTGATCATGTGATCTTTTATGTAATACCTTTATGTATTCGTGTAATGGATGATGTATTTCTGTGTGCCAACTGTGTATGTTGTTCACGACTGATCTTTCTGGGATCGTGAATGTATGCATACGTAGGGTTTCAGACTGCCGGTCTGGGGTCCTTACAGAGTTGGTATCAGAGCCATCCTGACATTAGGAGACCTTAGTTAGCATGGACGTCAGATAGGAAAGAAAAGTATTTTTGAGTAAAAACCTATTTGTTATCTACATTATTTTTATCTAAGGGAATTTTAGTATATTTTTCCTCCTTATTATCTTTTCAGAAGATTATAAATGCATATCAAGGGCGTCCTTGAACAGTGGTTCGAAGGGCGGGCCTTACAGAGTTAGTATCTCTCTCGGTTAAGAGTTTATTTCTTACTGGTTTGCAACTGCCCCGCTCTGTTTTTGAAACATCTCTCGTCTTTGAAGTTTTCTGTCCAGAAAATAGTTGGAGTTTCAAAAACAGATTGTTGCATAAAGTTTTATCAAAACTTTACTTCTATTTATCTTGTTTTCATACAAAAACTTTTATACTTGCCGATGTCCCGAGAAGACCAAAATAATTGCCTAGCTCTACAGTGATGTTGGTCAGAAGTAGATATAGTTCTTCAGCCACTTCTAGGATTTTGGATTAGTCTAGTTTGGAGTAATTTAGCGATAACTCCATGAGTCGTCTCCCCCGACGTAGCTCCAATGGAGCCTTGCTTGTGTGTTATGGCTTGCTTATGTGTGTCCGTAGGACTTTGTGCTATTGTGTGGTGTAGATTTTGGTTCATCTAGGCTTCTATATGTTTGTGGGGTGCTCAAAAATTGCAGATTTGTGCTTGCCCCGCTCTTGTTTTTGAATCGCCTCCTGTTAAAATTTTTGCAAGCAAAAAAATGTTTGTATAGCATTCAAAAACAAGAATTTGTTGCTTAGGCTTATACTTGTGTTCGCTTCATAATGCCACTCGTCGTGAACCACCACCATCTCCCCCACAATCAATGAAAGCACCATTGGGCCTAATAATAGAGGACCCTCAAGCCACACGAGCTGATAGCATTGCTACCAGTGATGCACTCCAACAGATAAAGCTCCAAAAATGACAACCCTCAAAGAAGAAAATGCGTGAAGAAAACCAACCAATACTGACCAAAACCTCTGTGTTTGTCTGTTTGCAAAAGACTCGTTTTGCCCTATTGGCTAAACGTTGCATTTTTTTTATGTCTTTTTTTTAAAAAGACCAAACAAGAGAAATCCCCTTTTAAAAAGTTATATACCTCCCTCCTCTGGAGAAAGGTGCAAAAAGAAGTCTTCACATGCCATGATGCGCAACCCCCTAAAAAGCCAATCAAAAGAGCACAATTCAATATTCGACGTATGACGCTAGTCGTGTCTTGTCGGACAAACATGATTAAATAGAAAGCTAACAAGACTAACATGTTTTGCCTAATCTTAGGTTGACACCTAACCAAAGCATGCAAACTACTGACAACTCTTTCTAAACCAAGAAATTAAGTGACTAAGGACACCTTTTTATCTAGTTGGTAAAAAGGAGAAGTCACGAGGAAATAAAATGATGACCTATTCGTTTACTAGTCAATAGGATATCATGTGTATCTAATTTGGAAAACCAAATCTTAATATACATTGTAGTTACTATGAGATTCGGGGTTTAGAAAATTAAGTGAACGATGGAACAATTATGATAGCTCTAGGAAACAGCAGTTTTCCTGTTTTTATTTCTTTGTGTGCTCTTGATTGAAATGAATTTATGTTTTATTCAATCTAGCTTACTAACTTATATGGAGTTGTTAGGACTTGTTATTATGTTGTTTTCTTACAATACATCTGCCCTAGAAAGTGTGTGCATGTTTGGAAACTCGAATAAAAATGAAATAGCATTTGTTACCTTCCAGTTTTATTATTTGGATTGTTGAGTGGGCAAATCCTTGTAGATTTGTGGTACCTAGATTTTTGTTAGGGTTATGATAGATCCAGTACCATTTTGGTACTGTTATTTATATGATGTTATCTTCATTAACTTGCATGTAATCTTATAGCAAATCATGAGTAACATTTGCTATTTTTCCAGTTTTTATTATTTGCAATTATTGTGAAAGCTAGATCTTTGTGTGAATGCTTTGATAAATTTTGTGCTATGTTTTCTTTGAGTCCAGTACCATTTAGGTACTGTTATTTTGATGCTTGTACCTATGTTAGCTTGCATGTCTCTTAATAGTAAAGCATATGTAAGAATTGCTATCAATATGCACTAGTATTGCTTCACTAGATTAAATAGCCTTATATTTTTATCTTGTATGCAAAGTTTTTCATGAGTAACCAGAGGCTTAGTACCTATTTTTCCTTGGTATTAGTAGGCCATAGCCCACTGGTCCCATTGTATTTTGGCTTGAGGGTGAAAATCCCCAACCATATACATGTGTGAAAATAGCATGTTTCACTATGTGATTGATTTCTATTTTCCACCATGGAAAATATAATTTTTTTCTTTTCACTTATGCAAGTGAGAAGTATTTATTATTAGTAAATACTAATATGTTTAGGTTTGATCCTTTTGTTAGCATAATATTCCTTAGGGGTATCATGTTAAGAAATGTTTCACTATCGTGTGCTGAAATTAAATTGTTCGCAAATAAAATAAATTCCTCTTGATTGGTAGATTGTTTGTGAATAATTTTAAATTGAGTGTATGGATTTTTGAAAAGGTTTATATAACTTTTCATTAATTGCATAGCTACTGGTTGTGTGAGTTATACCTTGCTTGTTTGCTAGTAATTGGCTAAAGAAAACAGAAATTGCTAGAAGAAATTTCTGCATGTTTAATAGTTGTATCATGGGATTGTTTTGATGTTTGTGCTTACTAACATGAGTAAGTTTTGTGTACTGTTATCAGGTACACTTATATTCATGACTTGCTTGTTTAAGTTTAAAACATCATGATAGCATTGTTCGCTTCTCTAGTGATGAACTAGTTTCCCCACTAGAAAATGGTGATTTTTGCTCTAGTATTACACTCTTTCTATTTTATGGGTATATGTGTTGATATAGCATGTTTAGGAAGTTATTACCTCTGTTATCATGCCATGAATTATTTAGTTGCATGTTCTATGGTTATAGGATATGATTATCTCTTATAGCATGCTGGTGTAGGTTTGTCATACTGGTATGTTATTGGTGCAGTCCTGTTTTTTTTATGCCTGTGTAGTAGGAGTTGTATCTTGTGTGAAGATGGTATTTTAGAGTACCTTTATGATTGAATCCATTAGCTTTTAGCTACTGGTTGTTTGCTAATTGTTCATGATTGATGGATTCCAAAACCTCTAATAAACAATAACCTAGTGAATAAATAGTCGATTCATCTGTGGTGTTGTTTGCTTGCTTATTGGATTTTGTTTAAATGTTTTTACCTTAGCATGAGTTAATACTTGTGTTATGATTGTGATTAAGAGTATCCTATTAAACTAAAATCATCCAACTAAAATCATGAACTTATTAAGTGATAGTTGCTTGTGGTGAGTAATATCCACTGCCATGGGTATTGTTCTGTCTGTTTGTTGTTACCTTAGCAACCTAACCTTTTTGCACCCACAAGCTATAATTTTTAGCTTATTATATACCTTGTTATGAGAGTGGTACACCACTCCATATGTGGTATGTAAGATGTGGGATATAGCTAGGAACTCATGTAATAATTGACGGTACATTTCCAGTTAGTTATGCACTAACCTTAATTTTTGTTTAAACTAGGAAACAAAAGTTTTGGACCTAAAACAAGTACTGGTGTACTTCTTTTTAAAAGTGAATTTGCTAATTTAGGGAAGTACCCCTCCTCCCAAGGAAATTCAAAGGGGGGAAGCACCTGCACTCCAACGCTAACATTGTGTTTGTTGGCCCTCCCTTAGTCCTCGCTTGTGAATCTCGGGGACGAGATTCTTTTTAAGGGGGGAAGACCTGTCACATCCCAATTTTGGAATACCTGTTAACACAGTTGTTTTGCTAATTGCTTTACTAATAAACCTTGGTTGTGTTTGTTTGTGGTTGTTTAAGTGCAACTAAACAAACTAATTATATAAACTTGCAAACTTAAAAGGATAGCAAAGCAGTGAACTAAAAATATTCAACATATTGTTCCAATGACCTTGGCAATATTTTCTAAAGTAAATATTGATCAAAGAGTTTTACAAAACTATCTTATGAATCCAATACTTGTTGAATATTATTACAAGGCCTAAATTAAGAAAGAGGAAAACACTTAATAAATTTCCATAAAGGATTATCAGAAAAAGAGGCATTCTTAAATGCTTCACCAAAATATTATCAAATGTTTTTCCAACCTTGCAAGATTAAAAACAATAGTATTAGAGAGAATTTGCTTGCTATCTCTAGTCACATAAATATTTTGGCAAAGCATTGCTAAAGAAAAGCCAAGTGCTTTATTAAATAGAAATTCCAATATTTCTAGAAACAGAAAACTAAAACAAGTTACTATTGGAAACTTTCCTCAAATGAGCTGAAATTCATACCATTGCTTCCTTATATCAAATAAGGAACACACACAAGAGGAGACCAAAAATTGAATCCATTAAAGTCCTGAAAACATGGTTTTTCTCCACAGCAACATTTGGGATTTTGAACAAGTTTGTTCTACAAACTTTTTCCAAATGCCATTAAATAAATACCACATGCTCTACAGCATAAATAAGGATGAAAACCAAAAGGGCATAAGTTTGTGAATAATTTAAGTTGCCAAAAACCCCTGTTTTCTTGACAGCACCTTTTTGAAATTTGAACAAGTTTGTTCTATGAAGTAACTCTAAATGACTTGAATTTTCTACCACATAAGTAACACATCAAATAAGGAATGTGTGCCAAAAATTATCATTTTTGGAAGCTTCTAAGTAGGTTAATAAATTCAATGTCCATTTATGTAAGAATTCAAGTTTGAACAACTTTGAATTATCAAGTTTATCTAATTGAGCCAATTTTCACATAGGTTGTGTATCTTAACTAATTAGAATTTTGGGCAAAAGGATTTAAAATTTAAACCTTGTTTGCTTAGTGAAAACATCCTTTTTCAGAGAAGAGAAGGACCTAGTTGTAAATTTTCAGGGACCAATGTGTAATCCGAGTCACACCATCTTCAACCTCTAGCCTCTCTGTAGAGTACAGGAGACCTATGCCCATTGCTTCGATTGGAAGCAATTCGAGGGGATAAAGAGGCCCCCCATGTGGTATGTCTCCCACATGCCCCCTCTCTCTCCCCCTTGAGCATTCCCTTCCCTCTCTCTCTCTAATTAGCCCCAACCCGAAACCCTAGCTCGAGCTCCACGTCGATTCGGCCAAATGGGTGCACGCCGCCGGCAGCCGTTGAGCTCTAACTCTCCGCCTTGTCGCGCTGACCCTCCCTGCAGAAGGAATCGGGTCGGAAGGGCTCGAGGTCGCCGCGCCGTCCGTTTTCTTCCACGGCTCCGGGAGCGCTCCGGCGAGCCATTGCCGCCGCCACGAGCCTCCTCCTCCGTCACCGAGTGTCCCCACGTGTTCACGGTGATCAAGGCAACCCCCGCCGCTCTTTTTCCCCCTCCCTAACCCCCTAGAACGCCGCCGAGTCATGGCCGTGGTCCGGCCGCCGCCGCGTCGCCGTTGCCGCCGCACTCCGGCCACTCCCAGGAAACGAAGGTGTCTTATTTTGGTAGCCCACGTCGAGACGAACTCGTAGACGTTTTATTTTTGCAAAATGGTGCACAGACGCGACAGGTTCGTGTTCGCCGGAGACGTCCCGCCGGCGGGCTGACGTCGCGCTTGCGTCACGCCGACGCCAGCGTGCGCTGACCCCGCGCGGTAGGGTCAAACTGGCAGCTGGGCCTCGCCTCTGCGCGCGTGGCAGCCACCGTGGCCCCTGGCCCGCGGGTCAGTGGCATCGGGTGGATTTGCCCGCGGTGAGAAACAGATCTGGCCGGCCCAGATCCAGATCTGGCCCAACAACAATTTTTTTTCCAATTTCTTTTTCACAGAATTGTACCTGGTTACTTTTGGACTTAAAAGGCAACCTAAAAGATGTTTTTGGCCACACTAAAATTCACAGTGGTACCTCAACTAAATCTAAACCACCTCCAACTTGTAGATCTACATTTGGATGCATATTTTAAGAATTAAAAATGATTTGGTAACAGGTACCAGAAACACCAAAATTAGCACCATTTTTATTTTACAACTCAGAATGAAGTGAGGCCAATTGCATTGGAAAGCCCTTGAAATTTCCTAACAGGAGCATTTAACCTCGTTTCCAAATTCATTGTATTTTTGAAATGGAATGCAATTTGGTAAAACACCAGAGAGCACTTTGGTGATTTTTATAAAATAATTAAAAATGTTTTTTGATGCAAACCAAATTGGATGGTCTTGTATATGTTTAGGGCTATCCAAACCTATATGGGTTTAATTTTTAGAGCATCCTAGAAAATTTGGTGGACAGATCTTTGTTTTGCATATTTCTGCCATTTTGGCATTTTAGTTAATTAATTTGTGTGATGATATTTTTGTGTTGCAATATTGTTTTCTAGCATGTAAAAGTTGTGTGAACTTGCTTTATAAGTGTTACTTAACTATTTTAGCATGTTAGAATGTGTGGACTTGAGTGGAGAAGAAATATGATATTTGTTAGTAGCATATGTTTATCACTAGTGTATAGTTGCATATAATTTTTGAATGATTAATTTGTGTGCAAGTGATTGAATTGTTGTGTTGAGATATTAGATTCAGTACCATGTTGGTACTGATATTTTGTTGGTATCACCTCTGCTAGCTTGCATTTGAGTTGGTATAAAAGCATGAGTAGCTTAATCATTACTATGAGAATGTTATGGAAAAATTCCCTCATGTGTGGAATTTTTGACATAATCATTTGTGATTGTGTAGCCACATATTTTTGTTTTGTGTTCATAGGACCAGTAGCTTTTTGATGATGTTGTTATGAGTACTTGACCCCTAAAGTTTTCACTTGTGTGAAAACAATAGCATGAGTAGCATTGCCTTGCTTATTTAAGCACCCTATTATTTTCTGCTATTATTGTTATTTGCACTAGGTGCTAGTTTAGGTTTTTGCTAATTGTTGTCAAGTGTGACCAGAGGCTTTGTGACCTCTTAATGCTTTGTTATGCTAGTGGAACACCCACTGGTTTCATTGCATTTTTGGTGGAAACATTATTTCCCCAAACTAGATGCATTTCTCTTATGTAGTTTCATAACTAATGAGTGCCTAGTATTTTTGCTTTGGGAATTTTTGTGCTAAACAAAAATGGGTATGCTTCTGTTTGTAAGTGGTTGTAATCATTTGTGGCTTTCTAGGAAAAATCCATCTTTGGAGCGTTGATTGATTCCTCTAGTAATGCCCTGTTTATTACCACTAGTATGTAGGAGTTGCCCTGCAAATTGATGCATTGTTTTATTAAATGGGATATTTTTGTTATAGCAAGTATAGATGTTTTTCACTACTGTTTTTATGACATGGACCCTCTGGTTGTATTTCAATTACTTTATTGAAATTCATCCATTGATTCTTCATGTTTAAGTAGTACTAGTTTCCTTAGCAGTTTATGTGTTGAATAATTTTCCTGCCAACTTGTGTTTGGTAGATGTTTATGTATCCTTGCATAAAGACATGTTTTCATTTACCATAATGATAACATGGTTCCTTGTTTGCATTTTAGTACTTTACATATTATGCATGCTTGCATAGCAAATTTTTAGTAGAAACATGTCTATAGGATTCCTCCTTTTTAGCCATTGTTTCTATTGTTCTCACTATGAGAAATTGTGTGTTTTGTGATGAGTCTATTACTTTGTTACATTTGTGTAGGCTCACTGATTTGTAAAGGTAACTTTTGCAAATCATGTGTCTTATTTATTCTTGGTGTAAATTTAGGCATAGCAGATTGGCTACCCTTTTATTTTTGTGGTTGGGTTGACAGACCCATTTCCATGATTATTCTTGTGCATGTTTTATACACTTTTAGTAGTCTCACCCTTGTGAAACTAAGTGTATTTTGGGCTTATTAATATCTTGGAATGAGAGTGGCACACCCACTGAATCCATGATATTAAGGTTGTGAGATATGTTCCTCCAACCTTAAGTTGTCTTATTAAATGGCATTTCTGCCAAGTGTGTTTGTTTGTTTGTTTGCTCCATTAATAATTGAGTGATAGGTTATTATTAGTTTCCTTGCTGTATGTATTGTTACGTATGGTTGCTTGCCTTGATTGGTTCTGAATGTGTGTCCTTTATTCCTTTTACGGCGTTAGAAAACGAAGAGGAAGGAAGTGTCGGGAAGCTGTGTTTCAAGTTCCAGTCACTCCAAAACCAGGGACACAAGAGATACCAGGCAAGCCATCCTGATGCTTGCTGATACAATACTTATCATTATCTATCATGCATGTTTTACCTCTGAAGTTTTACAAAAACTTGATTATCAAAACTATTTTTGATGTGGAATTTACTACTATACTATATTATAGGTTACTATCATGCCAGTAGTTAAACTTGGTAATACCAAGCCCATAAGCCACCCTATGGTATTTATTACCATCAAATATACTAGTCCCTAAGTGGACACCCTAAAATTGTGATTCTACAAAACAAAGGCTTTACGGAAAAACCCGGAGAAAAGGCGGATCCTTGTTCTCCGGAGGAATGTGGAAGTGGTCATTTTTGAGGAAGTGGTGTTTTCAAAAATGACACATAACCTAGTCTTCGCCGGACAACCTTTACCGTACTGCCACCCTACCCCAACATGGGCAAGGGGCTTAACTTGAAGTTTGTTCTTATTAGTGTGTGCTATCTCAATGTGCTATAGGGGATGCGATCCTCTGAACCGAATGTCGTGGAGACATATAAAGTGTGGGATTAATTTTCCCTCCGGATGCATCAGTTGAGGCATCCTGGCTTGGCGGGGATTAGCTCGGTGCCGGGGATGTGGTAAAACCCAACTGAGAGATAGGCATATTCTAGCTTGAACATAGTGGATGGTTATGATCAGATACCTGATGTTTACATACTGTTGTTACAGTCCGTGATTGTTCACGGGAGGTGTACTGGATCTGGTGGATGTGTACACCTCTGCAGAGTACAACTTTTTCGAAGAAGCCGCGTCCTCGGATATGGACAGTTGAATGGCCATGTAGCTAGCATTGTGTCAATGTTTTCAAAAAGGAAGTTTTTGAAAGGGAATTTTGGAAAGGAAGTGTTGAACTTGTGAAGTTCGGAAAGGAATGGAAAATTATACCGTGGAGGTATCGTCGATGATGAAAAGCCAGATGATGTTATACAAAACAAAATGTTTTGCAAAGAAAACCTTTTCTACTCTAAGCAAGAATTCTGGAAACTGATTCCAAGAAGTTTTGCAAAGAGAAAATATTCTTTTACAAAGTTTTACAAAAACCTCTTGTACATGTGATATCTACAAGAGAAATAAAACTATATTATTTTCTTCTGAAGTATCTTCTTCAACGAAGATACAGATTAACCTGACTGCAACTATGGTGTCATCATATATGAACACCATTGATAGTGAACCATATTTATAGCCTACCTATTCCACCATATAAGCATATTTGCATGTTGGTAAGTGAAATGATGGATGTCTTGCTGAGTACATTCAAATGTACTCATTATGGTTTCGCCCCTGGTATCTACTTATCAGATTTGGAGAAGGAGCCTCCAAAGGATATCTATGAAGAGAAGTACGGAGTTGACGGCTTTGCGAACTAGGATCGTCTCCGGGTCAGCAGCCTGTAGGTTAAGGCGTGACTTGGGCTCAACTACGTTGTGTTTTATTTGTCTTCCGCTGTGTTTGATTAAGTTGCCTGTCCTTGTGGCAGTTGCGTTAAACTTGATCATGTGATCTTTTATGTAATACCTTTATGTATTCGTGTAATGGATGATGTATTTCTGTGTGCCAACTGTGTATGTTGTTCACGACTGATCTTTCTGGGATCGTGAATGTATGCATACGTAGGGTTTCAGACTGCCGGTCTGGGGTCCTTACAGTCAACCTCCTCCAGGTACACCACCGACGCGCGGATGCGGGGAAGGACGGGTGCCACCGGCTCCGCTGTGGTTCCGACAACCGCCGCCTTCTCCAGGGGTGCGCACCAGACGCATGTCGATGTAGGAAGGGGAGCCGCCCCGTAGGTGGGTGAGGGAGGCGGGGGAGCAGGGGATGGAGGGCGGGCGTCGGGGCAGGAGTAGGATGTGGTGCTACACGGGGAAGGTGGCAGAACCGGCGGGGAGCCCCTATTTGATCCGGGAGGCAGGGCCAGAGTGTGTGGAAAGGAGGGGATTTTTTGGGAGGAGGAAGCGAGGACGAGCTGCGTCGCGTGGCCGTATTGTGATGGGTGGGATCTGGTCACGTGGGTGATTTTTTTTATCGGGTCAGGAAAATTCACAGAATGGCATTAAGTCGCGTTAAGTCAATATGTTGCTGAAAATACTCTATAGGATGATTCAATTGATGGATTAGGGTGTGTAGCTGTGTATATATATATATATAGGTAAATTAACAGATGCTCCATGGTGCCCATGCTCCTGTACGAAATACTGTTCAATTTGTACAGGTGTACATTGTGTATACCTTGAATACCTATACATTTGGTTTGTATGACATATATATACACTTGGGTATACATACCTGAGGTATCTACATACCTTACATACCTAGAATATGTATACACAAGTGTACGCATACCTGTCAGGTATGTATATATACGTATAAGTATATATATACTTTTTACGTATGTATACCCTACTATGTGCATACCTAGGGGAATATATACGTACTACATACCCAAGGTATACATACCCGAGGTATTCATGATGTCTACATACCTAAAATGTACGGTATTTGATACTGGTGCCCATGCTCCTAGGTGCCCCATTTGGGCTTCTGGGTGTAGCTACACCCACATCTCATATACCGTCGTATGAAGGTATGTGGCATAATTTTTTGGTCTGAGTATGTTCATACACTATATCTAAGATACTCCAAAACAAGTTACGTGAAAATTATAAAATTGAGCATATAGTTTGCACTATATATTCAAAATACCGGTATATATGTACGTATAAAAGGAATATGCAGAAAAATTACACATACTACATAAAAAGAAGTATATATACTGTCGAAATTGTAATATATACTACATACTACCCGTACATACTCTCCAGTATGATAAATACTACATAAATCATACTAAAGACATGTGGGTATAGCTGCACCCGGGAGTAGCATGAACTTGTCCTAGGGAAAATAGTTTCTACTCCCGGGTGCAGACACCCTATTTGGTACCCTGGGTGCAGAAAACTTATTTTGCACCCAGATTTTATTTTATGTTTCCAAGTCAAAAATTTATGTTACGTATGTAATTATTAACGTTCATGTTTGATATATAAGAGAATACTCGGTATAAATATAAAAAATATGAGTCATACCAACATAAAAGTCATAAAAACAACATAAAAATGTGTATTTTTTCCTTTTTTATACCCTCACGTAAATAAAAGGTTTATGTCATGTATATATTTTCTTACGTTCTATTCGACATAATGAATACGACAAAATTTACGTGACGTAAAAGTCATGTATAGTTCAAAAGATACAGCGTGGGTGTAGAATAACTATTCTGCACCCTGGGTGTCAAATAGCGCGACCCCTATATATATATTATATATATATATATATATATATATATATATATATATATATATATATATATATATATAGAGAGAGAGAGAGAGAGAGAGAGAGAGAGAGAGAGAGAGGAGGACTATTCTAGGACCCCCTTAAGAGTTCTAGAATAGTTATTCTAGAACCCCTTCCGTTTTTGGAAAGTACGTGATACCGAACCGAACCAGCCCACGGACACGAAGAAGCCCACCATAAAAAGGGACGCCCCGACCGCACACATCTCGAAACTACTGCATCCACCTCCTACTTGCTGGCGCGGGAGAGCGAGCGCTGGCGGCAGCCGTCGCGAGGGAGGCCGCGACGCGCCCGGCTAGATCGCCTCCCACCGGCCACGAGCACCTTCTTCCTCCCCCACCCCCGGTGGCGTGGCCGAGCAAGCGCCGGCGGTAGCCGACGCGAGGGAGGCCGCAACGGACACGGCTGCTACCACCATCTCCCCCAACAAACAACGAGTCATGGCCCCGATCCGTTGAAAAACATATTCAGCAGAACTGTATTCGAGGATCTCGACATCAACACACCGCCTAGGGGTTGGCAGATTCAAAGGTTTTTGAGTTGTCCTCCCTATCGTATCTGTTGTGAACTTCCGTATACTTCTAGAGTGAACTGCCAAAACATATCTTTTTAAACATAAAAAGGAAGTTAACTTACATATGTTTTTGAAGTTCCACTGTTGAATAGGGAATGTTTATGTTTTTTTCTATGACTTCTCAAATAACATGCATGTTAGTTGACGCACCACCCGGGTTTCGATGCTTAACTTATACGAAGTTCATTTTGTGTTTGTAAAAATTAAAACAAAAATGATTAAAGGAGTTCATTTAATATCTGTAGTAGAAAAAAAGAATGAGTTATGTCAGTAAAAAAACTTGCTACGACCGTGTACTACTGATGATATTTTTTTGTCAATTCTTTTTGGATTTAAGAAAGTGAAGTTCATTTGTTTTAAGATTGGTAGTCCACAAAAAAACTCTGTTTTCTGGTGTATTCCAGCAGTCCGCACTGGTCATCAATTCAACACAAAAGATCTGTATTGTTCAAGACTCTTCAGCCAAAACTTGTCGTTCTACCCTCTTGCACAGACGGATGTTCCACACTGATTCGATCAGACACACTGTTATTTTTCCGCAACATCCAGATTCTGGCAGCCATATGGGTTCTGGGGAAAGCAAAAGGAAGTTCATCACGCTTGAGGATACAGTTCCAATAAGCACAGTCCCACCAAGTAATGAGGATCAAGAGGATGATGATATATTGTGTTGGTCAGGACAGCCGAAGTGTCCAGCCTCTCCACTTCTATGCAATGAGGATATTTCTATTTCAGATCCAGTATACTACAACCCACGTCGATTTTTTCAGACGAACAAAGCGTAGATGTAACATCCCTGATTTCTGGAAAGTTCAAAAATCACTCAGAATTAAAACTTTTATTTTCTTTATTAATGCAAGCCACCAAAAACAAATAAAACTCAAACACAAAGAAAATATTATTATTATTCCAATGTTATTGGAATTAAAAAACCATTATACCTCTATTCCATAAACATTAAAGCCTTTTCAAAATGAATATTATGTACACAAATTAAATTATTTTCTCTTTAGCAAACCTTATTACATAAAATATTTTCAATTCAATTTTTTACTTTCAAAATGTTGTATAATCTTTGAAAACCTGTAACATCCCTGATTTTTGGAGAAAGACAAAAATCACAAAAATTTAAAACTTTTGTTTTCTGGTTAAACCAAGCCTCCAAAAACAAATAAAACTCTAACACAAAGGAAGTACTATATGTTATTCCAATGCTATTGGAAATAATAATCCAAACATGTCATATAACCCTTAAAAGAAATCATTCAAAATAAGTTTTATTATTCAAAGTATCTATTTGTTTATTTTGAAATAACATTAATTTGTTATTAGAGTATACTCATATTTTAAAATATGAATATGAAAAATAAGTTAAATGAATTTTGTAAAATAACATTTGACTTGTAGAATGTTTTTGGATTTTATAAAACCTCCTTTCAAATGATTTGTCATATTTCCAATTAAAATGATATTAAGTAGCCATAGTTATTTAATCATATTTTGAAAATACAATTATTTTAAGTGTGTTAAAACAACACCTAAATGTTTTCATGTGAAAGGTTTTATTTTTACAAAACAACAGGAATTGGCTTGAGATCATTTAGATCTATAAATCAAAAGTTATAAAGAAAACAGTGAAAAATATAAAAGAAAAACGTTTAAGAAAAAAAAAAATTCGGCCGAACTGGGCCGAAACTCAGCCTAGTTCGCCCCCGCCCAGGAAAAAAAAGCCACCGAAATTCCAGAAAACGTGCTCTTCTAAACTACCTTCGGTTAAACACGAATATCTCAACAAATATGACTCCAAATCCGGATCCACTTGTTCCTACGTGTTCATAACTTCGAGCCCAAGCCATTCCACTGACTATTAGGCTATATAAACATCTGTAGCCGTCGGTATTTCTTTGCCCCTTTTCGTCGAACCGAAAGTCTAATCAGCAAAATAGTATTTCGTTTATCTACCCATCAAAACGATCTCGAATCGCACCGGAGGTTGAAGCAATATTGAAGCTCTCTCCATTATCTTTCCATCCCGAGAGGTCTCAACTCTTTTCATCAACCGTGAAGGAAGAATTTCGAAGCGCCATATTTCAGATCTGAATTCGTATTTCCTAGATCTCTTCGTGTTCGGATCTTCAAATCTGAATTCCTTTGGTGAGAAGTTAGATTTAACCCTGATCTACAACTTTGTTTTTGAACACTTTTTGTTTTGACGTAGGGAAGTTTCTATACAATACAGTTGGCGTTTGACGTTTTTCGGAGAAGAAAACCATCTCAAACCTTCGGGGCTTGATAACCAAAGTTGTTCTCCTGATCAATACGTTTCTTTTGCCCCAAACCTCACCTCTTTTGGTCGAGAGAGGTAGCAGTTATTCACGGTCAAAGTTTCGGACCAGAAAGGTAATTTGTGTTTTGTGACTAAACTATTCATCCACTGATGTTATATTTGTGATAGTTAGAAAGAGCCCGTAATTCTTTACAACTTTCGTTTAGATTATTTTTCCATCGGAGCAACTTTATTTTTTGTCAAAATCAGTAGTCAAAGCCCAGTCAGCAGCCCAGTCAGCGCCTCGTCATCGCAACGTCAGCGCCCCGTCAGCACCACGTGGCGGCCTAGTCAGCATCCAGTCAGCAGCCGCGTCAGCGAAGCTATTTTTTTCTCTGTTTTTCCGAATAGATTTAATTTGGCAGTTTTGCAGAAACGTCCCCCCAAATTAGAATCATCATAACTTTTTAACCGTAGATCCAAATTTAGCAATCTTGGACTTTTTGAAATCAGCACAACACGTAGAATATTTTAGAAATGTACAAATTCAAATTTGATAAACTTAAATTGGTTCAAATTTAAATATGCTTGTTTGATGATTTTTGGCATAGTTTATAAAATATGTTTGAATACCTTATGATGTTTGCTAACAGTCCCTTGCGCCCAAAATAATTTTTGGCTAAGTTAAAATGGTTTTGTTTGTTTTATGCTCATATGACTATTTCTGACTTAGTTTATTTTCTCTAATTATTTTCAATATGTTTTCTCTAGCAAATTTGTGCTAAGGACTAACCCTAGACCAGAGAGAACAAAAACAAAGCACTTAGAATATTTCTAAGTTATTTTTCCTAATTGGCCTTCCTAGTTGAAAACCACTAAGTCTGGATTAGTGAAAATCCATGGAGATGATACTACAATTACTCGAAGATTTTCAACATGAAGCAAGAAGACAAATGAAGGACTTAGCCAAGAAAATAGACTTGAGAAGCATCTCCAAAGATGTAGAAGCACTTAGAAGAAAATCAAGAAGACAAGAAGACCAGCCACATCTCTCTCTTTTTTCTCTAAGTCTTTTCTCCCCTTATTTTCTGTTCTCTTAGACTTTGTGCTATGGCTAAGTTAGATTTGACCAGCCACTAGTTTGTATCAAAACCATCAAGTGTTAGAAGTGTTAGAAGATTCAATGAAGTCCCCACACCAAGGAGGAAGCTACAAAGGATCCTGAAGATTTTCTAAGACCAAGGCTGTGAAGACTTAGGATTTGTTTTCCAATACTTAGAATTTGTTTTCAAGGTGATTAGTGTTTTGTCCAAGATTTAGAATTTATTTTACAAGTAAGATGAGAGTTTTTGACCAAGACTTCAACAAGAAGAATTTCCTCAAGAAGAGCAACTGCAACTCAAGAAGAATACTCTCCCAGAAGATGAACAAGATGAAGGTTTTTACAAGTCCTTTCAGGGGAACTCTAACAATCTCTACTACCTCTCTTATTCTAAATGACTAAGTCCTATAATTAATAAGGAGGACTACACACAAGGCCATTGAAGAAACATGCAAAAATACTTAGACATCAGAAGCAACTCAAGGAAGCAAAAGAAGACTTGGAGAAAACAAGACAGAAATTGATTTGATCTTTGTGTGATCTTTTGATCAAAAACTAACCCTTAGTCACAAAGGGAAAACCACTAACAAGAATTTCTTAGTTCTCTATGTTTGTATTGAAATAACAAGTTGTCCTTTTGAATATTAGAATAAAGGTGATAATACTTAGTGAAACTTTTGTTCAATAAGTTTGGAATCCTCAAGACACAATCCTTAGCCATTTGCCATACACTAAACCCAAACAAATTAATTCCTTTGTAGAATAAATTGTTGTGTTAAGTTTGTTGATTGTTATGCTTTGATATTTTGCTTGTGATTGTTTGTTTATTGTTGTTTACTTGTGTTGTTTAGATTGTACGGAGAGAATGTTCTATTTTGTGATTGAGAAGGTGATTGTTCTTCACCAAATTCAAAGGCAAGTAACACACCATCAACTACCTATTATTTTTATTATGCATCCCTAGAGTTTTGAGTAGTATGCATGGTAGGAATTTTATCTAAGTATTATGCTATGCTATTATCCCAAGTAGTGTGTAGCCATCCTTTATATCCTGCTAGTATAGAAGACATTGATAACTTAGTAGAATTATTGATGCCTTGCAATTTTTTTTTGATTAAACTATTACATTCTACTAAATTAATTTACTACCTGGGTGGATTGGGCTTGATTGGCTGTCAGAGTTGAGTGTTCATTCACTTGTGGTTTGCCACCCAGGAATAAAGGGACCAATGTTTCCTCCAAGTGAAGTTGCTATCGTGCAGCCATTAGTCATATGGGCTCTGGCTAGATCGATTAAGTTGCGTGGACTTGTCCCAACTTGACAGGTGGTGGTAGAATGGTTAGAATGGGAGCGCGTCAAGTCAGTATGGGATGAGGAAATGCTTCTGAAAAATCTCGTCTCAACTCTCTCCTTTTCCTTAGCACAAATTGGGTGCTTGAGGATAGTTTGGGTTAGTTGGGTCTAATGGTGAAGTGCACAACCTCTCAGCCGTGTCTCCGGTTACGGACAATTCAAGCAGCTGATCAAGGATGACAACGGAGGGTCCCAACATAATTTTCTCTTAGCAAAATTTGAGGGTTGAACACGGGTAGAAGAGTCTATGGTTTTCAAGCCATGTCTCAATTTTTGAGGAAAAGTTTTAGAAAGTGTTAGGCAAAATTGGCTTTATGCAAAACAGCCTAAACTCCACCAAGCCAGATATGCATGTAGTATAGACTTTCCATTTATATCCACCATAGTGTTACTTGCCAATACATTAAATTGTATTGACTCCCTTGTGGCTGCATATTCCATATTGCAGATGAATTTGAAGACGAGTGAGGTTTCGTTCAGGATCTCGAGTCTATCGCCAACATGTTTTGCCTGTGGCACATGAAGAAGATGGGCTCAATGTTGTACTATGTTTTCCGTTGTAATTCTGCTTCAGCTAGTCTTCTAAGACTATGCAAGTTGTAATCATATTTTGTAAAGACTGGATCATGCGACGTAATAGATTTTGACGCATTTGCATGATATTTCATTTTGAACTGTGGTGCTAGCAATTGATCCAGGGACTAGCACATTAAAACAGAGGTCTTGTCTTTGTTTAAAAGATGGGATCGCTACAAAACCGAAGTATTATGATCTTTAATAAATTTGTGAGGCAAAAAAATATTATATGACATATAAAAGGTATTTATAGTTGTTATTCCAGGTTTTAAACATAAAGGGGTGAACATAAAATGCATTGCTTTGAAAATAACATAAAAGAGGACTTTGAAAACAATATTATAGCTTGTGGAATTTTTCTAAATTTTATTTAAGCAACTTTTATAATTATTGAATTCTCTATTTTAAAAATGGCATTAAATTGTTATTTGTAAATAACTCATATCCTAAACATATAAAATATGAAAATGAGATAAAATGAATTTCAAAAATTATTTATGACATGTGTAATGTCTCTAAAATTTTATTTAACCAGTAAAAACATTTTATTATTTTCTAATTTAAAAAATGACATGAAGTACTATTAGTAATTCATTTACAATTACAACATATAAAATTTTAAATGTGTTCAAGGTTGCTGTCGGATATATACTGAATAGGGGTATAGAAGATGGTAGACAAAAGAGCCGGACTACCAGGGTGGCCTACATGGTAATGGGCTTAGGTCCATTGGGCGGCCCAGTAGTCCAACGCGTAGAAGCCGGATTCTAGAAGAACCCGGATCACGGCCCGCGTGATCTGGCTTGGAGGAGAAGACGGATTCCTTACTTTCCAAGTTACAAGTTAAACGTAGTCTTCTAGGTTTCTGGTTCTGTAAGCCCTAATCCGGCTATTATATAAAGCCGGACGGGAGATAGATTTCATAAGTTCAATAAGTTCCTTTTAGTTCCAAGGTTCTAGGTCCAAGCTCAAGCCTTACGCAACTCGCCGGGAAGTTCATCCTCGCCGAGTAGCTGGATCTATTCCTTTACATTGTAACCTTATTATACGGGCTTTAGTCCCACATAGTAAGAAGTGCAGGAGTAGGTACGCCGTACTGTCGCGACGTACCGAACCTGGGTAAATCCCGTGTTCTGTGTTACTACGCTATCCCGTTACCCCACGTCTCTACCGTAGTCTCATGGCACCCCAGTCTATGAAAACTACTACGATGTCTCGACAGTTGGCGCCCACCGTGGGGCAAACGACGTCAGGCGTGAAATTCCGATCTGGGATACTCGGCGGAATTGGAAGATCGATCACTGTCGGAAGCTTGGAATTCGACGACGACGTCAGGCGCTTCCTCGACAACGGATCATACATACCGGCGCAAAACCACCTGGTAAGTGCCTGCGTGTTACCGATTGGATCTGCTAACATCTTTATCGGACTAACTGCAGAGGCAATGGGGTTTTGAGGTGGAAGCAAATTTATCCCACCCGCCCTATACCCAGTCGAAGACAACTATGATGCCGGATTTTGCTCAGATCGCCGACAAAACAGTGATACGCACTTTATCGGCATGGTGCAATCCGAGATCGCTGAAAACACGGATGACGGAAATCCCGTGCAAGAGGCAGATAACAATACACCCGTCACAGAGACGGAAGAACCAATACCCGTCACAGAAACGGAAGATCCGACATCCGTCAACCAGACGATGAACTCGGAAACAGAGTCCGTGCTTTCCGCCATAGAGGCGAGATTGGAGTCGGAAACCGGATAGGATAACTTCGACTCCGAAGACGAGGACGATGATGCCTTCGTAAGAAAAGTTAAGTCCTTTCAAGAAGGGTTCCATGAAGTGCTAATGGCAAAACCAGCTGATACAACGGGTGCCGATAGCCAGGAAAGCCCTAAAACCCCTCCGCCAGTGGAAGAGAGGGAAGACGGAGAAACTTCTCCGATATTCCCTAATGTCAAGGAGATGACAGAGGATGAACCTGCCAAAAAACCTCCGTCTTCCAAGAAAAAGCACCGTGCTTCTAAAAAACTCCAGTACAAACTCCGGAAGAAAAAGTCAGCTGATCTCGCTGATGAAAACCTGGAAGTCGGAGATATTAGTGGCACAAAGCCTGCGGAAAAGAAATCTAAGGAAATCACTGCTCCACCAATGACAGAATTGGAAGAGCAAGAACTATTACAAACTCCAGTGGGACCCAATGAACCCCCTGAGATGCTGGAAGCCAGGAGACAAGCTTTCCAACGGCAACAGCAACATCTGCTTAGATCTCGGCAACATCTCCAGCAAACCCATAATGACATCAAAGTCATGAAGGAAGAAATAGAGGAGTACGAGAGAAAGCATAGATCTGCCTTAAAACCTACTAGGTTACCCGGAATCGCAAAACCGGAAGAACTGCCGCCAAAAGAAAGATTTTACAACCCATCTTGGCAAAAGCAGTTAAACGGCAAAGATGCCAAGGGCGAACCAATATACAAAACCGCAGCTGAAAACGCGGAAGCAGCGTTCGCCATCCTGAACAATGATCTGTACTCCAACGGGGAAAAACTCCAAGGGGTGTATGCTTTTCTAGGAAAAGCATTACAGCAGCAACAGCGAGGACAAGAGCGATCAGGGAGGCTGCATGATAATTCCGCCCTCTGCAAAACTGTTACTTGCGCTGCTGGAGCACCTGGACCGGAAGAACCCGGAGATTCGGATAAAAAAGAGGATCCGAGAAAAGACAAGAAAAACCCCGACAACCGGGACGCAGCGTCTAGAACCGGACCTCATCTCCCGAAAGATGGATATAAACCACACGATCGGGAAGACAAACACCGGAATGACGGCAAAATAATGCCACCTCCGAGAAACCCAGCTGAAAAAACTGGAAGATACGATACACCTCACAGACGTGAAAGATCTCGGACACCGCCTAAGGATAAGGAAAGGTACAGGAGCAGGACTCCACCTAATCCCAGGGGGCGTGACAACGGAAGAGATAGAGATAACCCCGGAAAAGCGCGTCCGCGCAACAATGGCAAAGAAAGGAGCAGATCCCCTTCTGTCCATTCAGCCGGGAGATATTCTGCACATATTGATAGAGCAGAAAAGGATGATCTATACTTTGGTCCTAAGTGTTTTACTGACAGGATCCGAAGGATAACCCTACATTCTGGCTTCGCCAAAGTTGGTCCAACCTACCAAAAGTATACCGGCAGTACAAACCCGGATACCTGGCTTTCAGATTATTACACAGCCGTCCAAATCAACAACGGGACAGACCTGGAAGCTGTCAAGTTTCTTCCCCTAATGTTGCTAGACGGAGCCAGAGATTGGATTAATGGTTTACCATCAAGAACTGTAGACAGTTGGGATGATATGGCGAGGGTATTTACTCAGCACTTTCGGGGAACATACAAACGCCCAAATAGCATCAACCAGCTGAACCGTTGCACCCAATTTGAAGATGAACCATACGTGGATTTCATCTCCAGATGGACTGCAATGAAGAATAGTTGCTCTGGAGTAACTGACGTACAAGCAATGCATGCTTTCGTCAATGGCCTAAAACCCGGACTTGTACCGTTCATGGTTGGTTCTAAAAAGCACAAAGATCTCGGATCTATGCTTACAACCGCTAATGAGCATGCTGCAGCCGAAGACGATATCAGAGCAAGAGGAGGCAATATTGAGTCACTGATACTGGCCAAGAAAACACCTCGTTCTGATAAAAAAGGAACTCCGGAGTCAACAACAAAGCCCAAGGAGGTTAACATAGCCTTTGGAGGAGAAAAGGTGAACAAGTGGAAAGGCCGCAGTCCGGATCCAATCAATTACACTCCCGAAGAATGGGAGAGAATTAAGTCGGACCCTGCGTCCACCACTCCCAATTTGGCAAACCTACCCATACAAATGCGCAATGTCGGCTAAACAAGCATATGAAAGGCAATGCAGGATCCGGAAATAAAGGGAAGGGTTCCAAGAGGAAACCTGCCAAACAAAAGCCAGAAGCTGAAAAAGAAGACAGTGAATCGGACACTGATGACAAAATCCAGGAACAGCAGCGAAAAGGCGAACCTAAATTTCCGAGAGTTGACGGAGAAGCAATGTTAACTTTCCTAGCAACCCCGTCAGCAAAGGTGGCCAAAAGGACACTTCGAGAAATAAACGCGGTTGTTCCTGCAACCCCAAAATTCTTGAAGTACTCCAACACACCGATAATCTGGGATCAGTCAGATCATCCCGGAAATATCCCTGAACCCGGCACACAAGCTCTTGTTGTAAGCCCTATTGTTCAAAACACTAGGCTAAGAAGAGTGCTGATGGACGGAGGATCCAGCATCAACATAATGTACCTGGATACACTGAAGCACTTGAAGATCTCCGAGTCCCAGCTCAACTACAGCAATATACGCTTCCATGGCATTGTTCCTGGCAGGCAAGCACGATCCCTAGGAGAAATTTCCCTAGATGTCACCTTCGGAGATAAAGATCACTTCCGGCAGGAAAAAGTATCCTTCGAAGTAGTGCCGTTCGAAAGCGTGTATCACGCAATACTCGGACGTCCGGCTTTCGCCAAATTTATGGCAAGATCTTGCTATATCTACAACAAGCTGAAGATGCCAGGACCCAAAGGAGGAGTAATCACCATTGCCGGTGATTTCAAGCTGGCAAACGAGTTGGAGAAGCAAAACGCCCTTTGCGCTCAAAGAGTTATAGCTCAGGAAGAACTGAAGGAGTTAGCCAAGGAGGTATCGCCGAAAGAAATGCCGGCAGGAAAAGAAACTCGGAAGCCAACAGATAGCTTCAAGGCGTCCGAGAATACAAGACATGTAATCCTACATCCCAAAGATCCGACAAAATTTGTCGTAGTAGGGACTGGGATGACCGACAAATAGGAAGGCGAGCTCATCAAGTTCCTCCGTGAGAACTGGGATATTTTTGCCTGGTGTCCAGCTGACATGCCAGGCTTACCCAGGGAACTTGCTGAGCACCAACTCAAGGTTATTCCCGGATCAAAACCCGTCAAACAAGGTCTCCGTCGATTTGACGGAAGAAGACGGAAGGCTATTGGCAAGGAAATTATCCGGCTTTTAGCAGCGGATTTCATCAAGGAGGTAATACATACTGACTAGTCCGCAAATCCGGTATTAGTACCGAAGAAAGACACAACTGCCCTCAGAATGTGTATAGATTACACAGGATTGAACAAGTTATGTCCGAAAGATAGGTTCGCACTGCAGCGAATCAATCAAATAATAGATGCCACTGCAGGCTCCGAGCTTTTATGCTTTTTGGATGCATACTCCGGGTACCACCAAATACGCATGAAAAAGGAAGATCAAATCAAGACTTCTTTTATAACCCCGTACGGGACGTATTACTATATAACCATGCCTTTTGGCCTGAAGAACGCAGGTGCAACCTACCAGCGTTGCATGCAACGCTGTTTGCATAGTCAAATTGGCAGAAACGTCCATGTTTACGTGGACGATATCACTGTCGTAACCAAGGAAAAAGATACACTCCTTGAGGATTTGCGAGAAACCTTCGAAAACTTGCGCACTTACAAGATGAAGTTGAATCCATCTAAGTGCGTATTCGGGGTTCCCTCAGGAAAACTTCTGGGTTTCATCGTTTCTCACAGAGGAATAGAAGTTAACCCGGAAAAGATCAAGGCAGTCTTGAATATCTCAAAGCCTACATGTGTAAAAGATGTCCAAAGATTGACGGGTTCCGCCACAGCCGTCAGCAGATTTATCAGTTGGCTGGGGGCTAAAACCCTACCACTCTTCAAGCTGCTGAAAAATTTCGACAAAGTCAAGCGGATTGCGGAAGCCTGGGAACGTATAGAAAGTTATGTACCTTTCCGTACTTAGTTCAATTTCTATGTAAATATCTTTTGAGATCATGAAATAAAGTTGTCGGAATGCTGTCATCCATGTTTCTTATAAGTGCAAAGTATTTCCGCCTCATCTATTTCCCAATGATCTTACAAATTTCTCAATGTTAACCCGAATTGTGCTTGCGTACTCGGCGTTACATAACTGAATGATTTTTCAGCCTTTTAACGGCTAAAGGAAACTTGAATTGCCTGCGTGCCCAAGTTTCACTTAAAACTTTCCTTGTTTCTCTAAGTCTTATCTGATTGTGCGTATGCTGGGTTACTGGAACTAGTTAGTAAAAATGCCTTTAGCATGATTCATGTTTCCGAGTTTCAAAAACTGATTGGTTCGTCCCCAGTTACTCGGCATAACGATTCATAATGCTATTTGAGCCATTTCAAACACTAAGGACAGTTAAAGCATATACACCAGAGAACTTAGAAGATAAAGGAATGGTAAAATCCAAAATAACTTGCAAAGTAATTTCATAGTTTAAACTGCAAACGACGGAATTTTCATTCATACAAAAGAAGCATTACATTTTGGATTACAAATGAAAGAACAGTAATGCTCCTATTGTCTACTTTTTCTATCCAGGTTCCAGGTAACCTTTCAAGAATCCGACTCCTCCTCGCTGCTTTCTTCGTCGGGGATTGGAGGAGCTTCCTCTTCTGGATAGTTGACGGCGACATTTACCATGGCGGCAATCTGGGTGGCGTGGCCTTTAACTTCACCAAAGATGGTGGTTCGTTGCGCATCCGTGTATCCCTGAGGGACACCGGTGGCCACACGCCAGGATTTGGCACTAGGATAGTGCATGCGCATAAGGCCTAAGGCCATGCGCGCGCCACCCCGTGCAGCGGAGCGGAGAAGAGACTCCTTGGACTCCGCCACCTCCATGATGATACCCGGAAGTTTTTCAACCTCCGAGCATTCCCCAGATTTATCGGGAAGGAACTTCTCTATGAGCTGCGTCCCGGCAGCCTTAATCAAATTCCATGTTTCCCCGAAAGCTCGGATGCCTGCAATCCGAGTTCCATCTGGGGTGTCTCCTGTTTGATCCAATAAAACATACAAAAGGGTTAAGCAGACAAACAGAGAAAGCAAAACATGGAAAGATGAGGAAAAGGGTAAGAAATTTACCGATGAGCTTGTCGATCTCGGAAACTTCCTCCAGGCGAAGGTTCAGAGCTTCGGTCAAATCCTGAATGGTGGATTTGTCTTTCTCCGCCTGTTCGGAAGCCTTGGAATTAGCCATTCCAAGAGCCAGGTTGCTGGCTTCCAGGTCTTGTTGAGCTTTCACAAGATTCTTGTGAAGCTCAATGTTCTCATTGCGGAGAATTTCGGCGTTGCCAGAATCTTCCGCTGCTTGCTTAGCCAGAGCTAAGGCAGCTGAAAAGCAAGGGAAAATCCGAGTTGATCAATTTCCTCGGGAAAAAACTTAGACAAAGTCTTAAATCGGAAATTTCAAAACGAAAAAGCTTACCTTTCGTTTCCGTCAAAGCGAGCTGAGATGATTCCAGCTCCGCCTCCTTCTCCTCAAGAATAGAAAGAAGACTTCGAACTTCTTTATTCTTGATGGTGAGCTTCCTGAAAACTTCCAGGTTTATGGCCTCGGAGGTTTGCTGAAACATGGAAAGGAGAAGAATGAGTACAAAAAGCATCAAAGCAAAAAGCACGCATTTTAATTAATGCTTGGGGGCTAGAGTTATATACCTGGCTCATGCGCTGCAAACCCGCTAAGTTTTCTTTGAATTCTTTCGCGTATTCCGCGAAGTGATTTCCGGCTGCGTCCAAGCCGTCATTGATAGCTTTAAAATCCTTATCAAAGGTGGGGATTTCCTCGTCGAAAGTCCGAGAAGATTTCCCCACCTCTGGAGCCGCCCTTTCCCTCGTGTCCGACTCGGACACAACGGGCTGGCTGGGCTCTGGGGGCTTGGTGGTGGTGGCTGCAGTAGGCTCTTCCGCCATTGTCTGCGGCGTGTCCGGGGCGACGGCGGGAGATGGTTGGCTGCCTCGGTTGGAAGAAACTCTGAGTTTCTTCAGCTTTCTCGGCTTCAGGTTGGAGGGGGGTAGGCTAAAAACCAAAAACCCGGAAAAGGTTAAAACACCGAAGATGGACGAAAAAGATCCCATAAAAGAAAAACCCAGAAGAAAATAACCTGGAAGTGGCGACGGGGATTCCGTCAAGGTCGATAATCTCATCCGAAGAAATTATCTTCTTGCGCTTGCGCCCACCCGTAGCGGCGGTGCGCAGCGCATCCAGCTCGGCCTCGGAGGCTAACTCCGAGTCTGGAAGATCCGCAAGCTGTCGGAAGAACCAATCAGAGTCAAAAGGTAGATTATCCAGTAATTGAGATTATACCCAAATGACGGAAAATTTACCTTGGGAGCTGGGTTGTCGGCCGTGTACATTGGCCGACTCTCCGTGTATTGGTCGCGCGATGCGACCAACTGATTGATGCGCCGCCTAAGTTCCTTTGCGGGCCAATCCTTGTCGGTTGTCCGCATTGGATCCTTGGCTCCCGTGTATTCACACAGGAGACGGCCTCCGTGGTTTGCTAATGGCTGAATCCGCCTATCCAGCCAGCAAAAGACCGTGTCCATACCGGTCAAAGGAGGTTTGGAGGAGGTGAGCTTGGCGATGCGCCTCTTGATCCTTAGCAGATCTGGAGGCAGAACTTGGACGGCCTCTGTTACCCAGTTATCCTGGGGAACGGCGGCGGAGTTCACAAAAGGTGGAACCCCGACGGCCTTTTTAGGAAAAGGCACGTCGGGATGATAGAAAAAGAACCCGTCCAAAATTTGACGGATTCTGAAGTTTTGATTTTGGGGAACCAATCCTCTCGGAATCTCCGAAGAGTAAAGGAAATGGTCCCGCAATTTGGGAGTGCGCCCTCCGAAGAGTTACGCTTGACCCCAAAGCAATACAGCCAAAAATCTAACCTAGGCTCTATTCCTAGGTAACCTTCGAACAAGGCCTGGAAGCCGGCCATGTACAGAATGGAATTGGGAGGAAGGTTGCGAGGTTGGATGCTGTAATGTGACAGAACCTGGAGGAAGAAAGAGGAAGGTGGGAGCCCCATACCTCGTAGAAGGTGGGAGGCAAGAAGCACCCTTTCGCCCTCTTGTGGCGTGGGTTCGGTCTCCTCTTCCGGGAGCCGCCATTTCTTTTTGAGCACCAAACCCTCCTTCTCCAAGTTTGGAAGGAGAGCCGGGGGAATACTGCAGGCACTCCAGTTGCCTGCAGTTTCCTCTTCCTCGTCTGCTCCGGCGGCGGCGGCGGCGGCCTTCGCGGCGGCGAGTTTGTCGCCGAGGAGCTCGATTTTTTCCTCCGCCGTTTCAGGTGCAAACGGCGGAGTGGTTGTGGTGCTTGGGCCCGCGACGTCCGCGGCGGTGGAAGCGTTTCCTCCGCCCGCCGCGGATGCCGTGGTCTTTTCCGGCTCGCCGCCGGCAGGCTTGGGCGACCCTAGCTGTGGATCTAGGTCGCCCAAAAGTTCGTCGATGGAAGCGCGAGCTGGTGAGGACGACGGAGAGGCCATCTTCTTTGGTGGCGAATGAGCGCTCCGGCGTGCGAAAAGTTCGTCGGGGCAAGGTCTTGCTCTCGAGCTCACGGTTGCGTCAATGGCGTGGGCAGTGATGGAGTGAGGAAAGATTTCCGATGACGAAGAGGACGGCTATTTATAGCCTGAAAATCTCTAGATACGTGCCAACGGCTCTTTTGACCGTTGGATGTTCGACGCGTGTCGCTCGCCGGAAAATCCGGGAAACGGAACGACAGAGGAATGATGGCTATCTCCTCGTTTCTCGTGAGAATCTGTCAGAGATACGTTGCAGGGTTTCCCGCGTGAAACCAAGCGGCGCTTGCGTCAGCATGATTAAGGCGCTGATGTCATAAGTTCCTTTTCCGCGAAGGATCGCGAGAAGAAAAGCCGGATTTTCATAGTTCCGAGTTTTATGTTACCATCTCCTTCAAAAGGAAAGAAGAAAGAATCAAGACTGCTGAATCAAGTTTTCCCGGACAAAATGTATTTGACGAAAGACGGAGTTTCAGAGTTTTGATCCTTCCTGGGGGCTACTGTCGGATATATACTGAATAGGGGTATAGAAGATGGTAGACAAAAGAGCCGGACTACCAGGGTGGCCTACATGGTAATGGGCTTAGGTCCATTGGGCGGCCCAGTAGTCCAACGCGTAGAAGCCGGATTCTAGAAGAACCCGGATCACGGCCCGCGTGATCTGGCTTGGAGGAGAAGACGGATTCCTTACTTTCCAAGTTACAAGTTAAACGTAGTCTTCTAGGTTTCTGGTTCTGTAAGCCCTAATCCGGCTATTATATAAAGCCGGACGGGAGATAGATTTCATAAGTTCAATAAGTTCCTTTTAGTTCCAAGGTTCTAGGTCCAAGCTCAAGCCTTACGCAACTCGCCGGGAAGTTCATCCTCGCCGAGTAGCTGGATCTATTCCTTTACATTGTAACCTTATTATACGGGCTTTAGTCCCACATAGTAAGAAGTGCAGGAGTAGGTACGCCGTACTGTCGCGACGTACCGAACCTGGGTAAATCCCGTGTTCTGTGTTACTACGCTATCCCGTTACCCCACGTCTCTACCGTAGTCTCATGGCACCCCAGTCTATGAAAACTACTACGATGTCTCGACAGTTGCAAAAAAAATGTTTCCAATGGAAAGATATTAATTTTACAAACTTTTAGAAATTTGAATGAGGTTATTTGGATTATTAAAATAGAAGATATTAAATATTTAATAAAATTGAAAAAAAACATAGATGGTGTCATGAATGAAGTCATCATCATATTCAACCCTGTGAAGAAACAACCGACTGTTTCTCCCGGATTAAATCCCTTTCAATTCGTGCGTTTATGGTAGAATTTAAGCCCCTACCCCGGCCGTCCTTTTAGCCCTCCCATGTCCCTTCCTTTCCCCTATGGATCCACTCGAATATGTGCCGCGAGGGCAACAAAATTGTTTGCCTGAGTAGGTCTCTGTCCGCCACCGCGATTTGGAAATTTCGGCGGCAGGAAAGGTTTGCGATGCCTCTATTTGTTATTTTCTCCTTCCACGAGTCCTACCACACCTCCTAACACTTTCCTTTCATTTATTTTTCGGTAGAACGGAGGCGCCATCCAATCTCGAGGGTCACCTGTAACATCCCTGATTTTTGGAAAATGCAAAAATCACAAAAAATTGAAACTTTTAATTTTCATGTTATGCAAATCACCAAGAACCAAATGAGAAGCAAGAAACAGAAGGAAACAATGCATAATGCAATGAAATTGGATTTACCAATCCAATTATATCTTTAATTTCCATAAACCCTAAAACCCTCTCAAAATAAATTTTCATTAGATAAAGAAAACCATTTTATTTTTAGAAAACTTTATTACATAAAATGTTTTCAATTCAAATTTCACCTTGATACTATTTTGGCAACAAAAATCAAAGATTTATAACCCTTAATAAAGTTCTAAGCCTCAAACAAATATTTGATGAGAATAAAATATTTTAAAAAGAACCTTTAGTTGTTATTCCAAGTTTTAAACATGAAGGGGTGAAAATAAAATGCATTGCTTTGAAAATAACATAGCAGAGGACTTTGAAAACAATATTAATACTGGTGGTTTTATTCTAAAATTTTATTAAGCCACTTTAATAATTATTAGTTTTTCTATTTAAAAAAAATGATGACATTAGTTGCTATTAATGAACTTATGTATTACAAGTATAAAATATGAAAATAAGTGGTATTGACCTTTAAAAAAATAATATCCACTAATGGAATGTCACTAATATTTTAATTGACTAAGTTTTACATTTTTATTATTTTATTAAATCACTATTAAGAAATTATTCAAATTTCAAATTTCAAAAATATAAATATGTTGAAAAGTATTTGAAAATTCAAGAATTCTGAAATTTGTTTCAAGTCATTTGGGGTTATAAAACAAAAGTTATGAATCAATCTTTAAAACAGAAATAAAAAAGAAAAATAACGGATGACGTCATCGCTGACGTCACAGTCGTCTTCCTCACAGAGAGGAAATCACGCAATTTTTGGCCGATTTCAATCCCTGTGATTCTGCTCCATTAAGGCCATAATTTCCTTGCCATCTTCGAGCCTATAAATAGCCACAGATCCCCTCCCCATTCCCCTCTCTTTCCTTACCTTATAGTGCCCCCACGCCAGAGAGATTTGTCGCCGGAGTACGCACGAGCCGCCTCCGCATTTCTCTATCTCCGGTCTCCACGGTGAGCCTCAGCCACCCTTCTTTGTACCATTAGACTCCCCGGGCCCGTGCGCATCTGTGTGATGCTTCCCCATTTGTTTTACGCCGCAGGAGCTCCATCGCCTAGCACACCCGAGGCCACCGGCGACCGCACAACTCCGTCGGTGCCTCACCTCTGTCTGAGGAAGCGAGAAAGAGCGCCATCACCACCATCTTCTTCGCCGTGTCGCGCTGAGCGTCACCGTGGTATTCCCAGAGCCCAAGGACCACCGGAACGCCGCCGCCGTGAAGTTTCCGACCACCGCGCCGTCGTACTCGCCATTTCCGGCCACCCCACTCCGGTGAGACCCCTCCCCCTTGTAACATCCAAGTATGAAAACCTTAGTTGTTTTTATTTATTTGTTTAATTTATGCAATGCATCATGGCATCATTCTCATTTTCATTTCTGTTTGCATTGTTTTCATAATAAAATTCAAGCTTAATCAATCTTGTTTTCACACTTGTCTGTTACTTTCTTTCAAACAAAGAATTGCAATTTGAAAACCTCTTTTGTTTCCAAACAATCCATTGTAATTCATCCATTAAATTGTTGCTTAAATCAATTACTCAATTAAAACAATTAATTCCAAATCATTTCCAGTTTCAAATCAACTCTCCAAACCTTTAATCTTTTGGAGCCATGAAGTTCATAACTAATTGGTATCCATAATTTTTAAACCCTTCCAAAACCCTAGGGGAAACCCTAGTGGGAATGGCTTTATTTTCAATATTAAGTATTATTGCATATTCCAATTAAATTGGTTAATTTTTTAAAACAACAAACAAACAATAAATTTTGGAAAACAAAAACTGCCAACATGTTTCTTTTCAACTAAGAAGTTCATCCTATTTTATTCCAAATTTCTCTTTAAGCAAAGCCTTTGTTTTGTTTCCATTTTCTTAACTACAAAAAAAACAGTAACAGAAATAAAAAAAAAAAAACTAAAAGGAGGAGAGGAGAGCAGCGCAGCAGCTTAGGCCCAGCCCGTTTGCCCCCTTTGGCCCGGTACCTCTCCGTCCACGTCGTTGTCATCCTCCCGAGCTGACGTCACCGCGTACGAACGCACGCTCCATCGTCGATCTTCCACAGCACCTCCCGATGGCGCGCCGTACAGCAACCTGCTCCCTTAAAACACCGAGGCGTCCACCCCCCGGCCGAAAACCCTAGCTACTTCCCCTCAACTCCGCCGCAGACGCCATCGTTTCCTCTCACCTCCACCTCCTCGGTACTGCATCTCTGAAACACCCCGACGCCGCTTCTCTGAATTCCGGCGAGGGACTCCGACTCCGGTGGCTGGCGCCGTGCTCTAGCGGCTGAAATGGATCCGCCTCGGTACCCTCTTCGACTTCGACACCGCCGTGGGACCTGAGGCGATCCAGAGCCTCGCCGCCGTCCGCGTTTCCCCGGCACGACCTGCAGCTCACGGTGAGCACCCTCCCGACGAACCCCTCGCCTTTCTTCCTCTCTGCACGCACCGCGCTCGCCTAGGCCACCCGCAGCAGTACCAGGCAGCGCTAGCACGCGGGCTAGTCACCGCCGTGCTCAGCCGCGGCGAGCGGCCGCTATTTTCTCGCCGGCGTCGAGCTTGTTTCTGTCAGGTTCAGACAGCGAGTGTGCAAGTTTCAGTTATCTCGTCTGTTAAGTTTACCTCAGCTGCGCGTTTGATTCTGACAAGAACTCGAACCAGCTGCACTGGTTGCAACTAGCGCGCGCGAGGGAGAGGTGCTGGGTTCGATCCCCAGCACCCCAGGGATTAATCCCTTCCTTTTTTTCGCCTCCGCGCTGACAGCCCAGGCCCACGGGTCAGCCTCCTGGTGGCCACGCGTGCGCGCACCTGCCACGTTGGCATTGGGCCCTGCCCGTCAGCGTGTGAGTATAAATCTGCGCGGTAACAAATTAAATAAAATCTGTTTTATTTCCAAAAATCATTTAATTGGGCAGAATAAACACCTAAATTGAAAAGGCAATAACTTTTAAAATATGAACCCAATAAATACAAACTTGGTGTCTATTCTGATCCAAATTTTATAAACTTTCCAAATATGCAATTTGTGTTCTGTTTTGAATTTTCAAAATGCAATCTAAATTCAAATTCAAATAATTCAAATGCAATTTGAAATAATTCATAACTAATTCATTCTGTTTTCAAATAATTCAAATAAAATATGTTTTTCACACCTTTTTGAATGTTGTATTCAAATATAAATTTTGTTTTCTGGTTTGAATAATTTAAATTGCCTAAACTATTTAATTCTTGTTTAATTCAATTAAAAATTGTTTAATATTGTTTAATTCCTAAATAATTAATCCTAAGTCCAATTTCAAATTGTGAAACATGTAATTCAACTAAAATTTGATAACCTTTTCAAATATAAAATTTGTAATTTGTTTTGCCCCCTTTAACTTGGTGATAACAACATTTACTTGTGTGCCATGTTAAGTAACAAAATTCCAAATTTGATAAATGCCTTTCTAAATTGTTAATTATCATTCTAATTGCATTTAAAGTGTTATGTTATTGCTATTCATCATGCATGCATCATACTAAGTCACTTACCCATGATGCTTAGTGATAGAACAACTAATTCAACTCCAAGCATGGGCTTCCATATGCACCCTTTGCATATGGAATCCATTTAAACTTGTGTTTCATGTCAATCAAGTTATTTTGGTGCATCTATTAAACATGACATGCATCATCCAATGTTTGTGCACTTATGCCATGTATTGATTGCCCGTCTTCCTCCGTTGTTGTTTCTGCTTCTTCTCGATTAGACGACGACGTTGGTACCGACGAGCCTTACGACACCACTACTCAGGACCTAGCCCAGTACGAGGCTGAGCTGCCAGGCAAGTTATCACTCACATGAATCATTGAGTTCCTTTCCACACTTGTTGTCGATACTATCTTTTTGTCTACTATTGCTAGCCCTATGTATCGTTGCTTGTTCTCCGAACCCATCACATGATACCTTGAGCCATGATATTGCCACCACCTCCATACCTACAGCCATTGCTTGTGCCTGTTCTTATCTAGCATGCTTAGGGTTGCCTTTACTCGAGTCTGTTGTCGGTTACTACTGTTGCTACCTTATTATCCTGTACCGGGGCTCGTTATTAATCAATCAATCCTGTTAATTGCTAATGGTAATAATAATTTGATGATAAGGCACCGGCAGGAGGCCCATGAGTGGTTTTGGAGCCTGCTAGTGTCGACCCTAATAGGAAAAGGGTCTTGTCTACTGATCCATGATGAGCGCACTACCCGCATTTGGGAAGCGAGTATGGGCGCCCCCCTCAACTTGACCTGATTCGCATCTCGTCCAAATCGCCTCATTTAGTTCGTGTTTTCCATTTGCCGCATGCATGTTTTTGCGAGCCCAGCGCAGGGTGGAACTTTCGTAGTCGGCATATAGGGGGACACGGTCTTAGAGTGCTATGATGGTCCATTTTCTTCTGGGCTTGATTAGCCGTGCGCCCAAGGTTCTTTGGGCTTGATGCGAGGAATGGTTGGTTGTGTTGAGTGCCCCGCTTGGTGGGAGGCATCCCATCTGGCGGGATATTCATGAGTGTACGGCCAAATTGGTGCAACCCTGCAGGGATAATCTTCTCGAGAAGCCGTGTTTTCCGCGGTTATGGATTACTTGGTGAAAGTACTGGCTAACAAGTACTCAGGACAACTTCAACATAACTATCAATCATGTTTCACCCAATGATTAATAACCTGACTAGTAATAGGTTATTCACACAATAACTTGATTCACCTTATCACCACTGTGTGAGTTATCCTCGGATTGCTTCTTTGGATAAGGGGCGAGATCCAGGATGGGTTTGGTTGAAGTTATCTTTCAGTTGGTTACAATCCTCGATCTTATCTTTTCTGTTAGCCGGAACTTGTAGTTATATTCTGTAGTTGTTTAGAGCAGCCAGCAGCAACTTTTATATCACCCTTCCTTCCGTTGATCCCAAGCATCAAAGCTTGTGTTGACGGGTAACTCCTTGATGAACTGTGAGTCTTGCTTGCCAGTACTTGGATGTACTGACCCCGTTGGGGCTGTGGTTTACGCAGAGTACTACTACGACTACGATGCTGCCCAGGATGGCTACTTTGTGGAGTTCGATGACGCTGCAGACGAGTAGTTAGCTGGACCAGGGCAGGATCCAGACCTACGTGGACGGGCTTCGTTTTTCTTTATTTTCTCCGGCTTCTTAAGCCATGGATTTGTCTGTACTCATACCCCTTTGATTGCTTCCGCTGTTGTAATGGACGATATGTTGGGACATGTGTCCTCTGGATGACTGTATTCGATATTTTCTTCCTTAGTGAAGGCCAGTTGCACTTATTTCATTCTTTTGTGTCTTAGAGACATTCTGTGCTATCATTCGTACCAAACTGTTGACGTACCGTGCGTGTTTGATTATGAAGTACGTCGACAGTAGTGCCTTTAGGTTCCTAGCGGATAGTTTACTTCGACGGTGGAAGCAGGGCTTGTGTTGTCGCGCATAAGCGCAGGCCTACCAGGAAGCTGGGACGTGGGAGCATGTATGCCCCATAATCCAAGCACCTGACTTCCAGTTCGTGCGGAGAGTATCCTCTAGAAACCCAGGGTGCGACAAATGGTATCAGAGCCTGTCTGCCTGTAGGATCCCTTTTTACTGGTCGCAGTTGAGTCTAGAAACTATTTTGTAGCTATATAGGGAAAATGAAACGTGAGAGTAGGAATTCTGCCATTTTTCTTCTTTCCCCACCCACCCACCCTTTTCTGGTAAGGAAGTGAAACGTTGTTTTCTGTTCTCACCTAAACTTTCAAGTTAGGGTTTCACGTGTTTTGGGTTATCTGTAGTACCTCAGGTTTTTGGTCTCGTTTTCCCGATGTTGCTTCGATATCATGTTCTTTTCAACATCCTTTTCGTCCATTGAACCTTGTTGTTGCTTCCACATCCTTTTTCTTCTACCGGAGTCTAATCAAAACCTTCCAAATAATCTGCAGATGGGTCTCAACTACTATCCGCAGGTGGTTCGCATGACTCGCTGTGAGAGCACCGCCGGTTTCCCGGAGTTGCTGAGAGACATGGTTACCTATCTGGGGTTCCATTGGGCACCAGAGTACCAGGTCTACGAGCACCAGCGAGAGTGTGACCAGACTTGCTACCGGGCTATCGTCTACATTCTGTCGGATGATGGCAGGAGCATTGCACACCAGTACGAGGCAGTAGGGTCCACAGTGGATATGGCCGTGCAGCAGGCAGCGTACGTGAGTGTCACCGTTCTCCGTGCTGACTACTGGGGGTTTGATAAGTCCAGTTTTCGTCACATCCCCCGTGGTTACATCACGGCAGCAGGAGCTCACTTCACTATCCACCGTGACATGGATACCTACGAGACTGATAGCTCCAGGCTCCAGGTCACTGCCCAGTTCGCTAGTCACAGTGATGCCGTTGCTTCCGCACTCTCTCAGGAGTTAGCCTCAGTCAGGGAGCAGCTCCACCTTGCTCTCACTCGTCTGGCGACGTACACCACAGACTTTGTTGGAGACGAGCGCTTCGCACGTGTCGTTCAGCCAGCTGGTCTTCCGTTGCCAGATGCTGGAGGTTACGAGCCGATCAGAGGCCCACTTCTCGACCTCGGAGCTGGTTACACAGGGATTCCCCGCTATGGAGCACAGGGATACGACGCTTCCTACTTCACGACACCGAGAGTTGCTCTCAGAGCAGTTCCTATCTACATGGATCGTCGTGATACCTACTTCCGTGGGATTCCTCCTCACCGTATCTCTCGTCGTACTACTCACCGCCGTCCTGCGTGATGAGCATGGGAGTACCGTTGTATCAATTACTAGCTGCGTCTAGTCTATCCTTTCGTTTTCGAACCATTTGTTGGTCTGTTGGATATTCTGATGTATTTGAACATGTGATGATGTACCTGTTGGTTATCTATTCATGCGTCGGAATAATCTATCTTTCGGTTACTAAGTCTATCCTTTTCTGTTGTTGTGCTAAAATGAATTTCTGTTCAGGATGCCTCCAACCAGGAACAACCCGCCACCACCACCACCAATGGGGGAGCTGTTGGCTCAGATGACCCAAGTGGTGACACAGATGGCCCAGATCCAGGCTAACCAGCAACACAACCAGAATGCTCCAAGGGTCACCATCAAGGACTTCCTCAGCTTGGGCCCAAAAGCTTTCGTGACAACACGTGAGCCCCTGGATGCTGATGACTGGATCCGTGACGTGGCAAGAGCTCTGGAGATAGCTCATGTTGCTGAAGAGGATAAGGTCAAGTACGCCACCTACCTACTGAAGGGTCAGGCAGCTACTTGGTGGGAGAACTACCAGGCCATGAGGGCTGGCTTTCCTATCAACTGGGGATGTTTCAGAGATGCCTTCCTGAAGCACCACATCCCGGATGGTCTCATGGAAAAGATGCGTGAGGACTTCTGCTCTCTCAGACAGGGCAAGCTGGACGTCCTCGGCTACCAGAACGAGTTCAATCGTCTCGCTCGGTACGCTGGTGACGAAGTGTCCACCGAAGCCAAGAAGATGGCGAGGTTCCGCCGAGGTTTTAACCCGGAACTGAAGTACGCTCTCACCAACATCAAGTGCAAGGACTTCGTGGAGCTTGTGAACACCGCGCTCAATGAGGAGAATGGGCGCAAGGCGTTCGAAGAGTCCCGCAAGCACTCGCGTGAGGGTGGTTCCTCCTCCAACATGACCACCCCTCCGCAGAAGCGCCGCATCTGGGTGCCAAATGGTGCTGTCACTCGGGCTCCAAATGCCCAAGCTTCTCCAGGCTTTGGTCCCCGCCCACCCAACCCATCTCAGATGCAGGGTCAGAGGTTTCCGATGGGACAGCCAAGGCCAGGTCCTTCTCGTATCGTCACTTGCTACAAGTGCAAGGATACTGGACATTATGCTGATAAGTGCACGCAGAAGCAGCTACCCCTACCTCCTCGCCCCAACACCAACCAGGCTATGGTTCGTGCTCCTCCGGCTAAAGCCTTCAACTCCAACAATAGGCCTGTCGGGAGGAACGCGAGGGTGAACCATATCAAGGCCGACAAAGCAGAGGAGGCTGCAGACGTCGTTCTCGGTATATTACCCGTAAACTCTATTCCAGCTAAAGTGTTGTTTGATACTGGAGCATCGCATTCGTTTGTGTCAAAGATCTTTGCTACAACGTACAATTTAGCTCTGGTTCCGCTAAGCAATCAAATATATGTGCACTCTCCGGGAAATAAAATGATTACTTCCAAGATAAGCATGGACAATCAGATCCTAATTGGAGGTCGCATATTCCTTGCTTCACTCATGTTGCTGGGAAATTCAGACATTGATGTCATTCTGGGTATGGATTGGTTGAAGACCCACAAAGCTAAAATTGACTGTGCTCAAAAGTCAATAACTCTCTCCCACACTTCAGGCCAGATAGTCTATTCTCCATATGGATCAACTTCTGTTCAGCTGTTCAGCCTCGATGCCAAACCCCTTCCGGCAATTGAAAATGTTCCGGTGGTTTGTGAATTCCCTGACGTCTTTCCAGAAGAGTTGCCAGGGATGCCTCCGGACAGAGCAGTTGAGTTCGTGATCGAGCTTGAGCCAGGTACTGCTCCAATCTCTAAGCATCCATACAAGATAGCTCCTCCTGAACTGAAATTGTTGAAGGAGCAAATCGATATGTATATGGACAAAGGTTTCATTCAGCCTAGTTCCTCCGCTTGGGGTTGCCCAACTCTGTTTGTTGCCAAGAAGGATCAAACTAAGAGACTCGTGGTTGACTATCGTCCTCTCAACGAGAAAACAATCAAGAACAAGTATCCACTTCCTCGTATCGATGATCTTTTTGATCAACTTGCTGGAGCCTCAATATTCTCAAAGTTGGACTTGAGGATGGGGTACCATCAGATAAAGATCAGAAAGGAAGATATTCCTAAGACAGCTTTCACCACTAGGTACGGTCTATATGAATACACCGTCATGTCCTTTGGTCTCACCAATGCACCGGCGACGTTCTCAAGACTCATGAATTCTGTCTTCCATGAATACCTCGACAAGTTCGTTGTGGTATATCTTGATGACATTCTAGTCTACTCAAAATCCGAGGAAGAGCATGGAGAGCACCTTCGTCTCACTCTCATGAAACTTCGCGAGCATCGTCTGTATGCCAAGTTTTCCAAATGTGAATTCTGGATTCCAGAAGTTGCATATCTTGGTCATATCATCTCTGCCAAAGGCATAGCCATTGACCCGGAAAAGGTTAAGGCAATTGTTGACTGGAAACCCCCTAAGACGGTGAAACAAGTTAGAAGCTTTCTTGGCTTGGCTAGCTATTGCCGTCGTTTCGTCCAAAACTTTTCCAAGATTGCTAAACCTCTCACTGATCTCACAAAGAAGGACAAAAAGTTCGTTTGGACTCCACAATGTGATGAGAGTTTCAACCTCCTGAAGACTAAACTCACTTCCACACCTGTTCTAGTTGGCCCCGACACCACCAAACCTTTCCAGATATTCTGTGATGCATCTTTTTGTAACATCCAAGTATGAAAACCTTAGTTGTTTTTATTTATTTGTTTAATTTATGCAATGCATCATGGCATCATTCTCATTTTCATTTCTGTTTGCATTGTTTTCATAATAAAATTCAAGCTTAATCAATCTTGTTTTCACACTTGTCTGTTACTTTCTTTCAAACAAAGAATTGCAATTTGAAAACCTCTTTTGTTTCCAAACAATCCATTGTAATTCATCCATTAAATTGTTTCTTAAATCAATTACTCAATTAAAACAATTAATTCCAAATCATTTCCAGTTTCAAATCAACTCTCCAAACCTTTAATCTTTTGGAGCCATGAAGTTCATAACTAATTGGTATCCATAATTTTTAAACCCTTCCAAAACCCTAGGGGAAACCCTAGTGGGAATGGCTTTATTTTCAATATTAAGTATTATTGCATATTCCAATTAAATTGGTTAATTTTTTAAAACAACAAACAAACAATAAATTTTGGAAAACAAAAACTGCCAACATGTTTCTTTTCAACTAAGAAGTTCATCCTATTTTATTCCAAATTTCTCTTTAAGCAAAGCCTTTGTTTTGTTTCCATTTTCTTAACTACAAAAAAAACAGTAACAGAAATAAAAAAAAATAAAACTAAAAGGAGGAGAGGAGAGCAGCGCAGCAGCTTAGGCCCAGCCCGTTTGCCCCCTTTGGCCCGGTACCTCTCCGTCCACGTCGTTGTCATCCTCCCGAGCTGACGTCACCGCGTACGAACGCACGCTCCATCGTCGATCTTCCACAGCACCTCCCGATGGCGCGCCGTACAGCAACCTGCTCCCTTAAAACACCGAGGCGTCCACCCCCCGGCCGAAAACCCTAGCTACTTCCCCTCAACTCCGCCGCAGACGCCATCGTTTCCTCTCACCTCCACCTCCTCGGTACTGCATCTCTGAAACACCCCGACGCCGCTTCTCTGAATTCCGGCGAGGGACTCCGACTCCGGTGGCTGGCGCCGTGCTCTAGCGGCTGAAATGGATCCGCCTCGGTACCCTCTTCGACTTCGACACCGCCGTGGGACCTGAGGCGATCCAGAGCCTCGCCGCCGTCCGCGTTTCCCCGGCACGACCTGCAGCTCACGGTGAGCACCCTCCCGACGAACCCCTCGCCTTTCTTCCTCTCTGCACGCACCGCGCTCGCCTAGGCCACCCGCAGCAGTACCAGGCAGCGCTAGCACGCGGGCTAGTCACCGCCGTGCTCAGCCGCGGCGAGCGGCCGCTATTTTCTCGCCGGCGTCGAGCTTGTTTCTGTCAGGTTCAGACAGCGAGTGTGCAAGTTTCAGTTATCTCGTCTGTTAAGTTTACCTCAGCTGCGCGTTTGATTCTGACAAGAACTCGAACCAGCTGCACTGGTTGCAACTAGCGCGCGCGAGGGAGAGGTGCTGGGTTCGATCCCCAGCACCCCAGGGATTAATCCCTTCCTTTTTTTCGCCTCCGCGCTGACAGCCCAGGCCCACGGGTCAGCCTCCTGGTGGCCACGCGTGCGCGCACCTGCCACGTTGGCATTGGGCCCTGCCCGTCAGCGTGTGAGTATAAATCTGCGCGGTAACAAATTAAATAAAATCTGTTTTATTTCCAAAAATCATTTAATTGGGCAGAATAAACACCTAAATTGAAAAGGCAATAACTTTTAAAATATGAACCCAATAAATACAAACTTGGTGTCTATTCTGATCCAAATTTTATAAACTTTCCAAATATGCAATTTGTGTTCTGTTTTGAATTTTCAAAATGCAATCTAAATTCAAATTCAAATAATTCAAATGCAATTTGAAATAATTCATAACTAATTCATTCTGTTTTCAAATAATTCAAATAAAATATGTTTTTCACACCTTTTTGAATGTTCTATTCAAATATAAATTTTGTTTTCTGGTTTGAATAATTTAAATTGCCTAAACTATTTAATTCTTGTTTAATTCAATTAAAAATTGTTTAATATTGTTTAATTCCTAAATAATTAATCCTAAGTCCAATTTCAAATTGTGAAACATGTAATTCAACTAAAATTTGATAACCTTTTCAAATATAAAATTTGTAATTTGTTTTGCCCCCTTTAACTTGGTGATAACAACATTTACTTGTGTGCCATGTTAAGTAACAAAATTCCAAATTTGATAAATGCCTTTCTAAATTGTTAATTATCATTCTAATTGCATTTAAAGTGTTATGTTATTGCTATTCATCATGCATGCATCATACTAAGTCACTTACCCATGATGCTTAGTGATAGAACAACTAATTCAACTCCAAGCATGGGCTTCCATATGCACCCTTTGCATATGGAATCCATTTAAACTTGTGTTTCATGTCAATCAAGTTATTTTGGTGCATCTATTAAACATGACATGCATCATCCAATGTTTGTGCACTTATGCCATGTATTGATTGCCCGTCTTCCTCCGTTGTTGTTTCTGCTTCTTCTCGATTAGACGACGACGTTGGTACCGACGAGCCTTACGACACCACTACTCAGGACCTAGCCCAGTACGAGGCTGAGCTGCCAGGCAAGTTATCACTCACATGAATCATTGAGTTCCTTTCCACACTTGTTGTCGATACTATCTTTTTGTCTACTATTGCTAGCCCTATGTATCGTTGCTTGTTCTCCGAACACATCACATGATACCTTGAGCCATGATATTGCCACCACCTCCATACCTACAGCCATTGCTTGTGCCTGTTCTTATCTAGCATGCTTAGGGTTGCCTTTACTCGAGTCTGTTGTCGGTTACTACTGTTGCTACCTTATTATCCTGTACCGGGGCTCGTTATTAATCAATCAATCCTGTTAATTGCTAATGGTAATAATAATTTGATGATAAGGCACCGGCAGGAGGCCCATGAGTGGTTTTGGAGCCTGCTAGTGTCGACCCTAATAGGAAAAGGGTCTTGTCTACTGATCCATGATGAGCGCACTACCCGCATTTGGGAAGCGAGTATGGGCGCCCCCCTCAACTTGACCTGATTCGCATCTCGTCCAAATCGCCTCATTTAGTTCGTGTTTTCCATTTGCCGCATGCATGTTTTTGCGAGCCCAGCGCAGGGTGGAACTTTCGTAGTCGGCATATAGGGGGACACGGTCTTAGAGTGCTATGATGGTCCATTTTCTTCTGGGCTTGATTAGCCGTGCGCCCAAGGTTCTTTGGGCTTGATGCGAGGAATGGTTGGTTGTGTTGAGTGCCCCGCTTGGTGGGAGGCATCCCATCTGGCGGGATATTCATGAGTGTACGGCCAAATTGGTGCAACCCTGCAGGGATAATCTTCTCGAGAAGCCGTGTTTTCCGCGGTTATGGATTACTTGGTGAAAGTACTGGCTAACAAGTACTCAGGACAACTTCAACATAACTATCAATCATGTTTCACCCAATGATTAATAACCTGACTAGTAATAGGTTATTCACACAATAACTTGATTCACCTTATCACCACTGTGTGAGTTATCCTCGGATTGCTTCTTTGGATAAGGGGCGAGATCCAGGATGGGTTTGGTTGAAGTTATCTTTCAGTTGGTTACAATCCTCGATCTTATCTTTTCTGTTAGCCGGAACTTGTAGTTATATTCTGTAGTTGTTTAGAGCAGCCAGCAGCAACTTTTATATCACCCTTCCTTCCGTTGATCCCAAGCATCAAAGCTTGTGTTGACGGGTAACTCCTTGATGAACTGTGAGTCTTGCTTGCCAGTACTTGGATGTACTGACCCCGTTGGGGCTGTGGTTTACGCAGAGTACTACTACGACTACGATGCTGCCCAGGATGGCTACTTTGTGGAGTTCGATGACGCTGCAGACGAGTAGTTAGCTGGACCAGGGCAGGATCCAGACCTACGTGGACGGGCTTCGTTTTTCTTTATTTTCTCCGGCTTCTTAAGCCATGGATTTGTCTGTACTCAGACCCCTTTGATTGCTTCCGCTGTTGTAATGGACGATATGTTGGGACATGTGTCCTCTGGATGACTGTATTCGATATTTTCTGCCTTAGTGAAGGCCAGTTGCACTTATTTCATTCTTTTGTGTCTTAGAGACATTCTGTGCTATCATTCGTACCAAACTGTTGACGTACCGTGCGTGTTTGATTATGAAGTACGTCGACAGTAGTGCCTTTAGGTTCCTAGCGGATAGTTTACTTCGACGGTGGAAGCAGGGCTTGTGTTGTCGCGCATAAGCGCAGGCCTACCAGGAAGCTGGGACGTGGGAGCATGTATGCCCCATAATCCAAGCACCTGACTTCCAGTTCGTGCGGAGAGTATCCTCTAGAAACCCAGGGTGCGACACCCCTCTCTATGCCGTTCGATCTGGATGAATGTCTAGGATTAGATCCCCACCGAAGAGGTATGCCACCCTCAGATCTAGATCTGACGGCCCAGATCCAGTTCACTTATCCACGTCAGCAGCCTAGTCAGCACGCCACGTAACAGCAGAGTCAGCAGCAGCACCCAATCAGGATCAGCCACGTGGCCCAGCTTAAATTGAATTTTTCTCCCGCTGGATTTAATTGGCAGTTTTGCAGATTAGTCCTATATCTTGTAATCGTCATAACTTTTTATCCATAATCCCAAATTTATCAATCTAGGACTTTTTGAAAATCCCTTGACATTTAGAAACTTTTGGCACTCGCCAAATTCAAATTTGACAAACTTAAATGTGTTCAAATTCAAATAAGCTTGTTTGATGAATTTTGGCATAATTCAAATTCTACAAATCAAAAAATTGTAAATAAAATTTATTTGGAAACCTTAGGATGTGTACTTTCATATCCTCTGTCCCAAAATAAAAATTGAATTTAGAATTAATTGGTACATTGAGTATTTTTTACATAGATTTAATTCTATAAATATTTTCAATATAGTTCCTTTTGCAAAATTGCTCCATTTGATAACCTTGAACCAGAAAAAACCTTGCCCAACCATTTTGGACATTCTTGGACCATGGCCATGTGTTTTTGATCAAAAACCCAACCTAGTGATTCATCCATCTTTACCATCTCTTAGGAATTGTTTTCAACTGTTATTCCTTGATGTTATGTCTATTTGGAGCCAAGCCAAGTCCTTAGAATGTGTCAATCACATATAGTACCAAGTAGTGAAATTTAGTTTACTATCTAGTTCTCCACTCCCCATGCTTGCTTCAAGATTTCACCAAGTTGGGATTTGTGAGAACCATGAAGTGCAATGGAGGACTTAACCATCTCGAGATTTTTCAACATGAAGATAGTAGACCAATGAATAACTTAGAAAATAGAACAAACTTCAGAAGCATCTCCAAGAAGTGGAAGCACTTAGAAGAAAACCAGAGAAACTTCCAGAAGACTAACCCCCTTTCTCTCTAAGTCTTTTTCCTTCCCTTTTCTATTCTTCTCCTTTCAACTTGATGGCAACATGTAGAGCAACAAGGAAGATCATTGAAGAAATGACTTAGGCTCCACAACAATCTGAAGCATACTCCATCAAGTGCAAGTACATGAAGAAATGAAGAAGAAGACTCACCTCTCACATTCTATCCTCTTGTCTCATTTCCCCTCTATTTTGACTTAGCGATATTTTCACATTTGTTAAATAAAACACTTAGTTGTGACCACACCACTTGGGAAACAACTAGTGAGAAAACCATGAAGACTATCAAGACCAAGAGAAGCACCACACCAAGGAAGGAAACAACTTAGATGGCGTGAAGATGATCTTCAAGAAGGCAATCACATGAGGACTAGAAGCAATCCATACAATTTGAAGAATAACAAGTTACTTTTCCCAACCATTGACCCAAATGGAAAATCCCAAGGCTTTATCTTGTTTTCTCTATTGTTAAGAAGTTAGTTGAACCTAGACCTACTCTAAACCAAAATGGAAAGACTAACTTAGAGTACTCAAATGTTTTGATGAAAACAACTAAGTGTTACATTTTATGATGTGATACTTTAGTTGAAATATTGAGATCACCTTAGTAAACTCTTGGAACTTCCTCGACGAGTATGGTTAAAATAAAGTTAGTTTTATACATAACTCAACCTAGTCCATCCCAAGTAAAACCTTGGAAACTCCTTAGAATGTAATGAACCATTAGAGAAATATTTTCAAAAGTCAAACCTTGACCTTGTCCTAACCAACTTGGTTAAAACCCCTCTTGATATGTTAGTTTCTCTGTATGTTTTCTACACTTGTATGTTCGTTTGCTAGGATGCTTGTTTATTTTGTTATTGTGTTTTCAGTGAATAGATTGTACGGAGAGCAACGATCTTTTGTGAAGAGAGTGTGATTTCTTCACCAGCTTCAACAAGGCAAATAACACATCATTCAAATACCCATTATTTTCTATATGCATTAGTTGATTTTGAGTAGTATGCATGATAGGACGTTTTACTGAGCTATATTATGCTATGCTATATCCTAGTAGTGTGTAGCCATCCTTATACCTTGTTATTTTGAAGCCTTGGTACCTAGTTGATGCTTTGCTATGCTACATAAATTGTTTTACTTGATGTTGTGAGAAAATTCTAAGTAACAACTTCAATGAACCACCTGGGTGGATTGGTAGTGCGGGGCTGTCGAAAGTTGAGTGTCTCCCCGAGGGGAGTTTACTTGAAGGAATGCCACCCAGGAACAAAGTGATTATGATGTTCCCCAAGTTTAGATTGCTTCCAGTGCAGCCTTTAGTCATATAGGCTCTGTCTTGATCAACTAAGTTGTGAGGGTTCATCCTGGGCTTGACAAGCAGATGTAGCATAATTATAGGTGGAACGGGTCTTGCCATTAGTTTGAATTCTTGCTTCTGAAAGATCTCGTCTCAATATTCTCATTTCCTTAATGCACTCAGAGTGTATAGGATGTTTGGGCTGATTTGAGTCTGAAGGTGAAAGTGCACAAGCTCTGCAGAGTTAGAAACTAAGATCTTAGCCGTGTCCCCGGTTATGGACAATTATAAGCACCTGGACAAGGATGGAAGGAAGAATCACATCACCATTTTCTATAAGTAAAATTTGACCAAGTTAATAGCAGTAGTGTTGCTTGGATTTCAGTCCAATGATGCCACCCTTTGAAAAGAAAAGTTGTTTTACAAAAGAGATAGGAGAAAACTTGCTTTATGCAAACTTAGCCAAAACTCCACTCAGCCAAATAAGCATGTAGTATTAGTTTTGCCATTTATATCCACCATAGTGTTACTTTCCAATACATTAAATTGTATTGACTCCCTTGTGGCTGCATATTCCATATTGCAGATGTTTCTGAAGACGAGTGAGGATTTCGTTTAGGATCTTGGGACTATCGCCAACATGTTTTGCCTGTGGCACATGAAGAAGATGGGCTCAATGTTGTTCTATGGTTTCCGCTGTATTTCTTTGTTTTCTGCTAGTCTTCTAAGACTACGCAAGTTGTAATACTATTTTGTAAAGACTGGATCATGCGATGTAATAGAATTTGATGCATTTGCATGATATTTCATTTTGTACCGTGGTGCTAGCAAAAGATCCAGGGACTAGCACAATAACACATGTGTCCTTACATTATTTAAATGTGGGAACGCTACATCACCGGAGCAACCTTCGCATCCGCTTGTACACTGCCGTCAGCCAAGGCTATCCCTGAGCACGCCACCGCACCCATCGAGTTCTTCGTGACGAGAGGAGCTTACCGGTGGTCTCTGCACATTCCGACGGCCACCAGAGCGCCAACGCCGTCCATCACCGAGCGCAACGTTGCCTTCTACACCATTTCCAGCGACATATGTCGGTCGGAGGTAACCCTAGCACTCTCCCTTCAATCAAAGCCGTTAGATCCCGATCCTAAGGCCCATAATAGATCACTTAAATCGAACCGGTATGCCCATTCAACAGCCACGCCAACGCCCAATCGGCTCCAAGTCAGCAGTTGTAGCCAGCCTAGAGCCGCCACGTGTCTCAGATGTTTTCTGCCTTTTCCCCCCGAATATAAACAAATGGAAGTCTTGCAGAAAACGCCTGCAACTTAGAACATTCATATCTTTTTAACCACATGAACAAATTTAGCAAACTTAGACTTTTTCAAAAGCCGTTGACATGTAGAAACTTTTACCGCTGTCCATATTTAAATTTGGCCATCTAAAAATTGTTCAAATTCAAATGTGCTTGTTTGATAAAATTTGACATAGTTTAAATTTTAGAAATCCATTTTTAGCAAACCAAATATTTTTGGGATCCCTATAATGTGTACTAATAGTACCCACTACCCAAAATCATGCTTGAATTATTTTATAATGATTTTGGTTTTTAGATGGCCATTTCAGCACTTGGACCTTATTTAAATTCTATAAACAAATTGAATATTGTTCCTTTTTTAAAATTGCTGCAAAATATAAATTTGGACCAGAGACATCATAACTTAAACTATTTGGACACCCTTGGACTATGACCATGTATTTGTTGCCAAAAACCCATCATAGTGGAATACCCATTTGATCATGCCTTAGATTTTGTTTCTATCCTATTTACCTTTGTTGTTGTGGCTATTTTGGATCCAAGACCAAGCCCTTAGTATTTTTCGATCACATACCGGACCAACTAGTAAACCATGAACCATATTGCTCCTATCTTCTAACTACCTCTCAAAATTCTTATCTAATTCTAGAAGACTAAGTCCCTAAGGAGCTAGAGGGCTCTTCAGATGTTTTCTCCAACTCAACAAGGAGCACTACATCGAAGATCATTGAAGCACTTAGAGAAGGACATAGAGTACACCACAACTAGAATAAACTCAAGGAAGTGAAGGAAGAACAAGAAGAATACTCATCTAGAGATGGTGTAGCAGAAGAAGAACTCCAAGTGAAGTGATCACCATAGTTGTTACATAATTTTCTCCCCCATCACTCTTTGTTTTCTCCTATAAGAAACTATCCAATATTTCCTCAAGACCATACCCTAGTTTGTAACAAAACCATCAAGTGTTGGAAAATTCAATGAAATCACCAACAAGGAGGGAGCTACAAAGGAGCCTGCAGATGATCCTTAAGAAGACCAACCATGTGATTTATAATTTGTTTTCCAAGACTTAGATTTTTTTCCCAAGTGAGATGAGAGATTTTGACCAAGACTCCACAAGAAGCCTATCATCAAGAAGACCAACTTCAATAAGAATACAACTCAATATTCTCCTAGAAGATGAAGAAGAAGAGAATATTTCACAAGTCCTTTCTAAAGAAAATCTAGCAATCTCATCTACATCTCTTGCTCTGTATGGCTAAGTCCCTAAATCCTAGATAAGTACTTCAGATATTTTCTTCAACTCAATAAGGAGGATTGTAACCAAGGCCATTGAAGAACAAGAATATAAGACTTAGGCATCAAAACCAACTCAAGGAAACAAAAGAAGACTTGAAGAAACTCAAGACAGAAATCGAATTGGACCAAGACCTTTGTGTGACGTTTTGACCAGAGACCAATCCTTAGTCACAATTGGAAAACTCTAAACTACAATCCTTTAGTATCTTTGGGCATTTAAATTAATTTTTATCACATGTTTTCCCTTTTGCATGTTAGCGTGAATGCGATAATACTTAGTGAAACTTTTTATCGTGGTGTGGAGAAGACAGATGCCATAGGATGGCTAAAGTTGGGGCTGATGGACGCTGTAGGTATTCGGGGAGGGATCGCACGTCGAGTAGACGCGCTCAAAGCAACACAAACACCACAATCTACCCAGGTCGGGGCCCTCGTGTGGAGGTAACACCCCTACTCCTGCCTATCTCTCTGTATTGGGTCACACCGAGTACAGAAGTTACAAACTCTCAGTGTCTCACTCTCTACCGAGTAGCCAGCGCTCAGCTCTCTCTACTGTTGTCTCTCTCAACTACCAAGCCTCGCAATAAATGAGCTCAGGTCCAACGTCCCTCGCGCAGGAGGGGGCTGGCCACCTTATATACTGGTAGCCAGCCACTATACTATGAAGCAAAGGTACAGATGGGACAACTCCACTGTGACAACGGCGCACGCCTCCGTGTTCCCGCTGACGTCGTTGCCGAAAGTCTCCGTGCCGTCCGGCTGACAGGTCTTGTCCACCCTGTCATCCCCTTAGGGTAGGTCACTGACAAGTCCTACGCCCCGTATCAGTGACAGGACTTGACAACTGCCCACCCGTACCGTTCCCACGTCTCACTGCGGATAACCACGCACCTAGAAGTTGAACTGCACGCCTGTACGACCCCTGGATACGCGGGATCTTCCTCAACAACTCCATTGACTTTGTGCCCGAGAAGAATAGCGTCTCCTCTATACGGATAACCCGAGCACTACCCGGTTGATCCAGAGACATGCTCGATTCTTCTCTTGGTCTTCTATACTTCTTGCCGAATAACGCCTACCAGATACCGGATACCGGGTAGCCACCTACTCGGTACGGCTGAACTTGATAAACATCCCCTTGAAACCTGTTTCTCACCTGCCTTACCCCTACTCGGGGGTAGCCCCCCGACATTAGTCCACGAAGATGGTAGAGTCTGGCGAACTTGGGCGTTGGGCCCCGCCAGCTTAAACCAAAAATAACCTCCTTGATGAATCCCAGCCGAGTTGCGACTCAACTCAGTTGCTAGCACTCTGAATTCGGCCTTCACTATCATAATATTTGGAGCTTTCGTTGTTGTGCCGAGTAGACCAAGCAACCTTGGGTCCAACCGTGATCCCAACACTTAGCCAAATTTCCAAGATTTTGTCGCTCAGAGCGGTTCCATCTTCGCGTGTCCAGGCCGCGTACGTGTCATGCAACCGTACCACGACGCCTCGGTTCTGGCATGGCCAAGTGGTACGCGCCTATCACTGCACGGCGGGCCCACAGGCCGTCGTGTCGCTTCACACATGTACTCAATAGCCCACGATCTGCGACGTGGGATCTACTGCGCCCGTCACACGTGAGTTACTCGCTTCGTGCGTTTCTAACGGGCGTGTTAACTCCCGTGCCGCATGACCTCCCCCACGATTAATCACGAGTGATAACTGTTCCAGAGGAGGTTTAAATACCTCCTCACCACTCCTCGTCCAATCTTCTCCGTCACTTTCCCCTTGCGCCGCTATCTTCTCGACTCCCCAGCCACAGCGAGCACGCAGCACCGCCGCGAACTCACAGCACGCGGCCGCCCTGCGCGTAGGAGAGAGAGAGACCTCATCCCCGCGCGCCGCCGGCCACCGGAGAGAACTTGACCGCGACCGGTCCTTCACCGCGCGGTGCCGCCTTTCTCGACCCCGCGTCTCCATCGTCACTCCGTGTCACCCCTTCTTCTCCGCCACCGCTTCCTCACCGGAAGAAGAATAATGGAGCTCGAAGCCGCTGCCGGAGATCTGCACGAGGAGGATGCCGCGCCGATGCGCGCTGGCTGGGAGGGCTCCGACGTGAAGGCCTCGGATTGCCAGTGGCTCGTGAACACGCGACGGGTGCCTCCCGACGTCATCTGCCGCCCTCCCGGGAAGGAGCTCGTCCCGACTCCCGGCCCCGGTGAGTTCATAGTATTCCTTAGCCACTTCAAGCGTGGATTTGGTCTTCCCATCTCCAAATTCATGCAAGATTTCTTGCGACATTTCGGCCTCCAGCCACATCACTTACCCGTCAACGCCATTGCCATGCTCTCCACCCACATAGCCTGTTGCGAAGCCTTTCTCAGTGTCTACCCCACGGTAGACACCTAGGCTAAGTACTTTTTCCTCCGCCAACAAGTAGTTCCCAATTCCTCAAATCCAGTCGCCCCGAAAGAGATGACTCAGACGGGTGCCGCGACGATGCTCTAGCGCTCCACGGGTAGCCACCCGCGGATACTCGGGCTGGATACTTGCCGCAAGTGGTGGAGCGGGTTCCTCTATGTCAAGAACTCGACTCCAGCGCCAGGCGAGAAGGCCGTCGACTTGATCAAGCTACCCGAGTTCCAGAACGTACCCCCACCGATATGAGGAACCTGGGGTACCATCCCAGCAAGACGGTGAGGGACGTCAACCAAGTTGACGAGCGCTTGTAGGAGCTGGTGGAAGAGGGACTCCATAAGGACGACTTGATCGCCTGCTGGGTGGAGCGCCGGGTTCTCCCCCTCCAAGAACGAGTGCACAAGAGGTGCTACATGGGTGGGGCCCTGCGACTGTACTCGGACGACCACCTTCGAGCTCACCAAGGTGGAGGTCGCGATCTGGGCCAAGTCCATTCTCAGGGCTACCCTCTCCGACACCTGGTTCTACGGCTTCGTGCCGTATAGCCGTAGCAAACCGATTCCGCAAGTAAGTATTCCTCTCGGCACACTTGGTTGATTTCAATTCTTGTTACTTTACCTCAAACCGAGTATGGAATGCCTTAGCCTCTTTTCCTTCGCCCAATTTGCTTTGTGTTTGCACCCTGTAGCGAGTAAAATCTCTTCGTTAGGACTTAGCCTCTTGTGCTTTATGTTCGCACGCTAGACCGAGTATAACTCCTCTGTTGAGACTTAGCTTACGGTGCTTTGTGTTTGCACGCTACTCAAAATAGGGCCTCAACTTGTTTCTCTTATGCGTCGTTCTTGCATTTTCAGGTTATCCCTCGTCAGAAAAGGGAGGATAATGACGTCTTTGAGAAGAACTGGAAGCCGGACATGGACTGAGGACGACGCGAAAGCGTTTGATGTCAGGATACACTCTGTATCCCACTTGCTGGCCAGGATGGTAAGTCCCGAGATTACACCTCTATTCGGGACTGGTCTGAGGATGACGAAGGTGACCGAGTTCACCCATCTGTGCTCTGTATCAAGTCTTGATCTTTTCCATCTCTCACTCTTGTATTCTCTCTTTTCAGCCACAGACGAGGTGGAGGATGAGGAGCCGCTAGACGTGGCACCTGTCTCCATGGCTGCCCCCACCGGAACCAAGAGAAGGCCGGGCAGCGGAGCACTGGAGCCCCATGCCAAGAAGCCAAAGAACGTTGTCGGCAACAAGCAGATCACCAGGCGCAGGAAATGCACCGTCGTGGACGCCTAAGTCCTTCCGAGATACCCTTTTCATATCTATCTGTGTTGTCTGTTTTTCTCTGCTCCCATCTCACTTTTTCTTCTTTCTTCCCTTCTCAGTGATCAACTAGATGCGGAAGCCACCAACAATCCACCCGAGATGACGGGGAGGATCAGCCAGAGGAGAGGGCCGGGGCGCCCTCTCCCCTTAAGGAAGAACTCGACCTCGGTGCCGAGAACACATGCACCGAGTTGGAGACTGACCGGGCTCGGGAGGAGCCGGAAACTAACAACGAGCAGCCGGGTATGGAGCCGCCCATCGAGACGCGGAAGTCCACACCATAGCCCATCTCTGAGCCGCTGCAATCCACCCCAGCAGGATCAGAGCCGAGTGCTCGGCAGCCCACACCGCCACCAGTAGTGCAAGCACCTCCCTCAGCACCCCAGCCACCTCCTCAGCAACCACCTCCAAAACCTTCTGTTGAGAAGAAGCCCGCAGCCACACCCACACCGTAGCAGCAGGCTCCCGAGCCAACCTCCAAGAAGCAGCCATCACCCCCAGTAGCAAAGCCGGCTTCGCAGCCGCAGCCAACCAGGGTGCAACCTAAGCAAGGTGCAGGGGCAGACTGGGCAACAACCGCCCGAGAAGCGGCATGCCGGGCAGCAGCAGCCCGAGAAGCCGCGGCAACCACCATCTCAGCCGCGGACCCCTCATCCTTCAGAATACCTACTGCCAGGTGCTCAGCAAGGCGGGCAACCAGCGCAGCAGCGACCGCCACCCAAGAAGAACGACTGACCACTGAACAAGCCCAAGCAGACTAAGGCCCCGGGTAGCGGTCCCGCTAATCGGAACACCAAACTGGTCCATACTAACATCAAGTTCGCCCCTGCAGAAGAACAAGCTCCCGGCGCGGGTGTCAGCGGCACCACCAAGCCTCCGAACTTCCCGGGCCATTGGGTCGAGTTGCAGGAGCAACACAAGATAAAGATGACGCAAGAGGCCAAGCGGTTGGATGAGCTGAAGCAGCGGAAGGCTCTGGCCCGCTCCGGATCCAAGGGTAAGGACACTTCCCTGACCATCCGGGATGATGCTCCCCCCATGGAGGATGAGTACGAGTTCCAAGAAGATGTGGACACTATCCTCGACCGGATAGGCTACATCGAGAAGGACCGGGACAACAAGAAGTATGGCCGCCCTGAATGGGAAGGTGTGCGGCTAAACAATATTGACAACTACCGGCAGACATGGAACAAAGCCGATGCCGGCCCTGTTACAATGGCGATGTCCTCCTCTAGCAGCAGTCAGGCGCATAAGCTGTTCTGCCTGCACAAAGCTGCTGAAGATGCTGAAAAGACCAATCGGGTAAGTGCCTTTCCCTCTTTTGACTTTTCCGAGTTGCCAACCTTCCTCTTTTTAGACTTTGCTTTATCCACCATCCAGTCCCTAAGATTTGGGACGAGTAGATAAGGCTCAACCGAGTTGCAATCTATTCGGTCTGAATCTTCCAGCTCACAATGATTTCTTCTTCTCTGCAGGAGTGCACTGAGACCCGAACCAAAATTTTCCGCCAGCTTCTGTGGTTGCACTGGGCTATCAGGGATAAAAACCGGGCGCTGGAGGCCGAGAAGAGCGATCCTGGAGAAGAGTGTCATGGACACTGTTACCAAGCTGTCCTCCATAGAGAGTAAGTGCTAGCATTTTGGTTTGTGCGTTTTTTGTTTACACCCAGTTTCTATCTTTGCTCATTTTCTGTCATCTCTGCAGGTGAGCTCAAGGCTCTCGTCGAGAGGCACCAGGACTGTGAAGTCATGGCGGCCTCTACGCAGAGTAAAATTACCTCTCTGGAAGGTGAGTTAATCCTTCTTTTCTATTCACTTATGTTTTGTTTCTTCCTCACGCTGCTAACCGGGTTGCCTTTCTCGCAGAAGAATACAAGACCTTTCATGAACAACATCAAGGGTGCCTCACCCCGGCCGAGGTGCAGCAGCAGGTGCAGGCCCGAGAGGCCCAGCTGGAGAAGAACTTGGACGCCGAGAAGGCTGAAGTTGATAAGCTCAAACTTGAGCTTGCTGATGCCCTCAAGACTGCACTGGAGGCTGGGAATGAGAAGACTGAGGCATTGAATCGAGCCGCCACGGAGAAGCTAGATCTCGAGAGGGAGATGAGGTCTCTGAAAGAGAGAAATCAATCTCTCGAGGCCATGGTGGACAACTCTCGCCACCTCCAAGATAAGCACATCCGGCTTGCTGAAGACTGGACGCGCTGACTAGGGGCCCTTGTCCTGGAGCTGAGCTGTGAGTTACCGCTACTCTTTATCCGATTTTCATTTTCCCTTTTCTTCCTTCCTGTTTTTCTTATGCTCGGTTCCCCCTTCTGACTCATCCTAGCAATCCCCACGCTAGATACCTTCCCGGATCTCGACCCTGCTGCTGAGACTGCTGTGGAGAAGGCTAGGAGGTTGAGGGCAGCTTTAGGCCTTAATGTGGATGACTCGGCCACTATGGAAGATCACATCGAGAGCATCAAGACCCGAGTTCTCGCCCTCAAGGGCATGGGCGCCTCCATGGTTTCAACCGCTATGCGCCTGCATAGGCTATTCTGGCTAGAGAAGCAAATCCTGGACACTATCAACGAGATGGCCGCTAACTTGAAACACATCAAGGAGGAGCTGAAGAAGTGGCGCGCCTAAGCAGCCCGCGCTGGTGCAGACGAAGCCCTCCACACTGTGCTCTCTTGGTATGAAAACTTGGATCTAGAGAAGCTCAAGGATCTTCGGAACAACTCCAAATGGACCAAACGAGATGAGTACATCTTGCGCCGCAAAGAAGTCGCCTACGAGCTCGCATCATACGCTGACAGTCAGCAATACATCGACGGCCCCACGGAGCCGGATACCGATGTTGAGGAAGACGATGACGATGCTGAAGGCGAGGAAGCTGACGCTGAAGGCGATGAAGGCCAAGATGACGATGCCGGCCAGGAGCGCGAACACGACGACGATGAGGAGGAGCAAGAAGAACTTGGCGACGAGGAGGCCGAGCAGGGCAATGCCCAGGAGGAAGCCGAGCAGCGCAACGCCGAGGAGGAGGCTGCGCCGAATGCCAAACAGGAGGCCACCGAGCAGGGAGCAGCCTCGGAGGAAGCCCAGCCCGAGTTGTAGCCCACTGCCTCGACCGGACCAGTCACCACCGAGATGGTGATCGACACTCCGACTCCCGAGCTGAGCGCAACGGATGCCGCCGCCGAGAACATCGCTTCCTCGTCCGCAGCTCCAACCTCTACTGCTGCTCCCGAGCCCACGTCCACGCTCAGTGTCCCGTCTTCAGATCCATCCAATACCGAGACCAACTCCACCACATCAACAGTGACCTAGGTTCCTGCACTTTTTATCCTTACAGTCTTATCAGATCCCCGTTATGCCGGGTGCATATGTACTGAACAATTTACTGTTTCTTATGCTACTCAATTTTATCAAGTTATTTAGCAAGACTGGCTCAATGCCGGATTGCGTTAAGATGCAAGTCCCCGAGTTGCTTTTTTATCTACTCAGTTCCTTTGTATTTGCTCTTACCTGCCACTTGTGTCTTTTTGGTAGTCGAGTCACAAGATTTCGAAAAAACAAGTTTCTGATACTCAACCACTTTGAGATTTGAATATTAACGCTGCCCAACACTTAGCCAAAAACACAGAAGGATAGACACCCTACTCAGCTGACAAACTTCTCTTTTCCTTAGCAACTTTTCGTGTGTTCATTGACCTTTGGCTAGTTCTTTTGCTTGCCATGAAGTCGGGTTGCGGACAACAGCAAAGTCGAAGAGTTGGCCCTTGGGTTTAAACACACTACTAGATATACACGTGAAATTCTAAGTAAACCAACCGAGTAGACAAAGTAAATACAATAAATAACAGAAAGCAGTTTGAGCACAGGCAGTCCCCGAGTTCAATTCAGAGTGCTGACTTGGAATTTAACTCGGTTGAAGAGATGCATACAAAGTTTGTTCAGGAATGAAAATGGCGGAGTAGAGCTACATTCCAGGGACGCTTGGATTCCTCTCCAGATTTATCCGCCCTATTCTTCTGCGGTGCATGTGCGTCAATGAGATAATAGGCATCATTGTGCAGAGCTTTGCTCACAATGAAGGGACCTTCCGATGGAGGGGAAAGTTTGTGCATCCCGGCCGTGCGATGCACGAGCCTAAGGACCATGTCTCCTTCTTGGAAAACCCTTGGGCTTATTTTCCGGCTATGATAGCGTCTCAGGTTCTGTTGATATACAGCGGAGCACGACAGAGTTAACTCTCTCGCTTCTTCCAGCAGGTCAACATCATCTTCTCGGGCTTCTCTTGCCTCCGCCTCAGTATAGAGGGTTAATCGGGGTGAGTCATGCTCATGGTCAGTGGGCAACACGGCCTCAGCTCCATATACCAGGAAGAATGGTGTGTATCCGGTTGATCGGTTAGGGGTAGTCCTTAGACTCCACAACACCGCCGGCAACTCGTCCAGCCAACAACCTAGGGTTCGCTGTAATGAATCAATTAGCCTTGGCTTTATCCCGGAAAGGACCATGCCATTTGATCTTTCAACTTTCCCATTGGAAGACGGATGCGCGACTGACGCAACGTCCAGCCGGATCCGCTTCTCCTTGTAGAACCTGGCAAAGGCTCCCTCAGCGAAGTTTGTTCCATTGTCCGTGATGATCCCATGTGGATACCCATATCTCAGGATGATATCTTTCAGAAAGCTCACAGCCGTGTTCCCATCACACTTCCGGATAGGCTTTACTTCAATCCACTTGGTGAACTTATCCACCATGACCAAGATGTGAGTCATGTTGCCTCTAGCTGGCTTGAAAGGACCCACCATATCGAAGCACCAAACAACAAATGGCCAAGCGATGGGAATAGTCTTCAACTCGGAAGCTGGCATGTGGATTTTACTTGCATATCTCTGTCACCCATTGCACTTCCTTACCAAATCTTCCGATTGCTGCAGGGCAGTGAGCCAAAAGAATCCATGCCGGAATGCTTTCTTGACTAATGCCCGAGATGAGGCATGGTGCCCGCACTCTCCTTGATGTATTTCCCTGAGGATCTCTTCTCCTTCTTCTGGCTCAACACAGCGTTGGAGCACTCCAGTAGGGTTTCTCTTGTGTAGATACTTGTTGATGATGGTGTAGCCCTTAGATCTTCTCTGAATTTGCCTGGTTGTGACCTCGTCACTAGGCAAAGTGCCGTCCATTAGAAAGGTTAATATGGGCAAATCCCAACTCGGTGTCTCCCGGATAGGAAACACTGGTTCGTCCACTTCCATTGGATCAGCTGCCATGACTTGCTCTGAGTTGGAGACGAGTCCCCGAGTACTAAGAAATGATCCCCTCGATGAATGCGACAGTCCCCGGGTTTGCAGAGGCAGTCCCCGGGTTGGGTGGAGCAGTCCCCGGGTTCTCTTTTGAGCCCTCACAGTCAATCTCCATAGGAACAACTTCCGATTCCAGCAGCCCTGGAATGAATATGGATTCCGAGTTGGGTGATGACTTGATCGATGGCTTCCTCAAATGCTCGAGAGCGATTCCGGGTGGGATGAATTGCCGAGAAGATCCCAACTTGGACAGAGCATCTGATGCATCGTTCTCAGCTCGGTGGATGTGATGGAACTCACAGCCATCAAAGAATCCGGTCATGTTCTGGACTAGGAACCAGTAAGATGCCATGTTGGCATCCAATGCGTCCCAAGTCCCCGAGACTTGTTGAACTACCAGGTCTGAGTCACCATAGCAGAAAATTCGCCGGATTCCAACCTCCTTAGATATTTTCAGCCCATGGACCAATGCTTCGTACTCGACAACATTGTTGGACACGGGGAAGTGGATCTGCAGCACATACTTGAGCTTATCTCGCTTGGGTGAGGTGATCACAACACCGGAACTTCTTGGCACCCAGATACTGCATTCTCCAGAAATTTGTTTCCGGCAAGGGAGGTTCATACTGTATCTCGGCCCAATCCACCAAGAAATCCGCCAGAGTTTGTGACTTGATTGCTTCTCTTCTCGCGTACAGTGGAGTGTACGCGGCTAGCTCAATTGCCCATTTGGCAACTCGGAGACTTGCATCCTTGTTGCCCATAATCTACGAGATGGGAGCAGTGCTCACCACTATGATTGGATTCTCTTGGAAATAATGCTTGAGCTTCTTGGCACCCAGATACACGCCATAAGTCATCTTCTGGTAGTGTGGGTAGGTTTGCTTGGAGCTGGATAGCACCTCGCTGAGATAATACACCGGCCGCTGCACGGTTTTGCCTTCTTCTTCATGTTCCACTACCACCACCACGCTGACTACCCGGCTGGTAGCCGCAATATAGAGCAACATTTGCTCCTTGGGCAAAGGGCTTGCCAAGATGGGAGCGCTACCCAGCATGGTCTTGAGCTCCTTGAAAGCCACATCAGCTTGTGGGGTCCAGATGAACTGGTAGAGAGGTAAGGCCTTCTCGCCCATTATTCCCAGGAAGCGGCTAAGAGATGCCAGGCACCCGGTAAACTTCTACACATCCTTCAGTGATCTCGGTAAAGACATGCTCTCTATAGCTTTTATCTTTGAAGGATTGGCCTCAATGCCCCGACTGGATACCAAGAAGCCGAGTAGCTTGCCAGCCGGGACGCCAAATCTGCACTTAGTTGGATTCAGTTTCATCCGGTATTTGCGCAAACTGGCAAATGTCTCCTCAATATCGCTCAACAGAGTGTGTTTTTCTTTTGTTTTGATGGCAATTTCATCTACATACACCTACACATTTTTGCCTTTCTGGTCGTGCAAGCATTTCTGCATGCATATCTGATAAGTAGCTCCGGCATTCCGCAAGCCAAAACACATAACACGATAACAATAAGCCCCGTACGAGGTAATAAAAGCAGTATTTATTTGATCAGCCGGGTTCAGAGGTATCTGGTGAAAACCAGAGTAGGCGTCAATGAAAGACAAATGTTCGCACCCAGCAGTGGAATCGATCACCTGATCTATGCGGGGTAGCAGAAACGGGTCCTTGGGGCAGGCCTTGTTCAAGTCGGTGTAGTCTACGCACATGCGCCACACCACAACGACCATGGGGTCATCCTTCTTCTTCTCCACCATGACCGGATTGGCCAGCCAATCTGGATGCAGCACCTCCATGATAAATCCACTTTCTAGCAGCCTTGTGATCTCGTCACCAATGGCTTTCCTCCTCTCAGCCGCGAAGCGGCGCATAGCTTGCTTTACCGGCTTGGCATGCGGCCGCAGATGCAACGAGTGCTCAACCAACTCCCTCAGGACACCCGGCAGGTCCTGATTGGACCATGCAAAGACATCCCGATTCTCATGGAGGAAGTGGATGAGCTCGCTTTCCTATTTCTCCTCCAACCCGGCACCAATGATGGCCACACGCTCCGGGAACTCCGGGTCAATCTGCACCTTTTTTGTTTCTTGGGAGGCCTGGAAGGTGGCCCCATACTGAGAACTCGGCATGCCAGGCATACCGACTTGAGCTGCTTGGGCCAGGGCCACCACCTCGTGGATCTTCTTCTTCTCGGCAGAAATGACCATGGATTCGGCAAGCCGAGATCCAGCAGATGCACACTCCAGGGAGCGCTTGCAGTCACCCAAGATGGTGATGATGCCATTGGGGCCAGGGATCTTCATCTTCAGATAGGCCGCAAGTTGAGGCCATGAACTTGGTCAGAGCAGGCCTGCCGAGTAGAGCATGATAGGGGCGCTAAAGATCAACCACCTCAAACTGCAGGCACTCGGTCCGGTAGTTCTCTCTGGTGCCGAAAAGCACATCCATCTAGATTCGGCCAATGGGATCACAAGACACCCCCCGCACGATGCCATGGAATGTAGTTCGACTAGGTAGCAGCATGTTCTCGGCAAGGCCGAGCTTCTCCATGGTATCTCGGTACATGATGTTGATGTTGCTGCCGTTGTCGATCAGCACCTTGCTGAACTTCACGTTCTTCTTGGTCCCCAAGAAAGTGGGGTCCACCACCAGAGCATATGTACCCGGGTTGGGCATAATCTTGGGATGATCTGCTTTGGACCAGACTATGTCCTGGTCACACCACTCCATGTAATGCGGCACAGACGGCATCACAACATTCACCTCCATCGCGCGCCTGCGCAGGAATTGCTTGTCGTTCGGCTCAGTGGTGAACACCATGTAGCTCTCATGATGCTCCTGGTATTGGTTCCGGTCCCCAGCACCACCATTGTTGTTGTTGTTCTGGTTGGCATTGTTCTTGTTGCGGTTGTTGTTGCGGGAGTAGTAGTAGTTGTTGCGATTGTTGTTGTTGAAGTTGCGGTCGTAGTTGTTGTTGGCTCCCTGCGCCACTTGGTTCACGTTCTCCCTCCTCTGGTTCTTGGCCGGCCTGGGAGCAGCTGCCCGAATAGGCTGCACATTAGCGCCCGAGAGCGGAAGAGGAGGAGGAGGCAACTGACTGAAAGCCTCGCTCTTGATCCGATCCCACCAGCTGCACTGCCGGGTAGTGTGGTTGGCTGGCCTAATCGAATGCCAAGTATGGAAGCTACACGGCCCATCCTTCATGTTTTCAAAGACGAATCTTGCAGGATCTCCGGATTCCTGGGAGGCATTGTCATGCTGGGGAGCGTTGTACTGCTTCTTGAAGTTCTGGCCCTGAGTCTGGTTCTGCCCGTATTGGGCTCTAGCAGTTTTTTGCCTTTGGCTACTCCCAGCAGCACCTTGATCCTGAGTAACAACAGCTATATGGTCAGACCCATAGCGGATATCCGAACGGTCTTCTCTTCTCTTGTTGCGGAAATCTTGGCGGTCCTGGTGCCGGGAACCATCATGGTGCTTCCTCTTTGGCTCAAAGGAATCAAGCAGAGGCTGAGTAGGGTCGCCAAGAGCATACATATCTGCAATGTTGATTGTCTCGGCGAGGGTACTCGGCATCTCCCTCTGCAGTTTCTGCCACAGCATGCTGCCATGTCGGCAACCTTGTGCGAACTAGGCAATGGCCTGTGACTCGTTCACACCCTCACATGTGTTCCTCAAAGTGCTCCACCAACTAAGGTACTCGCGGTATGTCTCCTCTTCTCTCTGCTTGCACGCCGAGAGCTGCTGTGGCCGGTTTGGACTCTTGTAAGTGCTGGTGAAGTTGCTGATGAAGGCTTCCGAGAAATCAAGACAGCAGTTGATACTGTATTTTGGAAGATTGTTGAGCAAAATCCGGGCAGGGCCCTCCAGCATCTGGGGCACATACCCAACAAACCACCTCCGGTTGCCACCTGCAATGTACACGGCAGTCACATTGTCATTCAGCTAGTCTTTTGGCTTGGTGCTTCCGTCATAGGTCTTGGTTCCTCTAGCCAGCTGAAACTTGGCCACAGGAGGCTCTCCCATGATCCTGGGACCGAAACAGCTTGGTCTGAGTGGGCCTCTTGCTTCTATCTCCTCGGACCGATAGAGTCGGTCCAGCTTGCACCTTGCATCGCTTGGCTCCAGCATCCTTCCTCCCAACCAAGTCTCAAGATCTCTTGGGTCGGCGTACCCGGCTCGCTCCATTGCCGAGTACCCATCATTGTAGCGGTCCTGGCACACTGGACCGGGTTGAGCAACCGGGTTGGCCACCACAGCAACCACTTGTGTCTGAACAACATGCTGAACCGGGTTAGCAACATGCTGCCGAGATGGGCCATCTCGGTTTCCTCCTTGCCCCTCTTGGTGAACTCTGGCAGCCTGGCGGCCAGCACCTGCAACATTGTGTTTTTGGCTGGGATGCCGCTCTACAGCATGTTGCTTTCCGGCGATAGCCGGGTCGTACACCTGCATCTGTCTGTTCTTCCCAGAGTTCACACTCTGGGCCCTCTCTCCGCCGGGAAGTGGCGATGAGGCCTGTCCTACGGATCTTCCCCCATGCGAATGAACAACATGGGATGCACCGCCTCCCGGATTGGCCTGCAGGAAAGCCTCATTCTGCTTACCCGCTTCTAGAACGAGCTCATTGAGCCGCTCCTGCTGCCTAACACGGGCTTCACCAGTCAGATTTGGCAACTTGGCAGCAACTGCCTCTGCAGCTCTAAGTGTTTTTGCAGGAGAACTATATTTTGGCCTACCAGCAGTGGTTGAACTAGCAGACTTGCTAGCAGCTCTACCATCTCTAGCTAGCTCATCACCTAGCTTATGGCGAATAACTCCTATCTTGCTAGGATTCCTATATACATGAGTAAAACCATGTGCTCTATTGTACTCATTTTGATCTAGGTTAAGCTCAAGCCTAACCTTCTCCAGCTCCTGGGCCTCCTGCAGCAAAGTGAGTCACTGCTGCTCGAGTTGCGCCCTCACCACAGCCCGATCCATGTCCGTGGCGATAGGCATACCGAGGTGCTCGACACCAGCGCGAGTGGCCGGTATAACAGTCGATGTAGTGGCCTCCTTGTATCCCGGCATGTTCCGAGGCCGGTCGTAGGGCTTGTGACCCTGGCGAGCAGTCGGCTCGTCGACGACTTCAGGCGCAGTGGGCGCGCCTTTCCTCACATCGATAGCCGGGCCAGTCATCATCACCTCCACGCTACCCACAGAGCAGCCAGCCGGCTTCCCGCCGACAGCGAGAACCACGGGAGGGTCCTCAGCGACGAGCACCACCTCGGGGTACTCGCGGATGACGGTGGTGGCGACGTACACCAAATGCGCGCCGACGGAGAGGACGGAGCCGCCTGCAGGCAAGGGCCTGCCGCCGAAATCACCGGCGTTGTCGCTGACAAAGTCGAAAGAGCCGAATCTGTGTACAAGGCCACAAACCACGCGCTCCCCCGGCAGAGAAACAGGTCCCGTCCGAATATGCACCCCAGCCAGCGCCGCTGCTGGCCCCACGGTGGGCGCCAACTGTCGTGGTGTGGAGAAGACAAATGCCATAGGATGGCCAAAGTTGGGGCCGATGGACGCTGTAGGTATTCGGGGAGGGATCGTACGTCGAGTAGACGCGCTCAAAGCAACACAAACACCACAATCCACCCAGGTTCGGGGCCCTCGTGTGGAGGTAACACCCCTACTCCTGCCTATCTCTATGTATTGGGTCACACCGTGTACAGAAGTTACAAACTCTCAGTGTCTCACTCTCTACCGAGTAGCCAGTGCTCAGCTCTCTCTACTGTTGTCTCTCTCAACTACCAAGCCTCGCAATAAATGAGCCCAGGTCCAACGTCCCTCGCGCGGGAGGGGGCTAGCCACCTTATATACTGGTAGCCAGCCACTATACTATGAATAAAAGGTATAGATGTGATAACTCCACTGTGATCACGACGCACGCCTCCGTGTTCCCGCTGACGTCGTTGCCGAAAGTCTCCGCGCCGTCCGGCTGACAGGTCTTGTCCACCCTGTCAGCCCCTTAGGGTAGGTCACTGACATGTCCTGTCCCCCTGTCAGTGACAGGACTTGACAGCTGCCCACCCGTACTGTTCCCATGTCTCACTGCGGATAACCACACACCTAGTAAGTTGAACCGCACGCCTATACGGCCCCTGGATATGCGGGATCTTCCTCAACAGCTCCATTGACTTTGTGCCCGAGTAGAATAGCGTCTCCTCTATCCGGATCACCCGAGCGCTACCCGGTTGATCCAGACACATGCTCGATTCTTCTCTTGGTCTTCTATAATTCTTGCCGAATAACACCTACCAGATACCGGATACCGGGTAGACGCCTACTCGGTATGGCTGAACTTGATAAACATCCCCTTGAAACTTGTTTCTCACCTGCCTTACCCCTACTCGGGGGTAGCCCCCCGACACTTTTGGAACTTCCGTGACAAGTACGATCAATTAAGTTTGAACTCTTCAAACTCAAGCCTTGTCCAAGCTATAGCTTTTTGCTATACACTAAACCCAATCACTATAAAATTCTTGGTGGAATAAATTGTCGTGTTAAGTTTGTTGATTGTTATACTTTCTTTGTTTGGTTGTGATTGCTTGTTTATTGTTGTTTACTTGTGTTGTTTAGATGGTACGGAGAGGAACGTTCTATTTTGTGAAGAGAGGATGATTATTCTTCACCAACTTCAAAGACAAGTAACACACCATCCATCCACCCATTATTTTCTATATGCATTAGTTGATTTGAGTAGTATGCATGACAGGAAATTTTACTATGTTATATTATGATATGCTATTATCCTAGTAGTTTGTAGCCTCCCCCTTTTAACCTTGTTATTTGGTAGCCATCAAGCTTAGTTTATTCTTATCCATGCTCATATATTGGTGTTTTTACTAAGTTGTTGATGAAAAACTTAATATAACATCAATGAACCACCTGGGTGGATTTGGTAGTGCAAGGCTGATGAGAGTCGAGTGTCTCCCCGAGGGGTGTTCACTTGAGGAATGCCACCCAGGAATAAAGTGATTATGATGTCCCCCAAGTTTATATTGCTTCTAGTGTAGCCTTTTGACTTATGGGCTCTGTCTTGATCAACTAAGTTGTGAGAGTTCAGCCTGGGCTTGACAAGAAGATGTAGCATAATTATAGGTGGAACGGGTCTTGCCATTGGGTTGGATTATTACTTCTGAAAGATCTCGTCTCAATTCTCTCCTTTCCATGATGAACTCCGGGTGTATATGATGTTTGGGCTAGTTGAAGACAAAAGGTGAAAGTGCACAACCTCTGCAGAGTCAACAAACTAAGATCTTAGCCGTGTCCCTGGTTATGGACAACTTCGAGCAGCTCGACAAGCATGGACGAAAGAATCACATCCCGATTGTCAATAAGTAAAATTTTGACTAAGTGAGCAGTAGTTGTGGTGCTTGGATCAGTCCAATGATGCCACTCTTTGACAAGAAAAGTTTATTTTACAAAAGAGATAGGAGAAAACTGGCTTTATGCAAACTTAGCCAAAACTCTACTCAACCAGATAAGCATATAGTTATAGTCTTGCCATATATATCCACCATAGTGTTACATGCCAATACATTAAATTGTATTGACCCCCTTGTGGCTGCATATTCCATCCTGCAGATTAATCTGAAGACGAGTGAGGATTTCGTTTAGAATCTCGAGTCCACCGCCAACATGTTTTTCCTGTAACACATGAAGAAGATGAGGCTCAATGTTGTTCTATATTTCCAATTTGATACTTTATATCTTGCTAGTCTTCTAAGACTATGCAAGTTGTAATGTTATTTTGTAAAGGTTGCATCATGCGATGTAATATAATTTGACGCATTTGCATGATATTTGATTTTGTACTCTGGTGCTAGAAATTGATCTAGAGACTAGCACAATAACACAGGTGTTCTTACATTATTTAAATGTGGGGACGCTAAAGCATACCTCAAACACTATACCAGACACATTTCACACTAACCGAGGGGCAGTGGGCGGTGCAGCTGGCCGAACAAGAAGCACAACAAATGATGGGCATGACAGACCATGGAGGAATCCCCAAGTTGACCAATCAATAGAGGAGTTTACTTTGTCCGATGAGGAAGTTCGTACATTTTTTGAATACGATCAGCAACATGTCGAGCCTGAAACAACCAATACGAAGTTCACTCACTCGGATGGGGGTTCGGGGAAGAGTGAGCGGGGCTGGACAAGGGACATCACGACAAAGAAATACAAGTGAAACATCAAAAAGGAGGTTTGTTAGCAATGTAAGGGGAGTTTAGACGCGGGGAACTGCTAGTGAAATTCATGCACGTGTATCTGATTATGAGCAGGTTGATTCGACCAACATGTGGAGTACACGCCATCAAAATGAAAAAGTTGAACATAACAACAAGAAATCCAGACACATGCGTCTGGTTGATCCATTCTGCCATAAATCAATAGTCACACCGTCTCTGCCTGTCAGGACTGTGTAGGCGCAAACACCTTCAGAACTACAGACATACACGCATGTAAGTTTATCTCCCCCGCACACCCGATATAATTTTTGTAACAAAACGTACTGATTTTGCGCATGCCTCAATAAAAAAATAGTTCTTCTCTCTGATACAAACACGGGGAAAATAAAACATGCAGGTACCTGATCTACCTGCCAATCTCATACCAACTATTTGCCAAGAATTCAAGTCATTTCATGAAGTGTATGAATTCAACAACATGTATGCCAGGCACATAGGTTTTGGCATAAAAAAGGTGCAGCACAACCGAAAGGCACGATGGTTACGTTGCGTGCGAGAAGGTAAACACGTACCAACTGTTGCTACCAGCGACCGTCAAAGGGACAAAATCACAAGAAGCCGTTGATGATGGTGTTCATGCACTCACACAAGCAGGTGGACTCAACTCTTAGGGATTACATAAAGTATATGCAAGCGAGCAATGTTAAACATGTTAACATAATAGGACTTCTATCTAAGCTTCACAATGGGAGAGGAAACCTCCCATTCCATGATAAAGACATACTGAATATGTAAGTAAAAAACAAAAAAAGGGGGTTCAGTGTTGCCAATTATAGAAGTTCACTGTTCTCATCCGCGTAAGAAAAACCAATTGACCCCTCTCTCTCCACCCTCCCGCTGCTCCAGTTTTTTTCAGGAAAGCAGCATTTGCGCGCGAGGAATCGAAAGACGCGGTTCCAAAAATGTTTACGCTCTACAAGCATATGGAGGAGCAGAATGGGAACCTTTTTTTGACATACAGGTTGACGAGGAAGACAAGATAAAAACATTTTCTGGTCCAATGCAAGCCGCAGGGCGGCGTATGCAGATTTTGGTGATGCCATGACGTTTGATACAACGTATAAAACAAACAAACACCACATTCTGTTGGCAGTGTTTGTGTGCGCAAACAATCACTTGCAGTCGTGCATTTTTGGTGTTGCACTTATGGGTGATGAAAGTGAGGATTGATTCAAGTGGGTGCTTAGTGCCTTCTTGAGATGCATGAGAGGGAAAGAACCCATGATTATCCTAAAATTTTTGATTCTACGCAACACACTAATTGCAAGAAACACATTTTCACTGGTAGTTTTCCTTGCGAAAAAAGGCATGAACTAATCCTGGGAATTTTTTTTATTGCAGATCAGTGCCCATCAATGGCAAAAGAAATCCCCGCAATTTTCACATGCTCGCTCCATAAGCTCTACAGGTGGCTGATGACCCACAAGTATAGGGGATCACAACAGTCTTTGAGCGAAGTAAAACTCAAATTTATTGATTCGACAGAAGGGCACCAAAGTATATTTATAAGCCTTAACAGATGAGTTGTCAATTCAGCTACACCTGGAAGTAGACTTGCTCGCAACATTTTATCAGTAGTAACAGTTTTATAGAAGTAGTAGTAGTGAAATAATAGCAGGAATGAAATAAGGACATCATCAGTAATTGTAGTAGGCACCAGGACTAAAATACTGTAGGCATAGGGATCGATGAACGGGTGTTGCATGGATAATATAATTCATATAATAATCAAAATACAGGCATTTGCAGATAAATAATAATAAAGCATCCAAGTACTAGGTAAACCATAGGCATGTGTTTCATATTTATTCGTACGTGCTCGCAATGAGAAAGTTGCACAACAGCTTCTGTCCTACCAGCTCGACCGTTTGCAGCGGGGCCTCAAGGGAAACTACTGGTAATTAAGTGCTCCTTTTAATAAAGTACCGGAGAAAAGCATCAACACTCCATGAACACACGTGGTCCTCACATCACAACCAACCCTTCCGGTTATCCCAATTGCTGTCACTTTGGGGCATCGGGTTCCGTACAATTATATGTGTAAACAACTTGCAGATATGATAAAAAACAATAAATATAATCATGAATCAATAATATGTTCAGATCTAAAATCACGGCACTTGGGACCTAGTGACAAGCATTAAGCATAACAAGTTACAACAATGATAGATAGCACTAACAACGGATACTAGGCACGATGCCTAACAATCTGGCAATTATTACATGAACGATCTCATCCAATCCCTACTATCCCTCTCGGCCTATAGCGGGGGTTACTTACACATGGATGAGGGAATCATGGATGGTTGATGGAGAGGTGGTGGCAATGATCTCCTCCGAATCCCTGTCCCGGCAGGGTTGCAGAACAGGAACTTCTGATCCCCGAATTGGGTTTCGAGGTAGCGGCGGCGCTCTGGTGTTTTTCTCTCAAATATGATGAACCCCCTCTTGTTTTTAGGTTAAGAGGTATATGTATTCAAAAGGGGGCCCGAGGGAGTCCCGAAGCGGCCACACTATGTGATGGCACGGCATAGGAGAGGGGCGCCGCCAGGTGATCTGGGCCCCTCGTGGCCCTTCTCCGTATTGTCTTCTGGCTCCGGGGGTCTTCGGGTAAAATAGGAACATTGGGATCTTTTCCGGGCATTTTCCTGAAAGTTCATTTTCTGCACAAAAATGAGACACCAGGGTAATTCTGCTGAAAACAGCGTTAGTCCGTGTTAGTTTTATCCAAAACTCACATGTTTAGAGGAAACCAACATCAAAATTGTTCGGAAAAATAGATACGTTTTGGACGTATCAACTCCCCTCAAGCTTAGCTTATTGCTTGTCCTCAAGAAATTCAGTTAACAACTGAGTGTGATAAAAGAACTTTTACGAACACATTTGCTTCATATGATATAAATATTCTCACTATATGACCAAGTACTTAGGCAATTCATAATAAGAAGTATGCAAATAAAGTCACCTAATAGTTATGCAAACCATGAAGAGATACCAACACACTAATAATAAGCAACATGAAATATATCAATTTGCAGGATTGCAATGTTCATAATAAGATATGATAAAGTGGTATCTCGCTTGCCCTTAATTGTGGAGCAAAAAATAAATGCTAGGGCACCTCTGAGGTTCAAGTGAAGACTAGAAGTAAAGATATCAAACATAAAAGCATCAAAGTTATATCACAATCAACCATGTTCTGGGACAAGCACATTACACTAAGAATGACATCTAGGATCTTGAGAAGGTGCATAAAGTTAGAAGATGAAGACTCGTCATAAAGTAAAAGATTGGTCCTTCGCACATGGAAGCAGGGATTAACTCATGTGCTAGAGCTTTTTATTTGATGAAACCAGATGTATTGAAAACAATTTTGAGAGAGGTGTATGTCTATGTCAACGAATAGCAAACAGACAATACAGTACGTCACAAGTTAACAAGACGTTACAAGAGAGGTTCCCATTGAAGGACGTACTTTCTACTGGGTCAGTAGATCATCCCTCTTATCTTTTGTTTACACAATTATGCTTTAACTGATAAATCATGGGCAAAAAGAGTGAAGAGAATTTAAAGTAACCAAGTTTGGGGCTAGGAACCCTGCTGCTAGATCTTCTATAAATTTGGATAAGAGGATGTGCCACTAGTCCAGGTGTGTAAAGTCTAATCAACATGTGAGATAAAGATTGTCTACTCGCGACTTCATGAGCTAAAATAGAGCACAAAACATGTGTAATTTTGAAGGTTTTAAAGGTAGCACAGGAGCAATTTACTTGGAGTGACGGTGAAATACCACATATAGGTAGGTATGGTGGACACATTTGGAAAATTTGGTTTTTGGGAGTTGGATGCACGAGTAAAGCTCATACTCAGTACAAGTGAAGGCTAGCAATAGACTGGGAGAGACAATCAAGAGAGTGGTAACCTTCATAATCATGATTGTGACAAAACAAAATTAACGTGGGCATAAAAGTGATACAAGAACTCTTAATCAAAATAAATCATCGAGGCTTAATTGAATTTTTGTTTTCAGTCTTATGCATGCGTGATCATGTGCCAAGTCAATTCAAGTGAAACATTCAGAGGAAGATACCATAATGGCATACCCTTCTATGAATAGAACAATGCAAGCAAACATTTATATGTCATGCTATCCACTATTAGTAAATTGGAGCTGATCATGAGAAAGCACGAACTACTAAGCATCCATTAAATAACATACACCTTACATGGAGAAACTAAGCATCTCCACATGGATGAGTATATCTACAAAAATGAAAACAAATAGAGTTCATACCAGCCTCTCACCACAACTTGAATTCTCATAAATCGTTATTATTTCTCTTCACTTGTGTGGCTTGAATGATATAAAATGATAGCCAAGCTCCAATGGAGTCACGGAAGACTGTTAGACTCTACAGTAAACTTTACAAAACCAAAGAAGAACAACAAATTTTTTTTGGTTTTCGATAAACAAGAACAGAAGGAAACAAGCAAACAAAACATTTTTTTTTGGATTTTTGAATATTAAACCGAAACTAGAAAGTAAACCAAACTAATAAAAGAAATTAAAGAAACAATTAAAGAGAAACAACAGAAATATTTTTGGTCTTTTTGCGTTTTGGAAAGCAGAAACTAAACGAGAAAAACAAAGGAACGACAGAAATAGAAATATGAATAGACAAAGAACCGACAGAAACATGACATGTAAATGAGTGTGATGTCGGAATACCTCCCCCCAAGCTTAGGCTTTTGGCCTAAGTAGAGATCAATCCTAAGAGGGCCAAGAAGTGGCGCCCCCATAGTACGACGAAGACGGGCCATCCTCCAGATATGAACTCGAGGACGCCCCGGTGTAATGCACGGCGTAGTCCTTAGAGGGCGCTTTGTGCCCTGCCTGATACTCGGGGTTGTGCTAGACATGGAAACCAAGCAAACGTACCTGTTCGTCCAGCTCCTCCTTTGGGCGCGACCCCGGCCTCCTACGAATACTAAACAAACCAGGCTACGGCAAAGGAACCTCCCTTTCATCTCCATGAGTAAATAAAACTCTATAAACTAGGTTCCCCGCACTATAGTTAGTAGTAACAAAATGATGAGCTTTCATGGCAGCAAGATCAAGTCTCTGTGGGGGCTAACAACTCATCAATAGGAGCAACAGAAAGGCCTAGAGCAGTTATAATACGCACAGCAATAATACCCCCCGTAAATGGGTCCTCTAGCAGCTAAACGACGAGCAATGAGGGCACCAAGGATGTACTTATGGTTATTATTAAGTGCAGCAGCCACAAAAGCTAAATGGTAATTTGAAATATTACTAGTGTTTTACCTACAAAGAACACTAGTAGCTAGATAGTAAGCAAAGTATATAATGGCTGGGAGCGAATGTTCCTTATCTTGCCACGCCGAGTTGCTTGGTCATCATCATTTGTCACCCCTCTTTAGAGCTCTAGCAAATCAGCAGGTCGTCTTTGAATCTTCCTCACCGTCTCGGATGAATTAATACCTATGATACTGCAAAACCTTGCCAAGGACATGGTAAAAGGACTATCATAGATTCTAAATTCAATAGATGGATTATAAGAGGAGTTATCAAAAGTAAAGCTCTAAACAAAAGTTTTGGTGAGTATGGCATATTGGGCGCTTTCGTCATTCCTATACTCAGTTAGGCCAATCCTACTAACAAGAAGCAATAAATCATCAAGGATCCCTGCATCATTCAAAAAATTAGCACAAGGGAAGGTAGATGGATGTGCATCTCCATCATCCCCCTCATCATCAATACTCAGTGCAATAAAATTTTCATTATAGGATGGCCTCAACCGAGTAGTTGATCTTGAAGGCCTTGCCCTCCTAGGTGCATCACTCTCAAAAAATTTCTCCATAGGTGTTGTTATGCATCTTCCTTTTCTGGAATTTTTAACAAGCATCATAAAAAAATGATTTTGAAGCAACTATGTGAATGAAACTACTATAGAGACTTGTAAGAGGGCTAAACATGCATCAAAACCAATTTATCTACACATAGAACAAGCATGCAAGCTCACATAACCTGTCACCTACAGTACAAAAATACTCAAGAAATACTCCACTAAACAAAATTCTACTTAGAGTTGCGGAGGAGTCACATACTAGAGAACAAATGGTCCAAAACTCAGCAACAAAGATGGACTGAGCAAGGAGATCAAAAAATCGCGAGGAAGAACGGCAAGAACACGGGTTTGAGTAATGGTGTTGAGTTTGGTTGGGAGAGAGAGTAAGTTGGCAGGAAGAGGAGTAAGTGGATGGCCAGGGGTCCCACACCATGTGCTAGCGCGCCCTGGGTGGTACCCGCGCCATAGCGTGGTGTGGAAGCATGGTGGGTCCCCTTGGGGTGGCCTAGGTGCCTCTCTGCCCCACTTTCAACGTAAAAAATTAATATTTTTTCTGGAGTTTTAGGGAAACTTTATTTTCGAGGAATTTCTAGAATTTGATAAATGATTAAAAACCAGGAAAACCATCATGGAATGATGGAAAACAAGTTTGAAACCAAAGCTACAGAAGTTCTAAGACACTCTAATATACGAATAACCAGAGGAATCATAAGAAAACATAGTGAAAATAAATAAATGGGGATGGTGAAAACATAAGTAAACTAAAGTAACAAGGTGAAAACATAATTGGGGAAGGTGAAAACATTGTTTTATTCATTCAAAATCACTTTCTTAACAAGGTTGATCAAGTCTTGTTACCAAAACAATTTTACAGGAAGCAAAACTTTGCCTTTCACTAAATGATTATGTTACCGCCACTTTGATAGACATAGTCCCAATCATGAAAATTACATATTCATGAGGACATCCCTATTTCTTCTACACCTTTTCCTATTGAATATGTTGTTGTTCAAGACAATCCCAATGAAGTGAGACTTGGGCCAATGACAAGACCAACAACTAAGCTACTAGAATAGCAGGTGAATTCTCTCTTATTAGAATATGATGTTTGTTTTCATGAGAACCTTATACTGCCTAAATCCATGCACATATGAATACTCAGGGTTATTTATAACACAAGCATGGATGGAGGAGGATATCAAGAGGAGCTGGAAAACAAGTGCTACAAGGTGGAAAACAAACATAGTAAGCTAGAAAAAAATGCTACTTGGTGGAAAACAAGCCTATACATATAGAAGAAGAAGAGGGAGATGTTTTCCACAAGTGTACAAGTGAAGAGCACAAGAGAGGGGGCACCCAACACATTGTTTTTGCACCTAATAGAGAGTCCTATTATTATTAGGAGTGGGTCCTGCGCGTCCCTATGGCCGCACCATTTTATGGGTCGGTTTCTATCATGTTGATTCCAAACCCGAGTGCAAACCTAGTGGGCTTAGGTGTGCTTGAGCAAGGCACTTGTGGCCGCACCCCTAACCCCTCATATATACCTCATAGCTACGAGTTAGAAGTTTAGACTACGATAAAACATAAACCCTAGAATTTCCAGATTTTATTGTTGCATGTAAGAATTCATCTTGAATTGATTCAACCTTTGCAAAGTTGAGTGTATTCTCCTATTCCATTGGGAATAAGGAGAAACGGGACCACTTGTAGTCAGTGGCTACTTGTGCAAGAGTGTGGAGTTTCAAATATCCAAGGGGTTATGATATGTTGCAATTGGTGACAAGGATTAGCCGGAGAGTTCGTGGCAAGACACTAGTTATCATCCACAAGTTATCAAAAGTTCATAGAGAAGATCGGGCATCCCCTTATGATATTGGTACCAGATTACTGGATTTACTCGGTGAGCTGTTTCCAATCAATTAGATTCGAGAGTTTTTTTCCTATACAGAAAAAGCCACAAAAATTACTGTTAGATCATTGCCATAGCTTTAGATAATCCCAAATTTCAATTTCTAGTTGTTGCTTTTGTGTTTGATTTTGAGTTTCTTTTTTTACTTTTGATTCTTTAGTTTGGTCTAGGGTTAGGGTTCTAGTTGTTCTCCGTGTTATAGTTGTGGTTCTACCGAAAAACACCAAAAGTATATCTCAATTTCGAGTTGATGTTGGTTCTAATCCGAGTCCTAGTTGGGTTGTATATCGCGGCACAATTTTTCCTTCCTATCCTGCCGTGGAATTTCCTTGTTCGAGTTGCTTTCGGAGGTCCCTACCGCGGCACAAAAAGCACCATTCACTTCTGCCGCATTCTAGTAATACTCCCTCTTGTATTCAATCCCTTGCACGGCACAAAAAGAGCAAAGCTCTGCCGCGCACCCTAGTTCTACTCGGAATCGGATCCTGCCGGGCACGAAAACGCGCCAATCTGCTGCCGCAAGTGTGTTGTCCTAGCTGCAATCAGAGTCTGTCGGGCATAAAAACAGAGTGTTTCACTGTCGTGTGTTTTGCCTAGCTGCTGTGCGCCTCCCTGCTGTACACGGAACAATTTTCGGTCAATTTTGCTGCCGTACGCGCCGTCGTGAGTTCTTTTAGCTCAGTTTCGCTGCCGCCGCTGGCAGAAAAACAGACAGTTTCATGTCGTGACCTCTTAGCTAGTTTTAGTGTGTTTTCTTTTTGTTTTTCTTTATAATTTTCTTAGAATTTCTGGTCTACACTTTGTGAACCATAGACATGGCCTTTCTACAGCAAATAAATAGTTACCTTTCCCACAAAGACTAGCTATCTTTTTGCTCACAACAGGCTGCTCATTATCATTAATATGTTTGTGTCACTTTGTTATCACTTGTTAACTTTGCTCCTAGTTGATATTGGCCATTGAAAAAGTACAAAAAAAAGAAAGAAAACGGAAATGTAAAAGAGGTTGAGAGCATTATATTCTCAATTGTGATTGGAGCTACATTGTTATTGCTATATCTTGACACTATCAATTGAGCAATCTTGTGCCTGTTTATCTTGAGCTTGGCTAGAGTCTTTCGAGTGCATTTAAAAATATCAATCCATATATTTGCTTTTCCACATTTGTCTCCATTTGCTGTGTGTTTCCTAGGTGCAATTTTTTTTATATCATCAGAAAGAGCAAACAAGACTTGTTACTTTGGTGATTGTTAGGTATCCATAACAAGCCCCACTAAATAACCTGTTTTGCCTCTGTGAGAGCTGAAACCCCTGGGTATTCTATTCTTCAAACCAAGTCACACTAGTTGCTATTACTTGTTGGTAAGTTATTCTATTCACTTTGGAACGGTAAGAATCACGTCTTTGCTGGTTTTTGAGTGAGTTGAGAGAGGATGATGGTCTTGGAAAGCCAAAATTTATGCTTCCAACTCTCACTTTTGATACTGATGATGTACAAGAATATCGCATGTGGGAACTGAAAATTGAGAAGCTGTGGAGGATGCATGAGTACACTGATGAGAGCAAAAGAAAACTTGCTTCTTCAGGTTTTGATGGCTATACTTTTCTATGGTGGGACAACATTACATGAAAAAGAGCAAGAGATAGAGAAACTGAAATTGTTACATGGAGGGAGATGAAGCAAGTTATGAAGGACATATGTGTGCCAAAAAATTATATTAGAACACTCTATGACAAGTTACAACACTTGATGCAAGGTACAAATTCTGCGGATGCATATTTTAGAGAGATGGAGCTGATTCTTCAAAGAGCTAGAGTGAGAGAGGAGCCAGAACACACTATGGAGCGTTTTCTCTTAGGATTGCACTTTAAAATCAAGAGCATTGTGAGGCATGTGCAATATAATGATATGAATGAATTATTACATCAAGCTAGAGAAGATGAGAAGCACTTGGCCGAAGAGGCTCTCATGGTTCCAAGGAGAAATTTTACTCCTAGATCTTCCTTTTCATCACCTACACCACAAACACCCCAATTTCATGGTGTACCTTCTTCTAAACCCGAGACTAGTACCTCTACAACAAAGAAATTAGCACAAGCATCAGCAAGTTCTAGTGGTTCAACTATGTCTACGGCAAGAAATAGAGATATGAGCTATCATACTTGTGGAGGGAAGGGGCACTTCAAGAGGGATTATCCTAATAAAAATATCATGCTTATTAATGAGGACAATGAGTATGAAATAGGTGATGATGCTGATCCTAATGAGGAGGATGATTGTGATGACGATGGTCTAGTTGATGCATATCCTTCTAAATATCCTTCTATTGTTTGCACACAAAAATCATTGAGTGTTCTTCCTAGTCCAGAAAGTCAAAGATGCAATTTGTTACAAACTAAAGCAATTATGGGTCCTCAAATGGCTTGCAAGGTGATTATTGATGGCGGAAGTTGCAGGAATTTAGCAAGCAAGGAGTTGTGTGCAAAACTGAAATTGATATATATTCCCACCCTCATCCCTTTTATATTCAGTGGCTTAGTGACAAAGGAGAGATGAAGGTGAGCCACATGGTGAGGGTTGAATTTTAGATTGGGCCATATAAAGACACCATTGAGTGTCATATGGTTCCTATGTAAGTTTGTCACATGTTGCTTGGGAGACCTTGGAAGTTTGATAGAAGTGCTATACAAAATGGGAGAGCTAATACCTATCAACTGAATTGGAATGGAAAGGACATAATTTTGAGGCCTATGAAAATCTAGCAAATTGTAAATGGGTCTCGTCAAAAAACTGAAGTAAATCTTGAGAAGGAGAGTGAGAGACATGAGAGAGAAAACAATAGTTTTGTGAGTGAAAATAGCAAAGCCAATCTAAGTGGTAAAATTAAAAGTGAGGGAGTGAGCCTTCTATGCATGTTAGCCAGCAAAGAGCACTTGAGAGAGTTTAGTGAGGATCCTACTTTGCTTCCTATAGTGCTCATGCACAAGGAAGAAATTTTGGTTTCTAATGACATGACCCCTCTTCCTATTGGTGTTTCTAATGTGTTGCAGGACTTTGATGATGGTTTTCCAGAGAAGGTACCAACAGGGCTTCCACCATTGTGTGGCATTGAGCATCAAAATTATTTGATCCCTGGAGCTACATTGCCAAACCGAGCCCCCTATAGGAAAAATCCCCAAGAGACAAAAGAAATTCATAAACAAGCACAAGAGCTTCTTGATAAAGGGTATATTTGAATAAGCTTATCTCCATGTGTTGTTCCTGTTATTTTAGTTCCTAAGAAATATGGTACTTGGAGCATGTGTGTAGATTGTAGAGCAATTAACAACATAAATATTCGTTATCGTCATCCTATACCTCGTTTGGAAGACATGTTAGATGAATTAAGTGGTGCTGCTTTTTTCTCTAAAATTGATTTGCGTAGTGGTTATCATCAAATTAGGATGAAAGAGGGGGATGAATGGAAAACAGCCTTTAAAACAAAATTTGGTTTATATGAATGGTTAGTGATTCCCTTTGGTTTAACTAATGCACCTAGTACTTTCATGAGACTTATGAACCATGTTTTGAGAGATTTTATTGGCAAGTTTGTGGTTGTGTAATTTGATGATATATTATTTTACAACCGCAATGATTATGAACATGTTGATAATATTAGACAAGTTTTGCATGTGCTACGTGAAAAAAAAACTTTATGGTAATCTTGCTAAGTGCACATTATGCAAACATAAGGTCATATTTATGGGATATGTTGTTTCTAAGAATGGAATTGAAGAGGATGAATCTAAAATTTAAGCTATTTAAAATTGGCCTATTCCTATCTATGTTAGTCAAGTGAGAAGTTTAAATGGGTTGGATGGTTTCTTTAGAACATTTGTCAAGGATTTTAGTACACTTGATGCACCTTTAAATGATTTAACTAAAAAGGGTGTTGATTTCGAATGGGGGGGGGGGTTACACAAGATATTGCTTTTGATGAAATTAAGAAAAAGTTGATTTCAGCCCCATTGCTTATTCTTCCTGATTTTAACAAACAATTCAAAATTGAGTGTAGCTTATTTTTTTTGAGAAATTGCATGGTGCTCATTTGAATTATTTTGTCTATGATAAAGAGTTGTATGCACTTGTTAGGGTTCTTAAAGTTTGGAAACATTACTTGTGGCCAAAAGAATTTATCATACACTCTGATCATGAATCTTTAAAAAAATTAAAGAGCCAATCTAATCTTAATAAGCGTCATGCTAAGTGGGTAGAATTTATTGAATCTTTCTCATACATCATTAAATACAAGAAAGACAAGATAATGTAGTTGCTGACGCTCTCTCTAGGAAAATTATGCTATTAACTCAATTAGATGTCCAAGTTCCTAGTTTGGAGAGTGTGAGAGATTTGTATGCTCAAGATAATGATTTTAAACATGCATATGCGAATTTATGTAATGTGAAAGCATGGGATAAATTTCATTTGCATGATGGATATTTGTTTAGAGCTAACAAATTATGTGTACCCGAGTCATCCTTGCGTTTGTTATTATTACAGGAATCACATAGTGGTGGTTTGATGGGACACTTTGGGAGAGAGAAGACATTGCTCATGTTGGCTGACCACTTCTATTGGTCACGCATGAGAAGAGATGTGGAGAGGTTTCTGAGACGTTGCATCACTTGCAACAAGGATAAGTCCAAACTAAAGACACATGGTTTGTATACTCCTCTTCCTGCACCTACTACACCTTGGGAAGCCATTAGTATGGATTTATTTGTGGTAGTGGATAGGTTTTCTAAAATGTCACATTTTACTGCATGCCACAAGAGCGACGATGCGTTGAATATTGCTAATATGTTTTTCATGGACATAGTGATATTACATGGAGTATCAAGAACTATTGTTTCTGATCGTGACGTGAAGTTTATGAGCTACTTTTGGAATACACTTTGGGGGAAGCTGGGGACAAAGTTGTTGTTTCCTACTACTTGTCACCCCCAAACTGATGGACAAACAGAGGTGGTGAATCGCACATTATCCACATTGTTGCGAGCCATGATAAAAAAGAACCTGCAGGACTGGTAGGAGTGTTTGCCTCATGTTGAGTTTGCATACAACAGGGTTGTACATTCCACTTCTCAGCTATGCCCGTTTGAGGTGGTGTATGTTTTTAATCCAATAACACCACTTGATTTGCTGCCACTTCCTATACAAGAGAGAGTCAATATGGAGGCTTCAAAACATGCTGAGAGTCAATATGGAGTCCAAACCGAGTGGGTTTAGGTGTTCTTGCGGAAGGCACTTGTGGCCGCACCCCTACACCCCTCATATATACCTCATAGCTGCGAGTTAGAAGTCTAGACTACGATGAAACATAAACCCTAGAATTTCTAGATTGTATTGCTCGTGTAAGCATTCATCTTGAATTGATTCAACCTTTGCAAAGCTGAGTGTATTCTGCTGTTCCATTGGGAATAAGGAGAAACAAGACCACTTTAGTCAGTGGCTACTTGTGCAAAAGTCTGGAGTTTCGAATATCCAAGGGTTTACGAGCTGTTACAATTGGTGACATGGATTAGCCAGAGAGTTTCTTTCTGTGGTATTGGAATAGGACAATAGAATTCTCCAATATTGATGGTCTCAATGTTTTCAATTTAATTTAGAACATATTTCTTATCAATGTTCTTGGAAAATAAACTGTGTGTTCTTTGTTATTAACATTAAAAGTTACTTTTCATTGGTTGCACTCAATAACAGCCACTGCAGTGTTAAGAAAAGGTCTCCCAAGAATAATAGACATATTATCATCTTCAGGCATTTCCAACACAACAAAGTCAGTTAATATCAAACAGTTATTAGCCACTTGAACAGGAACATTCTCACATATACCAACAGGAATAGTAGTAGATTTATCAACTATTTGCAAAGATATATCAGTTGGTATCAATTTTTCTAGAAGAATTATTTTATAAACAGAGAAAGGCATAGCACTAACTCCTCCTCCTAAATCACATAAAGCTGTTCTAACATTATTATTTTTAATGGAACAAGGAATAGTGGGTATACCAGGATCTCCAAGCTTCTTGGGAACCTTGCCATTGGAAGAGTACTTAGCAAGTATAGTGGAGATTTCCTCATTAGGAATCTTCCTTTTGTTAGAGACAATATATTTCATATATTTCGAATAGGGAGGCAATTTAATAGCATCACTTAAAGGAATTTGCAAAAACAAAGGTTTCATCCAATCACAAAATTGTTATAATGTTCTTCTTCCTTTGATTTATGTTTCTTATTAGGAAAAGGCATTGATTTTTGTACCCAAGGTTCTCTCTCATTACCATGTTTATTAGAAATGAAATCCTCCTTAGTGTACTTTGAGTTTTTAGTTTGCTTTTCAGGTTCCTCTTCAATTTCTTCTTTATCAGAAGCATCACTCTTATCATTACCACTTTCAATTTTAGCATCAGAGACAGATATACTATTAGGATCTTTAGCGGGTTCAGGAGGTTCTACAACAGTTTTATGTTTCTTCTTCTTTTTCTTAGAAGGATTCCTATTATATTTAGCTTGCTGAGAATCTTGTTCAATTATTTTAGGATGTTCCACAGGATACAAAGGATCGTGAGTAGAAACACCACTTCTAGTGCTTATTTCATAAACATGTTTTTCTCTAGAAGCATTAACTAGCAAATATTTTTGCACCTTAGTGAGTTGTTCAATTTGAGTTTGAACCATATGGAAATGTTTAATAAGCATTTTAACATCATTGGAGGCTCTCTCCATAATACGATGCAAATTATTAATAGCTCAAGAATTTTCCATTAGATGATTCTGCACTCTCATATTAAAATTATCTTGCTTAACAATATAATTATCAAATTCATCTAAGAATTGATCATGAGGTTTAGAATAGGGAATATCTCTATTATCAAAATATTGGAGATAGTGTACCTCAACTGTGGATGGGTGAGGAATTGGCTTACATAATTCTTCTATAGGTGGTAGATTCTTCACATCTTCACCTTTAATACCCTTCTCTTTAAGAGATTTCTTGGCTTCCCTCATTATTTCATCATTTAATTCAATCATTCCCCTCTTCTTTGGTGTTGGTGTTGGGGTTGGTTCAGGTATAGTCCAATCATCATGATTTTTTCTTATTTTGGCCAGTAATTCTTCAGCTTCTTCAGGAGTCCTTTTCCAGAAAACACGGCACAACTATCCAGGTATGTCCTAGATTCAACAGTTAGTCCATTATAAAATATATCTAGGGGTTCTTTTTAGCTAATTGATGTCATGGCCTTGCTCTAAGTAAAGAACAAAATCTTGCCCAAGATTTAGGCATTTTATCTCCTTCAATTTTCTTAAAGTTAAAGATTCTCTACAAAGCAGCATGTTGAGCTCTAACAAGAAAATACTTTTGAAAGAAAGCATTAACCAAACCAATAGGACTATCATTAGATCCAGGTGACAAATTATTAAACCAAGTTTTAGCTTCATCTTTCAATGAGAAAGGAAAAAATTTAGCAACAAAGTAACTGCGTTTCTTAATATCATCAGAAAATAAACTACTCAAATATGAGTGCTCATTCATATGGCCTACAACACTTTCATTTTTAGTACCACAAAAAGGTTCTTCCTCAACAATAGATATGTAAGATAAATATAGAGAGAAATCATAATCCTTATCTTTAATGTTTATGGGATATGTAGCAAACTTAGCATCAGGAGACGGTTTATATTTAACAGCACGTCTTGCAAGAAGACTCTTAATAGCACTTGCACTAGTAGTAGCATGCCATTCTTAATTAAAGTCATCATCAAGTTCAATGTAAGTTTCCTCAAGATCATCATGTAACGACCGGGGATTTTCCCCAATTAGAACTTGGTTGTTTCTTTTTCGCATCATGTCATCATGCGTGGCATTGCATCCCTTTTGAATACATATAACTTCTTAATAAAATTTTAATCTCAAAAGTTCAATAATCAATTTTGGTGTGAGCTCTCTTATCCCTAAACCATTTCTTTTCTTTTTTTGAAAGTAATAAAATGAAAGAAAAAAAACGTTTGGGTGATAGGCCCGCCTAACCAGGCCAGCCCACCACCCAAACCCTAGCCCACCTAACTCCACACGCACCCACACAGAACTCACGCCACACACGCACACACACGATACAGAAAACACACGCACGCACGCACCCAGGGGATCGCTCGATCCCCTTCCCGTCGCCCCTCTCCCTCTGCTCGCTCCCGAGCATGGAGGCGACGCCTCCTCCTCGTCTCCCTCACCCCATCGCCCCGATTCCCCCATCCTCCTCCTGTACCCGAGCACCTCCTCCGAGCTCGCTCTGCCGCCGGCTGCCTCCCTCCCGTGGCAACTCCGGCGCCTTCTCCTGGTCCTCCGTCCCGCCATGGCCGCCGCCCGCTGCCGGCCGCCCTCCTCCACCTCGCGCCCGAGCTCCCTTCCTCTCCGGCCGCCCTCCTCTCTGCAGCGCCCCGAGCTCCTCCGCTGCTTGGCCCTCGCCGCCGTCCGGAGCAACGAGGGGCCGCCATCCGGAGCGGCTGCAGCAGCACCAGCCGTGACCTGCCATGGCGCCGCGCTCGTCGGCCACTACAAGGAGGAGATCAAGGCGCCCCCCCCCCCCCGCTCCTGCTGGTGGATGCTCGCCTCCACGGGCCGTCGTCTGGAGCTGCTGCTGTTGGGCATCTGGACGCCCACGACGATGTACAAGGGGAGGAGAAGGGCGACCTGTACATGGCGCCGACCAAGACGCTGTCCGGCCACCGGAGCCGCCGTCGGAGCCACGCCTTGCCCGGCGCCCGACTCATCTAAGCAAATCGAGCTTGGCCATGGACCAGCCGCTCTCCTCGCCTGCCGTTGGAATCCACCCGAATAAAGGCTCAGGGAGCTGTTCCTCCCGGTGCTCCTCGTGCCGCCGTCGCTACGGTGATGCCGTTGCTGCTGCCCCAACTTCGATGTCGGCGGGACGGCGCTGTGTCTGCAACCCCTACATCGATTGTGTCGCCTCCACTGCCTCGGCTACAACTTCTCGAGGCACTTGATCATGCACATGCTCTGTTTGGTGTGGCCGAGGCCTTCGTGCCCGTGTGTTCCGTGTCTGTGAACTCGACAAGATTCCCGACGACAAGTTACCATCGAAGATGGGTGAACGCCGAGTTCTTCCCCGACCCGTACCTCATCGACAAGATCTTCTACGACAAGTACTGCTACATCGAGCTACATCGAACCGTGAACGACTACTATGTCCACCGTGTCCGTTTTGCGTTGGCCGCCTTCGTGCGTGTCCGGGAGATGATGGCGTGAACCCCGCAGACCGGAGAATCGCCCAGTTCGCCATCGACCATAAAGATCGGAACCACCAAGATTTTCTATACGGATGCGGCGAGTACCTCGACCTCGACCACGTCTACTTCCTCTTCGGACCTCGATGAAAAGATCGACAACGACCACCGAGGACGTGAACGACTACCTCGGCTACGGGACGAGAACGACTACTTCCACTACTTCCTCGACGTCGACTACTTCCTTCACGTTCCGAAGTTTCCGGCGTTGACCCCGGCGTTTCTCTTTCCAACGTGCGAACCCAAACCCTAAATCCCCTATACCTATATGCCCTATTTTCTACAACATGCAATCTATTTTATAAATATCATATCATCATGTTGCATTGCATCTTGTGGGTTTGGGGTATAGTATTATCACCTAATAATTAAATATGGAATGTGTTGGGGTAATTAATTTAAATTGTGCCCTATTCCATTTAATATTGAATAGATCACCCCTTCCTCGTTTAAAGCTGTTAATCAACATTTAATAGGATGGGTAGCTAAACAATTTGAACCATAACTATTTGTCCGGACTCCGGTTCCGATTAAATTGCCTAATTTGCATCTGGTGTTGCATCTTGCCATGTCATGCATATAAAATAGGATCATGCTGGATCTTCTACCGTAGTAGTAATTGTTGCATCCGATGTTTCTTTTAGTGCTTGCCTCTTCGCGGATAGAACGTTGAGATGAAGTGAGCAACGCCGAGTTCCGCTATCTCTACCAACTGGATTCCAGGCAAGTATACTCACTTGCTACCTATGGCTGCCTTTCATCACTTGCTACCGATTCTTTCCGTTGCCTTTATTCTAGCCTTATGATTCGATGCTTGTGTCTCGATCCTATCGTATGTTTACCTTGCAGCCATGATATAGCCTTCCTCCCACTTCCTATTAACTGTTGTTTGTTTACCTTGTTGGCCCTCGTGTCGTAGTTGCATGCTTAGTGTTGTTTGCGCTCGAGTCTTGTTGTCCGTCTTATCACCTGTTTAGTTTGATAGTTGGGTTTCAACTTAATCAACAACATGTTAATGTTTTGGGTAATAATAATTTGATGATAAGGCACCGGCAGGAGGCCCGGCGTGGTTTTGAGGCCTGCTAGTGTCAACCTTAACTAGGAAAAGGGTCTTGTCTACTGATCCATGATGAGCGCACTAACCGCATGTGGGAAGCGAGTATGGGCGCCCCCCGCAACTTTGATTCGATTCGCAACTCGTCCAAAGCGCCACACTTAGTTCGGGCTTTCCATTTGATGCATGCATATGCAGGTGCGAGCCCTTGGCTCCAGGGTGGAACTTTTGTAGTCGGCATTTAGGGCGGCGTGGTCTTAGAGTGCTATGAGGGTCCCCCTTTTCTTCGTGGGGGCTCGATTAGCCGCGCACGCACAACACGTGGTTCTTTGGGCATGATGCGAAGAAGAGTTGGGTTGTGTTGAGTACCTCGCTTGGTGGGTTGATCCCCCGTCTGGCGGGTTATTCTTACGTGTACGGCCAAATTGGTGCATCCCTGCAGGGTTAAATCTTCTCGAGAAGCCGTGTTGTCCGCGGTTATGGATGACTTGGTGAAAGTGCTGGCTAACAAGTACTCAGACAACTTACACTTAACGATTATAACTTGACTAGTAATATATATTACCTCCACCATAAAAATGAATGTCACCCTAATCAACCGCGTGAGTTTCCTTGCGTTGCTTCCTTAGTAGGGGGTAACATTGGATGGGTATTGTCTGGTGAGTAGTTGTAGTTGGTTCTGATACGCTATCTTATCCCTTTCTTTTAGCCGGATGTTGTAGCGCGTCTCTGTAGTTAGTTAGTGCAGCCCGCTGCCGCTTCTTTGCAATAATCCCTTCTTTTCCTTTGTACCCAAAGTATTTGTATCTTGTGATGATTGGATACGCTGGTATCTTGTGAGTATGGGTTATCCACTTGCCAGTACTTAATAGTACTGACACACGAATCCATTTCGTGGCTGCATATTCCACATTGCAGTCAAACAGGTTTGAAGTCTGACGACGTTAGCTTGGGAATCCCTCCGGCTTGGCCTGGGCAGGGATTGACGCCATCGGTTATCTTCAGGACTCTTAGTCCAATTTGTATCTTGTCCGTAGTCGGACACTATGTTGTTTCTTCCGCTGTCATTTGGATCTTTGTATTGTATCAGTTGTATCCTTGACTCGTTTTGAGTCGTCTTGTAACTACCTCTTCTGTTGTTGTTGTGGATTATTCGTGAACTGTTGTAATGTTATCACAAGTGGCAACCTGGAATCGGTTATTATGTGGATTTTGGCGGGAATGCTGAGATCTGCATAGTGCCCGATCTCGGGGCGTCACAAATGGTATCAGAGCATGGTTTCCGATTCCCGATATTGTTTCGATACGAATGGTTATCGAAGCAACGGGTCCGCAAAGCCTGTAGGATAACCTCGCTAACGGTCGTTGTTTCTAGAGTGTCAAAAACTATTTCTGCTAAACTATTTTGGAAACATCTCAATAGGATTCTTGTTTTCTCCTTATCTCTATTCTATTTCCCCTCCCATCTTATTTGTTTTGGAGTCTCCCCCCTGTCTATCTTTCAAAGTGTTAGAATCCTACGTGGGTGGACGTTTTCTGAGCCTTTAACCTAATAGGTTCGATCATCGGAAGATTCCTGGTGGAAGAACATCGTCATCAGCCCGAGCAAGATTCCCTTGTTAGTGGTGTCGAGGAGATCAACTGGAAGCATGAAGAGTCGATAGTCGAACTTCTTTCCCCTCCCGGGTTAGTAGGTGGATTGTGAGGGCGCAATCCCTTGTTAGTGGTGTCGTCTGTAACGACCGGGGATTTTCCCCAATTAGAACTTGGTTGTTTCTTTTTCGCATCATGTCATCATGCGTGGCATTGCATCCCTTTTGAATACATATAACTTCTTAATAAAATTTTAATCTCAAAAGTTCAATAATCAATTTTGGTGTGAGCTCTCTTATCCCTAAACCCTTTCTTTTCTTTTTTTGAAAGTAATAAAATGAAAGAAAAAAAACGTTTGGGTGATAGGCCCGCCTAACCAGGCCAGCCCACCACCCAAACCCTAGCCCACCTAACTCCACACGCACCCACACAGAACTCACGCCACACACGCACACACACGACACAGAAAACACACGCACGCACGCACCCAGGGGATCGCTCGATCCCCTTCCCGTCGCCCCTCTCCCTCTGCTCGCTCCCGAGCATGGAGGCGCCGACTCCTCCTCGTCTCCCTCACCCCATCGCCCCGATTCCCCCATCCTCCTCCTGTACCCGAGCACCTCCTCCGAGCTCGCCCTGCCGCCGGATGCCTCCCTCCCCTGGCAACTCCGGCGCCTTCTCCTGGTCCTCCGTCCCGCCATGGCCGCCGCCCGCTGCCGGCCGCCCTCCTCCACCTCGCGCCCGAGCTCCCTTCCTCTCCGGCCGCCCTCCTCTCTGCAGCGCCCCGAGCTCCTCCGCTGCTTGGCCCTCGCCGCCGTCCGGAGCAACGAGGGGCCGCCATCCGGAGCGGCTGCAGCAGCACCAGCCATGACCTGCCATGGCGCCGCGCTCGCCGGCCACTACAAGGAGGAGATCAAGGCCGCCCCCCCCCCCCCGCTCCTGCTGGTGGATGCTCGCCTCCACGGGCCATCGTTTGGAGCTGCTGCTGCTGGGCATCTAGACGCCCACGACGATGTACAAGGGGAGGAGAAGGGAGACCTGTACATGGCGTCGACCAAGACGCTGTCCGGCCACCGGAGCCGCCGTCGGAGCCGCGCCTTGCCCGGCGCCCGACTCATCTAAGCAAATCGAGCTTGGCCATGGACCAGCCGCTCTCCTCGCCTGCCGTTGGAATCCACCCGAATAAAGGCTCAGGGAGCTGTTCCTCCCGGTGCTCCTCGTGCCGCCGTCGCTACGGTGATGCCGTTGCTGCTGCCCCAACTTCGATGTCGGCGGGACGGCGCTGTGTCTGCAACCCCTACATCGATTGTGTCGCCTCCACTGCCTCGGCTACAACTTCTCGAGGCACTTGATCATGCACATGCTCTGTTTGGTGTGGCCGAGGCCTTCGTGACCGTGTGTTCCGTGTCTGTGAACTCGACAAGATTCCCGACGACAAGTTACCATCGAAGATGGGTGAACGCCGAGTTCTTCCCCGACCCGTACCTCATCGACAAGATCTTCTACGACAAGTACCGCTACATCGAGCTACATCGAACCGTGAACGACTACTATCTCCACCGTGTCCGTTTTGCGTTGGCCGCCTTCGTGCGTGTCCGGGAGATGATGGCGTGAACCCCGCAGACCGGAGAATCGCCCAGTTCGCCATCGACCACAAAGATCGGAACCGCCAAGATTTTCTATACGGACGCGGCGAGTACCTCGACCTCGACCACGTCTACTTCCTCTTAGGACCTCGATGAAAAGATCGACCACGACCACCGAGGACGTGAACGACTACCTCGGCTACGGGACGAGAACGACTACTTCCACTACTTCCTCGACGTCGACTACTTCCTTCACGTTCCGAAGTTTCCGGCGTTGACCCCGGCGTTTCTCTTTCCAACGTGCGAACCCAAACCCTAAATCCCCTATACCTATATGCCCTATTTTCTACAACATGCAATCTATTTTATAAATATCATATCATCATGTTGCATTGCATCTTGTGGGTTCGGGGTATAGTATTATCACCTAATAATTAAATATGGAATGTGTTGGGGTAATTAATTTAAATTGTGCCCTATTCCATTTAATATTGAATAGATCACCCCTTCCTCGTTTAAAGCTGTTAATCAACATTTAATATGATGGGTAGCTAAACAATTTGAACCATAACTATTTGTCCAGGCTCCGGTTCCGATTAAATTGCCTAATTTGCATCTGGTGTTGCATCTTGCCATGTCATGCATATAAAATAGGATCATGCTGGATCTTCTACCGTAGTAGTAATTGTTGCATCCGATGTTTCTTTTAGTGCTTGCCTCTTCGCGGATAGAACGTTGAGATGAAGTGAGCAACGACGAGTTCCGCTATCTCTACCAACTGGATTCCAGGCAAGTATACTCACTTGCTACCTATGGCTGCCTTTCATCACTTGCTACCGATTCTTTCCGTTGCCTTTATTCTAGCCTTATGATTTGATGCTTGTGTCTCGATCCTATCGTATGTTTACCTTGCAGCCATGATATAGCCTTCCTCCCACTTCCTATTAACTGTTGTTTGTTTACCTTGTTGGCCCTCGTGTCGTAGTTGCATGCTTAGTGTTGTTTGCGCTCGAGTCTTGTTGTCCGTCTTATCACCTGTTTAGTTTGATAGTTGGGTTTCAACTTAATCAACAACATGTTAATGTTTTTGGTAATAATAATTTGATGATAAGGCACCCGTAGGAGGCCCGGCGTGGTTTTGAGGCCTGCTAGTGTCGACCTTAACTAGGAAAAGGGTCTTGTCTACTGATCCATGATGAGCGCACTAACCGCATGTGGGAAGCGAGTATGGGCGCCCCCGGCAACTTTGATTCGATTCGTATCTCGTCCAAAGCGCCACACTTAGTTCGGGCTTTCCATTTGATGCATGCATATGCAGGTGCGAGCCCTTGGCGCCAGGGTGGAACTTTTGTAGTCGGCATTTAGGGCGGCGTGGTCTTAGAGTGCTATGAGGGTCCCCCTTTTCTTCGTGGGGGCTCGATTAGCCGCGCACGCACAACACGTGGTTCTTTGGGCTTGATGCGAAGAAGAGTTGGGTTGTGTTGAGTACCTCGCTTGGTGGGTTGATCCCCCGTCTGGCGGGTTATTCTTACGTGTACGGCCAAATTGGTGCATCCCTGCAGGGTTAAATCTTCTCGAGAAGCCGTGTTGTCCGCGGTTATGGATGACTTGGTGAAAGTGCTGGCTAACAAGTACTCAGACAACTTACACTTAACGATTATAACTTGACTAGTAATATAGATTACCTCCACCATAAAAATGAATGTCACCCTAATCAACCGCGTGAGTTTCCTTGGGTTGCTTCCTTAGTAGGGGGTAACATTGGATGGGTATTGTCTGGTGAGTAGTTGTAGTTGGTTCTGATATGCTATCTTATCCCTTTCTTTTAGCCGGATGTTGTAGCGCGTCTCTGTAGTTAGTTAGTGCAGCCCGCTGCCGCTTCTTTGCAATAATCCCTTCTTTTCCTTTGTACCCAAAGTATTTGTATCTTGTGATGATTGGATACGCTGGTATCTTGTGAGTATGGGTTATCCACTTGCCAGTACTTAATAGTACTAACCCACGAATCCATTTCGTGGCTGCATATTCCACATTGCAGTCAACAGGTTTAAAGTCTGACGACGTTAGCTTGGGAATCCCTCCGGCTTGGCCTGGGCAGGGATTGGACGCCATCGGTTATCTTCAGGACTCTTAGTCCAATTTGTATCTTGTCTGTAGTCGGGCACTATGTTGTTTCCTCCGCTGTCATTTGGATCTTTGTATTGTATCAGTTGTATCCTTGACTCGTTTTGTGTCGTCTTGTAACTACCTCTTCTATTGTTGTTGTGGATTATTCGTGAACTGTTGTAATGTTATCACAAGTGGCAACCTGGAATCGGTTATTATGTGGATTTTGGCGGGAATGCTGAGATCTGCATAGTGCCCGATCTCGGGGCGTCACACATCACTAGGACTATCTCTAGACTGAGGTGAATTAACAGGTGTACCAGTATTTTCATCAGGAGTTTCAGTGTTATAAATTTTTTTAGATATAGAAATTGTAGCATCTAGAAATGGACCTACTGAAACACTCACATCAAGCATAGTAGAAGCATCATCAAAATTATCAGAAGTATTTTTAGATTCATAGAAGTAGCAGTATGTGTAGCATGTGTATGTGGTGGTGTAAGAAGTTTATTCATCACAGGCGTGAATCAAGAGCAACCGAGGTGTTAAGAGTTGTACCTCTCCTTGTAGTGGATGGTAATATAGGAACTTTCCCATCACGAGTTTTACCCATGATGAATAACTTGCAGTAAACAATATCACGTTCAAGTGAGCTTACAGATAAAGCTATGCTCCCCGGCAACGACGCCAAAAAATAGTCTTGATGACCCACAAGTATAGGGGATCGGAACAGTCTTCGGGAGAAGTAAAACCCAAATTTATTGATTCGGCACAAGGGGATCCAAAGAATATTTATAAGCCTTAAAGATGAGTTTTCAATTCAGCTGCACCTAGAAGTAGACTTGCTCGCAACAATTTATCAGTAGTAACAGTTTTATAGCAGTAGTAGTAGTGAACTAATAGCAGGAATGAAATAAGGACAACAACAGTAATCATAGTAGGCACCAGGATTAAAATAATGTAGGCATAGGGATGGATGAACAGGTGTTGCATGGATAAGATAATTCATATAATAATGAAAACACGAGCATTTGCAGATAAACAATAATTAAGCATCCAAGTACTAGGTAAACCATAGGCATGTGTTCCATATTTAGTCCTACGTGCTCGCAATGAGAAACTTGCACAACATCTTCTGTCCTACCAGCCCCGTTTGCAGTGGGGCCTCAAGGGAAACTACTGGTAATTAAGGTGCTCCTTTTAATAAAGCACAGGAGCAAAGCATTAACACTCCATGAACACACGTGATCCTCACATCACAACCATCCCCTCCGGTTATCCCAATTGTTATCACTTTGGGGCCTTCGGCTCCAGACAACGATATGTGTAAACAACTTGCAGGTATGATAAAAAACAATAATTATACTCATGAAACAATAACATGTTCAGATATGAAATCATGGCACCGGGCCCTAGTGACATGCATTAGGCATAACAAGTTGCAATAACGATAGATAGCACTAACAACGGATACTAGGCACCATGCCCTAACAATCTGGCAATTATAACATGAACGATCTCATCAAATCCCTACCATCCCTCTCAGCCTACAGCAGGGATTACTCACATATGGATGGGGGAATCATGGATGGTTGATGGAGAGGTGGTAGCGATGACAATGGCAATGTTCTCCTCCGAATCCCCCTCCCAGCAGAGTGCCAGAACAGGAACTTCTGATCCCCAAATTGGATTTTGAGGTGGTGGCGGCTCTTTGGTGTTTTTCTCTGGAATATTATGAACCCTCTTGGTGTTTTAGGCCAAGAGTTATATGTAGTCGAAAGGGGGCCCGAGGTAGTTCCCGAGGCGGCCACACCATGTGGTGGCGCGACCTAGGGGGCGCCGTCCGGTGGTGTGGGCCCCTCGTGGCTCCTCTCTGTCTTGTCTTCTGGCTCTAGGGGTCTTCGGGTAAAATAGGAACATTGGGATATTTTCCGGGCATTTTCCTGAAAGTTGATTTTCTGCAAAAAAAGAAGACACCAGGGTAATTCTGCTGAAAATTGCGTTAGTCTATGTTAGTTTTAGTCAAAACTCACAAGTTTAGAGGAAAACAATAGTAAAAGTGTTCGGAAAAGTAGATATGTTTTGGACGTATCAGTGGCATATCATGAGGAAGCAGATACTTCCTCTAGCTAAACTTTACGATGTGTACTCTGACCTGAAAGATGAGCTTACTGCAGTGCTTAACCATCCGTTAATGCCAACCAAGTATGAAGATGCCTGCATCAGTTGATGGACAAGTATGCTCTGCACAATAACAACACGATGTTAAAATTGTGAACTGAGAGGAAGAGTTGGATATCAGCATACTGGAAACAAGTGTTCTACGCACGCATGACATCAACTCAGAGAAGAAAAAGCATGAATCATGTGTTGAAGAAAGGGTATGTGAAGGAGCAACATGATCTCCATATTTTTGCACAACAGGTGAACAACTGCATACACAAGTTACAGGAAGCAGAGAATGCAGAAAATATTGGATCAACAGTACGTTTTCTATGTTCACATAAAAAATAAAAATCTTTCATTATTCAGAACTTCATATGTTCGAGCAACCTAATGAACAGTACACTTAATGCATGACTTGGTTTGTGTAGGGGACAAGAGAACCAGCAACAAGGTTTTTCTTTGAGGCTCAGGCCCTTGAGAAGTAAACTAGGAATGTATATCATGTGTTTCGAAATCGCTTGTATCACGTCACATCATTTCAAATAAATCCTGGAGAAACTCCTACAGAATTCTTTGTCTATCACTTCAACAGGATTAAAGAATTCGCTTGGTCGAGGCATGAGTTTCATGTGTTGGCAGATGAGCAAAAAGGAAAATTTGTGTGCGAATGCAAGCTTTGGGAACACACATGTGCGTTATATAAAAAAAATCCTTCTCTCACAGTTTTCCCAAAATCAAAATAGGGGGTTCAGTTACTTTCGTATTGGAAGTTCATCGATGGTTTTTGGGAGGGAAGTTATGTGCGGTTTTGATGGCGTATAGTTGACGGGAGACTTGTTGCTGATGATGATTTTGAAATCCCCGGCAACGGCGCCAGAAAACTTGATCGGATGCCTTGACGTGAGGCTGACGTTGGTAAACCCGAAGAGAAAGGTTGTGAAGAGTGTAGCAGCAAGTTTCCCCTTAGAAAAGAAACCAAGGTTGAATCGACCAATAGGAGGACAAGCAATCTCTGAGGGTTGATGCAGCTGAGGTGGCAGGGCGCACTACCGGTTCAGCAGCACCATGGAACCTACACAACACAATCAAATCATTCTGTCCCAACGTAGAGTGAGGTTGTCAATCTCACCGGTTTTGTTGAACACAAAGAGGTTAAACGTATGGTGTAAAAAATAGTAGGAACAATATGAAATAAGTATGAAAGCAGTATGTGTTTTATTAGTATGAGGAAAATGGACCGGGGTCCATAGTTCACTAGTGGTGTCTCTCCCTGAAAGATAAATAACATGTGTGGTGAACAAATTACAGCTGGGCAATTGACATAAATGAAGTTTGCACCGTAGTGCATATGCAAGACATAAAGATTACAATGTTATTCATGCGGGCATTACAAGAAAATACATAGACCGTCATCCAACTGCATCTATGTCTAATAATCCACCCTCCGAATATCATCTGAACAAGCGTTGGGTATTAATTTGCTAGCAACAGATTATGGCAGTAAGCAAAGTGTGTAATGTAAACAATGTAAACTAGGTAACCACCGTTGTTTTCTCCCTAATGGCAACAACACATCCTCCATCTGTCACGTTTCTGTCACTCGGTCACAGATGCAAAGGAGACATGAACCCACTATCGAGTATAAATACTCCCTCTTGGAGTTACTAGCATCTACTAATAATGGAGAGCATGCAAGATCATAAATAACATATGCATGAAGATAACATGATAGATTGATAATCAGAAGACATAGCATTCAACATTCATCATATCCCAACAAACACAACATGTAGCATTACATAAAGATGATCTCGATCATGTGAGGCAGCTCACAAGATCTAAACATGCGGTACAAAGTGGAGAAGACAACCATCTAGCTACTGCTATTGACCCGTAGTCTAGGGATGAACTACTCACGCATCACTTCGGAGGAGGGCATGGTGGTGTAGACCCCTCAGGTGATGAATTCCCCTCCCGGCAGGGTACCGGGAAGAGCTCCAGAACCCTCCCGATCTCGGGATGACAATGACGGTGGCCTGGGTGTTTTTCGGTACAAAGTGGTATATACTTAGGGTTTACGTCTCGGGGGGTATAAATAGGCGAAAGGGCAAAGGCGGTGGAGGCCGGGGGGCCCCACACCACCCCGCGACGCGGCCAGGGGGCGCGACGCCCTATGGTGTGGGCCCACTATGGTCCCCCTCCGGGTCTCTTCGGGACTCCGTGGAACCTTCGGGAATTCCAAAACTTCCGGGCTTCGAATTTTCCACTTCCGAGAATATTTCCAGAACAACTTTTCTGAAACTAAAAACAACAGAAAACAGGGAACTGGCTCTGTGGCATCTTGTCAATAGGTTAGTCCGAAAAATCAGTAAAAATGACATAAAGTGTATAGCAAACATGTGGAAAACAATAAGAAAACAACATGGAACATCAGAAATTAAGGATACGTTTATGACGTATCAGGTTTCTCTGTAGAAAATGAGAGGTTCATATGGAAAAGCATGGCTTTTTTTAGATTTGGGAGTTCATGTAAGTTGTATGAGAGGTTTAGAAGAAAAATGCAATTTATTTTTGGGGGGTTCACATGCTTTTGTGTGTGTTTTATGGGAGGGAGAGAGGGTGTAGGTGTCAACCTATTTGCAAGTACATTACACTTTACATAAAAGAGAAAAATACAGGTTTCACCGTGTAGCGTGTGTGTAGTTCAGAAAGTGGCTTACGTATAATTTTGGAGTTCATATACTATTAATATGGGTCATTTTTCATTAATGAGTTGTTGCATTGATGGGGTTGGGGAAGGGGCCAAAAAATAGCATATGTGTGTGGTTTTCCGTTTGCTTTACAAAATATGACAAACATACTAAAAAAAACCTTATGTATGCAGGTTTGTTCTGCCAACATGTCATAGCTGTCTTTGCACGCATACGGCTCGATAAAATACCAGATAGGTATATCCTGCAGAGGCACACAAAAAATCCAGTGACAGACCCAGAATTCAACAAGAGAGACTACAATAGGACAAATAACAGCGGGAAAACGCTTCAGTGTAGGAGGATGATACTGTACAACGAGGCCATGAAGACAGTAAACAAGGGCGGCATATCGGACCACATGTTCCATAGGGCGTTGGATGCTTTTAAAGATATCAACTCCTGTTTGGACGATAATGATGCAGATGATAACATCAATTCAGAACCTTCCTCACCGTGCTCAACTGGCTATGATGACAACCTTCATACAGAAGAACGTACTGCTACTGACACTTACGCACACGTGCAGCCACGGGTGACAGCTAAAACAAAAGGGAGCAGAAGTAAAGATAATGCCTCTAAGAATAATAAAACTGTGACTTCAAGCCCTCCACGCCCTGAGCCAGAACTGGATGAGAATGGTGTACCGAAAGGGGAACTCATGTGCAGCAACTGCCATAAAATTGCAGGTCACAACGCCAGAACATGCTTTCAAAAACAGGTTGAAGCGCAACTGCTTGAAAAACACGGCACTGCAATCTCTCAAGTGCAGCAACTTCTGAAGGCATGCATAAAAAAGTTGCTCGCGAAGCAAAAGTTGCCAACAAAAACACGGAAGAAGTGATTCCTTGGATGGTTTCTTGGACACTGATGAGAACAATGATTTAGAAGACAACGAGGAACTCAACGACATGGAAACACAGGAAAATGATGAAGAAGACGTCGAAGATGAGGAAGAATCAAAAGAAGATGAGGAAGAAGAAGAGAAAGATACTAACGAATGTCGGGGCAAAGAGGCGTAGGTAGACCGTAATCAACATGGCAACAAAGCACTGGGAGATGGCGATGGTGCACGCACAAACGTAAATAGCAAAAACTCAGCATGGGGCAACAGGGGGACAACACGTGGGGTCAATGGCGCCGATGAGAACAAAAATATTTGCATACGGATTTGCAGCACGTGCAAAAAGAGGGAACACCACAACACAAGAACTTGCCCCCATAAACATGAGATACTTAAACATCGCCTTTTGAATCAACAGACTACTGGTAAAAAGATGAGAGATATAAAAGGAAAACGTATATGTGGTTCTTGTCGAGAGATAAAGGCACATAATGCACGGACTTGTGAAAGTCTGAAGTTGGAAGCACGGCTACGACATAAATAGTTGGACTTGCGGACTCAACCAAGCACAGGTTCAATCAAAACAACAAGACGTCGCGCTCCCATGAAGACAACCGAAATTGTACAGTCAGCACGTCCGCCGAGAAGAAGTGCAAGATTACATAAATGATATTGGGTAATTAATAGAAATATAAAAAGATGAACGAAAAAATCTCTCATTGAATATAATCTCTTTCCGATTTATTTTTGTGCATTGTAATGAAAAAATGGAAGTTCACCTCTGAAAAACAGTGTGAAGTTCAGACGGGAGTTCACATTAGTATGTAAAAAAAAAGTTCACCATTATCATGTGCTTGTTTTGTAAGTTGAGACGGGTGTTCACATTAGTATGTAACAGAAGTTCACTATTATCCTACGTTTTGTTTCAGAAGTTCAGATGGTAGTTCACATGGTTATGTAACAGAAGTTTACTATTAGCCTGTGTTTGTTTTGGAAGTTCAGACGGTAGTTCACATGATTATGTAACAGAAGTTCACTATTAGACTGTGTTGGTTTTGGATGTTCATAAGGCAGTTCACATGGTTATGTAACAGAAGTTCACTATTAGCCTCTTGGTTTTGGAAGATAGATTTCAAAAATGGAGGCCACTTTCACTTGTATGCGCCCTTATTCCACTGGGAAAAAGGATTGTTCTGTAGACTTTACTTTCTCAAAAATAAAAAGTTAAAAAAGGACCAGATATTTTGGTCATCTGGATGATATATGGGGGGTTCACATGATTGTGTAACAGAAGTTCCCTACTCACCACTGTAGTTTTGGAAGTTATGTTTAAAAAGGGGGATTCATGTTCACTTATATATGCATGTTCAACTGAAAAAAGGATTGTTGTGTACACTTTTGTGACTCGAAAAAACTAAAAATATTAAGAAAATAAAAGCTGTTATTTTTGGACAGCTGGATGATATGTGGGAAGTTCGCATGTTTATGTAGTGGCAGTTCACTATTAGCCTGTAGTTCTGGAAGTTATATGTAGGAAAAGTAAATTCACTTTCGTTTATACACGCCTGTTAAACTGGAAAAAATGATTGTTATGTACACTTTACTATCTCAGACATGAAAAGTTAAGAAAAACAAAAACTGTTGTTTTGGGACATCTGAAATGGTATATGGGGAGTTCAGAGGATGAAGTATCAGAAGTTCGAATTAGTGAGATGCAGAAAAAACACATGGACTATAAAAACACAAAATAAAGAGAAACCCCCACCACATTCACAACTGTTTGGGTTGCAGATAAGAAACAAACTACAGTCAGGGGGGCATATATACATAAAGAATATCACTTCTTCTCCCCCATGAAGTAACATGGGAAACTACACATTTAGCTACCTTGTAACAAGTCATGAACGACTAGTTACAAAAACATAAAGCACAAACAATATTTTTTCCATGCACGTAAAAAACACATAACACTCTGAACCGACATAGTAGACAAACTGTTTTCACTTGCGAAACGCCTAGCGTTCCCTAGCTGCTTGCGCCAGCAACTGTTGGGTGGATTCCGAGCCTAACTATAGATGAAGCACGAGGTCTTGAACTTGAGAAGGCCAACACAATGGGGATATCACGTTCACAGGATGGAATAGAAGCTCATACATGTATTTAGCCTTCCAATGCTCAACACGGGCCTTCACATAAATAAAAATTAAACGTAAAAACGGGCCAATATGTCAGCATAACAAAAATGACTACAAAAAGACCAAAAGAAAAAAGAAACTGATTTGAATAAAAAGAAGAAAAGATAATAAGCATACTAACGTCTTTGTTCTTGATCTTCTCGACAAGTTTGAAACCGTCAAAGATGCATGCTATTTTAAGCGCGTAAAAACTGCACTCATTAGCCCCCTGAACTGGAGTTTTGAAGAAGTTACACCTCTCTACAGCTGCTTCCCAGTTGTGAACATTGTGCTTGTTATAGGCTGCTGCTCCATAAACCTGCTTGATGAGCGATACCAATCTACTAATCTGTAATAAGAACACACAAATCATAGACTGCTAAAGAACAAAAAAAAACAATACAACATATAATGCATTTCTTTGTAAAAAAGATAACAGCCTTACAATTTCCAAACGATCACGGTGGTGTTCATTCCTGCTTCTGACATTTTCTGCATTGTAAACCCTCGAAAAAAAATCAAGCATTCTAGTGTAATTGTTCATCACATAGACCATGTGATGGTAATGCATGAAATAGGGTATAATGATCTGCATGAAAAATGGATTCAACTTACATGATAACAACAAAGCAACAAAAAAAGGGCATAACACCTAGACGAGAGGAAAAAATAAACAAGTGAACACAATTATTTTACCAGCTTTGCATTGACTGGGTTTTCCGACTCCCTCACGTATGCCTTAAACATCCTAGCCCCTTGTCTTGCATTGTATGGTGGCCTAAGGAGAGGGTTTCCTTTGTTATCCTTTTGTTCAACTGCCACGAAGTCTAGCAGGTACTGCATTCAAGGGGGAAACAGCAAAAAAGGAATACAGTTTATAAAACAGAAGTTCACTATGTTCTTTTTTTGGGGGGGGGGGGGGGTTCAGGAAAAAATGGAGAACACAAAATTGGAAATTCATTGTAGTCTACATGCGAGGTTCCCCTTGCGACAAAAAAAGGAAAGAATAAGAGGTTCACTTACATCGATTGTGAACGATGAAAGCAAGACACGATCGCAAGATCCGAAAAGGTACTACATGTCAGGTGCATCTTTCCACTACGATATAATATAGTCCACGACTTTAGCCTCCAACATTTCACAACGCTCAAACAGCTTATACATGAAATTGCTATCAATGGATACTAGATCATCATGGTCATTCTTGAACTCTACAAGGGGTACACCACAGTAAAAAATGTAAAAAACAGGACACGAGGGGAAAAAAGGTAGTAACAAAGCATTGTAAAAACAAATGGCTAAAAAGTACAGGTTCAGTGTGTAAAAAATCATGAGAAAGAATAAAAAAAAAAGAAAAACATAGCTGCTTACCTCCCAAAATCATGGAGACATTCCTTGCTTTGGACTAGTTCTTTGATCTGGTTGGCCTCGACTTGGTGTGGGAAAACATAGGGTACAAGTTTTGGAATATTAGACCTCAACTTGACAAGAACTTTAGGAGCCCTCTGGTTAAAAAGAATGAGACTTTGCTTGCGAGTTGCCCTTGGCATCTGAGTAACAAAGTCACTGCTACTGTCTGCTGCGCAAACTTCCGCCACCTATGGTGCAGATTTACGTCTCGGAATGTGGAGAGGGGGATTGATGAAATCGTCGTTGTCTTCCTCATCAATATCAACAACATCAGGCTTCGAGTTGTCCAGCCACAAACTTTTTAGCCTTTCTTGATTTTGGCATAGGGTTGAGGCGGTTTAAAACCTTCTGCGTTTTGCTTGGGGCTTCTTGGTGATTTTCATTCCCAATGGATAAGATCGTAGGTGTGTAGCACTGATTCTCAAACAGGGATAATTTTTCCTCATCTAGGTCAAGTGGTGGCCCTGTAAAAATAAAGATACAATTTATTTTAGTTTTCATGAGAAAAACAGAAAACATAATTGTGAAGTTCATAACCAATCATATGTATGGATGTTTCCACCCAAGCAGCCCTACCACCACCTCCCCCACCCCCCTCACATCAGATCTAATATATAATAAAATGTTTCACCTGAATCAACACCTAAGACCGCCATGAGATCGATGTTGAAATCAGAATTCTTCAACCAGCTGTATAGTAATGTCATCCTGATGTTCAATAGATCATTTTGGGTGAACACTAGAAGCTCTTTGCCATCATATGATTGCAGATTTTGAAGCATGAAAAAACGAAAATTATTTCTGCATTGATGAAAAACACAATAAAAAAAGAGGAAATTACACAGCAACATGAACAAAAGTACAAAGGGATGCTTTTATTTACAGGGATTCAGAAATTTGCAGTTACAATAATTCAAAATTGTGGTTTATGGAAGTTCACTTGTGAAAAAAAGGTTTCCAAAGAAACACAAAGAATACATTCATTGAAAATATGGTCCTGCTTACACAGATGCCTATCAGGGCGACTTGGTGTAGTGCAGTTTAAAGTCATCAATGGTTGGTGGGTTGAATGAATTCCCATTCGCATCAACAGCTCCCTTCCACAACTCCTTAATGTTACGGGCCATTAAATGGATGACCCTCTTAGCATATGGATTTGTGTGCCCACGCAAAGAATCAAGCAGCTCAAATTGTTTCTTCTTGATGTTCAGGGACACTACGCAGAAATGACCTATAGCGCTAGCTACAAGAGGAACAGGTGGATCAAAAGTAGCAATAAGAACCTGCAAAAAAAGGGATTAAAACACGTGTAGAAAACTAACAAAAAAAAGAAACTTGTTGCCCGATGTTTACAACAAAAAAACAGTCCCCTTCCTATGCTTACAATTTCTTTCTTATCCAAACGTTCTTCAGAATAAAGACTGGAAAATCTAGTCACGGGCAAAGACGTTAGGTTTCCTTCGAAAATGTGCCTCTGGAAGGAAAAACGTAAAATAATTAAAAACAAACCACTAGCACAAAAATAAAAATAAAAGGAAAACAATATGAAGTTCACATATATGAGAATCCGAAATCCACATACACAAACAACATATGGTGCGACAAGCTTGTAACGGTCCTTCAATTTTTTGCCAAGCAAATAAGTTCCAACAGCAACTGTGAATGAGCAGAGGAAGCCATAAGGCCTAAATACATTAGCAACTTGTTTTATAGTACATGGACATTCAGGATGGGTGAACATAGGTGTGTCCCTGCAAAAAAAGTGTCAATAACACATTAAAAAGATGAAAAAAGAGAAACATTTTGAAGGAGAACAAAACAAAATTTGTGTTATGGCTATGGAAAAAGACATACATAATTTCAGAGTCCTTCCTCGACCTATAAACTATGTAGTAAACATCTTTTACTTTCTCCATTATCGGCTTAATGGTCAAAGAAGGAGTCGCGCATGGTCTACACACTGAAAAAACAATGATTAAAAAAAGGATGAGAATGATAAAAAATGAAAGGGCATACAGACAGTTATTAGGGGTTCAGATGTACAAAATTTTGAAGTTCACATATACGTATAATGAAAATAGTTATTTGAGGTTCAGATGTACAAGGTTTGGAAGTTCAAAATATATGTACTGTGAAAAAGGGTTATTAGCGGGTCAGATGTATAAGTTTTCGGAGTTCACACATGTGTATAGTTTGAAAAAGGTTATTGGGAGTCCACTTTGGAAAAAAGAAAAGTAAAATTCACATAAAAATGCGTATACAAGAAAAAAAAATCCTTGCCTATATCTTGAGATATCTCTTCTTCAGCGTGCACGGAGGCAGCATCCTAAAGAATATCATCCTTCACGGATACATCACCTTGTTCCTCAGATAAAAGATCAACTACACATTGATTTTCGGGGCGAGGGCCTTCATAACCATTTGGCTGCACTTCATCGGGAGAAGGCATATGGCTTGTCTGATGCGCCATTTTATTAGCTATCTCGTCATGTGAAATGTCGTCACTTCCATACATTGATGCAACGACACCAACAACACCGAGATTCATATCTGCTTGAGTACTCGGCTCGTTCAATGACATGTCAGTTGCAACGACATCAGCACCGGTGTGGGTTTTTGTGGCTGGTTGGTCCATGCCATTGGGGGCAGCAGCAACATCAGCTTCATCTCTATGTATGACTGGTTCACGCACATCCCCGTGTGTGAATAAGCTAAACTGCTCTACAGCTAACTCGATGGATTCTTCAGTTCCAATAGGATCAACAGCTGCCACCACCTCACTTTAAGAGGTATCATAATGTCCAACGCAACGACTGCATGACTCTTCACCATCAAAAAGACCTGGTGTTTCAACATCCTCCTCTGAATCCTTGCCTGTATCTAGATCAACCTCTTTTTTAGCATGTTCCTTCCTTGCAGACACATCGAACTAGGACGTACCACAGTGCTCATCGGAATCTGTCTCTTGATGAACCTCTTTTTCAGCATGTTCATGCCATGTAGACACATCAAACTGGGGCATACCACGCTGCTCATCAGAATCAACGCCAATAGACTTATCTCCTCCATCCTCTTCTCGGCTATCATCTCACGGCGGCGTGATTGGGCTTTAAACATGTTTGGCAGAAATCTCAGTATCCTCCCCCACAGATAAACCATCTTTTGTCTTGTCTTCTTCAGAGATTTGAGAAGCACATTCTTCAGCAAGTCTAGCTTCTTCCTGCATGGAAATAAAAAAATGACCGAAAAAATGAGGGGTTCATTGATAACAGGGGTTGCGCCTGAAAAATAATATAGATGTGCAGATCACACGCAATAAAAAACAGAAAACAAACAAAAAAAACTACCTCAGCATCTGTGCCGAGTTGGCCTATACATGAGTCACGAATATCCACATTATCGTTTTGCTCCATGATTTGGCTCTGGATAACTGCAGCCTCTCTTTCAAAATCAATGCAGAAGCCATCCTGTTTCGAGCCAAACTCTGAGAAACATTCTTGAAGGGAAGATAATGACTGCATCAAAGAAGCAAGAAAAACTCTTTCATGCGATGTGGCCTCGTTAACAAGCTTCAGGCCTGGGCCCATGACCCTCATGGAACAAACCACGACATCTGCTCAAACGTTCAGCCGATGTTGGGATATCATGGAACAACTCTTCAACTTTCTTCAGAAGGTTCCCAATTTGGCACATGGCTGTTGTGTCTGACGATGAGTGTGGATCAGGAGATTTTGCTCCCTCCCTGTCTGTGGGTTCATCTTTGTCAACATGCGCATGGGATTCATCATAAACAGATGGGCGGCGCGAAACACGCTGACGTTTTGCACTGGGCAAATCGTATGAATAAGCAATTTCATCATACCCTTTCCACTGCAGGAATTTGTTTTGAGATAGTACTTAGACACATCTTTATCAAAGGAAGTTGCAATAATATACACACAAAAATAGAAGTTCACATACATAAAAATCAAAGGCAGTTAGGTCAAAATGAACATAGACAAAAAAAAACATATTTAACGCGTCATATTTTACGCACCGATAATAAAAGCAAGACGGCTAACATAAAAAGGAGCTTCAGACGTGTAATAAAAGCAGGGAGTTCATAGAATTATAAATGTGAATTTCTAGCATTTTCCAAAAAAAAAGGAGGTTCAGACGTGTGTAAATAGTGGGTTCAGTGAATTATATATGAGAATTATATTGTGTTTAAGCGCATAGATAAAAGCAAAAACGGCTAAAATAAATAAATAGGAGGTTCTGACACTATAAACCGGGGGTTCCAGAGAATTGAATGTGTGTGTTGTTTTGCATTTACCAGAAAGTATGAATTGGAAGTTCATGCATTTAAATATGTGAATTATCTAAGAAAGGAGAACCATATAAAAACAAAAAGCATAATTAGATCCATCATGCTTTAACACATATATAAAAGAGCAAAAAGGCTAAAAAAATTGGGGGGTTCAGACAGATATAGCAGGGGGTTCAGACATTTAAAAAATGTGAATTGTTTTTTCATTTATCGAATAGGAATGACAAATTAGAAGTTCACAACAAACATATATTAAAGGTTTGTGTAGAATAAAAGAAAAAATGTCAAATGAAAAAAAGAGAACTAACCCACAGGTTTACCAAACTTGTAATTAGATAGATTGGGTCTGCCGTTTTGATACATATCTAGGTAGTATATGTCAGTCAGAGGCCCCACATTTACAAAATTCGTGCGTGGAGTCTGGGTGTGCATTACTGAGTGCTCTTTTGACTTGCAGCTGTCCAGGTGGATAACTAGAGGCATAAGACCACATCGTTCAGGGCCAGCCTGACGGATGCTTCTGTCCTGATATTTAATGACAGCTCTCTTTAACTCATCAACAATTAGCTAACAAATATCCATCGATTCCATGTTCTCAAAAATTATGTCGACAAGTATGACAGCTTCCCTTCCAACATGAAGAGCTGACCCAGGGCATATGAGCTGGTTGTAAAGAATAACAAAGAATACCTTCAGAGCCTCAACAACTCGGGTATCATATTTTTCCCAATTCTTCAAGAATAGCATGCAAATCCTTTACAAACAGGGGGAGTTTGCTACTAATACCAAGCTCCATCTTGAATCTGGATAGAGAATCACCATGCCTAGATTCAGCCGGCCTTGCTGCAGAAACACCTGCAATGGGGAAACCAAAAACTTGATGAACAACTTCACTGTTCACCCTAATAACCCTGCCAGACCCACATAAAATTTCCATCGTATCTGTATCAATGGACAACATTAAATAGCACAGAAGGACACGGGACGGATTTCCCTCGAGAACCCAGTCAAAGACACAGCCAAAACCTGCGTCCGTGACAATATCCCGGTGATGATCTTTCGGAAGAGCGGCCGCTCTCCGAACTTCACCGGTAGAACAACGGACAGTTTCCTAGAAACGTTTCATGGGAACACCTCTGCTAACATCATCTTTCTTATTCCGACCCTGCGGCCTCTTTGCACACTTCTCGGAATACCGAAAATCTTATTTTGACCAATCACAATCTAACTCAATGGGCCTCTTCCTCTTCTTGATCTGCTTAGTACACGAAAAAAAAGATATGAGAAGTGCAGAATATAGGTATGGCAAAAAAACAGGGGTTCAGCATGTTTAAACAGAAAAGGTGTAAACGATGATGGATACAAGACAAAAGGGAGGTTCACAATGAACAAAAATAAAAACATGGAAATAAATAAAACAACTATATTTCACCTCAAATCGATGTGCTTCGAAATCCAAATCAACATTATCAGACCATGGTGCCTCTACACCAGATTAGTCGCTGGAGGCGTACGCTGACGTTTAGCAGATTTCAGCTTGTCCACATAGATATGAGGGTTGCGACGGACAAGGGATGTTGGCAAAACTTTCTTTTTGGCAACAACAGCTCTTGGTTTCTTCGGCCATAATGGCGCTTCAGACGCTTCTTTTAGAGGATAATTTGCAACAACATCAGGACAATTCGCGCCAGGATTCAACTTCTTTGGGCTATTTCCTGTAGTAAGCTATCAACTCTTTTTGGTGCTTCACTTTCTTTGCCGCTTGGGCCGCTTCATATTTAGCCAGCTGCTCCTCAACCATGTATTCTTGAGTAACTAACTTAGGGTGACTTCTTTTGAGCTTATGGTTATGCATAAGCAGGCTTATGAATTTCGGTGGGGACAAACGGCGGTGGGGAGAAACTCATAAAAACTGCTTGGAGACTTCTTTTGAGCTTCTGGCGTTTGAACATATTTGTGGTGTTGAGTTGTGAGATGTCTCTAATGCCCCTAAATTTTATACAGTATGTGCACCAAATAAACCAATGGTTTTTGTCTCATTTACATTGTTAGTTCTGATTTTGGTATTTAATCTCTCTTGATGATGGAAAATTATATACATAAACACTTTTGGCTGGGATTTTCAAAAGGTTGAGTCGTGGAGACTAGTGGTGATCCATTCATGGTTTTTTGTATAGTGGACATGTAATAGGATAGGAAAGTGATCGATGCATGCCAGCATATTCTACGCACCAACGTGTGCCTAGAATCGCGTGATATGAAAGACATGTACGCGACCGACCGAGTGACGCGGTGCAAGCCAGCCAAAGTGACGCGGGGTGGCATTTCTGTGTAAATACAAAGTACAAATAGGTGCAAACCAATGTACCAGTTCGGCTTTCTAAGAGGGAGCTCGAGAAGCTGCCAGAAACTGGTCCAATACACTAGACCTGGGTTTCTCGGTGGAAATAAGCTAGATGGAAGCCGGAGACTTCTTTTAGGTTTCAGCTGTGGGGGACCTAGAAGCCAGTTTAGAAGCCTAAAAGAAGTGTGCCTAGTGCCATCTACAGTTTGTGACAGCGTGTCCTACAACTCACGTGTGCACTTGGGCACAGGGGAACATTGACATGTGTTGCCTCGTTGGTAACATGATGGACAGGAGTGGAGTCCAATAAAGGGCCAACAGTACGTTGGCCAGGGAGAACACTGCCATCACCCGTATCAGCCCCGCTGATCAAAGGTGTAGAGTCGAAAACAGGGGAACCACTATTGCCAGCAGGCAAATCCCCCATACAATATTCAACAGTTATCTGGTTTAGAGATTCCCTGATGCTGTCATCAACTATAAAAAAAGAGAGAATGGAAATCATATCAAAACCAATTACAGATTAAAACGGAGCTTCACATAGTGCCAAAAAGGAAGGGCAAAAATTAATTAAGGTAGAAGACACTGTAAAAACACATAAAAAATATATGTGTTGTGCATATCTATCTATTATCTTTACCTAATAATAAAGGGAGGAAGGTTTCTTCCTCCTAATTTTCGTACGTTTTTGGTCCGTCCCCCACTAGGCTTTCGTCCGTCGCTTAATACGTTTTCTGCTACACCTTTGTCATCGCTTCATCGATCCTCCCTCTCGATACGGAGTCCAACTCAGGGTGGAAGAAGGACACGCAGCTCGGATGTCATCATGGTGGCCGTGGACCCGCAGGATGACGAACCCATACGGTCGCGGCTCCTCGGAAGGAAAACTTCCCAGTGTCGGAGACGGGCTCGGTGCAGAGGGAAGGGCGCAATGCGCCCTCGCTAGCCGAGCGACGCGCGTATGCAGGAGAACAGATCGGCAGATCTCGGCGATGAAAGGCGCAAGGTCTCCCACGGCGAGCGCAACTACGGTTACCGGGACACGCGAACATAGCAGCGATGACTAGGAATTTTGGCCGAGAAAATTGGGGGAGGCGTGCGACGGAAGAAGCTGAGAGAGGAAGAGGAAATAAGCAATAACTGTTGTTGAACCGGATGCTCGCCCGAGGCGCTCTCCGGACCAGCATCTCCTCCCCCTTCTGGTGGCCATGGTGGTTAGGTTGGGAGCTTCTATGGCAGGACGGGCCTTCCGATCCGCGGAGCTGAGTCCAATTCTGTTGCTCTTCCGTCAGATGGTGTTGTCCTCTCAATATCAACTCGCCGTACAGACCTCCAACTGCTTGCTCGAGGCGGAGCACGTCGTGAAGAGCAACGATGCTTTCCTGGACTACGCTCTGCTCGTAAGCCCATGCGACATCGACCTGCTCAGCCTCTTAGGCCGCCTACTGTGGGAGGCGACCAAGACAAGGTCCACACTGATGGATTCTTTCAGCGTGCCCTCGAAGTTGTGCCTGACCCCCTCGCTGCCTCTGTCATCGACCACCCTCCATTGTCCATCACGATGTCGCACAGTCCTTCAATGCTGCAGCGATTTTCTCGCTAGACTTGGATTGACAACTCAAGGGCATGGTGATGCTCACGAATTTGAGCTTACTGATGCAGGTGAGTCTGAACCTGAAAAGGAGGTTTTCCCAGAGCAAGCAAGCGTAAGGTACAGACTTGGATTAGTAGGATCAATGGAGCTTTCGTTGAGATGTGATTACTTGCTATTTTTCTTCTACATATGGGAAAATCAAGATCTTAACAATGATGTTTATTTATACAACAATTTCGGTGTAAAATATTTTCATGTCAATTTAGGCATACAAAATTATAGGAATTGCTATAGATTCTTATATTTATTTTCAGCTGACCAAGTGTATAGACGATGAGACTTTTCTGCCTTGGAATCTCTCATCTATAATCATTACCATTTGGGTTATGGAATTGATTGTTAACTGAACTTCCAAAGTAGCTGACTGTACTGTAGTAGCACATAAAAGGTTCAGGTCGGATCAGAGCAGGTGCTATAGCAATGCATACCATGTAAAGTAGATCCTCTAGATCGATGTTATACCTAGAATGCTAGCTGCTAAGCATAGACTTTTGAGTGGTTACCCAACAACGCCAGTTAAACATATATAAGAATAAAATAAGCACATGTCTTGGAACTTAGGTCAGAACTATATACTTGCCGATTGATTCTAGGGAAATAGCTTCAATCCTGTAGTTTATACGTGTGTTGATGCCAGGAGTTGTACGCGGTGTTGCTCATCATGATGACAGCTTAGAGCATCTCCAGTTGGAGCCCCCAATAGTGGTCCGGATCATCACCTTGAACAACGATTTGGGGGGGGGGGGGTCCGGATGAAATTGGAAATTTGGGGGAGAGGTTTCCCAATCGTAGCCCTAATTCGCAGCCCCATTCGCAACCAGACAGACGGCGCGGAGACGAGCGCGGCGAGGCCCCTGTCCTCGAGGCCGCCATGGCCGAGGAGCTCCGCTCCAAGCCCCGCGACCTCTATCCCCTGCACCGGCTTGGGAGCGTCGGCCTCCTTCTGTTCCCGGTGAGCAGCTCGAACCTGCCGATGCTGCGGCGGATGACGGCGCCGACGCCCTCGTGGTGCGGCTGCGCCAGGAACTTCCACGCCAGCTGACGGGGCTTCTCCACCGCCGACGCCCTCCTGATGCCGGACCGTGCTTTCCAAGCTCCTGGCACGGGGGCAACTGGCCATGCCGTCCAAGCTCTTGGCGCGGTTATCCGGGCGCGGGCGCACTCGCCAAGCTCCTCCCGGACGGCGTGAGCGGAGGCCTTGGGGAACTCGGCGACCAGCAGCGGGCCACGAGGGCGAGCTCCCGCGGAGCAGCATGCACATGGCGAGGGCTCGCGTGCACATGGAGAACGTGAGGAGGCCCTTCCCGTTGTCGGCGAGGCCGCGTCGGGCGAGGTGGACGCGGTCGTGGTGGGATAGCGCGGAGTAGTACTCCGGCGAGCCCTGCGCGGCGTCCCACCGTGCGGCCTCCTGGTGGCCCCGCGCCTCGACACACCTCTTGACCATGGGGGAGGACCGGTGCTGGAGGTCGAACCCGATCCCTGACGCCTAGCCAAGAGCAGCGAGCACCGTGGCGACGGCGACGAGTGGAGGGATCCATGGTGGGCAGAGGAGGCGTACTGGGACGGCAAGAGGAGACGACGTTGGCGCCGTCGTGGACAGAGGTCATCATCGCCGCAGTGAGCAGCTGTACCACCTCCGTGGCCTTCTCCCGCAGCAGCGCCGACGCCGTGTGCCTGATCTGCAGCGGTAGGTGGGGAGGAGAGAGAGGAAGGAGGGGTAGGTGGGAAGAGAGAGGAAATGACACGCATATGCGCGTGGGTGGTGGGGCTGGGCAAAAACTCTCGTCCGGGGCTCCCGCATGAACCCCTGGGCGGCGGGGTTTGGTTGGGGTTCTGGACCGGAAGTGGGGGCTGGTCCGGATGAAAAAGGCTTTGAGGAGGGCCTTTGGGGGCTCCGACTAGAGATGCTCTTAAGGATCTTCTCGCACAAAAGAAGTTGAATCTTCACAAGTGCAGGTATATGCATTGGATTTAGTGATCAATATTGTGTTTTTACAGGATACCTTTGACAGATGCAAGCTCTAGAATATAACTGTTTTGCTAGCCTCAAAGGGTCATATTTTCTTCTTAGCGCCTATAGCTAGATATTTTGATTTAACTAAAAGTATGGTATGGCTAATGCGAAAGACTATGCAGGATATGGATTCAAAGAAGTATACTGCTTATACTAAGTACGTGGATTCATTTGCTTGCTTGACACATTCGTCTCCATTTGTGAGTCTAGCTTGGAAATTTGCAATAGAATTCATGTGCAGTATCACCTATAAACTGCGAAGCAATAAGAAACTTTGACTTGTCGACTTTGTCGGAATCTTCCGCTCTGACCGTGTTCGGCATCTTCGTCTTCTTGTTGTCTCCGCCACAATCTTGCAATTCCGACTTACTTCACTAGAAAGCAACAAGAAACCTAAGTTGTCGACTTCGTCAGAATCTTGATGTTTTGACCATGCTCAACATCCCCGCCTTCTCCCCCGTTATGTTGACTTCACCGGAATTGGACATTGCCAAAATTTCGACATTCATGTCCTGTTTAGCATTCCTAGGATAACGCCATACTTTTTTAGTGGGTTGAGATGGCCATTGCGGCCCACGGGAACATTGCCAACATCTCGTCGTTCTAATCGTGTTTAGCATTCCTACAATATCGCCATATTTTTATTGTGTTGAGATGGCGATTCCTGTGCATGGGAGCGCAGAGTATGCCATGGACACATTAAAGCTAAATGTATTCATCGTGTTGTACCAACAAAAACATACTTTGTAACGTTATAGGTTTTCTCTCCCGTTGCAACGCACGGGCATATGTACAAGTAATAACAAAGAGAGAAGGGCTTCTGGCAAAAAATTTCGTCCGTTTGAAATTACTGCCCCTGTTATTCGATGGTATTTACACCCCGTGCCACCCCGCAAGTCAAGTCGAATAGCGATTCGCTTGAGAAAAAACACCGACGACTCTGCTTCGTGCTACCCCCGCACGCCCCTCCTCAGTTACTCTGTCGCTTCCTCCGTCGCGGCCACCGGCTCCTCCCAGACCAAAATCTGGAGCTCCTCTATGCTATCTGATGACGCTGGCAACGACTAAAAACTCCACGAGCGAGAGTTGGGGTCGAGATGGATTGCAGGGGAATAGGGGATGAGAACGGACAGCACGCGGAGTTGATGGAGAAGGTAGTGAGACGGCGGTGAGGAGGGAAGGGGATAGATGTGAGGAACGTCCGGCCGCCGATGAATAGCCATCGGAGTGAGAAGGAGCGCCCCGCTTGGTGAGGAGTTCTTGCAGTCGCGCCATATGCCTAAGCTTGGCAGTGCCTGCCCACACCTCCCCTCCGCTAGGCTTCTCCCCGGTCTCCGGCAGGGATCCGGTGGGGTCGAGCATCCAGGAATGCGTGCGGCCTCTTCGTTGTATGGCGCGCATCCGAAGCAGTCGCACATCTGGGACCGCGCGGTGCTAGAGGAAAAGGTTATACAAGAACATGTCCTCGATCTCTCTGCGGACTTGTGTGTAGGAGACTTCGGCAGCCGCCGACGAGGTTGTGCAACAGTCAGCGGGCGAGCGGCTACATGCCTACATGTCTCCATTGATGGAGGCCATGAAGATCTCGGCGTCGATCGGCCTCGCCTGTGGACTATGGACGGTGTACTCCAAGATCCAGTGGTTGCTTGCCTCCCTTCCATATAATCTGCGGGCGAGCTCGGCTCCATCCATCTACAGTCGCGGGCGTGCGACGGCGCCGTTGGGGAGTGCAGCGTGGACGAGTAGTTGAAGAGGAGATGGATGTGGCGAATTCCCCTACCGCTCGGCGGAGTAAACTGCACGGCAGTGCTCTCCTGAACTGCACAATTCAATTTCAGGATATACTACTAAAACGCTACTCCAATCCACACAAGTGATCTGCCGAGCACACCTTCTCTGCTCTTTGTTTTTTTGAGCTCGAAGCCTGCTTTTCCTCGGTTTTAATTGTACTCTCAGACGGTGAAATAGTAAAGAGGGTACATCTAAAGAAAGTAGAGTACATCTGTTCAGAGCGAGAAGTGCACACGTTTATAACAAGATGTCCATATGATGAATCAGTACTTCAATGAGGCCATCAGGCTTTTTTTCAGTTCCCTAACCCATGGTACTGCGCTACATCCTTACCATGTTATGTATTTCTGGCCTGATAAGTGCTTGCCGCCATGCTGCTATAATAGATGATGAATGATGGAACTTCTTCGTAAATAACAACTGAGAATAAGTAGCAACCTATGAAAGAGGTTTACAGGTGTGTCATCAATCTCTTTGCTTGGGCAGGGAGGCGGAGAGAAGTATTTGACCTTAATGGAATGACATGCTATGTAATTTCCTAGGTACCAGTAGCAATCTGTTACAAGCACCATGTTGTTTTGAGTAATGCATGATTGGTCTCTTCCGGTTAGCCGAGAAGCTGAAAACTTTTTTGTTGGAAAACGTTAGGGAATTTAATTGAGAATCCTGAATTCATGATAGAAATGGTAAAAATAAAGGCTATTCATTTCTCAATTTCAGCTTACATATGGTGATATGGATGTCGTGATTACATTTCTTAAACTACAGAAAATAGAATTATATCGTGTACAGATGTTAGAGCACAAATATCATTGTCAAATAGTACTACATCCGTTCCGAAAAATAAGGCGTATCTGACAAGAGGATAAAAGTTTCCTCTACTCGTCGAGCCGGAGAGGGCTGATGTCGTTCATAGAGCGGGTTAGGTGACGATGGCGAAGGATGGCTCAAGTACTGGTGTCCTGGCTAAAGCGTCGGACAAAGCACCCAGTGGCGGCCCGCCTGACGACGAAGCTCCAAGTGCTAAAGCTAGCCCGTTCCTCCACACACTAATGAAATCTAATTTTACGCGTCTTCGCAACACATGTTTTTATTTCCCGTTGCAACGCACGGGCAGTGTGCTAGTATATTAAAAGTACATGATGGGCTACCAGAAATTAGAGAAATAGATTAGAAATTCCCACAAAAAACAGAGAAATCTGACCGTTGATCTAATCAATCAGAGAACGTCAACCGATAGATGACATAAGTAGCACGTGTCTCAAGATTCTACATGTCCATGGGTTGCAAGAAACCAATGTATATGCCGATCTGCTGCCCGCCGCCCGCAAAAGCCTCCTCGAGCTGCCGATCACATCAGATCTCCACGTATGCCAGACCGATCGCTCAAGAAGAAGCACAAGGCCGATCGTTTTGGGAAAGCTAATTCTTATTTGCTCCTGATGTGAAGCAACTATTCTATCTGCCGATATGCTTGTCGCACACCGAGCCTCGGGCCGCTGCTCACATGGGGTCTCGGGTCTCCACGAATCTCTTTTTGGTAGCCTCGGACTAATCACCCGAGAAGAGGCGCAAGGCTGATCGATTTTGCAAGGGCTAATTGTTGATTTGGCCCGAATGCGTGCGGCCCTTCAAAGCTAGTATGATGTGAAGCTAGCTAGCTCTATACGATATATGGTGCTTACGATAAAACTCAATCAGTGAGGGAAAGATTGAGCTAGCTTCTCTACAGCGGGACTGTCAGACACGGAATCGATCTACCATATCGAGGCATCGCACGGGATTTGTACCTCAGCCTAAATCTTGTCGGCGAGCTACACCATCAACAAGCAAATAGGACCTGCGCCGACACTCTTTTTCGGCTCCTCGCTGCGGCCGGAAACAGCTGCATCGGTGGTTGTAATTACATTATAATTCTGCTCATGTTCGTTGTTGAGGTACGTACTCAGATGCGTCGAGTTAGGATATATCCCAATTCATGTCGATTTGGAGACTACGATGATCATTCAAAATCTCTATTGTAGTGATGTAATCTGAAATTCTATGCTTAATTGCTAGAATGCTGCAACAAAGACAGCTCCATAGACAATTATATATTCTGGAACTATAGCATGATAATATCGATCCTATATGTAATTGCTGGGCTGATGCATCTTTTTGTCAACCGCAGGTTGAGTAGAGAAAGGACATAAATACAAGATCTCTGTCGTGGTGGTGTCACGGCAGATGGCATAGGATGGCTAAAGTTGTGGGGACGATGGACGCTGGAGGCGCTCGGGGAGGGATCACGTAGCGAGTAGCCACGTGAGTGTGAAGCTAGCACTGCAAACAACAAGATCTACCCAGGTTCAGGGCCCTCGTGTGGAGGTAAAACCCCTACTCCTGCCTTTCTCTCTTTATATTGGTGTGTGTCCGAGTAGCCATGGTACAGGTGTTGCTTACAACCGAGTAGCCACTCTTCTCTCTACGTGATGAACTAGGTCAAGAAAGTGAACCAAGTCTGGGATCCCTCGCGCAGGAGGAGGCAGGGCACCTTATGTACTGGTGCCCAGCCGGATACAGCCAAGATGTCGACATTGTGTGCACACTGTTCACTTCCGGGTTCTCGCTGACCACTTTGGCTTCCTAGTTTGTCTCCGTGTGCAAAGTCGTTCCGCAGAACCGAGAAACTGATCTGTTATCACTGACACTGTCACGGGGTAGGCCCCTCTAACCTGCGACGCCCTGCTGACACCCTGGCACGGATAAGCACGCGCTCTGCAGATGAACAGTGCCACAGTACGGACCCGGGATACGCGGGATCCTGTGTCAGAACGGCTCCTTTGACTTCTGACCCGAGTAGGAGACCGCCCTCTCTACTCGGTCCACTTCCTCTACTCGGAGAAGGGTAACTTCCTTGATTCTTCCTCCTGGCCATCAGTGTGTACGGCCGAATAGCGGACGACCGGGTAGCGAGTACCGGGTAGCCGCTACTCTGCCAAACGTCTCTTCTGATCTTGCCCCTTAGAACTTGCCTTTACCCTACTCGGGGGTATCCCCCCGACATTAGTCCCCGAAGCTGGTAGAGTCCTGCGAACTTGTTCACTGGGCTCTGCCAGCTTAAAAACCAATTTTGCCTTTGAGCCTTGGGTTGCTGAGTAGAACCTCCGAGTAGCCCTTGATTCTATCTCGAGTTTCTTCTTTTCCGAATAGGGCCACTTCTCTTCCATGTCGCCGAGTAAAATGACTTGGCGAGATTTCCAATCAGAATCTCTGCGTGGCAGAGCGAAATCCGGCTTTTCGTACAGCAACTGGGCACGTGTCACGCTACCACTCCCCGACGCCTCGGTGCCCGGGATCTCACAGGCCACGCGCCCAGTTTTTACGGCCTGGGCCCACTAGCCCGTTAGGTCCCATCAAGCGCAGTGATTACCCACGATCGCGTCGTGGGATCAATTGCGGCGTTACGCGCGCGTCCTGCGCTGTGTGCGTTTCTAACCGGCCCGCACATCCCACGCCGCACGATCTCCGTGCGTAACTGATCCCACTACCTCCAATCGTAACGGCAACCCGAGGGGAGGTATAAGTACCCCCTCGGTAACTCCTTCTTCTTCTTCCTGCCCTCATTCTCCCTTCGCCTCTTCGTTTCTCCGCCGCCGCCGAGCTCTTCGCCGCCGTGCATCTCACAGCGCCGAAAGGCCAGTTCTTTCCACCAAATCCCACCAAATCAACATCAAACTCCCTCTCCTGCTCGATGGCTCGCGATGATGACGCCCGCGCCGGGTGGGCCAGATCCAATGTCACGGCAGACGAGTGCCGGTGGCTGGTGAACACCCGGCGAGTTCCTCCCGGTGTCCGCTGCCGGCATCCCGATGGTGAGCTCGTCCCCACCCCGGAGGCGGACGAGCACGTGGTGTTCCTCGCGCACTTCGCGCGGGGATTCGGGCTGCCCGTGTCAGATTTCTTCCGCGGCTTCCTCGACCACTTCGGGATCCAACTGCATCACCTGCCGCCGAACGCGATGGTGATGCTCGCATACCACGCTGTGGTGTGCGAGGCGTTCCTGGGCGTGTGCCCCACGCCGATGACCTGGGCGCGCTACTTCTTCTTCAGGAAGCAGAGCAAGGCCAAGCCGGGTAGCGCGGATAGCAGCCGCGGGATGACCGAGACCGGCAGCGCCATGATGGTGCAGCGCAGCGGGACCAGCCATCCGCGGATCAAGGGCCTTGACTCCGTGCGCAAATGGCAGAAGACCTTCTTCTACGTGAAGAACATCCCTGTCAAGGAAGGTGAGCCACTGGTGGACCAGATCAATCTCCCCCGGTGGACCAATTCGCCTCCTACCGGGCAGAATTGGGGATTCAAGCCCACGCTAGATGGCGACATCAAGCAGATCAACGCGCGCCTCGCTCAGCTGAAGGAGAAGGGGCTCAAGGACGACGACCCCATCGCTTGCTGGATCTCCAGGCGAGTGCTCCCGCTGCAGCGCCGCGCACACCTCATGTGCTACATGGGCGGCAACAGAGATTGCACTCGGACGACCACGTTCGAGCTCAGCAACGCGGACGTGGCCGTCTGGGCGCGCTCCATCATGAGCACCGGCCTCACCGACCACTGGCAGTACGGCTTCGTGTCGTACAGCCGCACGAAGCCAATCAAGCAGGTTAGTACTTCTTATTCTGTTTCCTGCGTATTGATTCCGAGTAGATAGCCTTCTTAGCCTGGTATGCTTAGCATCCGCACTCTGTGCCGAGTAGGACACTTAGCCGTATCTCTTTAAGCTTCATGTGCTTTATGTTTGCACTGTATGACGAGTAGAACACTTGCTACTATCTGTTAGGCTTCATGTGCTTTGTGTTTGCACGCCTCGTTGAGTAGGACGCTTACTCTGTTATGCTTTGTGCTTGCATCTCGTCCCGGGTAGAATCCCTTACACTGCTCAACTGATTTGTGTTGCTTGCTCATATCTCCAGCGCCTTTCTCGCCAGCTCGCTGAGAGCGAGGAGCGCTTCGAGGCCAACTGGCACGAAGATCGAAAGGAGGATAACGAGGTCTCCTACGACACCGCGGACACCCTCCGCATCCCCCATGCCGTCCAGCCGGGTAAGCATCATGTCGACACGTCCATTCGGGACTGGTCCGAAGACGACGACGCAGGTGACCGAGTTCACCTTTTCGGTCGTGAGTAGCGCAACTTAGTTTCTTTCTGTTTCTCAATTGTTTTCTTCTCTCCTACTCTGCAGAGGATGCTAATGCTGACGAGGGAGAGGATGAGGACGCCCTCGAGGTCGATCCGCTTGCGGTTGCTGCTCCCGCCACTCATAAGAGGGTGGGCAGTGGTGCCCAGGAGCCCACCGCCAAGAAGGCCAAGAAGGGTGAGAAGAAGACCAAGCAGGTCTCTGGGAGACGGCTACCCCCTGCACGTGCAGGGTAAGTGATTTTCTTCCAAGTCACAATCTGCTGTCACTGCTTTTCCTGAATTCCTTGTTCCACCGCTGCTTCTTGGTTTCTTCTTTCTCCCTTCTTTTCCTGAATCCCTTTTTCTCTTCAGCGCCCCCTTGGACGCTGATGCTGCTGCCGCTCCCTCCAAATCCAAGAAGAGATCCGCCATTGACATCGACAAGCTCATCGACCTCTCTGAAGAGGACGAGCCCGCAGCAGGGGACGAGGCGCGTGCGCCCTCTCCCGTGAAGGGTGAAGATGAAGACGACACCAACATCCAGGGCATGGACACTGATGCCCAGGACGCCGAGCAGGAGCAGCAGGCCCGCGCAGAACAACAAGCGCAGGATGCTGCTCGCGACGAGAGACCCCCTTCTCCCCCAGCTGCCATAGCTGGGGAGAACACAGAAACAACCACCGAGCACCAATATCATGCCGCCCTTGAGCGGCAGGAAGAGAGCCAGGAGCAGCAGGACACTGACGCTGCTGCCCGAGATGACCCCGCGGCCCAGCCGCGGGTAGATAACCAAGACGACGTACTGCAAGACCCCGCTGCCGAGCAGCGGGTTGAGACAACTGATGTGGAGCCGGACCTGCAGAGCCACGCGCAACCGGACGCTGCGCCTGGTAGCCAGTCCTTGGCGCCGGGTGCCCAGCAGGCCGCTCCACCAACTGCGCCAAGCTCCCCGCCCATGAAGAAGACCAAGACCACAGCCAGCCCTCCAGCCAAGCAGACCACTAAGAAAACTGCTTCCGATGCTGCTGGCAAGAAAGATGCAGCCGAGAAGAAGGCTGCTGAGAAGAAAATTGTCGAGAAGCCAGCAGCCGAGAAGAAGGATGCTCAGAAGAAAACTGTCGAGAAGCCAGCAGCCGAGAAGAAGGCCGCCGAGAAGCAGGCTGCCAAGCCAGACGCCGAGAAGAAGGCCGCCGAGAAGAAAGCTGCCCAGCCAGACGCCCCCGTCCGCAGGAATCCCTCGCGTGGCGCTGCTCAAGACTCTGTCGTGATGCCGCCACCTAAACCAACTGCGAAGCCTGCCGCGAAGAGTGGGCAGCTCACCATTGGTGCTTCCGGTAGTGGTGCAGGCACAGCCGCGGGAACAAGCGTCCAAGACCCGCCTGCCTACCCGCCCTACATGCTGCAAATGAGCAAACAGTATAGCATCGGTCTGACCAAGACCGAGAAACAGCTCGCTCTTACGAGAGGCAAGCAGGCCCAGGCTGTGAACTCCAAACTGCCAGCCAAGGACAAGGCCCAATCGATCTTCTCGCGCGAGATCCAGGAGACAGAGGTGGAGTCCTAGGGGCTCGAGCAGATAATCGACCGGGTGGGCTTTATCGATACCGAGTGGAACAGCGCGTTCCTTGGCAACGAGTCCTGGAACGGTCTGGCCTTGGGCAAGCTGGACCACTAGCGCATCGACTGGAACAAGGCGGACATGGGCTACAATCCCATGACCATCTCGTCCGCCACCAGCACTCTTGCCGCGAAGCTGTTCGTCCACCGCAAGGCTGCAGAGGATCTCGAGCAAACCTATGCGGTAAGTTTTGCTTTGCCTGTTCTGAGTTGCGCTTTTCTTCTCTTCTATTCTTCTTCTTTTTCTTCTTCTTATCCATCACCCAGTCCCCGAGATTCGGGCCGAGTAGGCGGGTACTCAACCGAGTTGCCGTCTTCTCGGGTCAAATCTTCAAAACATTGTCTAACCCCTTTTCTTTCTGTTTCTCAGAATAGCCTTTTGAAGAGAACGAACCTCTACCGGCAGCTGCTCTGGAATCACAGCATTGCAAAAAGGCGCCGTGAAGCCCTAGAAGTTGAACGCAAAAGCGATGCCGTGGCCGAGAAGGAGGCCCTGCCTCGTACCCTTCAACTTTCCGAGATGGAGAGTAAGCTTTTAGCTATTCGGTTCATGCGTTTTGTATTTACGCCCGTTTTTGCTTTCTGCTCTAACTCCTTGTACTCTGTAGGCAAGATCGAGGCGCTGACTGAGGAGCACAAGCACTGTCACGTCTTTGTCGAGAATGCCGAGACCACCATTAAGAAGTTGGAAGGTGAGTTGTCGCCTTCTCGGCTTGTTCTCCTCGTTCTTCTCTGCTATTTGCTGACCGTACCCTTCTCCTCCGCAGAAGATTACAAGAAATTTCGTGAAGAGCATCTCGACTGCGTGAAGACCGCCGAGTTGCAGCAGCAACTGGAAAGTCAAGCCGTCAAGCTCAAGAGCCAACACACCACTGAGCTGGAACCGCTGCAGGTCCAGTTAAGGGCTGCCCTTCAGGACGTCATCGACATATCCGCCGAGAAGGACAAGTTGGAGGCAGCCGCCAAGGCTAAGCAAAGGGCCCTTGAGATGGAGTGCGACACGCTGAAGAAGAGCAACTCGGATCTCATGCTCCAACTGGCCCAGTTCCGGAGGGTCGAAGAGCGGCATGCAGCTGATGAGGAGACATGGAAGAGGAAACTTGAGTCGCTACTCTGCGACCTGAACAGTAAGTTTTCGCATCTCTGCGCCTCCCTGTTTCCTCCTTCTTCTCTGCTGACTGTTTTGCATCTCTTTGCTGCTTTCCTTTCTAATCTTTGTTTGATAGCATTTTCAGAAATTTTCCCCGATCTCTGCTCAGCCTGCAAACCTGCCCTGTCAAAGGCCCAAGATGCTCGAGTAGAGAAGGGGCTGCCCATGGATACCAAGGCCCCAATCGAAGACATCTTCACGAACATCCAGGGTCAGCTTCAGCGCCTTAAGAGCTTGGGCACGCACTTGACGTCTGTTGCCTTCAAACTCCATGCATTGTTCTGGCCCAAAGATCCCTTGCCCTCAACCATCCGCGCGCTTGCCGAGAAGCTGAATGGCGTCAAGGCCGAGCTGAAGAAGTGGCGAGCATCCGGAGCTCGGGCAGGTGCGGACATGCTGCTCCTTTTCATCTGCAGCTGGTATGAGAACCTCAATCTCAATACCATCCTCGAGATGCGCCGCGATTCCAAGTGGGAGAAGGATCCCGAGTGCGTGGCTCGCCGTCAGGCAGTCGCGTGGGAGATCGCCTCCTACGCGGATACCGCACGCTACATCGAAGGCCTCACCGAGCCCGACACGGATGTGGAAGGCGAGGGTGACGACGAGGATGAAGATGATGACGAGGAGGCCACTGGGTCAGACGGGCTGAGCTTCTTCGATAGTACCGATGACAAGTCCGGGAAGGGGAAGGGCGCGGTCATCGAGGATAACGACGAGGAAGCCGAAAGCGAGAAGATGACCATCGACACCGCGGCGCTTGAGTTCGGCACTTCGTCAGGCACAGCCCTTGACGACACAGCGCTACTCCGCGCTCAATCTGCTGCCTCCACCTCGGCGACGGACCCCATCTCGGTGGCTATAGCCACTTCTGATCAGGCTGCCACCAACCCGAAAGCGGATGCCACGAAGACCGACGTCGCCAACCCGGAAGCTGACGCTGCCAAGGCCACCTCCGAAGCTGATGCCGCCAAGACCAGTACCGAAAATGCTGCTACCTCTACCTGATTATGTCCTGCAACACTTATGCTCGAGATTTTTATCAAATCCCCGGAATGCCGGGTGCAGATGTACTGAACAATTTATCTTCCTGTTGCTACTCAGTTTTATTTCACTTGAAGTTTTTATACTTAGTAATTTGAGCAGCTTTGGCTTGATGCCGGGTTGCGTTATCATGCGAGTCCCCGAGTTGCATTTTTCATCCACCCTTCCTTTTTATCTCAGCTCTTACCTGCAACTTGTTGCTTTTTTGGTATTCGAGTCACAAGAGTTCAAAGTTGAGGTTTCAAATACTTAGCCACTAGGAAACAGTCATAGTAACGCTACCCACCACGTAGCCGAAAAAAGATAACAACAGACAGTAAAAAACACTCTATTCGGTTGCCACACGCGTCCTTCCCTTTGCAATTTTTCATGTGTTCATTGACTCTTTGGCTTGTTCTCTGGCTTGCCATGAAGCCGGGTTGCGGACAGCAGCAGAGTCGCAGAGTGTCCGGTGAGTATAAACACACTATTTTGTATGCTTTTGAAATTCTAAGCGTAGCAACCGAGTAGACAAAGAGACAACAGAATAGAAACACTTAGAGCAATTTTGGACGAGGGCAGTCCCCGAGTTCAAATTCAGATTGCAGAGTAGGAGTTTAACTCGGATAAGAGGGTACATACACACTTTTGCTCATGAATGAAAGCGACGAAGTAGAGCTACATTCCAGGGGCGTTTGGATTCCTCCCCAGCTTTATCCGGCCTGTTCTTCTGTGATGGTTGCGCATCTACAAGGTAGTACGCATCATTGTGTAGAGCCTTGCTCACAATGAACGACCCTTCCCACGGAGGGGATAGCTTGTGCATCCAGGCTGTGCGCTGCACGAGCCTAAGGACCATGTCTCCTTCTCGGAAAACCCTTGGGTTTACTTTTCGGCTATGATAACGCCTCAGGTTTTGCTGGTAAACAGCCGAACGTGACAGAGTAAGCTCTCTTGCTTCTTCTAGCAGGTCAACGTCGTCTTCTCGAGCTTCTCTCGCCTCTGCCTCAGTGTAGAGGGTTACTCGGGGGGAGTCATGCTCTAAGTCGATTGGCAACACGGCCTCAGCCCCGTAAACCAAGAAGAATGGCGTGTAGCCGGTTGACCAGTTAGGGGTAGTCCTTAGACTCCACAACACCGCTGGCAACTCGTCTAGCCAACACCCTGGTGTTTTCAGCAGCGGCTCAATCAGCCTTGGCTTTATGCCTGCCAGCACCATGCCATTTGCTCTTTCCACCTGCCCATTGGATGCGGGATGCGCGACAGATGCGACATCTAGTCGGATGTGCTTATCTCTGCAGAATCTCACCATGGCTCCCTCAGCAAAGTTAGTGCCGTTGTCTGTGATGATGCTGTGCAGGTAGCCGTATGTCAGGATCACATCCTTCAGGAAACTCACAGCAGTGGCTCCATCACACTTCCGAATAGGATTCACTTCAATCCACTTGGTGAATTTATGAACCGTGACCAAAATGTGTGTCATGTTGCCTCTAGCCGGTTTGAAGGGACCAACCATATCTAGACACCAGACAGCAAACGGCCAAGTGATGGGAATTGTTTTCAATTCAGAAGCAGGCATGTGGATCTTACTTGCGAATCTCTGGCAGCCGTTGCACTTTCTCACGATATCTTCAGCTTGCTTCAAAGCAGTGAGCCAGAAGAAGCCATGCCGAAAAGCCTTCTTGACTAGAGCCCGAGAAGAGGCGTGATGCCCGCATTCCCCTTGGTGTATTTCCACCAGAATCTCTTCTCCTTCTTCCGGTTCCACACAGCGCTGCAGCACGCCAGTGGCACTTCTCTTGTGCAGCACTTCTCTGAAAATTGTGTAGCCCTTGGATCTTCTCTGAATCTGCCTTGCGGTAACCTCGTCATCTGGCAGGGTGCCGTCCTTTAGAAAGGATAATATGGGCATGGCCCAACTCGGCGTCTCCCGTGCGGGAAACACTGGTTCGTCCACTTCCATTGGGACAACCACTGTTGCATCATTTTCTGGGTTGGGGTTTACTCTCTGCAGCCCCGAGCGGTTGGCAAGGACTTCCTCAAGGAATGCGACAGTCCCCGAGCTGAGAGGGGCAGTCCCCGAGTAAGGAGGAGCAGTCCCCGAGTAGGGAGAAGTAGTCCCCGAGTAGGGAGAAGCAGTCCCCGGGTAGGGAGGAGCAGTCCCCGGGTTGCAGGCGCCAGTCCCCGGGATAGAGACTGCAGTCCCCGGGTCTTGTTTTGCACCTTCCTAGTCAATCTCCATTGGAACTGCTTCCTCATCAGGCAGAGAAGAAACGAAAATGGACTCCAAGTTGGGGGATGGCTTGATGGATGGCTTTCTCAAATGCTCCAAGGCAATCCCAGCCGGGATGTACTGCCGAGAAGATCCCAACTTGGACAGCTCATCAGCTGCTTCGTTCTCTGCTCGGTGGATGTGCTGGAACTCGCAACCTTCAAAGAATCCTGTCATGGTTTGGACCAGGAAGCGGTATGACGCCATGTTGGCATCCAGAGCATCCCAAGTGCCAGAAACCTGCTGCACGACTAGATCCGAGTCTCCATAGCATATGATGCGCTGCACACCAACTTCATTTGCTACCTTCAAACCGTGTACCACGGCCTCGTACTCTGCAACATTGTTGGATGCCTTGAAGTGAATTTGCAGCACATACTTGAGTTGATCTCGCTTGGGCGACGTAAGCACCACGCCAGCACCAAGGCCTTCCTTCATCTTGGAGCCATCAAAGTGCATCTTCCAGTAGTTGGATACCGGAGTAGGAGGCTCATACTACACCTCAGCCCAATCCACCAGAAATTCTGCCAGGATCTGAGACTTGATGGCTTCTCTTCTCGCATACGCGGGAGCGTATGCGGCCAGCTCGATTGCCCACTTGGCTACTCTGCCACTCGCTTCCTTGTTGCCCATGATATCAGAGATGGGAGCTGAGCTCACCACTGTGATGGGGTGTTCTTGGAAGTAGTGCTTCAGCTTCTTGGCGCCCAGATACACGCCGTAAGTCATCTTCTGGTAGTGAGGGTAGTTCTGTTTGGAGCTGGACAGCACCTCACTGAGATAGTGTATAGGCCGTTGCACACTCTTGCCTTCCTCTTCTCGTTCCACCACAATCACCATGCTGACTACCCGGTTAGTAGCAGCGATGTACAACAGCATTGGCTCCTTGGGTAGCGGGCTAGCTAGGATGGGAGCGCTACCCAGCATTGCCTTTAGCTCTTTGAATGCTACATCCGCTTGCGGTGTCCAGACGAACTTGTCGCTTTTCTTCATCAATTGATACAAAGGCAAGGCCTTCTCGCCCATTCTACCCAAGAAGCGGCTCAAAGATGCCAAGCAACCAGTGAATTTTTGCACATCCTTCAGGGATCTCGGCAAAGACATGCTCTCAATAGCTTTTATCTTTGAAGGATTGGCCTCAATGCCCCGACTGGATACCAAGAAACCGAGTAGCTTGCCAGCCGGGACTCCAAAGGTGCATTTACTCGGGTTCAGCTTCATCTTGTACTTGCGCAAGTTAGCGAAAGTTTCCTCGAGGTCACTAAGCAGAGTATGTGTTCTATTCGTTTTGATGACAATATCATCTACGTACACCTGCACATTTTTGCCGAGTTGATCGTGCAAGCATTTCTGCATGCATCTCTGATAAGTGGCACCCGCATTCCTCAACCCGAAACACATGACACGATAGCAATAAGCCCCGTACGGGGTAATGAAAGCAGTCTTTATTTGATCAGCAGGATTGAGAGCTATCTGGTGAAAACCAGAGTAGGCATCTATGAAAGACAACAGTTCACAACCAGCAGTGGAATCGATCACCTGATCGATGCGAGGTAGCGGAAAAGGATCCTTGGGGCATGCCTTGTTCAAGTCGGTGTAGTCGACGCACATGCGCCAGGCGGTAGCGGCCTTGGGGTCCTCCTTCTTCTTCTCGACCATGACCGGGTTGGCTAACCAATCCGGATGCAGCACCTCCATGATGAAATTGCTTATCAGCAGCTTGGTGATCTGGTCACCGATAACCTTCCTTCTCTCATCTCTGAAACGGCGCATAGCCTGCTTCACTGGTTTGGCGTCAGGACACACATGTAGCGAGTGCTCAACCAACTCCCTCGGGACACCTGGTAAATCCTCATTGGACCAGGCGAACACGTCCCGATTCTCACGGAGGAAGTGGATGAGCTCGCTTTCCTATTTCTCCCCCCAACCCGGATGTGACGCCCCGAGATCGGGCACTATGCAGATTTCAGCATTCCCGCCAAATCCGCATAGTAACCGATTCCAGGTTGCCATTTATGATAACATTACAATAGTTCACGAATAATCCGCAATTACAACAGCAACGGTTAGATACAAGATGACTCGAACGAGCCGGGGTTACAACTGATACAATACAAAGATCCAAATAACAGCGGAAGAAACAAACGTCCGTCTACGGACAAGATCCAAATTGGACTAAGAGTCCTGAAGATAACCGAAGGCGTCCAATCCCTGCCCAGGCCAAGCCGGAGGGATTCCCAAGCTAACGTCGTCAGACTTCAAACCTGTTGACTGCAAGTTGGAATTTGCAGCCACGAAAGAGATTCGTGGGTCAGTACGGTTAAGTACTGGCAAGGGGGATAAAACCCATACTCACAAGTTACCGGCGTAGCCAATCATCACAAGATACAAATACTTTAGGATTAACGGAAAGGGAGGGTTATGGCAAATAAGCGACAGCAGGCTGCACTAACCAACTACAGAGATTCTATTACTTCCAACTATCAGAAAGGAGATAAGATCGAGTGATAGTAACCAACTGAAAGATAACTTCAAACAAACCCATCCTGGATCTCGCCCCTTATCCGAAGAAGCAATCCGAGGATAACTCACACCGTGGTATTAAAAATGAATCAAGTTATTGTGTGAATAACCTATTACTAGTCAAGTTATTAATCATTGGATGAAACATGATTGAATCATTATGTTGAAGTTGTCCTGAGTACTTGTTAGCCAGTACTTTCACCAAGTAATCCATAACCGCGGAAAACACGGCTTCTCGAGAAGATTTACCCTGCAGGGATGCACCAAAGTAACCACACTCATGAATATCCCGCCAGATGGAGTGGCCCCTCCACCAAGCGGGGCACTCAACACAATCCAACCCTTCTTCGCATCAAGCCCAAAGAACCTTGGGCGCACGGCTACTCGGGCCCAGAAGAAAATGGACCCTCATAGCACTCTAAGACCGTGTCCCCCTATATGCCGACTACGAAAGTTCCACCCGGGATCCAAGGGCTCGCAAAATCATGCATGCAGCAAATGGAAAACCCGAACTAAATGAGGCGATTTGGACGAGATGCGAATCGGGTCAAACTGAGGGGGAGCCCATACTCCCCAAATGCGGGTAGTGCGCTCATCATGGATCGGTAGACAAGACCCTTTTCCTATTAGGGTCGACACTAGCAGGCCTCAAAACCACAAAGGGCCTCCTGCCGGTGCCTTATCATCAAATTTATTATTAATAGTAACATTAGCATGAATGATTGATTGATTAAACATCGAGCCCCCAGAACATAAGGAAGTAATAACAGAAAGTAACGGGTAACAGACTCGAGCAAAACAACCCTAAGCAAGATAGTAAGACACAGGCTCAAGCAAAGGTTATAGGAGGGGAGGTGAGGCAATATCATTGGTTAAAGGATTCATGTGATAGGTTCGTAACAGAAACAACTACTACTAAGGCTAGCAGAAAAGAACAACGGAAGTATCGGTAACAAGTGGTGAAAGGCAGCCATATGGCATGCAAGTGAGTATACTTGCCTGAGATCCCGCAAGGTAGCAGAACTTGTCGTTGCTCTCATCATCTCAACGTCCTATCCGAGAAGAAGCAACGAACCTCGAACAAACACCGGAATGCAACAATTACTACTACGGCAAAAGATCCAGCATGATCAAGATATGGATGCATGACATGTTTATTAGATGCACCAAAGTAAACTAGTGGATATGATACACAAGTTTAAATGGATTCCATATGCAAAGATTGCATATGGCAAACCCATGCCTTATAGTTGAATTAATTGTTCTAACAATAGCATCATGTGTAAGTGAGTTAGAATGATGCATGCATGATGATGATAACAAGATAACAACAATTTAGGTGCAATTAGAATGATAGTTAACCAATTAAAAAAAATCATTAATAAGGTTTGGCAATTATTGTTACTTAATGGTGTTAAACAAGTAGTGATTGTTTTCATCAAGTTAAAGTGTGCAAAACAAATTACAAAGTTGATATTTGAAAAGGTTATCAAATTTTAGTTGGATTACATGTTTCACATTTTGAAATTGGACTTTGGATTATTTAATTATGAATTAAACAATATTAAACAAGTTTTAATTGAATTAAACAAGGATTAAACGGTTTAGGCAATCTTAATTATTCAAAACAGAAAACAAAAATTATATTTGATTAGGTTATTTAAAATGGTACTGAAAACATATTTTATTTGTATGATTTGGACTTAGGAATAATTAATTATTGAATTTAGCAAAACACAATTGAAATGATTTAAATTTGAATTTGAAATGTAATTTGAAAGTTCAAAACAGAACACAAGTTGGATATTTGGAAAGTTTGTTAAATTCTGAACAGAAAACATATAAAGTTTGTGTTTATTGGAATTATAGAATGAAAGTTATTGAATTTTGAAGCTAGTGTTTTAATTCTGTTTATTAAAAGAGATTTGGAATTTTTGATTTGCGCAGAGAAACTTTTGTTACTCAGGTGGCAGCTAGCCACTGCCTCTGCCCGTGGGCCTAGCCAACGTGGCGCTGAGGTGGCGCGGCTGGAGTTTGACGTGGCCAGCAGGTCTATGACAAGTGGGCCGCGGCGCGCTGGAAGAAATCGCAAAAAGGTGGGGGCTTGCGCCCGCGGGGATCGAACCCAGGTGCTCTCTCACTCGCGGACGGGACGGAACCAGTATGCCACTGCGGCTGCTTTGTTCAGGTAAGGACTTGACTGAAGATATGGTAGGTTCGACAGATAACTGAACAAACAAGCGCAAACTTTCTGAACCTGCACGTCGGACTGGCAGAGGAAAACGCCGATGATTCTACGGCACCTGACGGCGACCCCGGGCGAGCGGAGGCAGGCAAGCGAGGGACGTGGGCGTGGGTGCCGTGCGGGAGCAGAATAGAAGGGGGCAGGGGAAAAGGAGCACCGACGAGCTCACCTCGCTTTCGACGTCGACCGCCTGACGGCAGTGGCGGAGGCGCTCCTCGCCGTCGACGGCGCGGCCGCCGTGGTGCACCCCAGCGCGAGGCGAGGGCACGGGGAGGTGCACCGCACTGCCGAGGTTCCATTCCCGGCCTCGGTGCTCCTCGAGGTGGACGGTGGCGATCGGGGCTGAGGGAGGCGAGGATGGTCTCGGTGGTGGTCGATGGGTTCAGAAGGTGCAGGTTTTGGTGGTTCAGGCAACGAAAAAGAAACAGCAGAGAGAAGGGAGAACTAGAGGGGACGGCGGCGATGGGATGGTCTAGGGTTTCTAGGGTAGGCATGGGGGTAGGGTGGTGGTGATTATAACGTGAGCTTGACCTAGTACGGCAGTGATCTGGGGGGAGATGGAATTGATCGAATGGTTCTGTACGTGATCGTACTGGCGAGGAAGACGACAAGCAGAGGGGTAGAGGGCCAGAAAGGTAATTGGGCTGGGGGAGAAAGAAAAAGAGGGAGGTGGGCTTGGTTCTTCTCCTTTGTTATTTTTCCTTTTGTTTTATACCCCCTTTTTTTTTGTAGCAAAAGTAAATGGAATAAAAACATGGCTTTTTGGTTATAGACAAATTTGAGAAGATTAGGGTAAATTCTTTAGTTGAAATGCAACCACTTGGTAGCTTTTCTTTTCAAAAAATTAATTGTTTGCTTGCTGTTAAAAAAAAAATCAAACCAATTTGATTGAAATTCCAAATATTAATTAATAATGGAAAACAAAGTATTTTTCAATAGGGTTTTCTCTAGGGTTTAAAAGTGAGTTAAGGAATTCAAATTAGTGGTGACTTCATGGATTCAAAAGTGTATTGAGTTGAGAGTTTGTTTGACTTTGGAACTGATTTGGAATTAATTGTTTAATTTGGTTAATTTGATTTAAACAACAATAGTTGATCCAATATGAAAAATAATTGGAAGCAATTGATGTTTTGCTTTGCAATTCTTTATTTGAAAGATTGTATCAGACAAGTTGATTAAAACAAATTCAATCATTGAAAAACAATGGAGGGGTTTTGGTTGCAAGTTGGAAATTGGAAATTTTTGAGCAAGGGGGTGCAAGTTTAAATTGTTTTGAAATTTTCAGTGGTGATGCAAACATGGTGCAATGCAATGTGATGCATATGATGCAAGCAAACAAACAGGTAACACCCCAGGTGTTACAGACGACACCACTAACAAGGGATTGCGCCCTCGCAATCCACCTGCTAACCCGGGAGGGGAAAGAAGTTCGACTATCGATTCTTCGTGCTTCCAGTTGATCTCCTCGACACCACTAACAAGGGCTTCTCGACACCACTAACAAGAGATTCTTGCTCGGAGTGACGACGATGTTCTTCCACCAGGAATCTTCCGATGATCGAACCTATTAGGTTAAAGGCTCAGAAAAGGTCCACCCACGTAGGATCCTAACACTTTGAAAGATAGACCAGAGGGGAGACTCCAAAACAAGTAAGATTGGGAGGGGAAATAGAATAGGGATAAGGAGAAAAATAAGAATCCTACTGAGAGTTTTTTTTTTTTTTTTTTTTCAAAATAGTTTAGCAGAAATAGTTTTCGACACTCTAGAAACAACGACCGTTAGCGAGGTTATCCTACAGGCTTTGCGGACCCGTTGCTTCGATAACCATTCGTATCGAAACAATCTCGGGAATCGGAACCAAGGCTCTGATACCATTTGTGACGCCCCGAGATCGGGCACTATGCAGATTTCAGCATTCCCGCCAAATCCGCATAGTAACCGATTCCAGGTTGCCATTTATGATAACATTACAATAGTTCACGAATAATCCGCAATTACAACAGCAACGGTTAGATACAAGATGACTCGAACGAGCCGGGGTTACAACTGATACAATACAAAGATCCAAATAACAGCGGAAGAAACAAACGTCCGTCTACGGACAAGATCCAATTGGACTAAGAGTCCTGAAGATAACCGAAGGCGTCCAATCCCTGCCCAGGCCAAGCCGGAGGGATTCCCAAGCTAACGTCGTCAGACTTCAAACCTGTTGACTGCAAGTTGGAATTTGCAGCCACGAAAGAGATTCGTGGGTCAGTACGGTTAAGTACTGGCAAGGGGGATAAAACCCATACTCACAAGTTACCGGCGTAGCCAATCATCACAAGATACAAATACTTTAGGATTAACGGAAAGGGAGGGTTATGGCAAATAAGCGACAGCAGGCTGCACTAACCAACTACAGAGATTCTATTACTTCCAACTATCAGAAAGGAGATAAGATCGAGTGATAGTAACCAACTGAAAGATAACTTCAAACAAACCCATCCTGGATCTCGCCCCTTATCCGAAGAAGCAATCCGAGGATAACTCACACCGTGGTATTAAAATGAATCAAGTTATTGTGTGAATAACCTATTACTAGTCAAGTTATTAATCATTGGATGAAACATGATTGAATCATTATGTTGAAGTTGTCCTGAGTACTTGTTAGCCAGTACTTTCACCAAGTAATCCATAACCGCGGAAAACACGGCTTCTCGAGAAGATTTACCCTGCAGGGATGCACCAAAGTAACCACACTCATGAATATCCCGCCAGATGGAGTGGCCCCTCCACCAAGCGGGGCACTCAACACAATCCAACCCTTCTTCGCATCAAGCCCAAAGAACCTTGGGCGCACGGCTACTCGGGCCCAGAAGAAAATGGACCCTCATAGCACTCTAAGACCGTGTCCCCCTATATGCCGACTACGAAAGTTCCACCCGGGATCCAAGGGCTCGCAAAATCATGCATGCAGCAAATGGAAAACCCGAACTAAATGAGGCGATTTGGACGAGATGCGAATCGGGTCAAACTGAGGGGGAGCCCATACTCCCCAAATGCGGGTAGTGCGCTCATCATGGATCGGTAGACAAGACCCTTTTCCTATTAGGGTCGACACTAGCAGGCCTCAAAACCACAAAGGGCCTCCTGCCGGTGCCTTATCATCAAATTTATTATTAATAGTAACATTAGCATGAATGATTGATTGATTAAACATCGAGCCCCCAGAACATAAGGAAGTAATAACAGAAAGTAACGGGTAACAGACTCGAGCAGAACAACCCTAAGCAAGATAGTAAGACACAGGCTCAAGCAAAGGTTATAGGAGGGGAGGTGAGGCAATATCATTGGTTAAAGGATTCATGTGATAGGTTCGTAACAGAAACAACTACTACTAAGGCTAGCAGAAAAGAACAACGGAAGTATCGGTAACAAGTGGTGAAAGGCAGCCATGTGGCATGCAAGTGAGTATACTTGCCTGAGATCCCGCAAGGTAGCAGAACTTGTCGTTGCTCACATCATCTCAACGTCCTATCCGAGAAGAAGCAACGAACCTCGAACAAACACCGGAATGCAACAATTACTACTACGGCAAAAGATCCAGCATGATCAAGATATGGATGCATGACATGTTTAATAGATGCACCAAAGTAAACTAGTGGATATGATACACAAGTTTAAATGGATTCCATATGCAAAGATTGCATATGGCAAACCCATGCCTTATAGTTGAATTAATTGTTCTAACAATAGCATCATGTGTAAGTGAGTTAGAATGATGCATGCATGATGATGATAACAAGATAACAACAATTTAGGTGCAATTAGAATGATAGTTAACCAATTAAAAAAATCATTAATAAGGTTTGGCAATTATTGTTACTTAATGGTGTTAAACAAGTAGTGATTGTTTTCATCAAGTTAAAGTGTGCAAAACAAATTACAAAGTTGATATTTGAAAAGGTTATCAAATTTTAGTTGGATTACATGTTTCACATTTTGAAATTGGACTTTGGATTATTTAATTATGAATTAAACAATATTAAACAAGTTTTAATTGAATTAAACAAGGATTAAACGGTTTAGGCAATTTTAATTATTCAAAACAGAAAACAAAAATTATATTTGATTAGGTTATTTAAAATGGTACTGAAAACATATTTTATTTGTATGATTTGGACTTAGGAATAATTAATTATTGAATTTAGCAAAACACAATTGAAATGATTTAAATTTGAATTTGAAATGTAATTTGAAAGTTCAAAACAGAACACAAGTTGGATATTTGGAAAGTTTGTTAAATTCTGAACAGAAAACATATAAAGTTTGTGTTTATTGGAATTATAGAATGAAAGTTATTGAATTTTGAAGCTAGTGTTTTAATTCTGTTTATTAAAAGAGATTTGGAATTTTTGATTTGCGCAGAGAAACTTTTGTTACTCAGGTGGCAGCTAGCCACTGCCTCTGCCCGTGGGCCTAGCCAACGTGGCGCTGAGGTGGCGCGGCTGGAGTTTGACGTGGCCAGCAGGTCTATGACAAGTGGGCCGCGGCGCGCTGGAAGAAATCGCAAAAAGGTGGGGGCTTGCGCCCGCGGGGATCGAACCCAGGTGCTCTCTCACTCGCGGACGGGACGGAACCAGTATGCCACTGCGGCTGCTTTGTTCAGGTAAGGACTTGACTGAAGATATGGTAGGTTCGACAGATAACTGAACAAACAAGCGCAAACTTTCTGAACCTGCACGTCGGACTGGCAGAGGAAAACGCCGATGATTCTACGGCACCTGACGGCGACCCCGGGCGAGCGGAGGCAGGCAAGCGAGGGACGTGGGCGTGGGTGCCGTGCGGGAGCAGAATAGAAGGGGGCAGGGGAAAAGGAGCAGCGACGAGCTCACCTCGCTTTCGACGTCGACCGCCTGACGGCAGTGGCGGAGGCGCTCCTCGCCGTCGACGGCGCGGCCGCCGTGGTGCACCCCAGCGCGAGGCGAGGGCACGGGGAGGTGCACCGCACTGCCGAGGTTCCATTCCCGGCCTCGGTGCTCCTCGAGGTGGACGGTGGCGATCGGGGCTGAGGGAGGCGAGGATGGTCTCGGTGGTGGTCGATGGGTTCAGAAGGTGCAGGTTTTGGTGGTTCAGGCAACGAAAAAGAAACAGCAGAGAGAAGGGAGAACTAGAGGGGACGGCGGCGATGGGATGGTCTAGGGTTTCTAGGGTAGGCATGGGGGTAGGGTGGTGGTGATTATAACGTGAGCTTGACCTAGTACGGCAGTGATCTGGGGGGAGATGGAATTGATCGAATGGTTCTGTACGTGATCGTACTGGCGAGGAAGACGACAAGCAGAGGGGTAGAGGGCCAGAAAGGTAATTGGGCTGGGGGAGAAAGAAAAAGAGGGAGGTGGGCTTGGTTCTTCTCCTTTGTTATTTTTCCTTTTGTTTTATACCCCCTTTTTTTTGTAGCAAAAGTAAATGGAATAAAAACATGGCTTTTTGGTTATAGACAAATTTGAGAAGATTAGGGTAAATTCTTTAGTTGAAATGCAACCACTTGGTAGCTTTTCTTTTCAAAAAATTAATTGTTTGCTTGCTGTTAAAAAAAAAATCAAACCAATTTGATTGAAATTCCAAATATTAATTAATAATGGAAAACAAAGTATTTTTCAATAGGGTTTTCTCTAGGGTTTAAAAGTGAGTTAAGGAATTCAAATTAGTGGTGACTTCATGGATTCAAAAGTGTATTGAGTTGAGAGTTTGTTTGACTTTGGAACTGATTTGGAATTAATTGTTTAATTTGGTTAATTTGATTTAAACAACAATAGTTGATCCAATATGAAAAATAATTGGAAGCAATTGATGTTTTGCTTTGCAATTCTTTATTTGAAAGATTGTATCAGACAAGTTGATTAAAACAAATTCAATCATTGAAAAACAATGGAGGGGTTTTGGTTGCAAGTTGGAAATTGGAAATTTTTGAGCAAGGGGGTGCAAGTTTAAATTGTTTTGAAATTTTCAGTGGTGATGCAAACATGGTGCAATGCAATGTGATGCATATGATGCAAGCAAACAAACAGGTAACACCCCAGGTGTTACACCGGAGCCAATGATGGCAACTCGGTCGGGAAACTCAGGGTCAACCTGGATCTTCTTTGTCTCCTGAGATGCCTGGAACGCCGTCCCATGCTGGGAACTCGGCATGCCCGGCACACCAGCTTGCGCGGATTGCGCCATAGCCACCACCTCGTACATCTTCTTCTTCTCGGTAGCAATCACCATGGATTCCGCCAACTGAGAGCCAGCAGAGGCACACTCCATGGACTTCTTGTAATCACCAGTGATGGTAATCACGCCATTGGGGCCAGGGATCTTCATCTTCAGATATGCAGTGTGGGTAGAGGCGATGAACTTGCTCAGAGCGGGTCTGCCGAGTAGGGCATGGTAGGGGCTCTGGTGATCAACCACCTCGAACTGCAGGCTCTCTGTGCGGCAGTTCTCCCTGGTGCCGAATAGCACATCTATCCATACTCGGCCAATCGGATTGCAAGAGACTCCTGGCACGATGCCATGGAAAGTGGTCTTGCTGGGTAGCAGCATGTTCTCGGCCATACCGAGCTTCTCGAGCGTGTCTCTATACACAATGTTGATGCTGCTGCCGTTGTCGATCAGCACCTTGCTGAACCTCACATTCTTCTCGAGACCCAAGAAGGTAGGATCCAGCACCAAGGCGTAGCTACCCGGGTTGGGCATCACCTTGGGATGATCAGCTCTGGACCACGTGATCTCCTGGTTACACCAATGCATATAGTGAGGAACAGCAGGGATCACAGCATTGACCTCCATGGCACGCCTGTGCTGGGATTTCTTGTCGACAGGCTCAGAAGTGATGATCATGTAGCTCTCGTGGTGCTCCTGGTACCGATTGCGGTCTCCGCCACCATTGTTGCCATTGTTGTTGTTACCTTGGTTGTTGTTGTTGTTGCCTCTGTTGTTGTTGCGGGTGTAGTAGTTGTTGTTGTTGTTGTTGCGGTAGCCATCATTGTTGAAGTAGCGGTTGGCTCCTAAAGCCACCTGGTTCACATTTTCTCTTCTCGGGAAGACTGGAGGCCGAGCAGCGGGTGCGCGAGCAGGCTGTACAGCGGCATTCGCAGCTGGCAGAGGAGGAGGAGGAGGCAGGCCCTCGTTCTTGATTTCTTCCCACCAACTGCACTGCCGAGTAGTGTGGTTGGCGGGTCTTGCGGGATGCCGAGTGTGGAAGCTGCACGGGCCATCCTTCATGTCCTTGAAGACAAAGTTCGGTGCCGGACCCGAGTTGCCGCTACCCTGCTGGGAAGCGCTGTATGGCTTCTTGTTGCCCTGGCCCTGATTCTGGTTTTGCCCGTACCGGGCTCCAGCAGTTTTTGGCCTCTGGCTACTCTCAGCTCCGGTTTCCACAGCATTCACCTCCTCAGGATCGTACCGGGTATCAATCCAGTCACCTCTGCGCTTGTTGCGGAACTCGTTGCGCTTGCTGGTGTTGATGTTGTAGTTCCTTCTCGGCTCAGCGGCATCAAGAAGAGGCTGAGTCGGGTCCCCGAGTGCGTACTGATCCGCAATCCGGATGGTCTCAGCAAGAGTACTCGGCATCTCCCTCTGGAGCCTTTGCCACAACATGCTGCCATGTCGGCAACCCTGCGCAAACCAAGTGATGGCTTGGGCCTCATTCACACCCTCACAGGTGTTCCTCAGAGTGCTCCACCGAGTAAGATACTCGCGGTCCGTCTCCTCTTCCCGCTGCCTGCAAGCGGATAGCTGCTGCGGCCTATTCGGCCTCCGGTAGGTGCTGGTGAAGTTGCTGACGAAGGCCTCCGCGAAGTCAAGCCAGCAGTTGATGCTGTGCTTGGGCAGGTTGTTGAGCCAAGTTCTTGCCGGTCCCTCGAGCATCAGCGGGATGTACCGCACGGCCCATCTCCGGTTGCCGCCTGCAATATGCACGGCTGTGACGTAGTCATTGAGCCAATCTTCCGGCTTGGTGCTGCCGTCATAGCACTTGGTCCCCCTAGCGAGCTGGAACTGCTTCACGGACGGCTCCGTCATGATGCGGGGACCAAAGCACTCTGGACCACGCGGCCCCTTGCTCTCGAGTTGCGCGGACAGGCTGATCCGGTCCAGCTTGTGCCTGGCATCACTGGGCTCCAGCACGCGGTCACCCACGCGATCCAGGATGTCATAGCCAGTCAACCCCATGGCCGAGTAGCCATCATCATATCTGTCCACCTGCACGACTGCAGGCTGCTCCACCGGGTTGACGGCTGGCACGACTGCGCGTGGCTGCTGCCTCTGCCGAGTAGGCTGAGCAACTGGATGCTGAGAAGGGCCTGGGCGCTCTCCATCTCGGGCCTGGCTTTGAGCTTTATGGGCTTGATAGCCTGCTCCTGCAGCGTTGTGTTTTTGACCGGACTGTCGCGCAACAGCGTGCTGTTTTGCAGCGACAGCCGGGTCGTACACCTGCATCTGCCTATCCCTGCCGGAATGCCCACTCCGCTCCTTCTCGCGACTGGGATGCGGTGATGAGGCCTGATCGTTAGATCTAGCCGCATGCGAGTGCACCACCTGAGAAGCTCCAGCACCCGGGTTGGCTTTCCGGAACTCCTCGTTCTGCCTAGCAGCCTCTAGCACTAGCTCATTGAGCCTCTCCTGCTGCCTAACGCGCGCGTCGCCAGCGAGATGTGGCAACTCAGCAGCTACAGCCTCAGCAGCTCTAAGGGTTTTGGCGGGGGTGCTGTATCTGGGTCTGGTGGTGGCGGTGTTTTGGCTAGCGGCTTGGCCAGCAGTTTCACCAACTGCTGCCATCTCGGTGCCCAGGTTGCGGCGCGTAGCACCTGCCTTGGAAGGCCTCCTCACCACGGGCGTGAAGCCGTGAGCCCGGTTGTACTCGTTCTGGTCCAGGTTCAGCTCAAGTCTAAGCTTATCCAGCTCCGCCTGCTCGAGCTGCGCCCGCATGGTCATGAGCTCGGGCTCGGTGGGAGGCGGCATGCCCATCCGCACGGCGGATGCAGGTATCGTCGGAGTAGTGGAGGGAGGGAGGTTGCAGTCCTTCTCGTAGGGCTTGTGGGTCTTCCCGCCAGCACTCGGTCCAGCGAGATCCTCGATGACGCCCGCGGCAGCAGCAGCCGCACCCTTCCCGGCGTCAGCAGCAGGGCCGGTGATCATCACCTCCGCGACGTCCGCACAGCGGCCCATCGGCCTCCCGCGTGCAGCAATGACAGCAGGGGGATCCTCTGCGACATGCACCTCCCCGGGGTACTTGCGGTCGATGACGGTGGCGATGTAGACGAGGTGCGCGCCGAAAGAAAGCACCGAGCCGTCCTCCGGCATGGCCCTGCCGCCGAAATCGCCGGTGTTGTCGGTGACGAAGTCGAAGGAGCCGAATCTGTGGATGAGGCCACAGACCACGCGCTCTCCTGTAGCAGAAATCGATCCCGTCCGAACAGAAACCCCAGCCAGCGCCGCTGGTTGCCCCACGGTGGGCGCAAACTGTCGCGGTGGTGTCACGGCAGATGCCATAGGATGGCTAAAGTTGTGGGGACGATGGACGCTGGAGGCGCTCGGGGAGGGATCACGCAGCGAGTAGCCGCATGAGTGTGAAGCTAGCACTGCAAACAACAAGATCTACCCAGGTTCAGGGCCCTCGTGTGGAGGTAAAACCCCTAGTCCTGCCTTTCTCTCTTTATATTGGTGTGTGTCCGAGTAGCCACGGTACAGGTGTTGCTTACAACCGAGTAGCCACTCTTCTCTCTACGTGATGAACTAGGTCAAGAAAGTGAACCAAGTCTGGGATCCCTCGCGCAGGAGGAGGCAGGGCACCTTATATACTGGTGCCCAGCCGGATACATCCAAGATGTCGACATTGTGTGCACACTGTTCACTTCCGGGTTCTCGCTGACCACTTTGGCTTCCTAGTTTGTCTCCGTGTGCAAAGTCGTTCCGCAGAACCGAGAAACTGATCTGTTATCACTGACACTGTCACGGGGTAGGCCCCCCTAACCTGCGACGCCCTGCTCACACCCTGGCACGGATAAGCACGCGCTCTGCAGATGAACAGTGCCACAGTACGGACCCGGGATACGCGGGATCCTGTGTCAGAACGGCTCCTTTGACTTCTGGCCCGAGTAGGAGACCGCCCTCTCTACTCGGTCCACTTCCTCTACTCGGAGAAGAGTAACTTCCTTGATTCTTCCTCCTGGCCATCAGTGTGTACGGCCGAATAGCGGACGACCGGGTAGCGAGTACCGGGTAGCCGCTACTCTGCCAAACGTCTCTTCTGATCTTGCCCCTTAGCACTTGCCTTTACCCTACTCGGGGGTATCCCCCCGACAATCTCCAGGCACACGTTTTTTAGGTTTGCTACGAGACCATCAAGAATCACATCCTTTATCTTAAAAAGAGTTTAGAGATTAAATATGTAGTAGATATGTCGGTCAACAATATAGGTTCATATGGCATGTATTAATTGTCAGTTATGCACCAACATTATTAAATTTACCTTCTATTGTTCAATTTCATTGATATAAAGAACTGACAGTATCTTACTTCAATTTTCTAGGTAACAAACTGTGGTGGAGCTACAGCCAAAATTCATTTCTGTTTTGAAGGTAATAACTAGCTCAATCAAGAGTTTCTTAGGGAAAACTGTTATTAAGACGGGTGTACCTGGATTTTGCCGAGGCTCCACGATTAGGCTAGCGCCTCCACTTAACAAAGGTAACCTTCAAGAGGTAAAAACATAATGAGGTTCATCTTGCCATTTTCTGGCAGTTAGTTATGTACCCAAATCTATACCATTTTTTTAGAATAATTTATATCACCCTACTCAATATTCAGAACCTCACATGGAACAAGATCTATGTATGTACTGATTTGTACTTATCAAGATATACTGAGTTTAAATTCAACATGGTCATTATGTGGCTGTGATGGCTAGGTTGAGACTCCAAGTGCAGAGTGTGTAGCTAGTGGCAAGCCTTCTTCCCCACGAGGGTGACTCGAGGGTTTATATCGAACTCTTGGGGAGCCAGTATTTCAGCAGTTGTCTTCCAAGCTTCCTCCAGGATCCTGCAAACAAGTAGAGAATTTTGTGCCCTCAACCTCACCAAGTGGTTGTCAAGCACAAGGTGTGAGACTTCTAAATTGCAATGCAAAACTGAAAGTAAATGTGCAATAATTAAATCTACTACTAAATGCAAATGAGAAAATAAATATGCAATGGATTGTTTTTGTATTTTTGTGATGCAAGTGGTGATGGAGATAATGTAAATTCGATTGGAGATGCAAGTAAGTAAGTGCAAGTAAAGTAAATTGCAGCAAAGTAACTAGAGTGTTTTCTTATAATTAAAATAGGACCGGGGTTCATGGTTTCACACTTGCATTCTCTCAAATAAAGTAGTAGACGGTGAACATAAAGAATTACATGTGAGATTACAATAACATGTTTAACATTGAGTACTTTCATATGGGCATCACGTCCTAGCATAGAGATCTCTACGGTCATATTGATCCTCTTATACTCCACCAAGATGCGAAATAAATCATAACACCTCGATAATTAAGGAAAAACCAGAGTATAGCTTTAAGCAATGTGACATGAAGTTGAAGTAAGAACTTGCTAGATCTAGTCATGGAGATTGATTAGTGTCACTTCAAATCCCCGGTAACAAGGTACTCCTTTTTATCCCTAGTGAGGTAACTAAGAAAGGTTTAACAAAACCTAAGTGGATCGTTGAACTTCTGTCACTTTCACAGCACTAGCCACCCCCGTTACTCCAACTAATGCACCCATCACCCCACACACGATCTCAAGAACTATATTGATCAAAGCTAGCAAATAAGAACGGGGTACATAAGATACATCTACTCAAATAACTCAAGAGAAACAATTGCAATCTCAGATTCAATAACTCATAGAAAAGATCCACCACATAGGAATTACAACGGTGCCCGTAATCATGTGAGGCAGCTCATACGGATATAATTAGTGAAGCACATAGAGAGAGAGATACAAGTGCTACTTCCACAAACCCATAGCCCTGGGGTGGACTACTCCCTCTTCATGGAGATGTCGATGGAGATGACGTTGGAGGGGTAGGAGATCACACCGGCGGCGCCCCGCCGGAGTTTTCCCCCTCCAATCTGGAACTTCTAGTCTCTGTTTTGGTGTTTCGGTGTTTCGGCGGCGCTCCCCTCCGTAAGGGTACGAGGGACCCTTTTTATAGTCGGTTTTAGGTCAAGACGGAGTCGGTAAGTCGAAGATGGAAGGAATTGGGGCCACAGGGGCCAAAAGGGGGGCCTCTCATGCGGTCAAGGAATCTGGCCGCGTGGAGGGTCCTGTTTTGGGCCTCCTTGCCCAATTCTCGTGGATCCTTCGCCCGCAAGTCTTCTCCTTCCAAGAAAATGACCCCCGCAGATTTTCAGGTGATTTAGAGGAAGTTTGCCCCCTGAAACGTCAAAAATATAGAAAACGGGGTTTCTGACAGGCAGGGTTAATTCCATAAAAGTTGGGGGACTTTGCAATTTAACCCCAAAATACTATAAAACATTGAATTATACCCTTATATGATGCAATATGTAATATAAAACCATGTGAAAATATGCAAAATTCATCTATGCATTTTACATGCATCAACATCCCCAAGCTTAACCCATGCTCGTCCTCGAGTATGAAGGTGATAAAACTAAGATGAGTTTTGCATATTGAAACAATCATGGGATATCAAGGAGGATTATTCATGCTACATATAATCAAATGATTAATACAAGAAATGAGTAGCAATATACAATTCATGTTGTAAGAAATATCAAATATGCAAGCAAAGATGCTTCATGAAAGTTCACAAAGTGTATAATGAAATAAAAGCACTATGGACCAAATTCATACACAAAATGAAAAATAAAATCCTATATTGGTCAAAGAATAGCATAATGGAGAATATAAAATATGGTGGACACTTTGGAGAAAATTGAGTAGAGGTAAAACATGATCAAGTCTTATTTAGCCTCTAAATTATTCAACTAAAATTACTAATTGAAATGTGGTATCCATTGATCTAGGACTCTCATTGCCCCTTTATCACTAGCATCTTAAAATTGTGAGTATTGAAGTAATGAGAATGACAAAGTGGTTGAAAGCCTCATGCCCCGTGAGTGTGAAAACCTACTCCATGATTACTCAACTTAAGATTCCTAATAAGCTTTGTACAATCATAATAAGTATTAGTGAAATCATAGAGAATCGCAAAGAGGTACCTCTTGCCCCATGACATGGAAACAAGCCCATGTTACAATGACAAGATGAACAAACGGAGTAGACTCATCATCCTTTTTATTTTCATTCACTATTATGCATAGGTTCTTATTTTATTATAGGATGTGTTGCAGAGTCACTCAAGCTGTAAGTAAATTTCCACCATGATAAAGCATGGCTTGGGTTAGCGGCCCAATGCGTTTCTCTAGTCATATAGATACTAACTCATCAAAACTTACTATTCCTCTATTCCATTTCGGCATGGCAGGAGTCCAAAAACAAAAGTACATGATATCAACCAAATGTAAATTTTTTGTGCAATGTTGAAAGCTTTCCGGTGATACACGTTTATAGCTAGCTACAAACCACACACTTGTCAAACGCAAAACTTGTGGCTCCCATTATTGGGTCATGTTTATTAGATGCATAAAAAGTAAAGTGTGCCTTCAAAAGTTCGTGAGAGTCCGATCCCAAGTTCAACCCATGACAATTAATAAAGTGAATATCTTAATTTAGAACATAAATAACACAATAACATGGTGAACATACTCGGAATATCAATGAAGCTAATGGGAAGATATGGTGGACTCACTGGAAATACTTGGCTAAGGAGTGTTGGAAACAAGTTTTTACTTGTTGGAATTTTTAAATTTTTGGGCTAGCAAGAGGGAGATAGTTGACCAGCTACTATGCATGCATATGTGCATAGAACCACTCATTTCATGAAAAACTAAATAAAACAGCAATTAACATCAAGGACATGAATAAGAGATAGCTCAAGACAACATTATTGCAAATTTCTACACATAAAAAGCCTATAAATCATGCAAACATATGTAGCTCTTCAAATCAACCATGGCATCCCTATTCCAAGTCATAATACTAGCATCCAATACATTCCAACCCCAAACTCCAGTATCTCAATCTCATATAAAATGATGGTGGTGGTCTTATCAAAACAAAAATAAAAACAAAAACTAGATGCTTCAAGTCTCTACGATAAATGCTTTGCTTAGAAAAACAGACAATAGACGTGTGCTAACCAAAAGAGTGTAGCTCCAGTGGGATGTTCATCATATCCCCAAGCTTATGGCTTTCACCATTCTTGGATGTCTTGAGGCGCAGCTCCTCTATTCCATGTGAAAAAACTTCACAAAACATGTTTCTCCCGTTCTTTTTCTGTGGGGTGAGATTAGCAAGGACAAACAAATCACATGCTTGTTGTGCAAAATTCCAAATCAAATGCTCCAGTAGATAGACAATAAGGTTCATTATGTTGTATTTTCACTCTCTTGCTTGAAAGAATCATGAAAATTCGATTCCCAAGCCCAAAGAGTGCATAAAACAAAAGAAGGCAGAATCTGTCCAGAAAAGCAACAACAGCAAAACGAACATTTTTCCCTAAGCTAGACTCGTAAAAAAATTAAGCCAATTTTTGTGCTTACAGAGGACGAAAAGTTGCAGAATATACTAAAAAATTAGCTCAATCCGACATACCAATAAAAAACGTAAATCATACGGTGAGCAGACTCGTGCTGAAAACAGAAATTTCATGCACTAGGATAGCAACTTATAAGTCCAAATGGGTTTGACTTGACTCTTTATTGAAAACTCCAGAATTAAAACAAAAAAACTAATCTCTTGAGACAGTAAGAGGACACTAGGAAAAATCCAAACAAAAACAACCGGGTTGCCTCCCGTAAAGCGCTTTCTTTATAGCCATATAGCTAGGCTTTACTTACTTGATAATCAAGACGGATAAAGCTCATGATGGAGCTTGTTCTTCAGCGTGCCCCTCTTCCTTGGGAAGTGCTCCATGATTTTCTTGTAAGGGAACTGAAAATTGACATTCCCTTCCTTGGAGTCTATGATTTCACCTGTAGTACGAAGAAAAGGTCTACCCAAAATAATAGGAGTAGGGATTTATCCCCCATATCCATAATAATGAAATCAACGGGTACAAAAGTAATGTGCAATTCAATCATAACATCTTTTACTTGTCCTATATCATGTTTAGTAGATTTATCAGCAAGGACAAATTCACTTGAGCACTTTTCTAAATTTTCTAGTTCTAGCAATTCATATAATTCTTTAGAGAGTACCGATACACTAGAACCTAGATCTGACATAGCATGGTGAATTTCTTTTCCAATTGAAACTAGCACCTTGGGGATCCATGCATCCCCAAGCTTAGGAGGTATCATGGCCTCATTCTTGTACCTAGCAATTTTTTCTTGCAATAAATGATTAGCAATATAAGATCCAAAGCCAGGTTGATTCACATTTATAGTGGGATCACTAGCAATTTTTTGTAGAGTAGCAATAAGTTCTTGCAAACTACTTTTTTCTAAATCAAGCAATGGATCCTTAATTTCAGTAAGCATCATAATTTCCTCTACTTTACTCTCTAATTTAGCTAGCATGCTTGATTCATGAGGACTAATTTCATCTTTGCTAGCAAGATAAGACATATATGGAAGTAAATATTCAGGGTACTTCACTATTTCATTCAAAGTTTCTTCTAAGCTAGTAGGTACATGCTCACTTGTATTCTCAGCAATATGATCAATATTTTCAATAATAGGAGCAGCAATAGTAATATAATTCATTCCTACACTAGGTTGTGCTTGTGGCTTTCCTGCTGACATGCTTAATAGAGTTGCTTGATTATCAGCTAATTTTGATAATGCTTTATCTAAATTCGAAGATTGAAGTTGCAATCCTTTAATATCACTACTAATGGATTCAATAGACTTATTTAACTCATGTATCATAGCATTGTGACTAGCAACTTGTTCCATAAGCAATTTATTAAATTCAGAAATTTCACTAGAAGGCTTCCACTTATTTTCATTAGCATTAGGATATGGAACAAAAGGTTTATTTGGCACATAAGGATGTTTACTATATGAATTGTAAGCATTACCAAAACCATTGCTACCATAATTCCTAACAACATTAACAGCCACACTTTCAGAATTACTACCAACTAGCTCCTGCAAAGGCACATTCTCCATAATTTGTTTATTAATAAAAGCAAGAATAGTGTCCATTTTAGAAGACAAATCATTGGTTTCTTCAATTGAGTTTATTTTCTTATTGGGATTGGGTGCTCTTTCAGTATTCCATTGACTATAATTTTGCAATATGCTTTCTAATATGCTCTTAGCCTCACCTACAGTTTTACTCATAAAGGCACCTCCAGCAACAGAATCAAGTATATTTCTAGACATGTAGTTTAGACCATTATAAAAAGAGTGTAGTATGGTCCATTCATTTACTCCATGTGATGGGCATGTTCTAATCATTAATTTAATTCTATCCCATGCCATGGCTACATGTTCATTATCATTTTGCCTAAATGAGAGGATATTATTCCTATTTTGCAAAATTTTAACGGGAGGATAATATTTCTTAATGAAAGCTTCTTTTAAATCATCCCAAGACTTTATACTAGCTGTAGGTAGTGAAAGTAACCATTCTTTAGCCTTTCCTCTAAGTGAAAAAGAAAATAATTTCAGTTTTAAAACACTACTTTCCACATTTTTAAATTTTTGCATATCACATATTTCCATGAAATCATGAAGATGCATAGAGGCATCCTCCATAGCACTACCACCAAATTGCTCTCTAGTAATTAAATTCAATAAACTAGGACTTACTTCGTAGCTTTCAGCTTGTATTTCAGGTGTAGTAATTGGCCTAGCAATGAATTGGTCATTGGGTGTATTTGTGTAGTCACTTAATTTAGTTCTATCACCCATTTTAATAGTTTTTATGTAGTTTTAATTTTTTATGCAAAACTAAAAAGTAAAGTAACTAGGAAAATTCGAAATACTAAAATAAACTAGATAACTAAATGCAAAACTAAAATGCAAACTAAAATAAAATATGCAAGACAAAACAAAAACAAGAACAAAAACAAAAACAAGACAAGAAACAAATCAATCTACTTCAAAGAAGGTGGAGATAAAAAGGACGGTACTCACGTAGGTGCAACCTCCCCAAGCTTAGGTGTTTGCACACCTTGTTGGTGATGAAGACTTCTTGTGAGCTCCCTTGGACAACTCCTTCACCTATGGCTCCCCGGCAACGGCGCCAGAAAAACGCTTGATGGCTAGGTTGAGACTCCAAGTGCATAGTGTGTAGCTAGTGGCAAGCCTTCTTCCCCACGAGGGTGACTCGAGGGTTTATATCGAACTCTTGGGGAGCCAGTATTTCAGCAGTTGTCTTCCAAGCTTCCTCCAGGATCCTGCAAACAAGTAGTGAATTTTGTGCCCTCAACCTCACCAAGTGGTTTTGAAGCACAAGGTGTGAGACTTCTAAATTGCAATGAAAAACTGAAAGTAAATGTGCAATAATTAAATCTACTACTAAATGCAAATGAGAAAATAAATATGCAATGGATTGTTTTTGTATTTTTGTGATGCAAGTGGTGATGGAGATAATGTAAATTCGAATTGGAGATGCAAGTAAAGTAAGGCAAGAAGTAAATTGCAGCAAAGTAACTAGAGTGTTTTCTTATAATTAAAATAGGACCGGGGTTCATGGTTTCACACTTGCATTCTCTCAAATAAAGTAGTAGACGGTGGACATAAAGAATTACATGTGAGATTACAATAACATGTTTAACATTGAGTACTTTCATATGGGCATCACGTCCTAGCATAGAGATCTCTACGGTCATATTGATCCCTCTTATACTCCACCAAGATGCGAAATAAATCATAACACCTCGATAATTAAGGAAAAACCAGAGTATAGCTTTAAGCAACTGACATGAAGTTGAAGTAAGAACTTGCTAGATCTAGTCATGGAGATTGATTAGTGTCACTTCAAATCCCCGGTAACAAGGTACTCCTTTTTATCCCTAGTGAGGTAACTAAGAAAGGTTTAACAAAACCTAAGTGGATCGCTGAACTTCTGTCACTTTCACAGCACTAGCCACCCCCCGTTACTCCAACTAATGCACCCATCACCCCACACACGCTCTCAAGAACTAGATTGATCAAAGTTAGCAAATAAGAACGGGGTACATAAGATACATCTACTCAAATAACTCAAGAGAAACAATTGCAATCTCAGATTCAATAACTCATAGAAAAGATACACCACATAGGAATTACAACGGTGCCCGTAATCATGTGACGCAGCTCATACGGATCTAATTAGTGAAGCACATAGAGAGAGAGATACAAGTGCTACTTCCACAAACCCATAGCCCTGGGGTGGACTACTCCCTCTTCATGGAGATGTCGATGGAGATGACGTTGGAGGGGTAGGAGATCACACCGACGGCGCCCCGCCGGAGTTTTCCCCCTCCAATCTGGAACTTCTGGTCTCTGTTTTGGTGTTTCGGTGTTTCGGTGGCGCTCCCCTCCATAAGGGTACGGGGGACCCTTTTATAGTCGGTTTTAGGTCAAGACGGAGTCGGTAAGTCGAAGATGGAAGGAATTGGGGCCACAGGGGCCAAAAGGGGGGCCTCTCACGCGGCCAACGAATCTGGCCGCGTGGAGGGTCCTCTTTTGGGCCTCCTTACCCAATTCTCGTGGATCCTTCGCCCGCAAGTCTTCTCCTTCCAAGAAAATGACCCCCGTAGATTTTCAGGTGATTTCGCGGAAGTTTGCCCCCTGAAACGTCAAAAATATAGAAAACGGGGTTTCTGACAGGCAGGGTTAATTCCATAAAAGTTGGAGGACTTTTAATTTAACCCCAAAATACTATAAAACATTGAATTATACCCTTATATGATGCAATATGTAATAGAAAACCATGTGAAAATATGCAAAATTCATCTATGCATTTTACATGCATTAGGCTGTTACTTTCAGATTGAACTTCCCTAAAGCAAGGCGACCCCGCTGTGTATTTTTTTGTTGATTTTATGTAAAACGAAATACAACAAAAGAAGCTAAGAACCCAAAAAAAGGTATACACAATATACAAAGTTATTCACCCCAGACCCAAAGGCGTGGCTCTTCTCCTTCTTGGCATAATTTTCCCCGTCAACCAAACTTTGCCTATCCACATAATCATCCAAAACAACCAGGTAGGAGTCTTTTACATTGCAATCTAATTTATTTATAAACTCCTTTCCATTTGGATTCCGCTTGCGAACAGTTCATTTGAGTAATTTCCTTATGTACATGTATTATTAGGCTAAATTCCAATTGCTTCGTAGTTTTCTATTGCAAAAAATGGTTTCCTTCTTTCAGCTTAACTGACTTTCATGTGCCAACCTCAAGTGGTACTTACAAAGCAGACCTACCTCTCTTAATTTGGAAAGTTCCTCAAGATTTACTATCTAAACATGTACTCAATGAAAAGTGTATTATATATTTTTAGGTAAGTTCTACAGGATCTGCCATGCAGTATGGTTCGTGCATTTCAGAGCTCGAATAAAATACAATAATATGAGTTTTTTAATGATTTATGTTATGGAATCAAAGTGCATATGATAAATAAAAACATAGTTATTTACATCTCATAGGAGAAGAAGTTTGAAACCAAAACGAACTAAAAAATAGTTGACTCAGCTATTCGTGCTCATTTTATATACATAGAAACAACTAGCACCCTAACATGAAACACACGATGGATGCTCGTGATCCAAAATAGTGATATTGGATCGATGCATAGATTTAGAACTTGGATCACCGAGTTGATTGTTGATAAAAATATATTTTAAACCTAAACCACATGAGTTATATTAGATCGGCATCACGCACTAAAAAACAATAATGAAAGTTGAGAACAATGATAAATATATGTGAATCATACGGCGAAACTAATGATCAAACATAGTCGACAAAGCAACATCAAATGCATTTTTAGAAACAATAATATTTTATATCCTAATGTAAATTTTCCTAATTCATATGAAATATTAGAATAATTCAAAAACGAGACAAATATATATTTAATTTGCACTTGGGCCTGATTAATTTTACTTGTAAAACTTACACTGGATGGTCCTATTTTGATTGAATTTTTATTGAATGAAAAATTGTTGTTAATTATAACAATAGAAGAAATAAAAGTCAATGACATTGAAAACTTTGCATTTAAATTCCTATCAGTGTTTTCAAACATAAATCAGAACATAGACTTTTTTCAATTCTTGGAGGGTCTCCCTGTTGGCTATATTTATCTCTATAAGAGGGAAAATTATATTTAGATTCATAATATTAACAAAACATGTTGTCAGAATTTAAAATATTTACGCGTACATTGAAAATTTAAATTACAGTGATAATACACACAACTTAATACTATTGTTTTTCTAAAAAAGAAAAATGAAGCCGTTGCCGTGGATTAGGAACAAGAACATATATGGACGTTCATTTAATTCGACCATGGAGTTCACATGTGTTCGATTCGGCTGATTATATAACATGGTGTGTGTAGGATAAAAAATGCAATAAAAGCTTTTAACGCAAATGAGTGTGTTAATCTGCCGTTGTAATTTCACATACAAAACAAAAAAATATATAACAATACAATGGTTTCATCAACGGTTTAAACGGCTTTTGCCCACATAATCAATACGATTGACAAGTTCAAAAAAATACCTACTAAAAAAGGTTAAACATAAAATGTGAAATCAGAAGTTCACACATACACAAAAAGGCGAAAACAAAGTTCGCATGTGGGCAACGGCCTAATGTTCAGTTCCTACATCTTTTCAGAAGTTCACATGCCACATAACGGAAGTTCACGTGTAAAGATGTCCCTAGCATACTTGCTTATTCATGCATGGTTCAAATTTTTTAGTTCAACTGCCAGAGTATACATGCAATGCGTGCAGAACATCATTAAATTAAAACAAAACTTACGCAGCAACAACAAATAAATAATAGGGGGAAACTAGAAATAAATAAAATAAAAATTAAATACGGTAAAACTAAACAACGGGCTTGCTCGTAACCTCCAGTTTCCGCTGGAGACGCAAGATCCACAACCCCCCTAGCCGAGGAAAAGTTAATGGATGTTCGAAGAAAAACAACGGCAAACTACGTATGGAGGAGGGGGCGACCGAGCGGCGGGAAATACGCCGCCACGCGCCACCACAAGACGCTGCAGAACAGCAATGCGCGGTCGCGCAAAAGCATACTCGATGCCGGAAATGTATCGCCGGAGACGAACTCCAAACCCTAGCACGGTGTTCGGTATTAAACAGCCACCGCTCCCATGGACTAGTACGCCCCACGAAGTAACAGATATAGGGGAGCGGCAATTGGATGTGTGAAAAACCAAAGGGAGACACCGGATGTTGGTAGGAACGCCAGGGATGATGGAGGGAGTGGGGGAAGTGGCGGAGAGGGGAGTTGCACCGAGAACTCCGCATGGGTGGAGGGGGTTTTCAGGAGAGGGGGAGAGAGAGAGGGAGAGAGCATTTACCGTCTTCTTTCTAGAAGTTGCTGGGACAGGACAAAGCGGCGGCACCCTCGGGGATGTTTGGACACGCGGCAAATGTACACAATAAATGCATTTAAAAAGTATGTCCTGCCTCCACGCATATACTATATAAAATAATAAAATATAAAATAGGAGTTTGGAGTCTCGTATTCGAAAGTTCAATAAAAAAAGGGGAGGTAAAAAAGAAGGATAAAATAAATAATTAATTGTGAACTGTATGATATCAAAAGGGCTAACACACGAAAAAAACTTGCGCCCCCGACAGCTAAAAAACAAAAACATATTAGATTTTTCTATAAGTTGTAATCGTGAACTTATTTGATAAGTAAAAAAGAAGCTCATTGTACCCGTTAAGAGAAGTTCTTATAATGTTTAAAATTGCAAAAAAAAAATGAGAGGTTCTAATTAAATACTGTGTTAACAAAAACACATAACAAAACCCGCATAAAAAACAGATGGTGCAGAAAAATTATTGTGCAAAGATCAAGAAGGGTGGTATTGTATCCATAACAACACATGACATGAAGAATAAAAAAATAAAAAAATAAGAACAAAAATAAACAGGAAATACAAAATCTTATTATCATATAATGGCTACCTAAAAGGAAGGTTCACACAGTAAACTTATGGAAGTTCACATAGAAGGGAAAACAAAAACATTGTAAAAAATAAAAAGATGTCTAACAATCTAGGAAATAAATCTTAATTCTACTACCTAACAAATCTACCACTCTCTCACTCTCTTCTTCACTCAATGGTTGTAGAGGGAGAAGAATCCCCTCTCGTATACATCTAGACACCTGTAGATCTCGTAAGCTGCATAGGCATCCCTAGCAGCATACTCAATGTGAAGCTACGACAGGGGTGCATTTTTCCACATCTCGTGCTCGTTGACTCCAAAACCATCCTTCATCTTCCTATAATACTCCTCTATCACCGCAGCAGCTACATCCTTCAACCCTTGCTTCTTCGATCTCAGCTTCTTGTTGTCAGGGTCTCTCCAAATACTCTGGATATCCTTCAAACTACAGAGTGGGACATAGAAGCCAGAGCGGCACATGACTACTTTTTCTTCGGTAATGTCAAAACCAGCAAACCTATAGTGCCAATTATCCAGGAAGGAACAAAGCATACCACAATCTCCATCAGCGTGGGACGCATGATAAACCAAGCACTCTACGCATACGCACAACTAAAGAACAACAACTTTCTACGGATTGAAATAGGATCCTCGGCAGCTGGTGTACTCCACATCAATTCTGACGACCTTCGTATTTGCAACTGCTAACATACCTGCATCCTTCTACACCCGCGCATCGACACTCACAGCCTTGTTCGTGTACACCATGTTGATCTTCGTTGTTCTATTGCAAGGCACCTTGATCTCCTCACAAAACAGCGTCGCTTTTGGTGCCATCTAGAAAAGAAACAGGGAGAACTAAACAATTGGAGAACACTGGAGGGTGTCAGATGCAGATAAAATCCGAAAAACCTACATACATATAGCCTCTGTTAAACACAAACAACCACAGAGAAAATAGGGCTCCATGCAGGTGAGATAAAAAGGATAACGCTTAACCTAAAAAAACCTACAGAAAATATAACACTAACCAACTTATACCACGAAAAAGTTTATCCTGAAAGGATAAATATTATCCTACAAAACGGTTAGATAAACACGAAAAAAAGATAAGAACAACCGCGAATGAAGCTAATGTAAAAAAAAAACTGTCGTCTAAAAATGGAAGTTCACACAATAAGTAAACAGAACCCCCCCCTCCTGCCCTCTAACAAAACTACCACTCCGTTAGGAATAAAGCTAAAAAATAGGAACAAAAAATACAATTATCTTGTAAAAAATAGCCATTACGGAAGTTTAGTTATAAGTTATTCAAAAATTATCTTTTAGTGATATGCCACATAAAAAAACTAGTAGTTTTTTCTAGAAAAAGACCAGAAATGATTCAAAAAAGAAAAATTAAGAAAAATAAACGGAAGTTCACCATGTCTAAGAACCTGATTATTGAAAATTTGAAAACAAAATGGACAACAACAATTCTCTTGTAAAAAAAGAGAATGCATTCCGAAAGTTCAGATCTACGATGTTCGGAAGTTCTCTTTCAGTATTTTCAGCACTTATTATTGCGCGACAAAAACAACATATTTAAGAAAAAAAAACACTACAAATTCAATAAAAAGGGAAGTTCAGGCATGCGTTATTAGGAAGTTAAAAAAGCAAGTATGATTATGAACCCTGATTGTCTATTTTAAACCCCAAAATGGGGGGGGGGTATGACGAAGGGATGGATCCTAGGCCTGTCGGGTATGCCTGCCCGATCTCAGGCCCACGGCCCAGGCTCTAAAGGAGGCATCGCGTATAGTTCTAGAAGGCCCAATTGAAGCCCACCCGCAATGGCTTGCGGATTAAGATAGGAAACTTCTAACTGACATAGGTTTAGAGTTCGAGTCCTACCCGGGTATGTTTTGAGACCTGGTCACCTATATAAGGCCAGGAGAACCACCGGGAGAGGACCAAGCAATACCGCACCATCAAGACTTGAGCTCGATATCGTACTCTCGACTTGAGCAACCCCCCATTGTAACCGATCTATTCATGAATACAGATCGACAGAGGCAGGATTAAGGGTTTTACCTCTACGAGGGCCCCGAACCTGGGTAAATCGTGTCCCCTGTCTAGCCGACGATTGTCACCAGCGCCTACACGTTCTCCTAATCGAAACCCTATGGGATCACCCGGGGGACTTGTTGAGATGCAGATTCGACAATTGGCGCTGTCCGTGGGAACGGCGGGCGCTGGATCTCCGGCATCTTCGGCTTCATCGACAACCAACTCGCGTTGGAAACCTTCGACTTCGACTCCAACCAACCCAATTCGGTTCAGATCTGTCGTAGTCACCCCTCACTCGCCGGAATCACGCCTGGAATTCAGCAATCTGGAGAAAAGCGTCACCTTGACGTTCGGGAGCTTCAAGTTCTACACCAACAAAGACGGGATCCTCCACTTCCCTGAAGAATCGGGATCTGAGTCAATTTCCAGCCCAGGAGCTGTCGATTCACGACCCTACTTGGCGAAAAGTGGCGAGTCCATCCGCCTCAACACCAGCAATTTCCATACCCTCTCTATAGAGGAACCCTCTCGGGTCAGGAAGGCCTTTCGAGTTACGCCTAGGACTCACAAGCCACGTCTGGCTCAAGTCTGCATGGCAGGATCGGAACAGCCACCCACGGAAACTGAACAAAGCGCGAAGGAACGCGCCGAGATCAACGTTTCGCGAGACGCCTGGCTCCGAGCAAAGGAGGCCATCCGCAGAAGCAAACCACCTGCGGCCGGGGTCCCACACGAAGACATGGTCGCCTACCACTACCATCTAGTGAGAGCGGCCACAGCTATCAAAGAAGCTCGAGAAGATCTAGTCGTGCGAAAAAGGTTGGCAGACGAATCGACCCAACGCCGAGCGGAGCTATCCCTAACACCTTCCGTCGGGAACCGCCCCCAGAAGAAGGGACGCGCCTCGAGAACCGCGACCATGGACGGTGAGTCCTTAAGCGGAATCAGCAAATCACATATGCGTGTGGACAAAGATGGAAACATCCATCCGCAAACTCCCGCAGCCGCGGTACTAGCCGCAGCTACCTACATGCAGATAAATCAACCAGGGGAAAACGATCCCCGCGCGGAACAATACAAGCAAGTGCAAAAAGGACTAGGCATGGCAGCCGCAAAACTCGCCTCCTATGATCGCAGGAAGGCAGCCGAAAAGAAGGACAAAGAAGCACCCCGTGGACGCAGGGGCACATCACCCGACAAGGCAAAATCGCCCTGCCGGGCATTGGGGAAAGAAGCTCGGCGACGAGGAGATAGCCCGAGTGGCAGCGATAGCAGCCCAAGGGGTTGAGATCGTAGCCGCAGCCCGAGAAGAGGTCGAGATCGCAGCCCACAGAGGAATCGGGATCGCAGCCCACGAGGAAATCGGGATCGCAGCCCGCGAAAAGATTGAGACAGCAGCCGCTCGCGACATCGCAGCAAAGAACCGAGAGGAGACGACAATCAAGATGAGCCCGGATACAACGCGCGATCGGACATCGCCCAGCGCAAGGTCGATAAAGGTCGGGCGGCCAGAAATCGTGCGCGCTCCCCATTCACATCCTCCGATGATGAAGTCTGCGGAGCCCTATGCTTTACCCGTAGCATCCGCGAAGCGCCGCTACCCAAAAGATTTAAGCTGTCCACAGAAGTACAGAAATACGACGGTTTGCAAGAGCCTTCAGCCTGGTTATCAGATTACCTCACGGCAGTAAAATTCCAACGTGGGAACAAAAACACAGCTATGCAGTACCTCAACCTACACCTAGTCGGTGCTGCCCGCAGCTGGCTCGAAGGAAGGCCAAAGGCATGCTACGGGTCTTGGGACGACTTAAACCTCGATTTCTGCAAAAATTATACAAAAGACCTGCGACCATCGAGGAGCTACGGGCTTGCAAGCAGAAAAGTGGTGAGTCTACTCGCGAATATATTCAGCGATGGAACACGCTAAGGAATACAGCAGGGAATATATCAGAAGAAGTCGCGGTTGAAGCATTCGCCAAAGGAGCACGGCGAACTTCCTTCAGGGAAGAACTGGGGCGACTAGCACCCAAAACCATGGGAGAATTGATGGCCATAGCCGATAGATGGGCAAACGGCGAAAACGCAGTGCGCAACGAGAAAGATTCATCCCCAGCACGCGATGACGACCGCCATAGTCGAAAGAAAAGAAGAAAAAACTACGACCATGATGATCGAAAAGAATTCGTGGCAGCAGAGTTCACCAAAAATCGCTACAGCGGATATCGTGGAAAACGCGAGTGGAAACCAAAGCAAGAAGACAAAACCCCCGAGGAGGACCTCGACAGTTACTGCACGCTACATCTATTTACAGATAAGCGCACAGGTAAAACTAAGGCAACACACCTTCTCAAGGATTGCCGAAAGTTCATTGATATCCACGAGGCCCTCTTGAAGAAAAACAGAGCAGCAATCAGTCAGGGTTACCAGCAGCTTCCCGGAGGAGGAACTCAAGGATTTCAACAACCACAAGCCATGCCCCCAGCAGGAAACCAAAACGCAATGCTAGCTGCGCTGCCAGCGCCACCCGCCCCAAATCAAGGAGCCAACGGGTACCCGATGTCGCACCCGGACTTCTAGGGGATACTCACAGTCCGCTAAATAGTAGAACGAATGGCTTACGGGGCATACCGGCACCCGCATCTCAATATGAGCAGGCCAACACGTAAACGTGTGACAACCATTCTCTACTATCCATCGTCTGCGCAAACCATCCCATAGAAATCAGGACACTTCCGTTGACGTACTTCATAACATACACACATGGTACGTCAACGGCATTTGAACAAGCGATATCACAACATATCACTAAGACACAAAAGATTGAAATAAGTTGCAAATGGCTCTCACTAGGGCAGAGATAGCAAATACAATCATCCAGAGGACACATGTCCCAACATATCATCATTACAACACAGCGGAAGCATCCAAAATGTCTGAGTACAGACAAGATCCAAATAGGCCTAAGAGGCCGGAAACGAAAAGACGGAGCCCATCCATGAAGTCTCGGATCCTGCCCGGGTCCGCTATCTAATCGTCAGCATCCTCGTCAAACTCCACGTAGTAGCCACCATGGAGATCCTCGGAAACGTAGTCTGCGGAAACCACAGCCCCAAAGGGGTCAGTACATAAACGTACTGGCAAGCAAGACTCACAATTCACCAAAGTGTATCCCGTCAACACCAAGCACAGATGCTTTGGGTTCAACGGAAGGAAGGGGATATAAAAGATGCGGCAGCTGGCTGCTCTAACCAACTACAGAAACATACTACCACTTCCGGCTAACAGAAAGGGGATAAGATAGCGTATCGTAACCAACTACATCTAACCACCAAACAAACCCATCCTGGATCTCGCCCCTTATCCAAAGAAGCAATCCGAGGATAACTCACACAGTTGGATTAATGATGGGTCAAGTTATTGTGTCAATAAGACTATTACTAGTCAAGTTATCATTAGTTAGGTGTAAGTTGTTCTGAGTACTTGTTAGCCAGTACTTTCACCAAGTCATCCATAACCGCGGAAAACACGGCTTCTCGAGAAGATTTATCCCTGCAGGGGTGCACCAATTTGGCCGTACACGTAAGAATACCCCGCCAGGATGGAAATGCACTTCCACCAAGCGAGGCACTCAACACAACTCAACTCTTCTTCGCATCAAGCCCAAAGAACCACATGCTGTGCGTGCGCGGCTAATCGAGCCCCACGAAGAAAAGGGGACCCTCATAGCACTCTAAGACCACGCCGCCCTAAATGCCGACTACAAAAGTTCCACCCTGGCGCCAAGGGTTCGCACCTGCACATGCATGCATCAAATGGAAAGCCCGAACTAAGTGTGGCGATTTGGACGAGATGCGAATCGAATCAAATTGAGGGGGGCGCCCATACACGCTTCCCACATGCGGTTAGTGCGCTCATCATGGATCAGTAGACAAGACCCTTTTCCTAATTAGGGTCAGCACTAGCAGGCCTCAAAACCACGCTGGGCCTCCTGCCGGTGCCTTATCAGCAAATTATTATTACCTCAAAATTAACAGGTTGTTGTTTAACATCGAGCCCCAGAACATAATGAAATAATAACAGAAAGTAACGGGTAACAGACTCGAGCAAAACAACCCTAAGCATGCTAGTAAGACACGGGCTCAAACAACGGGGTTATGGGAGTGGAGGTGAGGCAATATCAGGGTTAAAGGATACATGTGATAGGTTCGTAACAGAAGCAACGATTCAAAAGGCTAGCAGAATAGACAACGGAAAGTATCGGTATCCAATGTTGAATGGAACACAGTGGTTCATGTGAGTGAATACTTGCCTGCAAACCCAGCAGCCTGGTACTGAGCTAAGTCCTTAGAAGGGGTGTCGTAAGTATCGTCGGTCTCAACGTCGTCGTATATCCGCGAAGAAGCAAACAAACAACGCAAAGAGACAAACAATCAATAACATGGCATAGTGCACAATCATGGGATGATGCATGACCATTTAATTGATGCATAGAAATAAACTAGTTGACAAGATAACATGTTTAAATGGACCCATATGCAATTGGATTGCATATGGAAAGCCCATGAATTATGGTTGGAATAATTTTTTTACAACTAACCAATAGATGAAAGTGGATTAGCATGATGCATGGATGAGGAAGACAGCAAAATAACAACAATAGAATCAATTGGAAATAAGGTTTACCAATTTTGGAATTTTATTTATTAAGTTATGGAATTTTGGTTCCTTAAAGGTGTCACACAAGCATTTGTTGTTTTCACCAATTTTAATTGTTCAAAATAGATAACAAAGTTCATATTTGAAAAGAACACACAATTTTGGGTGGTTTACATGTTTCACTTGTTGAAAAAGGATTTCAAATAAATTATTTATGAATTAAACAAGTTTAAGCAAGAATTAAATGAATTTAATTCAAACATGAACTTATTTGAATTTTTATTTGTGCAAAACATTAAGTGAGATTCATAATTGAAAATCTTATACTTTTATGGTTTGAAAACATATTTTATAAGTTCAAACTTAATTTAATTTGATCAAGTTATGAATTTAACAATTTTAAATGATTTAAACAAGGTTTAAATTATTTCACCAATTTTAATTATTCAAAACATGAAACAAATTTTATATTTGGAAAGGTGGTTTAATTTAGCATGGAAAACATATTTCATTTGTTGAAATTGGATTTAAAATGAGCAAGTTATTATTTTGGCAATTTTAAATGCATTAATTAAGAAACAGTTGTTTTCAGCAATTTAAATTATTCAAAACAGCAAACAAAGTTGATATTTGGAAAGTACATGAAAAATGGAATGGAAAACATATTTTATTTGTTGAATTTGGAATTTTTATGTTCAAGTTATGAATTTTGCAAAAATTAAGTGAATTAAACAAGAATTCAAATATTGCACCAATTTAAAATATTCAAAACAGTAAACAAATTTTATATTTGTGTAGAAAATTCAATTTGGTACAGAATACATGTTTAAAAAGTTGAATTTGGAGTTGGAATGATTTATTTATGCAATTTACAAGTTTGAGGTGCAATCTGCCATTTTATTTACTATCTAGGGACTTAGAAAATTTTTACATGGATCTAGAATTAATCAACAGGGACCTGGGTGTGAATTCTGTCAAATTCTTGGATTTAAATAAAAGGAGCAAAAAGATGGGTTTAATCCCGTGGGGGGTGGGATTCGAACCCACCCCCTCTGGCTTGCGCGCAAGGGCAGGAACCAGTGCGGTGTGCTGTTCGGATGGTGATAGGAAGGGGGCAGTGGGGGGGGTTATGGTTCAGAACGTACTGCAAATCAATTCGGAAATAAAGAGCAGAAAAAGGTGGGGGGCTGGGACTCGATCCCGCGATGCAGTGCTAGCGCGCAAGGGTGTGCTGCCACTGCGGTGGGTGCGGATCGTTGTCAGATACCCCTCGCGTTTGGATAAGAGGTGAGTTTTCCGTCAGTTTAAAACCTGTCGAAGCTGAACCCGTGCTGCGACAGAAGCATCCACGACGGATGACTGCGACGGCTCACCGGCCTGCTGCTGTGGCCGCGCCGTGTGCGCGGGTGCTGTGGGGTGTGTGGTGCATGCGGGTGAGAGGAAGGAGGGAGGGAGGAAGGGGATCGAGGGGAGGGAGAGCTCACCTCGATGGCGACAGAAGGAGCAGGTCGGGGCAGCAGGGAGGCGACGGCGACTTGGCGGCGACGGCGGCGGCGCCTCGGGCGCTCCCGGTGCCCACCGAGGGGTGGAGGAGGAAGCCCGCGGTGGTGAGGTTCCATTCCTGCCGTTTGCCCGGCCGGAGGAGGGCTCAAACGCCGGCGATCACCGGAGGGAGAGAGGTGTTTTCGGGTGGAGATGTTCAGAGAGTTGCAGAGAAGGTGCAGAGAAGAAAAGAGAGGGAGGAGGGAGAGAATGGGGGCGGGGGGAGAGGAAGAAGGAGGGAGAGAGAGGTAGAGGGGAAACCCTAGGGTTAGGGGTAGCTATAAGGGGGGAGGGGGAGGATGATGGCCGTTCGCTGTCTGCACCTGTCGACGTGGGAGCTTCAGATGGCGCCGTACGAGGAAGAAGAAAGCGAGGTGGGGGTATGGGCCTAGGGGAAAAATTTGGGCTGGGCCTGGTGCCCCTCTCTCCCTGTTGGTTTTTATTTATTATTTTGTTCCAATTGTTTTTTTTTTTTGCTGATTTGAAAAGGAAGAAAGAAACTAGGGTTTGGGGTTAGGAAAATTTTAGGAAAAATTTGTTTTAGTTATTTAAGTTAACAACAACAACTTGCCAAATTTAGCTTTTCAAAAAGTTCAAAATTAAATTGTTGTTTGCAATTTGATTCAAATTTGAATGGTTTTGAGATTAAATGATTATTGAAAACAAGATTTTAAATAGGGTGAACATATAATTTTAATTGGAAGCAAAAATGACTATAATTGTGTTGTAATTTTCATAAACCCAACATGGTTGCTGTTTGTAAAATGTGATTTGAATTTTGAATGGAATTTGAGTTAAGTGAGTTATTAAAAACAAACATTTCAAATAGATTGAACCCTCAATTTTATTTGCAACAATTGCTTAGGGTTGTTGTGTGAATTTCATTAATTCCAAAGGGATTGCTGTTTGGAATTTGCAATTGATTTTGAACAGGGTTTGGTATTAAATGAATTTTTTATAGAAACAAAACAACAGTTTTGGAATCACAACTTTAATGGAAACAATGATTGTTTTGATTTGAAATATTCATTTGGAAATTGTAACATCACAAGTATGAAACAAAAGGTTTAAAATTTGGTTTGAAATTCAAATAGAAAACAAAGGAAAACAAATGAAAACAGTTGGAAAACAAAGCAAAACAGAGGAAAACAAATGGAAAACAAGCAAAACAAATGCAATGAACATGATGTCATGATGCAAAACATAAAATAACAGATAGCAAACATTCTAATGGCTATTTTTCATACTTGGGATGTTACAAAACGCCCCCCCTTGAAGGAATCGCGCCCCGAGATTCCTACTGAGAAAAGAAAAGGTCCGGATACTTCTTGCGAAGATCCTTTTGAGCTGTGACACGTGAAACACATCGTGCACCTTGGATAGTTTTTCTGGAATTTCAAGATGATAGGCATTCCTGGCAACTCTTCTGGAAAGACGTCAGGGAATTTGCAAACCACCGGAACATTTTCAATTATAGGTAGAGGTTTTGCATCGAGGGTGTATAGTTGGATGGAACTTGATTCGTTTGGAGAATAGACTATCTGGCCAGGAGGGTGGAACAGAGTTATTGATTAGACGCCGGTAGAAGAACTGACATCGGAAGCAACAACAAGGTTTGAACGGACGAAAAGGATGTTGAAAAGAACAGGATATTGAAGCAACATCGGGAAAACACGAGAACAAAACACTCCTGAGGTACTACGGAAAACCCATCCGGGCTTCTAAAGGATCAATATCTACTGCTTAAGGAATAGAGGATCTGCTTCCGGGGCTTACACGCCTCCGTTCTCAATCGTGAGTAGGCAACATGATAAATCATGTCACAACCACCTCCATTCCTATGGTCTAGTAGATATAACTATCCCAGAGAAACCAGGATCCGTGAAATCCTAACTTGAAAGTTTAGATGAGAAGGGAAAACAACGTTGCACTTCCTTACCAGAAAAGGGAGGGTGGGTGGGGAAAGAAGAAAAAGAACAGAATTCCTACTCTCACGTTTCATTTTTCCTATATAGCTACAAAATAGTTTCTAGACTCAACTGCGACCAGTAAAAAGGGATCCTACAGGCAGACAGGCTCTGATACCATTTGTCGCACCCAGACTTCTAGGGGATACTCACAGTCCGCTAAATAGTAGAACGAATGGCTTACGGGGCATACCGGCACCCGCATCTCAATATGAGCAGGCCAACACGTAAACGTGTGACAACCATTCTCTACTATCCATCGTCTGCACAAACCATCCCATAGAAATAAGGACACTTCCGTTTACGTACTTCATAACATACACACATGGTACGTCAATGGCATTTGAACAAGCGATATCACAACATATCTCTAAGACACAAAAGATTGAAATAAGTTGCAAATGGCTCTCACTAGAGCAGAGATAGCAAATACAATCATCCAGAGGACACATGTCCCAACATATCATCATTACAACACAGCGGAAGCATCCAAAATGTCTGAGTACAGACAAGATCCAAATAGGCCTAAGAGGCCGGAAACGAAAAGACGGAGCCCATCCACGAAGTCTCGGATCCTGCCCGGGTCCGCTATCTACTCGTCAGCAGCCTCGTCAAACTCCACGTAGTAGCCACCATGGAGATCCTCGGAAACGTAGTCTGCGGAAACCACAGCCCCAAAGGGGTCAGTACATAAACGTACTGGCAAGCAAGACTCACAATTCACCAAAGTGTATCCCGTCAACACCAAGCACAGATGCTTTGGGTTCAACGGAAGGAAGGGGATATAAAAGATGCGGCAGCTGGCTGCTCTAACCAACTACAGAAACATACTACCACTTCCGGCTAACAGAAAGGGGATAAGATAGCGTATCGTAACCAACTACATCTAACCACCAAACAAACCCATCCTGGATCTCGCCCCTTATCCAAAGAAGCAATCCGAGGATAACTCACACAGTTGGATTAATGATGGGTCAAGTTATTGTGTCAATAAGACTATTACTAGTCAAGTTATCATTAGTTAGGTGTAAGTTGTTCTAAGTACTTGTTAGCCAGTACTTTCACCAAGTCATCCATAACCACGAAAAACACGGCTTCTCGAGAAGATTTATCCCTGCAGGGGTGCACCAATTTGGCCGTACACGTAAGAATACCCCGCCAGGATGGAAATGCACTTCCACCAAGCGAGGCACTCAACACAACTCAACTCTTCTTCGCATCAAGCCCAAAGAACCACATGCTGTGCGTGCGCGGCTAATCGAGCCCCACGAAGAAAAGGGGACCCTCATAGCACTCTAAGACCACGCCGCCCTAAATGCCGACTACAAAAGTTCCACCCTAGCGCCAAGGGTTCGCACCTGCACATGCATGCATCAAATGGAAAGCCCGAACTAAGTGTGGCGATTTGGACGAGATGCGAATCGAATCAAATTGAGGGGGGTGCCCATACACGCTTCCCACATGCGGTTAGTGCGCTCATCATGGATCAGTAGACAAGACCCTTTTCCTAATTAGGGTCGACACTAGCAGGCCTCAAAACCACGCCGGGCCTCCTGCCGGTGCCTTATCAGCAAATTATTATTACCTCAAAATTAACAGGTTGTTGTTTAACATCGAGCCCCAGAACATAATGAAATATAACAGAAAGTAACGGGTAACAGACTCGAGCAAAACAACCCTAAGCATGCTAGTAAGACACGGGCACAAAGCAACGGGGTTATAGGAGTGGAGGTGAGGCAATATCAGGGTTAAAGGATACATGTGATAGGTTCGTAACAGAAGCAACTATTCAAAGGGCTAGCAGAATAGACAACGGAAAGTATCGGTATCCAATGTTGAAAGGAACACAGTGGTTCATGTGAGTGAATACTTGCCTGCAAACTCAGCAGCCTGGTACTGAGCTAGATCCTTAGAAGGGGTGTCGTAAGTATCGTCGGTCTCAACGTCGTCGTATATCCGAGAAGAAGCAAACAAACAACGCAAGAGACAAACAATCAATAACATGGCATAGTGCACAAACATGGGATGATGCATGACCATTTAATTGATGCATAGAAATAAACTAGTTGACAAGATAACATGTTTAAATGGACCCATATGCAATTGGATTGCATATGGAAAGCCCATGAATTATGGTTGGAATAATTGTTTTACAACTAACCAATAGATGAAAGTGGATTAGCATGATGCATGGATGAGGAAAACAGCAAAATAACAACAATAGAATCAATTGGAAATAAGGTTTACCAATTTTGGAATTTTATTTATTAAGTTATGGAATTTTGGTTCCTTAAAGGTGTCACACAAGCATTTGTTGTTTTCACCAATTTTAATTGTTCAAAATAGATAACAAAGTTCATATTTGAAAAGAACACACAATTTTGGGTGGTTTACATGTTTCACTTGTTGAAAAAGGATTTCAAATAAATTATTTATGAATTAAACAAGTTTAAGCAAGAATTAAATGAATTTAATTCAAACATGAACTTATTTGAATTTTTATTTGTGCAAAACATTAAGTGAGATTCATAATTGAAAATCTTATACTTTTATGGTTTGAAAACATATTTTATAAGTTCAAAATTAATTTAATTTGATCAAGTTATGAATTTAACAATTTTAAATGATTTAAACAAGGTTTAAATTATTTAACCAATTTTAATTATTCAAAACATGAAACAAATTTTATATTTGGAAAGGTGGTTTAATTTAGCATGGAAAACATATTTCATTTGTTGAAATTGGATTTAAAATGAGCAAGTTATTATTTTGGCAATTTTAAATGCATTAATAAAGAAACAGTTGTTTTCAGCAATTTAAATTATTCAAAACAGCAAACAAAGTTGATATTTGGAAAGTACATGAAAAATGGAATGGAAAACATATTTTATTTGTTGAATTTGGAATTTTTATGTTCAAGTTATGAATTTTGCAAAAATTAAGTGAATTAAACAAGAATTCAAATATTGCACCAATTTAAAATATTCAAAACAGTAAACAAATTTTATATTTGGGTAGAAAATTCAATTTGGTACAGAATACATGTTTAAAAAGTTGAATTTGGAGTTGGAATGATTTATTTATGCAATTTACAAGTTTGAGGTGCAATCTGCCATTTTATTTACTATCTAGGGACTTAGAAAATTTTTACAGGGATCTAGAATTAATCAACAGGGACCTGGGTGTGAATTCTGTCAAATTCTTGGATTTAAATAAAAGGAGCAAAAAGATGGGTTTAATCCCGTGGGGGGTGGGATTCGAACCCACCCCCTCTGGCTTGCGCGCAAGGGCAGGAACCAGTGCGGTGTGCTGTTCGGATGGTGATAGGAAGGGGGCAGTGGGGGGTTATGGTTCAGAACGTACTGCAAATCAATTCGGAAATAAAGAGCAGAAAAAGGTGGGGGGCTGGGACTCGATCCCGCGATGCAGTGCTAGCGCGCAAGGGTGTGCTGCCACTGCGGTGGGTGCGGATCGTTGTCAGATACCCCTCGCGTTTGGATAAGAGGTGAGTTTTCCGTCAGTTTAAAACCTGTCGAAGCTGAACCCATGCTGCGACAGAAGCATCCACGACGGATGACTGCGACGGCTCGCCGGCCTGCTGCTGTGGCCGCGCCGTGTGCGCGGGTGCTGTGGGGTGTGTGGTGCATGCGGGTGAGAGGAAGGAGGGAGGGAGGAAGGGGATCGAGGGGAGGGAGAGCTCACCTCGATGGCGACAGAAGGAGCAGGTCGGGGCAGCAGGGAGGCGACGGCGACTTGGCGGCGACGGCGGCGGCACCTCAGGCGCTCCCGGTGCCCACCGAGGGTTGGAGGAGGAAGCCCGCGGTGGTGAGGTTCCATTCCCGCCGTTTGCCCGGCCGGAGGAGGGCTCAAACGCCGGCTATCACCGGAGGGAGAGAGGTGTTTTCGGGTGGAGATGTTCAGAGAGTTGCAGAGAAGGTGCAGAGAAGAAAAGAGAGGGAGGAGGGAGAGAATGGAGGCGGGGGGAGAGGAAGAAGGAGGGAGAGAGAGGTAGAGGGGAAACCCTAGGGTTAGGGGTAGCTATAAGGGGGAGGGGGAGGATGATGGTCGTTCGCTGTCTGCACCTGTCTACGTGGGAGCTTCAGATGGCGCCGTACGAGGAAGAAGAAAGCAAGGTGGGGGTATGGGCCTAGGGGGAAAATTTGGGCTGGGCCTGGTGCCCCTCTCTCCCTGCTGGTTTTTATTTATTATTTTGTTCCAATTGTTTTTTTTTGCTGATTTGAAAAGGAAGAAAGAAACTAGGGTTTGGGGTTAGGAAAATTTTAGGAAAAATTTGTTTTAGTTATTTAAGTTAACAGCAACAACTTGCCAAATTTAGCTTTTCAAAAAGTTCAAAATTAAATTGTTGTTTGCAATTTGATTCAAATTTGAATGGTTTTGAGATTAAATGATTATTGAAAACAAGATTTTAAATAGGGTGAACATATAATTTTAATTGGAAGCAAAATGACTATAATTGTGTTGTAATTTTCATAAACCCAACATGGTTGCTGTTTGTAAAATGTGATTTGAATTTTGAATGGAATTTGAGTTAAGTGAGTTATTAAAAACAAACATTTCAAATAGATTGAACCCTCAATTTTATTTGCAACAATTGCTTAGGGTTGTTGTGTGAATTTCATTAATTCCAAAGGGATTGCTGTTTGGAATTTGCAATTGAATTTGAACAGGGTTTGGTATTAAATGAATTTTTGATAGAAACAAAACAACAGTTTTGGAATCACAACTTTAATGGAAACAATGATTGTTTTGATTTGAAATATTCATTTGGAAATTGTAACATCACAAGTATGAAATAAAAGGTTTAAAATTTGGTTTGAAATTCAAATAGAAAACAAAGGAAAACAAATGAAAACAGTTGGAAAACAAAGCAAAACAGAGGAAAACAAATGGAAAACAAGCAAAACAAATGCAATGAACATGATGTCATGATGCAAAACATAAAATAACAGATAGCAAACATTCTAATGGCTATTTTTCATACTTGGGATGTTACACCCGAACCTAGCAGGTCTCTTAGGCATGATAGAAAAGGTCTGTCCATCACGCAGAGCTCAGAAGACAAACACGCGGCAGCTATGCATGGCTGTGCAAACTCCAACTACAAGAACTGAGTACCTGAAGATGGCAGAACAACCGATAAATTTTTCCAAGGAAGACCACCCTCCGCGAGTCTATCGACCAGGACACGCCGCATTTGTCATACAAGCACAAATTGGCAATTACGAGCTGGCTCGCGTGTTCATGGACGGAGGCAGCGGCATCAACATAACCTACGCAGACACGCTTCGTCGTATGAACAAGAATTTGGATGGACTCGCGGAATCAGAGACATCTTTCCACGGGATAGTTCCAGGAAAAGCAGTCGGTCCACTCGGGACAATCAACCTGGAGGTGGTGCTAGGCAACCGAAGTAATTACAGGCGAGAATTTCTTGATTTCGAAGTCGTCGATTGGCCCTCACAGTACCACGCCATTCTTGGTCGAACGGCGTTCGCCAGATTCATGGCAGTACCGCACTACGCATACTTGAAGCTCAAGTTACCTGGAGAATATGGCACGATCACCATCGACGGCGATTTCCAAAAATCCAATAAATGCGACATCGAATTCAACGATATTGCCCAATCTTTCGGGATGCAGGAAGAACTAAAGGAGATAGCAAAAACCACGGATCACTCCGTGATGCCTCTAACCAAGAAGAACGCTCCAGAGCTCGAGTTCAACACAAATAGCGGTACCCGCAAGCATCAAGTGCACCCGACGGATTCTGCGAAGACGGCGATGGTGTCCACCACCCTCTCGCCAGCATAGGAAAGCGCGCTCGTCGAGCTCCTCCGTGAGTACTGGGAAATTTTCGCCTGGCAGCCTTCAGATATGCCAGGGATACCCAGGGAGTTCGCCGAGCACTCACTAGAAGTCTTCAAAGACGCTAAGCCTATCAAGCAGACTACCCGAAGGTTCTCAGAGCCCAAGCAAAAAGCACTCGGAGAAGAAGTAAACAGACTACTCACAGCAAAATTTATTCGCGAGATCAAAATTTCCACCTGGTTAGCAAACCCGGTGCTGGTCCCGAAGAAAAATACCAACATCCTTCGTGTGTGCATCGACTACACGTTGTTGAATAAACACTGCCCCAAGGATAACTTTCCCCTGCCACGAATCGATCAGATCGTGGACTCTACAGCAGGTTGCCAACGCCTCTCTTTCTTGTACGCCTACTCAGGCTATAATCAGATCAGAATGAAGAAGGAAGACAATGAGAAGACGGCGTTTATAACACCCCACGGTGTTTACTGCTACACGAGAATGCCCTTTGGGCTGAAGAACGCAGGTGCAACATACCAGCGCTGCATGCAAAAATGCCTCGCCAAGCTCATTGGCAAGAACGTACAAGTGTACGTTGACGACATCGTCATCAAAACTCGAGTGGAAGATACTCTTCTCGACGATATCAGAGAAACATTCGACGCGTTGAATGCATACCAAATCAAACTCAACCCGACCAAGTGCGTCTTTGGCGTCCCTGCAGGACAACTTCTCGGGTACCCGGTCTCCGCTCGAGGGATTGAAGCTAACCCGGAGAAAATTTAAGCAATCCTGACAATGAAGGAGCCAACCAATCTCCGTGGTGTGAAGCAGCTCGCGGGACAACTAGCCTCCCTAAGCAGATTCATTGCGAGGCTAGGCGAGCAAGCATTACCTTTCTACAAGTTGTTGAAGAAAACGGATAAGTTCGAGTGGACACCCGAAGCACAGAAGGCATTCGCAGACCTCAAGCGAGCATTGTAGAGCAGGCGCGTCCTAGCAACACTACAAGAACGGGAGCCACTCTTCCTCTACCTAGCCGCGACAAATCAAGTCATTAGCACAACAATCGTGGTCGAACGGCCGGAGGACGGCAAGGCGTTCGGTATCCAAAGGCCAATATATTACATCAGCGAAGTGCTTTCGCCCTGCAAACAGAGATATCCCCATTACCAGAAGCTCGCGTACGGTGTGGTGCTCACAGCCCGAAAGCTCAAACATTACTTCCAGGAACACACCGTCACGGTGGTAAACGACGCATCGCTGGGTACTATCATGAATAATCCAATGGCATCTGGAAGAATTGCAAAGTGGAGTATCGAGCTTGGCGCCTGAGACATCATATATGCGGGTCGCAAGCCTATCAAATCGCAAGTGCTCGTGGAGTTCCTAAGCGAGTGGACAGAACTACAAACACCAGGCCCTCCAGAGTATACAAGCAATTGGATAATGTATTTCTATGGATCAAAGAGAAACGAAGGAGCCGGAGCCGGGGTAGTGTTAATATCCCCGAGAGGTGACAAGTTAGAATACGTCCTTCGATTGGACTTTCCACCAGATGACCCGACGTCAAATAATGATGCGGAGCAACCCGACTGATGATCTATGGAGATTCAAACCTCATAGTGCAGCAGACAATGAAAGAGTGTGACGCCATTGCAGAAAACATGGTTGCCTATCGAGACATGTACAACCTACTCGAAGGAAGTTTCCAACGGTGCGAACTCAAGCACATTGCGCGATCCAGCAACGAAGAAGCGGATAAACAGGCAAACATGGGTTCTACAAACACACCCATACCGCCTGGAATATACTTCGAAAGGATGATAAAACGATCAGTCAAAGTCAAAAAAGAAGCAGAAGCACCCGAGACATTGGAGACAGAAGTCAGCCCGCAAACTGCTATGATCGAGCTTACCCACAACATCTCAAGACAAGTTTTTCTGGTTGAGCCAGTCTGGACGCAAAAATATCTCGACTACTTGTCCAACAAACAGCTCCCAGCAGATATTCGCGAGGCTAGACATATAGTACGACGTAGCAAAGCTTTTCGGGTACTCAATGGAGAACTGTAAAAACAGAGCATATCAGGAATATTACAAAGATGCATAGCGCCTGAGGATGGCAAAGAACTACTGCGGGATATCCACCAAGGAGATTGTGGACACCATGCTAGCTGGAAGGCAATCGTGGGTAAAGCTTTTCGTGCAGGATTCTACTGGCTTACAGCAGCCAGGGATGCGAAGGACCTAGTCGACAGATGCAACGCATGTCAAAGATTCGCGCCCAAGCCTCACTCCCCTGCCACTGAGCTTCACATGATCCCAATCGCCTGGCACTTTGCGCAATGGGGCCTAGACATGGTGGGACCTCTGAGAAAATCAACATCCGGAGGATACACGCACCTGCTAGTTGCAGTCGACAAATTTATAAAATGGATTGAGGCCATGCCAGTCACCTCAGCCAGCGCTCAATGCGCCGTCAAATTTCTTGACTGTATCGTGTGCAGATTTGGAATACGACACAACATCATCACCGACAACAGAAGCAATTTCACAGCAAAGGAAACAGAGCAGTTCTGCGATGAAAAGGGCATCACCCTCAGTTTCGCCTCTATGGCTCACCCACAAACCAATGGCCAAGTCGAGCGATCCAACGGACTGGTCTCGGCCGGAATAAAGAAACGGTTACTAGATCGACTGCACCCAGCAGCAGGACATTGGGTAGAGGAGCTACCCTCCGTGCTATGGAGCCTACGCACGATCCCAAATCGATCAACAAACTACACACCATTTTTCATGGTATACGGAGCTGAAGCAGTCCTTCCCGAAGACGTCAAGTTCAGTGCCTTACGATTCGTCGCTTACAGCGAGGAAACCTCTAACAGGGCACTCGCGGAAGACGTGGATGCACTCGACGAGATACGCGACATTGCACTCGCAAGATCCGCGGTATATCAACAGTCGCTACGCAACTACCACAGCCGCCGTATACGCCACAGAGCCTTCGTAGCAGGTGATTTGGTACTACGAGTCAAACAGAAGGAAGGACACAAGCTCGAGCCACCGTGGGAAGGACCCTTCATAATACACGAAGTTATCCCTGGTGGCGCTTATCGATTGAAGAACCCCGAGACCGGTGGCATCTACTCCAATCCATGGAATGTTGCGCACCTCCGCAAATTTTATCCTTAGATTATTCTACTCGACAAAATAAGGCTATACTAGCCATGCTGTAGCTCGAAGACAATATATGACTTGTCAGTAATATTAATAAATTACATGGTTTCTCAACCATAGTTTCTCACGCCATTGATCTTTACACCCCAAACACACGGGGGCTACGCCTAACATATCATTATTTACAAAGGCAAGACTACAAACAAGATCGGCACCTTTTAAAGTTTCAAGACAACTATACAAAGTAACAGGATACTTACATCCTATATTTACATACGGTGGCGAGCGTTTTCCTCGGCTAAAACCCGATCCACCTCTTCCGAGGTCAATCGAATAATTTCCTCTGCTGCAGGCCGAACAGCTCTATAATGAGGGGACATGTCGACTCGACCATCAGGGAGCATCGCTAAAGAGTTGAAATTCACCTCTGGATGCCACAACCGGACGAAGGAAAGCGCTACTACGGACCCGCAGATCATTTGGTTGCAGACGCACTCGCGAATTTCTCCTTCTCGCCCGAAAGTTCTGAGGAGATGGGTCAAATCTTCGGGACCCCTTTCCAGCGGATAGAAAGCAGAGTTCACAGCAATCAAAGTCTCGTGGCAGGAACTCACGAGCATCTTCGCCTGAATTACTCGATATTTCAAAGTAGCCAGCACAAAGCCTCGACCACGATCGGACCAAAAGTTACTTGCATGGGGTTTTGAACTGCCAGCTTCATGAAGAATATGGTTCTCCACCCAATGTTTTTCACACCGATCGTCAGGCTGAACAATTGCAAAGAAAGCTACGGAGTCAAAGAAACAAAGAAGACACAGAAAGCTAGGGGACTGAGATACTTACAAAGCAAATCCTTGGCAACGGCCGCCAATTCATCCATCACAAACTGCTCACGTTCAACCGCAAGTTTCTGTTTGGACTTGGCTACGTCAGCCACCCCGCGCAAAACTTTTAGTTTGCTTTCACCATCCACGGAGGCCAGCAAAGGTGCTAACAGCAGCAACGAGCGGATCCAATCGTACATCAGACCCACTCGAAGACTCCGCGGCAACACCAATTTCCTGGAAGAAAACACAAAGGTTAAAGAAAGAGTCAGAATATCCCCACTCGAGAAAGTAAAACCACCTATTTAAACAGGTGCTCGGGGGCTACTCCCATCGGGAGAACTTCACGACAATCAATTGCAGGGAATCACAAAGCTCGAATATCAAAAGAACATTCTGATTAAAGGAAAAAGTACGGGAATACATCCCAAAGGTTCATTACATCAGGAAGAACAAGTTAAAATAAATCCTATCCTATGGAATCGCGGAAGTGCTGCCACTCGCAGCAGGTTGCCCCTTGCAACTGGCGCTAGCTATCAAGGCGGCCAACTTCCGAGCCAGGGCTTCAGCTAGCTCGCCAAAAGGACGAAGCGCTACCTTTCTGCCCGTGGAAGGATTGATGGGGAGACTCGAGTAGGCTTCATCCAAGCCTTCAACTCCATGCGCCATCGCGAATTGAATGGCGGTCTTCGCTCCGCACTCTGACTGGGCAACTGAGTAGGCCTGAAGGATGTCGTCCTCCAGAAAAACCTTCAGAAGACCACCCAGAGTAGGCGGAACTGCCACGTTCACCAGAAGGCGCTCATGGAAGCTCCTCAGCACTTGGGTGGCATCGCCGAGGAGGGAACCGATCCCATCCGCATGCCTCCAGAGCTGGGCGAGGGAATCCGTCACCGCATCCACTCGAGTGACCCCAGGCAGCTCTAGCGCGACGCCAAGGATATCTACAAGAAGCACTATTAGTTTCAAAGGCGGTCCAAGCTAAACATGGAATAACAAAGGCAAGTAATACTTACTCGCAAAGTTCTGAGCTAAAGGACGGAGGAAGTCGACAAGATCGTTGTCCTGTTTAGAGCCGGTTTCCTCCAATTTCTTCAAGGCGTCCTCAGCACCCGTGAGCTTCCCCTCGTAGTCAGCCGACTGCTTGCGAAGGGACTCAAGTTCCTTTCGAGCAGACTCCAACTCAACCTCGAGGTTGTTCACCTGAGTGATAGCGTCGGCCTTCTCAGCCTTCAGAACTTCGGCTTGAGCTGCACAAACAATGAATCTCAGAGACGAAGGAATTCACACGACTGGAAAAGATAAAGAGAAAGCAGGTCAAGTTACCTCGGAGGAGTTGACCTTCTGAGTCGAGTCGGTCGTGATCTGCCCGAAGGGTTACGCACTCTGTCTCAGCCGAGATCACGCGGCGGCCAACAGCGACGAGGGAGTCAAGGAGAGCCTGCAAAACAAGGAAGAAAGAAAATAAAAAAAGATAGAAAAATTTGAGCCTATTCATGACTGCACACACTCGTGAATAGCCTCGGGGGCTACTCCCATCGGGAGCACTGCCGTGCACCCGATAAATTGAAGAGAAGGAAAAGGCTTAAATTCTTGAGCCTGTAGCCAATCGCACACGATTAACTACAGCCTCGGGGTCTACTCCCATCGGGAGCACTGTCGTGCACCCGATAAACTGAACGAAGTACAGAATGCAAAGGAAGATAACAAGGTTTGCCTGGCCTTGGGCAAGGCGGAGAGGATCAGCCGAGCTGCCCGAAACTTCTTTCGAGGTCGAACCCCTAACCGCAAAGCTAGGGAGTTGATAGTCCGTGGCCGCAGCTGTGGGGATCGGACTCGGTGAGTTATGGACGGTGCCTGCTGTTGGAGTCCCACCCGCAGCAGCAACTTATTTCCTTTTGTCGAGAGTAAGTGAAGAAGCAAACCGGCCAGGGCTGATGGATTGGAGGCTGTCATGAAGGAAAATGACAAGTGTCAGAAGAAACAAAAGAGAAACGTTCGACTAGAACAAAGAGGCAAAGACTTACTCGTCATCATCCTCATCGTCCAGCATATCCGCGTTCCAAGTGGTTTGGATTGTCGGATGCGGAGCGAGAGGAGCGCGCACACTCAGCGGGGTCGCGTGGAGAGGCTCCTTATCAGACGCTCTGTCAAGGGAGTTGTCCTTAGAAGTAGCCTCGTCCCCCCTCCGTTCGGTGACGTTTGCGGTGCCGGAGATCACTACCCGATTCTTCCACGTCATCCGAGGAGTCATGCTCAGAACTCGATTCGGCTTCAGCGACGCTGGTGTCAGCAGGGACGTCCAGGTTGCTCGCCCACAAGTCCGAGACTACTTCACCGGAAATTGGCTGGTAGGAGCTGACCACCACTAAACTCTACGAGAAGAAAAAGAAGAAGAAATTCAATCGACACACTTTGAAGCTAGAAAAAGAACTGAGACAAGAGAAAATTTAAACTTACTTCGGGTGGAGGAGGTTTCGAAGCCTCGAAAGCTGCGACAGAGCAGTCAGGGAAGGTCTCGCCCACCTTCAAGCTGGTGATAGCCGCGATTTTCTTCTCGAATTCTACATTCGAAAGTTCTTCGCGGCTGGGGTCTTCAACACCCTGGTACTCCCACATTGTGGAGGGCCTCTCCTGCAGGGGTTGGATCCTGCGCTTGAGGAACACGCTCGCCAGGTGCAAGCCGTTCAGCACAACTCCTGCGGTTTGGTCCCGAAGGGCAACCACCTTGGCGAGTAGCGGGGCGACCACTCGACCTTCTTCAGCTGAAAGCTTGTGCGCCCAGAACTTCTGCCTCTTCAGGACAGCGAACGGGTGGAACTCATGAAATCCACCCGCGCTGTTGTCGACGATGTAAAACCACTTCTTCCTCCATCCTTGCGCGGAGTCGACGAAGTGCATCGCGAAGTACCAATTGTCCGATTTGGTCTGGATTCCAAAGCCGCCGGTGCGCAGCGGCTCTCCAGACTCAGTCTCTACCCGCGATTTCTCGCGGAAGACACACACCTTGAAGAGGGCCTTCCAAAGGCCCCAATGAGGGCGGCTGCCCAAGAAGCACTCGCAAAAAACGATGAAGCACGAGATGTGCTGCACCGCATTTGGAGGCAGGTCGTGGAACTATATGCCATAGACATACAGCAATGCCACAAGAAAGGTATGGAGGGGGAAGGAGAGCCCGCGCGAAACGTGATCCGCGAAGATCACGCGTTCGTTCGCGCGAGGATTTGGTACCTCTTCCTTCCTTCCGAGCCGAACGCGCTTCTCGGTCTCCGGCGGCAGCAGCCCCTCCCTCTGCATCTCCTTGATGCTCTTGTTCGTCGTGTTGGGTGAGCGCCAGTCGCCTGAGCGCGGTGCAAGTGGCGCGGGAGCTTCCTCCGTCGCCCTCGAAGAAGAAGCAACAGCGCTGCGCTTCTTGCCTCCCGCCATGGATGCTGGTGCGAGTTTGCAGAGAGAGTTGGGCGCGAGGAAGACGAAGGCTGGAAGCAAATGACGGGATCTTTTCACCGTTTACCTAAGGGCCACATTTATACACAGGCCCTCCTAATCCTGGCGTTCCATCAAGCAACGTAGCTCCCATCGCGGCTGCCACGCGGGGAGGTGAAACGAAAGGGCGGCGGAAGTTGTTTCGTGCTACGATCCCAACAGTGGATCATGCGCAATTACTGCGCGCAGTTTCGCGTAAAAACCGGGAACGACGTCTCGTTTCCGGTCAAAAAGCTGACAAGGTGGGCCAGCGCCTCTGCTCTCGCTCCGTCACGTCCCATCGGGAGGATAAAGTGCGCCGTGACGTCATAGCGCACATCATCAAGCCCAGAATTCCTTCGGATAAAAGTCCCAAACACGAAAATACTTCGTATGGGCAAATCAAGACGCGAAAACTCATTCGCATAAAGCTCCAAACACGAAATAACTTCGTATAGACAAAACTGTGACGCGAAAATTCTCTCGCATAAAGCTCCCAAATACGAAATTTCTTTTTGAATGGGCATGATAAAATTTCCAAACACGAAAACTCTTTCGTATGGAAGGAAGATCACAAAGCACAAAGCACTTTGTGTGCAAAATCAAGGGAGAAGATTCACTCGAAATATCTCCAGACAAAAACCTGCTAGTGTGTAGCTCCTACCACTCGATCATACGATGTACACACATAAATCTCCCGGGTCGTTCGGCCGACTAGGCACACCTGGATGCCGTATTTCTTTCGAATACGAAGGTAAGACCCCAAAGATCTCTCTTGAGGGGCTGGAATCGCACTCAAGCTGCGTCCTCCGGTAAATTCCGTGTCAACAACACGAAGAAAAATCCTAGCGGACGCGCCGGGTACCCCTTTAGGTTAAGTTCGACTCGGTAAGACCTCAACGGCCTAGTTGCAACGATCACCTCGCCGGATTCGAGTCGGAGGTCTCGAATTTGTGTAGGCCAGAACTGTTTTTGCCCTAGATGCAATTAATTGGCCCTGAGCTTTCGGGAGAGCCAAGCAACTGAGCCGCATCCTTCTGCAAAAAACAGCCAACAAGGCACATTTACCACTCGATGCTCGAGTGCAGAGGCGCATCGCGCATAGGGTATACACCCTCAAAACCTGGCGATTGAATAAACCAATCGAAAAAATCAAGAACGAACTCTGAGTGCTCACCCGACTCATTCTCGATCGACTAAGCACTCGGGGGCTACTGACGAAGGGATGGATCCTAGGCCTGTCGGGTATGCCTACCCGGTCTCAGGCCCACGGCCCAGGCTCTAAAGGAGGCATCGCGTACAGTTCTAGAAGGCCCAATTGAAGCCGACCCGCAATGGCTTGCGGATTAAGATAGGAAACTTGTAACCGACATAGGGTTAGAGTTCGAGTCCTACCCGGGTATGGTTTGAGACCTGACCACCTATATAAGGCCAGGAGAACCACCGGGAGAGGACCAAGCAATACCGCACCATCAAGCCTTGAGCTCGAGATCGTACTATCGACTTGAGCAATCCCCCATTGTAACCGATCTATTCGTGAATACAGATCGACAGAGGAAGGAGTAAGGGTTTTACCTCTACGAGGGCCCCGAACCTGGGTAAATCGTGTCCCCTGTCTAGCCGACGATTGTCACCAGCGCCTACACGTTCTCCTAATCGAAACCCTATGTGATCACCCGAGGGACTTGTTGAGATGCAGATTCGACAGGGTACCCCCTAACCCCCTCCTCTATATAAACAATGCATCTCAAGAGAAATGAAAAAAAAAACATGAAGATAAATCCTCTTATAAACTAATCAGAACTTCAGTAGTTCGTTTTCCGAAGTTCAGATTGAACTGATTTCATACTAAAAAAATACTTATTCTTTCAACAACCAATAGGCCTGTCGCCGCCGACGGGCAGCAACTGCCATCTGGATGATGAGTTGCATGGATGATACGTTGCGCACACAATAAAATCGCCCCCGCATTTGCGTGTAAACCATAGAAAACAACAGCGATTTGAAACACATATCCGAGCGATTACCTGCGGCGGATCTGCCTCCCATGCGAAATCGCCGTTCGATGAACACACAAATAAAAACACCATAAAAAGACTCCCCCCCGTCAATTTTCCACATCTGCCTCCGCCTGGGGACAACAACAAATCATGAGCACAGCGGCGTCCTCTCTGTACAAAATGCCGAGATTCGTGATTCATCGAGATCCTCGCACGGCAGAGGGCATCTCAACCACCCGACATGGCCATCGGTACCGTGTCCGGAATGGCGCCCCACACCCCACCCCACCCCTCGCCCCCCTCCCGCCGCCGATCTCCATCTTCTCCGCACATCGAAGCGACTACGCCTTACTCGATGATGTAGACTATGCGACAAAACGGAAACAGTTAAAATCCGTTGCGTATCGCAATTATTAACATCGAAAAGGACGATGTTACTCTCCCGTCTTGGGAAATTTACTTGTTTCATAAAGAGAAGTTCACTTGGGGTTCTAGAATAGCTATTCTAGAAATAATCTGTTAATTTACCTCTCTCTCTCTCTATATATATATATATATAGTTATTCTACACCATATTCAGCACCCTGAGTGTAGAAAACTTATTTTGCACCCACAATTTTTTTTATGTTACCAGTTCAAAAAATTATGTTACGAATGCAATTATTTACGTTCATGTTTGATACATAAGAGAATACTCGCAATAAAAATGAAAAAATATGAGTTGTAGCAACATAAAAGTCATAAAAACAACATAAAGACGTGTATTTTTTATTTTGTTTGCAACATCACGTAAATAAAAGGTTTATGTCATGTATATACTTTATTACCATCCACTCGACATAAGGAATACAGAAAAATTTACGTGACGTAGAAATCATGCACGGTTCAAAAGATATAGTGTGGGTGTAGAATAACTATTCTGCACCCTGGGTGCCAAATAGCGCTACCCAGACACCCTATTCAGCACACTGAGTGCAGAATATATATATATATATATATATAGATTGAGAACTGAAGATGAATCGTACCTGTACATATCATAAGAAACAATACAATGATGGGCCGACTCTTTTGATCCATGATCATCTAAAGCAATAGGCTGCATGTGGCCATGTAGTTGGGCTGGAATAATAGGACGTATTCTAGACTGAGTGGTCCAATCATATCAATGTGAAACGCACAACATGATGCACGGAAAAGAAAAATCATCCCTTTTATCTTTGCTAACGTCGCATATTTGGTGAAGTGGGAGGGTTGCATGTTGAGAGAATTATAATTAGTGGGTTGCCTCTGTTTAGTTATACTAGAAGATACCCCGCGCGTTGCTGCGGGGATCGCTTTAATAATCACAGCATATTATAATAAAAAATTATAAGAGATGTGATACATTATGTTTTCTAAGTGAATATATAAAATTAAATTGATCATAGTATACATATTTTACATTATTAATATAAATAATTGGATGGTTTAAGAAATGAATGATGTGTAGTTTGCATGTAGTGATTAATAACTATTAGTGAAAATGGCATGGACAATTAATTGGCTAAGAGAATATATGATATGGATAGCTTGCATATTGAGATAGAAAAATCATTAATGCATGTTAGTGGGCTTTTACTTTATAAGAAGTATTGATAGGATGCGTAGCTTGACGAGGGAGGTGAGCTAGTTAGCTTTGGTGGTTAATTTAGATCGACGTGGGCTACGTTCTCGCGTGCACCTAACCAGCTACGCATACTAGTTTTTAATTAAAATCTTTTAAATTCAAAATATATTTTCTGGTTATCGGGGCTCTAAGATAAAATCATCCCGTTAAAATATTTTTCTATGGAGGGTCTATGAGATATGTCCTACACACTAGTTAAATTTGGTCGTTGGCTCGTCGTCTCGAGATTCCAACCGGGATGCCTGTGAGGGGGTGTTTAGTGAGCAGTCGGCGTATACTCCTGTGCCAAGGATAAATAAGCATGCTTGTGCTCTTCGGGGATTGACTAAACTACTAAACAAAAAGGCTCGTCCCATCCTTTGCTATAGCAAAAGATATTGCGTTCCTCGACCTATAATTTCGAACTCGACCTCAATAATCTAGATTGTATGGGCGGAAGAGCTCCAACTTTCGTAATAGATCTTTACTAGATCCGATCTCCTTGGGAGTCAAAGTCGGCAAGAGTATGTTCGGCCCGACAGATGAAATACCACGCTTCCGCCCTTCCGCATATAAAATACCACGCTTCCGTCTTCCGAATTCGAAAGAAAGTAGAGTTCTCAGTAAATAGAACATGCATATAAGGGTGCTTTGCTTTTATGAAAAAAGTTCTACTATTGAACTAAATTTTCTACGTGACTCATGGGCGCTAAGTTTTCAAAGTATTTGATCGTGCGTAGTCCAGCTCTATAAACTAAAGGTCATGTTCTAAGAGGTAACTAATATATACAACCTCCGTTTTTTTTACTCCGCGTATTAGATTTTTTCAAAGTCAAACTTGCTAAATTTTGACCAATTTTATAGGAAAAGTTATTAACATTCAAGATACCAAATAAATATCATTGAATTCACCATCTAATATAATTTCATTTTATATCAACTTGGTACTATAAATGTTGATATTTTATTCTATAAACTTGGTCAAACTTTGCAATGTTTGGCTTAAGACAATTCTAATACGCGAAGTACAAATAAAAGGAGGGAGTATGTGCGGCATAGAAAAATTAAATGTACTAGTCACCAAAGATTAACCATCGATTCAAAATATAATCAGTCGATGCTACGCGTACACTAGCCCTTATATGCCACTAATAAAAACGCAGTCTATAAAGCTATAGTGAGAAAAATGCTCATTCGGTGAGAAAACATGCAGCGATTGTAGCTAATTAATCATGGGACCAATCCCTTAACTAGCAAAAGGATAAAAAAGAAACTACTTGTATGCCATACGAGATTAACTACCGAAGCTAAGCCTAGGCATGCATTCGTTTTCTAAGGGCATGTATAATTATAGAGAAGGCACGTCTTCTTTTAGCTATCTAAGTTATTTAGAGAAGGCAAAACATATAATTTATACAATGCATTATCTCTTATTGTCATTCCTAACAACTAATTAGAATTAATTGTTTTTTGTAGGAAATTGTGTGCCTAAGAGAAGACATAGTGTACAATGGATAAAATAGACTTCTCTCAGTTTCTAAGAAATAATCCCTTAACTAAGAGAAGACAATCTTTTTTCTCTCAATTATCTTCTCTCTAACTAAGCAAAAATCTGACGTGACAACGCTAAGGGAAGGTTGACATCACCTCATTGTACATGCCTAAAAAAAGAACAAAGCATGTATGCATTCGTACTTAATGGCCATGTGTAACATCCCTAGGTTTTTGGAGAAACTCAAAAATCACAAAAATTTAAAACTTTTGTTTTCTACCAATGCAAGTCCACCAAAAACAAATAAAATTCAAACACAAAATAAATATAAAGTATAATTCCAATATTATTGGAATTGGATAATCCAATATACCTCTATTTTATGAACCCTGAGAACGGTTTTGAAAATAAATACCTATGACAACTATGTCAATTATTTAAAAGCAAGAATCATTTCATAAACTTTGTTTTCAAATTGTTTTATAGCAAGATTATTGTGTAAGAGAATAATATTATTATGTTTTAAGATTCAATATTGTATCATAGAGTATTTTCCAAAAAATGCTTAAGTCAAAAATGATTTAATAAGCCCCATTTTTAAATAACCTTAAAGTTCCCTTTTGATTTTAAATCCTATTTTTCAAATATATTATTTCTACAAAACTATAGGTTTTTATTTGAGGTTATTTAGACTCATATTTTAAAAGATATTGATTATTAAAGAAACGGGAAAACAAAAGAGAGAGAAAAAAGCAGCCAACCCAGCTCACTCTCTCCTCTCTTCCGGGCCCAGCCCATCTCCCCTCACTCTCTTTCCCACCAAGCGCGTAGCCGCCAAAAGGCCAGGCCTAGGCCCAGTAGAAAGCCACAGCAGCCCTCCCCGCTGACCTCACATCGACGAACGAGTGACGTCAATCTCGACATCCGCGACCGGGATTCCAACCTGCGCCCGAGCAGCACGCCACCGTGCTCGACACGGCCTCTCCACCGCCACCTCGAGCCCTACCCCTGATACTTCATAAATGTATCCTTAATTTCTGATGTTCCATGTTGTTTCCTACATGTTTGCTTTACACTCTATGTCATTTTTATCGATTTTCTAGTCTAACCTATTGACAAGATGCCACAGATCCAGTTCCCTGTCTTCTGTTGTTTTTAGTTTCAGAAAAGTTGTTCTGAAATATTCTCGGAATTGGAAAATTCAAATCCCGGAAGTCTTAGAATTCCCGAAGGTTCCACGGAGTCCCGAAGAGGCCCGAAGGGGAGGCACAGGGGTGCCCACACCATAGGGCGGCGCGCCCCCTGGCCGCGTCTGGGGGTGGTGTGGGCCCCTCGGGCGTCCACCGCCATCGCCCTTTCTCCTATATAATCCCCCCGATACGTGAACCCTAAAGATATGTCACTTTTTTCCGAGAAACACCCGAGGCCGCCGTCATCGTCATCCCAAGATCGGGAGGGTTCTGGAGCTCTCCCCGGCACCCTGCCGGGTGGGGAATTCATCACCGGAGGGGTCTACACCACCATGCTCTCCTCCGAAGTGATGCGTGAGTAGTTCATCCCTGGACTACGGGTCCATAGCAGTAGCTAGATGGTTGTCTTATCCACATTGTACCTCATGTTTAGATCTCGTGAGCTGCCCTACATGATCGAGATCATATTTATGTAATGCTACATGTTGTATTTGCTGGGATCTGATGAATGTTGAATTCTATGTCTTCTGATTATTAATCTATCATGTATATGTTATTTATGATCTTGCATGCTCTCCGTTATTAGTAGATGCTCTAGCAAGTAGATGCTAGTAACTCCAAGAGGGATTATTTATGCTCGATAGTGCCTCCTTTGAATCTGTGCTCGAGTGACAGAAACGTGACAAATGGAGTATGTGTTGTTGCCATTAGGGAGAAAACAATGGTGTTTACTTAGTTTACATTGTTTATGTTACACATTTTGCTTACTGCGATAATATGTTGCTTGCAACTTAATACCCAACGTTTGTTCGGATGATATCCGGAGGGTGGATTATTAGTCATAGATGCAGTTGGATGACGGTCTATGTATTTTGTTGTAATGCCCGCATGAATCACATAGTAATCTTTATGTCTTGCATATGCACTATGGTGCAGCCTTCATTTCTGTCAATTGCCCAGCTGTAATTTGTTAACCACACATGTTATTTATCTTTCACGGAGAGACACCTCTAGTGAACTGTGGACCCCGGTCCATCTTCCCATTCTGATAATACACACACTACTTCCACTGCTTTCATATTGCTGCTACTGCTTTCACACTGCTTTCATATTGCTGCTACTGCTTTCACACTGTGTTCTCCTACTGTTTTCCACACCATACATTTAACCTCTTTGTTATCACCAAAACCGGTGAGATTGACAACCTCACTGTTTCGTTGGGGCAAATTGAATTATTTGTATTGTGTAGATTCCAGGTTGCTGCTGAACCTGTATTGCAAGGGGAGTCTCTCACTTCCAATCTCTTTACTTTGTTTTATTTTTGCTTAGTTTATTTTATTTTGTCTTGTTTGCTTCTCTTTATCAAAAACACAAAATAAAATAGTTCGTATTCTAGCTGTAGTTTTATTCCTTTTTTTACTCTTGTTAAAATGACTACTCCTAAGAACACTAAGTTGTGTGACTTTACTAGCACCAAGAACAATGATTTCATTAGCACACCTATTGCTCCACCTTCTCCTACTGTTGACTTTTATGAGATAAAGTCTGCCATGTTAAATCTTGTTATGAGAGAGCAATTTTCTGGTGTTAGTACTGATGCTGATGCTGCCCATCTTAATAATTTTGTTGAACTATGTGAGATGCAAAAATATAAAGATGTAGATGGAGATATTAAACTGAAATTGGTCCCTTTCTCTTCGAGAGGAAGAGCTAAAGAATGGTTGCTATCTTTGCCTAGAAATAGTATTGATTCTTAGACTAAGTGCAAAGATGCTTTCATTGGAAATATTATCCTCCTGCTAAGATTATATCTTTAAGAAGTAGTATTATGAATTTTAAGCAACTTGATAATGAGCATGTTGGTAAAGCTTGGGAAAGAATGAAATCTTTAGTGAAGAAATGTCCCACTCATGGACTGACTACTTGGATGATCATCCAAATCTTTTATGCAGGTCTGAATTTTTCTTCAAGAAACCTTCTGGATTCAGCTGCTGGAGGATCCTTTATGTCCATGACCTTGGGGGCAGCAACAAAGCTTCTTGATGATATGATGGTAAATTATTCTGAATGGCACACTGAGAGAGCTACAACTCGTAAGAAGGTAAATTATGTTGAAGAAACCTCCTCTTTGAGTGATAGACTTGATGCTATTATGTATATGCTTGTGAATGGCCATACTCCTATTGATCCAAATAATGTTCCCTTAGCCTCTTTGGTTGCTCAAGAAGAGCATGTTGATGTGAACTTCATTAAAAATAATAATTTCAACACCAATGCTTATAGGAATAAGTTTGGTAGCAACAATTATAGGACATATCCTTCCAATAATTGTAATTCTTATGGTAATTCCTACAACAACAATAAAAGTGTACCCTCTTATCTTGATAACATGCTTAAGAATTTTATTAGTACACAAACTGCTTTCAGTAAATCTGTTGAGGAAAATTTTGGCAAATTGATGTTCTTGCTTCTAAAGTTGATAGCCTTGCTCTTGATGTTGATTTTCTGAAACTAAAGGTTATGCCTCATGATGTTAAAGAAAGAAAAACTCTAAATGCTATCCAAATTCAAATTGATGTTAATGTTAGGATGTTACCTGAATTGCATGCTAGATGGGAAAGAGAAGATGAAATAGCTAGAAACAATAATATAGCTATTGTTTGCACCATTAACACCACTAGTAAAACTGAAGTTTCTCATGCTAGTAAACCTTCTACTATCAATGGTAAAGTAATTGGTGTTGGAAATACTCCCACTTCTGCTATTAAAAATGCAAAACTGCTAAAAATGTTCCTGATAAAAGTGCTGAAATTTTAAAAAACATGGAGACAATGGTCCCATTACCTTTGATAAAAATGATCTTGACTTTGATGATTGCAACATAACTGAAGTGATTAAGTTCTACAAAAGCTTTCTAATTGTCCTAATGATAGTACTATGAATATGGCTTTCACAAAACATATTACAAATGCTCTCATGCAAATTAGAGATGATGAATTAAGATGTGAAGCCTCTATCCCTAGGAAGCTAGATGATGGATGGGAACCTATCATTAAAATGAAAGTGAAGGATTTTTTTTGCAATTCTCTATGTGATCTTGGTGCTAGTATCTCTGTTATGCCTAAGAAACTTTATGATATTCTTGATTTACCACCATTGGATGTTCGTCTTATTGATAATGTTAGAAAGAAACCATTGGGGAGAGTTGATGATGTTCTTATCATTTTTAATAATAATAATGTTGTCCCCGTTTATTTTTTTGTCTTGAATATTGAATGCAATTCCTCTTGTCCAATTCTTTTGGGAAGACCTTTTCTTAGAACTGTTGGTGTTGTTATTGGTATGAAAGAGGGGAATATTAAATTTCATTTCCTACTCAAGAAAGGTATGGAACACTTTCCTAGAAAGAGAAGGAAGTTTTCTTTTTATTCTATTATTCGAACAAATTACAATTTGGATGCTTCTTCACTTGAAAAAACTTGATTCCACTTTTCTAGGCCTAGCTAAAAGGCGTTAAAGAAAAGCACTTCTTGGGAGATAACCCATAGTTTTATTTTTCTTTGTTTTTCTCTGTCTTATTTGATTCAAGGGGTTGTATTCTTATTTAGAAACTCCTTTGTATCTTTATTTTCATGTTTTAGTTGTTCCAAGTAAAGTTTCTGACAAGAGTTGGAGTTGGTTTTGGATTTCTGCGCAGGAAACCGGTTTCTGTTGTACACCATAAACAATCGTATAATTCACAAGAAAATCAGAATGACCTGAAATTTTTTGTGCTTATTTCTCAGATAATTCTGCAACTTTTTTGTTCTTTAAGTTTTTCGATCTGAGCAAAATAAGTGCCCCGAAAAAATTCGTCTTTACAGACTTTTCTGTTTTTTTTTTGCCGATTCTGTCATTTTTCTTGCATTTGCTTCTTTTATGATGTCAAGTGGATTTCTTTGCTTCAAAAATATCAGTGGCTGTAGCTAATGTTTAAAAGTATCAATAGCACTTGTGCCCATACAGAACCCATGGATTTTTTTTATTGTTGCACTAATCCTCTAATGCGAATTACTCTTTGAGTGTCGTGTGAAGGAAATTTTCAAGGGTCAAGAGAAGAGGGTGATATATGTGATCAAGAAGAGTGCAAGGTCAATGCTTGGGGATGCCCCCGTGGTTCATCCAAGCAAATTTTAATAAGACTCAAGCATCTAAGCTTGGGGCATCCCCTTCTTCATCAACAATCTATCAGGTCGCTTCTAGTGAAACTATATTTTTATTCGGTCACATAATATGAAGTTTACTTGGAGCGTCTGTTTGTTTTTATCGTGTTTTCTTTTGTTTTCCTTGATGCAATAATATATTTGTACCCTAGAATTCCTTGTTTGGGAGAGATACATGCTCCGCTTTTTCGTTTGAATACTTGCTATGCTCGTATTCTTAGTTTTTCTTCTAGCTGCTGTAAAATTCCAGTTTAGCTCTTGCTTTCATTGCATCTCTTATTCAGAGTTGTTAGTTTTAGTAGTATTGTGTGAGTAATCTCATGTTTAGGGCTGCAAGAAAAACTCGAGACTCGTGAGCAGATCGAGATCGACTCGCTTTTTAACTCGACTCGAGATCGACTCGAAAAGAAATGAGCTGAGTATGAGCGCCCTCTATAGCTCGATAGGAAAACGAGCTAATCTTGAGCGACCACTAGCCCGCTCGATAGCTCGGGATAATATAATTATTTTTAATGGTTCTGATATATTAAAATAAAATAGGATAATTTGCTACCTTATATGTTGTAAACGGGATTGTTCTTTCCTTCTTAGCACTACCAAATATGAAGGTTAATTAAAGGGAGCAAATTTTGGCATTAACTGTACTTGGTTTGTTCCTATGAATAGGATAACATACGACTCCTCGTCTTGAAATATAGACTATATGAACTATTTGCTTTGGAATGTAGAAACTTCAATTGTCTTGCTAAGCTCGAAACTTGCTCGAGATCGACTCGAGATCGTTACAAGCCAAGCATGAGCCAATATTACAGCTCGACCAGTAAATCGACTTACTCTGAGCTCGCTCGAAATTTAGAATGAGCTGAGCTGAGCTGATTATAACTCGCTCGAACTCGACTCGTTTGCAGCCCTACTCATGTTTGCTTGCTGTATCATTTAGAGAGTTTTTGTGAAAACATAATTTGTATGGTTCTTGTTGGGAAAAGAAACTGCTGCTTGAAGTACAATTTATAACGGTGCAAGTAGAAGCTTGTATAGACTGTGGCTAGACTTTTTCATATCATGCTAGATGTTATTTTAATTCTAAATCCTAGTGGTTATTTAGTAGCATGATTAGTCTCAAATATCTGAGAGTGTTTAATGTGCCATTGAAAGAATCATGAGTTGTTCTTGTCACTTTGAAGCATAAATTTGTGGTGTTCTCCTTTGAATTTTTTATTTGGTTGACTTGGCGCATGCTCACACCATGTTTATGACTACGAACCAGTAACTTATATCCTCTATGATCATTTAGTTTTTGAACTTGTGGTACCACGTATGCTTTGATTAATGATGTTCATGTCGCTATGCATGATTATGGCTCTTATGCTCTCTTGATTTGTCGCTCCCAGTCTTTTGCTAGCCTCCACCTGTAATGAGTATAAGCTCTACTCGTGCATCCAACTCCCAAAAACCAATGTTTTCCCAATGTGTCCACCATACCTACCTACATGTGGTATTTAACCGCCACTCCAAAGTAAATTGCTCATGTGTTACCTTTAAAACTTTCAAAATTACTCCTGTTGTGTGCTCCCGTTTTAGCTCATGAGGACGTAAATAGAGAATCTTTATCTCACTTGTTGATTGGACTTTCACACCCTCGACTAGTGGCTTCATCGTATTATCCAATTGATAGAAGAGTTGGCGGCGGGGTGCCCAGCCCCAAATTAATAACAACAAATTCTCTTCACTGTTTTCCCCCTGATTTATCAGTCAAAGCATAATTGTATAAACAAAAGAGAAAGAGGGATGACCTTCTACCCAGATGCATCCTTCTATGGGATCCGCTCTTGTGAAGTCTAGTTGGCTTGTGACCTACTGTATTTTCTATTTACCATTCATTGACATAACCATACACCTCTCTACAAAATGTTTTCAACACCTCTATTTAATAAAATAAAAAGCTCTAGCCCATGAGTTGATCCCTGATGTGGACTGACGTTGGTAAACCCCAAGTGGAAGGTTGTGAAGAGTGCAGCGACAAATTTTCCCTCGGAAAAGAAACCAAGGTTGAATCGACCAGTAGGAGGAGAAGAAATCTCTGATGGTTGATGAAGTTGAGGTGGCAGGGCGCACTACCGGTTCATCAGCAACATGGAACCTACACAACACAATCAAATCACTTTGCCCCAACGTAGCATTGAGGTTGTCCATCTCACCAGTTTTGCTAAACACAAAGAGGTTAAACGTATGGTGTGGAAAACATTAAGAAAATGGTATGAAAGCAGTAGCAGCAGTATGAAAGCAGTATGAAAGTAGTAGGTGTTTTATAAGTATGAGGAAAATGGACTGGGGTCCATAGTTCACTAGTGGTGTCTCTCCGTGAAAGATGAATAACATGTGTGGTGAATAAATTACAGCTGGGGAATTGACAGAAATGAAGGTTGCACCGTAATGCATATGCAAGAAATAAAGATTACTATGTGATTCATGCGGGCATTACAACAAAATACATAGACCGTCATCCAACTGCATCTATGACTAATAATACACCCTCCGAATATCATTCGAACAAACGTTGGGTATTAAGTTGCTAGCAATAGATTATCACAGTAAGCAAAGTGTGTAATGTAAACAATATAAAGTAGGTAAACACCATTGTTTTATCCCAAATGGCAACATCACAACCACCATCCGTCACGTTTCTGTCACTCGAGCATAGATGCAAAGGAGGCATGAATCCACTATCGAGCATAAATACTCCCTCTTGGAGTTACTAGCATCTACTTCGCTAGAGAATCTACTAATAACGAAGAGCATGCAAGATCATAAATAACATATGCATGAAGATAGCATGATAGATTGATAATCATAAGACATAGCATTCAACATTCATTAGATCCTAGAAAACACAACATGTAGCATTACATAAAAATGATCTCGATCATGTGAGGCAGCTCACGAGATCTAAACATGAGGTACAAAGTGGAGAGAACAACCATCTTGCTACTGCAATGGACCTGTAGTCCAGGGAAGAAGTACTCACGCATCACTTCGGAGGAAGGCATGGTGGTGTAGACCCGTCCGGTGATGAATTCCCCTCCCGGCAGGGTGCCGGGGAGAGCTCCAGAACCCTCCCTATCTCGGGATGACGATGACGGCCGCCTCGGGTGTTTTTCGGGACGAAGTGGTATATTTTTAGGGTTTACGCCTCAGGGGGTATAAATAGGCGAAAGGGAAAAGGCAGTGGAGGCCTGGGGGGCCCACACCACCCCATGACGCGGCCAGGGGGCGCGCCGCCCTATGGTGTGGGCCCCCTGTGGCCCCCCTCCAGGTGTCTTCGGGACTCCGTGGAACCTTTGGGAATTCTAGGACCTCCGTACTTCGAATTTTCCAATTCCGAGAATATTTCCAGAACAACTTTTCTGAAACTAAAAACAGCAGAAAATAGGGAACTCACTCTGTGGCATCTTCTCAATGGGTTAGTCCGTAAAATCGATAAAAATGACATAAAGTGTATATAAAACATGTGGGAAACAACACGGAACATCATAAATTAAGGATATGTTTAGGACGTATCATCATCCCCAAGCTTAGTTCCTACTCGTCCTCGAGTAGGTAAACGATAAAAATACAAAATTTCTGAGGTGACATGCTACCAACATAAACTTGATCATCAATAATGTAAAAGCATAAGTAAGCTAAGTTCATAGAACTTAAACCCAAACATGATAAATAGAATTTTAATAATAAAGCATAGCAATCACCTTGTGAAAGTGCATTTCGTTTTCCCAGTGTTTTGTGTGTTAGTTAACAATACTAAGTACATTATTTATCGAGGTGTTTAGCGTGCAGGTGTTATACCTAACATCGGCATCGATCATCGAAAAGTCGGTGAAGTTTGGCCTGAGAGTTTTGGGACAGGACTCAACCGGATTATTCGGACCGGATTATTCATCCTGGACCGGATATTCCGGTTGCTATTGAAGCTGCGCAAAACTGCTAAGGACTGGAAGCTTGGAGCTACTGGAGTCAACCGGATTATTTGGTCCGGATTATTCATCCTGGACCGGATATTCCGGTTGCTGCGAAAAATGGCTAAGGACTGGAAGCTTGGAGCTACTGGAGTCAACCGGATTATTTGGTCCGGATTATTCATCCTGGACCGGATATTCCGGTTGCTGCGAAAAATGGCTAAGGACTGGAAGCTTGAAGCTACTGGAGTCAACCGGATTATTTGTACCGGATTATTCCGGAACAACCGGATAATCCGGTACAGCTCTGCAGATCTGCGAGGAGCAAGCTGACCGGATATTCCGGTCCAAACTTGGACCGGATATTCCGATACCCTTTTTCCTGCACAACGACTAGTTGTGAGGAGGGGCTATAAATACCCCTCCTCTTCTTCCCCAAGATCTAGTTCTTCCCCTTAGCATTTATGAGCATTTAAGAACTCACCAAATCTCTCATAACTCCCAATCCCTCCACCCAATATTGAAGATCTTTGGAGGATTGAAGGAGAAGGCCCCGATCTACATCTTCACCGAGCTGTTCTTCATTTCCCCCTCTCTAGCTCGAGGGATCTTGCCTAGGGTTTTCTCTTGTGGAGAACCTAGGCATCTTGTTTCTTGTTGGTGATTCAAGAAGAGTTGGGAGCCCCCAATTAAGTTGTGGGTGTGTGCCCCAAGTTGTTTGTAAAGGATTCGATCCCCGCCTCAAAGGGGTTCTATAGTGGAAGGTGAACTAGGCCTTTGTGGCGAAGTTCATCGGAGAATAGGGTGAAGCCTTAGTGGCGTTGAGTAGGCCTTTGTGGCGAGCTCACACCCCTCCAACGAGACGTACTCCCCTAAAAAGGAGGAACTCGGAAATACATCGTGTCTCCGTGTGCTTCCATCGGTTACCTCGTTACTCCCTCTCTTTACTTACTTGTACTTGTTGCATTAATTGCTTGTCTTGTCATATAGGTAAATTCATCACTAGTTGCACTATCTAGAGAATTTACCTTCTTGTCAAGCCTAAACTTTGAGAAAAATTAAAATTGGTCGTAGCACCTATTCACCCCCCCTCTAGGTGCCCATACTTTGCTTTCAATTGGTATCAGAGCCTCGGCTCTTCTATCGGGCTTAACCGCCTAAGAGTTTAAGTATGGGAGATGAGATGGATGACGCTCCGTCCGATGGAAATGTGTCCATGAATGATCTCAATGCTTTGAGAGAATCATTGACCTCATCCATAGACACTAAATTTGAGGAGTTGCGTCAACTCATGACAACACTCCTCAAAGCCAAAGAACCGGAGGTAGTCGACTCATCCCTTCCAGAAACGGAGGGTGCCAAGAAAGGGGTTGATGGTGAACCACTTAAAACTGCTTCCGCCAAACAATCCGCTAAGAAGGGTGCGAGTGGAAAGGAAGGATATCATGCCGTTGAAGGCCAATATTCTCCCGATCCTCCCATCCCTTTTCCTCATATAATTCCTAGAGGAGATCCACCTAAAATTGATGCATATTCTTTTCGTGAATGGCAATACTACATGGAGACTCACTTGAACTCTTCTTGTATAGATCTTTGGAGAATCACTCGTGATGGATACAAGCCATATGATCCCAAGAATCTCACAAGAAGAGAGGTTGTAGACTGCCAACTCAATTACACCGCTTTATCCATCCTTCATCAAGCCGTGGGCCCCAATCACATGCCGCATCTTCAACACTTCTCCACCGCCAAAGAAACATGGGATGCTCTTGTCATCATGTTTGTTGGGAATGAGAGCATGCAAAGAAATCGCTATGACACCTTGACCAATGAGGCCGAAGGATTTTTCATGCGTGATGGAGAAGATCACGTTGACATGTATCGAAGACTCAAATCTCTTGCCACCGCTTTCTCTAATGCGGGTGCAACACATATTGATGATGCTTGGATCAAGAGGAAGTACATAATTGCCGTGATGCCTTTTGAGGGCACGGATATGAAGAGCATTCAAGGGAGACATGATTTCTCCACCATGACCTCAACCCAAGTTATGCAAGAATTGTGCTCCTACAAAGTGCAAACCAAGAATGCTCTTGACAACCGTGCTAGGGCCATTGGAATGCATCAAGGAGCTTCCGTTGCTTTGAAGGCCAAGGTGTTGTCAAGAGAAGTTGAGAATGATGAAGATGGTGAAGAAGCATTGCCCCCATTGAAGGAACAAGAATATGATCCCGTTCTAAAGGATCTAATTGCTCTCACCGTGCAAAAGTTTTGGAACAATCCCCCTAAAGGCAAGAAATTTGTTGAGGAGAAGACCAAGTCTCGTTATGGTAATGATGGGGCTCAAAAAGTGAGATCTTGCTTCAATTGCCAAGACAAGTACCATTTCATTGCGGAGTGCCCCTACGAGAATAGAGAGAACCATAGCGGCAAGCTCATCCGCAAGGACAAGTCCAAGGTTGAATACAAGAAACCTCATTTCAAGAAGAAACCTTTCAACAAGAAAACCCCCACCAATTTTGTGCTCTTGACTCAAGAGGAGTATGATTCCGGGAGTGATGAAGAAGAAGAAACAACAAGTGAAGTGGCCGCTCTAGCTATTTCTTCCACTCCATCTTCGTCATCTCTCTTTGAATCCCCCAATGAAAATCTTCCTCAACGCAATGCCAAGTGCTTCATGGCTAAGGCCACGGGGGTATCATATTCTCCTAACTCTAAGACCCCTAGTGAACTAGAACATATTGCTAGTCTTAGAGAAGAAGAGGAAAGGGCCTCCTTGGACCGTTTTATGTCTAACATGCAAGGGGAGACCAAGAAGTACTTTGAGCATCTCATGAGGCAATTGGGAGAGGCCCAAGAGGCCCTTGAGAAGAAAGGTGAGGTTGAGAGAAGGGATGCAGATGAAATTGCATCCCTCTCAATGACTCTTGAAGAAGAGCATGATGGTAGAGTTTCTCTAGAGGATGAACTTGAAACTATTGAAACTACCCATAATGAACTTGTCTCTAAAATCATTAAGGAACGTGATCTTGCTATTGCTAAATATAAAAAGGCTAAAAAGGATAAAGTCGAGTTTGGGGTTGGTCATGGTAAACTAACCGAGGAGTTTGAAAAGCTAACCAATGCTCACAAAGCTTTGGAAAGCCAACACTCATCCCTCAAAGAGTTGCATGAACAACTCCAAACTCAACTTACTCAATCTAACCATCCTAGCATTTCTACTTCTTCTTGTGATCATGCAAATATTATTGAGGAAAATGCTAGGTTGAAGGATTAGCTAGCAAGGCTCAAGGGCAAAAGCACTCTAGTCGAAAAGGTGGTGCTCGCCACCCCACAAGTGGTTGCCCCAAGCTCAAATGCGGTCATTACTAGACCACAATTGAGTGCTCCGAGGCAACAAGTGGGAAAGCAAGGTCTTGGCTATGTAGCCAAGAAAAGGAACAAGAAGAAGAAGAACAAGAAGAAGAACAAACATGGTGCTTCGGGTGGTATTGTCATTAGGGACAACACTACTCGTAGCACACCCGCACAAGCAAGCAATGGTGCCTCAAGTAGTAGTGTCATGAGGGACAACACTACTCGTAGCACCTCCGCGGGAACTAACAACCCACACCATTTTTTATATGTTGATTATTATGGTGTTGTGCAAGCTAAATATGTTGGTCCAATTGAGGGGTTCATTGACTACACTATATGGGTTCCAAAGACCCTTGTTACTAACATAAAGGGACCCAACTCGGGTCCTAACTCTAGTCAATGATCTCTTGCAGGACTATGCTTCCGGTGGGACTAATTGGATTCTTGATAGTGGATGCACTAATCATATGACCGGAAGCAAAGAACTTGTGACGGAGTTGCGACCAAATGACATCCAAGCAACCGTCACCTATGGGGACTCGTCCAAGTCTAAGGTATCCGGGTTTGGCAAGGTTGTGGTGGCTCCCGATATCACTATCGTGAACGTCATGCTTGTCGAATCCCTTGGTTACAATTTACTTTCCGTCCGCTCTCTTAGTAAGATGGAGTTCTCCGTCTTCTTTGATGGTGATATTGTGGTCCTTTTGAGGAGCAAGACTCTTGACGTCGCTCACGTGGGACATGTTGAAAATGAGTTGTATGTGGTAGACTTTTCTAGGTCAGCCAACACTCAAGCAATGTGTCTTTTCGGGAAGGCGGACTTGGGATGGTTATGGCATCGCCGCCTATCCCATGTCAACATGAGAACTTTGCAAAGTCTTCACAAAAGTGGCCTTATTGTTGGACTAAAAGAAAATGTTTCCTTTGCAAAGGATCGCGTTTGTAGGTCGTGTGTTGAAGGGAAGATGCATGACATTGTGCACAAGGCCAAGACTATTATTTCATCAAAGAGGATCTTGGAGCTTCTCCATGTTGATCTCTTTGGTGCCGTGCCCGAGGCAAGTCTTGGCGGCAAGAAGTGTTGCTTGGTGATTGTCGATGATTATTCAAGATACACTTGGGTTTATTTCTTCAAGTGCAAAAGTGAGACCCAACAAACCATCATCGACTTCTCCAACGAAGTGCAACATCAACACAATGTGCAAATCATGGCTATTAGGAGTGATAATGGCTCGGAGTTCAAGAACTATACATTGAATGAATTTCTTAGTGAAGAAGGCATTCGTCACCAATACTCCGCCACTTACACTCCTCAACAAAATGGTGTTGCCGAAAGGAAGAATCGCACTCTCTTGGATATGGCAAGGACCATGTTGGCGGAGTACTCTTCTCCCCAATATTTATGGGCCGAGGCCATATCCACCGCATGCCACTCCTCCAACCGCCTCTACATCCGCAAAGGCTTGAGCAAGACCCCATATGAGATCCTCACCGGCAACAAGCCCAACGTATCCTACTTCCGTGTATTCGGTTGTAAGTGCTTCTATTTGATCAAGGGTATTAGGTTGTCGAAATTTCAATCCAAAACTATTGAGGGTATTTTTGTTGGTTACGGTGCCGAATCCCACACTTATAGAGTCTATGACAAAGCCTCACGGATTGTCATAGAATCTTGTAGTGTGGTTTTCGAGGAAAATGACGGCTCCCAAGTGGCGCAATTTCATGTTTCAAATGTAGATGTTGAAATGCCTCAAGAAGCCATAGGAAGGATGGGTGTGGGATTCTTCCGCCCCATCGAGGGACACCTTATGGCGACTCGAGAAGGACTATGCTCTACCCAAGTGGAGCCCTCCTCTACATTAGAAGAACAAGCCAAGGAGCCAACTACTACACTTAACCAAGAACATATTCAAGACCCTTGTCTCGTTGATCAAGTGACTCCGCAAGTCGTACCCACTCCTCTCACTAATGCGAGTCAAGATCTAGGCCAAGATCAATCATCCTCTTCATCCTCTTCTCAAGTTGAAGCTAGTGTTGAAGATTTTTTTGATGACGATGTTGATGATCAAGGCCATGATGGTCAAGATGGGGACCTGAATGATCAAGATGATCAAGTGATCCCTCCTCGCAATAATAAGGAGATCGAAGCCCGTCGCATCAAAAGGATAAGAAGAGCTTTGAAGCAAATTGATGCCCAAGATGACAAGGTTTTGGAGGATGTTCAAACTAGAAGATCCACTAGAAGGCAATTGGCTCATTTTTGTGAGCATCAAGCTCATATCTCTATGGTGGAGCCTAAGAAAGTGTATGAAGCTCTTGAGGACTCCGATTGGGTTGAAGCTATGCATGATGAGCTCAATAACTTTGAGCGCAACAAAGTTTGGAGATTGGTTGAGAAACCCAAGGATTGCCACAATGTTATTGGCACCAAGTGGATTTTCAAGAACAAGCAAGATGAGAATGGCATTGTCATTAGGAACAAGGCAAGATTGGTCGCTCAAGGTTACACCCAAGTTGAAGGCATTGACTTTGATGAAACCTACGCGCCCGTGGCTCGCCTTGAGTCCATCCGTATCCTCCTTGCTTATGCATCCTCACATAATTTCAAATTGCAACAAATGGATGTGAAAAGTGCTTTCTTGAATGGTCCACTAAAAGAGGAGGTATATGTCAAGCAACCTCCGGGGTTCGAGAATCTCAACTTTCCTAACCACGTTTACAAACTTGACAAGGCTCTCTATGGTCTCAAACAAGCACCTCGTGCTTGGTATGAGCACCTTAGGGAGTTGTTAGATGATCGTGGTTTCGAAGTTGGGAAGATTGACCCCACTCTCTTCACCAAGAGAGTAAAGGGAGAGCTTTTCATATGCCAACTCTATGTGGACGATATCATCTTTGGCTCAACTAACCAAGCTTTCAACAATGAGTTCTCTAAGCTTATGACTGACAGGTTCGAGATGTCTATGATGGGTGAGCTTAAATTCTTCCTTGGCTTTGAGATCAAGCAATTGGCTCGTGGGACTTTCATTTCTCAAGCCAAGTATACCCAAGATATGATCAAGAGGTTTAACTTCCAAGATGCTAAGATCAAGACATCTCCCATGCAAGTCAAGTGTCATCTCTCTCACAATCCAAAAGGGAGTAAGGATGTGGACCAAAAGCTTTATCGTTCTATGATTGGTTCTTTGCTCTATCTTTGTGCATCTAGGCCCGATATCATTTTGAGTGTAGGTGTGTGTACAAGGTATCAAGCGGCTCCTAAGGATTGCCATTTAATGGCGGTTCATAGGATCTTTCGTTATTTGGTTCATACCCCAAGATTTGGTTTGTGGTACCCAAAGGGGGCACAATTTTCTCTCAATGGATATATTGATTCCGATTGGGCGGGTGATCAAGATGATAGGAAGTCAACTTCCGGGGCTTGCCAATTTCTTGGTAGGTCCCTTGTAAGTTGGTCCTCGAAGAAGCAAAATTTAATCTCTCTCTCCACCGCCGAGGCCGAGTATGTTGCCGCCGCAAGTGCATGCACTCAATTGTTATGGATGAGGCAAACTCTCAAGGAGTATGGAGTTCATTTGGATAAGGTGCCTCTTTTATGTGACAATGAAAGTGCCATCAAGATTGCTTACAACCCGGTGCAACACACAAGGACGAAGCACATTGAAATTCGCCACCACTTCATCTGTGATCACGTGGCAAGAGGGGATATTGCACTATCTTATGTGCCCACCAAGGACAATCTTGCGGATATTTTCACGAAGCCACTTGATGATGCAAGATTCTTGTTCTTGAGGAATGAGCTAAATGTGATTGATTCAAGGAGCTTGACTTGACTATCTTGCACACACCCCTATAGATGAAATGTATTCGAGTTTAGATGTAGGCATGGACATAGGGGGAGTGTTATCCTAATACATTGGATTCTCCCTCCCCCCATTATGCCCAAAGCAAAAAATTCATTATGATCTCTCTTTTTCTAATGTTGAATTGTGAGCTTCAATGTCGAGAATTGGCAATGCACCCAAGATACATCTTCGCGGTTGCATACCATGATCTCTTACATGGTGGCCTAGGCCACCAACCTCTTCGTTTCGAAGAGTTGGATCTTAGTTGGGTTTTTCTACTTGTCATCTCATTGCATTTCGTGTGTGTTTCCCTTCTAAGTGGTTCTTCCTAGGAAAATCCCACTCAATTGGTATTTTATTTGGTTGTTTTTTGCTCTTGAGAGGGATAAGTACTAGTTTCAGTTTGTTAATCTATCCTAAGCCTTTCTCTAAAAAAGCCTTTCTTTTCTAAGCACTAGTGTCGTCCTTTGAAAACGAGGAAATTTCGAATCAGGAGGCAGTCGGAATTTCCGGTCCAGTTCTGGACCGGAATATCCGGCTGTACCGGAATATCCGGTTCAAGTATGAACCGGAATATCCGGTTCGGCGCACATCATAAAGCCTGGAGCCCGACGGGGAGGAGCAGTTCTTGCCCTTTTCCCATCTGCTCCTGTCCACCCCAAAACGCCGCCGCCGTGATTCTTGGCCTCCCGGGCCGTTTCCTCCGCGGGATCTTGGAGCTTTGGCCCGGATCTCGTTCCCCTCGTGATTTGGAACGTTTCTACCCAAGCATCTTTCTCCATGGACTCCGGTAATGTTCAAATCTCTTGAATCTTGGTGCTATAACCCTACCTATCCATGGATTTGCGTTTTTGTTGGCTATGCTTGGTAGAACTTGTTCCGAAGAGGTCCCCTTGCATGCTAGAAACGATAGATTAGATTCACTTGTGTACAATCTTCGTTGAAATCTGAGATCTAGATTGATTTGGTGCTGTTCCGCAACCTACCGGAATATCCGGTCCACGACTGAACCGGAATATCCGGTTCAGTTTTGAACCGGAAAATCCGGCTATGTCCAGTACTGTTTTAGGGCAGCCCCAAATTTATCTTTCCCAGATTTCTACCTCGATTGTTTCCTGGAATCTTCTCTATTGTTTTTATGCATGATTGTTTCCGTTGTTTGACACTAGTGTACTCATCTTGTGCTATTCTTCTACTATCTTGGTTCACAGGTGATGAGGGTGAGAGGCACGTTCCTAAGCGCAAAAAGCATGTTTCTGTCAGAAACAAGAGGAAGCCTCGGCTCAACTATAAGACCGACATTCCTGTTCAGGACTTCAATGAGCTCAGGAAGGAGGATGTCTATCTTCCTCCGCGTGTTGCAAATATTGATCCTCGGTTCTGGAATCTGGTGCGGTCCTATATCTATGCTGATATCTATTGTGACTACCGTTTTCCTTGCCGTGCTATGCATCCATTTGACCATGCCGCTCTCAAGGCCAAGGAGGAATTTGCTGATGCAGCTAGTATTGTTGAGCGGTTTGGACTAGTGAAGCTTATGGAGACTCAGTGCAACTACAACACACAGCTTGTGATGCAGTTTATGTCCACTCTAGTGTTCAGCACTCAGGATATTGTGTGCCGCCTCAAGTGGATGTCTGAGTCCACAGCGTGTGAAGCATCTTTCGAGAGGTTTGCCCGTCGTCTTGGATACTCTTACCGCGACCACCATCCTCTTGGTCGCCGCGTCCATGAGGTTGATAGGCCGAGGAGGGAAGTGGCCATGGCTGAGCTGTATGCCCCTGGTTTCACCGTTGGGGGACTTGAGGGACTTCTTCCACTTTATGATCAGCTGGTTCGCATTTTCAGATCCTTCCTTGTGCCGAGTGGAGGTAACAATGATGCTCTCACCACTCCTTTATGCAACCTTCTGATTCTGGCTAAGGAATGCATGGAGGAAGAGGACCCGTCTGTCTCCTATACTGTGGATGTGATGGACATCATCTATCACGAGCTCTACTCTGCTATGATTGGTGGCTACACCATTCCCTATGCTCCCTATATCATGATGCTCATCAAGTATGAGATGAGGAAGGAGTACACAGAGTTACCCATGGCTGAGCACAAGGTCAAGAAGCTGTATGTCAAGAGGAAGATGAAGACTGCTGCTGCTTCTCAGAGTGCTCCTTTTGAGGGTGGTTCCTCTATGGGAGGTCCTTCTTCTGGCTCTCAGTCTGCTCCCAGGGCGCCCGTTTCTGATATTAGCACTTTGCGCCACGTCAGGAAGCTCTCCTGGTTTCAGCGCAACGTGCTCTGCATGAAGGTGGATATTCACAAGGAACAGTACCAGGCGTATCGCAGGGACACTGCCATGGCTAGCTCACAGCGACAGATTCTCCACCACGTGAGTGGTGGCACTCGTGATGTACCTGCTCCTATCGCTGCTCAGTCTTTCTCTGCTTGGTCTGCTGGGGATTTCACTCCTTGGGAGAGCATTGAGGCGGCTCTCCGGTCTACTCAGGATACTGCTTCTGGAGCCCATGATGAGGATGATGAGGAGGAGTCTGATGCTGAGCAGGAGTCTGGAGGCGAGTCGGATGCTTAGACTGTGTCTGGGACGTTAGATTAGCTATTTCCCTCCTTTTTGGTGTCTCGATGCCAAAGGGGGAGAAGTAGCTATTAGACTACGGGATTTGCATGGGTTCGGGCACAAGCATTTGCTTTTATCTTTCTTTGAGAGCTTGTGTCCATTTTAGTATCTTCGTTTGTCGTGTTCGTGAACTTATGTCGTTTATTGTCTCGTTTAAAACTATGTGTGCTATTGTGTGTGAGACTATGTTGGTTATCTGGATATTATCATGGTTTATCTATTAGTGGTGTGATGGTTATCTATCGTATATGTTGAGGAGATTATCTATGGTTGTGCTTGGTTATTCTTGGATATATCATCTTCGCACAAGGTATATACTTCTTTTTTTACACTCAACATATTGGTGATATTGACTCATTGGCATGTTTGCTACTTGTTGGAAATTTCTCCCTATACATCATTGCATCTATTTGCGTTTGAGGCAAACAAAAGATATGCATAGAGATAGGGGGAGATATTTCCATCTTGTTTCAAACATGATTCATGTCAAGGTTTTATTGCAAATCTTAGTATTGTCATCTAACACCAAAAAGGGGGAGATTGAAAGTGCATTTCGTTTTCCCAGTGTTTTGTGTGTTAGTTAACAATACTAAGTACATTATTTATCGAGGTGTTTAGCGTGCAGGTGTTATACCTAACATCGGCATCGATCACCGAAAAGTCGGTGAAGTTTGGCCTGAGAGTTTTGGGACAGAACTCAACCGGATTATTCGGACCGGATTATTCATCCTGGACCGGATATTCCGGTTGCTATTGAAGCTGCGCAAAACTGCTAAGGACTGGAAGCTTGGAGCTACTGGAGTCAACCGGATTATTTGGTCCGGATTATTCATCCTGGACCGGATATTCCGGTTGCTGCGAAAAATGGCTAAGGACTGGAAGCTTGGAGCTACTGGAGTCAACCGGATTATTTGGTCCGGATTATTCATCCTGGACCGGATATTCCGGTTGTTGCGAAAAATGGCTAAGGACTGGAAGCTTGAAGCTACTGGAGTCAACCGGATTATTTGTACCGGATTATTCCGGAACAACCGGATAATCCGGTACAGCTCTGCAGATCTGCGAGGAGCAAGCTGGCCGGATATTCCGGTCCAAACTTGGACCGGATATTCCGGTACCCTTTTTCCTGCACAACGACTAGTTGTGAGGAGGGGCTATAAATACCCCTCCTCTTCTTCCCCAAGATCTAGTTCTTCCCCTTAGCATTTATGAGCATTTAAGAACTCACCAAATCTCTCATAACTCCCAATCCCTCCACCCAATATTGAAGATCTTTGGAGGATTGAAGGAGAAGGCCCCGATCTACATCTTCACCGAGCCGTTCTTCATTTCCCCCTCTCTAGCTCGAGGGATCTTGCCTAGGGTTTTCTCTTGTGGAGAACCTAGGCATCTTGTTTCTTGTTGGTGATTCAAGAAGAGTTGGGAGCCCCCAATTAAGTTGTGGGTGTGTGCCCCAAGTTGTTTGTAAAGGATTCGATCCCCGCCTCAAAGGGGTTCTATAGTGGAAGGTGAACTAGGCCTTTGTGGCGAAGTTCATCGGAGAATAGGGTGAAGCCTTAGTGGCGTTGAGTAGGCCTTTGTGGCGAGCTCACACCCCTCCAACGAGACGTACTCCCCTAAAAAGGAGGAACTCGGAAATACATCGTGTCTCCGTGTGCTTCCATCGGTTACCTCGTTCCTCCCTCTCTTTACTTACTTGTACTTGTTGCATTAATTGCTTGTCTTGTCATATAGGTAAATTCATCACTAGTTGCACTATCTAGAGAATTTACCTTCTTGTCAAGCCTAAACTTTGAAAAAAATTAAAATTGGTCGTAGCACCTATTCACCCCCTCCCTCTAGGTGCCCATACTTTACTTTCACCTTGCATCATTAGAAGTAACACAAATAAAAGATCATCAATAACAATGCAACAAGAGATATTCCTCTCTCTATATAAAGTTTCTCTTCCTATCTCTGTGGATATTTTATTCCGAGCTTTGTTCCATAGTGGAAAACAATGGTCCTTTAGTTATCGCCACTTTTGTTCCTATCTCTATGAAAATTGTTCACTAATTGTCTCTAAAAAAATATTCTTCACTAATTGTCTCTATAAAAACATTTTTTAGAAGCATTTCACCAAAGTGCCCCAAAAATCACTAAAATCATTTGAACCACTTTTAAGATATCTCAATAATAATTTCTTGAGGTTTTTTTGGATAACTAAAATTGGAGGTCCACCTTTTCTTCCCCAACGTGGACGTCTCTGGCGAGTACAAATGTGTTGTTCCATTTCTCGTATACCATTACCTTATTTAGTGCTACGAATACTAATGTTCTATTCCACTTATCTTCTAAATTTTTGCTTTTATATCTTTTATCCTAGCAGAATACCATTGTGTGCTTTAAAAAAACAATATGCAAGTTCGTGCATGTGCGTACACCGATGTCTTCACACTTCAGGTCGTGGATCGGTGCCATGGGAAAAAAATGGGAGCCTAGCAAGCCACTAGCGTAGGAGCAGCACACGTACACCGAGCTAGTAGATTTTTACGAGAATGGATTTTTGTTGACCTTTCGTTTACCATTTAGTTTCAGTGCTAGCTATAATTAGTTTCATAAAATATTAATATTTTTTGTTCCACATTTACTGTGTAGTCTGTATGTATGATTTGTAGTTAGTGCACGGTAAAAGCTGGGGCGAGCAACTGACTAGATTTCACCGTACAGAGCCAAAATCCTTCGCCCGTCAAAACATACATGTGCGACGCCTGCTAGAAAAAGTCCAGCTTTGCACTTGCGTTTTCTATTCATGCTGTCACTTTTCACTGTTTCCGTTTTGTTTTTTAGGTCTCGTGATTCTCCTTTTGCAGATAGTACATACGAACTAAAACAACCAGAGGTCGTACGCGCGCGTCGAAGCGAAAGACGGCGTGTGCTACGATTCTCAGATTTTATTTAGTCCCACATCGGAACTTTGGTGAATCCAACAGCTGCTTAAATAGGTGAATCTCCCCCAGAAGCGACAAGAGTACAGACATCAGTCTGACAAGGGGGTCCCAAGAAGGACGGTGCGAAGGAAGGAAAGATGCATACACGTATTTTAATGGGCTGGCCCAGGAACAAATTCCTCGAGCGAAACGACAGTAAGGAGCGCCCGGGCGAGAGGGAGGACGACCCAAAGGGCCGGACGCCGACTGGAGATGCTCTAACCTCCTAGCCAGCCCAGGTGGCCCAACGATCGCCCTTTTCCCTCACCGGACCACCTATGTTGAAGTGGTATACAGCGCTTTCCTTTTCCCCAAACGATATACTTACAAAGCACCGCCGGCGCCGGCGTGCGGTCCGGAATCTCCATTACTCCCTGACTTTCGCATTTTTCTCTTGGGTGACGCACGATCGCCTGCTGTGTTTCCTTCCGGATGGCTAGCTTGGGCGACGCCTCCAAGGAATACATCGCTGGATCCGCTGCCGGCGTAGCCCAGGTGATCGTCGGCCACCCTTTTGACACCGTGAAGGTAATTCTGTTTCCTCCATTCCTTGCTTCCCTTTGCATCCAACTTTTCGTGATTGAGGTGCATCTATCTCCGTGTATTTGATCTGGTGTGCTTCAGTGCTTTGGCTGTCCTATGTATGCTATGCTATGCCCGCAGCGTTGCTGTTCGGTCAAATGCTTGCTTGGTTTCATCCTCTAGGTAGATACCCAACAGTGTTAGGGGAAACTTCGGAATGCCAAACGGAATTATAAGTAAATTTTGCACAATGACACAATTTCAGAACCTTATTTGGACCCAATTACATTACATAGAGTAAACAACCAGTGACGAAAAACTTGCAAAATTCAAGCTATTGGTTAACAAACCAAATCGAGTCAAAGGAAAGCTCCTCAAATGGGGCATAAGATTTCCGTGGCTAACAATTGAGATTAGATGAGTACTGACAGCTAATTAGAGTATAAAAAATGAAGACCAACCAGGACTAGCCCTTGGTGGCATATTTTCACAGTAGAAGTGCCAATTAGTGAGAATTCCAGAAAATCGTCCCCGATGGGGCTGGAACTCTGGTTGTTGGGCGAGCCACTGCTACCACAACCACTGGGCCTCCGCCCCGTTCTCAGCTAATTAGAGTATGATTGCTGCTCTTGCTAGTTGCTACTATAAGATCACAATTGCAATGTTTGTTACTGCTTGCTTGAGAATGCTTTGCTCTTTTCATCAGTCTTCTGTAAGTCTCCCGTGGAGTTTCCTGATGATTAAGTTTGATGAAATGCCTGTTGATAATTCGTGGATATTACCAGAATTTGATTGTGTCTAGAATGCTGCCATTCATATCAGTCATGTTCAACCCCGAAATTCGGCTAGTTGTACTTGCCATCTGTAGATACGACTGGGCATGCATCACCGCATTGATTCAAGAGGTCTCAAGCTATATATATTCTTTGAGTTAGAAATTATTCGATGTTTGCAGTTACCTAATAAAACGCTTCATCCAGAAGTGATCTTTATTCATAGGATCTTATCTTCTGTCTTGACTTAATTCTAAGGTTTTCTTTTTGACAAGTATACACGTGGGGTATCCTGAACATTGTTCATTAATTCATACAGTAATGGATCTTTCTAACGTTGATGTTTGATTTGACACATACTAAGTGGTTATATCCATATTTTCCAAACATGACACGACTCCCTACAGAAGGCAGGTTTGCCCTAAGATCCATATGTCCAAGTGTTTTTGGCACTTCATGATTACATGCAGGTCTTGCTGCCCATTATATGTGAGGTGATACTGGCAAACCTGGCAACTAATTGCAGAAATGTTTATGCTGTAATCAGGTTACCGTGCAAAAGTACTTGTTTGTGCCAGTGTATGAGAATTCACTGACTATATTTTTCATTTTCTGTGCATATACTAGGCAAAACGCTGTAGTTTTGATTGAATATATGTTTGCCACTGGTCCATGTACAATCCAAGATAACTCTGGTTCACCAATAGGTCAAATTGCAAGCTCACAATACCACAGCTCATGGAAAGGTGTACAAGAATGCATTCCATTGCACTAGTAGGATACTGGTTGAGGAAGGAGTAAGCTTGTTCTTTCATATTTCTCACTTAAGATTTAATTATGTTTTGTATTCATGGATTATTCGAGTGTTCTGCCTATACACAAAGTACCTCGTATTGTTTTAATCCTACATATACATCCCATCATCAATTCCATAGATTTGTTTTTGTGGCAACCTTTTTATAAGTTGCAATTCATTTTAGGAAAATTGCATAGACACTTAGACAACACCGTGTATTCATATGACTATATTTTTATCAGTTCAAAATATACTTTTATGGATACTCATTTAGTATAGTGCTCGCCGCATGTCAGTTTGAGGATGTTAAGGAAATTACAAAAATAAGCAAACTATTTTGTGACAGCATTTGCATTTCACCTTTTCTTATATTACATGCTATTAGTTAGACCAATTATTAAATGTTGTGCTGTCATCATTCATCTAGATTAAAGGTTCAGATCAACATTTTTTTACAGAGTTAATGCTAAGCAATCTTAGAACTTTAAGTTATTAAATTTTACATTTTTAAGCAGTCATTTACATTTTTAAAGGATAATATTTTATCAACGTGTTACTGGAAAATCATTGCATGATTATTTTCCATTACAGATAAGAGGGTTGTATAGAGGCGCGTCATCTTCATTTATTGGTATAGCACTTGAAAGCTCCCTTTTCTTTGGCACATATGCACAAGCCAAACAATTGCTACAGGTATTCCTTTTTAAATTTTTTTTTTGGTATGGCAGTATGATGAGGAATGCAAACACTTGTGTCACGTCCTTATTTTAGTTAAATGTATCTGTTTATTTTTATTTTAGGGAAAATCTGAGGATTGTAAGCCACAGCTACAGGTAATTATTCCTTCTGCTGCCTGTAGTGGAGCCCTGATCAGCTGCATCCTTACTCCGACTGAGCTGACCAAGGTCAGTCCTGCCGTCTCTCTCTCCCCCTCTCCAGTTGTAGTTAGCGAGTACATATGAGGCATGATTCAGGTGACATTTAATGATGTAATCCCAAGACCTCTCCAGTGCAGAATGCAAGTTCAAGGGAAGGAAGCAATATATGCAACTCGTTACTCCAGCCCTCTAGATTGTGCTATCAAAACACTGCAAAGTGAAGGGGTGAGCTTAATTGTCTTCTGGAAGCTCATCTATGTTGTTTCTATTCTAAGGAGATGTTGTTATATTACAGGTTAGGGGAATATTTCGTGGTGGTTTATCAACATTGTTCAGAGAGGCAATTGGCAATGCTGTCTTCTTCTGCAGTTATGAGTATAGTCGATATTGGATGCATAGCTATATAGATTCTTCACATTTTTCTGACAACAGTCACTTAGTTGTGGCAAAAGATGTCGGGATAGGAATCATGAGTGGTGGCATCAGTGGGATGGCTGTAAGTATCTCAATATTTTATAAATTCAATGCAAGGCATATTTGGTTCAATTTGACCAGTATTTCCACTCTGCAGTTCTGGAGCGCTACCCTGCCACTGGATGTTGCGAAAACTATTATTCAGACTAATCCTGACCCTCAGTCGAGCCGAAATCCCTTTCGGATTTTGAACATGGTACGTGCCCTGCAATGTTCATGATTTTCTCTTTACGTTGGGTATAGTGGCATGTGCTTGATCATGTCAACCATGCTTCACATGTTGCAGGTCTATAGGAGAGCTGGGCTGGCTGGCTGTTATGCTGGTCTTGGACCAACACTAGCAAGAGCGTTCCCTGCCAATGCAGCAGCGATTGTCGCGTGGGAGTACAGTGCTAAGATTCTTGGTTTAAGGCACGACTAGTACCGTAGCACAATGGGTACAATGGGGATTTGTACTTGTGGATTTTGCATTTCCCGCAAACTCACTGAGGAAGTCACTGAATTAATCTTTTTATGGGCTTATACTTCACTTCACTTAAGCTATACTCAATTAGGGCCAGCAAAAAAGGGTAGACTGGCTCTATTTAGGGCTGACATGGGTCCGACGTTGGAGGCAATTGGGGAATGACATGTAAGGTGAAATAAAACGAACTAGAGCCAGTTTTTGTGTTTTCACAGTTAGTTGCTCTCATTTCGGTTGCTGCTACTATGGAGATCGTTTTAAGGTTTACAGACTGGGTTTTCTTCACTAGAAGAACTGAGCACGTGGTTAGTCACCGACTTAATGCGCAGAACACAAGTATTCCACGGAAACAGGAGATCAGGATAGAAGTATTTTCGTGTCTCTGTAGACAAATAATCCGATAATAGGCTGAGCGGGCGCCATACAATTGTGACATGCTAGATAGTTTTGAAAAGGTTGTACGAAATACTATAGTATATGTTTTCCATTGTAGAAAAACAACAACATTGTGTGTCTTTTTTCTCAGATGTGGTCATATTTATTGTGCATACGGTTCTAAGTGCAAACATCATGATATAGTATTTTTTTTTACCCTTTCAGATACACATGCACACATTTTCGATAAAGGGAGTTTTTATTACTTAAAAGTAAGTATTGCACTCAGACTCTGCATAACTAAGATGCACATAGCCACACATGCATACATAGAAACATCAAACATCAAAATCATTAGAGATGCATTTTTAGAGAAAATCTCAGCTCCCAGTTTTACATCATGTTTACAGAAATAGTTGGGGTTAGTTCCTAAACTACCAAGCCTAAAAAAAAAACTAGCAAGCCTCATTCCGTCGAGTTAACGATGTTACTTTTTTTGGATAAAAGTTTGTGATGTTACTAGTCACCATGAACTACAATCCCTAAATCCAAGTCTCTGTTTGGTGCTGCCCGCACAATTTCCACCCCTAATTCTACTCTGTATCTTGTTTAGTGAGGTTTTAGGATTTTTGAAGTACCAGGACTACCTATCGCGTGGAAGTTCATGGTGACTAGTAACATCTCCCGGAGAATACTCACTTGAACCAAACAAACGTCGCCAGATAAGGGCGATGCTATAAAGACGCTTATCTGGTGTTGATGCTCTACTCGCTTAGCGGTAATTCTGAAAAACTGTACTTTGTATGTGTCGGTGTGGTAATCAGAGACCATCACGGAGGCTTTGTGGCAGGAGTATTTTCCCCTAACGTTGTCCATGTCTACGACACATTTGGTTGCCTGCATATATTTTTGCGTCCCGTGGGAGCAGACTCCCCAGGTCATGGCCGAGTAGAAACAACCTCTGATTCATGTTGTGCTACTCGTTTGGTAGCCTGCATTAGAAAACGTGGTCTCGTTTGAAGACAAGGCAGCGGGTGTTTGGTTAGATGATTTGCATTGTGTTTGGTTAGATGCAAATAAGCCGCTACGGTAACCCCTTCTATCACTTGGTGAGGTTACCACTCGTAGCAAAGCTGCCTTAGTCTCACCACAAACATAGTAATTTAACACACCACAAACAGTTTCATACCCAAACAGTACCAGCAGACAAGTTCTTAAGAAAGTTCATAACAGTCATATCTAAGCAGCACCAGAATCCAATCCTACTGGTCTTTCTTACAGTTCTCTAGGTGGCCAGGGCACTTCTTCACAATCTCACAGCTAGAAGTGTAAAAAATGATCTCCCGGTACTCCTTTGCAGCCAACTTCTTGAACATGAGGAGGTATCCAAGACCTACGTTATGACTTATGGCAAATGCATGCTATCCCTTATCTAGGCAAGCTTTTGAAGAAAACTGACAATTTTGTTTGGAATCAAGAAGATGATGAGGCATTGGAGGACTTGAAAAAGCAACTTTCCAACGCACCTATACTGGCTGCACCCGAGAAGAAAGAGCCCATGTTATTATATATTGCGGCCAACAATAGGGCTGTAAGTGCAGTTGTAGGTTGTGGAGCGTAAACTGGAAGGAAAAGAGGGTCTAGTTCAGCGTCCGGTTTACTATGTGAGCGAGGTCTGACAGAGTCAAAGCAGCGGTACCCACACTGGCAGAAATTGGTCTTCAGGATGTTCATGGCTAGTCGTAAATTGAAACATTATTTTCAAGAACATCCCATTACTGTGGTCAGTTCAGCACATTTGTCTGATAGTATTTAGAATAGAGAAGCAACCGGGAGGGTTGCAAAGTGGGCTATTGAGATGGGGCCATATCATATCAAATATGAGCCAAGGACTGCAATCAAGTCTCAAGCCCTTATCGAGTTTATAAATGACTAGACACAGTTACCAGTCCCTGCCAGATAAGCCAGACAATAAATATTGGACTATGCACTTTCACGTGTCACCACAACTGGAAGGGTCAGGAGCTGGTGTGGTCTTAACATCCCCAAGAAGTGATAAGTTCCGATATGTCTTACAAATTTCGTTTAAATGCACTAATAATGCAGCAGAATATGAGGCTTTACTTCATGTGTTTCGAATCGCGAAAGAGATGAGTATAACCCGGATTCGATGTTTGGGTGATTCAAACCTTGTTTCTCAACAAGTTACAGGAACCTGGGTTTCTAAAGACCCAGTTATGACAACTTATAGGCGAGCAGTTACCCAGCTGGCAGGACATTTTCAAGGATATCAAGTTGATCATATCGATCGACGTCACAATGAAACAACTGATGCACTGTCTCGTCTAGGTTCTCAGAAAAAAAAAGTTCCACCCAACATCTTTCTGGATGAAATCCATAGCCCATCGGTTAAGGTTCCCACAGAGGAAGACCTGGCAAATCCAGATCCTGAATCAGAATTGGTAGCTGCTTTACATACAATCCCATAGTGGACTGAACCATATCTGGCTTATCTTACGAGGGGCGAGCTCCCGCAGGACGAGGTTATCGCTTATCAGGTTATAAGAAGATCGAAGTCATATACAATTATCAATGGTGAGTTATATAGGCGAAGTGCGGCTGGAATTTTTCAGAGATGTGTTTCTCCGAAAGAAGGGTGTCAGATTTTGAATGAAATCCACTCGGGAGATTGTGGTCAACACACAAGTTCTAGATCTTTGGCCAATAAAGCTTTCAGACATGGATTTTTCTGGCCAACTGCCAATGCTGATGCAGAACAAATAGTAAGAATATGCGAAGGGTGTCAAAGGTATGCAAGGCAGGATCATATGCCAGCTCAGGATCTACGCATGATTCCCATAACGTGGTCGTTCGCAGTATGGGATCTAGACATGGTGGGACCTTTCAAAAAGTCGTATGATAAAAAGACTCATTTATTGGTAGCAGTTGACAAATTTACAAAGTGGGTAGAAGCAGAACCAATCAGTAAATGTGACGTGGTTACAACAGTCAAGTTTTTGAAAAAGCTGATTTTCAGGTTTGGTTACCCACATAGCGTTATAACAGACAATGGGACAAATTTGTCAGAAGGAGCAATGCAAAAGTTCTGTGAACAGAACCATATACGACTCGACCTTGCTTGAGTGGCACATCCATAGTCTAATGGACAAGCAGAACAATATAACCCAGATAGATCGGCGCAGATTGTGCTCCACAGAAGAGTCGGCTTTCTGTAGCCTCTTCATCTGGTGCGCCTCAGTCTATCACCCCTTTGGTTTCTGCTCCCACCCCCCCTCCGTCCCTTATATGAGTCGGATGACACCAATGGTGCTTTGGCTCAGCTGTAGTGGAAGTACGTTTCCATGGCTAATCTTGAAGAAGCAGAAAACATCCAAGTTGATGATGAGGAACACCAGGGAGCACAAGACCCGGATTCTGTAGCCGGGTTAGACGATGCCCAACAGAAAAGGAAAGTCTGTTGCAGAATAAACATTTTGTTAATTCGATAATAATTCAACCCTGATGGGTTTGTAATAGACTAGATAAACTGCTTTATTTCTAGCTCTATTTTTTTTGGAAGTGCGCATGTGCACTCATGATACATTTCGTGTGTAATAACTCGGTTTTCTTGCTAAGTTATGCATAAATTCCGGGTTACCTCTTATTCGTAATTTTGCAACATCTTTGTTTTGTAATTGAAAATTTACTTGACTTGGTTTTTCTTTGCTATCTAGCTCAGCCGGTCTATTTGCATGACATATTCTACTGTTTCCAACTCTGGCGAGTTCAGGATTATAATAACCCGGTTTTGCCGGGTTATAACGTGATTGACTCGCCTAGGTTAAACATCTAGGACATAAAATTGCGGGTAACCACTGACTGGCAGGGAAGTATAACCAATATAGTTTGGCTTATGTCAAATCCTTGAGATATAGATTGTGCTCTAGCATCAGCCCCTAAGTAATCATATATGAAAATTTTAACTTCCTGTAACAATGATAAATTTCTGGAACAGATCTCAATAACTTAGATTTTCCAAGTCTATCCTTTATTGCAATGATAACATAGTGATTACAATGATCCTATGTAGAATATGGTCTCAACTAGGTGTCCCAAGGTCTTCCAGTTTCTTCCTCAGATGTTCGCGATTTATCAGCATCACGCATATCAAAGAGGTAATATGACCCATTGTGTAGTTTCTTGCTTACCACAAACGGTTCTTCCCATGGCGGACTTATCTTGTGCATCCCATCCTTTTTTTGGATCAGGCGTGTCACATCCCAATTTTGGAATACCTGATAACACGGTTGTTTTGCTAATTGCTTGACAATTAAACTTTGGTTGTGTTTGTTTGAGTGCAACTAAACAAACTAATTGTATAAACTTACATGGCTAAGAAATTGAAAATAAAAATATTCAACATATTGTTCCAATGACCTTGGCAATATTTTATAAAGTAAATATTGATCAAAGTGTCTTCCAAAACTATCTTATGAATCCCATACTTGTTGAATATTATTCCAAGGCCTAAGTTAAGAAAGAGAAAACACTAAATAATTTCCCTAAAAGATTATCAGGAAAAAGAGGCATTCTTAGATGCTTCACCAAAATATTATCAAATGTTTTTCCAACCTTGTAAACTTAAAAACAAAAGTATTGGTGAGCATTGACTTGTTATCTCTAATCACATAAATATTTTGGCAAAGCATTGCTAAAGAAAAGCCAAGTGCTATTAAATAGAAATTCCAATATTTCCAGAAACAGAAAACTAAAACAAGTTAATATTGGAAACTTTCTTAAAATGATTTGAAATTCATACCATTGCTTCCTTATATCAAATAAGGAACACACACAAGAGGAGACCAAAAATTGAATCCATTAAAGTCCTGAAAACATGGTTTTTCTCCACAGCAACATTTGGGGTTTTGAACAAGTTTGTTCTACAAACTTTTTCCAAATGCCATGAAATAAATACCACATGCTCTATAGCATAAATAAGTATGAAAACCAAAAGGGCACAAGTTTTTGAATAATTTAAATTGCCAAAAACCCCTGTTTTCTTGACAGCACCTTTTTGAAATTTGAACAAGTTTGTTCTATGAAATAACTCAAAATTACTTGAATTTTGTACCACATAAGGAACACATCAAATAAGGAATGTGTGCCAAAAATTATCATTTTTGGAAGCTCCTAAGTAGGTTAATAAATTCAATGTCCATTTATGTAAGAATTCAAATTTGAACAACTTTGAATTATCAAGTTTATCTAATTGAGCCAATTTTCACATATGTTGTGCATCTCAACTAATAAGAATTTTGGGCAAAATGGTTTCAATTTTTGACTTTGTTTGATTGGTGAAAACAACCTTTTTCAGAAAGGACAGGGACCAATTTGTAAAATTGCAGGGACCTAAAAGTAAGATGAGTCATCTTCTACCTCTAGCTCATCTGTAGATACAGAACACCTACGACATGGCTTCGAGTAGAAGGAACCCTTGGGGGATAAGAGGCCCCCCATGTGCTCTTGTCTGCCCTCAAGCCCTCTCTCTCCCCCTTGCTTTTCCTCTCTCTCTCTACTGTATAGAACTCTCAAAACCGAAACCCTAGAAAGTGCCTCGCCGTCGATTCGGTGGTTGGAGAGCTCGCCGCCAGCCACAGGGTAGCCTACCCTCTTCTCCTAGTCGTGTAGGCCACCGGTGCTGAAGGAATCGAGGCGGATGGTCGCGGGGTGGCCGCGCCATCCAATTCCTCTCTGCGGGTCCGGCGCACTCCGGCGACGGATTCCCGGCGACTCGCGCATCCTCCGTCCTCACCGAGCCTCCCTTTGCGTTCATGGTGAGCAGCCGCATCTCCGCCGCCCTTTTTCCCCCTCCCTCTCCCTCTGGGTCGTGTCCGCGCCGTGGTGGCCGTCCGGCCGCCGCCGCGCGCCGTTGCCGCCGCTCTCCGACTCCCTCCCAGGAAACGAGACCGGGCGCAGATGGTTCCCCGCAACAAGTGCTTCGTTCGCATGTGTTTTAATCGCATTTTTTTTGGCCGGAAAACGCAGATGCGAGCTCGCCGGAGATTTTGCCGCCGGCGATGACGCCGCGGTGACGTCGCGCTTGCATCAGCGCCCCTTGACCCCGCGCTGTGCAGTCAAACTGGCCCGTGGGACCTCGCTGTGCCGCGTGGCTGCCCGCGTGGACCGCTGGCCCGCGTGTCAGCGACTTGAGGCTAGGTTCTGCCGCGGTAGAAATCATTCTGGCCGGCCCAACAGTAAATCTAGCCCAATAATGCTTTGTTTTCCAATTAATTTTTACAGATTGAAGCATGGTTACTTTTGGCTAAAAAAGGCAACTTAAAAGATGAATTTGACCAAACCAAAATTCACAGATGTAAAGCAACAAAATATGAACCACCTCCAACTTGTAGATCTACATTTGGATGATCAGTTTTGAAATGAAAAATGATTTGGCAACAGGTACCAGAAACACCAAAATGAGCACCATTTTAAATCCACAACTCTAAATGAAGTGAGGCCAATTTCATTGGAAAGCCCTTGAAATTTGCTAACAGGAGAAATTAACCTTGCTTCCAAATTCCTTATATTTTTGAAATGGCATGCAATTTGGTAAAACACCAGAGAGCACTTTGGTGATTTTTATAAAATAATTAAAGATGAATTTTGATGCAAACTCAACTGGATGGTCTTGTATATGTTTAGGGCTATACAAACCTAGCTTGGTTTAATTTTTTTGAGCATCATAGAAAATTTGGTGGACAGATCTTTAAATTGCTTGTTTCTGCCATTTTGGCATTTTAGTTAATTAATTTGTGTGATGATATTTTTGTGTTGCAATATTGTTTTCTAGCATGTATAAGTTGTGTGAACTTGTTTTCTAAGTGTTACTTAACTATTTTAGCATGTTAGAATGTGTGGACTTGAGTTGAGAAGAATTAGGATTTTTGTTAATAGCATATGTTTTATCTCTAGTTATTACTTGCATAGAATTTTTGATTGATTAATTTGTGTGCAAGCAATTGGATTGTTGTGTTGAGATATTAGATACAGCACCATGTGGATACTTATATTTTGTTAGTATCACCTCTGCTAGCTTGCATTTGATTTGGTAGAAAAGCATGAGTAGCTTTGTCAGGACTATGAGAATGTTATGGAAAAATTCCCTCATGTGTGGAATTTTTGACATAAACATTTGTGGTTGTGTAGCCACATATTTTTGTGTTGTATTCATAGGACCAGTAGCAATTTTGATTATGTTCTTATGAGTACTTGATCCCTAGAGTTTTCACTTGTGTGAAAATAATAGCATGAGTAGCATTACCTTGCTTATTTTAGCATCCTATTATTTTCTACTAGTATGGTTAATGCACTAGATGCTAGTTTAGGCTTTTGTTAATTTTTATCAAGTATGACCAGAGGCATTGTGACCTCTTAATGCTTTGTTATGCTAGTGGAACACCCACTGGTGTCATTGCATTTTTGGTGGAAACATTATTTCCCCAAACTAGATGTAGTTCTTTTATATAGTTCTCTTGCTAATGAGTGCCTAGTATTTTTGCTTTGGGAATTTTTGTGCTAAATGGAAATGTGTATGCTTCTGTTTATAAGTGGTTGTAATCATGTGTGGTTTGCTAGGAAAAATCCATCTTGGGAGTGTTGTTTGATTCCTCTAGTAATGCCCCTTTTATTACCACTGGTATGTAGGAGTTGCCCTGCAAATTGATACCTTGTTTTATCAAATGGGATATTTTTGTTATAGCAAGTATAGATATTTTTCACTACTGTTTTTGTGACATGGACCCTCTGGTTGTATTTCAATTACTTGATTGAAATGCATCCATTGATTCTTCATGTTTAAGTAGTACTAGTTTCCTTAGCAGTTGTTGTGTTAAATTATTTTTCCTGCCAACTTGTGTTTGGTAGATATGTGTGTATCCTTGCATGAGGACATGTTTTCATTTTCCATTATGATAACATGGTTCCTTTTTTGCATTTTAACACTTTACTTATTATGCATGCTTGCATAGCAAACTTTTAGTAGAAGCATGTCTATAGGATTCCTCCTTTTAGTCATTATTTCTATTGTTCTCACTATGAGAAATTGTGTGTTTTGTGATGAGTCTATTACTTTGTTACATTTGTGTAGGCTCACTGATTTGTAAAAGTAACTTTTACAAATCATGTGTTTCATTTATTCTTGATGTGAATTTAGGCTTAGCAGATTAGCTACCTTTTTCTTTTTGTGGTGTGGTTGATAGACACATTGCCATAATTATTTTTGTGCATGTTTGATATACTTTTAGTAGGCTCAACCTTGTGAACCTAAGTGTATTTTGGGTTTATTAATATCTTGGTATGAGAGTGGCACACCCACTGAATCCATGATATTAAGGTTGTGAGATATGTTCCTCCAACCTTAAGCTGTCTTATTAAATGGCATTTCTGCCAATTGTGTTGGTTTGATTGTTTGCTCCATTATTAATTGAGTGATTTTGTTATTATTAGTTTCCTTGCTGTATGTATTGTTATGTATGGTTGCTTGCCTTGATTGGTTCTGAATGTGTGTCCCTTATTCCTTTTTACGACGTTAGAAAACGAAGAGGAAGGAAGTGTCGGGAAGCTGTGGTTCAAGTTCCAGTCACTCCAAAACCCAGGGACACAAGGAGATACCAGGCAAGCCATCCTGATGCTTGCTGATACAATACTTATCATTATCTATCATGCATGTTTTACCTCTGAAGTTTTACCAAAACTTTATTATCAAAACTATTTTTGATGTGGCTATTTACTACTATATTATATTATAGGTTACTATTATGCCAGTAGTTAAAACTTGGTAATACCAAGCCCATAAGCCACCCTATGGTATTTATTACCATCAAATATACTAGTCCCTAAGTGGACACCCTAAAATTGTGATTCTACAAAACAAAGGCTTTACGGAAAAACCCGGAGAAAAGGCGGATCCTTGTTCTCCGGAGGAATGTGGAAGTGGTCATTTTTGAGAAAGTGGTGTTTTCAAAAATGACACATAACCTAGTCTTCGCCGGACAACCTTTACCGTACTGCCACCCTACCCCAACATGGGCAAGGGGCTTAACTTGAAGTTTGCTCTTATTAGTGTGTTCTATCTCAATGTGCTATAGGGGATGCGATCCTCTGAACCGAATGTCGTGGAGACATATAAAGTGTGGGATTAATTTTCCCTCCGGATGCATCAGTTGAGGCATCCTGGCTTGGCGGGGATTAGCTCGGTGCCGGGGATGTGGTAAAACTCAACTGAGAGATAGGCATATTCTAGCTTGAACATAGTGGATGGTTATGATCAGATACCTGATGTTTACATACTGTTGTTACAGTCCGTGATTGTTCACGGGAGGTGTACTGGATCTGGTGGATGTGTACACCTCTGCAGAGTATAACTTTTTCGAAGAAGCCGCGTCCTCGGATATGGACAGTTGAATGGCCATGTAGTTAGCATTGTGTCAATGTTTTCAAAAGGGAAGTTTTTGAAAAGGAATTTTGGAAAGGAAGTGTTGAACTTGTGAAGTTCGGAAAGGAATGGAACTTATACCGTGGAGGTATCGTCGATGATGAAAAGCCAGATGATGTTATACAAAACAAAATGTTTTGCAAAGAAAACCTTTTCTACTCTAAGCAAGAATTCTGGAAACTGATTCCAAGAAGTTTTGCAAAAAGAAAACCTTCTTTAACAAAACTTAACGAAACCTCTTGTACATGTGATATCTACAAGAGAAATAAAACTATATTATTTTATTTTCTTCTGAAGTATCTTCTTCAATGAAGATACAGATAAACTTGACTGCAACTGTGGTGTCATCATATATGAACACCATTGGTAGTGAACCCTATTTATAGCCTACCTATTCCACCATATAAGCATATTTGCATGTTTGGTAAGTGACATGATGGATGTCTTGCTGAGTACATTCAAATGTACTCATTATGGTTTCGCCCCTGGTATCTACTTGCCAGACTTTGAGAAGGATCCTCCGAAGGAGATCTATGAAGAGAAGTACGGAGTTGACGGCTTTGCGAACTAGGATCGTCTCCGGGTCAGCAGCCTGTAGGTTAAGGCGTGACTTGGGCTCAACTACGTTGTGTTTTTAATTGTCTTCCGCTGTGTTTGTTAAGTTGCCTGCCCTTGTGGTAGTTGCGTTCAACTTGATCATGTGATCTTTTTGTAGTACCTTTATGTATTCGTGTAATGGATGATGTATTTCTGTGTGCCAACTTTGTATGTTGTTCACGACTGATCTTTCTGGGATCGTGAATGTATGCATACGTAGGGTTTCAGACTGCCGGTCTGGGGTCCTTACAAGGCGTAACACTAGGTCCCCTTCCTGAAAACTTCAAGTTTTAACCCTACGGCTATGATAGCGACGTAAGTCATGCTAGTATATGGCTGACCTAGATGCTGCAAGTTCGCATGCCTCTTCCAAAGCATCAAGCGAGTTTTGACGAGCTATCTCATTCTGGTTTTCCACATCAGCGACTACTCTTGGTGAATCATGAAAAATATCACTTAGTAAAACTGCCTCAGCTCCGTAAACCAGAAAAAACAGTGTGTAACATGTTGATATGTTTCGGGTAGTTCTTATGCTCCACAAAACAGCAGGCAACTCTTCGACCCAACAAGCAACAGTTTTTTCTAATGGGACACGGAGTCTAGGTTTGATACCTTTTAGCAGTTCTTGGTTAGCTTGTTCTGCTTGTCCATTAGACTATGGATGTGCCACTCATGCAAGGTCGAGTCGTATACGGTTCTGTTCACAGAACTTTTGCATTGCTCCTTCTGACAAATTTGTCCCATTGTCTGTTATAACGCTATGTGGGTAACCAAACCTGAAAATCAGCTTTTTCAAAAACTTGACTGTTGTAACCACGTCACATTTACTGATTGGTTCTGTTTCTACCCACTTTGTAAATTTGTCAACTGCTACCAATAAATGAGTCTTTTTATCAGACGACTTTTTGAAAGGTCCCACCATGTCTAGACCCCATACTGCGAACGACCATGTTATGGGAATCATGCGTAGATCCTGAGCTGGCATATGATCCTGCCTTGCATACCTTTGACACCCTTCGCATATTCTTACTATTTGTTCTGCATCAGCATTGGCAGTTGGCCAGAAAAATCCATGTCTGAAAGCTTTATTGGCCAAAGATCTAGAACTTGCGTGTTGACCACAATCTCCCGAGTGGATTTCATTCAAAATCTGACACCCTTCTTCCGGAGAAACACATCTCTGAAAAATTCCAGCCGCACTTCGCCTATATAACTCACCATTCATAATTGTATATGACTTCGATCTTCTTATAACCTGATAAGCGATAACCTCGTCCTGCGGGAGCTCGCCCCTCGTAAGATAAGACAGATCGATCGGCGCGGCACTACACCCGTACACGCAATATAGGGATCCCACTGGAGCAGCACTGCATCACAACATGTCGTTCACTCCAGGGAGACAGCAGGCGATGCGCTGTACCACAGTATGCCGTCAAGGTAGGCGGCAGGCGCTGCGCTGTACTGTACCATAGCATGTCATCAAGGTAGCCGATCGGGCGCTGCATATCACCTCAACACGTCATCGAGGTAGGCGGCGGGAGGCGGCCGACACGATGTAGATCCTTGTCATCTCAGGCTAGGGCGGGTGCGGGGGGTTCATGGAAGGCGACCGCGTGCAGGCAGCGGCCAGGTAAGGGTCTCGGTTCGTCATGGCCTTTTCGTGTGCGTAAAGTTGATCGATTGAGGTTTCGAGGCTTGCGGTCAATGATGCGTTGTTGGGCTGTGCGCGAGTTTAATTCACGTTGTTGGGCTATGCGGGAGTTTAATTTATTATACTGGGCTAAAATTGTTTATCTACTTCGGGTTATTCGGGATGTTCGGGTTATAGAAGTGTAAAGCTGAATTTTCCATATAAAATTCAGGTTTTTAGAATAGACACCCGAATAGGTGTTTGGGGTTTTCGGGTTCGGGCTATTCGGATTCGGGTTCGGGATTTTTGGTTTTATGCCTGCCGTGAATTTTTGCCTATGCTGACTTCTTGAGAGAGAAACAAGGAGCGTGCGGTTTTCAGGTAACACACGCCCAAGGAAACCAGGGACGTGCCGAGAGGGGTTGTTAGGCACGACGCACCGCAATCACGGACACCACCGCTAGCACAAACTGGCCTTCAAGCAGGAAGTATAACCCAGATAGAGTTCCTTCAACTTTACTTTTTCAGCGATGGAGCAAGCTTGGAACCGGCAATCCTTCTCAATCTTGGCAAAATCCTTCCTCTCATATTTGGTCCTATCTGCCCGATACTGTAGAAAACCTCTAATTAGGAGATCTGGATTCAGTTCCGGGTGATATGCTTTGGCCAGGGACATGGCCTTGATGGCTCCACGACGACAGGCTAAAGTTTTGTGTTCTTCTATCCATTGTGGAACGTGAGTTAGTTCCACAAGCATATCATGGAGTTTTTTAGGGGCATTGTCCCAGTTCCTGACGGCCTTGATACATTCCCCTCCTCCAACATACAGCTGCCGGATCAAGGTGAATAGAGCCTTCAATTTCATGTCAGGAAACTGGAGGTTATTACCATGGATTCTACCTATCAATCACAAGAGTACGTTGTTTAGAAACCGGATTATTATAAGCAGGCAAAGGAGATCATAAACCAAAAAAAGGAATAAATACGCTGCATATGGAGCAAACTTACCAAATACACTGCAAGTAATGTCGCCTAGCAGATCCTTAACCTTGGAAAAATTGCTCCAGGTTTCCTCTAACTCATTTTCAGCATTTTTTGCCCTCTCAATACGAGTATTTTCCCGGTTCTCAAAATCTTGCTGAAGAACAGACAAGGTCTTGGTTGCTTCTATAACTTGTCTCTCCAGGTATTGCTGCAAAGTTCTTGCCTCTTCAGTTTTATGAGCCTCATGTGCTAGCAGGCTCTTCAAATTTGAAATCTCTTTTTGCGAGGAAGATTCAAGACTCTGCAAAATTATTGGTTACACAAAAATATGGGTTATAAACAGTTCAAAATATAAGCTGAGGAATTTCCGGGTTATAAAACATTACCCGGGAGATTGGGAGCTTGCAATGATTTCTAGCCTACTCAAGAATATGTTTAAGTCCCGAGTAGCTGCAGGCTTGCAACCCGACACTTGGGGGCTACACTATTTCAGTTTCAGAAAGTTTTTAGTCAGATATGATTAAGTCCTGAGTAGCTGCAGGCTTGCAACCCGGCCCTTGGGGGCTACATTATTTCAGTTCGAATTAAAACTACTAAGTGTAAAAGCAAGACAATTCCCGGTTCACAATAAATTTGTAAACCGGTCCTTGGGGGCTACAGCATTTCAATTCAAATTTAACAATAAATCTTCAAGTTTATTCTACAGATGTAAACTGGAAGATTGAGGGCTACATGTTATGGTTATCAAGGTTACCTCGTATCTCTTCTTCAGACAATCAAGGATTCCATCTGCACGACGCCGGTTCTGACCAAGTTCTTAAACCAGAGTATCGAAATTCTGGCCTTCAATGTTCAGCTTGGAAGGAACTGCTTTCTCTTCTGGAACTGGTTTCAAGTCTTCCATAACTTTGGACAACACAGTTGAAGTCCCAACGGTTTCCACTGGTTGAGAACCGGTAATATCTACTTTTGGGTCTGAAATATTCATGTCATCAACGAGAGGGTCATTATCCAGAGTGTTATCAGCTGGATTCACCTCTTGGTCATTAACCTAGGCAGGATCATTGATAAGACCCAGTGAGTGCGCAGCCGGTTCTTCTTGAGTCTCTTTAGGAACTTTTTCTTCTAAGTTTGCAGTGGGAGAAACGGTTGAAAGAGGAGTAACCTTTAGCATAGCTTGGGCCGTGCAACAAAAGAAAGGTTATAAACCGTACAACTTGGGTCCTCCTTCCCTTGCTGGTATCTTCTTCGTCCTATGTTTTCTCCATATGTGAGGATGGGTTCAAGGTGTTTTTGGATAGTCTAGAAATAGGCACCTTTGCAACGGCTTGCCGGGTCCTCTTGTTGGCCACAGGAGAATCCTTTTCAACCACCACATTGGAACCAGTAATGGGAGTGGTGGGAACAAGATCCGGAGCGTTCTGATCGGGCACCTCTTGAGTTGCACCTCCTTGACCTAAACCGGCACCCTCCTGCTCTACCGGTTCATCCTGCGAGTAACCAACACCAGCAAATTGATTATGCAAGTGACCAAGGGAGTCAAATTCAGAAACCTCATCGTCTTTGTCACTTTGCTCTTCTGACTCATCATCTTCAGGAGAAGAAGCATGCTCTTGGGTAGTAACCTAGAAAGCATCTGAAGGCTGTAAACCGGAAAAAAAACAGGGTCATCATTTGCGTAGTCTTTGAATTCCCATAAGAATGAAAGTTACTTATAAAAAGGTAAAACTTATAGGAGGAGCCGGGTTAGAAGAGCAAAAGGCAGCAAGGCCAACGTCAAAAAACATGTCCCTCTTTATTCCAACCAAGTCTTTCAGTGCAGCCACCATGTCAGACTTGGAAACTGGAGATTCAGAATATCGCATAGGGTCTGATAAACTGGTGTATTCATGGAATAACCGGTCCCTAATGCTAAGGGGTTGGATACGCCAGTCCACCCAAGTCTTGGTCAGGTCTAAACCAGTTAGCCCATGAACTATCAAGGAAGTTACACACTTGAGAAGGGATTTGATTTTGACTCGATCAGCAGATTTGGCGTAGGAGTTCATGGTGCTTGTGTAAACAGGACGTTCTAGACGATAACCCGGAAGAGCCGGTTCACCTTCAGGAGAGGGTTTTTTGATATAAAAGAATGTTTTTTCTAGAGTTTCAGATGACTAGCAAGGGGATACCCGGATAAGCGATATCTTTCCGCCTCTGAAACGAGACGCCACCGCAGTGGATCAACTCACCCCCAGCTACTTCCGGGTGTTTGTTACAGTACAAGTACTCAAGGAAGAGATCTAGGTTGGGCTCTGCTTGAAGATAGTCCTCACAAAGAACAACAAAGTTGCTGACGTTAAGTATGGAGTTGGGGGGAAGATCTTGAAGATGAAGGCCATACTAGCTTAGAATCCGGCGGAAAAAATGAGCCCCGAGAGGGCGAAACCTTCAAAGAATATGGGCTTCGAAGATTATTACCTCATACAGCCCAGGTTCAGGCCGGATCTCATTCCCAGGGGCACGCCAGGATAAGTTCTTTGAGAGTAAACCAGAATCTTCCATCTCAGTAAGCCGGCCTTGGGTCATCTCTGACTTGCACTAGTTCACTTGCATCATGCCCCTCCCGGACTTGGCCGCGGCAGAACCGAAAGTACCACCGGTCTTCTTTTTCTTTCCAGCTTTTGCGGCCTTGGTCACCAAGCTTTTTTCTTTCACCATCTTGACGAACGCCGGTGAGGCTCTGTCCGCGGCGGGGCGAGAGAGGAAATGGAGCTCTCAAGCTCTCTCGGAGGAAGAAGATGAAGTAGTGGGCGAGAGGTGAGAATGGTACGGGGGATAGCCCCAGGAGGCTATTTATAGGCGGGGGGCTCAACCCTAGGTTTAATTGGTAATTTTGCACAAAGGACCCTCAGGATTAACCTTTTTTTGGAAATATATGAAGAGATTGGATCTGCAAAGGAAGATTTTCTGAGAAAAATACATTAAATATGCGGAAAAAAATCCGGGATAAACCGAAATATTTTTGGTTCCTGAGATCTTGGAGATAAAGATGTGGAGTTATCTTTTCAAAAAATGGAAGGATATGATCCTGGTGATAATGATGAAACCCGTATAACCAGGATCAGATATTCCGGAGGGTTATTTTCTCAAAACAAACGGTTTGTGTCTAAGTTATTTCGGGAACAACTTAACGTGAACAACGTAACTTTAACTTAAGTGTTCATGTTAACCTTGGGGCTAATGTTGGGGGAATAGGTAAGGGGAGCCTTACCATCCAACCACATAAACCAGAATTTACCTTAGCCGGTTCATAATATTTGATCCGGTTTATACAGGGAGAAGTAGGACGAGAGATGGCCAACCAGCAGAAAACGATCCGAGTTACCTTGAGCGTAACCCGGAAGGGACAGAAGAACCGGCCCACGGTCCGGGCTAGAAGACTCAGAGGCCCAATACCTGGAGATCAGCCTAAGGCCAGACGGGGACGACCGGGTCATGGAGTGAACTGGACGGGACGTCCAGGAACCGGATTAGACTAGGACTCCGACGGCGTGGACAACCCGGATCCCCTCGTAAACCGGGGCACACGTCCACTATATAAGGCGGAGCCCTGGGGCGTAGAAAGACAAGTTCTAATTCGATAGCAAGGTAGTTCGAGACATCGAGAGCCGGAATCGCCCTTTGTAATCGAGATCTTGTTTCCTAATAGTAAGAAGGCAGGAGTAGGTTTTACCCTCCATTGAGGGGCCGAACATGGGTAAACTCGTATCTCTCGTTTCAGCCTTAACCCTTTCAAAGTTTCGCTTAGTAGAAATGGCCTCACAATCTAGTTCTCACATGAGGACACTTGTCGTGAAAACACCACGACAGGTACCTTCTTCCTCCTCCGTCCAGGTGTACATCGGCGTCATCTACGTCATCTTCTCTCCATCTTCGTCGTCCCCAAGCCTCTCCCTACGACTACATTCCCGTGGTGAGAACTTCGTCCGTGGAATCTCTTCTCCTCTCTCCCCTTGCTCTGGGTGTCGTCGTGGAGCGGCACCGTCTACAGGTCATGCCCGCCCTCGTCCGCCATGGAGCGGGTACCTCGAGCTCGCGCATGGTCTCTCTAGCCCTCTGTGCGCACGCACCCATAACCCCACGAGACCACTTCCTGGTTGCACGCACACCACCGTCACGGCGGCGCCGCATCGTGATGGTAGTTGCCGATTCGTTCCTGTCCGTCGTGGCCGATCTGTACGTTGCGCTGTTTAGTTTGGTCAGTAGATTAGGCACTGATTTTATATCTTAAACTTTCAGATCTCTATGTGTTCAACAAATGCATTCCGGTCAAGTAGCTTGGGCCTCGGTGAGAAACTTCCCAGATCCCGATCTTGATCTGTCATCTTGCACTTAGGCCCATGTGCTTCTCAGTTTTGCACCGGAGCCCTTCCACTATGTTTTCCTCACAAACACGTCCCAGTTTTTACAGAAACACCCCAATCTTCTAATGCTTATAGCTTTTGTTTTACGACTCCAAATAATACAAACTGTATATCTATTTTTATAAGAAAAATTCATCGAATCTTAATTTGTCATCCATGATCATGTTTTGTAACATCCCAATTAGTTTTAAAATTTAAAAATTTGCATGCATACATATTCATCATGGCATCATTGCATCAAATACCAACATTTTGGACTTAATTCCACAAATTAGACCGTAATTTGTTTTATCACATAAGAGGACACCTATGAGTCCTATACCCTATTTTGTTTTATAACAAATTATTTTGGAAACCAAAATGGTAGGAAAATGTCCTATTTTGGATAAGCTTTATATATCATATTTTATAAATTTTTTATGAATTGGTTTGGTCCACCTTTGAATCAAAGTGGGTTTTAATTAACAAAAACAGAAAAGGAAAATAAAATAATAAAAAAAGAGACAACTGCCACTACTGGACCGAAGCGGCCCAGCAGCAGTTGAGTGCCCGCGATGCAGGCTGCCCGTCAGTAGCCCAGCAGAGCAGCAGCAGCCCGCGCACCCTCTCTCTCCCTGCCGTTCAGGCCCCACCTGTCAGCGCCGTATCTAACCCCCACCTCGCTCTCTGCGCACACTCCCGCACGCCCCGACGTCTGCGCCCACGTCCCCACGCCTCCAAAGCTGCAACGTCCATGCCGAGCCGCGCCCCGTTAAAGCCCCCTCTACCCTCTCTCTTCTCAGCCTGCCAATCTCTAGAAAGGAAGCCCCCAGGCTGCCGAAATTGCTCGTCGGAGCTCCGCCTATCCGACGCCGTTTCTCGATTTCTCCAGCGACTATTGTGTGACTCTGCCGCAATCTCTTCCTCCTCTCGCTTCCTTTCTCCCGTGTGACTCCCCTAGAAATCTCCTGACTCATTTTGGTGCACAGCAGCGCCCGTTTCGCCGAAGCCGAGCGCAACCGCCGCCATCTCCATCTTCGGCGAGGTCTACCGGCCGGATCAGGAACCTCCGCTGGCCCCCACTTTGCCACCTACACTGCGTCGTCCTCTGCTACGTCCTGGTATGCCCCTTCCCTTTCGGCCCCTTGTAGTGTCGGGAACTCGCGATGCCGAAGCGTTTGCCGCCGCGCGCCTCGTCGCCGGTGATCCTCCAGTAGGGCCCGGAGTAGTCCACGCCATTTTGGCCGTACGATCATAGATCAACGTCTAGATGCGGCTCGTTGACCGGTACAACGGGGCAGTAAGCGCGCGCAATCCCCCGGCCAATCGCAGCGTGCCACTTGGCTGCCCAGTCAGCCTCCAGTCAAACAAGATTTAAATTTGAATTTTAAATACCATATTCTGCCATCAACTTGTAAAATCAATAGAAAATGATTTAGAAATAAAACAATTATGGGACTGATGCCATTGGAAAGCTATGAAAACTTTCTACACATATCTAAAAATAAATGGTATAGGTTCTGTTAAATTTTTTGGAGCATTATTTAAGGTGGTAAAATGACTTAAATCCACTAAATAAATTCTAGTTTAAGTTCTAATGGGTCAAAATTTGAAAAAGTGTAGTCTATGGAATCCTTAGAACTTGTAGAACACAATGGAACCTGAGAAATTCAAATTCGAGTCATGCACTCATTGGCTAAGTAAAATATTGTCAAATCAGTAAACTGGCTCTAGTTCAAATTCTAAAAACTATTTTTTAATGATTCCAATGGGGTTAGCTTAGTATTTTTGTCCTTTGTCTAGAGACACCAAAACCAAATTTCTACAGAAAATAAAAGTTTCTTTAGGAATTTAATTAGAGTGGTTGCCTGTTTTAGGACCCTAATATTGAATAACTTACTATTACACTGAAATAAAAGTTATCAGAACATTTGACCAACTATATAAACCCCATATAAGGTCAAATACATCCCTTTTACATAATTAACTTGTGTGAAATAAATTGGTGCATTCATGCATGCATACATGTCTATGTTTGCTCATATTGGATGGTGTTTTTATTTTTGGTGCTTGTGTTTTGTCTAGACTTTGAAGAGGACCATTGTAACCTCTGTGACTGTTGTATGTGTGCTGGTTGTTTTGACCAAGGCAAGAGATACATCATGTCCCAATTTTATTTTCTATATGCATTAGTGTTTTTTCGTAGTATGCATCATAGGTGGTTTTACTTTTCCAAGTATATGCTATGCTTAGAACACCTAGTAGTGTGTAGCCACCCTGAAACTCCCACTAGGTACTTGTTTAACTGTACTTGGCTACTATCACAAATGCAGCTGTTTCATTTTGGTTGTGGTAACAAACTTAATCAAACACCTGGGTGGATTGAAACTTGCTTGGTGGCTGAATGAAATGTGGACTGCCACCCAGGAACAAAGAGATTTGTAGGTCTTCACCGTCTTAGATAGCATCCAGTGCATCCTTGAGGTAATATGGGCTCTACCAAGATTGATTAAGTTATGGGGGTTCAGCTGTTGTAATACATTGGGTGGTAGCAGAATTTTAGGAGCGTCGAGTCTTACTGGCATGGGTGAATCTCTCTTTCTAAAGATCTTGTCTCATACTTCTCTCGGGTAGCACGAGTCTTAAGGTGAAAGTGCACAACCTCTCGAGAGTTAAAAACTGAGATCTTAGCCGTGTCCCCTGTTATGGAACAATTTGAGCTGCTAGACAGGGATTGTACTGAAAAATCTCCTCATCTTTTCTGAATAAAGTAAAATATGTTAGAAAACTCTTTTAGGCGCACATGGTGTGTCTACCCCTATGTGCCCCCTTGTCAAACTTCATGGTGTGTCTACCCATGATGAATATACAATTGTCTCCAATTTTTTTAAATGAATTATAAATTTTAGGGCAAAAATAGCTTTATGCAAATAGCCCCAGACTCCACCAGCCAAATATCATATAATTAGTTTGTTCCACAAAACTACCACCATACATGTGTCACTTGCCAGTACATCATTTGTACCAAATCTCCTTCGTGGGGCTGCATATTCCAACGTGTAGGTTATTCCGATGAAGAATGATTGGTTAGGATCTCGAGCTTGCATTCCAACATGTCTGTCTGTGTCGCATGAAGATGAAGATGGCTTATTGATGATTTATTTCCGTTGTATTTTCTTTGGAATCTTGTTATTTGAGCTAGTCCATGAGACTATGCCATTTGCAAGACTATTTTATTTCTTATCCACTGGATCAACGATGTAGATTGATGCTATTGCAATGAATATTTCATTTTGTCATGTGTATGCTATCAGTGATTCTGGGAGTAGCATGTTACACATGTGTTATACCTTTATTAAAAGGTAGGGCGCTACATAATGGTATCAGAGCCATGTTTTGCCTGTAGGATCGAGATCCTGGGATTGGAAACCATAGGATGAAAACTATGTTCATAATATTTGTGAAATTTTTATTCTACACCGGCCTATTCATTTATTCTATTCTTGTATCTTCCTACCTTGTGCTAATCTTGTCTTTTCTTTTTCTCAAAATTTTAGATGGCTTACTATGGCGAGGTGGTCATTGCTGGTGATGAACCATACTGGCTCGATTGAAGAAAAGGGTGCCATAACTATCATGGCAGAGGATGGCGACTCCCCCTCTAGGCGGCGCTCATGGCGACTCCTCTGAGATCTAGGGTTTTAGCCGTTCGTCTCCGACAATCGTCACTCCGGCGTAGTCGGCCTCCTCCCCTACGACATCTACCACTCCGGCAGTGTCGTCCACCTCCTTTTCTTCAATGACCAAGGCAAAATCCCTTTTTGATCGCTCTTGTTGGCGGTGGAGGGCGATCTTCTCCACCGATGTGGATATTCGGTTCAATCCCATCTACGTGGGTTTTGTTCTGTTAGATCCGAAGGACAAGCGGATCCAACTGGTAGATCAAGCGGGCTTTATGCTTGATCAACGTTTTCTCAAGGTACGTGAAAGCATTCATCCTGGATCTGAGATCCAATTTGCTTGCCATCGTGCCAGGGTTCAGGATCATCTGGTTCCACGAAAAGGGTCTCTCCTGGATCATAACAATGCCATCGTTCCTATTCTGGACGTGGACTCTTTGGTGCCGCTTTTGGATCGGACTCCCATTGATCATGCGGTGGGTTTAGTGCATGCAGCCAAAGTCTTAGACCTGGATTTCTCTAGAGGTCTAGCTCTTGCTAAGGAAGTCCGCATTCTCTTCGGATCGGACGTTCACCCTTCTAAAAAGTTCGGCGCTTTCAAAATGGTGGTATCTTTTGGCCGTGCTGCCTTCAAAATTGATGTTAATACTGTTGCTTTGGCTCTTGAGGCGGCGATTGGAGGATATTGTGGATCTTTGAATGTTACCTGTCTTCATGATCGGGTTTTCTCTTTTGATGTCGCTTCTAAGCAGGTTGGATTTCATATTGTGAAGATTAAATGGTTTTCTTGCTTCCACTTCAAGTGCTTCTTTCATCTGTGGAGTTTCGGTGGTCCAAATTGGATGGCTGAATGGAAAAAGTGGAACCACGATCAGATTAATGAGTGGACTGTTGTCACGAAGAAAAAGAAGGTAAAACCTAAACGGTACAAGCCTTTATTAAAACCTTCTGCTCATCGTGCACCAACTGCTCCCCCCACGATTTCTAACAATATTGGTTCTGATATTGATCGTGAACTGCCTGCTATTAAGTTTGGATCTTTTAATGCTGATTCTATTGTTCCTAAGTCTATTACGGATCCTATACCTGCACCCCCTACCGTGGACTCTATGCCTGTTGATGATGGCTTCGCAAAATTAATTGATAAAATGGCGGCCCATGTTTGGCCTTGCTCTAACTGCCTCTCAGCTAAACATGCAACGGAAGAGTGTACGGGCCGGATTCGGTGCTGGTCTTGTTCACGTTCGGGCCATATCCGCAAAAACTGCCCGGGAATTAATGGAACTCTGCGCTGGGTAGTTAAATCGTCGACTATCGGAACCGAGAAGTCCCCTGCCTCAGTTCTATCCCTGCCCCTGCCACTGTTCCTGGAAAACCCTCGTCGGAATCGCCGCTCGAATCGCAACCTCCTTCAGCAATGGCGAACTTCCCCTGTGATCCGACAAGGTTCGTCCCCGCGGGGATGCATGTTGAGGAGCCATGGGCCGCCGAGGAGCGACCTTCTCGGCTCTTCATCACCTCCTCTGCGGCTCCTCCTCGGCGCCATGAATCTTGGGCCATTGCTCAGTTGGTTCCGCGGCCCCCCGTGGAAGAGCTCGACGATATTCTGCAGCAAATCGTCGACCACATCCTTCAAGAACTGCATCTGCAAGTTGTCTCCTTCTCGGAGAGCGCTGTGGGAGTTGGCATGTTCCGCATGGCGGATCAAGTTGCCAGAGATATTTTGGTACACTCTCATCCTTTTATGTTTCCAGATGGTAGGATGTTGTCCTTCGTTCGACATGACGAAGGGGACAATGTTAGAGCAACAACCTATACTAGGACTGGATGGATTATGATTCTGAATCTGCACATGGACTATCGCACTGATGAGTTCCTTCGGGAGTTTGTGTCCAAGTTTGGCAAGCTCCGGACCTGGTGGAGGGAAGATGCTTCCCCTGTACGTACCCTGCTCAAGGTTACCTATGGTGGCGGCGCTGATGTTCCCCGCTCGCTTGTGATTAGGGAGGTCCAGCGTTACGGTGGGCACGTTGTTTCCTGGACCTGCCCTGTTTTTATTCTGAACAATGATGCTGCTGACGCTTTGCCGGGAGATGAAGATTTTCTCCCTCCTGGAGGCAATCCACACCCTGCTTTTGGTGCACCAGAGGTACCAATCCCTGAGGAATGGGTGCCACCTGTTCAGCCTGTACAAGGTGGTTGGGGAGAATGGAACAATGAGGAGCAGGGGGAGAATGCGGAGCCGGAGGAGCCTGTTGATCAGGCACCGGAACCTGAGCAGGTGCAGTCTTCAGTTTCTGTTCAATTCTCGGGTGCCTCCATTGACTCGATGAATGTTGTAAGAGCTGAAGGCCCTGAACAATTTGTGGAGCTGCAGCAACAGGTGGAACAAAACCAGCTGGCTATTGTTCCTTTTGTTCCACCACCCCCAGCAAATGTTGCAGCACTGAACAATGACGTGCAGATTATGCAAGTCTTACTGCCTGACCCTGTGGTTGAGTGGTCCAGATATTTTTTGGAGCACAAAGCTCGGGTTACTTTCGACAGGAGATTTGAATTTCTGTCGACTTTGCTGCCTTTTGAGTTGCCAGTCTCCTCTTCTGCTCCTGTTCCTCTGCTGACGGATTCATGCCCTGTTCCTGAACCTGTGACTCCTCTGCCTGCTACCAAGAAGAGGACCAGGAAGGTGTCTACTCCCCTTGTCCTTGAAGAGCGTAGAGTGACGCGTAGCCTTGCCAAGAACGCTGGGTTCAGGGTTCTGCCTGCTTCCGACAAGCCAGAACCTAGGAAAAAGGCCAAGTCTGCTCATCCTCAAGGCTCTCCAGGGGGAGTGCCCCCCTTCACTCCTGTTGCTGTTCTGCGGAGGGCGGGAACCATGCTCCAGATAGAGGATTCTGAAATTACGGTGGAGAAGCTTGAAGCTGCTCCAAAGAAGCCCACCACTTCCTCAAGTTCTGATGATTAGTGGGCCTTTTATCTTTCTTATGGGCCTGTTTGGTCCCTGGAGTTGTTGCTGGGTTTCCATGTTACATTTTGTTATGCTATATGACATATGTACTACTCTATGGATATTATCTTTTGGTTATCTACTGTGCTGGTCTTTTATGATGATCAGCAAATTCATTATTATCTGTCTTTTCCATGGATAATACGGCCTATCTGAATTTGGATTGGATTGTTTTTGACTGGAATGTGAGAGGACTCAATGATAAATCTAAAAGAGATGCAGTTTATAATAAAATTGATGAAAGTCGAGCCTCTATCATTTGCTTACAAGAGACTAAATGCCAGGATTTTGATCATTCCTTTATTAGGTCTTTCTGCCCTAAAAGGTTTGATCAATTTGTTTTCTCTCCCTCTGTTGGAGCTTCTGGAGGTTTAATTGTGCTTTTGAACAGTTCCATATTCAGTGGAGAATTGTTAGAGGTTCATCGCTCTGCCATTCACATTAAATTCACATCCACTCACAATTCTATTTCTTGGAATTTGGTGAATGTTTATGATCCTTGCAAGGGGGTGGAGAGAGAGGATTTTGTTAATTGGTTATATAATCTTTCCATTCCAATTCATCAGAACTGGATGATTCTTGGTGATTTTAATTTCATTAGATCACTGGATAATAGGAATAAACCGGGAGCTGATTTAAATGATATGTTTATATTTAATGATGTCATCAGCCATCTGGGTTTATTGGAGCTGCCTGTTAAAGGTAGGAATTTCACTTGGTCCAATATGCAAAGTGATCCGCTTCTGGTTCAATTAGATTGGTTCTTTACTTCTTGTCAATGGACATTGGACTTCCCTAATACCATGGTACTACCAATGTCTAAAATCACTTCTGATCACTTGCCTTGTATGGTTAAAATTGGAACTAACATCCCAAAGGCAAAGATTTTTCGGTTTGAAAATCATTGGGTTAAGCAACCTAGTTTCATGGATCTTGTGACAAAGGTTTGGAATACCCCTGTTTTGGCCAAAACAATTACTTCCAAAATCACAGCTAAATTAAAGAATCTCAGATATGCTTTGAAGGATTGGGGAAGGAATTTATCACAGTTAAAGATTCTCATTGATATGAGTAGTAAGGTGATTCTGTTTTTGGATCAATTGGAATATGTGCGACAGTTGAGTGTTCCTGAATTTAATTTCAGACTTATTGTTAAGAAGCATATCAAAAATTTAATTGCTTTACAATCTGATTACTGGAAGCAAAGATGTACTATTCGATGGGCTAAGCTTTCTGGTGAGAATACTAAATATTTTCATGCTAGAGCCACTGAGAGATTTAGTAGAAATTCTATTCCATCCATATCTGATGCGTCTGGAAATGTGTTGGTGGAGCATATGGACAAAGCTGCTGCTTTCTGGTCCTGCTTTAAAAACAGAATGGGTGTTTCCTGCCCACCCATGGCTGATTTTGATTTGTCTGTTTTCTTGCCTGTGGTTGATGGTTTGGATACATTGGCTAATCCGTTCACTATTGAGGAGATTGAGGGTGTTGTAAAGCACCTAAAATCTGATCGTGCGCCTGGACCAGATGGTTTTACTGGACTTTTTATTAAACACTGCTGGAGTATAATTAAAGATGATTTTGTCATGTTATGCAATGAGTTTCACAGTGCCAAGATCTCTTTGGAGAGCATTAATGGATCTTTCATTACTCTGATTCCAAAGATTAATTCTCCTGAGACTGTAAATGATTTCAGACCCATTTCCCTGACCAATACTTGTTTGAAATTTATCACCAAAATTCTGGCTAATCGTTTCCAAGACAAAATCTTTGGTTGCATCCATGCTAATCAATATGGTTTCATCAAATCCAGAACTATTCAAGATTGTCTGGCATGGTGCTTTGAATACATTCACCAATGTAAACAATCTAAGCAGAAAGTGGTGATCTTCAAGATTGATTTTGAGAAAGCTTTTGATACAATTGAGCATTCTGTTATTCTGCAGATTTTGAAATTTAAGGGATTCCCTCCCTTAGTAATCAAATGGGTCAAGGAAATTCTAGCTTCTGGATCTTCATCAGTTCTTTTGAATGGAGTTCCTGGCAAAACTTTTGTTTGCAAAAGAGGTGTCAGGCAGGGGGATCCTTTGTCCCCAATTCTTTATGTGTTGGGTGGGGATTTGTTACAAAGTATTGTTAATCTGGCACTAAGAGAAGGAAGACTCAGGCTGCCAATTCCAATTGGTGGAGACTTTCCTATAGTGCAATATGCGGATGACACCTTAGTCATCCTTCCTGCTGAACCGGCTCAGGTTTTGGTTTTTAAGGATCTGCTTAACCTTTATGCTAGTCTCACTGGGCTAAAGGTGAATTATAATAAATCTTCGATGATTCTGATTAATTTATCACAGCAGGAAAGTGTTGATCTGGCTTCTGTTCTTGATTGCACCGTGGCTTCTATGCCATTTACCTATTTAGGCTTGCCTATGGGTACCACAAAGCCAACTATCAAGGATTTTGCACCATTAATTGACAGAATTGAGAGGAGACTTTCTGCCACAGTCTCATTTCTTTCTTATGGAGATAGTTTGGTTCTTGTGAATTCGGTTCTTTCCTCCTTGCCCTCATATTATATGTGCACTCTTGTAATTCCTAAAGGTGTCATTGATATAATAGATAAAGCAAGGAGGAGATGCTTATGGAGAAAGGACAAGAATAAGCAAAGAGTGAATTCTTTAGCTGCCTGGGATATGGTATGCAGACCCAAATCCAAAGGAGGATTAGGAATCATCAATATCCAGATTCAAAATAGAGCTCTGCTACTGAAGTTCTTGGCAAAATTTTATAACTATTTGGATATCCCTTGGGTTCATTTAGTCAAGAATGCTTATTATTTTCAAACAGTACCACATGCTGTCACATCCTGTGGTTCTTTCTGGTGGAGAGGAGTTATGCAACTAGCAGATACCTGGTGTTCCTTATCCTCTTGCGTTTTGGGAAATGGTTTTTCGGGCCTTTTTTGGAAGGATTCGTGGATTGGGCAACCTTTGGCTATAAAATTCCCGAGATTATTTTCTTTTACCAAGGATCCTTTGTCCTCAGTAAGAGATTTAATACTGATGACAGACCTTTCGGATGCTTTCCACTTGCCGTTTACAATTGAAGCTTTCCAGGAGTTTAATGATCTGAGTGTCATTGTGAATAATGTTCAGTTGTCTGACAGTGAGGACAGTTGGAGATGCAATTTCAATAAAGGCATATATACCTCCAGCAAATTCTATCAGCTACAATTTGCTCATTTACCTTCAGATGGGCCTGCAAAATGGATATGGAAATCCAAATGCATGTCAAAACATAAATTTTTTGCTTGGTTGATCCTCAAGGATAGGATTAATACAAAGGATATGATCAAACGAAGAAACTGGAAGATTGATGGTACTGATTATTGTGTTCTTTGTTGCACTCATTGCAATGAAGATTGGATACATCTGTTCTTTCAGTGTGTCTTTAGCTCCAGAATTTGGAATTATTTGCAAATCAGCTCGAGTGATAACATACTTGTGCAAAATCTTACTGTCGCCAAAAAGTCTTTCAAAGGGCCCTGTTTCACTGAGATAGTGATGCTTGCTTGTTGGAATATTTGGAAACAGAGGAATGGAGTCATTTTTAAATCGGAAAGACATTCCTTTATGGGATGGAAAGTGGGCTTCATGTTAGATCTACTTATGCTTAAGCATAGGTTGAGTGCTTCTGTGGCTGCTGATTTAGTTTCATGGATTAACTCCTTACATTAGTCTGGGATAGACTGTCTTAGTCTATTTTCCATGTTTATTTGTACATATCTGTAACTGTAACTCTCTGGTTGGTAATAAAGGGCTGTGGGGGACTCCCCTGCAGTAGAAAATGTTTCAAAAAAACCATACTGGCTCAGCGGGTGCCTCTACCACTTGGCATTAGATGTTGGGATACCATCACCACACTTGTATGGCAAGCAGGATTACTGTGACTACAATGGTGCTCAGAAGTGGCAGATCACGACTCTCATTCAGGGGCGTACTGTGGATCCACTTGACCCTGGCATGGAGTACATGAGTCCCTATCTAGATTTTGAAGTTTCCGTGGGGATGGCAATGCATGGTGCCATCGCCCACATATTACCTATGGAAGTGTCTTCCGCCTCTTTAGTGAGCGAGGTGAGGCCAGAGATGCAATTGACCGCAGTCACCAATAGCTCACTGCCACTCGTTTCCACTTCATGTAGAGAGAGTCCATGGCAACAAACATGAAGGTACTGATGCAAAGACAGATCGCCGTGATCGATTCCCAGCGAGAAAGAATCGAGAAGTTCGAAAGGACCATTCTGAAGTTGGACGAACACAATGATAAACTGTTGGGAAAGGTAGAATATAAGGAGGCCATGATCGTTGCAACTCAAACACAGTATACACACTTCGCAATTGAGTTCAACCAGATGGACCAAGTTAGGAATGAGAGGAACAAGCTACAAAAGGATGTTGATGAGCTGCTGAAGAAGCTAGCTCAGATGAAAGTGGTTCAAGAAGAAGAGGAGCTCATGATTCCTCCAACCCCTGTTGAACATAAAGCCCCAGCAGAACAAGAATAGGAAGAAGACCCTAAACAAATAGATTTTGGTAACTCTTTTGACGAGGATCCTGACACCGAGGAGAGCTCAGCTAGGAGCAGCTCTCCTCCGAAGAAGCGCATGAGGTCCACATAGTATGTTAAGCTATTCAAGCTCCAAGCTTGAAGTGCCTTAGTCTTGGGACGTTAGATGGCCACCATAGACCTATGTATCATCTTTATTCCCTTTTGTATTGCCTTATTACTTGATGTATGGCAGTACCCACGACCTTATTTGTTTTCCTAAAACCTTTTGATTTATTAAAAGTTTATGAGTTGTTCTACTTGTTGATATGGAATGCTTGTTGTATGATTGATGTTTGTGCATGGGTATGAATTTTATTCCCACTAGTTCTATCTATCTTATTTCACATCTATTCTAAAAACCACCCCATATGCGTCCTCGACGTGATCCAACCCAGGAAGCAATCCAAAAGATATTGGCAGCCCAGACACAGTTGATGCAAATGAGGACCCAATTCATGTAGAACAACAACAATAACAACAAAACGAACAATCCTCCCCCACCTCCTCCACCACCACCCCCACCCCAGGTTGACAGACTTGCTAGATTCTTGAGGCTCATACCTAATATTTTTTTCCACTACAACAAAGCCTATGGTGGCTGATGACTAGCTCTGCTCTGTTAACAAAAACTTGGTCGCTTGTGAGTGCACTGACGCGGAGAAGGTTAGATTCACAGCGCACCTACTTGAAGGGCCAGCTGCAACATGGTGGGAGACATTCTAAGTCACTCATCCCATAGAAGGTCTTGACTGGGACACCTTCAGGGAAGGTTTCCATAATGCTCACAATTCTTCGGTCATCATAAACATGAACAAGGATGAGTTTCGTAGTCTGAGACAAGGAGCAAGGACGCTGATACGTCGAAAACGTATCTCCTTTTCTGAACACTTTTCTTATTGGTTTCCTCTAAACTTGTGTGTTTTGAATACAACTAACACGGACTAACGCTGTTTTCAGCAGAATTACTTTGCTGTCTTGTTTTTGTACAGAAAATCAACTTTCGGGAAATTTCCCAGAAAAGACCCCATTGGTGTTTTCACTCCGGAAGACCCTGGGAGCCAGAAGGGGGCCAGGAGAAGAGCCACTGGGTGGCCACACCCCCAGAGCCCCCCTTGGACTCCCCTTTCGACTACAAGTAGCCTCCAACCCTAAAACCCCAGGGGGTTCGTTATATTTCACAGAAACACAATAGAGCGTCGCCGCCACCCCGAACCTCGATTCGGGGATCAGAATTTCCTGTTCTGGCACCCTGCCGGGACGGGGAAGTGGAGGAGATCATCGTCATCGTCATCACCAATGCCTCTACATCGACCATCCATGTTTCCCCCATAGATGTGTGAGTAATTCCTCGCTGTAGGCTAAAGGGGATGGTAGGGATTGGATTAGATCGTTCATGTAATAACGCCGTGATTGTTAGGGCATAGTGCCTAGTATCTTCTGTTAGTGCTATTGACATTGTTGACAACTTGTTATGCTTAATGCTTGTCACTTTGGGCCCGAGTGCCATGATCTCAGATCTGAACATGTTATTGAATCACGATGATAATTATTGTTTCTTGATCATACCTGCAAGTTGTTTACACACATGGTTGTCCAGAACCCGAGGCCCCGAAGTGACAGAAATTGGGACAACCAGAGGGGATGGCTATGATGTGAGGATCACATGTGTTCATGGAGTGTCAATGCTTTGCTACGATGTTCTATTAAAAGGAACACCTTAATTACCAGTAGTTCCCTTGAGGCCCCGCTGAAAACGGGCTGGTAGGACAAAAGATGTTGTGCAAGTTCTCATTGCGAGCACGTACGACTATTTACGAAACACATGCCTATGGTTACTTAGTGCTTGGATGCTTTATCATATTTATCTGCAATGCCCTCGACTTGATCATTATTTGAACTATCTTATCCATGCAACGCCCTTTCATCCATCCCTATGCCTATAGTATTTAATTACGCTGTTTACTTCAAACACTACTGATGCTGCTGTTTTCATCTCACTTCTACTATTATTTCACTACTGCTGCTACTATAAAACTGTTACTACTGATAAACCACTGCGAACAAAAGTACTTTCAGGTGCAGGTGAATTGACAAGTCACTTGTTAAGGCTCACAAATATTCTTTGGCCCCCTTGTGTCGAATCAATAAATTTGGGTTTTACTTCCCTCGAAGACTGTTGCGATCCGTATACTTGTGGGTCATCAAGACTATTTTCTTGCGCCGTTGCCGGGGAGCATAGCTTTATTTTCAAGCTCATCGGAGAATATTATTATCTACTGCCATCATTCATCATGGGTAAGACTCGTGATGGAAATTTTCCTATATTACCATCCATTACAAGAAGAGGTACAACTCTGAACACCTCTGTTGCTCTTGATTCACCGTCTGTCATGAGTAAGCTGCTTACACCACCACATGCTACTTCTGCTGAATCTGAAAATACTTCTGATACTTTTGATCATGCTTCTACTGTGCTTATGAGAGTGTTTCTCTTGGTCCTTTCTTAGATGCTACTATTTCTAAAGCTAAAAATATTGCAAACACTAAAACTCTTGATAAAAATCCTGTTACTCCTGCTGTTTCACCTGAGCTTATAGAGAACCCTAGTGATGATTTTGATGATTCCTATATTGATCTTAATGATGATCTTATTTATGAAATATATACTATGAAGGATAATGATGTTGTTATGAGACTTATTGAAAGTCGTGCTGTTAAATATAAATTATCTCCTGATGCTAACTTTGCCACTTCTCCCATTAATATTAGGGATAAGGATTATGATTTCTCTCTTGATTTATCTTACCAGTCATCAACCCGTGCATTTGCACGGGCTAGTTAATTGGTTGATTTTTTTATGCCTAATATAATAGTTAGAATATGTGTAAAGATTGTTAAATGTGTAGAAAAAATCTACTCTTAGTTCACCTGTATCTTGTTAAAGTGCTTAGCAACTCTTTTATTGGGTATCAGTAAAACAAGCTGTTGCAATTAGAATGATGTGTGGATGGACATGATTCATCATATTTTTTAAGGTTCTCAATAATATTTAAGGTTTAAAACTCCTATATATTGAGTATTTGTATAAATTTATTTAGTAGACATGTGTGAGTGTACAAATGGAGCTATATTTATGTTTTGGTTCAAAAACTTATTTACAATTTTTTTAAATTGCCAACAGCATCTTGTCTTTCAAATATTTTTCGATTAAAATCACATATAATGTATTATCCATTGACTCATCATCGGGTGGGTCTGCCCAACTTGTATACGTCCAGGCTCTTGTTCTTCAAATCTCCTCACTTCCATTGAGCAAAATAATTGAAGAAGCACTTTCCCCATGCATTAGCACCAATCCTCAAATCTTTGTGTTGTACCTATAGGCTGTATTTCATCCATTACTTTGGATATGAATGACATTGTGCAGTGAGTTGAGAAAGTTGGTGGGTAGGGATGAAATGGAAGAAGCAGCAGACAAAAGTGGTAGTCGTTAAGGAGGAGCTCATGGATGCAAATCGGTACCGCCGAAGGCTGGGTTGTTGAGGCTTACCAGTTTCCCTTATCTCTTCATCACCGTCACGTAAGTTTTCCTACTCACCGACTTTGATCTCCAGCCGTGGCGGCCCTCCCACAACCTCGACCTTCAGCAGCGGGGCCCAACGTGATTCATGAGTTGACCCTACTTCCCACTCCATCGATGCACAACCACTACTGCCACCGCCTCAGCTCCAGGCATGGGATTTATACGGAGAAGCACGCTACTGCTGTTGATGCTGCAGCTCTTATTGACCTTGCCCCGGGTGGCGCACCCGTGAGAACTCTGCCCAACACGATGTTAAGGCTGCTGATGTGGTTCGCATGGACCTTCCCGGGAAGATTTCCCAGCTGCACCGCCTCTCCTTCCATGTACGTCCTCGACAGTCATGGCTCCAAGACTGACGAAGATGGCGTGTATGACGGTGCTCAGGCTCTTGTTAACTGCCTCGCTAAGTTGGAGTAGATTCACCTTCATGTATAAAATCACAAGTGAATTACCCTACAAATGTCAGTTCTACTTCCTTTGCTAATACTTTTTGGAGCATCCATGTCACAATGATACTTTCACACATATGTTGGACTTTTCAGAGCATGTATGGTAGACAAATACTTTTTAGACCACCATTATATTTTACATTACCAAAATAACACACAAACATTTTACTGTACTTCCCGTAACATAAAAGGGAGTGTCATTACCCATGTGCTGAACTCCAGAAAGTAGATGTTATTCAGCTAAACGGTAGTAAAACTGGAACAAATTCACAATTAGTCTTATTTTCAGACCCAAATAACATGGAATACTATACTATCACGACATGGAGATTGAAATTTCTGAACTTCATAAATTAATATAAATTGTAAGGTGGAAATACATATACATACTATATCATACAGTGCTTGTATATGCATGCATAAGAAATTATATAAATAAAACACATATGTGAACTCAAGCTCTAATTATACAAAAAAGAGGAAAGGCACAAACCCAGAACTAACGCATGTGCCAAACCTAGCAGACTTTCTTGTAGAGACATTTTAGAATTTTTATACCAAAGCTATATGATGACATTTACCTTATTCACCGACGTCTCAGGACATAGGTGTGCACGCGGAGCTCATCGCTCTAGGTGAGGCTTCCTTCTTTCCTGGCCACCAAGCATCGCTGGTCGTTCAACTCACCAAATCGTCATTTATGCCTTGTAGTTGGTATTGCACTGGTGCAAATAGGAGCATTGGATGCATCGGAGAAATAACCACCACAACAATACTTTCTCTTTCAAACTGCATGATTGCATAACTCATCATGCGGATATTATCGGGCCAAAAGGAGAAGTTAGATTGAGCGTGGTCAAGTATTGAAAACTTAGCAGATTGAAAGGATACAAAGGAACCTGGTCGGTGAGATCCTGTATTGAATCCTTACATCTATCTGCGTATTTAGAGTTAACCTCTTTCAGTTTAAAGTGATTACGCACCGATTCCATATTTCTGATGAAGTCATCCTAGTCAAAATCAGGGGAGCAAAGAAATTCCAAACTGGATTTTCTCATTGTTCATGTGAGAACAGGAGGTGAAGGTGGGATCCAAGCTGCAGCCTGCATATAAAAATCAAGGAGATGGAGAAGTAACGATCCTGTTATCACTGGAGGAGACCAGTGCGCCCATGTCCTGTTGAGGTGCTCATGTCTAATAAGAGGTAAGGATGGCGGCAGGCTCATCAGCTACATCAAGAGATCCACACACAATGCTTGTGCGGGGGCTGGAGGCGATGGAGCTGGAGATGCCAGGGAGGCATCCACATGTAGGCCAGGCTATGCATGGACGTGTAATGGATGCAATAATCTTGGACTTTTTAATTCGTTATGATACAGATATATGCATGGTTGATAGTTTGCACTATTCCGATTATAGTCTTCCAAACGTATACTAATGAAACTCTTTTAATTTTATTTGATCATGACAATATTATTTAGATCCAAGGCAATTTGTAGATGGCTTTCTAGGATGCACGCACGTGCTATTTGTGCATGGATGTGTTATGGATGGACAATTTTTTAATTCGTTATGGTACATGACTTTCTAGGATGAATGTAGGTGCTATTTGTGCATGGACGTGTTAAGGATGGACAATTTTTTTTAATTTGTTATGGTACAGATAGAAGCTGGTTGGTTGGACCATTCGGATTGTACGATTTCCAAACTTATACTAATAGAACTCTTTTAACTCCTACAGTACTTTGTTTACACAGTAACAGATCTATATCAGGCCAATCTAATTTTAATTGCACAAAGACCAACTCATTGCTCTTTTATTTTTCACACGTACAATTAAGAGTAGCGTGGCAGTTTATTTGTAACCTGCCACATGATATTTTGTTTACTCGATTCATCCTAGCCACATAAAAAATATCCAACAGCTTAATTAATTTTGATGATGTGGATTAACGTGGAGGCTTTAATGGTGCCTCCAATTAGTAAATATAAGATATATCTATTGTGGAGAAAGAACCTTTTTGTGGTACTGAAAATGAAAGTGCTATGAAACATATGAAGGAGCTCTCCTCTTTGAGTAGTTTATTCTCTGATGATCTTAAGAAACATAGCTATTTTGTTACTAAGATATTCCCTTTCGCATTAAAAGATGAAGCTAAAAATTGGTTTAACAATTTGTTTCCTGGATCTATTGATAGTCCTATTGGTTTGGTTAATGCTTTCTTTCAGAAATATTTTTCTGCTAGTGCTCAACATGCTGCTTTACAAAATATATTTAATTTCATGCAATTAGAAGAAGAGAAATTGCCTGTATCTTGGGCAAGGTTCTGTTCTTTAGTTAGGGCTACACCTGGGCATAAGCTAGAATATAATAAACTTCTTGATATATTCTATAATGGACTAACTGTTGAATCTAGGATATACCTAGATAGTTGTGCTCGTTGTGTTTTCAGGCAAAGAACTCCAGAAGAACCTGAGGAATTAATGGCTAAAATAAGCCAAAATCATGATGATTGGACTATGGTTGAGCCTGAGCCGACTCCTACTCCAGTATTAACACCAACGCCAACACCCAAGAAGAGGGGAAAGCTTAAATTAAATGATGAAGTGATGAGACAAGTCAAGAAATCTCTTAAAGAGAGGGGTATTAAACCTGAAGATGTGAAGAATCTTCCACCTATAGAAGAATTATGTAAGACAATCCCACACTCATCCATCATTGAGGTACACTCTCTCCAATATTTTGATAGTAGAGATATTCCCTATAACAAACCTCCTGATCAATGTTTAGATGAATTTGATAATTATGTTATCAAGCAAGATAATTTCAATATGAGAGTGCAAAAACACATTATGGAAAACTCTAGAGCTATTGATAATTTTCATGGTATTATAGAAAGAACCTCTAATGATGTTAAAATGCTTGTTAAACATTTTCAAATGGTTCAAACTCAAATTGATCAACTTGCTAAAGTGCAAAAAGATTTGCTAGTTAATGCTTCTAAAGAAAAACATGCTTATGAAATAAGAACTAGAAGTAGTATTGCTACACAAGATCCTTTATATCCCGAGGGACATCCAAAAAGAATTGAACAAGATTCTCAGCAAACTAATAATAATGTTATTCATACTAAGAAGAAAAAGAAGAAGAAACATAAAACAACTGTAGAATCCTCTGAACTTGCTAAAGATCCTAATAGTATATCTATCTCTGATGCTGAAATTGAGAGTGGTAATGAAAAGAATGATGCTTCTGATAAAGAAGAACCTGTAGCTGAACCTGAAAAGCAAACTAAAACTGCAAACTATACTAAGGAAGATTTCATTGCTAATAAACATGGTAATGAGAGAGAACCTTGGGTACAAAAACCAATGCCTTTTTCTAATAAGAAACACAAATCTAAGGAAGAAGAACACTGTAACAAGTTTTGTGAATGGATGAAACCTTTGTTCATGCAAATTCCTTTAACTGATGCTATTAAATTGCCTGCTTACGCAAAATATATGAAAGATATTGTCTCTAACAAAAGGAAGATTCCTAATGAGGAAATCTCCACTATGCTTGCTAATTACTCTTTTAATGGCAAGGTTCCTGAGAAGCTTGGAGACCCTAGTATACCTACTATTTCCTGTTCTATTAAAAACAATTATGTTAGAACTGCTTTGTGTTATTTGGGAGCTGGAGCTAGTGTCATGCCTTTTACTCTCTATAAAAGACTCCTCCTAGAAAAATTGATACCAACTGATACATCTTTGCAAATGGCTGATAAGTCTACTGCTATTCCCGTGGGTATATGTGAGGATGTTCATGTTCAAGTTGCTAATAATTGTCTGATATTAACTGACTTTGTTGTGTTGGAAATGACTGAAGATGATAATATGTCTATTATTCTTGGAAGACCTTTTCTTAATACTGCAGGGGCTGTTATTGATTGCAATCAAGGAAAAATTACTTTTAATGTTAATGATAAAGAGCACACTGTTTATTTTCCCAAGAAGATTGATAGAAAATATGGTCTAAATTCCATTGAAAATGTTGAGACCATCAATATTGGATAATTTTATTGTCCTATTCTAAAGCCACCCAAAGAATATGAAATTATTATGATTGGGACTATGTCTATCAAGGTTGAGGTAACGTGAGTATTTAGTGAGAAACAAAGTTTTGTTTCATACAAAATTATTTTGGTAGCAAGACTTGATCACCCTTTTTAACAAAATGATTTTAAATGAAGAGAGAAATGTTTTCACTATGTTTTCACCTTCCCCATAATGTTTTCACCATGTTTAGTTCTGTTATCACATTATTACTTGAGTAAAATCATTTTTTCCACCATCCTTATGCATGTTTTCCTGTTGTTTTCACCCTGATTACTGAGGTTATGCATGTTTTCACCACTACCACCTTTCTTTTCCTTGGACATTCTTTAATTAGAATGTCATAGAACCTCTGTAGTGCTGGTTTTGGTTATGTTTTCCACGTTTTCACTTTCGTTTTCCCGGTTTTTATTAATTATTAAAATTCTAGAAATACCACAAAAATAAAGTTTCTCGAAAAGTTCCATAAAAATTATAGTAATTTTTTACGTCAAAAATGAGGCAGAAAGACACCTGGGAGACCCCAGGGGGACCCACCAGTCAGGCACACCCTAGGGTGGCGCGACCAGCCCCCTGGTGGCACCAGCACATGGTGTGGGGCCCCCTGGGCCTCCACTTACTCTCTCCACTGCCCAAGTCTCCTCTCTCACCTACCAAACTGAAAACATTTCCTGGATCCCGTGTTCTTGGTGTTCTTCCTCTGGATTTTCGATCTCCTTCTTCAGCCCATCATTTGTGTTGATTTTTGGTGTGTTTGATCTCCGGTATGTGACTCCTCTGATGATCCAAGTAGAATTTTGTTTAGTGAATTATTTCTTGAGTGTTTTTCCACAGTAGGTGACAGCTTATATGAGTTTGCATGCTTGATTTGAGTAGAAATAATATAGTTTTGATGTATGTTTAGCTCTCATACAAGTCCCTATGGTAGTCTCCACCTTATAGTTGCTGAAATTAATTTTTATGATGATTGTTGAAAAATTTCAGAGATGGATAGTTACAATTTTGGAGACATATTTAGGAGTGATGCTCCTAGAAGGACGAGGCCCTCACGCTCATCCACTTTAGCGAGGCCATCGTATAATGAAGACGTTATTGCATCGACTATTGACGATGAAGGAGATGATGGTATCGTTCACCCATCTAGTTTTCCTTGCAATACATTTTTAAGAAATGCAGGTTTATTTGATGACTTTCGTATGCTTATTTAAAGAGTTGGTCTCACCAACTTTATGGAGGATGAAAGCCCTCAGTATGCCACACTCACAAAAGCTTTTGTTAAGAGCTTTAAATTTCAGAACACTCCATATGATCCAACTGTTGCATTCAAGTTATATAGTAGTCCTACTTCTTTGTCCTTGGTGGATTTTTGTACTATTATAGGTATCAACGCCACCGGGACAACGAGCAGGATTCAAGATAGACTAGCAGACCTCCAGGGGCTCTACCGAGAGATCACAAATGATTATGGTCACTCATCCCAGCGTAGGAAGATAAGGAACATTCAACTTCCTTCTCTTAGATACGTTACTTATTATCTTACTACTAGTATCCTTGGTAGGGAGCACACTAGCAACATTGCTAGTTACCACCTTGCTTTCATTGATGCTGCACTGAACCATAGCACGAAGTATAACCTTGGTGCACTTGTTGCATGCCGCCTTGCTGCTTGTGGGCCTATTTTGGGGGGTATTATTGCTACACATGTAGCAGCTGCTTTAAATGTTTCCATTAACCCCAATGATGAAATAATTGCTCCGTGTAGGCTTAACCTTGCTGCCATGAAGTCCCATCAATTTGTCACTGCTAACTCTACTAATAAACGTTTAGTATATAGAGTTTTATATATGGATGGAGAGGAGCAAAAAGTTACTTTGCCGCAGCCTGTTTTGTTTAAGATTGACAGGTCCCACGGTCGCTCTCCAAGGAGCATGTAGTAGAGCATCTGAGCACCATGGAGTTTTACCGGCAGCAGGAGAGGCGAGACGCGCCTCCCGAGGACCACAACACGTAGTACACCAGCGCATCCTCTAGCACATATCAGGAGGAGGCTTCCTCCTCGGCGTATTACGGGGGCGGCACCTCTTGGGCCCCTTGGTGATTGATCTCCACTTAGGCCAAAAGCCTAAGCTTGGGGTGGAGGTATGCCGACAACACACTCATTTATATATCATTTTCGGTCGGTTCTTTGTATATACATGTTTTTTTTTCTTTCATTTGTTTTCGTTTCTTTCATTTCTTTAGTTTTTATTGTTTTGTTTTTGTTTTCCAAAACACAAAAAGACCAATAATATTTCTGTTGTTTCTCTTTGTTTTCTTCTTTAGTTTCTCTATTTGGTTTGCTTTATTCTTTAAGTTGCAGTTTAATATTCAAAAATCCAAAAATATTTTGCTTCGTTTGCTTGTTCTCTTTCTGTTATTGTTTTAATTGAAAACCCCAAAAATATTTGTTGTTCTTGTTTGGTTTTGTAAAGTTTGTTGAACAATTCAACATTCGTCCGTGACTCCATTGGAGGTTGGTTTTCATTATATATTATTCGAGCCACAAGTGAAGAGCAATAATGATGATCTACGACAATTCAAGTTGTGGTGAGAGGCTGGTATGAACTCTATTTTCTTTCATTTTTGTACATATATCCATCTATGTGAGCATTCGTACTTTGTTCGTATAAGATATATGTGACTTAATGGCTGCTTAATAGTTCATGCTGTCTCATGTTTTGTTCCAATTTATTAACGGTAAATGACCTGTCATATAAATATTTGTTCGCATTGTTCTATTCGTAGAAGGACATGATATTGTGGTAGCCTCCTCTGACCGTTTCATTTGAATCGACTTGGCACATACTCACGCATGCTAAGACTGATAACAAAAAGTCAATAAGCCTCGATGATTTATTTTTCCTCAAAGTTCTAGTATCAATTTTATGCCTCGATTAATTTTACTTTGTTGCAAATATGATTATGATAGTTGTTACTCTCTTGATTGTCGCTCCCTGTCTATTTGCTAGCCTTCACCTGTACTGAGTATGAGCTCTACTCGTGCATCCAACTCCCAAAAACCAAAGTTTTCCAAATGTGTCCACCATACCTACCTATATGTGGAACTTAACCGCCACTCCAAGTAAATTGCTCATGTGCTACCTTTAAAACCTGCTAAAAACTATTCCTGTTTTGTGCCCCTGTTTTAGCTCATGAGGACGTAAATAGAGAATCTTTATCTCACTTGTTGATTGGATTCACACCCTGGACTAGTGGCTTCATCTGCTTATCCAAATGATAGAAGAGCTGGCAGCAGGGTGCCCAGCCCCAAATTAATACACACAAATTCTCTTCACTCTTTTGCCCCTGATTTATCAGTCAAAGCATAATTGTGTAAACAAAAGAGAAAGAGGGATGACTTCCTACCCAGATACGTCCTTCACATGGGAGCCGCTCTTGTGAATCCAGTTGTCTTGTGACGTACTGTATTGTCTGTTTACCATTCGTTTACATAAGCATACACCTCTCTCGAAATGTTTTCAATAGCTTTGTTTAATAAAATAAAAATCTCTAGCACATGAGTGATCAATGCTTCCCTCTGCGAAGGGCCTTTCTTTTGCTTTTATGTTGAGTCTCCATCATATTCTTTGAGCACTTTCTTGAGAGCACAATGGTCATTCTTAGTGTGATGTGTTTGTCCCAAAGTACGGTTGATTGTGGTATAACTTTGATGCTTGTATCTTTGATATCTTTACTTCTAGTCTTCCCTTGAACTTCCGATGTGCCCTGGAATTTATGTTTTGCACCACACTTAAGGGCAAGCGAGATACCACTTTATTAGATCCTTTTATGATTATTACAATCTTGCAAATAGTTATGCTTCATGTTGTTTATTATTAATATGTTGTTATCTCTTCATGGTTTGCATTGCTATTAAGTGACATTATCTTGCATGTATCTTATCATGAGCATAACTAAGTTTTTGATCATATAGTGAGTATATTTACATCATATGAAAGAAATGTGTTCGTAAAAGTCTTTTGTCGCACTCAGTTGTCACTAAATTGTTTGAGGACAAGCAATAAGCTAAGCTTGGGGGGAGTTGATACGTCGAAAACGTATCTGCTTTTCCGAACACTTTTCTTATTATTTTCCTCTAAACTTGTGTGTTTTCAATAAAACTAACACGGACTAACGCTGTTTTTAGCAGAATTACTTTGGTGTCTTGTGTTTGTGCAGAAAAATCAACTTTCGGGAAATTGACCAGAAAAGACCCCATTGGTGTTTTCACTCCGGAACACCCCGGGAGCCAGAAGGGGGCCAGGAGAAGAGCCACAGGGTGGCCACACCCCCTGGCGCGGGTCCCCCCTTGGCCGCGCCAGCATAGGGTGTGGGCCCCCCAGAGCCCCCCTGGGACTCCCCTTTCGACTACAAGTAGCCTTCAACCCTAAAACCTGAGGGGGTTCTTCATATTCCACAGAAACACAACAGAGCGCCATCGCCATCCTGAACCTCGATTTGGGGATCAGAAGTTCCTGTTTTGGAACCCTGCCGGGACGGGGAAGTGGAGTAGATCATCGCGATTATCATCACCAACGCCTCTCCATCGGCCATCCATGTTTCCCCCATCCATGTGTGAGTAATTCCCCGATGTAGAATGAAGGGGATGGTAGCGATTGGATGAGATCGTTCATGTAATAATGCCGTGATTGTTAGGGCATAGTGCCTAGTATCTTCTATTAGTGCTATGGACATCGTTGCAACTTTTTATGCTTAATGCTTGTCACTTTGGGCCCGAGTGCCATGATCTCATATCTGAACATGGTATTGAATCACGATGATAATTATTGTTATTTGATCATACCTGCAAGTTTTTTACACACATTGTTGTCCGAAACCCGAGGCCCCGAAGTGACATAAATTGGGACAACCGGAGGGGATGGCTGTGATGTGAGAATCACATGTGTTCACGGAGTGTTAATGCTTTGCTCCGGTGTTCTATTAAAAGGAACACCTTAATTACCAGTAGTTCTGTAACAGCCCAATTTTTGGAAGACAGGAAAAACTTGTTTTCAATAACCCAAAAATCAGGGCCAACAAAAACTTTTTAACATGTTTGGCTAATGCTTGTGTTTATTTTCTGTTTGCTTGTTGGTTGTGTTTTTGTTTGTGTTTGTTAACACCTGACATTAAAAACCAATGATCATAACTTTCTTGAAAACACAACCCTTGTGATCATGTCATGACAAGAAAGCTTATCATCTTCATCCATCACACTCTTTTGGAAAAAACCTTTTTGAAAATGTTTTGATTTTAGAAGAAACCCCAAAGGCCAAGTTTTGAGGAAACAAAAGAAATTTCCAAAACTATATGAAAAGTATTTTGGAGCTAATCATCTCCAACCTGTTTTCAACCAAGATGTTTTTGCAAGTATTTGAAAAACCCCTTCTCACTTCCTTCTTTTGCAAAAACAATAAGAGGGGACTATGTTACCCCTGTGTTCTACCTCAATTATATTCTTTTGGAAATAACAACTTTTGAGCTGAAACTCTTTACAAAATCCTCTTGTCATGGTATGTATTGATCAATACCTAAAATTTAACACATGAGAAAACATCCTGGAAATTAATTTTTAAGAACTCAGTTGTTTGAGTGATCTTGTGTGACTTGTTATTTTATCTGCTTGTTGTGTGATCTTATCTTGTGTTTGCTTGAAGTATTTATTTCTATTTGTTGATTAATGTGTGTTGTTTTATGTAAATAAAACCTATTAATAACAAGATCAAACATCAATATCATATTCCATCATATGACCATCTCATACTCTGTTTTCTTAAAAACTTCCAACCTTGGAGACATGCCTTTATGTCAAATGTTGTTCTATTCATCAATGTACCTTCATGTATATCATGTTTAACATCTATACCATCTATCCAAGTTGTCATTCTGGATATTGAAACCCTTTGGTATCATCTATCAAAGTCCTATTGAAGGCATTCCCAAAATAATGACCATATCACCTTTATTATGAAGCACTTTGTCCTTGTTACTCCAAATCACTCCTTATTGTTTTCAGGCCCAATGAACCTACCCTTGTCATATCCATGACCTATACATCACCTCCATATGGTCCATTTATTCTCCGATGGCCATTAAATTATTCTTCTCTCATGGTTTTTAACCTACTAACTAAACTCCTGTTTTCACCCTTTTTCCACTTGGTGTCTCAAATATTTTCAAAAGAGTTGTTTATTAAAAATCACTTTTGAGACCTATATTATGTACTATCTCATCCCAACTCAAAAATATTTGTTTTAAAAGCATTTTAATATTTATTATTTTCCATTTTCCAAAAATGGACTTTAAAATGGACTTTAAAATATTTTGTGAAGAAAAGTATTTCCTAAAATCTTAGAAAAATTACCCAACAGGCCTATGGTCATGTGGGACTTACTTATACAAAAACATTTGCAAGTTGTTCTGAAAATTGTGGAGAAAACATTTAAAAACAGTTTCTGCCATTTTTGAATTCCCAAAATTTTGTGACAGAAATGTTTATATAAAACCTTGAGACCACCATCCCTAGACTCAATTTTTCACCCTCTATCCAATGGACATGATATTTCATATCTGTTCTATTCATAATTTTGGTGAAAACAAGCAAAAACCACCTCTGTTCTTTCTGGACACTGTTGAATTCATGCCTCTACTAGTCAATCATTGTACTCTCTCCACCTCTCTCTTGTTCTGAGCAGTGGTAAATATCACCCTTGACCTCCTGGACATGGTCTACCTTCCCCTACACCTCTCTCTTTTCCTCTAGCTCAGCCACCAAGATAGGGACAAGGATGGTGATCACCACCCATTTATCTAACCCACTCCCTCAGTCCATTCCAGGTTGAGCCCCTGCGCCACAGGGCTCCTAGTGCAACATGTGATCTCCCTGGAAGAGCCCTCCCCCTATCCTTGTCTTTTTCCCTCTCGGCCATGAGCTGGCCATGGTGTCCGGAGCGTGCTCGCCATGTCGTTTGCGTTCCAACACCTGGGCATCATGCCGATCTTCACGGGCTAGTCTACAAGCTCCGTGAGCCTCCCAGGAACTCACCCGTGCCCTCCATTTCCTTTCACTCTCTCCCCTTCCTCTCCTTCTCGATGACAAACACCTACGGGTGCTGGGTGGGCACCATTGTTTGCCAACGCCACCGTGCACCTCCTGCCTCCTTATCTCTCCAGGAGAACTCCCTCACCTTAGCCTATCTCTCTGGCAACAAATCGCCCGAAGAAAATCCCCTCTGACCCGCTTGGCCGAGCCACCGTGGCCGCCATGGTCGCCGAGCGTCGAGCTCTGCGGCTAGACATCCCCTAGCCATCCCCTCGCTGTCCAACATGTCACACTACTCTACCTCCACCTCAATCACATTTCCATCACAAAATCCCCCTCCTTATCCCTCTCCATCGCCGGGATCGAGCGTCACGGCCCGCCAGCGAGCAACACTTCGAGCCATCGATTCGAGCCCTCCCTCGTTGCATAGTTTCCTCCCGCACCTTCCTTGAGCTTCCACAAGACTCATGCACCTCCTAATTTAAGTTTTGGCTACGTCAGAACCCTCTCCATCGTCGACCTCGAGCCCTTCCCGCGGCGCTCATGGCGAGACGCACCCCGGGTCCGTCCCGCTCGGTGTTCGTGCGGGCACTAGATAGGCGGAGTCCTCCTGATTCTTTCGGTGCATTCCGCGCATCCAGGCGACCTCGTGCGTCCCCGACGGCGAGCTCGCGCCTCTCCACCGGAGGCCGGAGCGGACACCGCCGTGTCGTTTGGTCACTGTCGACATGTGCCCGCGTGGCCTCATCCGCGCCCTCCATCTGGGATCCGACGGCGCGGTACCGTTTCGCCTCAACCTTGGCTGTTGGGCTTGGCCCATCCGCGGCCCAGTCTCGCGTTTAAACTCTTCCCGCGCGGGAGAGCCCTTGGCAGGCCGGCCCAGTTCGCAGATCTGGCCCGTTTCCTTTGCGCAGGTTGTTTCTTTTTCTGTTTTCCTGCAGATCCAGATCTGGCTGTTTACTTTAATTCAAAACAAAAATGTTAACCAGTGAATCTTGCCAAACTAAAAATCACAGTACTAGATCTACAAAATATTAACCACCTCCAACTTGTAGATCTGTATTTTGTGCAATAGTTTAGGAGAAATAAAATAAATGGCAGAGACACTCATTAACACCATTTCTTTTATAACTTGAGCTTTATGTATCCAAAACATGCAAACTCAACTGTTCTGAGTAGCCCTTGATAATATCTATATGTGGAAGTTGACCTTGTACTAACTTGAGGTGTGGTGTGAAAATTACATGCATGTTAAGTTTTAGGCCAGAGAGCACTTCTGTGAATTATTTAATTTTATTGGTGATGATTTTTGAAGTGAATCCAATTGTGTTGGTTTGCTAGTGACTAGGAGCACCTAATACTAAGTATTAATGATTTTAGGAGTTACATAATAGGATTGGTGCAATATTTAGTGTTTAGCCATTTTCTGCATATTATTGCTATGCCTTTATTAAATTGTGTGTTATATTGTTTTTGTTATAAAAGTGATTCCTAGCATGTGTAAGGTATTAATACATAATTGAGATGTGTTTTGAGTGATTCAATAGCATGATAGGGTTTGAGTGTGGAAAGCCATGTTTGTTATGGTTTTATTCTCATAGGGTGTTTTTTTTTCCTAGTAATAATAGGTTAAATTATGTTATTCTTCATATTGGTATGAATTGAATAAATGCTTTAGTATTGTTATCTATAGAATAGATACTGTTATTTTGCATGTTATACTTTCTTGCATGATTGAATAAGGTCTAGATCATTTTGGCATGCCATGCTGGTTTTAGGTGATTTCTGCCATAGTAGTTATTTGCATACTTAGTTTTTGATAAATTATTTAGGTTGTTATTTTGATATTACTAGCATGTATAGGTATTATTTTCTCTGTTATTTGGATGCTATCTTATATGTCTATCAAGTAGAATAAATCTTGTTTAGTGATCTATTATTGTTATGCATGTATGCATGTCTAAATAGCCCCTTTTGCATCTCTAGTTTTAGTGGTCATTTTGCTCCATGATTATTTCCATGTATTGAGTGATGCCATGATATGTTTGGTATTTTTTTCTCTCTGTTATTAGGTTGCTTAGCTACTGGTTATATTATTTCTCAATGTAGAAAAGCATGTGTTACTATGAGATTGTAATATTGCTTCTTATTATTTTTCTATGCGTGTGTATGTGTTCCTAGGTTGTTTTCTTGTTATTTTGCTCATCCTCATGAATGACCAGAGAGTCATTTAACCTTATTTGACAATGATATGAGAGTGGCACACCCACTGGACTCATGCCATTTTGGTTGAGGATCCATAACATCAATTCTAGTGTTATTCGTGTGTATTGTCTGTGCCTGTTTTGCTTGATGGTGTGCACCCTAGTACCATTGTTTGTGAGTGTACTTGTTTGATGAAATGCTTGTTGTATGTTTAGTTTTTGTCAAGTGATTTCCTTTGTTTGGTTCTGATTGGGTGTTTTCCTTTTTGTGTTTACGACGTTAGATAACGAAGACGGTATTATTTCCCGGAGAGGTTTTTATTGCAACTCTTGTTTATTTCAAGAGCAAGACCAAGACCAGTGCCAAGGCAAGCCATTCTAAATTCTTGTTGTTGTTTTACTTATCATTATCTATCAGGCATGTTCTACTTCTGAAGTTTCACAAAAGTTTTATTCAAAAACTATTCTTTAAGTGGACTATACCACTATCTGTTTTATGTATCTAATCTGCTATATCCACTATATAATCTTGGTGTTACCAAGCCCTTTAGACATTTTAGTATCATAACTTAACCAACTTAAGTCCCCTAGTGGACATTTTCAACTTGATG